>CM035116.1:14018525-15387991 GCA_020205555.1 Panax stipuleanatus
GATCCAGGCCAAAATAGAATGTAAATATATATATATATATATATATATAATTAAATATAGACAGAAAAGTAGTCAAACCAGGACTGGGAAGATAACCCAGTATGGTGAATGTTGCATATATATATATGTATATATATATATATATATATAAAAGCAGTTTTCTACAGCGGATTTGACATCCGGGTTTGACAGAATTAAAAAATTAGTATATATATATAAAAAATCCAAACCAGGACTGGGAAGATAACCCAGTCCAACGAAGTTGCTCACTACGAAGATGCAAGTATATAAAAGATGTTGGAAGCGACGGATAGTCAATCCGAGTTGTAGAAATGCCAGAACATGCGTTTAGGTACTAAAATGTACCAAAAGTTAACAAAAACGGCCACGGAACTGAGTTCTGAGCATATTTAGAAAATGAAACTTGATGTGCAAGTGTATAACAGCGTAAAGAAGTAGTAATAACTTTCTAATCGTAAAAATACTCACAATGGACTACTACACAGGCTTTTTGCCAAATCGTAGGCTTTAAACGTCAAAATCTACCAGTTAATTTTTTATATGTGGTAGTATGTGGGTATATCTACGTGTTAGAGTGAAAAAATTTGGGTTTGGAAGACTAAGAAAATAGCTGGAAAACCAAACAGGTAGGGGTTCAAAGCGTTTTTAAATTCTTAAATGAGCTAGGGTGAGCTCATATTTATAGACCCAGGAGAAGCGGGTCAACCCGCGTCAGCCACTGGTCTACCTGCGGCTCCACGTGGCAGGGGTCCCGCGGTGGGTCCTATCGTCTCGAAGTACGTGCACTTCGAGCAATATGAGGTCCTATTCAAAATTTTCTAACTTTTGATTGGAGCATCCGTTTGAGGCGTGCTATACCTTTTCGAAAAGCCCTCGCCGAGAGTGTCGCAATGATATGGGATAAAATATTTTTTGGGTCCAAGAAGATGGGTTCATAACCAGGTCTTCGATTCCCCGCAGTTTGTCTGTTGAGCAATCTTGCGCTATTTGCACTCGGGATCATTGTTATGGTTCGTTCTGACCTTGGTGGCATTTCTTTAGCTTGAGTTTGACCAAATCGGCTTAGAGTTGATAAAATAATCATTTTTCCCTTCCCGAGGTTGCCTTTAATGTTAGCATGGCCTCTGGCTGACTTCTTGGGGTTGTTTGCAAGGTTTGGATCTCATTCAAGTTTTCTCGTCCTCAGTGTTGTCTCCAAAGCTAACTTGGGCATTCCAGGTTTTCCTTGGAGATGTTATGATTCTTCAGGATTGTTTTTGATGTTGACCTAGACCGGGGCTGACCTGTACTTCCCGGGTTGAGACTGGGGCTAACTTGTACCTCCCAGGTTGAGACCGAAGTAGAACTGTACCTCCCGGGTTGAAACCGGGGCTGACCTATACTTCCCGAGTTGAGATCGGGGCTGACCTATACTTCCCGGGTTGAGACCGAGGCTAACCTGTACCACCCGGGTTGAGACCGGGGCTGACCTGTACCTCTCGGGTTAAGACCGGGGTTGAACTGTACCTCCCAGGTTGAGACCGGGGCTAACCTGTACCTCCTGGGTTGAGACCGGGGCTAACTTGTACTTCTCGAGTTGAGACCAGGGCTGACCTGTACCTATCGGGTTGAGACAGGGGCTGACCTGTACCTCTCGGGTTAAGACCGAAGCTGAACTGTACCTCTCGGGTTAATATCGGGGCTGACCTATACTTCCTTGGTTGAGACCGGGGCTGACCTGTACTTCTCGGGTTGAGATCGGGGCTAAACTATACCTCCCGGGTTCAGACCGGGGCTGACCTGTACTTCTCGGGTTGAGACCGGGGTTGAATTGACGGCCCGGTATTGAGACTGGGGTTGAATTGATGGTTCGATATTGAGATCGGGGTTGAATTGATGGCCTAGTATTGAGACCGAGGTTGAGTTGGTGGTCCGGTATTGAGACCGGGGTTGAATTGATGGCCCGGTATTGAGAACGGGATTTAGTTGATGGCCCGGTATTGAGACCAGGGTTGAATTGATGGCCCGATATTGAGACCGGGGTTGATTTAAAAAGACTATTTTGCCCTCCTACAGTGTTAGTAATAGGGAAACAAAATTTCGAGTGACTACAATGGACTTTGGTGCCAATTGGATTGAGCCTGAGTTATGTACACAAACAATTATTAAAACTACTAAATTTACCAATAATGTTATTGAATATTAAAAGTATGAAGAATTAAACATAGAGGGCGAAATGAGTGAATATGTAAATAAGAATTAAACAAGGAGGGAGAAAGATTGGATTAGATAGGGTGCCTCCCATCGAGCGTTTGTTTTATAATCCTTCAGCTGGACTTCTTCTTGTCAATGCTATCCAATTCCTCTTCGATAATTTAGGAACCTTCCATCCATCAGGAGCAATGTAGCTTTTGGTAGGTCCCCCACAGTAATAACTATTGAATTAAAGTCACTTAGCTTGCTTTTTGTAGATAAGTCCCCCATTTTGAATGTCACATAGCTACGTGCTTCCTTCATTGTGTCTGTGATAAGCTTGGGGCATCGAGTATTGTCAAACACAATGGGCTCTTCGTCTACCTTTTCTTCCTCGACCCACCATGGATTCAAAGTTCTACTAGCTCTCATGTCATAAAGAGCCTTGCCGACGACGTGACTGCCAAGGGGGCATGGTGTTGCAAAACTGACTGGATTCTTGAACTTTGGTAGAGAATGCACTTGGGGCACTAACAGAATATGGTCATCTTCATTAGCACTTAAAGATAGATCTTTGATGGCCTTATTTTCCTTAGCCCCCACTTGTCTCCCCTTTTTCGACATCTTGTGGCTTATTCAGTTGTAGATTTGGCTTGGGCTCACCATTAGTCTCAGAATCCATGTCATAGCACTAATTATTTTGAGGACAGTTGTTCAAGGCTTTGAACATTTGATATATCTGATTCTGAAGAATTTGAATTGACATCTCTTGCTCAATCAATCTGTCCTCATTTGACGATACGAACTTGAACCACAATTCCTCCAATCTTGAATTTTCTGTTTCAGCCTCGGAATCCATGTATTGAGGACCATTGGCTGAGGTATTGATGAGTTATTCCATCTGGTTCTGAAAATTTTGACTTGATATTTCTTGACTCATCATCATCTCCTCTTGGTTTGCTAAGAACTTAGATATGAACTCCTTCAAATTTGACTTTTCTTCTTGTGGCAATGGAGGTGGACATGAAAATTTTGGCGAATATGTTGGACTTGGAGCGCAATATTGGTCTTCATAATTATAGCTCCGTGAAGAATCTGGGTGATACCCCCATACTTGATGATAATTGGGGTAGGCATAGTTGTTGAGGTAATTGTTAGGAATATTCATGAGAATGGTATTCCTATTTATATAAGATTTGATTATGATGCAAGTATGTCTGCATTGATGAATGATGTAAAGTCCTTTGATAGATAATAGGAATATATATACAATGACTTAGAATGAATTGATCAAATATGTTAAGTTGATCCTACATAAACAAAATAGCTTTGTGAAGTCCTTAAAAAGAAATGATGTACAAGGACTAGAAATAGAAAGATCAAGCTTGTTAGGTTAATCTTATACAATGTAATAGATAGGCATGTCTGACCATCGAGCACTGCACCAGCCTTTGTAGTCTGCCAGGAGAGACAAGGAAGACTCGAGAACTATCAAAGCGAAATCGTAGTCTGCAAGAATAGTAGATCTCAGAGTTTGTAGTCTTCCAGGAGAGACGAGGTAGGATCATAGTGTGTGGAGAAGAACTTTCTCATAATCGTAATATGCTGAGGAAGTCTTGTTTAGAATTGTAGAGACAGCCTGTCTAAGAGCCAACCGAGCTCCTGCCAAAGCTAAGTTAAGAATTGTAGACCACACTTGAAGTAGTGGAGTCTAATGATCATATCAGAGGCAAAGATTGTAGTCGAGACAGATCAGACAAGGACAGCAAGTGTTAAGGCAGAAATCGTAGTCTGTCAGTTGATCTGATCTCGGAGTCGTAGCGTCTGTAGAACCAAAGCAAGATCGTAATCTGCAGAACTAAGGCCTCAATGAAATTCTCACAATGCCAAGGAAGAATCATAGTGTCAACACGATTCTCAACAAATGAGCACTCCCAGAATATCCAAAGAATGAAGCCTCTGATCTGAACTGAAAAGATGCAATCTACTTTAAGGAAGCCAAAGAGCACTCAATGAATGACCGGCAGGCAAATAGAAGAACTAAGCACCAACTCAATCGACGTCCTGATTGAGAAGTAAAGCCATTCAGGAGAAGTCTTCAACAAGCAAATCCTAAGAAGACTTCAGATTAAGTGACTGACTAAAGAAAGTCAGCCAGTGCAGTAGCTGTCAAGATGAGCAAAAGACAACGATCTTGGGAGTAACCAGGATCAGAGTGTTTGCCAAATGAAACAGGAACCGACGCAGTTTACACTAAGATATTGGCCAATATATTAAGAACAAGACTAAAGTGATTAAGCATAGGTCAGACCATTAATGATAGGTGAACAGGAGATCACAATGAGAAAGAGAGCTGGGTATGCCACAAATCTGATGAGTCTTGCAATTCAGAAAGGCCAGATCAATCAGACAAGTTATCAGTTCCTAAGATAAATTGAGGCAAGCAGAAGTGTTGAAGCACTGCACAAGTGGAAGAAGAGGTGTTCTACATTGCAGATCAGAAGAACACTCTTCAGAATAGTAGTGTTGTCTCAACCAGTCAACGAGCAACATTTAACAAACAAACTACGAACAAGATTCAAAGTCATCTGCATCAGAATTGTAGTGTTGTCTCAACCAGTCAATGAGCAACATTTAACAGACAAACTACGATCAAGATTCAAAGTCATCTGCATCAGAATCATAGAGTTTGGGCATCTGAATATTGAAGCATTGGCAACGGTTCAATATGAAGTCTAACATTCGAACGTTGCTAATTGAGAGCATCGATGCAGAAGGACAACTCCTGTGTATTTGAATCAAGGAATCAAAAAGGAGAAATAAAGGTGACTACCAGTCTGACACGGAAAAGTAACATCTCTAAAGTCGTAGGTGAAGTAGCAAACTGCTGTGTTAGAAAAGTCAAAAAGGAGCCGTCACGTCAAATCGACAGTCTGCACCAAATAACTCGAGATCTGTAAAGCAATTCAAATAGCTTCCAACGGCTATTTTCCAACGGGAAGATCATGGAAGGGTATTTAACAGCTGAAGCATCAAAGATAAAAGTGTTGCTGAGTTACAGAATCGTTGAGTTGTTGGAATGCTATGTTGTTGACTCTACGAGTTCTACGAAGTTGAAAAGAACATGTCTTAGTGGTTGTGAGACTGCAAAAGTAGAAGTGAAGCAGATTTGAAGAAGGACTTTAACAGACTAAGGCTTCACTCAATAACGATGAGAATACCATTGAAAATGGCAGCTAAACTGAGAGCCGAGAAGACCAAGAAGATAGCATTCAGAAAAGTAGCAGAGCAGAAAGAAGATCCGAAGAGCCACTCTACGAATCACCATAAAGAACCAAAAGCTGAAGTAGAACAGATGCAGAACCATGTCTGCATATCATTCAAGAAGGGTTCAGGGAATGCTAAGGACCAAAAGAAGTTGACCAGCAATGACAAGCCTTAGCAGACCCAAGTGGTGATGGTGCAGCTGAGATTAGAAAGATGAGCAGAACAGAAAAAAGATCAGCTGCACCAGAGAAGAAGACTGCTAAGTACTCAAGATGTTATACTTCACTGAACATCTTAGCAGTCTATCCAGTGGTGGTCCAGACTCGACCCAGAATGCAAAGAGGACCACGCCAAGCTGCTAAGCACTAATATATGATCAAGCTTCAAGACATGTTAGCAGCAAAGCACTAACAACAACTACAACAACAACAAGTAGCCAGGGCCTGAGAGGTCCTTGTCCAAAGGGACTAAATTGAGTTCCAAGGCTGCTGGCCTTAAAGAGTTCTTAGTGAACTGGAGTTCCAAGCCTGCTGGGCTTGAAGAGTTCTTAGTGAACTAGAGAAGTGCCAAGGCTGCTAAACTTGAAGGAATCTTAGTGATTCGGAGTGCTGCCCTTTCATTAGTGGAATTTGTTGGTCCGATTAGATGACACAATTTACGCGCAAGTATATGCGGCCAATGAGTAATAAAGAGTAAGTACAGATATTGTCCCACAGAGAATTAATGGATAAAAGACACCAAACCACTAGCACATAATCATTTCAGTCTTATTTAAACGGATGGTAAAGAGATTGAATTAAAACTATTTTAAACTAGGCAAGGAATTGAAGTTAAACTAATTAATCCTAGAGTGGAATTAGATAATGAAGATAAGAGATCCCAATTTCCCCTAATGATTCTTCTAAGTCGATACACTCCCAGTCAGGTCAAATCAATCGCAATAGTTATTAGCCGAGAACAAGAAAGTGGGAGAAGGGCATCTTTCGATGCACCTAATTTGTGACACCCCCGAGTCCGGGTCCTCTGACCCCGGTCCGGTCGTCACGATACAATACAAACATCCACCTCTAAACAACATACGTTAACTAAATTCAAAAAATAATAAACGTACGTCGTTCATTCAAAAGGTGTTACTAGTCCCAAGATTCGATAACCTTAAATACAAACATACAAACATACCCTAGAATAGTCATTAGGGTTCGTATTAATAACAATAATTAATTAAACATAAAGATAAAATCTGCTCCTTGCAAACTAATCCTACATCTTCCCTTTACCCTTGTCCTTCCCTTAAGTCTCGGGCTTAACTTCAATATAAGTCATGATATAGCAAGAATGAGCAACAAGTTTCCTCAGCAAGTTGAAATACAATAATAAAGGATATATCATGATGAATAGAAAATATCTGACAATGAATTTAACAATATGAATATCGAAAGCAAGAATAATGATTGCTTTTAGAATAACTGATAGTCAAGTAGACTTTTGAACTATAAAACTCCAACGGAATCAATAGCTGATTGAACCTTTGGTTACTAGCTACAGAATAAGTACTTGAGGGGATCAGCCTCGCGTACGCTATGTATATGCATAACATTCAACTCTGCTGTTTGTATCTTTATACTAGATACCTGGGGTACTCCCCTATATATGAGGGATGTTCTTTTCAGTCTAAGAATCCATACCATCAATTGGTCTGGATAGCTTTTATAAAACTTCATACAATTATCAGACCGAACAAGGGTTCATACTCTATCTAATGCAGTTCAAGAATTATAGAACTCTTAAATAAGGTACAAGTCCAAGACTGTACGAACTCAAGTGCACCAAGTGCGAATAACAATAATATCGATGTGGAATAATCGTAAAGTAATTAAACCACCTAATAGCATGCTTGGAAATAAAGTTCAAGCTTTAAATAATTAACCGTCAATACGATAATAACCTGCTCAATACAATATGAGAAGGATAGGAACTTGCACAATAAAGAGTGTAAGGGAACTTGCATTCAAATAAGTGAAGTTTAAAAAACTTGATTACAACGTTCCTTCAGTAAAGTAACCACAAGGATAGGATACATGCTCAAGTAAAAGAGTAAGAATTAAAGGACTTGCCTGTTCGCTCAGCTACGATTAAGTTCTAGCTTTAATTAAATCTCGCTGAAATAACCTAACATTAATAAGTCGGTATTCCAATTAGCATGTGTAAACTAATACAAGTCTACACTTACAAGAATCTGCTTATCATATTAATCTATCCATAATTCACGTAAGTCAATCTAATCATGTCATAGATTTAATAACTTTAGATTATCTAGTTTCTATGCATCAATATAGACTTGAACACATAATACTTCAAGTTACTTATATTTAATCAACATACATGCTTTATGATTATTATTTTTGAAAACCTAGCATGCTCAACCTAATCCTAATTTAAAGTCATATGCTCTTATGTCGGTAATTTGTATACTTTACATAATACAAGTTCATGCTTTATGTTATCACATAACAAGGTTAAACATAACATGCATGCTCATGCGTATACTATACATGTTTACTTTAATCCACCTATTTCATGCCTTAGAAATCCATTTTCTATGAATACGTGCATATGTGAAATCCATGCTTTAACTCAACGAGGTCCATGTTAATATGCTTATAGGCATAAAGAACTCTAATGTACATTCTTGTATGATCAATACGTAATCCACATGGTGATCGATGATATAATCTTTCACGTTCTAAGCTTTTCATTGAAAAATCACACTAAGTCAATAAGGTATCATAATACATGTTAAGTGCCTTGTGCTCATAACTCGTATGTCTTAGAACTCATATATAAACCACATATATGCTCTCAAATAGTCAGAATCTAAAAGACATTAACCTTAGCCAAGTTCACTTTGAAAGTTCTTAAGTTTCTCTTTTAAAATCACTAGAATCTTGCAATCACGTATGCTAGTGTGTGAACACACTTTAAACATGCATTTCATGTCAATATAAACTATACGATCATGTTTAGAATATCAGAATATATACATGCCCCGTATGTGTCTAAATTCATAATTAAATCTATAAGTTTCATTATAAATCACAAGTTTTCCTTTCATGGAGTACATACTAGCATGGTTAACATTATACATGTAGTATCAAGAAACATGATTATAGAAGTGATACTAATTTTCATGCTTGCCTTAAACCATAGTAACAAGTTATCACATAACAGGCCTTAACAGGAAGCAGGAAATAGAAACTGGCAACAGGGACCTGCGCAGCTGCGCAGGCACCAGGTATAAACCCGGCGCAGCTGCGCCGGTGTCCGGCCAAAACAGAGAAAACTTCCTGTTCGGCAGAACCAGAAACCCATCTCAGAAAATTCATACAAATTCCTTCATGCTCCAACATAAAACAGTTCTAGCATCATTACTAACTCATTTAACACTTAAACCACATACTTCATAATCCAATTAACATTCAAATAGCATAATCAATGAATTGGCATGGAAAAACAAGAATGTGAAATGTACCTCTGTTAATATGAACTATATACTTGCTGCTATATCGAAATCTCCCTCACTGATAACTCATAATAACTTACTAGCAAATTCTACACTTACAAGAAAATCTCAGCATTTCAAAAATGAGAAGGAGAAGAGCTAATTTATAGGCAAATGTTTACCCAGACATTTCCATTACACCTCAAATTAAACCAAAGGAATGCATGTTTGTATAATAGTTTACAAGAAATTGGTGAGGAGTAGTTGAATTACACTATTTTGCCCACTCCCCTTGCAATGATCCCTTCTATGTTGCTGAGTTTGAGAAAGTAGGAGTAGGCTAGCTTCATGAGTGTTTCACGTGTGGGAGAATGAAGAGGAACTCTCATTTTTGGATAATGAAATCTCAGCCTTTGTAATTGTATATATATATTATGTATGCTCAACACTTAGCATAATTCATACCTACTTAGATTATATATTGTATATGCACATAGTATCTACTTAAGTTATATGTATTTATTCCATATGCATTTAGATGGGTGGTACTATGTTATCTCAATTAGCAATTAATAATGAATAGGTACACAACATATAATCCATGCACATTTTTCTTAATACCGAATGTAAAATAATTGGGTATTATTATTACTCATTATTATAACTGTTATCATTATAATAACTTACTGATATCAATTATTTATTGATATTACTATATGTTGATGAGGTATACATTAATGTTTTCCCACACATGTTTTATCACATAAACATTAGTATGTAATTCTCATAATGTAATTATTCTTACTATATAGTCCATACATGTAATATTCACCACATTAATATGTCACATTGTATTATATATAATCTAGATAGCTACCCTATATGAAAGGTTTATTATCGCATGCTTGTGTATAACAGTAAATCAATAATATTATATTGTTAGTTCTCTTACTCATTAATTATTATCTATTCATAATAATAATTAAACAACACATTATCGATGAATTAATCATAATTGAAATTAATCAAACACGTTCAAATCCTGCCAGGATATTCAAATAAGTTGAATATTTAATTATTAATAATCTTATCAATTCTCTGATATTAAAGTATTAGGGTTAGTCCACTAATTTAAATAAACTATTAGTAACTCCCCTTAACCATTCACAAATTCACATAACCACAAAAGGTTTAAATAAACTCACAAAATTAACTCGTAAAATTAAATCACATATTTAATAAATAAGGAGTTAAAAATTCATGGTTGTTACATCCCTCCCCCCTTATAAAAATTCCGTCCTCGAAATTGTAAAAATAAGGTTACTCAAATAAAAACGGATAATTTGCTCTCATTTTCTCTTCTAGCTCCCATGTAGCTTCTTCACCTGCGTGATTCCTCCAAAGAATCTTAACGGAATGAATGATCTTATTCCTCAGCTTCTATTCCTTCCTATCTAGTATCTGGACAGGAACTTCCTCGTATGATAAGTCTTTCTCGACTTGGATTGGTTCATAGGAGATAACGTGCTTGTAGTCTGATTTATACGGCCGTAATACTGACACATGAAACACGTTGTGAATGTGCTCAAGTTCAGGAGGTAACGCCGCCTCGTACGCCACTTCACCTACTCGCCTCTGAATCTCGAACGCTATGAACCTAGGGCTCAACTTGCCCTTCTTCCCAAAATGAATCTTCCCCTTCCAGGGAGATACTTTCAGAAAATCATAGCTTCCTAATTCAAATTCTTTCTTCTTGTGATGTAAGTCCGCATACTTCTTCTGGCGATCTTGAGCCGCTACCAGCCGTGCCCTTATCACCTTGATAATCTCTACAGTCTGTTGTACCAACTCTGGTCCCAACAGATGACGTTCTCCAACTTCGTCCCAACACAACGGTGTTCGATATTTTCTCCCATATAGCGCCTCGTACGGTGGCATTCCGATACTAGCGTGAAAACTATTATTATACGCAAACTCTACTAATGGAAGGTGATCCTCCCAGCTACCCTTGAAGTCCATTACACAAGCTCGGAGCATGTCTTCAAGTGTTTGAATTGTTCTTTCGCTTTGCCCATCGGTCTGCGGATGATACGAGGTACTCATTCATAATTGGGTCCCCAATCTCTCTTGAAGACTCTTCCAAAAATTCGACGTGAATTGCGGATCTCTATCTGATACAATAGATACCGGCACCCCATGTCTCGAGATAATTTCCTTGACATATAATCTGGCTAGCTGGTCCAAACTATACTTAATCTTAATCGACAAAAAGTGAGCTGACTTCGTAAGACGATCTACAATTACCCATATGGCGTCGTGCCCTTTCTGCATTGCCGGAAGTCCTACCACATAGTCCATCGTGATGTGCTCCCATTTCCATTCTGGAATCTCTAACGGTTGTAATAACCCGCTTGGTCGTTGGTGCTTTGCCTTGACTCTCTGACAAGTTAAACACCTACTTACGCATTCTGCAACCTCCCTTTTCATGTTTGGCCACCAAAAGTGATGACGCAAATCTTGGTACATCTTCGTGCTTCCTGGGTGTATCGAGTATCTCGTGCTGTGCGCTTCTTGCAAAATTTCTTCTCTTAGTTCCGGTACTAACGGTACCCAAATTCGTCCTTCAAACCTTAGCAGTCCAGTGCTATCAATCGTGAATTTCAAATCATCACCTTCAACAATCCGCTTCTTGATAATATTACAATCTTCGTCCTTCTCTTGTGCCTCCTTAACCTTATCTATTAAAGTCGGGCTCGCTGTCACTGAAAATAATTTCTCGTTGGTCTCCATCGGATACTTAACCTCCAAATCTAGTCGTTCGAAATCTTTCACTAACTCTTCTTGAAAGGTTAACTTTAATAACTTCTCTCTACCTTTTCTACTCAAGGCATCTGCCACTACATTTGCTTTGCCTGGATGGTACAGAATCTCACAATCATAATCTTTGATCAATTCTAGCCATCGACGCTGCCTCATGTTTAGCTCCTTCTGCGTGAAGATATACTTCAGACTCTTGTGATCCATGTATATTTCACATTTCTCGCCATATAAATAATGCCTCCAAATCTTCAAGGCAAAAACTACTGCTGCTAATTCCAGGTCATGAGTCGGATAACCCTTCTCATAATCCTTTAACTGACGTGAAGCATATGCAATGACCCTGCCGTGTTGCATTAGTACACAACCAAGACCCATGTGTGACGCATTGCTATACACTACAAACCCTCCCGTGTTATCCGGTAAAGCTAACACAGGTGCTTGACTAAGCCTCTTCTTCAATTCTAGGAAACTCTCTTCACACTTCTCCGTCCAAACGAACTTAACCGTCTTTCTAGTAACATTGGTCAACGGTGATGCTAATTTCAAAAAATCCTGGATGAATCTCCGATAGTATCCCGCTAATCCTAAGAAACTCCTGATTTCTGTTGGCGTCTTCGGCTGCTCCCAATTGATAATCGCTTCTACTTTTGCTGGATCCACCGAAACACCATTCTTGTCGATAACGTGCCCCCAAAAATTACACTCTCTGCAACCAAAATTCACATTTGGAGAATTTTGCATACAGGTTCTCTCTCCTTAATGTCTCCAACACTATTCGAAGATGCTCGGCGTGCTCTTCCTCCGTCTCTGAATACACCAGAATGTCATCGATGAATACGACAACGAACTTATCCAAATACTGTTTGAACACTCTGTTCATCAAGTCCATAAATGCTGCCGGCGCGTTCGTCAATCCGAATGACATTACCAAAAACTCAAAGTGTCCATACCGAGTTCTGAATGCTGTCTTTGGAATATCCTCCTGCCTCACCTTCAGTTGATGATAACCGGCCCTCAAGTCAATCTTTGAAAAGTACTTTGCCCCCTTCAACTGATCAAACAAATTGTCGATCCTAGGCAATGGGTACTTGTTCTTAATGGTGACCTTGTTCAACTCTCGGTAGTCGATACAAAGTCTGAGCGATCCATCTTTCTTCTTCACGAATAAGACTGGCGCTCCCCACGGTGATACGCTCGGTCGAATGTATCCCTTATCCAATAACTCTTGTAATTGAGCCATCAGTTCCTTCATCTCTACCGGTGCCATACGATACGGCGCTTTGTATACCGGTGCTGTCCCTGGTGCCAAATCAATGACAAACTCAATTTCTCTATCCGGTGTCAATCCCAGAATCTCATCTGGGAAGACATCGGCGAATTCCCTTACAATAGGTATCTGACCTAGTTCACCCTCGACTCGTCGAGTATCAACCACGTGAGCCAAATAACCTACACAACCCTTCCTAAGCAATCTCTGTGCTTACATCATCGTCAGACAATGAGATTGTCTAGGCGATTTGCTACCATAAAATACCACCTTTGACTTATTTCGAGTCTTAAGGTTTACGCACTTCTTCTTACAGTCGATAACTATTCCGTGATTCGATAACCAATCTATTCCAAGGATTACATCGAACTCCCCTAAACGAATCGGTATCAAATCCACTCTGAGCTTAAATCCTCGCAATTCGGTATAACAGTTCCTATGAATGTATTCTACGGGAATAATTTCCTTGTTCTCTACTTCTACGTTCATAGGGTGTTCTAATCTTTCTCGGGGTAAATCTAATCGTTTAGCAAATTCTTCGGAAATAAAAGAGCAGGTAGCACCCGAATCAAATAACACATAAGCATCAATATCATTGATCGGGATGATACCTGACACCACGCCCTTAGACTCCACCGCATCCTGAACGGACATGTTGAACGTGCGTGCCGTTGGTCTGTTGGCTTGACTGGCTGGCCCTCCGATGCCCAGTCCGTTGTTGTTATTGTTGTTGTTGTTGTTGTTGCAATTGCCGCTAGTTGCATCGCCCTTTTTCTTCAGGCAGTCCTTGATTTGGTGGTCTAGGGCTCCACATGAGAAACACCATCCTTTCTGCTTATTCGGACACTGAGGAGCTATGTGCCCCGATTGTCCACAACGATAACAAGCGTTCTTTCCCTTCATGCACTCCCCCGAGTGTCTTCCCACAGTTGTTGCACTTTACACTTTTCTTGGCCTCTCCCCCGAACTTGTTGCCTCCAGAGGATTGGCTCTCCGTCCATTTTTGTTTGTTGGGGTTGTTGCCTCCACTGCTTCCCCCTTTTTGTCCTTCATGCCCGGTCTTCTTTTCTTGTTTAAATCGAGCAATGGCTTCATTTCCTCCTTCGGCAATGATAGCCCTTTCCAGTAGATCAGAGTAAGTCTTAATCTTCAATACAGCGACTGCTTTCTGTACCCATGGTTTCAGTCCTAATTCGAACCTTCTTACCTTCCTGGCTTCCGTGTCCACTTGATGTGAAGCGAATCGAGCCAACTCGTTAAATCTTGTCGCGTACTCTGTGATAGACATACTACCTTGCTTTAACTCCAGAAACTTAACTTCCATATCCTGTTGCGTATTCTCCGAGAAGTAATTCTCGAGAAATAGCTCCTTAAATTTATCCCAAGGAATAACTCCTTCGCCTGCTCGTCCCTTATTGGCCTTCCACCAATAGTTAGCCTCGCCCTTCATCATGAAAGTGGCAAAACTCATCTTTTGTGCTTCGGCCACTCGTGCAACCTCAAACACTTTCTCTATCTCTTCTATCCAGGTTTGGGCTTCAATTGAGTCCAAGGTTCCTCGAAACTCCGGTAGTCCTACCAATTTAAAATCTTTGAAACTAGCCAAGTGATGTCCTGGCTGCCCTGCTGCTGGCTGGGGTCTATTCTGCATTGCCTCAGTTAACAAGTTAATGAAGTTTTGCATAGGGTCTATATTTTCCCCTCCGCCATTATTAGCGGATCCTTCTTCCCTCTGGTTCCGCGGTAGTCTCCTACGCGGCATGTTCCTGAGGAAAGGAAGAAAACATTAGACTTTATGTGATATGCTATTTATGTTAGCATTAAGAAGTTTAGGATGTCTATCAATCATAGCTGATTTAAATAAACAACTTCAGTATCACAATAAGACTCGATGGATATCCTCAACCCATCACTTACATACTCTACTTGAGTTTCGTACTAAGGTTATAACCTAGGTTTCGCATTCCTAATGTTTATAACCTAAGGCTTTGATACCAACCTGTGACACCCCCGAGTCCGGGTCCTCTGACCCCGGTCCGCTGGTCACGATACAATACAAACATCCACCTCTAAACAACATACGATAATTAAATGCGAAAAATAATAAACGTGCGTCGTTCATTCAAAAGGTGTTACTAGTCCCAAGATTCGATAACCTTAAATACAAACATACAAACATACCATAGAATAGTCATTAGGGTTCATATTACATAACAATAATTAATTAAACATAAAGATAAAGTCTGCTCCTTGCAAACTAATCCTACATCTTCCCTTTACCCTTGTCCTTCCCTGAAGTCTCGGGCTTAACTGCAATATAAGTCATGATATAGCAAGAATGAGCAGCAAGTTTGCACAGCAAGTTGAAATACAACAATAAAGGATATATCATGATGAATAGAAAATATCTGACAATGAATTTAACAATATGAATATCGAAAGCAAGAATAATGATTGCTTTTAGAATAACTGATAGTCAAGTAGACTTTTGAACTATAAAACTCCAACGGAATCAATAGCTGATTGACCCTTTGGTTACTAGCTACAGAATAAGTACTTGAGGGGATCAGCCTCGCGTACGCTATGTATATGCATAACATTCAACTCTGCTGTTTGTATCTTTATACTAGATACCTGGGGTACTCCCCTATATATGAGGTCTACTTTTCAGTCTAAGAATCCATACCATCAATTGGCCTGGATACCTTTTATAAAACTTCATACAATTGTCTGACCGAACAAGGGTTCAGACTCTATCTGACGCAGTTCAAGAATTATAGAACTCTTAAATAAGGTACAAGTCCAAGACTGTACGAACTCAAGTGCACCAAGTGCGAATAACAATAATATCGATGTGGAATAATCGTAAAGTAATTAAACCACCTAATAGCATGCTTGGAAATAAAGTTCAAGCTTTAAATAATTAACCGTCAATACGATAATAACCTGCTCAATACAATATGAGAAGGATAGGAACTTGCACAATAAAGAGTGTAAGGGAACTTGCATTCAAAATAAGTGAAGTTTAAAAAACTTGATTACAACGTTCCTTCAGTAAAGTAACCACAAGGATAGGATACATGCTCAAGTAAAAGAGTAAGAATTAAAGGACTTGCCTGTTCGCTCAGCTACGATTAAGTTCTAGCTTTAATTAAATCTCGCTGAAATAACCTAACATTAATAAGTCGGTATTCCAATTAGCATGTGTAAACTAATACAAGTCTACACTTACAAGAATCTACTTATCATATTAATCTATCCATAATTCACGTAAGTCAATCTAATCATGTCATAGATTTAATAACTTTAGATTATCTAGTTTCTATGCATCAATATAGACTTGAACACATAATACTTCAAGTTACTTATATTTAATCAACATACATGCTTTATGATTATTATTTTTGAAAACCTAGCATGCTCAACCTAATCCTAATTTAAAGTCATATGCTCTCATGTCGGTAATTTGTATACTTTACATAATACAAGTTCATGCTTTATGTTATCACATAACAAGGTTAAACATAACATACATGCTCATGCGTATACTATACATGTATACTTTAATCCACCTATTTCATGCCTTAGAAATCCATTTTCTATGAATACGTGCATATATAAAATCCATGCTTTAACTCAACGAGGTCCATGTTAATATGCTTATAGGCATAACGAACTCTAATGTACATGCTTGTATGATCAATACGTAATCCACATGGTGATCGATGATATAATCTTTCACGTTCTAAGCTTTTCATTGAAAAATCACACTAAGTCAATAAGGTATCATAATACATGTTAAGTGTGTTGTGCTCATAACTCGTATGTCTTAGAACTCATATATAAACCACATATATGCTCTCAAATAGTCAGAATCTAAAAGACATTAACCTTAGCCAAGTTCACTTTGAAAGTTCTTAAGCTTCTCTTTTAAAATCACTAGAATCTTGCAATCACGTATGCTAGTGTGTGAACACACTTTAAACATGCATTTCATGTCAATATAAACTATACGATCATGTTTAGAATATCAGAATATATACATGCCCCGTATGTGTCTAAATTCATAATTAAATCTATAAGTTTCATTACAAATCACAAGTTTTCCTTTCATGGAGTACATACTAGCATGGTTAACATTATACATGTAGTATCAAGAAACATGATTATAGAAGTGATACTAATTTTCATGCTTGCCTTAAACCATAGTAACAAGTTATCACATAACAGGCCTTAACAAGAAGCAGGAAATAGAAACTGACAATAGGGACCTGCGCAGCTGCGCAGGCACCAGGTATAAACCCGGCGCAGCTGCGCCGGTGTCCGGCCAAAACAGAGAAAACTTCCTGTTCGGCAGAACCAGAAACCCATCTCAGAAAATTCATACAAATTCCTTCATGCTCCAACATAAAACAGTTCTAACATCATTACTAACTCATTTAACACTTAAACCACATACTTCATAATCCAATTAACATTCAAATAGCATAATCAATGAATTGGCATGGAAAAACAAGAATGCGAAATGTACCTCTGTTAATATGAACTATATACTTGCTGCTATATCGAAATCTCCCTCACTGATAACTCACAATAACTTACTAGCAAATTCTACACTTACAAGAAAATCTCAGCATTTCAAAAATGAGAAGGAGAAGAGCTAATTTATAGGCAAATGTTTACCCAGACATTTCCATTCCACCTCAAATTAAACCAAAGGAATGCATGTTTGTATAATAGTTTACAAGAAGTTGGTGAGGAGTAGTTGATTTACACTATTTTGCCCACTCCCCTTGCAATGATCCCTTCTATGTTGCTGAGTTTGAGAAAGTAGGAGTAGGCTAGCTTCATGAGTGTTTCACGTGTGGGAGAATGAAGAGGAACTCTCATTTTTGGATAATGAAATCTTAGCCTTTGTAATTGTATATATATATATATTATGTATGCTCAACACTTAGCATAATTCATACATACTTAGATTATATATTGTATATGCACATAGTATCTACTTAAGTTATATGTATTTCTTTCATATACATTTAGATGGGTGGTACTATGTTATCCCAATTAGCAATTAATAATGAATAGTTACACAACATATAATCCATGCACATTTTTCTTAATACCGAATGTAAAGTAATTGGGTATTATTATTACTCATTATTATAACTGTTATCATTATAATAACTTACTGATATCAATTATTTATTGATATTACTATATGTTGATGAGGTATACATTAATGTTTTCCCACACATGTATTATCACATAAACATTAGTATGTAACTCTCATAATGTAATTATTCTTACTATATAGTCCATACATGCAATACTCACCACATTAATATGTCACATTGTATTATATATAATCTAGATAGCTACCCTATATGAAAGGTTTATTATCGCATGCTTGTGTATAACAGTAAATCAATAATATAATATTGTTAGTTCTCTTACTCATTAATTATTATCTATTCATAATAATAATTAAACAACACATTATCGATTAATTAATCATAATTGAAATTAATCAAACACGTTCAAATCCTGCCACGATATTCAAATAAGTTGAATATTTAATTATTAATAATCTTATCAATTCTCTGATATTAAAGTCTTAGGGTTAGTCCACTAATTTAAATAAACTATTAGTGACTCCCCTTAACCATTCACAAATTCACATAACCACATAAGGTTTAAATAAACTCACAAAATTAACTCGTTAAAATTAAATCACATATTTAATAAATAAGGAGTTAAAAATTCATGGTCGTTACATAATTCGTATCACGTGCAATCCACAGGTGATAGACGTACGTAAACACCCACATTATCTAAACCACTATATGTCTATATGATTTACAAATAAATAGGGTTGAAGGTCAAGTTATGTATTGGCTACGGGCGACGCGTCGGTATATGTCTATCCTAATCACAAATCATAAGTCCAACGCCATGCGAACCTACAATCGCCCGCTATCGCAATTAGATCTAAACCTATATTTCGTCTTTCGATCCCACATAGGTTATCACAGTAATTGGGTGCAACTCAATTAAGCAAATAAAACATACATCGCAATAGATAAGCATATAGCAATCAAATAAGACCAACATGGAAGAGAAATCAACATCGACTACTCCAAAGGTTCCATTGGAACCTCAAAATAGATTTAAGGCATAGACAACCAAAATATATTATCCACAAGTACAATATACATCATCCGAATATAATTTTAATACAAGGAGAGTAAGAGATAGAGAAATGCAAATCTCGTGTCATTTCTCCACGCTTGGATCTTTGATGTAAATCTCTTGCTTCAATCTTCTTTAACTAATCTAACCCTAGAAACTATACTAACTAATTAACCCTAATCTACTCCTAAACTAACCTAATCTAAACAAGAAATGAAAAGGAAAGGAAGAAAGGAATTAGGGCTAAGCTAAGGGAGAGCTCCCTCATGGAGATGCGGGCCAAAAGAGGGCTTAAGCCCTTATGTATTGTTTCTGCCAAAAAATTTAAGTGCAAGTTAACTTTGGGTTAAAATCGGGATGGCGCGGCCGCGCGAGTATTAGGCTTGAGAAGGGCGCGGCCGCGCGGGAAGGAAATGCTGGCCTCTGCTTTGGGGATCGGCGCAGGCGCATGGGCTGGCCTTGTAATGCTGGTGCGGTCGCGCAACACCTGCAATGTTGCTTGTGTAGGGCTGTTTGCTGCTGCACTTGGCTTCTCGTGCCGTCTTGCCATCTTGTATCCTTTTTAGCTCATTTGCCTCATCACAACCTCATTAAGCCGCTTGACTTCACGCCTTGCCTTATCATGCCATCAATCAATCAAGCTCTTTTCAGCACTTTGCATCGTTTTGGTCTCGTGGCATCCCGCTCTATAGCCTCATCATCCATGCCATCTTCATGCCTTAAGCCACTTTCTGTGCATTGCTCCATAAACACATTCTTTTGTCCTTTTAAGCACAATGTGCACTAAAGGAGTTCCTAAACCTGAAAATCACAAAATAAAGGAAAAATATATTAAAAGCACGGGATTACTCGAGTTTAAGTAACAAAACAAGCTGGTTACTATCCGAATAAGTGGTAATAAAACCACTTATCAAATACCCCCAAACTTAAACGTTGCTTGCCCCTCAAGTAACCAAAACAAAACTAAGCACATGATGTAATGCAGTATATACAATGTATGCAACCTACATTATCATGAATGCAATTCCAGGTTCCCAGTCAGTATTGAACTTCATAATCAATGCCTCAGAAAACCACAAGATAATCAACCGAAGACAAGACCATAAGGCATATTCTGCAAATCCAAAACTGTCAGCACTGATGTATTGTGTGTGGTGTGCCTAGCAACCATTAGATATGCATTCAGATAAATAACTCACATACTATGCTTCTTAGGGGAAAAACAAGCTTTAACTAAAGAAAAATAGTAAATCATATAAGTTCTAACTAAGACCATGCATTACTAGAGTTAAGAGTCAACAGGGGGTTTTCATTAAGCTTTTATTACTCACGAGGGCGTATTCGCACTTTCTCGTGTACACATTTGACTGTGCAATGCCTAGTTCTCTTAGGCTTTTCAATGATATCCATGTAGCGAGCTTTTGACCAATGACTCCCAGACCAGACGGCCTTAGGGCGCTGGGTGTAGAGACACCCCTAGGGCTTACTTGCTCCAATATCAAAGGCCATAGAACTCGATGTAGCCGAAGTGTTTATTCTTTTTTTTTCTTTTTCAATGCATTTTCTTTTCTTTTGCTTTTTTTTTCAAAGGGGAGTGCGTTTTACGCTCCATCTCCCCACATAGCATGCAAAACCCCTGTTTTCCCCCCAAACTTAAGCTTTTTACAGTCTAGTTAATATCATATGAGAACTGAAATTCTTTTATTAAAACACAGATTTCCCACCAGAAGACAAGTGGCATCCTCTCAGAAGTTTCCCCGTCTCTCTCTGCTCTTGGTAAAATAAACCCCGCTCAACACTATTCTCAATGAACCAACCCAACTTCATATCAATCTTCCTCTGCTAGAGATCCCACACTCACTATCCCAATTGATTAGGTTGAGAGGATGAGGTGGATTAGAATTGATACTTTGGATTGATGAGATAGGAGGTTTTCAAAATTAAGGCTTGTAGTGGGGGGGGGGAATTGCATTAAGGAAGAGAGATGGGGGATTGCATTAAGGGACTGTGAGGGTTTGGGATTAGAGGGACTGAGGCTGGGGCGCTGTTGATAATTGACATGAAGTGGTGCCCCACAAAATCTACAGGATTTGTTTTTCAAGTCAGGCCCAGTTTATGTGTGGCGCGGCCGCGCAGGCCATCAGATTTTGCTTCTGCAGAATTTTGGCATGAACTAAGGTTGGCTATTGCTTTTCATTCATTCCGAGCAGCCTTTGACCTGAAATACGCAAACAATACTTATTAAGCCCTCCTAGACCAACAAAAGTATATAAAATCTATTTACATAAAGATAATGAACATGGAAAGATATATGCATTAAATTCCCAAAAATTCTCTAAAGGTGCGTATAAGCAATGCAAGTGCATCAAAAGTATGCTATAAGCTTTGTAATCCCAAAAATATACGCATTCATGCCTACGTTTAAAAATATAGGCAATGAACTCTTAATTCCTATAGTATGCAAAAATTTAACTAAATATTAACTAATAAGAATGAAACGAGGGGAGGGAAATGTGATAGAAAGCATGCAAATGGAGAATTAAACAGAGAGATAGAGAGAGAATCGATGGGGTGCCTCCCATCTAGCGCTTGATTTATAGTCCTCTAGCTCAACTTTGTCTGACCACTGCTATCCAACTCCCCGACGGTATTGGAGAACCCCTCCATCCATCAGAATTGTTGTGTGACTTTGGCGGCTTCCCAGTAAGAGAGGGTGCAGATTTAAACTACCTAGCACATGATATAAATAAGGATTCCCCGTACTAAAGGTCGGGGGGCTAGGCAAGGGTTCTATTGTGTATGTGAAATGGTTTGGGCTTTGGGGTTCACACAACACAACAGTTTCTTCTTCTATTCTCTTCTCTTCTGACCACCATAGTTTGAAGCTTGCGGACTCTCTCATATCATCGAGATCCGGCTCTGTAATGTGGCTACCAAGGGAGCAAGGATGTGCAAACTTGACTGGAGTCTCAAACTTCGACGGAGAAGGCTCTTGGGGTATTATCACTATTGGTTTATACTGTTCCACATCCCCAATTATCTCCTCTTGTTCCATTGCCTTAGGCTTGTCCAGTTGCAATTGCACTTCATATTCTTTATCAGTTTTTGCACCCATGTCATAGCACCATGTAGTCTGGGGATCATAACTTACGGCTTCAGTCATTGGAGGTACAGGATCTTGCATTGTTGTCTCTTGTTCAAATACCTCATCTTTCCTTAATGTCGTGCTAATCTGCTCTACCCAAATATGAAGATCCTCACTTGAATGCTCTTGCTCAATCAAGATCTCCTCGTCCACTTCATCCTCAGAATCCATATACTGAATCTCACTGGAGTTCTGAGGTCCTTTGCTCACGGCTTCCACTACTTGAGAGAGCTGATTCTGAAGATTCTGAGTCTGTATCCCTTGCTCAATTAACTCCTCTTTCATCAAGGCCATGTTAATCTGATTTGCCCCATTCTGAAGATTCTCGATTGACTGTGATTGCTCAACTAAGGTCTCCTATGTTGACGCTATGGAATTTCCCCACAAATTGTCCAATCCTTCATTTTCTGTTTCAGCCACGGGCTCCCTGTATTGAGGCTCATTTGTTGAGGGATTGTTGATTAGGGCCATCTGGTTTAGAAAGTTTTGGTTTGATTCTTCTTGGCTCCTAATCATCTCCTCTTGCTTCGCTAAGGCTCTATCCAGGATGTCCTATGGTAGACTATTCTCCTTGTAAACATGGGGATGGATAAGTGGGTTCGGGTGTAAAAATTAGACTCGACTCATAGTATTGGTCTTGATAGTAGTTTCCGAAAGGGCTCGGGTGATACCCCCAATCTTGCTGATTATCTCCTCTTGTTCCATTTCCTTAGGCTCGTCCAGTTGCAATTGCACTTCGGATTCTTTATCATTTTTTGCACCCATGTCATAGCACCACGTAGTCTGGGGATCATAACTTACGGCTTCAGTCATTTGAGGTACAGGATCTTGCATTGTTGTCTCTTGTTCAAATACCTCGTCTTTCCTTAATGC
Organism: Panax stipuleanatus; assembly: GCA_020205555.1. NCBI lineage: Eukaryota > Viridiplantae > Streptophyta > Magnoliopsida > Apiales > Araliaceae > Panax > Panax stipuleanatus. The sequence continues at coordinate 14,041,782 of CM035116.1, forward strand.
CTTGCTAATCTGCTCTACCCAAATTCGAAGATCCTCATTTGAATACTCTTGCTCAATCAAGATCTCCTCGTCCACTTCATCCTCAGAATCCATGTACTGAATCTCACTAGAGATCTGAGGTCCTTTGCTCACGGCTTCCACTACTTGAGAGAGCTGATTCTGAAGATTATGAGTCTGTATCCCTTGCTCAATCAACTCCTCTTTCATCAAGGCCATGTTAATCTGATTTGCCCCATTCTGAAGATTCTCGATTGACTGTGATTGCTCAACTAAGGTCTCCTGTATTGATGCTATGGAATTTCCCCATAAATTGTCCAATCCTTCTTTTTCTGTTTCAGCCACGGGCTCCCTGTATTGAGGCTCATTTGTTGAGGGATTGTTGATTAGGGCCATCTGGTTTAGAAAGTTTTGGTTTTATTCTTCTTGGCTCCTAATCATCTCCTCTTGCTTCACTAAGTCTCTATCCAGGATGTCCATGGTAGACTATTCTTCTTGTAAACATGGGGATGGATAAGTGGGTTCGGGTGTAAAAATTGGACTCGGCTCACAGTATTGGTCTTGATAGTAGTTTCTAGAAGGGCTCGGGTGATACCCCTAAATCTTGCTGATAATTGGTGTACGGCTCACTATGGAAGTACTCACCCCCATACTGCTCCTGTCCATAACTGATAGGCCCCTGATGGCTCATATAAGCTCCAGCACCATAGTCATTTGAAGTCACTGGCTCTCGACTCTGTTGGGCAGAAACAGTATCCAACTTTCTCGAGAGCTCCTCCAACTGTGCTGAGAGTGTGGCAATTGGCTCGAGTCCATTAGTGCTTGCTTCCCTTCGTTGCTGTTGTCTTGTACAGTTCCATGGATAGAAATTTAAGTCTATTATACCTGAGAAGAGAATATAGGAAGAATTAAAACAAAAATAAAAAGTTTAAATTAAGACTAATTTGATTGAGACTAATGTTGGCAAACAGTTATCCAAATAATTCCACGGCAACGGCGCCAAAAACTTGTTGGTCCGATTAGATGACACAATTTACGCGCAAGTATACGCGGCCAACGAGTAATAAAGAGTAAGTACAGATATCGTCCCACAGAGAATTAATGGATAAAAGACACCAAATCGCTAGCACATAATCATTTCAGTCTTATTTAAACGGATGGTAAATAGATTGAATTAAAACTATTTTAAACTAGGCAAGGAATTGAAGTTAAACTAATTAATCCTAGGGTGGAATTAGATAATGAAGATAAGAGATCCCAATTTCCCCTAATGATTCGTCTAAGTCGATACACTCCCAGTCAGGTTAAATCAATCGCAATAGTTATTAGCCGAGAACACGAAAGTGGGAGAAGGCCATCTTTCGATGCACTTAATCCGTATCACATGCAATCCACAGGTGATAGACGCACGTGAACACCCACATTATCTAAACCATTATATGTCTATGTGATTTACAAATAAATAGGGTTGAAGGTCAAGTTATCTATTGGCTACGGGCAGCGCGTCGGTATATATATATCCTAATCACAAATCATAAGTCTAATGCCATGTGGACCTACAATCGCCCGCTATCGCGATTAGATCTAAACCTATATTTTGTCTTTCGATCCCACATAGGTTATCACAGTAATTGGTTGCAACTCAATTAAGCAAATAAAGCATACATCGCAATAGATAAGCATATAGCAATCAAATAAGACCAACATGGAAGGGAAATCAACATCGACTACTCAAAAGGTTCCATTGGAACCTCAAAACAGATTTAAGGCATAGACAACCCAAATATATTATCCACAAGTACAATATACATTACCGAATATAATTTTAATATAAGGAGAGTAAGAGATAGAGAAATGCAAATCTTATGTCATTTCTCCCCACTTGGATCTTTGATGTAAATCTCTTGCTTCAATCTTCTTTAACTAATCTAACCCTAGAAACTACACTAACTAATTAACCCTAATCTACTCCTAAACTAACCTAATCTAAATAAGAAATGAAAAGGAAATGAAGAAAGGAATTAGGGCTAAGCTAAGGGAGAGCTCCCTCATGGAGATGCCAGCCAAATGAGGGTTTAAGCCCTTATGTAATGTTTCTGCATAAAATTTTAAGTGCAAGTCAACTCTGGGTCAAAATTGGGCTGGCGCGGCCGCGCGAGTATTAGGCTTGAGGAGTGCACGGCCGCGCGGGAAGGAAAAACTGGCCTCTGCTCTGGGATCAGCGCGAGCGGGCGGGCTGGCCTTGTTATGCTGGCGCGGCCGCGCGACACCTGCAATGTTACTAGTGTAGGGCTGTTTGCTGCTGCACTTGGCTTCTCACGCCGTCTTGCCATTTTGTATCCTTTTTAGCTCATTTGCCTCATCACAACCTCATTAAGCCGCTTGACTTCACGCCTTGCCTTATCATGCCATCAATTAATCAAGCTATTTTCAGCACTTTGCATCGTTTTGGTCTCGTGGCATCCAGCTCTATAGCCTCATCATCTATGCCATTTTCATGCCTCAAGCCACTTTCTGTGCATTGCTCCATAAACGCGTTCTTTTGTCCTTTTAAGCTTAATGTGCACTAAAGGAGTTCCTAAACCTGAAAGTCACAAAACAAAGGAAAAACATATTAAAAGCACGGGATTACTCTAGTTTAAGTAACGAAACAAGCTGGTTACTATCCGAATAAGTGGTAATAAAACCACTTATCAGAATTCCTGCTAGTGAAGCAAAAGAGTGGATTAGGAGCTTGAGTCTCTAAACCACTTAAAATCTCTCGTGTCTTTTACAATCAGTCATTTACTTTCTGTCATTTACATTATGTACTTAACTGCTATAACTTCCATGTATGTAATAACTACTTACAACTAAACTAACTTCACAAACAATGTGTAACAATGTTTATGAATATTTAAATGAAGGGGATCTTTAACTTATTCTGCTGTGCTTGAAAAGATTCTTATGTTTGTTATATGCTAATTCATTAGCAATACAAAATAAACTGGAAAAGTATTTTAAAAGAAAAAGGATCTATTCAACCCCCCCCCCCTTCTAGATCTATTGTGTGCTTACTGGGAACCAACAATTGGTATCAGAGCAGGTTCTCATGCTATACCCTAAAGCTAATCGCTTTGAGTCTGATCTTAGGCACAAACATTGTTCTAAACTTAGTTTAGTAGTAAGTCACTTGTAAATGCAGATGAGCTCACACGTTGGAAATTATGTGTACAGCTAAATGTGAATATAGATCTGAAGCTGCTCAGATTAGTCTATGTTCTTAAATGATATAGCAACAAGACCAATCCTTGTCCACAATTAATCTTGTAGTCTACAAACCAGAGATGGGAAGTCAAGAAGCATCAAAAAAGAGAATTTGTATCCACCTATTCTGAAAGATGAAAGGCCTATACATACTATGAAATGCTTATCCATAGAAGAAAGAAGATTTCCTCCAATATGTATTTGGCTAACCAGCAGTTGGATATGAACCTTGAGGTTCAAGGCTATCAAAGAACTAAAGCTGCTAAGACTTTCCTAGCTCACTTCTCCAAGACTATATCTGATTGATCAAAGGTCAAATGGAGCAACAAGTTGTCAGCAATTAATGCAGAGATATGCACATCAATCCCTAACATCATAAGAGCAAGACAAATGAATATTAAGGAACTGACAGTGTAAAGGTACGATTCCTCATTAAACCCATGTGTACATCATGATGCATCACCTTATGAACTACTACAATATTCTATCAAGAAACCATACTCTTCCTAAAGAGGGGAAGAGAGAAAGTACATTAAGGTTGGAAACTTAACTGTCAACAAACTTTCTCTCCACCCACATTTTTGGTTGAAGATAACATCTTGAAAAAAGTCTGAAATATGTCATAAGCTAAACAAATCTAATTAAGCTTAAAGTGGATTAACCCTTGCTGAAGGGTTAGTATGTATGCATATATATACAAACCTAGGTTCTATGTTTTTAATAAAATATAGAGTATAATCAACACTAGGGAAGTATCTTGAAGACTCTTAGAAACTGATCATCTCTATCAATCGATTAGATACAATAATAATAGAGTTGATTCTTACTCTGTGAACATTCAAAATCTGTGAACATAACCAAACAAAGGGTGAAACAATCGAAGAGAAAGAGTGTTCATTAAAATGCTTAAATCATACACACACTCACTATCATGCATTAAACATCATATCTAAATATGTTATATGCATGAATATGATTGTTGATGCTAATTTGATATATATTCAAAAATATAAGGAATAGGGATTTTTGAGAAAACTAACCTAGCAAGACCCAATCAATCATGGGTACTAAAATAGAAATTATCTAAACCTGTAGGTACTTGGTCTATCTGACCACACTAAGGAATGCTGAAGCAGATGGCTTCAGTCACGAAGATTCAACCAGCTGGAGGCTCAAGACATTTCAGCAATGTGCTTGACAAAATCATCCTATGCCAAAGCCTATTCTAGAAGACTTGCTGAGTTTACATGGTTGCTAATCTCCATATGGAAGTGAGATATTCATAACAAGATGAAGGAGATCTCCAATGCTTATTCATACAAAGCATATCAACTCAAATGGTACATCAAAGAAGTTCACATCAGAGGATCATCAAGCATTGATCATGAAGAATGCATCATAGAAGCAGAACTCCACGAGTGCAGTCTGCCAAGGAGCTTAAGAGAAATTGTAGTGTTCTCTATGATCTAGACTGAGTCCAGCCTGTGCAAGCCAACACATGATGATTATGGCACAATGACTACAATCGTAGTGTTCCTCCAGTTAGATTCAAAGTTCGTAGTTCTTATGAAGGGAGGAAGAGTAACAAATGAAGAAAGGATTATAGTTGTTGACAAATTGATAGTCCCAATGATTATACATTTATCCTTATTGTATATTGAAGAAACTAAGGAAGGACTACAAGCCTGCTGAAAACACCTGTTCAGGTGTGAGATGAAAAAAAGACTACATTTGTAGTTTTGTCAATAATCATGGAGTGATAAGGTCTTAGGAGGATATCTATGATTCAATAAGGATTGTTCAATTATGAAGATTCTCAGCTTGAAGAAGGTATGCAAGACCGCCATATCTGTGCATATAAAGAAGAAGAATTCATCCTTCTCAGAGAAGATAATACCAACTATGGGGGAGCAGTGATCGTAGAGTTTGGGCATCTGAATATTGAAGCATTAGCAACGGTTCAATATGAAGTCTGACATTCGAACGTTGCTAATTGAGAGCATCGATGCAGAAGGACAACTCTTGTGGATTCGAATCAAGGAATCAGAAAGGAGAAATAAAGGTGACTACCAGACTGACACGGAAAAGATACATCTCTAAAGTGGTAGGTGAAGTAGCAGACTGCTGTGTCAGAAAAGTCAAAAAGGAGTCGTCACGTCAAATCGACAGTCTGCACCAAATAACTCGAGATCTGCGAAGCAATTCAAATAGCTTCCAACGGCTATTTTCCAACGGGAAGATCGTGGAAGGGTATTTAACAGCTGAAGCTTCAAAGATGAAAGTGTTGCTGAGTTGCAGAATCGTTGAGTTGTTGGAATGCTATGTTGTTGACTCTACGAGTTCTACGAAGTTGAAAAGAACATGTCTCAGTGGCAGTGAGACTACGAAAGTAAAAGTGAAGCAGATTTGAAGAAGACCTTTAACAGACTAAGGCTTCACTCAACAACGATGAGAATGCTATTAAAAATGGTAGCTACGCTGAGAGCCGAGAAGGCGAAGAAGATAGCATTCAGAAAAGTAGCAGAGCAGAAAGAAGATCCAAAGAGCCACTCTACAAATCACCATGAAGAACCAAAAGCTAAAGTAGAACAGATGCAGAACCATGTCTGCATATCATTCAAGAAGGGTTCAGGAAATGCTAAGGACCAGAAGAAGTTGACCAGCAATGACAAGCCTTAGCAGACCCGAGTGGTGATGGTGCAGCTGAGATTAGAAAGATGAGCAGAACAGAAAGAAGATCAGCTGCACCAGAGAAGAAGACTACTAAGTACTCAAGATATTATACTTCAATGAACATCTTAGCAGTCTATCCAGAGGTGGTCCAGACTTGACGCAGAATGAAAAGAGGACCACGCCAAGCAGCTAAGTACCAATTGATGATCAAGCTTCAAGACATCTTAGCAACAAAGAACTAACAACAACTACAACAACAACAAGTAGCCAGGGCCTGAGAGGTCCTTATCCAGAGGGACTAAATTGAGTTTCAAGGCTGCTGGCCTTAAAGAGTTCTTAGTGAACTAGAGTTCCAAGCCTGTTGGGCTTGAAGATTTCTTAGTGAACTAGAGAAGTGCCAAGGCTGCTGACCTTGAAGGAATCTTAGTGATTCGGGGTGCTGCCCTTTCCTTAGTGGAATTCCTGCTAGTGAAGCAAAAGAGTGGATTAGGAGCTTGAATCTGTGAACCACTTAAAACCTCTTGTGTCTTTTACATTCAGTCATTTACTTTCTGTCATTTACATTATGTACTTAACTGCTATAACTTCCATGTATGTAATAACTACTTACAACTAAACTGACTTCACAAACAATGTGTAACAATGTTTATGAATATTTAAATGAAGGGGATCTTTAACTTATTCCGATGTGCTTGAAAAGATTCTTATGTTTGTCATATACTAATTCATTAGCAATACAAAATAAATTGGAAAAGTATTTTAAAAGAAAAAGGATCTATTCAATCCCCCTTCTAGATCTATTATGTCCTTATTATGGGAACCAACAGTAATCACCCCCATACTTTATTGGTCCAAAACTGACGGTGCATTGATGACTCGAATGGTTGTTAGCACAATAATCACAAGTAACTGCTATCTTTCGAATACGTTGGGCGGCCACAACATCCAACTTCCTTGAAAGTGTCTCAAGTTGTGATAATAATGCAGAAATTACGTTGAGTTCATCAACCCCTGTTTCCCTTGGTTGAGTCATTCTCGTATATGGCCATTGATATGCAAAGTCATCCATGGTACCTGAAAAGAGAGAAATATAGGAAAAGAATTAAAAATAAAATAAAATTAAATGTTTAAATTAAGACTAATTTGATTGAAGCTAATGTTGGCAAAAATTATTAAACTAATTCCCTGGAAACGGCGCCAAAAACTTGTTGGTCATTTTCACGATCAATATATGTGTGCAAGTATACACGTTCAATAAGTAATAAAGAGTAAGTAGAGTATCGATTCCATAGAGAATTATCTAATAAAAATCACCAAACACTAACCCGTAACCAACTTAATCTTATTTAAACGATTGATTTAATATTTTGAATAATAATATTAAATTAAACTAATATTAACTATCCCTAGAATGAAACTAGATAATGAAGACACGAGACTACAATTTCACCTATTATTTCATCTAAATCAATATACTTCCTATTAAGCCAAATTAATTATCCTAGGTTGTTAATCAAGAACACGAAGGTAAAATATGGCCATCTCTCAATGTACCTTACCCAAATCAAATCAAATTCACAAATAATAGAATCAAGATGAACACCCTAATTAACTAACTCACTATATCTCTATGTGAATTACAATTAAAGAGGATTTAAGCACAAGTTCTTATTAGATTACATGCAGTGCCTCGGTATATCTCTATCCTAGGCACGAATCATGAATTCCAACGTCATGTAGAACACACAAACACATGCTTTTATGATCAGATCTAAATCCATAATCCGTTGCTCAATTTCATATGGGTTATCACTGCAATTGTTAGCTAGGCTGTGACGCCCCCAAATTCCAGGACCGCCACTTGGTCTCTCGAATTCGGTTCATCACGTGCTCATGGTAATACATCACAATAATAATAATTAAATATCATACGATCACAGCGGAAAATCTATTTTAGAATAATTTACAATGATTTATTATAATTATTCCCCCAAGTCTCGCAACCTACAGTACTTAATAGATTACCTAATAATATCAGTTAACGACTTATTACATAATCTAACTTAAGCTTAAACATAATCAAATCCAGTCTTACTACATCATCTTCATACAATATGAATATATTTAAAACATAACAGACATAAGCTAGTTGGTAGCTTTGCCCTTGCCCTTATCAACGCCCGAAGGTTCACCATGCTCTGCCTTAACTGAAATGTTTTAGGGAAAGCAAGAATGAGCACAAATTGCCCAGCAAGTAATATACAATAAGGGTGAGTAATAAGATTCTCCATTCTCGAAAGGGTATAACAAGATTTGATAGTTCAAGAATAACAAGAATATCAATAGTTCTCAATATCAGTCGCTAAGGACAGGATAATATCAATATGATTCAATAATAAGTCAATTCAAGATTTCAAATAATTGAATACTGAGTAGTCACTACGGACTATGAACTTCTACTAGAATTGACAGTAATAAACTGAAAATCCAACAAAAACAGGTACAACAGGTGATCAGCCTAAAGTACCCTTGTTATGCATAACAATCAACCATACTCAAGTGTGCACGTCGGTTCTCCGACAATTATATATTCCCTTCAAAGAAGGTTGTTCTTCTCAGTCAAATACAAGATCCCGCACCAATCAATTAGTTTGGGTCGCTTTTCAATAATATAAGTCTAGCCGAATCAAATGGCATAGACACTTTCACAATATTCAAGAACAATACTAAGTTCAACATGAATAATAGCTTTAATGAAATAAGAGTTCAAGTATGCTAATTCGATTCAACCGATTAAATAGGAAACTAGTTCGCAATACACAAGATAGGATACTTGCATAGTAAAAGAGTATAAGTTAGGAAACTTTCACAATCATAGATTTCCTTGCATAAAGTAAATGCGTCGGTTAGGATACTTGCACTTTAAAAGAGTGTAAGTAAGAGAACTTGCCTTTAGCGTAGTTTATCCACGAAAAGCAAATCAACACTTTCGAATTCCTATCGTAATACAGTTACGTATATATATGATATTCATTAGTCATATAATTTAACTTCACATTTTCTCTTTGAATATACGATCAACACATAAGCTAAGTTTTACCTAGCTACACAGTTATATAGAATATAATTTCTATCCTTAACGTTCCTTCTTTAGAGTTTAAACGCATTCTCATATTATATAAGATCTCAACAATTAGCAAACATGCTTGCATATTATTAATATCTCATAAGACCACAATCAATACTAAATATATTTCATTTTAGCAAGTTACGGCATCTCCTTAAGTTAACCGTCAAAATCGGGTTCAAGTAACATCATATAATATCACGTAGCATGTATTCATATTTAAAGGATACTTTACATGCTTGTATAACTTTTCCAAATCCAATCGTACATGGTATAGGTTCTTAAGATAATACTTAAAGCCATTCAAGGACACGAACTCATATGGTCTGACATGGTCGCTTTTAAACACATAAGATATTCATATAACTTGTATTAGTCATGCTCATGAATACTCGTATTGCATATATGTAGCTAGCATTGTTATTATCTTGAAAACATGCTTTGTTCATGCTAAACTTTAATCATGGCAACTAATCATGGTATATATACATGCATGACACATGAATGAGTCTAAGAGTACTATCACATGTGTTCATAAATGTCAAATTCTAATTCTCGTCATAACATACCAACGTTCACGTTCAAAGCTTATACTTTGTTAGTATAGTTCATTAATAAGGTCTATCATGTTCATGCTTCCTTATGAAACCCATATACACAAGTTAACATGCTTTTCATGTATTTCAAGGCCCTATAAACATGCTCGAAAAGTCAGAATGTATACATGGTCTTTACATGTCAATATCAACCTTCAAAACTTGTATTTTTGTTAGAAAGGTGCACTAGTTGGGTTCACATGTCCATATTATATCACGGAACCTATATACATAAGTTAGTATGCATTTCATGTGTTTCTAGGTCATACTAACATGTCTCGAAAGTCAGAATATTAACATGCTTCATATATGTTAACGTCGTTCATGAAACTTTAAGTTCGTTTTCAAACTATATGTCGTTTGGTTAACCATGCATGCTAATATACTAAAACATGCTCACATTGCCTCATTAGGTTTATATGTATGTATTAATCATGCTTTCATGCTTGTTTAAACAAAAATCAAACAATTAGTTCATAACAGTTTTGTTGCAGAATGCAGAAAAACTGAACACAGAGGCTGGCGCTGCGGCGCGGCACAGCAGCTCACTACTGGCGCTGCGGCGCGAGTGGCGCTGCGTGCGGCGCTGCGGCGCGGGCTGCGGCGCGAGTGGCGCTGCGGCGCGGGCTGCGGCGCTGCGGCGTCGAGGCAGTTTTCTGCAGTTCAGACTGCAGCGAAATCCGACCAAAAACCTCCCATTTCATCGATTTCAACATACCCAAATGCTATTAGACTTGTTTAACTTACTAACACGTACATATATGCTTATATAATAGTCAATAGCAATTATCAATTCCCAATTTCATGAACACCAACCAATTTCACGATATTTGATGTTTTTACAGAAATCTCAGAAATGGAAACACCAAAAATGAAATTGAAGAGCAATGAAGCATATATAGTAATTCTAATCACATATATAAGTCCTTTAAACAACTAATTATTATTCTCAATTCACAAAACCATAACTTCCAACTGAAATCAAGAATTCACGAATAGAAATTTTGACAGAAAATGACAATGAAGATACGAAGAGGATTTATACCTCTGTAAATGATTTAAGCTTGCTGCTATCTCAATAACACTGATATATATATATATGCTCTCTAGTCTCACTTAGCCAAAATGCTCAGCAAAAGAAATGTGAAGGAGATGAGGCTATATTTATAGAACTCCCATTATACAGACAAAGCAATTGTATTCCATATCAAACTAACGGATTATAGGAATGCATGAAGGTTATCAAAGGGTAGGTAATTAGTGGTTGGATTCATCATGAATCCCACTCCCTCCACAATCATGAGCTATGAAATGCTAGTTGCTGAGTTTGGGGAGAAGAAGAAGGAATAGGCCTTAGCTGTATGTCAAGCACGTGAAGAGCAAATGGGACACTTAAAATGAGACAATTGATTTAACTCCTCAGCATTTGCAAATACTACACTTGTATATACACACCATATACATATGTTATATATATATGTACTCTTAGGTTATAATTTAAATCACAATGTACTTCACATAATGTAATAAGTGTAATTTACACACATATAATCCAGGTACGTTTATCTTACTGATATAATACCATCGGATACTACCACATTACATTATATCATATATTATTAAATTGTATTACTCAACAATTATTTATAATAGATCCATGATACATTATTTTAATGTATATCCACACATCATTTGTCACTTACACATATCATAACATATAGTTACTATACATTTAATTCGCATGCTTGCACATATAATTTCTCATCTTATAATTTGAATATTAATTAATAATATACACATATCCTACATCCATCAATATAATTGTTAACCTCCATAACAATTTAATTAACCCTTATATGATTAATTATCACTTTGATATAAATCTTATTGTATTTATAAACACGTTGCTCATTATTATTAAGTTTCTTGCAATAATAATAATCACATATTGTTAATCGATCCTCATTAGTATTTTATAACAGTTAATTAATATTCTTCGATTAACAATTAATATAGATTAATTGTTCGCTTAAATTAATATAATCCTTCTTATATTACGCCACTGTGCCACACAAGGCAATCAACGAGTTTATCACAAACTCCACCAATTTCTCAATTATTATAATTATTCAATTATATATAATTGAATTAATTCATCTCATAACACAAAATCATTTATATTCAAATAAATTCTCATTTCCATTAATATATTTATTTAATAATATATGGAAATTCTCGGGTATTACATCCTCCCCCCCTTATAAAAATTCCGTCCCGGAATTGCTACAAGGTTACACAAATAGATGGGGATAGTCCCTCATCATCCTATCTTCTAACTCCCACGTTGCCTCCTCGACATCGTGGTTACGCCAAAGTACTTTTACAGATGAAATAACTTTATTTCTCAAAGTTTGTTCTTTCCTATCTAATATTTGGACAGGAATTTCTTCATACGCCAAGTTCTTCTCCACTTGAATGGGCTCGTAAGAAATCACGTGCTTGTAGTCGGCCTTGTACGGTCGCAACACGGAAATGTGGAACACGTTGTGGATATGCTCCAGTTCGGGTGGCAACGCAACTTTGTATGCCACTTCGCCCACTCGCTTCAGTATCTCGAACGGTCCTATGAATCTTGGACTCAATTTTCCTTTCTTGCCGAAACGGATTTTTCCCTTCCATGGAGATACCTTTAAGAATACGAAACTGCCGACTTTGAAGTCTCGGTCCTGCCGATGCAAATCTGCGTATTTCTTCTGGCGATCTTGAGCTGCTACAAGTCTGGCTCTTATCACTGTCACCACGTCTGCGGTTTGTTGAACTAACTCTGGTCCGAGTATTCGTCGTTCTCCGACTTCGTCCCAACATAACGGCGTTCTGCACTTTCTCCCGTAAAGAGCTTCGTACGGTGGCATGCCAATACTCGCATGGTAGCTATTATTATATGCGAATTCTACTAAGGGTAGGTGGTCGTCCCAATTTCCCTTAAAATCCATCACGCAAGTCCTAAGCATGTCTTCTAGCGTTTGTATTGTTCGCTCACTTTGTCCGTCTGTTTGAGGATGATAAGCTGTACTCAACCTCAACTGCGTTCCCATTCTTTCTTGCAAACTCTTCCAAAAATTGGACGTGAAGCGCGGATCTCGATCAGAGACAATTGACACCGGCACTCCATGTCGTGAAATAATTTCTTTTACATATAGGCTTGCTAATTGGTTCAAACTGTAGCGGATCTTGATTGGTAGAAAGTGTGCGGTCTTCGTTAGTCGATCCACGATAACCCAAATAGCATCATAACCTTTCTGTGTAACTGGAAGTCCTACCACGAAGTCCATGGTAATATGCTCCCATTTCCACTCTGGTATTTCTAATGGTTGTAGTAAACCACTTGGCCGCTGATGTTCTGCTTTAACGCGTTGGCAAGTCAAGCATTTACTGACGCACTCTGCGACTTCCCGTTTCAAATTAGGCCACCAAAAATGTTGCCTTAGATCTCGGTACATCTTTGTGCCTCCCGGATGAACGGAATATGTCGTATTGTGTGCCTCGTGCAAAATCTCTTCCCTCAACTCAGTTACCGCTGGTACCCACACTCTCCCTTCAAATCTCAAAATACCGTCTTTATCCATTCGAAATTTTTCTCCCTCACTTTCTGTGATCCTCTTTCGGATTTTCTCACACTCTTCATCCTTTTCCTGAGCTTCCTTTACTCTATTCAACAACGTCGGACAAGCTTCCATTACAATTAACTTCTCACCAGACTTTTCTGGTCCTTTTACTTCTATCTCCAATTTCTCCATCTCTCTTATCAACTCTTCCTGAGTCGTCAAATTAAACAACTTCTCCCTTCCTTTCCTGCTCAGAGCGTCGGCAACCACATTTGCCTTTCCCGGGTGATAAAGAATATCGCAGTCATAGTCTTTGATTAATTCTAACCACCTTCTCTGTCGCATGTTTAACTCCTTCTGTGTGAAGATATATTTCAGACTTTTGTGGTCCGTGTATATCTCACATTTTTCTCCGTATAGATAATGCCTCCATATCTTTAACGCAAAAACTACTGCCGCTAACTCTAAGTCGTGAGTAGGGTATCGTTTTTCGTAATCCTTTAATTGTCGTGATGCATATGCAATGACCTTGCCATGTTGCATGAGCACACAGCCAAGCCCCTTGTGCGATGCATCACTATACACCACAAAATTTCCCGCATCATCTGGTAATGATAATACAGGTGCTTCGCTCAATCTCCTTTTCAGTTCTTGAAGACTTTCTTCGCATTTGTCGGTCCATACAAATTTCACCGTCTTTCTAGTCAAATTGGTCAGCGGGGTTGCTATCTTAGAAAAATCTTGGATGAATCTTCGATAGTACCCAGCTAACCCTAGAAAGCTTCTCACCTCCGTCGGTGTTCTCGGTTGTTCCCAATTACTTACTGCTTCAACCTTCGCAGGGTCTACAGAGATTCCATTCTTATCCACCACGTGGCCTAAGAATTGAACCTTCTCCATCCAAAATTCGCACTTAGAAAATTTTGCATACATCTTCTCCTTCCTTAGTGCCTCCAAAACAATCTTCAGATGTTCGGCGTGTTCTTCCTCTGTCTTTGAGTAGATCAAAATGTCGTCGATAAAAACCACTACAAATTTATCCAAGTATGGCTTGAAAACTCGGTTCATCAAGTCCATAAATGCTGCCGGAGCATTAGTCAATCCGAATGACATTACCAAAAACTCGTAGTGTCCATAACGGGTTCGAAACGCAGTCTTTGGTATGTCCTCATCCCGTACCTTCAGTTGATGATATCCTGTTCGTAGGTCGATCTTCGAGAAACACTTTGCTCCCTTCAGTTGATCAAACAAGTCGTCTATCCTCGGTAGCGGATATCGGTTCTTGATCGTTACTCTATTCAATTCTCGATAATCGATACAGAGCCTCATCGATCCGTCCTTCTTCTTAACGAATAGTACTGGTGCTCCCCAAGGAAAAACACTCGGTCGAATGTAACCCTTATCCAATAATTCTTGCAATTGCATCATTAATTCCTTCATTTCTACTGGCGCCATACGATATGGAGCTTTCGAAATCGGTGCCGTTCCCGGTGCTAAGTCTATTACGAATTCGATTTCTCTGTCTGGCGGAAGACCAGGCAGATCGTCCGGAAACACATCTTGGAATTCATTAACTACGTATATATCCTTAATTTCTACTCCCTTCTTCCGAGTATCAACGATGTAAGCTAAATATCCTCCACATCCTTTCCTTAACAATTTCTTGGCCTGCATCATCGTAACGCAACACGATTGCTTAAGCGATGAGCTACCATAAAACACTACCTTAGACTTACTCGGAGTCTGAAGGTTCACACATTTGTTCTGACAGTCAATTATCGCAGCATGGTTATACAACCAATCCATTCCCAGTATTACGTCAAATTCTCCCAGTCTAATAGGAATCAAGTCTACGCTCAGTTCATGTTTACTAATATTTGCGCGACAATTTCGATAAACGTATTCTACAGGGATCACTTCCTTATTAGCAACTTCTATGATCAAAGGATTTTCTAATAGTTCTCGAGGTTTACTAAGTCTACTAGCAAATTCTTCAGATACAAAAGAACAGGTGGCACCCGAATCAAATAATACATAAGCATTTATATCATTGATTGGGATTATACCTGACACCACATCCTTCGCAGCCACTGCGTCTTGGACGGTCATGTTAAAAGTTCTGGCGGTTGGGCGGTTGGATTGTGCCGGTCCACCGATCATCAGCTTGTTGCCTCCTTGCTGATTACTACCCCCGCCACTTCCCTTCTTTGGGCAGTCCTTAATTCGGTGCTCCGTCGAGCCACAAGCAAAGCATCCTTGTATCTTCTTCGGTTTCAAACAGTTAGGCGAGATGTGCCCTTCCTGTCCGCAGTTGTAGCAAGTGCCACGTCCCTTCCAGCACTCGCCCTGGTGATTCTTCCCACACTTCGGGCATCCTTCAGCCCTCTTCTTGAAACCTCCACGAAAATTCCCTGATTGATTATTGTTGTTTTTGTTGTTGTTATTATTCTCCCACTTTCTCTTTCCCAAGTTGCTTCCTCCGCTACTACTTCCTCCCGTACGATTCTCTCCTCCAGTATTCTTTCCTTTCTTTTCTTTGTTATACTGACTTAAGGCCTCACTGCCGCCTTCCGCAATGATTGCCTTCTCCAGTAATGTTGCAAAGGAATTAATTTGAAGAACTGATACCTTATTGAACAGCCATGGCTTCAACCCTTGTTCAAAGCGTCTAGCCTTCCTCTCTTCATCACCAACTTGGTGCTCCGCAAATCGCGCTAGTTCGTTAAACCTAGCCGCGTATTGCGCCACCGTCATCTCACCTTGTTTTAACTCTAGGAATTTCACCTCCATCCTATTCTTCATACTTTTTGGAAAGTAATTTTCGAAGAACAGTGTCTTAAACTTATCCCAAGCTATTATCCCTTCTCCAGCTCTTTGTTGATTAGCCTCCCACCAGTAGTTCGCTTCTCCCCTCATCATGTACGTGGCAAACACCGTCTTCTGATCTTCGCCTACGCTAGCTATAGTGAAAGCTTTTTCGATCTCTTTGATCCACGTTTGTGCGATGATTGGGTCGGTAGTTCCCTCGAACTCCGGGGGTCCTACACTCTTAAAGTCTTTAAAGGTTGTTACTGGCACAGTTTGAGGGTTCGGGCGAACGGGTTCATTGTTCCTTCCCCTTAAGGCTTCTCCTAACAAGTCTACCAGTTTCTGGATCGGGTCTACTTGTTCTCTCTCATTGTTAACAGATTCTTCGGGTGCTGTCAATCTACGTCTGGGCAGCATTATCTGTATCACAAGTTTTCATTTTATTATTATTCAAGTATATTACTTAAGTATTTCTTTTAATACTAAAAGAATAAATTTATAACACGTTTCTAAAATCAACTCCATTTATATTCATATGCCATTTCATTTCATTACATGATTTCCCCAGCATACTGCTATAAATGTTATCACATATATCCCCTAATATCACAAAAGACGGGGAATATACCAACCTACTACCATACTACCCCTCTAACAAAAGCTAACTCGGGGTTTACATCATCATCCCACATCTTACACAAAAGATCGGGATTACAACATAGTATATACAATACATAAAGACACAACTAGTACTACCACTAGACTGACTAAGGAAATCTCATCCCATCATCCCGCGCTCCACTGCGCTCTTGTACTCCAACTGTGCTATATACGCAACCAGCTCTCGGCTCAAGGTATGTAGAGTCTGTCCCTGTTCTGCCGGGTAGTGGTACACACCATCAATCACCCTTTCAAAAGCTGAACGGAACACATACCCCATCTTGTTCATCTTTCTCTTCTTGCACCTGACCTCGTCCTCAAGGTCGTCGGCTCTCTCATTAGACGCTTCCCACTTCTCCTCGAAGTGTAACCTATCCATCACCTCCAACTCTAGCTGAGTACGGAGTGCCTCTTTCTCAGTCTTCTCACTCAGCTCCCTCTGCTCAACCTCTTCTAGCTTCTCTGCCAAATCTACATTCCTAGCCACTGACCTGTGAAATAGAGTCCCCATCTGGATCCCTGCCTCCCTACGGTAGGCAATCTCCACCTCTAACTCTTGCATAGCCAGCTTCCTCTGGTGGTCCTCGTCCCTCAGCTTCTGGAACTCAGACTCTCTCTCGTGGGCCTCTGCCTCCAGCTCCTGAACTCTACAGTCTAACTCTAGAATACGCTCCTCGTACTCGCCTAACATCTGTTCCTCTATAGTAGCCTCATCAGAGTCCTCTACTGGCTCATCCTCCATCGGCTCCTCCTCTGGATCAGTCTCTATCTCAATCTCGATCTCATCCTCGTCATCAAACTCGGATGGTGCAACTGCCTGCACTGGTGTAGCCTCTAGAGGTGCCTCGTATACTACGTGTATATCCCTGGGCTCCTCCTCTACAACTCTACTAGGTACCCCTGTGTCTGTCATCCTACACTCACAAACACAAGACAAGAAATAGCATCTCCATTAGAATGTTAAACAAAATATAAGTTCATTGTATAGAATGAAGTTACATTTCATAACAGACTAAGTCTCTCAAGGAAAACTCTACATGAGTTTTATCTCCTTCCTAACTTCTAAGTTCGCCTAAGTTATAGTCTAAGGACACTCGTTCCTAAGGTTTATAACTACAGCTCTGATACCAACCTGTGACGCCCCCAAATTCCAGGACCGCCACTTGGTCTCTCGAATTCGGTTCATCACGTGCTCATGGTAATACATCACAATAATAATAATTAAATATCATACGATCACAGCGGAAAATCTATTTTAGAATAATTTACAATGATTTATTATAATTATTCCCCCAAGTCTCGCAACCTACAGTACTTAATAGATTACCTAATAATATCAGTTAACGACTTATTACATAATCTAACTTAAGCTTAAACATAATCAAATCCAGTCTTACTACATCATCTTCATACAATATGAATATATTTAAAACATAACAGACATAAGCTAGTTGGTAGCTTTGCCCTTGCCCTTATCAACGCCCGAAGGTTCACCATGCTCTGCCTTAACTGAAATGTTTTAGGGAAAGCAAGAATGAGCACAAATTGCCCAGCAAGTAATATACAATAAGGGTGAGTAATAAGATTCTCCATTCTCGAAAGGGTATAACAAGATTTGATAGTTCAAGAATAACAAGAATATCAATAGTTCTCAATATCAGTCGCTAAGGACAGGATAATATCAATATGATTCAATAATAAGTCAATTCAAGATTTCAAATAATTGAATACTGAGTAGTCACTACGGACTATGAACTTCTACTAGAATTGACAGTAATAAACTGAAAATCCAACAAAAACAGGTACAACAGGTGATCAGCCTAAAGTACCCTTGTTATGCATAACAATCAACCATACTCAAGTGTGCACGTCGGTTCTCCGACAATTATATATTCCCTTCAAAGAAGGTTGTTCTTCTCAGTCAAATACAAGATCCCGCACCAATCAATTAGTTTGGGTCGCTTTTCAATAATATAAGTCTAGCCGAATCAAATGGCATAGACACTTTCACAATATTCAAGAACAATACTAAGTTCAACATGAATAATAGCTTTAATGAAATAAGAGTTCAAGTATGCTAATTCGATTCAACCGATTAAATAGGAAACTAGTTCGCAATACACAAGATAGGATACTTGCATAGTAAAAGAGTATAAGTTAGGAAACTTTCACAATCATAGATTTCCTTGCATAAAGTAAATGCGTCGGTTAGGATACTTGCACTTTAAAAGAGTGTAAGTAAGAGAACTTGCCTTTAGCGTAGTTTATCCACGAAAAGCAAATCAACACTTTCGAATTCCTATCGTAATACAGTTACGTATATATATGATATTCATTAGTCATATAATTTAACTTCACATTTTCTCTTTGAATATACGATCAACACATAAGCTAAGTTTTACCTAGCTACACAGTTATATAGAATATAATTTCTATCCTTAACGTTCCTTCTTTAGAGTTTAAACGCATTCTCATATTATATAAGATCTCAACAATTAGCAAACATGCTTGCATATTATTAATATCTCATAAGACCACAATCAATACTAAATATATTTCATTTTAGCAAGTTACGGCATCTCCTTAAGTTAACCGTCAAAATCGGGTTCAAGTAACATCATATAATATCACGTAGCATGTATTCATATTTAAAGGATACTTTACATGCTTGTATAACTTTTCCAAATCCAATCGTACATGGTATAGGTTCTTAAGATAATACTTAAAGCCATTCAAGGACACGAACTCATATGGTCTGACATGGTCGCTTTTAAACACATAAGATATTCATATAACTTGTATTAGTCATGCTCATGAATACTCGTATTGCATATATGTAGCTAGCATTGTTATTATCTTGAAAACATGCTTTGTTCATGCTAAACTTTAATCATGGCAACTAATCATGGTATATATACATGCATGACACATGAATGAGTCTAAGAGTACTATCACATGTGTTCATAAATGTCAAATTCTAATTCTCGTCATAACATACCAACGTTCACGTTCAAAGCTTATACTTTGTTAGTATAGTTCATTAATAAGGTCTATCATGTTCATGCTTCCTTATGAAACCCATATACACAAGTTAACATGCTTTTCATGTATTTCAAGGCCCTATAAACATGCTCGAAAAGTCAGAATGTATACATGGTCTTTACATGTCAATATCAACCTTCAAAACTTGTATTTTTGTTAGAAAGGTGCACTAGTTGGGTTCACATGTCCATATTATATCACGGAACCTATATACATAAGTTAGTATGCATTTCATGTGTTTCTAGGTCATACTAACATGTCTCGAAAGTCAGAATATTAACATGCTTCATATATGTTAACGTCGTTCATGAAACTTTAAGTTCGTTTTCAAACTATATGTCGTTTGGTTAACCATGCATGCTAATATACTAAAACATGCTCACATTGCCTCATTAGGTTTATATGTATGTATTAATCATGCTTTCATGCTTGTTTAAACAAAAATCAAACAATTAGTTCATAACAGTTTTGTTGCAGAATGCAGAAAAACTGAACACAGAGGCTGGCGCTGCGGCGCGGCACAGCAGCTCACTACTGGCGCTGCGGCGCGAGTGGCGCTGCGTGCGGCGCTGCGGCGCGGGCTGCGGCGCGAGTGGCGCTGCGGCGCGGGCTGCGGCGCTGCGGCGTCGAGGCAGTTTTCTGCAGTTCAGACTGCAGCGAAATCCGACCAAAAACCTCCCATTTCATCGATTTCAACATACCCAAATGCTATTAGACTTGTTTAACTTACTAACACGTACATATATGCTTATATAATAGTCAATAGCAATTATCAATTCCCAATTTCATGAACACCAACCAATTTCACGATATTTGATGTTTTTACAGAAATCTCAGAAATGGAAACACCAAAAATGAAATTGAAGAGCAATGAAGCATATATAGTAATTCTAATCACATATATAAGTCCTTTAAACAACTAATTATTATTCTCAATTCACAAAACCATAACTTCCAACTGAAATCAAGAATTCACGAATAGAAATTTTGACAGAAAATGACAATGAAGATACGAAGAGGATTTATACCTCTGTAAATGATTTAAGCTTGCTGCTATCTCAATAACACTGATATATATATATATATGCTCTCTAGTCTCACTTAGCCAAAATGCTCAGCAAAAGAAATGTGAAGGAGATGAGGCTATATTTATAGAACTCCCATTATACAGACAAAGCAATTGTATCCCATATCAAACTAACGGATTATAGGAATGCATGAAGGTTATCAAAGGGTAGGTAATTAGTGGTTGGATTCATCATGAATCCCACTCCCTCCACAATCATGAGCTATGAAATGCTAGTTGCTGAGTTTGGGGAGAAGAAGAAGGAATAGGCCTTAGCTGTATGTCAAGCACGTGAAGAGCAAATGGGACACTTAAAATGAGACAATTGATTTAACTCCTCAGCATTTGCAAATACTACACTTGTATATACACACCATATACATATGTTATATATATATGTACTCTTAGGTTATAATTTAAATCACAATGTACTTCACATAATGTAATAAGTGTAATTTACACACATATAATCCAGGTACGTTTATCTTACTGATATAATACCATCGGATACTACCACATTACATTATATCATATATTATTAAATTGTATTACTCAACAATTATTTATAATAGATCCATGATACATTATTTTAATGTATATCCACACATCATTTGTCACTTACACATATCATAACATATAGTTACTATACATTTAATTCGCATGCTTGCACATATAATTTCTCATCTTATAATTTGAATATTAATTAATAATATACACATATCCTACATCCATCAATATAATTGTTAACCTCCATAACAATTTAATTAACCCTTATATGATTAATTATCACTTTGATATAAATCTTATTGTATTTATAAACACGTTGCTCATTATTATTAAGTTTCTTGCAATAATAATAATCACATATTGTTAATCGATCCTCATTAGTATTTTATAACAGTTAATTAATATTCTTCGATTAACAATTAATATAGATTAATTGTTCGCTTAAATTAATATAATCCTTCTTATATTACGCCACTGTGCCACACAAGGCAATCAACGAGTTTATCACAAACTCCACCAATTTCTCAATTATTATAATTATTCAATTATATATAATTGAATTAATTCATCTCATAACACAAAATCATTTATATTCAAATAAATTCTCATTTCCATTAATATATTTATTTAATAATATATGGAAATTCTCGGGTATTACATAGGCAATTAAGCATTTCAACACAAATCACAATAGACAATCCAATAACAATTAATAAGACTAACAATGAAGTATATCAAAGTAAACTACACAACAAAATCCATTATACTCTTAAAATGGAGTTTAATTTATTATTGAAGTGAAATCCATAAGCCACAATTGAATAAACATTGAAAGATACAAAAAGATAAGAAGAGAATTTAGGGTTTGAGGTGATCAAATCTGAATTCTCTTGCTTCCAATATGAATCCCCAATGCTTTCCAAGAGCTTCAATCTCTAAAGATATAATCTAATCTAGGGTTTATCTAATCTAATCTAATAATAAATTCAAGAAAAGAGAAGAGCATATGTAATATAATAATCCCTCAAAGGGTGGTCTCTTTTATATCTTATACTGATATGTCTTCTTATAGCCTTCTATTTTATGTAACTCCTTGCCCAAGCAATCCAGCTTAAGTGAAAAGTCAAAGTTGGTCAGACTGAACAGGCGCGGCCGCGTAGCAGGGAATTCGAAGACATGATCTGGCGCTGCAACGCGTAATCACAGGGCATTTATGGCTTGGCCGCGCAGCACTTCAGTTCTATTTTCTACTGCTTCTGCTGTTTATGTTGTTGCTGCATCACTCCTATTGCCATCACTTCCATCTTTGTTCCTCTTAGCATTCTCACATCCCTTTTAGCTTCAAATGTCACCAAGAGAGTTCCCAATTATGAAATCTACAAAAGCAATCAAAAATGCATGAAAAACTACTACATCATACGAGTTTAAGCAACAATTGAAGTTAGTTGACATTTAGATAAGGAGGTATAAAACCACTTATCAGGTACCACTCAGATCCACTCCAATTGAAAGATCATATTAGCTTCCCATTTAGTAAATTGCAATGAGCTGGGAACCTCCATGCCGAAAAACCTGTGAGAGTAACCTAAGATAGGTCAGCCTCTGATAAACTAAATGCGAAGGGAAGCCTCTTCATACCTTTCCATTTTAATTCCATGTCAAAATATCTGTTAGGAATATACATGAGAATGTTATTCCTATTTATATATAATTTGATTATGATATAAATGAATATGCAAGTATGCTTGCATTGATGAAAGCTATAAAGTCCTTTGATAGATAATAGGAATATATGTACAAGGGCTTAGAATGAATTGATCAAATATGTTAGGTTGATCCTACATAAACAAAACAGCTTTGTAAAGTCCTTAAAAAGAAATGATGTACAAGGACTATAAATATAGAAAGATCAAGCTTGTTAAGTTGATCTTATAAAGTGTAATAGATAGGCTTGTCTGATCGTCAAGCACTGCACCAGCATCGTAGTCTGCCAGTAGAGACAAGGAAAACTCGAGAACTATCAAGGCAAAATCGTAGTCTGTAAGGATAGTAGATCTCGGAGTTTGTAGTCTTCTAGGAGAGACGAGAAAGGATCGTAGTGTGTCGGAAAGAACTTTCTCAGAGCTGTAGTCTGCTGAGGAAGTCATGTTCAGAATCGTAGAGGCAGCCTGTCTATAAGCCGACCGAGCGTCTGTCAGAGCTAAGTCAAGAATCGTAGATCACATTTGAAGTAGTGGAGTCTACTGATCTTATCAGAGGCAGAAATCGTAGTCAAGCTAGATCAGACAAGGACAACAAGCATAAAAGCTTAATCGTAGTCTATCAAGATCTGATCTCGGAGTCGTAGTGTCTGCAGAATCAAAGCTAAATCGTAGTCTGCAGAACTAAGGCGTCAACAAGGTTGCTCACAACACCAAGGAAGAATTGTAGTGTCAACACGATTCTCAATAGATGAACACTCCCAGAATATCCAAAGTATTAAAGCTTCACTCAACAAGGATGAGAATGCTATTAAATATGGAAGCTAAGCTCAGAGCCGAGAAGGCCAAGAAGATAGCATTTAGGAAAGTGGCTATGCATAAAAAAGATCAGAAGAGCCACTCTATGGATCACCATGAAGAACTAGAAGCTGAACAAGAATATATGCAGAACCATGTCTGCATATCAATCAAGAAGGGTTCAAGGGCTGCTAAGGACCAGAAGAAGGTGACCCATAATGAAAAGCCTTAGCAGTCCTATGTGGTGATGGTGCACAGCTCACATCGAATGAAGATGAGCTGAACAGAATGAAGATCAGCTGCACCGGAGAAGAGGTGGTCCAGACTCTACACAGAATGCAAAGATGACCACGCCAAGCTACTAAGTACAAAGATGGTCAAGCTTCAAGACATCTTAGCAGCAGAGCACAAACAACAACAACTACAACAACAACGAGCAGCCAGGGCCTGAGGGGTCCTTGTCTGGAGGGACTAAATGAAGTTCCAAGCCTGCTGGGCTTGAAGAGTTCGTAGAGAACTAGAGTTCCAAGGCTGCTGGCCTTAAAGAGTTCTTAGTGAACTAGAAGAGTTCCAAGCCTGCTGGGCTTGAAGAGTTCTTAGTGAACTGAAGTTCCAAGGCTGCTGACCTTGAAGGAATCTTAGTGATTCAGGGTGCTGCCCTTTCCTTAGTGGATTTCCTGCTAGAGAAGCAGAAGAGTAGATTAGGAGCTTGAGTCTCTGAACCACTTAAAACCCCTTGTGCATTTTACATTCAGTCATTTACTTTCTGTCATTTAAAGTATGTACTTAACTACTATAACTGCTATGTATGTATTATCTACTTACAACTAAACTAACTCCATGAATAATGTATGAATGGTTATAATATATCAATTAAAGGGATCTTTTACTTATTTCGTTGTGCTTGAAAAGATTCTTATGTTTGTCATATGCTAATTTATTAGCAATATAAAATAAACTGGAAAAGTATTTGAAATGAAAAAGGATCTATTCAACCCCCCCCTTCTAGATCTATTGTGTGCCTACTGGGAACTAACAATTGGTATAAAAGCAGATTCTCATGCTATATTCAAAAGCTAATCGCTTTGAGTCTGATCCTCGGCACAAACATTGTTCTAAACTTAGTTTAGTAGTAAGTCACTTGTAAATGCAGATGAGCTCACACGTTGGAAATAAATGTGTACAGGTAAATGTGTATATACACCTGAAGCTGCTCAGATTGGTCTAAGTTCCTAAATGCCATAGCAACAAGACAAATCCATGTCCAAAGTAAATATTGTAGTCTGCAGATCAGAGCTGGGAAGTCAAGAGGCATCAACAGCAAAGAATTAAGCGTCCACCATTCTGAAAGATGAAAGGTTATACATACTAAGAAATGCTTATCCAAAGGAGAAAGAAGAATTTCTCAAATATGTATTTGGCTAACCAGCAGTTGGATATGAACCTTGAGGTTCAAGATTGTTAAAGAAATAAAGCTGCCAAGACTTTCCTAGCTTATATCTCTTAGACTATAACTGATTGATCTAAGGTCAAATGGAGCAACAGGCTGTCAGCACTAATGCAAAAATATGCACATCAATGCCTAACATCATTATAGTAAGAAATGACTGTTAAGAGACTGACAGTGTAAAGGTACGATTCCTCATTAATACTTAATTGTTCATCATATTGCATCACCTTGTGCACTATAGTAGTATTCTATCAAGAGACCATAGTCTTCCTAAAAAGGAGAAGAGAGAAATTATACTAAGGTTGGAAACTTAACTATTATTAACAAACTTTCTCTCCACCCAAGTTTTAGGTTGAAGATAACATCTTGAAAGAAGTCTGAAATAGGTCATAAGCATATCAAGACTTAATTAAGTTTAAGTGGAGTAATCATTGCTTAAGGGTTGGTATGTATGTACAAACCTATGTTCTAAGTTTTTGATAACACGTAGAGTACGATCAGTTCTAAAGGAGTATCTTGAAGATTCTTAGAAACTGATCATCTTCATGAATCAACCAGATACAACTAAGTAATAGAGTTGATTCCTACTCTGCGAACATTCAAAATCTGTGAACATAACCAAGTAAAGGGTGAAACCATCAAAGAAAAAGAGTGTCTTATTAAAATGATTAATTCTACACACACTCACCATCATGCATGATAAATGTCATATCTAAATCTGATACATGCATGGATATGATCATTGATGCTAAATTTGATGTAAATTTAAATATATGAGGAATAGGGTTTTTGAGAAAACTAACCTAGCAGGACCCAATCAAGCTTGGGTACTAAAATAGAAATTATCTTAACCTGCAGGTACTTGGTCTACACGACCATACTAAGGAGTGCTGAAACAGATGGCTTCAGTCACGAGGATTCAACCAGCTAAAGGCTCAAGACATTTCAGCAATGTTCTTGACAAAATGATTCAATGCCAATGTCTGTTCGTGAAGACTTGCTGAGCCCACATAAATGAAGCTCACGTGGTTGCTGATCCCCATATGGAAGCTGATCATTCATGCCAAGACGAAAAAGATTTTCTATGATTATTCATGCAAAAGCGTATTATCTCAAAAGAAATCTCGAAGAAGTTCACATCAGAGGATCATCGATTCTTAAGAATGAAAAATTTAGAACTCCACGAGTGCAGTCTGTCAAAGAGCTTAAGAAAAATCGTAGTGTTCTCTACGATCAAGACTGAGTCCAGCCTGTGCTAGATAACACACAACGATTATGGTACAATGACCACAATCGTAGTGTTCCTTCAATTAGCATCAAATATCATAGTTCTGATGAAGGAGGAAAGGCAACTAACTGAAGAAAGGCTGATGGGTGTTAATGAATTGATAGTCCTAAATGATTCTTCATTCATCCTTAGTGCATATTGAAGAAACTAAGGAAGGACTACAAGGCTGCTGAAAACACCTGTTCAGGTGTCAGATAAAGAAGACTACGTTCGTAGTTTTGTCAACAATCGTGGAGTGATCAATTCTGAAGATATCTCTTTCCATGATTCAAGGAGGTTTATATAATAGTGATGATTCCAGTCAGAAGGAGATATGCAAAGCTGCCTTCTGATGCATATGAAGAAGAAGAATTCATCCCTCCTTGAAGAGATAGCATCATCTATGGGGGAGCAGTGATCTACTAAGAATAGCAGCACTAAAAGTGTTAGAGGTGCACTATAAAGCAAACCCTTCAGATCTTCCAGCATTTGATGATTAAGATTTAAGTGATAAATGAAGATGAAGCTGAAGGAAGTTGTGAACTTCAAAAGAAGAAGAAAAGTAGTCACAGAACAAAGAAGTTCTCACTCACTACGATTGAAGAAGTGTCGCCAATCGTAGAGTCTAGACAAATTATAACTACAAATGAAGAAGCTGCAACAGCCTCTCAGCCTGAATAACTATCAGGGTTGAATCTGAAGAAAGTGTAAAGGCCGTGTCCAAGTCAAAGAAGAGGACCAGAAGATTTATCAAGAAGTTTGATCTGGCAAATGAGGAAGTGTCAAAGGAAGATGATTAAAGGATTGATGTCGAAAAGGCTGAACAAAGCAATCAATCTCAAGCATCTGGTCCAACTAAGAAAAATACCATAATCATAGAAGATGATCAGGAAATAATCAGTCATGCAGAGCATGTTACTGTACCTGATCAGACTATGATCTATGCTGAAAGAGAAAAGTTGAAGGTGATGGAGATTGTGGGAAAACAGAAGAAAATATGGAGATGGTGAAAGCTCAGAGAACAAAATGAAGAAATGGAATTCGTGCCAGAAGATCTGAGATAAGCTCAGAAGATAAATTAATCATGTATTGACCACACCACGATCATCAAAACCACTTCCGTTGAGTTTATAGAAAATAAGAGCTAACCCTAAATCGAAAGATTCCAGTTATAAAGTCCCAAAACTTTATGGCTGATGAACCAAATGAAGAGCCATAGTCAGTAGTAACATTCCAAAATGTGCTACTAATAACCATATCAACCACACACCTCAAATCGTGGAGTGTATATAATCAAACATCTGATTGTAGTGTAAGATCATGAGGACACCACGATTACAACCTATACAAAAGCCAACACCAATGAATATTCAGAGTTGGTGAATGAACTCCCCAGCAGAAAGATCAAATGTGATATCAGTACTAACCCTGTCTAAAGCTTTTCATCTGATAAGCGCCTCAGGGATAAACCTGATCCTTAGCAATTAGCTAAGAGGTTGGCCCATTCCTGAGCTACCTTATTTTAGAAGGAATGCTAATATGGAATGAATCACAAGAATCTCCGCTGAAGTATGCAGCATCTCATCAGAAGATCACAAGCTGCAAAAGAAAATTGCCAATCCCTCAAAGTCTAATGCAAAAGATGTTTATTGAACCATGACTACAGACTGCGATCATCAAAGAAGATGCAGAGAGTGTAAATCAGTCTGGAAATCGTGGAGTACTGAATCAAGTTATAAGTTGCTCCACAGATTGAAGAAGTCAATAGTCAACTAAAAAAAGTCAAATCTGATAAGCTGACGTGGTAGGAGGAGTTACAGATTGTGATCTATCAGAGTCTTACAACTGTCCCACTAAGAGACGTGGAGGGAACAGTTAAAAGAGAGAAATTCAAATTATTGGTAGTTATAACCTCGAGAGTTTATCAAAAGCTACAAACCTGTCAAATCTATACATTATCTCTCTAGCCAAAACCTAAAACACCTTCAAACAGTCAAACCTTCTCAAACAGATATCCTTTCTCAAATTGCTTCCTGTTATCTCACAAGATTCTCACAAAGCCATAAACTCCGAAAACCTTAACTCTTCAAATGGCAGATTGGCGAGTAATCACTGGCATTCAGCTCGGAACCAAGACGTTCGAAAAATTTGAGAAGAAGTTTAGAGAGATTCTTGAACTTGTGAAGAAGGCTGGATTCTCAGAATGCCTTAAGTCAAACACTCGAATATATGTTGACCTGGTTAAAGAATTTCACTCCAACGCAACCATAAATTTTGGAACTTCTACCAAGGTCAAAGGTCAGATTCTGAAGCTGAAATCTTTACATCAATCAGTGCTTAGGTTTCCCTGACCTAGGTCTGAAAAGCCTTAATGAGGTCAACACTGAAGAAACCAAGAAGATTATACGATACCATAAAAACCCTAGTCTGAAGGATATGAAGAAAAAGGAGTTTACTAAAGAGTTTGAGTTTCTTGCAGAAATAGTGGGCAAATGCATCCTATGCAAGGACACTGCACAAGACACTGTGAGTGATCAACAGCTGTAGATCATGTCTGCAATAGTTCTGAAGAAGCGTATTAACTTCGGAGTTATTTTGTTCGATCAAATGTCCAAATAGCTGGATAAGGCAAAGAAGAAAAGGTTAACAGGAAAACCCCTCACGAAGGTTTTCCATGGAAGGTTCTTGAGTATCATACTGGAGAAGAAGCTGAAGAATAAAATGAAGGATGATGAAGGTGAAGCCCTTAATAGCCATAAAGTGATGACTACACAGCTATTTGCAAATTGGAAGAAGAACCCAACAGAGAATAAAAAGCTGATGATATATAGCAGTACCAGCAAGAGTACTTCGAAGAAGAGGAAGGTAAGTGCCATGAAAGAAGAGGAGCTATCACACTCTGAGGATGAAATTATCCCAGAGTTCAAGACTGTAAAGCCCTCGAAGAAGAAAGCTAAGGTTGTGCAGAAGCCTAAGCCAGTTCCTCAAAGAAGACTATCTACTGAAGAAGAAAATGTAGAGTCTGAAGAAGAAAAGGGAACTGAGAGCTTTAAAGATGAAATCTATCAGTCATCTGATAAGAAGAGATCATAATCTAAAAAAAAGGAAGAAAATTCTGAAGATGAAGAAAGAAATATGAGTCCTTTGACCAAGCCCCAGAGTGGTCATTCTACTGATAAAGAAGGTTTGAAAGTCAAAGCAATTGGATCTCCCACTCCTGAAAGCCCAAGAAATTCCCATGCTAATTTAAGGGACTCAAGGTTCAAAGAAGAATTATCTCCTCATGCTATTGAATATCAAAGAAGTCTGTCTGATAACTCAGAGGCTTCAAAGTCTGAAGATGAAGATATGTCTGAATCTCCTGAAGCTGAACCCCCAAAAAGAAGGAAGAGCAACAGATTGCGTGCTTCAGCTATTCTAGGAAAGAAAGGAAATTCTTCTACAACAATCATTGAATTCAGTGATGATGAGGCTAAGTCAAAGGAAGAAGATGCTAAAGGAAAAAGGAAGAAAAAGTCTGAAAATGCTAGCAGCAAGAAACTGAAGATTACAGAGCAAGAAATGCTCAATGAGTCTGCAAAGACAGGTTCTGCTGAAGAAAATGAAGATGATGATCAAATGCATGAACAGACTGATGAGTAAGTTGAAGGAAGCATGCATCAGTCTAACTCCATCTCAGAACATAAAGAAAGTGAAGGAAATTCCAGTTCAGAGAATGAAATACCATAAGATTTTCACATCCCTTGTCCTGCTCATCTCAAGAGAAGAATAGTGGTGGAAGTTGATGAAGAACCACTAGATGTACTTTCAGGAGAATGGGTTAATCTTGGAAATGAGAGGCTGAATGTGGTGAAGATGGCTGCAGAATATATGCTCAACAATTGTGAAGCTGGACACTTTAACCGTGATATATGATCCTGAAATCAAAGACCATGCGATAAGATGGTTCTATCCTCATATGCCATGGGTAAAAGCATCCCTCACTGGAGATAATAGCTATTTCTCATGGTGATTCTCTCACCTCCCCAACCTAGAACTAGTGGCACAGAATTTTCCATGGGTGAAGCAGTTTGCGAACTCTGCTAATCAAAAACCAATCTCATTTCAAGGTCTATAGACATGCTAAAAATCATTACATCCCCTACGATTGTCGAGCAGATTCAGATGGTAGAAGGATCATGCCCAAGTATAAAAATGTAGAGTCAGCTCACTCTACCAATGAAGATGATCAAACTGAGTTTGAAAAGCTCTATGCTAATCCAGCAGTGCTTACTGATAGTTCTCCATCCTTTAACAATGATTGGTACTCAATGATTTATCAGACTCTTACTACCTTTGAGAGTCTATCCAAGGATGAGAACCATAGAGTCCAACCTGATGCTCAGCAGGAGGCTGACCAAACAACTATTCAGACGGAGAATGAACAACCTGATGCCTGCTCTCTTCAAGAGCAAGAGTTGATAAAGAACTCTAAAGAACTGATTGAGGAGATCTCTCTTATAAATGCAGAAGTAAAGGACCTGTCAACAGAAGAAGACAATGAACTATCAAAAAGGCTTCAAGCCAGACTCTCAGACATATCCCTCAAGCTTCAACTAAGGGATGAAGTTTTTCTGAAGGCTATGAGTGATCAGAAGAAAGAAGCTCTGAAAGCTCAGAAAGAAAGTGCAGATCAAATAATGTCTCTCTTTGACAAGATTGACAATCTGAATCACTCCCTCTCCCTACAACTTGAGCTCAGCCAACAAGAACCTAAGATTGAGGTTGGAAACTCATCTCACCTGATGGAGCAGCTTATGTCAAATATGGAGCAGCTCTCACAAGTGATTAATGACAAAAAGGGGGAGAAAAAGAGACATAGAAAGAGGTTTTCAAGGAAGAGCAAGAAAAAGAAGAAAAGGAAAATGAGCAGCTGAGTAGCTGATTGAAGAGCAAGAAGAGAAGAATGAAGGAAGAAAAGAAGATCAAGAGAAGAAAGGCAAAGGAGAAGAAGAAGAAAGCAGTAGCAGAAGCAGAGTCATCAGAGTCATCATCTGAGGGGGAGCCAAAGGATGATGACTCCATGAACACAAAGTCTGAGGGGGAGCAAGACAAAGAAATGGAGCATGCATCTAAGGGGGAGCAGAGGAAAGAAGAAAGGAAAATGAACAGCTGAGTAGCTGATCAATAGATAACCTGGAGACATACATGGAGCAGAAAAGGTACATCTCTATCTAGTTAGGTATGTTTTGGATCTAGGATGTAGAGTGTCATAGTTTATGTAAAGTCCATATTCTTCATCAATGACATTCATGATTAGCTGCTTTACAAATACAGCTGCTCACTGTATATTAAGATTCATTCATCTCATGCATATGCACTGATTATTTTTGTCATAATCAAATAGGGAGAGATTGTTAGGAATATACATGAGAATGTTATTGCTGTTTATATATGATATTATTATGATATAAATGAATATGTAAGTATGCTTGCATTGATGAAAGCTGTAAAGTCTTTGATAGATAATAGGAATATATGTACAATGACTTAGAATAAATTGATCAAATATGTTAGGTTGATCCTACATAAACAAAATAGCTTTGTAAAGTCGTTAAAAAGAAATGATGTACAAGAACTATAAATATAAAAAGATCAAGCTTGTTAAGTTGATCTTATAAAGTGTAATAGATAGGCTTGTCTGATCGTCGAGAACTACAACAGCATCGTAGTCTGCCAGGAGAGACAAGGAAGACTCGAGAACTATCAAGGCAGAATCGTAATCTGCAAGGATAGTAGATCTCGGAGTTCGTAGTCTGCCATGAGAGACGAGAAAGGATCGTAGTGTGTCAGGAAGAACTTTCTCAGAGCCGTAGTCTACTGAGGAAGTCATGTTCAGAATCGTAGAGGCAGCCTATCTATAAGTCGACCGAGCATCTACCAGAGCTAAGTCAAGAATCGTAGATCACACTTGAAGTAGTGGAGTCTACTGATCTTATCAGAGCCATAAATTGTAGTCGATCCAGATCAGACAAGGACAGCAAGCATGAAAGCTTAAATCATAGTCTGTCAAGATCTGATCTCGGAGTCGTAGTGTCTGCAGAATCAAAGCTAAATCGTAGTCTGTAGAACTAAGGCGTCAACAAGGTTGCTCACAATGCTAAGGAAGAATCGTAGTGTCAACACGATCCTCAATAGATGAGCACTCCCAGAATATCCAAAGTATGAAGCCTCTAGTCTGAGCTGCAAAGATACATTCCACCTGAAGGAAACTATAGATCACTCAACGAATTGCTTGCAAGCAAACAGAAGATCTAAGCAACAACTCAATCAACATCCTGATTGAGCAGTAAAGCCATTCAAGTGAAGTCTTCCACAAGCAGATCAGAAGAAGACTTCAGATATAGTGACTGACTAAAGAAACTCAGCAAGTGCAGTAGCTATCAAGAGAACAGAAGACAATAGTCTTGAGGATTACTCAGGATTATAGTGTTTGCCAAACGAAGCAGGAACTGATGCAGTTTACACAGAGATACAGGCCAACATCTGGAAAAGAAGACAGAAGTGATTAAGCATGGGTCAGACCATTAATGATAGGTGAACGGGAGATCACCAGAAGAAAGAGAGATGGGCATGCCACAAATCTGATGTGTCTTACTATTTAGAAGAGGCCAGAACGACAAGTCAAGCTATCAGTTCCTGAGATCAGTCAAGGCAAGCAGAAGTGTTGAAGCACTGCACAAGTAAAGGAAGAGGTGTTCTACATTGCAGATCCAAAGAACACTCTTCAGAATTGTAGTGTTGTCTCAATCAGTCAAAGAGAAACATTCAACAAGACACACTACAATCAACGTCAATTAACATCTGCATCAAAATTGTAGAGTTCAGGCAACTGAATATTGAAGCACTAGTAATGTCTCAATATGAAGACAGACATACGAACGTTGCTAAATTAAGAGCATCGATGCAGAAGGACAACTCCAGAAGATTCGAATCAAGGAATCAGAAAAGAGTAATTTAGGTGACTACCAGCCTGACACGGAATAGTGACATCTCTGAGATGGTAGGTGAAGTAGCAGACTGCTGTGTTAGCAAAGTTAAAAAGGAGCTATCACGTCACATCAGCAGTCTACACCAAATAACTCTAGATCTGCTAAGCAATTCAAATAGCTCCAAACGGCTATATTCCAACGGGAAGATTGTGAGGGAGTATATAACAGCTAGAGCTTTAAAGATCAAGTGTTGCGAAGTTACAGAATTGTTGAGTTGTTGGAATGCTATATTGTTGACTCTATGAGTTCCTCCAGAGCTGAACAGAACAAGTCTAAGTGGCAGTGAGACTATGAAGGTGGAAGTGAAGCAGATTTGAAGGACTTAAACAGACTAAAGCTTCACTTAACAAGGATGAGAATTCCATTGAATATGGCAGCTAAGCTGAGAGCCGAGAAGGCCAAGAAGATAGCATTCAAGAAAGTGGCTATGCATAAAGAAGATTAGAAGAGCCACTCTACAGATCACCATAAAGAACCAGAAGCTGAACAAGAATATATGCAGAACCATGTCTGCATATCAATCAAGAAGGGTTCAAGGGCTGCTAAGAATCAGAAGAAGGTGACCCACAATGAAAAGCCTTAGTTGTCCTATGTGGTGATCGTGCACAGCTAACATCGGATGAAGATGAGTTGAACAAAATGAAGATCAGCTGCACCAGAGAAGAGGTGGTCCAGACTCTACGCATAATGCAAAGTGGACCACATCAAGCTGTTAAATACAAAGATAGTCAAGCTTCAAGACATCTTAGCAGCAGAGCACAAACAACAATAACTACAATAACAACGAGTAGCCAGGGCCTGAGGGGTCCTTGTCCGGAGGGACTAAATGAAGTTCCAAGCCTGCTGGTCTTGAAGAGTTCGTAGAGAACTAGAGTTCCAATTTTGCTGGCCTTGAAGAGTTCTTAGTGAACTAGAGGAGTTCCAAGCCTGCTGTGCTTGAAGTGTTCTTAGTGAACTGAAGTTCCAAGGCTTCTGGTCTTGAAGGAATCTTAGTGATTCTAGGTGCTGCCCTTTCCTTAGTGGGTTTCCTGCTAGAGAAGCAGAAGAGTGGATTTGGAGCTTGAGTCTCTGAACCACTTAAAACCCCTTGTGTCGTTTACATTCAGTCATTTACTTTCTGTCATTTAAATTATGTATTTAACTGCTATAACTGCTATGTATGTATTATCTACTTACAACTAAACTAATTCCATAAACAATGTATGAATGGTTATGAATATATCAATGAAGTGGATCTTTTACTTATTCTGCTATGCTTGAAAAGATTCTTATGTTTGTCATATGCTAATTCTTTAGCAATACAAAATAAACTGGAAAAGTATTTGAAATGAAAAAGGATCTATTCAACCCCCCCCCCCCCTTCTAGATCTATTGTGTGCCTACTGGGAACTAACAATATCAAATGTTGTAAATATCAAATCATATCAAATATTATAAATTCTTTTATGTCTATTGTCAAATATCAAATCCTGTCATGATATCCTGTCATCAAAACAACTGACCACTATTTTGCAGGAAAATATTAAAACCCCTAAAACTAACACATTGCACAGTATGCATATTGTTAGTGTCTATCAAGACTAAACTACCTACTCGTCTTGTAGGTAAGATTGGTCCTATTGCCAAATCGAAATCTAAAAGGCACAAAGCCTATCCACAGACATGACTAAAAGTGCCCAACACAAATCAGGTTCCGTATCTCGAAAGGAGTTTGAGAGACTTAAGAATTAAATAGCAGAGTTGGCTATCTTCCTAAAAGAACAAAGTAAAAGCACTTAAGGCCAGACAATGCCCAATCAAACAGAGTCCTCCTCATAGGGTGGTAATCAAAGTGCTGACAAAAAGGGGGAATTGCATATACCTGAACCTCGATCCAGTGAAAGAACCAACAAAACCCCTGACATCACAAATCTCAGGGAAGACCGGGAAACTGGTAATATCCGAAAGAAAGTCCAACAAATGGAAGAAACCATCCGTTCAATAAAAGGAACTGGAATATATGGGAGTGTTAATTATTCAGATCATTGCATATTCCCTGGATCTCGTAATCCAGACAAGTTCCCAGTATCGGACTTTGAGAAACACAATGGGTTAGACGTTCCTTATACCCATCTGAAAGTGTATATAGGAGAACTCGTATCCTATGCAAAGGACGAGAAGCTGAGAATGCAATTGTTTCAGAAAAGTCTGACTAGAGAGGCCAGAGCCTGGTATGACCGACTTGACAATGCCAAAATCCACAGCTGGGAAGAATTAGCCCACGCCTTCCTAAATTAGTATAATTTTCAATCACAAATGCCACCGGATCGATACCAAGTGACTAAAGATAAAAAGCATAGAACTGAGTCTTTCAGTGAATATGCCCAAAGAAGGAGGCGTATGGCAGCACATGTCAGCCCACCTATGACAGAAATTGAAATGGTGATTACTTGCATAGACATCCAAGAGACACCTTATTATGAGAGGACCCTAGCCGGAATAGGAAAGCCATTATCGGAGATGATTAAACATGGTGAAATGGCAAAGATGGGCTTGAAAGCGTGCAATATTAAAGATCTCACAGCCTTGGAAGTAGTCGCCTAGCATATACAAATTGGTAACTATGCGAGCAATCCCAAAAGGGTACCCAAGAACGGTGATGAAGATGTATCCCTCGTTTTACAGGGACAATCTAGGAGACCCAACCATTGTCCCCCCATTTGGAAGAGGGAAGGCAATCTATCATTACAACAACAGGCCGCATTCAGCCAATGCCATGACAGAAAAAGAAAATTTAAAAGAACAAAAAATCGGGTGCTTACTCCACTAGGCGATTCCCTTGAAAACGTATTGGTGATGTTAATGGATCACAAGAAAATTACCAAACTGGCTCCACCTCTGGATCCAAAAAGTAAAAGATACGATCCAAGCAACATATGTACTTACCACTCAAGGTCTCTGGGTCACAATACACAAGATTGTTGGTCCTTAAAGAATAAAATCCAAAATCTGATCAAAAGTGGCAATGTTGTGGTCCAACAACCTGACCATCCAAATGTCAGCACCAACCTTCTGATACAACATGATACGAAGGGAGTAAACATGATCGGGTCAGGAAGCACCAAAATGTGTTCAAGTCAAAAGTACATACAAAGGATGGAGGAATACCCCCCAAAGAATATAACAAATGTCCTAGAGTTAGAAAATTTAGAGGAGGGTATGACAGTAATGAAAAAATTGGAAACGATCCAGAATCAAGTAACTCTGCTAGCTAAGCTGATAGTGTGCCAACATCAGGATACAAGGCAGCTTTTCACTCAACTATCAGAAAGCCAACAGGAAAAAGAGGTTAACTAGAATTCAAGTTTATATCCCTCCAAAATAATCCAGCTGACTAAAGAAGAATAAAGCAGGCTGAAAGGACAGGAAAATTGGAATGATAAAATTACTAAAAGATCTCACTAGTGAAAAAAACACCCGGAGGAATGCGAATTCCTAGAGAGGAAATGTGACGCCCCCAAATTCGGGTACCTTCAAAACCCTGGATATAGTGCTTCACGCTGCTAATGTCTACTCATACATTCAACTCAAAGACTTCAATATCCAGTATAAGTTTACTAAATGTTACAAAATAGTAATCCCTTCCCAAGTTCGTATAACCTTTACATTCATTTGGTGTCATAATATCATCTATTACAATAATAATACTATACGGTTACAAGGATAATTAAATATCCATCTGGGTCTTGCCCTTGACCTTATCGGATCCTTCGATCCGCTAGCTCTTAGCTGAAAACATTTAGTTTAAGCAAGAGTGAGCATAACTAGCTCAGCAAGTTTAACTTTTTATTTTGCAACCATAAAATCAAGAATCATATGTCTACATCTTTCATAACTGTATAATAGTTATGAAACTGTAGGAATAATCAAAATAATGTTTTGAGTTCCTTTAAAATCATTCTTAAGGACACAAAGTCACTTAAGAATCTGAGCTGGTCCCAAACCATGAACTTCACATGGTTCGATCAAGCATAAAAGAACATCCCGGCACTAAGGTCGTATGCTCAACTTTACTTACGAGCACGTCTAGGTGATCTACCTGTAGTACTCTGCGTTGATCAACGTTCTATCCTTAAACATTTTCATGCTTAAGCTGTATGACACTTTCAGTGCCCGTCAAATTAATGACCTTTAAAACCTTTATGTATTCATACTCAGGTCTTACTCTGAATCTGTACCAAATCAATTGGCATAGGATAGCTCATCAAGAATACTTTGAAAGATTATGAAAATTAATAAAAATACTTTACATATCTGTCTAGCCGAATCAAATGGCATCGACTATTCAATAACTGTTCATGCATAGGAAACCATACATGATGATAACTTGTCCGACCTAGCGTACAGACAAGAGTTAAAACTTGCATAACATCATTAATACAAGAGTTAGGTAACTTGCATTCATAATAACGTATGAACGAAGTTAGAAAAACTTGCCTTTACTTCTTCAAACTTTTCAGTTTACTTTACTCGGTCTTTACAACTCTACAAGATATACACACATAGTATACCAATTAGGTTATCACAAATGATACACATTGTGTAACTATCTTCTCATTCTCGTATAACTTAGCCGAATCTTTAAACTAATAACATTCGTTCAAGTTATTTACGATTCTTCACGGCTTATTAACATTCATTAGTTATATATCGATCACTCATTAATCATTATTGATTAACCCTTAATCGCCATGAAAACGGTTAAATAATGGAATACAATCGTCAGACCTTCTTCCCATGCTGGCGCTGCGGCGCCAGCTTTGCTTTTCAGAGCGGCGCTACCCATCCAGCAATCTCAAGCCCTAGCCTGGTGCTGCAGGCGCCAGGTTTACTCTATGAAGTCATGTTGCGGCGCTGACTATGCAGTGAACTCCTACACAGCATCGTGCGGCAGCGCTGTCTAACAAGGCTTGGGCGGCGCTATGGCGCCGGCCTTGTGCCTCAAATTTTTTTTTGGTTTTCTAAGATTCTCTGGCTCGTAACGCGATCGTTACAAATTAGAACTGGCTCGTTCCAAAGTCGATAGTTAAAAAATCCTATATTCTATCATTTCATCAAGTCGAAATTCATTTCTGAATCCATCGGCAAGAATTTAGCCGATTAGTCCATTTTTACATTTTCGTTAAGTAAGAATTGGTTCATTCTTGCTCCCGTAAGTCTTATTTACCTAATTACACGTGTTGCAATCGAAAATCGATGTTTTTGACTCACACGACGACTTTTGACTTTTATTCCGAGAAATTTACGTTTTCGACGATTAACGTCTAATCGTGTAACTTTAGCTGAATCTTGTTCTATGATATTTTTACGTCAAACAAAATGGAATCAATCCAATGGTTGATTATTACCACTTTTAACCATTACGAACATCTAGGTTTTAATGTTTTCACATGCTTATTATTCAAATTCCCATAACTCTCATATGTTCTTCATTAATCCTTAATCCATTTATTATGATTTCATTTCTTCATGGCTTGTGAGTGTTTTAAAACCACTACTAGGCCATCCTTATCACTTCTCATTAAGCATGCTCCCCCAATTCACTTCTCTATCAATTAGGTATTAAAGGAAGTTGAAGTTTAAGGCTTGAACATTATACCTCTTGTGTTCTTGGTTGTTCTCGAGTGATCAAGAGATTAGCAACCTTCTTACTTCTTGTTTGCTTGATGGTTATCAAAGGCACAAGCTAGATTCTCTTTCTTTTGCTCTTATCTCTTTCTCTTCTCTCTCAATAAGTTGTCAATTCTATCAACCAACAAATGAGCTAGGAAGTTCTCTATTTATAGCCTTGGCAAGACTTAGGGTAGAATTGTAATTTAGGCCCAACCTTCTTAACTTTTGCTTTGGCCCCAAGTTTGGCCACCTCCTTAAACTTGCTTTCCCACCAAGTTTGCCCCATGTGAAGCCCTTGTGCTAGAATGTGCTAGTACATGCCAACCTATATCTTCTCTTGTGCTCCCACATGCCCATGGATTGCCCCATGGGTTGCCCCACCTGTTTACCCATTGGTTCGACCCACGGTTAAATTATTAACTTATTAAATTTTAATTCTAATTAAATTTATTTCAACGTATTTACTTAGTAAAAATTCGTATTATACATTGCATAGTTTCTCGTATTCTCTCCGTATTATTCTCGTATAATACCTCGTATTACTTTACAATTATTCCACATCAATCTTATTGATATTCGCACTTGGTGCACTTGAGTTCGTACAGTCTTGGATTTGTACATTATTTAAAGTTCTATAATTCTTGGACTGCGTCAGATAGAGTCTGAACCCTTGTTCGGTCAGACAATTGTATGAAATTTTTATAAAAGCTATCCAGATCAATTGATGGTAGGGATTCTTAGACTGAAGAGAACACCCCGATATTATAGGGGAGTACCCCAAGTATCTAATATAAAGATACAAACGGCAGAGTTCAATGTTATGCATATACATGGCGTACGTGAGGCTGATCCCCTCAAGTACTTATTCTGTAGCCAGTAACCAAAGGGTCAATCAGCTATTGATTCCATTGGAGGTTTATAGTTCAAAGTCTACTTGACTATCAGTTATTCTAAAAGCAATTATTATCCTTGCTTCTGATATTCATATTGTTGAATTCCTTGTCAGATATATTTCGTTCATCATGATATATTCTTTATTGCTGTATTTAAACTTGCACAGCAAACTTGTTGCTCATTCTTGCTATATCATAACTTCTATTGCAGTTAAGCCCGAGACTTCAGGGAAGGACAAGGGTAAAGGAAAGATGTAGGATTAGTTTGCAAGGAGCAGACTTTACTTTATGTTTAGTTAAATTACTGTTAATGTAATTTGAACCCTAATGATTATTCTAGGGTATGTTTGTATGATTGTATTAAGGTTATCGAATCCTGGGACTAGTAATACCTTTTGAATGAACGACATACGTTTATTATATTTCGCATTTAGTTATTGTATGTTGTTTAGAGGTGAATGTTTGTACTGTATCGTGACGACCGAATCGGGGTTAGAGAACCCGAATTCGGGGGCGTCACAGGTTGGTATCAGAGCTGTAGGTTATAAACATTAGAAATGCGAAACCTAGGTTA
Source organism: Panax stipuleanatus (assembly GCA_020205555.1). NCBI lineage: Eukaryota > Viridiplantae > Streptophyta > Magnoliopsida > Apiales > Araliaceae > Panax > Panax stipuleanatus. Next base: position 14,082,474 of record CM035116.1, read on the forward strand.
TAACCTTAGTAAAAAACTCAAATAGAGTATGTAGGTGATGGGTTGAGGAGATCCATCGAGTTTTAGTTGTACCAAGTAAAATATCATTTCATTTTAATAATGATTATATTTTATTATAGTACTAAAGTTGTTTTGATTGTTTGTTATGGTCATAGGATGGCTGACGAGAGTCAAGATAGCTATTCAGTGGACCAGGAGCCGAGGGATTCTAGTAAGGTGCCCATAGAGCGTGAGGTGATAGAAGATTTATTGGCGAGGAACGTCGAGCTAGAGATTAGGGTTGGACAAGTAGAAGCGCAGAACCACACCCTCCAGATTACTGAACAGCAGTACAAGGACGCTGCTTATCAGGCCCAGGCTGAGTTAGCCGAGTTGCGAGTGAGGCTGGAGCAGAGAGAGCTACAGCTAGAACAGTTGAGGGATGAGGTGGAAGCCAAAGATGTGAGGATATATACTTTGGAGCGAGCTTGGGACAGTGCCTTTGTGCAGTTCGACACTAATTGGATGGAGCTGCCTTCCAGCAGCGGGAGCAGGTGTTGATTTGTTTTCATGTTAGATATAGTCCCACTTATATTTTATTAGGGACGATTTTATGTTGTAAACCCTTATGCCTTGATGTATGCATAGGATGGTAGTCAACCCCAACCTTGTTATGTTAGGGGAGGGGCAGGTTGTAGTGAATCCTCACCTTTTGCTTAATAAAGGATAGTTAGCAGTAGGTAGTTTTTGCCATTAAGCGTTTACAGTAGTATACCAGATGTTGAATCATGTTGTATTAAAACAATGGTATATGAATATAAATGCAGTTATTTTATTTGAATCAAATATAATTGATGGACGTCATAACGTTTAGATGTTAACTTGTATAGCATATCGCATAGAGCGTAAAAATGATAAGCCTACGTTTTCTTCCTTTCCTCAGATCATGCCGCCTAGGAGACTACCACGAAACCAGAGGGAGGAAGGATCCGTTAACAATGGAGGGGGAAATGCAGATCCGATGCAGAACTTCGTTGACCTGTTAACAGAAGCAATGCAAAATAGACCCCCGCCAGTAGCAGGGCAGCCAGGACCTCACTTGGCTAGCTTCAAAGATTTTAAGTTGGTAAGACCTCTGGAATTCCAAGGAACCTTAGACCCAATCGAAGCCCAAACATGGGTAGAAGAGATGGAGAAAGTGTTTGACGTCGCACGGGTGGCCAAAGCACAGAAAATGGGTTTTGCCATTTTCATGATGAAAGGCGAAGCTAACTATTGGTGGAAAGCCAATAAGGGACGAGCAGGCAAAGGAGTTATTCTTTGGGACAGATTTAAAGAGCTATTCTTTGAGAATTACTTCTCAGAAAATATGCAACAAGATATGGAGGTTAAGTTTCTGGAACTGAAACAAGGTAGTATAACAGTCGCAGAGTACGCGGAAAAATTTAACGAGATGGCCCGATTCGCTCCACATCATGTGGACACGGAGGCCAAAAAGGCATGAAGGTTCGAGTTGGGATTGAAATAATGGGTGCAGAAAGCAGTCACGGTATTGAAGATTAAGAATTTCTCTGATCTACTGGAAAGGGCTATCATTGCAGAAGGAGGCAATGAAGCCATAGCACGATTTAAATAAAAAAAGAAGACCGGTCAGGAAGGACCAAAGGGGGGAAGCAGCGGAGGCAGCAACCCCCATAAGCGTAAATGGATGGAGAGCCAATCCTCTGGAGGCAACAAGTCCGGGGGAGAGGCCAAGAAAAGTGGAAAGTGCAACAAGTATGGGAGGAATCACTCGAGGGAGTGCATGAAAGGGAAGAGCATTTGTTATTGTTGTGGACAATTGGGGCACATGGCTCCTCAGTGTCCGAATAAGTAGATGGGAGGGTGTTTCTCGTGTGGAGCCCCAGACCATCAGATCAAGGACTGCCCGAAGAGAAAGGGCGATGCAACTAGCAGCAATCGCAACAACAACAACAACAACAATGGGCTGGGCATCGAAGGGTCAGCCAGCCAAGCCAATAGACCAGCTGCACGCATGTTTAACATGACCGTACAAGATGCGGTGGAGTCCAAGGACGTGGTGTCAGGTCTCATCCCAATCAATAATATAAATGACTATGTGTTATTTGATTGGGGTGCTACCTGCTCTTTTATTTTTGAAGAATTTTCTAAACAGTTAGACTTACCCCGTGAGAGATTAGAACACCCTATGAACGTAGAAGTAGCAAATAAGGAAATTATCCCCGTAGAATATATTCATAGGAACTGTTATACCGAATTGCGAGGATTTAAGCTTAACATGGATTTGATACCGATTCGTTTGGGGGAGTTTGATGTAATCCTTGGAATGAATTGGTTATCGATTCACAGAGCATTTATCGACTGTAAGAAGAAGTGTGCACACCTTAAGACTCTGAATAAGTCGAAGGTGGTATTTTATGGTAGTAAATCGCCGAGATAATCTCATTGTTTGACAATGATGCAAGCGCAGAGATTGCTTAGGAAGGGTTGTATAGGTTATTTGGCTCACGTGGTTGATACTCAACGAGGCGAGGGTGAACTGGGTAGATACCTATTGTAAGGGAATTCGTTGATGTCTTCCCAAATGAGATTCTGGGATTACCACTGGATAGAGAGATAAAGTTTGTTATTGATTTGGTACCAGGGACAGCACCGGTATACAAAGCGCCATATCGTATGGCTCCGGTAAAAATGAAAGAACTGATGGCTCAATTATAAGAGTTGTTAGATAAAGGGTACATTCGACCGAGCGTATCACCATGAGGAGCACCAGTCTTATTCGTAAAGAAGAAAGATGGTTCGTTAAGACTTTGTATCGACTATCGAAGTTGAAAAAAGTCACCATTAAGAATAAGTACCCGTTACCCAGGATCGATGATCTGTTTGATCAGTTGAAAGGGGGAAAAATACTTTTCAAAGATTGACTTTGGGATCGGTTATCACCAACTGAAGGTGAGGTCGAAGGACATTCCAAAGACGACATTCAGAACTCGGTATGGACACTTTGAGTTTCTGGTAATGTCATTCAGATTGACGAACGCGCCGACAGCATTTATAGACTTGATGAACAGAGTGTTCAAACAGTATTTGGATAGTTCGTTGTCGTATTCATCGATGACATTCTGGTGTATTCAGAGACGGAGGAAGAACACGTCGAGCATCTTTGAATAGTGTTGGAGACATTAAGGAGGGAGAAGCTGTATGTAAAATTCTCCAAGTGTGAGTTTTGGTTGCAGAGAGTGCAGTTTTTAGGGCACGTTATCGACAAGGATGGTGTTTCGGTGGATCCGGCAAAAGTAGATGCTGTTTTCAATTGGGAGCAGCCGAAGACGCCAACAAAGATCAGGAGTTTCCTAGGATTATCGGGATACTATTGAAGATTCATTCAGGATTTTTCAAAGATAGCATCGTCGTTGACCAATCTTACCAGAAAAGCAGTTAAATTTGTTTGGACAGAGAAATGTGAGGAGAGTTTCCTAGAATTGAAGAAGAGGTTTAGTTAAGCACCTGTGTTGGCTTTACCGGACAACGCGGGAGGGTTTGTAGTGTATAGTGATGCATCCCACAAGGGTCTTGGCGGTGTACTGATGCAGCACGGCAGGGTCATTACGTACGCTTCACTTCAACTGAAAGATTATGAGAAGGGCTATCCTACTTATGACCTGGAGTTAGCAACGGTAGTTTTTGCCTTAAAGATTTGGAGGCATTATTTGTATGGCAAAAAGTGTGAGATATATACGAATCACAAGAGTCTGAAGTATATATTCACGCAGAAAGAGCTAAACATGAGGCAGCGCCGATGGCTAAAATTAATCAAAGATTATGATTGTGAAATTCTGCACCATCCAGGCAAAGCAAATGTAGTGGCAGATGCCTTGAGCAAAAAAGGCAGAGAGAAGTTATTAAAGTTTACCATTCAAGAGGAATTGGTGAAAGATTTTGAACGACTAGACTTGGAGGTTAAGTATCCGAAGGAGACCAACAAGAAATTATTTATAGTGACAGCAAGCCCGACTTTATTAGATAAGGTTTAGGGAGGCACAAGAGAAGGACAAAGATTGCTATAACATCAAGAAGCAATTGGCTGAAGGTGATGAATTAAAATTCAAGATTGATGGCACTGGATTGCTAAGGTTTGAAGGGAGAGTCTGGGTACCGTTGAATCAAGAATTGAGGGAATAAATCCTTTAAGAAGCTCATAGCACGAGGTACTCGGTACACCCAGGAAGCACGAAGATGTACCAAGATTTGCGTCACCACTTCTGGTGGCCAAACATGAAGAGAGAGGTTGCAGAATGCGTAAGCAGATGTCTAACTTGTCAGAAAGTCAAGGCAGAGCACCAACGACCAAGCGGATTATTACAACCGTTAGAGATTCTAAAATGGAAGTTGGAGCACATCACAATGGACTTTGTGGTGGGACTTCTGGCAACGCAGAAGGGGCACGACACCATATGGGTGATTGTAGTTCGTCTTACCAAGTCGGCTTACTTTTTGTCGATTAAGATTAAGTATAGTTTGGACCAACTAGCCAAATTATATGTCTAAGACATTATCTCGAGACATGGGGTGCCGGTATCTATTATATCGGATAGGGATTCGCGATTCACGTCAAACTTCTGGAAGAGTCTTCAAGAAAGAATGGGGACACAACTACGAATGAGTACCGCGTATCATCCGCAAACCGATGGGCAAAGAAAGAGAACGATTCAAACACTTGAAGACATGCTCCAAGCTTGTGTGATGGACTTCAAGGGTAGCTGGGAGGATCACCTTCCATTAGTAGAGTTTGCATACAATAATAGTTATCACGCTAGTATCGAAATACCACCATATGAAGCGCTATATGGGAGAAAATGCCGAACGCCCTTATGTTAGGTCGAAGTTGGAGAACGTCAACTGTTGGGACTAAAATTGGTGCAGCAAACTGTAGAGATCATCAAGGTGATAAGAGTCCGACTGGTAGCAGCTCAAGATCGCCAGAAGAAGTATGCGGACTTACATCGCAAGAAGAGAGATTTTGAATTAGGAAGCTATACATTCTTGAAAGTATCTCCCTGGAAAGGGAAGATTTATTTTGGGAAGAAGGGCAAGTTGAGCCCTAGGTTCATAGGACCATTCGAGATTTTAAGACGAGTCGGTGAAGTGGCGTACGAGATAGCGTTACCTCCTGAACTTGAGCACATTCACAACATGTTTCATGTGTCAAAGTTGATGCCATAAAAACCAGAATACGAGCATGTTATCTCCTATGAACCAATCCAAGTCGAGAAGGACTTATCATACGAGGAAGTTCCTGTCCAGATACTCGACATGAAGGAACAAAAGCTGAGAAATAAGGTCATCCATTCCGTTAAGGTTCTCTGGAGGAATCACGCAGTCGAAGAGGCTACGTGGGAACATGAAGAGAAGATGAAAGCGAATTATCCGTTTTTATTTGAGTAACCTTATTTTTACAATTTCGAGGACGGAATTTTTATAAGGGGGGAGGATGTAATGACTGTGAAATTTTAAACTCCATTATTAATTAAATATATGATTTAATTTTAATGAGTTAGTTTTGTATGCTTATTTAAACCTTATGTGGTTATATGAGTTTGTGCCTATGTAAATAATTGCTAGGATTAATTAAAGGGAGTCACTAATGGTTTATTTAAATTAGTGGACTAGCCTTAAGGCTTTTTTTATATCAAAAGAATTGATAGGATGGCTAGTAATTAAATATTCAATTTACTTGAATATAGTAAAATGATTTAATTGTGTAGATTATATTTACTCGATTAATTATTCTGTGCAAACATGCGATAATTAAACCTATAGTATATAGTAGTTACCTCTATATTGTATAAACTGCAAGGTGACACATTAATATGGCTATATATTATATATATAGAGTATATAGTAAGATTAGTTGCTTTATGTGAGTTACATAATAATAGTGCTTATGTGACAATATGTGTATGGGTGAACATTGATGTATAGTAATATCAATAACCATTGTTAATTGATAATGTGTGAAATAAGTTATTATAACTGTATTAATAACCGTTATGATAATCCTTAATTGAATTATATTCGGCGTTAATAAAATGTACATGGATTATATGTTGATATATATATATATGTGTACCCCTACTTGATGCTTTGTAATTAGAAAGGACATTATATACCCTCTAAATCATTTATAACCTAAGTTATATGAAATGAAATGTGTATATATATTATATAACCTAAGTGTTTATAGTACTACACTTGCCAATTTACTAGTTGCTGAGTTATTTACTTTGTCCCATAATGAGTGACCCAAATCTTATTTCACGTGTTCAAGCCAAAAGCCTATACTAAGCCTACTCTTCTCTCAAATTCATCAAAGTGTAGCCAATGATTTCAAAGGGAGTGGGCAAAATAGTGTTCTTCAACTACTCTACCAACTAATTTCATTAACCACCATGTTCTTGCTTCTTCCATTAGTTTGAATTGGTGAACAAAGGCATGGACCGTATAATGAATTGTCTATATAATGAGCTCTCTCCTTCTTCTTTGATTTTGCTGAGATATTGTAGAGTGAGTTGAGAATGAGCTTGTATTAGTGATATAGCAACAATTTCATATTTAAGCATTTGCAGAGGTATACTTCCTTTCATGTTCTTCATTCTACAATTTCTAATTTCTTGATTTAAGCATGGTTTGATTGATAGTTTGATTGGAGAACACTTGTTATGTATTATTTAAGTTGTTATGTTAGCTTAGAACTGTAATGTGGTGGTATAGAATGGAAATTATTGAAGAATTTGAGTTTGGCCTTAAGTTCTGCCAAAGCAGAACTGCTTCTGGTCTGGCCGAGCCCCGGCGCAGCTGCGCCAGCTTTGTGCTGGGACGCAGTGCAGCTGCGCCAGGCCCTGAACTTGGTTTTTGTTTTCTATTACAAATCTGCTCATGCTAACTTGTTGGTACCATTTTGGACAATCATGAAAACTGGTATTAACTCATGGTATATGTTTCTTGATACAATATGCATGATTGTGACCATGTTAATATATATTATGGAAGGAAGATTTATGATTTAAAATGAAAATTATAGTTTTAGATATAAACTTTGATATATGTGTATCATGTGTGTACTCTGATTTAGTAAGCATGATCGCATGGTCTAAATAGACATGAATAATTAGTCTAACGTGTTGAGTACACACTAGCATACATGATTGAAGGTTAAGGTGATTTCAAAGGACAAGCTTAGAATTTGAAGACTAATATCATTAAACACTGTGCGAGTTACATTCTGATCATGCAAGCATGAATATTAGATTCATTATGCCTATAGACATGTTGACATGAGCATCATTTGGTTAAATACGGATTTTACATATACACGCATATTCATAGAAAATGAATTTCTAAAGCATAAACTATGTGATTAAGGTATACACATGTGGTATACGCACGAGCATGCATGTTAAGTATTGTTTAGTCTTGATATGTGGTACTATAACTTTAGTAGTTGACCCTTGAGGCATGAACTTGGTTTGCTTAAAGTGTAAGAATGTCCGGCATTAAACCATATAACTTTGAATTATGGACAGAACCTTGCAATATGTGTATCTTAAACTGTATTGCATGCTTAAATTGAAGTGCTATGTGTTTTCAAGCCTATGTTGATGCATAGGGACTAGATATTCTAAAGTTATTAATCTAAGATAGGATTAGATGTTTATGGACTCAGTCATAGTAAATTGACTTACGTGAACTATGTGATAGATCTATCTGAAGATTAGATTCTTGTAAGTGTGAACTCATACCAGTCTACATAATGCTAATTGAGAGACCGACTTGTTAATGTTAGGTCGTTTCAACGCAATTTAATTAAAGCTAGAATATTGTAGCTGAGCAAACAGGCAAGTTCCCTGACTTACACTCCTTATTTGTGTAAGTTTTCTGAACTTCACTCTTTATTGTGCAAGTTTCCTATCCTTCTCATATTGTATTGAGCAGGTTATTATTGTATTGAAAGTTATTTATTTAAGATTGAACTTTATTTCTAAGCATGCTTTAGGTGGTTTAATTACTTTACAATTATTCCACATCGATCTTATTGATATTCGTACTTGGTGCACTTGAGTTCGTACAGTCTTGGATTTGTACATTATTTAAAGTTCTATAATTCTTGGACTGCGTCAAATAGAGTCTGAACCCTTGTTCGGTCAAACAATTGTATGAAATTTTTATAAAAGCTATCCAAATCAATTGATGGTAGGGATTCTTAGACTGAAGAGAATACCCCTGATATTATAGGGGAGTACCCCAAGTATCTAATATAAAGATACAAATAGCAGAGTTCAATGTTATGCTTATACATGGCGTACGCGAGGTTGATCCCCTCAAGTACTTCTTCTGTAACCAGTAACCAAAGGGTCAATCAGCTATTGATTCCATTGGAGGTTTATAGTTCAAAGTCTACTTAACTATCAGTTATTCTAATAAAAGCAATTATTATCCTTGCTTCTAATATTCATATTGTTGAATTCCTTGTCAGATATATTCCGTTCATCATGATATATTCTTTATTGTTGTATTTAAACTTGTAGAGCAAACTTGTTGCTCATTCTTGCTATATCATGACTTCTATTGCAGTTAAGCCCGAGACTTCAAGGGAGGACAAGGGTAAAGGAAAGATGTAGGATTAGTTTGCAAGGAGCAGACTTTACTTTATGTTTAGTTAAATTACTGTTAATGTAATTTGAACCCTAATGATTATTCTAGGGTATGTTTGTCTGATCGTATTAAGGTTATCGAATCTTGGGACTAGTAACACCTTTTGAATGAACGACATATGTTTATTATATTCTCCATTTAGTTATTGTATGTTGTTTAGAGGTGAATGTTTGTACTGTATCGTGACGACCGAATCGTGGTTAGAGAACCCGAATTCGGGGGCTTCACATGTATCTAGAGAAGCTATGAGCTACTCGCGTATGGAGATTTGACTGTTGAATCTTCCGTTTAACAATGTCTAGTATAGTTTTACTTTTTATTGCGATATATTCATTATGCAGGCTATGTATTTGATATTCTGTGAGCTTAGGAGCCACAGGATCTACGATTCAACTCATTGATCTAGATCCGGTTCCCATGATGGACCTAGTTGAGTTGTACAACCAGCTTGCAAATCTTCTAATTGTAAATAGAGGACCTTAAAACGGTTATCCGGATTTAAGGTCCCCGTACTAATGGAAATCCTATGTGTGGTGTCCGGGCATACTTTGATGTCTTTCATGCCCATACGGAGCCCGACCCTTATATATATATATATATACATATATATTATTTTGTCGAGGATGCTTTGCATCCCGAGAATGAAATCAAAACGAGCCTAATATGGAATAAAATGGAAGTATCAAAGGGCTTCAATTCCTATGCGAGCGAAAGGGTTTGAAAAACACTTTTCAAAATATTATGTTTACATTCTTGTCTAAAAATGGACTTTTTAATAAATCAAACCCTTCGTATATATGTCCAACGAAGCACAACACTACTTTCAAATAAAGCACTAAGGCCCAATTAACTGAAATACACACACAATGATTAGGGAATGAAAAGCTTGGTTGTGACACCCCCAAATTCGGGTACTTCGTTTTCACATGATCTGGTGTTCACTTTCTAATATAACATACATCTACCTAATATAACTTCAAAATAAATTACAACCTTTATTTAGAATAATAAAATCTCCCTTAAACAAGGGTTACAACTTTCTCAAATAAATCCCTGGGTTTAATCTAACATTGACATAAACAATAAAGTGCGGAAATAAAAATATAACATATAAGTCTTATTACATTCATTCCAAATAATTAAACAAGTCTTCACTTGTTTAGCTTCCCTTTGCCTTTACTCGTTGACGAGGCATCAACATTTTCAACCTTAGCTGCAATGATTATTTAATATGCAAGAGTGAGCAAACAACAGCTCATTGGAATTTAACAATAATAATGACATGAAAGAATATCTTTAAAAAGATTTTAAAAAAAACTTTGCTTACTACAACAATAAAGAATTGAATAATAATTCTTTCATCACAATTATAATTACATTTGTCCTAGGTTATAAATATTTCTATTTAAAACTTTTAACATTCACTAAGACTATGGACCTTAACTCGTACTTAGAGGGATCAGCCCTTCGTATCATGTATTGTGCACAAACATCTTAACGCTTCCGCGTAGTAACATCCCCTAATAAATAGGGTTGTTCAACTCAGTATTTGAATACAAGTCCGCACCAAAGAATGTTTGGTTTGGATAAGCTTACAAGGGTAATTTAGAATTCAAGTTCATCAACTAAGAATTAGTTAAACCGACTTCCAATAGTTCATAAATAAAAGAATTATGAACTAATATATGCCTTAGAATTAAACTTAAAGCATTTAAAAGATAAGCTGGATCTTACTTGAACAATAAGTCAAGACCACGTCAATTAAATAAACACTTGTCCAATGTAGAAATAAAAAGGACATTTTTAATATATTCCATAAAGAACTTGCATAGAATTAATAAGTTTAGGGTTTACAAGACTTGCCTCAAGCGCAAGCTACTAACACAATTCACGTTCTAACACTTCCTACATACATATACATTTAATCACAATAATCTAAATTAGTTAACACATAACTAATTCACATAATTGGTTAACTCATTCTAATTAAATAAATAATAATCAACCATCACATAGTTAATTACATCACATAGACATGCTCACATAATTAAATCAATTATGTATCTAACTAAATTACAATTAAACAATTTTAATTTATAATTCAAATACTACATTAAGGTTTTCAAAACTTCTTTTTCCCAAATTATGAAATTATCAAATTTATGTTAACAACATGTTATAGCAACTAGATACATGTTCATTATCATGGAACAATTAATCTTAGCTTAGAAATAAAACTGCACAATTAATCAAAAGTCACTGTCTCTGATCAGGCAACGGCGCAGCTGCGCCACCTTTAGCCTTGACACCGGCGCAGCTGCGCGGGTGTCAAACCTGGGAAACTCAGCAGGCGCAGCTGCGCCACTTCTGCCTTTGTTGCCGGCGCAGCTGCGCCGGAACGCGGACAGAAGCAGACAGCAACGACACTCTGCTTCACTGTTTAACCCAAATATGCCAACAAACGGCCATTCACAGCAACATAGATGATGTAAAGCATTCATATGGGCTACTACACATATATAACATGCTTCTAGACACAAAAACTATTTAAGCAACAAGAATCAATGTTTTAAAAACTCAAATTTTGACATTTTTATAAAACTCATATATTTTACAAAACCATTCACTGTAAATCAAATTCTTAAGCAATTCAACTTATAATACATGCATTATTTTCATGATTGAATATAGCATCATAAACAATTCTAAACAGGCATATTAATACATACAAATTTCATCAATTTACTCTAAAATTTGTCAAAACCATATAAACTCATAAGAACACAAGTTTTCCATTAAACATATTTTAACAACAATTTGATTTCCGAAATCCTTTCATACAATTACTACCAATAACACATGAACACAATACATATATATATAATTCATGATTACAACTTTCATGAAAACTCAACTTTGACAGAGAATAAAACATGAAGAATATAGAATTCTAACCATTTAGCTATGAGTGTAAAGAAAAAGATGATGATAAGCTCGTGTTCTAGCAATTATCCTTCTTCCTTTCTTCTCTGAAATTCTTTTCTCTCTTCTCTGCTCTTTTTCTCCTTCTCTTTTCTTTGTTTTAGACTTAGAACTAACGCGATGGCTATATTATAACTGATATAATATAATATACGTATACTTATAATACATAAGTAACTGTTAATCAATTAAGATATACAATAAATACATATTATTATATAGGTTACAATTATTTGAATTTGAAAAGCCTTAAGGCTTGTTTGGCAACTAGTTTATAAAAATAGATTTTAGCACTAAGGCGTTGTTTGGTAAAATAGGTTTAAAACAAATGCAAGGGCCTTGTTTGGCAAAAACCAAATTAAAATTCTTTTTTTTATTTTAACAAATCATTTTAACACATATTTTAATGTCACATTTTAATTAATTAAATATTAATCATCTAATTTAATCAGTGAAAATCTAACATTAATTAATCACATAAAATTGCCACATAATTATAATTACTCGCTAATTATAGTCCATGTAACACTTAACACACAATTCATCTAATTTAATTATCTCAATTAAATTAGAACTATACTATAAAATTAATATACATCAATTAAATTAAATATTAAACATTCATTTAATTAATATAAAATACTTAATTAAATCACTCCACGAAATAACATAATTTATTAATTTAACTCAATAAATAAATCACATAAAATATTTATACACTCAATAAATATTTAAAATTAATATATATAATCTCAATCGTTACAATCTTCCCTCCTTAAAAGGATTCTGTCCCCAGAATCACACATAATAAAAAAAATTCTATTCTATTACAGTGGTAACCGTGTTTCACGGAAGTCGGGGGTGCCTAACACCTTCCCCCCCCCCCCCCCCCCGCTTAAGCAAGTCCCCCGAACTCTATGATTCTCGATTTCCAAGACCAATTAAATAGAGTCCAGTAATTGGGCCATATTGCAAAACCTTTTAAAACCCGGTTGAGTTGGTACAACCATTTTAACTCATACCAACTGGCGGCTCTATCTAATTCGAAAAAATAAAATCAATATTTTCAAATCTCGGTCTCTTTCTAAACTCTCACCCTTCAGATCAATTAAACCACATAGAAAACATAAAAGGGTAAGAAACATATTAGGAAGAGGGATCAAAATTTTCCCGGCGCCAACAAACATCCTTGTTCAGAAAGGTACAAAAAATGAATCTGCTCTATCTTATATTTCCATACACCATTATTTTGTCTGTTCTTATTCTCTACTAGAAAAGGGGTAAGGATGATTACGTAATTGAAACGGAGAAAGTCGTTGAATTCTGAGGTGTATTACTAGTGTGACTTATATTTCTATGCACGATTATTTTGTCAATTTTTATTTTCTACTAGAAAAGGGGTAAGGATGATTACGTAATTGAAACGAAGAAAGTCGTTGAATTCTGGGGTTTATTACTAGTGAGACTTGTGTCGACGTCGGGAAAATATTGATTTCCTTTTTCCTATGTGTTTTTACCCTTTTTGCTTTCTATTTTAATTTGTTTGATCAGAGGGTGAGATTTTCAAGAAAAGACCGACATATAATGTCGACGATTTGAAATAATTTGATTTTATTGGTCCAAATTAGATAGAGTCGCCAGTTGGTATGAGTTAAATGGTTGTACCAACTCAACCGAATTTTGAAAGATTTTTCAATATGGCCTAATTACTGGACTCTGTTTAATTGGTCTTGGAAACTGAGATTCATAGAGTTCGGTTGTGAAACACGGTTACCGCATCTTTATAATTTCCCTAATCATTTTGTGTGTGTGTGTCTTGCAGTAATTGGGCCTAAGTGCTTTATTTGAAAATAGTGTTGTGCTTCGTTGGACCTATATACGAAGGGTTTGATTTAATGAAAAGTCCCTTTTTAGACAAGATATGAAAGTGATATTTTGAAAGACAGTTTCAAACCCTTTCGCTAGCATAGAAATTGAAGCCTTTTGATACTTCTATTTTATTCTATATTCGGCTTGATTTGAATTTTATGGGAGATGCAAAGCATAAATAAATATCTACAAAAGTGCCGGACCTCTTATGGGAATGAAAGCCATCGAAGTGATCCGAGCACCACAAACCACAATTTAATTATGTCAGGGCCTTAAATTTGTATCCCCGCTTTAAGGCCCATGGTTACATTTACAAAGGGGCTTGCAAGCTGTATTTGGTAGCTGTCATTTACACTACTAAATTTACCTTACTAAGGTTCTACTAATTCAAGAATCAGTATAACAATAAGCAAGGATCGATCCCACAGAGAGTGAATTGTCTTTTATTATCCAAGTATTTTCAATGAATTGGGGATTTTAGATTGAAACATATAATTAACTAAAGTAATAAATAAAATATCAATGAGTGAAAGTATTCAATTCTTCAGTTTAGTATCCTCTTTTCACAATTATGATTTAACCAAGTGTTTATAATATTTATCTTCCAATGAGATTAATAACCCTAGATAACCGCGATTGCAAATTACCCGAAATTCATCTTGAAGTGTAGATCTAATGCGATGATCGCCAACAAAAGATTCTAAATAACATACAACCTAGAACTATCAGCCTAGATTTAATATGATAGAAGCATTAAGCATGAGAATTAGATTATTCCAAGCAATAATTACACAATCAGGAACTATTTAACTTGTCTTCTGAAAATCTTAACAATATTTTAAAGTTTGACCACAATAAAATATCATTAATTGCTACATGGATTAGACATACATCGTTTGCTTAATATATGACTTAATCTAGCATAGACGAAAGTTTATGTAGATAGACAGAATAAATCTCATGAAAGAATAAATAATATATTGATCAAACAAGTAATTTATAGTAAGGTTCACCTCCCTTCAAAATTGAATTAGAAGAATTAGTTCATCTCTTCAAGCAATCCTAGATCTAGAATAATAGATGAATGAAAATACAAGAGAATGGATCCCCCTAATATCTTACATCAAGTCCCTTTTTTATATTATCCTGATAGCAGCTCTAATACTCATATGTGATTGCACCAAAATCCGACTCGAAAAAGGAATTCAGCAGCTTCGCTGGCCGTGCAGCGCGGTCCGCGCTACCATAGGCTCTCCCCGCGCCATATATGCAGTGTTCCCTTCTCCTTTTGTAAGCTGCTCTATTTCCTTTAGTCAAGCACTAGAAACTGTGGGCCCCTCTTGTTATAACATTTAATTGCATGGCTCCTCTCCTTTCCAAGCTAGGATATGTTTGCTGCTTCAATTCGTGGGCCACGTGCTCACGTCACTAGCCCACATAATATTTATATGCTGAAACCTCCTTTTACAAGCTACATGGGACTAACAAAATCGTGAGCTGCTCCACTTATGTGATGCTTGGACTCCTTTAGCCTTCAATTAAATCTATTAAATCCATGAGCCCAATTGCCGAATTGGGTCAGCCCAAGTGGTCCAGCGCGATCAGCGCTCCAAA
Organism: Panax stipuleanatus; assembly: GCA_020205555.1. NCBI lineage: Eukaryota > Viridiplantae > Streptophyta > Magnoliopsida > Apiales > Araliaceae > Panax > Panax stipuleanatus. The sequence continues at coordinate 14,097,651 of CM035116.1, forward strand.
CACCCTAGACATGGCGCGGTCAGCGTCGTACATGCAGATTTGTCCAACTTTTATCCTTTAAGCTCAGCTTCACTCCTATCCTACAAATTCACCTGAAAACAATTAAACCACCTTATTAGCTTATATACACATGAAACATGTAATAAAACTAAATATAAAGGAATAATAATCATCGAATATTATGTACTTATCAAATTCCCCCACACTTAGCCTTTACACGTCCTCGTGTAAACCAAAAGTTTGATTTCCAAAAACAATACTCAACCATAACGTCAAAAGATTTCAAGATCAAATCATAACTATCAATACTAAACCCACAAAAACATAATTAACGCTTCATTATTCAACTCAAGATAAGCACCTCGCCACTTTACCAATGAATTTCATTAAGTTAAATTGCAACAACATAAGCCCTCATCTATGATCCACACAATTACTCAACTTAGTTACCATGGAGCAAAAATCGTGCACACCACTCAAAAACTCGAGCCATACTTTTTCTGCTTTATTTTTTTACCAGAACCCTTTCACTTTACTCTTTGTTTACGGTGAATGCATTTTATGCTCCGTTTCACCTTCTTCAATCTTTCTTTTGTAAGTGAGTGAATTTTGTGCTCCATCTCACTTATTCGCACGTGTTTATGGGAGAGTGCGTTTTACGCTCCATCTCATCCCACCACATGACTTCTCTTTTGTGTCTTTTTCAACAATTTCATTGATTTTCAACTTTTTTGATTTTTTTCCATGGTCCTGCAAAAAGCATAAGCAGTTCAATAGTTCTAGAGCATGAGTTTAGTGCATATAGACAACTTCACAGATAACTTAGCCACTAAGTATATATCACATGTTCAAGTACTCATGAGACACAATTTAATTTAAATCAATTACTATGGATCATGACTTAGTTTTTCTCTATCATTAATCAATTACGCATTAAACAGATTTTGAATTTTTAGTATTGATTTCCAATTTTTGACTTTAACCTTCGAACACATAGGCAAATAGAATCATGGAATCCAAATTTTTCAAAAATTTTCAAAGGCATTAAGATGGTCCTATTTCCTATCAAAATCGACAGATCAAATATCCCTAAATAATCGTAAATAATCATAAAACCCTAAATCTTCCCCCCCCCCCCCCACTCAAACCTTACATTGTCCCCAATGTAAGAAAATCATGCAAAGAAGAAAGAAATACAACTAACAAATTAAAAAGAAAAGGGATAGAAAGATCTAATCTGAATTCTTGGGTTGTCTCCCAAGCAGCTGCCCTTGTTTATTGTCATTGGCTTGACATCTTCCTCTCTTCTACGTAATTGGACTTGTGAACTTTAAGTGGACTGGTAACAGTTTCATCCTTAAATGAGGAACATTGTGTACTTCATGATCCTGCTCCTTTCCAGCCACCAAATCCTCCTTGTATAATTGTATTCGATCAAAAGATTCCTGCACTGAATAATTCACAACATCAATAGCAAAAACAGATTTAAAATTACCAAGATACCTTTTAGCCTCATTTGCACTGAACTGGAATTTTGCATTATCTAATTCCATGGTAAAGGTTTGATGGTGTGTATCACTCATTGTTTCTGTTGGTTGTATTGATGAAGATGAATCCATGTCTTTCTTGTAGAGATTGGCAGAACTTATCAAATCATTTCCCTCTTCCTCTTGTTTCTTCTCGTTACATCCCACTGTACCCTGAGATTCTATACGACTAACTATGGTAACAAGCTGACTCATCTGATTCTCCAACATGTGGATAGAAGTCCTTGTCTCTTGCTAGAACTGTTGTGTCTGATTCATGAACTGTTGTGTCTGATTCATGAACTGTTGTGTCTGATTCATGAAAGCTTTGAACATATCCTCCATAGACATTCCAGAATTAGCAGGTACTTCGTAGCTCAAGTCGGGATGATCTCTCTATCCGGGATTGTGAGTTTCTGCCCAAGGATAATATTGATGCGGATGATGTCCTAAGAATATCCCCACAGTATTGACTTATTGAACAGTGTCATCCTCATGTGATATTGGACAAGCTTCACTGGTATGTCCTGACTTTGAGCAAATTCCACAATCTTTTGCAACTTGCATATTACTTGTAGCCATTTGACGAACCAAAGTATTTAATTCAAAAATTTGGTGCTCAATATTACTTATACTTACCCCATTTACCCTTTGCGGTGTATGCTCTATCCTAGTCCCATACTGCTGCGAGTTAGCTGCCATGTTTGCAATTAAGTTCCTTGCAGCTTCTGGAGTCTTGTCCACCAGTGCTCCTCCACTTGTTGCATCAATCATGCTTCTATCCATTGGTAGCAATCCCTCATAGAAGTACTGAATCAAGTGAGTGGCACCGATTCCGTGAGGTGGACAGCTGGAACACAACTTCTTGAACCTTTCCCAATACTCATAGAGATTCTCTCCGGTGAATTGTCGGATTCCACATATCTCCTTTCGTAAGTTGGCGACTCTCGAAGCAAGAAAGTACTTCTCCAAGAATAGCCTTTGCATATCAGTCCACGATCGTATCGTTCCTGAAGGAAGATAGTAGAACCAGTCTTTAGCCAAATCTGCTAATAAGAACGGGAAGAGTCTAAGCTTGATCTGCTCCTCTGGCACTCCTTGTGATTTCATTGTGGAACACACCACATGGAACTCCTTTAGATACTTGTATGGATTTTCATGTATAAGACCACGAAAAATAGGCAAATAGTTAATTTTGAAAGCAACATCTAAAGTAGGATATTCAATACACAAGAATGGTTGATCAAGGTCTAGAGTAGCCAATTCTTTTAAAGTTCTGTTGTTTCTTGGCACCTCCATCTTTTCCTTCTCAAGTGTTGGAACAAGAGCTTTTTCTATATCTGCAAGTTTCTCTATTTCTTGATCAAAGTTTAAGTCAATAGATTGAGAGGATTGACTCATAAAAAAGAATTTAAAAAATAAAAAAATAATTGTGAAAATAATTGAATAAATAAAAACAAATAACACTCCCCAGCAACGACGGCAAAATTTGGTAGCTGCCGTTTATACTACTAAATTTACCTTACTAAGGTTATACTAATTCAGGAATCAGTATAACAATAAGCAAGGATCGATCCCACAGAGGGTAAATTGTCTTTTATTATCCAAGTATTTCCAAAGAATTGGGGATTTTAGATTGAAACATACAATTAACTAAAGTAATAAATAAAATTTCAATGAGTGAAAGTATTCAATTCTTCAGTTCAGTATCCCCTTTTCACAATTATGATTTAACCAAGTGTTTATAATATTTATCTTCCAATGAGATTAATAACCGTAGATAACCGCGATCGTAAATTACCCGAAATTCTCCTTAAGTGTAGATCTAATGCGACGATCGCCAACAAAAGATTCTAACTAACATACAACCTATAACTATCAGCCTAGATTTAATATGATAGAAGCATTAAGCATGAGAATTAGATTATTCCAAGCAATAATTACACAATTAGAAACTATTTAACTTGTCTTCTGAAAATCTTAACAATATTTTAAAGCTTGACCATAATAAAACATCATTAATTGCTACGTGGATTAGACATACATCGTTTGCTTAAAATATGACTTAACCTAGCATACATTAAAGTTTATGTAGATAGACAGAATAAATTTCATGAAAGAATAAATAATATATTGATCAAACCAGTAATTGATAGTAAGGTTCACCTCCCTTCAAAATTGAATTGGAAGAATTAGTTCATCTCTTCAAGCAATCCTAGATCTAGAATAATAGATGAATGAAAATACAAGAGAATGGATCCCCCTAATATGTTACATCAAGTCCCTTTTTTATATTATCCTGATAGCAGCCCTAATACTCATATGTGATTGCACCAAAATCCGACTCGAAAAAAGAATTCAGCAGCTTCGCTGGCTGTGCAGCGCGGTCCACGCTACCATAGGCGCTCCCCGTGATATATATGCAGTGTTCCCTTCTCCTTTTGTAAGTTGCTCTATTTCCTTTAGTCAAGCACTAGAAACTGTGGGCCCCTCTTGTTATAACATTTAATTGCATGGCTCCTCTCCTTTCCAAGCTAGGATATGTTTGCTGCTTCAATTCGTGGGCCATGTGCTCACGTCACTAGCCCACATAATATTTATATGCTGAAACTTCCTTTTGCAAGCTACATGGCACTAACAAAACCGTGAGCTGCTCCACTTATGTGATGCTTGGACTCCTTTAGTCTTCAATTAAATATATGAGCCCAATTGCCAAATTGGGTCAGCCCAAGTGGTCCAGCGCGGTCAGCACTCCAAACACCCTAGCCATGGAGCGGTTAGCGTTGTACATACAGATTTGTCCAACTTTTATCCTTTAAGCTCAGCTTCACTCCTATCCTGCAAATTCACCTGAAAATAATTAAACCACCTTATTAAGCTCATATACACATGAAACATTTAATAAAACTAAATATAAAGGAATAATAATCATCGAATATTATGTACTTATTAGTATACATAGTTGAAATTTGTCCATTATGGGAATCGGATTCAGATCCATGTGATTAATTGTAAATCTCGTGATTCCTAGGCTCACACAATATCATAACAAAGCTTGCACGACAGATATATTGAAATAAAACGCAAACTATATTCTTGACAGTCGCAAAACAAATAATTCATCAGTTAAATCCTTGCATGCAAGTAGCCAAACTTTCAGTTCCCTTTAGATACAGATCTAGGGTCGTGTAGTTGCCTAATATTTACAAAACTATAAAGAAAACTAGATTTAAATAAATCTTAGTCATTCTAGCTTAACGGTTCCAGTTTTATAACTTTTGAACCGGTTAAAAGTTAGATATGACTAGATTTAGATAAATCTAGTCCACAAACTTTACATTAGTACAGATTTACATCGAATGAAAATTTAAAACTAATATTTAATCACATTAAATAAATAATATATATATATATATATATATATATTAAAGTAGAAAAAATCCACGAATTCACAATCCAGATGTGAATGATCAATATAAATATATATATATATATATATATATATGCTTATATATATATTAAAGCTGAAAAACTCATGGATTAACAATACAGGCCAAACGAGTTAATATAAATATATATATATATATATATATATATATATATATATTAAAGCAATAAAAGCCACAAATTTGCAATCCATACCGAAATAGCACTTATAAATATATATATACATATATATACATATATTAAAGCCAGAAAAGCTACGAATTTGCAATTCAGGCAAAACTAAGAGTTATAAATAAATATATATATATATATATATATATATATATATATATATTAAAGTAGTAAAAAAACTTTAGATCTGAATAAATCTCACATTATACATCGAGAAGGGCTTTAAATTGCTTTTGAAGCTTGAAAACTCCGTTTCCACCAGTTAAAACATGATATGTTAGTATATATACGTATACAAGTGTTTACATAGAATAATATTGAAGTTTAGAATACTGATGGTAGGGTTAAGAGCTGAAATGGGTGGAATTTCCTCTCTTCTTTTTTCATTCTTTGCTAGTTGGGGGTCTTATTTATAGGCCAGGGAGCCGCAGGTCCACCTGCGGCAGCCGCGGGTCTACCTGCGGCTGACCCAAGTGACCCCAGTCCTATTGGTCATGTCGTCTCGAAGTACGTGCACTCCGACCAACGCGTTATCTGCTTAAAACCTTCATAACTTTCAATTCGAGAATCCAATGTAGGCGTACTATACCTTTCTGGAAAGCCATTTCAGAGAGCTACACAATGACATGGGATTTGACCTTTTTCGAATCCGTGAAGATGGGTCCCTGACCAGATCTTCGAGTCTTCGCAGTCCGTCCGTTAAGCTGTATTGTGTTGTTTTCACTCGGGATTGATGTTATGGTTCTGCATGACGTTCATGGCATTGATTTAACTTAATTTTGACTTGATTTGATGTTAAGTTGGCAAAATGACCATTTTTCCTTTCGGAGGTTGTCTCTAGGATTTACAGGGCTTTCGATTATTTCTCAGGATTATCTCTGAAGTTTGATCCCAGCCGACTATGTTCTTCCTCACGGTCGTCTTCGAGGGTTGATTTGATATACCGTAGTTGTCTCTGGGGATTGATTTGATGCTTTGGGGTCTTCCAGGGTTATCTCTAGAGTGTGAAAAAGACGTTTTTACCCTCCTACATAGTTAGTAACAGGAAAACTAAATTTTGAGTGTCTATAGATGCCCCTCTTTGTCATGTTTATGCAATGCAATGAAATGAACATAACAAAGATTACTAGACATTTAAAATATGACCATGTATACTTAATAATGCAAATCGTAAAGCAATGAATGTTATGGTGAATGTTCAATTGCTTTCGCAAATCGCAAATCGCACTTCGCAAATTGCATTTCGCACATCGCACATCGCACTTCGCGCATCGTAAATCGCACATCGCATCGTAAATCGCACATCGCATCGCAAATTGCTTTACCTTTACCGGTTATTGCTGATGCCTATGCTGGGGCTGATTCCAACTGTTGACTTTCATCAGTGCTGCTGATGTCTGTGTTGGTGTTGACTCTAACTGTTTGATTTTTGTCGGTATTACCGATGCTTGTTTGATGAAGATAAACTGAGATATTTTTTACATCTCTGCTGGGGATGATATTTTGAAATCACCGGACCTTCCCAATGTCTATGCTGGTAGTTGACAATAGTGTCTACCCTGCTGGTAGTTGACAACAGTGCCTACCCTACTGGTAGTTGACAACGGTGCCTACCCTGCTGGTAGTTGACAACGGTGCCTACCCTGTAGGTAGTTAATGTAACGAATGAGAATTTTATATATTGATTTTAAATATTTATTGAATTAAATAAATATTTTAATTGATTTATTTATTGAGTTAAATAAATAAGTTATTTGATTGTTGTAGAGTAATTTAATTAAGTGTTATATATTAATTAAATGAATATTTAATAATTTATTTAATTGATGTGTAATGATTTTATGGTATGGTTCTAATTTAATTGAGATAATTAAATTAGATGAAGTTTATGTGATAATTTTTGCATGAAATTATAATTAGCGAGTAAATTATAATTATTATGTGGCAATTTTTATGTGGATAATTGATGTTAGCTTTAATTTAATTAAATTAGAAAGTTGGAATTTAATTAAATAAAGTGTAACATTTAAACTATGTGTTAAAGGATTTATTAAAATAAAAAAAGGGTTTTAATTTAGTTTTACCAAACAGGGCCCTTACACTTATTTTAAAGGGTTTTTACCAAACAAGGTCTTAAGTTCTAAAAACCTATTTTTTTAAAATAAAGCTGTTTTGCCAAACAAGCCTTATGGCTTTTAAAATTCAAAATTTGTAACTTATATATTAATTGATAATTATTATATATATTAAGTAATTGTCAGTTACATATATTATGTAAGTATATGTATTATATGTTATACAAAATAGTTTACGTTAGTTGAATTAGAAGAACAAAACAAAGAACCAAGAAAACACAAAGAGAGTAAGAGAGAAAGAGAAAGAAGAAGAAGGAGAAGAAATTGTTAACACTTGAAGCCTATCATCATCTCTTTCATCTTCTTCATCACCAAGCAACAATGGTATAATTCTAATCTTTATATTTTAGAATCATATTCTTATGTTCTTCGTGTTAAGTTCTCTGTATATATATATGAGTTTCATGAAAATTGATATAAACATGATTATATATATATATAATGTGTTCATAAATTGTTTATAATTGATTAGCCTGATAATTTAGATTGTTTAATTCATGTATACATGATGAATATAAGGAATTCATGTTCATCAAAAGTTACAGTGAAGTATTTTGAAAATATATATAGTTTTCTTTTAAAATCAAAATTTTATGTTTGATTGTTAATTGTTGTTTAAATTAATTGTAGAGAATGATAGTGTAACGACCCCAAAATTCGAACAATTCGACTCTCAATCTTGGCCGTTAACAATACATCGAACTTCTAATTTTACATCATTAATCGATATTAAACTTTAATAAAAATGCGAAATAATTAAAACTTTTATATTTCTTTCTATATTTTCCTGAATCTCAACCTTTATCATTACATATCTTTGATTCAAATATATTACATGAATCGCTTCATCAAAGTTATTATATAAAACTTTACATCCCAATTCAATATCCTTTATACTTCGGATAACTCAAACTTTACAACTCAACATAAAATAAACATCATAAACCCTTAAGTACACTTCCAGAACCTTAAACATGGTTTATAGGAATAACAACTTTGGCTAAAATATTTAATTTTCATGCATTAAATCTGATCCATGTCATTCAAGTAGCACATAGCGTTACCTTGAATCCTTAGCCTGCAAAAATGGTTATTTTGCAATAATGAGCTAGACAGCTCAGCAAATCTAACAACTTTTATGCCGCACATAACACATAAGTTCATGCTCAATATATAGCTCAATTTAAAATAATTATAAGATTTCATGCTCAGCATAAATATCAATTCAATATAAATATAAGTTCCACATGCTCAACATTCTATATATCACATGTTGAGTTCCATAACTCAACCAAATATAGTCATAATTTGACTTTTCCAATTCATAGTGAGTAACATGTAATTCAACATCTCATATTGATACCATGAATACACGTAATAAAAAAATTAAATTCAAGTAGCACATAGGAACTAGAAGACTTGCCTTGAAAGTAGATTACCAATTACCGAAAAATAGCTTATAGCTATTTGCACCTCACGTATCCTACACAATATTTAAATCAAGCACATTATTTATTAGTCACATAGCAATGCTTAGTAATCATTTAAGTAACTCTACTTTACGATCTACTATCATTTTATTTAGGTATGATACACAATGTTCAATTTATGTGGTTAAGTCCTGTTAGGGCTCCTCATCGCTTATTCGATTTATTTTACGTTAAACTTTCATTTTACTTCTCCTTACGTTCTCTTTCAATACACTTAACATTTATTTAAGTCTTAAACCTCATCTTTACCTCACATTAGATGTATAATGTTTGTTAACATTAAGCATGTTAACCTTCGTTTCATATTTCTTTAAACTTCCTTTTAATTGACACTTAAGGATTGTTTAAGCCGACATAATTGTCATTACATCATTGATTAATGATAAGCATCATTATAAATTATAATAATCATGTTTTATAACTTAGAACAACATCTATTATTGTCGACAGCACTATACTTGCGTATGTGTATATCCGGCGCCCTCCGATTGCCTTCGAATACACATCAGTCACAAAGATGTACATTTTGACCCCTTCTAATGACTTCAAATCGAAAACCTTAGAGAATAAAAGTTGTAGGTCTACTCGTTATCTTTCCGAATCATCCTGAACCGTTTTAATCGAAGTTCGTACGAAGCAGTTATGCTTGTTTTACTACAGGAGGTCAAAATAGTTTTGCATTACAACACTTAAACCACTCCGGACAGCATGTAGCCCCGCTGTGGCAGGAGTTCTAGGCTAAAATCCCCGCTGGGGCAGGACCCCCTGCTGGTGGGTTCCCCGGCTCACGAACAGTTCAAAGAAAAAGCTAATTTGGCTTATTTCTTAGCACCAAAGTCCGATTTTAACTAACACAATGTACATGAAACTTAATGAAAATAAAATCTTAAACTTCTAACAATTTTTTAACATACAAAAACACCACAACACATAGTCAAAACACTAATTTTCATGATTTTGAAGAAAACACCGTTGTTAAGCGTTCTTGACGAAAATTGATACTGTGAGTTCGTTTTTAACCCAAACCACATGATTCAAATCATGTTTTGTTCGTTTCTTAACATATTATTATAATCTATTATCAATTTACATAATAATTAACTATCAAACATTAATTTTGATTTCAAAGGACCAATTTTTTTCAAAACGAGTTCACTATAACTCGTGATGAGCATAATTTCTTCATGTTCATCATGTTTACATGATTTAAATCACTGAAATCATTATACTAATCACATATAAGCATGTTATAACATAATTTGCCTATAAAATCCATGCTTTATCAATTTCATACTAAGTTCATATATACAGAGAACTACAAATACGAAGAATACAAAACAAAATTCCTATAGTACAAGGATTATGATTATACCCTTAAGCTTAGTGAGGAAGAAGATGAATATGGTGTTTTGATTAACAAATTCCTCATTCTTCTTCTTCCTTCTTCTCCCTTCTCTATTTTTTTTCTCTTCTCTTTCTTCTTTGTTTTGTTTTAACTTCTAACACTGACTAACTTGTTTTATTTTAACTAACGTATATTGTAATATACATATAATACAATCATAAATATAAACATAATAACCCTTATTAATTATAATAATTACAATTAATATATAAGTTATAAATTTAAATTTAAAAAGCCCTAAGGCTTGTTTGGCAAAACAACTTATTTAAAAACAGGTTTTTAGTAGTTAAGGTCCCGTTTGGCAAAACGGATTGAAAACAGGTGCAAGGGCCTTGTTTGGCAAAACGGTTTTAAAACTCTTTTAATTCTTTTAATAAATTCTTTAACACATATCTTTCAATGTTACACTTTAATTAATTAAATCTTAACATTCTAATTTAATTAATTAAAAGTTAACATCAATTAATCACATAAAATTTGCCACATAACAATTCTAATTACTTTCTAATTATAATTTTCTGTAACAATTATCACATAACTTTATCTAATTTAATTATCCCAATTAAATTAGAAGTATAACACAAAATCATTACATATTAATTAAATTAAATATTAAATATTAATATTTTACACTTAATTAAATTACTTCACAACAATCACATAAATTATTTATTTAACTCAATAAATAAATTAATTAAAATATTTATTTAATTAAATAGATATTAAAATTCTCTTCACATCAAATTACATATTTCACAATATATAACACACATACACATACTCAAACTCGAAACACCTCATAATGTGAGTTTTATTTATTAAATTCTCATTTATTAATTCATAAAAATTCGGGTTGTCACAGATAGCATGTTTAGAAACTAATTGATTATGCTTGAAATTGTGTATTTTGATTTAGAAACAAAAGTACAGTGTTCAATTTCATCAAGAACACTTAACAATAGTTTTTTTTTTTCAAAAATCATGAAATTATTGTTTTGATTATTTGTTTTAATGATTGAATATGTTAAAACATGTTAGAAACTTAGAAGTTATGTTTTTTGTAAAGATTATATGTATTATGTTGGCTGAATTCAGAACTCGATGTAGAAAAATAAGTCAAATTGACTTTTTCTCTACAAAATTTGCGAGCCAGGAATTCGCCGCTGCAGGTGGCCCGCCCCGGTGGGCCTATCAAGGCTAAAACACCCGCCCCGGCAGGGGGGGTGCAAAAAATAATGATGTTTTATTTTATTTTTTTATATTTTGAAAAGCTAACTTTTTGTAATAAGTTTGATAACATGTTGGGCATACAATAAAATGCTAAATGAATAGTAATGATTTATATTAATAAAATATAATATGTAATTATAATTAAAGTAAAGGTTTAATTTAAATTATAATTTGTTAAATTATAATGAATATAGTTTGATTAATGTTAATCAATGTAAATGTTTAACTTAAATTATAATTTGTTTAAATTATAATTTAATTAATATAAGATGTAATTATAATTTGATTAATTATAATTAAAGTGAATGTTTAATTTGAATTATAATTTGCTTAATTATAATTTAATTAATATGGATACATAATTATGATTTGATTAATTATGTGAGTATATAATGTGAACATGTGATGTGATTATGTAACGACCCCAAAATTCATAAAATTCGACTCTCAATCTTGGCCGTTAACAATACATCGAACTTCTAAGTTTACATCATTAATCGATATTAAACTTTAATAAAAATGCGAAATAATTAAAACTTTTATATTTCTTTCTATATTTTCCTGAATCTCAACTTTTATCATTACATATCTTTGATTCAAATATATTACATGAATTGCTTCATCAAAGTTATTATATAAAACTTTACATCCCAATTCAATATCCTTTATACTTCGGATAACTCAAACTTTACAACTCAACATAAAATAAACATCATAAACTCTTAAGTACACTTCTAGAACCTTAACACATGGTTTATAGGAATAACAACTTTGGCTAAAATATTTAATTTTCATGCATTAAATCTGATCCATGTCATTCAAGTAGCACATAGCGTTACCTTGAATCCTTAGCCTGCAAAAATGGTTATTTTGCAATAATGAGCTAGACAGCTCAGCAAATCTAACAGCTTTCATGCCGCACATAATACATAAGTTCATGCTCAATATATATCTCAATTTAAAATAATTATAAGATTTCATGCTCAGCATAAATATCAGTTCAATATAAATATAAGTTCCACATGCTCAACATTCTATATAACTCAACCAAATATAGTCATAATTTGACTTTTCCAATTCATAATGAGTAACATGTAATTCAACATCTCATATTGATACCATGAATACACGTAATAAAAAAATTGAATTCAAGTAGCACATAGGAACTAGAAGACTTGCCTTGAAAGTAGATTACCAATTACCGAAAAACAGCTTATAGCTATTTGCACCTCACGTATCCTACACAATATATAATCAAGCACATTATTTATTAGTCACATAGCAATACTTAGTAATCATTTAAGTAACTCTACTTTACGATCTACTATCATTTTATTTAGGTTTGATACACAATGTTCAAGTTATGTGGTTAAGTCCTGTTAGGGCTCCTCATCGCTTATTCGATTTATTTTACGTTAAACTTTCTTTTTACTTCTCCTTACGTTCTCTTTCAATACACTTAACATTTATTTAAGTCTTAAACCTCATCTTTACATCACATTAGATGTATAATGTTTGTTAACATTAAGCATGTTAACCTTCGTTTCATATTTCTTTAAACTTCCTTTTAATCGACACTTAATGATTGTTTAAGCCGACATAATTGTCATTACATCATTGATTAATGATAAGCATCATTATATATTATAATAATCATGTTTTATAACTTAGAACAACATCTATTATTGTCGACAGCACTATACTTGCGTATGTGCATATCCGACGCCCTCCGATTGCCTTCGAATACACATCAGTCACAAAGATGTATATTTTGACCCCTTCTAATGACTTCAAATCGAAAACCTTAGAGAATAAAAGTTGTAGGTCTACTCGTTCTCTTTCCGAATCATCCTGAACCGCCTTAATCGAAGTTCGTATGAAGAAGTTATGCTTGTTTTACTACAGGAGGTCAAAATAATTTTGTATTACAACACTTAAACCACTCTGGACAGCATGTAGCCCCACTGTGGCGGGAGTTCTAGGCTAAAATCCCCGCTGGGGTAGGGCCCCCTGCTGGTGCGTTCCCCGGCTCGCGAACTGTTCAAAGAAAAAGCCAATTTGGCTTATTTCTTCGCACCAAAGTCCGATTTTAACTAACACAATGTACATGAAACTTAATGAAAATAAAATCTTAAACTTCTAACATGTTTTTAACATACAAAAACACCACAGCACATAGTCAAAACACTAATTTTCATGATTTTGAATAAAACACCATTGTTAAGCGTTCTTGACGAAAATTGATATTGTGAGTTCGTTTTTAACCCAAACCACATGATTCAAATCATGTTTTGTTCCTTTCTTAACATATTATTATAATCTATTATCAATTTACATAATAATTAACTATCAAACATTAATTTTGATTTCAAAGGACCAATTTTTTTCAAAACGAGTTCACTATAACTCGTGATGAGCATGATTTCTTCATGTTCATCATGTTTATATGATTTAAATCACTGAAATCATTATACTAATCACATATAAGCATGTTATAACATAATTTGCCTATAAAATCCATGCTTTATCAATTTCATACTAAGTTCATATATACAAAGAACTACAAATACGAAGAATACAAAACAAAATTCCTATAGTACAAGGATTATGATTATACCCTTAAGCTTAGTGAGGAAGAAGATGAATATGGTGTTTTGATTAACAAATTCCTCATTCTTCTTCTTCCTTCTTCTCCCTTCTCTATTTTTTTTCTCTTCTCTTTCTTCTTTGTTTTGTTTTAACTTCTAACACTGACTAACTTGTTTTATTTTAACTAACGTATATTGTAATATACATATAATACAATCATAAATATAAACATAATAACCCTTATTAATTATAATAATTACAATTAATATATAAGTTATAAATTTGAATTTAAAAAGCCCTAAGGCTTGTTTGGCAAAACAACTTATTTAAAAACAGGTTTTTAGTAGTTAAGGTCCCGTTTGGCAAAACGGATTGAAAACAGGTGCAAGGGCCTTGTTTGGCAAAACGGTTTTAAAACTCTTTTAATTCTTTTAATAAATTCTTTAACACATATCTTTCAATGTTACACTTTAATTAATTAAATCTTAACATTCTAATTTAATTAATTAAAAGTTAACATCAATTAATCACATAAAATTTGCCACATAACAATTCTAATTACTTTCTAATTATAATTTTCTGTAACAATTATCACATAACTTTATCTAATTTAATTATCCCAATTAAATTAGAAGTATAACACAAAATCATTACATATTAATTAAATTAAATATTAAATATTAATATTTTACACTTAATTAAATTACTTCACAACAATCACATAAATTATTTATTTAACTCAATAAATAAATTAATTAAAATATTTATTTAATTAAATAGATATTAAAATTCTCTTCACATCAAATTACATATTTCACAATATATAACACACATACACATACTCAAACTCGAAACACCTCATAATGTGAGTTTTATTTATTAAATTCTCATTTATTAATTCATAAAAATTCGGGTTGTCACAGATAGCATGTTTAGAAACTAATTGATTATGCTTGAAATTGTGTATTTTGATTTAGAAACAAAAGTACAGTGTTCAATTTCATCAAGAACACTTAACAATAGTTTTTTTTCCAAAAATCATGAAATTAGAGTTTTGATTATGTGTTTTGATGATTGAATATTTTAAAACATGTTAGAAACTTAGAAGTTATGTTTTTTGTAAAGATTATATGTATTATGTTGGCTGAATTCAGAACTCGATGTAGAAAAATAAGTCAAATTGACTTTTTCTCTACAAAATTTGCGAGCCAGGAATTCGCCGCTGCAGGTGGCCCGCCCCGGTGGGCCTATCAAGGCTAAAACACCCGCCCCGGCAGGGGGGGTGCAAAAAATAATGATGTTTTATTTTATTTTTTTATATTTTGAAAAGCTAACTTTTTGTAATAAGTTTGATAACATGTTGGGCATACAATAAAATGCTAAATGAATAGTAATGATTTATATTAATAAAATATAATATGTAATTATAATTAAAGTAAAGGTTTAATTTAAATTATAATTTGTTAAATTATAATGAATATAGTTTGATTAATGTTAATCAATGTAAATGTTTAACTTAAATTATAATTTGTTTAAATTATAATTTAATTAATATAAGATGTAATTATAATTTGATTAATTATAATTAAAGTGAATGTTTAATTTGAATTATAATTTGCTTAATTATAATTTAATTAATATGGATACATAATTATGATTTGATTAATTATGTGAGTATATAATGTGAACATGTGATGTGATTATATAACGACCCCAAAATTCATACAATTCGACTCTCAATCTTGGCCGTTAACAATACATCGAACTTCTAACTTTACATCATTAATCGATATTAAACTTTAATAAAAATGCGAAATAATTAAAACTTTTATATTTCTTTCTATATTTTCCTGAATCTCAACTTTTATCATTACATATCTTTGATTCAAATATATTACATGAATCGCTTCATCAAAGTTATTATATAAAACTTTACATCCCAATTCAATATCCTTTATACTTCGGATAACTCAAACTTTATAACTCAACATAAAATAAACATCATAAACCCTTAAGTACACTTCCAGAACCTTAAACATGGTTTATAGGAATAACAACTTTGGCTAAAATATTTAATTTTCATGCATTAAATCTGATCCATATCATTCAAGTAGCACATAGCGTTACCTTGAATCCTTAGCTTGCAAAAATGGTTATTTTGCAATAACGAGCTAGACAGCTCAGCAAATCTAACAGCTTTCATGCTGCACATAACACATAAGTTCATGCTCAATATATATCTCAATTTAAAATTATTATAAGATTTCATGCTCAACATAAATATCAGTTCAATATAAATATAAGTTCCACATGCTCAACATTCTATATAACTCAACCAAATATAGTCATAATTTGACTTTTCCAATTCATAATGAGTAACATGTAATTCAACATCTCATATTGATACCATGAATACACGTAATAAAAAAATTGAATTCAAGTAGCACATAGGAACTAGAAGACTTGCCTTGAAAGTAGATTACCAATTACCGAAAAACAGCTTATAGCTATTTGCACCTCACGTATCCTACACAATATATAATCAAGCACATTATTTATTAGTCACATAGCAATGCTTAGTAATCATTTAAGTAACTCTACTTTACGATCTACTATCATTTTATTTAGGTTTGATACACAATGTTCAAGTTATGTGGTTAAGTCCTGTTAGGGCTCCTCATCGCTTATTCGATTTATTTTACGTTAAACTTTCTTTTTACTTCTCCTTACGTTCTCTTTCAATACACTTAACATTTATTTAAGTCTTAAACCTCATCTTTACATCACATTAGATGTATAATGTTTGTTAACATTAAGCATGTTAACCTTCGTTTCATATTTCTTTAAACTTCCTTTTAATCGACACTTAATGATTGTTTAAGCCGACATAATTGTCATTACATCATTGATTAATGATAAGCATCATTATATATTATAATAATCATGTTTTATAACTTAGAACAACATCTATTATTGTCGACAGCACTATACTTGCGTATGTGCATATCCGACGCCCTCCGATTGCCTTCGAATACACATCAGTCACAAAGATGTACATTTTGACCCCTTCTAATGACTTCAAATCGAAAACCTTAGAGAATAAAAGTTGTAGGTCTACTCGTTAACTTTCAGAATCATCCTGAACCGCCTTAATCGAAGTTCGTATGAAGAAGTTATGCTTGTTTTACTACAGGAGGTCAAAATAGTTTTGCATTACAACACTTAAACCACTCCGGACAGCATATAGCCCCGCTGTGGCGGGAGTTCTAGGCTAAAATCCCCGCTGGGGCAGGGCCCCCTGCTGGTGCGTTCCCCGGCTCGCGAACTGTTCAAAGAAAAAGCCAATTTGGCTTATTTCTTCGCACCGAAGTCCGATTTTAACTAACACAATGTACATGAAACTTAATGAAAATAAAATCTTAAACTTCTAACATGTTTTTAACATACAAAAACACCACAACACATAGTCAAAACACTAATTTTCATGATTTTGAAGAAAACACCATTGTTAAGCGTTCTTGACGAAAATTGATACTGTGAGTTCGTTTTTAACCCAAACCACATGATTCAAATCATGTTTTGTTCGTTTCTTAACATACTATTATAATCTATTATCAATTTACATAATAATTAACTATCAAACATTAATTTTGATTTCAAAGGACCAATTTTTTTCAAAACGAGTTCACTATAACTCGTGATGAGCATAATTTCTTCATGTTCATCATGTTTACATGATTTAAATCACTGAAATCATTATACTAATCACATATAAGCATGTTATAACATAATTTGCCTATAAAATCCATGCTTTATCAATTTCATACTAAGTTCATATATACAGAGAACTACAAATACGAAGAATACAAAACAAAATTTCTATAATACAAGGATTATGATTATACCCTTAAGCTTAGTGAGGAAGAAGATGAATATGGTGTTTTGATTAACAAATTCCTCATTCTTCTTCTTCCTTCTTCTCCCTTCTCTATTTTTTTTCTCTTCTCTTTCTTCTCTGTTTTGTTTTAACTTCTAACACTGACTAACTTGTTTTATTTTAACTAACGTATATTGTAATATACATATATCTATATACATATAATACAATCATAAATATAAACATAATAACCCTTATTAATTATAATAATTACAATTAATATATAAGTTATAAATTTAAATTTAAAAAGCCCCAAGGCTTGTTTGGCAAAACAACTTATTTAAAAACAGGTTTTTAGTAGTTAAGGTCCCGTTTGGCAAAACGGATTGAAAACAGATGCAAGGGCCTTGTTTGGCAAAACAGTTTTAAAACTCTTTTAATTCTTTTAATAAATCCTTTAACACATATCTTTCAATGTTACACTTTAATTAATTAAATTTTAACATTCTAATTTAATTAATTAAAAGTTAACATCAATTAATCACATAAAATTTGCCACATAACAATTATAATTACTTGCTAATTATAATTTCCTGTAACAATTATCACATAACTTTATCTAATTAATTATCCCAATTAAATTAGAAGTATAACACAAAATCATTACATATTAATTAAATTAAATATTAAATATTAATATTTTACACTTAATTAAATTACTTCACAACAATCACATAAATTATTTATTTAACACAATAAATAAATCAATTAAAATATTTATTTAATTCAATAGATATTAAAATTCTCTTCACATCAAATCACATATTTCACAATATATAACACATATACACATACTCAAACTCGAAACACCTCATAATATGAGTTTTATTTATTAAATTCTCATTTATTAATTCATAAAAATTCGGGTTGTCACAGATAGCATGTTTAGAAACTAATTGATTATGCTTGAAATTGTGTATTTTGATTTAGAAACAAAAGTACAGTGTTCAATTTCATCAAGAACACTTAACAATAGTTTTTTTTTTCAAAAATCATAAAATTAGAGTTTTGATTATGTGTTTTGATGATTGAATATGTTAAAACATGTTAGAAACTTAGAAGTTATGTTTTTTGTAAAGATTATATGTATTATGTTGGCTGAATTCAGAACTCGATGTAGAAAAATAAGTCAAATTAACTTTTTCTCTACAAAATTTGCGAGCCAGGAATTCGCCGCTGCAGGTGGCCCGCCCCGGTGGGCCTATCAAGCCTAATATACCCGCCCCGGTAGGGGGGTGCAGAAAATAATGATGTTTTATTTTATTTTTTTATATTTTGAAAAGCTAACTTTTTGTAATAAATTTGATAACATGTTGGGCATACAATAAAATGCTAAATGAATAGTAATGATTTATATTAATAAAATATAATATGTAATTATAATTAAAGTAAAGGTTTAATTTAAATTATAATTTGTTAAATTATAATGAATATAGTTTGATTAACGTTAATTAAAGTAAATGTTTAACTTAAATTATAATTTAATTAATATAAGATGTAATTATAATTTGATTAATTATAATTAAAGTGAATGTTTAATTTGAATTATAATTTGCTTAATTATAATTTAATTAATATGGATACATAATTATGATTTGATTAATTATGTGAGTATATAATGTGAACATGTGATGTGATTATGTAACGACCCCAAAATTCATACAATTCGACTCTCAATCTTGGCCGTTAACAATACATTGAACTTCTAACTTTACATCATTATTCGATGATACAATCACTAAAAATACGAAATAATTAAAACTTTTATATACCTCTTTCTTTATTGCCCTGAATCTCAACCTTTACATAACATATCTTTGATTCAAATTTATTACATGAATCGCTACATCGAAGTTACTATACAAAGTCTTACATCACAAAGCAATATCCACTATACATCGGATAGCTCAACTTTACAGCTCAACAATTATGTTTCTATCAAAATATTAAATGCATTTCTCATCTAACATAAGTAATCT
This sequence comes from Panax stipuleanatus, assembly GCA_020205555.1. Lineage (NCBI taxonomy): Eukaryota > Viridiplantae > Streptophyta > Magnoliopsida > Apiales > Araliaceae > Panax > Panax stipuleanatus. The sequence goes on from CM035116.1 coordinate 14,117,560, forward strand.
TCTTGAATATTGATATCTATAATTCAAATAGCACGTATCATTACCTTGAAACCTTGATCTGCAAAAATAGTTATTTGCAAGAGTGAGCTAGACAGCTCAGCAAGATCTAACTGCTTTGATTGCATCACATAGCACATAAATAACATGCTCTTCTTATACATCATAATCATTAGACTAACATATTATGCATGCTTCAATTCATATAACAAGTATAAAGATTGAATTTCTTACTCAATCATCATTCTTTACCCAATCAACGTAGTCATAATTTAACTTTAATGTTTCATACTTACAACATATATAACATATCATGCTCTTTGCAATACAATTTAAAATAATTCATCATCAAGTTCATATAACAATTAGAAACTGAAAGACTTGCATGGCTCGTAGATTGCCAATTAACAAAAAACAACTTCTAATAATCTGCACTTCATAAATCCTACACAACGTATTACCATACGCATCAACTATTAGTCGCATAGCAACGCTTAGCAATCGTTTAAGTAAATTATACTTAACACTTCATAGTTCTCTCCCATTTATTTGTTTAACACACACTGTCAAAATTTATATGTATAATTAATAATATAAATTAATTATCACATATCTAATTCGCATAATTAGTTAACCCATTTAAGTTAACTCATTCCTCTTTAATTATTAAGTTAATAATTAATTATCACATAATCATATTATATTTTCACATAATTAATCAACTAATAATTACGTACTCATATTAATTAAATTATAATTTAAATTACACATTCTCCTCAATTATAATTAATCAAATTATAATTGTATTTTATATTAAATAAATTATAATTTAAATTAAACATTTATTTTGATTAATCAAACTTAATTTATGCATTTTTATTAATTAAATTATAATTAAACCAATTATAATTTAAATTGAACAATTACTTTGATTATAATTAATCAATTTCAATCCATGCACTCATTAAATTATAATTAAAATAAATTATAATTTAAATTATACATTTACCTTAATTATAATTATTCAAATTATAATTACATAATAAATTATAATTAAACAAATTATAATTTAAGTTAAACATTTACTTTGATTAAAATTAATCAAACTATATTCATTATAATTTAACAAATTATAATTTAAATTATATCTTTACTATAATTATAATTATTCAAATTATAATTACTCATTATATTTTATTAATATAATTCATTACTATTATTTAGCATTTTAATGTATGCCTAATATGTTATCAAGTTTACCACATTAGGTTAACTTTTCATGATATAACAATACTTTACAAAACTAGCAACTTCTTTCTTTTCTACACCCCCCCCCCCACCCCGCGGCCGGGCCAAGGGTTTTTGCCTTGATAGGCCCGCCGGGGCGAACCCCCTGCAACGAACGCAGACTGATTCGCGAACTGTGCAGAGAAAAAGCTAATTTGACTTATTTCTCCACACCAAATTTCGATTTCAGTCAACACAATTCATATCAACTTTATAAAAATATTATTTAAAGTTTCTAACATGTTTTAACATATGCAATCATCAATACACATAATTCAAAACTCCAAATTTCATAATTTTTTTGAAGAAAAACCATTGATAAAGTATCTTACTGAAATTGAACACTGTAATTTATTTTTAAATCAAAATACACAATTCAAATCATATTAAATTCGTGTATAAATATGTTATCATTATCTAGCCTCAATTTACACAATGATTATCAATCAATTCATAAATTTTGAATTCAAATAAGCCAATTATAACACTATTTCACTATAACTTTTGATGTAGCGCCCCCAAATCCGGGTTCCCAGAACCTCGGACATGGTACGTTACGATACATTATTTCTATAACTACTGCGGAAGATATAAACATAAATGATTTATACAATAAACTTTTAAAACATAATCCCCAAGGTCTACAACCTTAACTTAATACATATCTTCAATAACTTAAAAGATTTACAATGTTATTTGCATCAGATAACTTAAAAGTTCTAAATGCATAATAATTTACACTTGGAATTCGCCTTTGCCACTGTCGTTTTTCGAGCCTTCGTTTAAATTTGAAATTGGTTATCATGATATAGCAAGGGTGAGCAATTATTTTGCCCAGCAAGTTTAAGTATAATGAAGATATATCATGATTGAAAAGGAATAAGCTTTCAAGTTTTCAACAATGTAATATAATTGTGAAAGAACATAAATAAAAATTTCAATAACTGAATAACTGAATAATTATGCTGAGTGGTCAACAAAGACCATGAACAAATTTAACTGAACTTTATAGTAATGAAGGTGATCAGCCTTTCATACCTGATGAATATATGCAACATGCACTAAGTGCGAATCAATAATCAAAGATGTTGAATAATTGTCAATAATTAATCCACTAGCATGCTTGAAACCTAATAACTCGAGTTTGAATTAGAGAACTTGCCTTGATTGGAGATTACCCCTATAACTTAATTTAGAGTCTCCCCACAAATTTTACACAATCGTATTTACATGCACACACATATTAAATAACTAAATATGTCACAACCATGCATGTATATTCATTATTAATAAGTATTAGTCTATAAAAACTAATATTATTTATTTTTATTCAAAAACCATAATTGGTTTATTCAGAAATATAACTCATTTCAATCCTTTAATACAAAATAAAGGTTTCTTACATTTTTAATATATAAATATTTTACATATTAGGTCTTAAATAATTTATATTCCTTTTTAGGAATATCTTACGCCTTTACTTGCTAATTCGGGATTTAAACAGCTAATATATAGCTTTTATAGAAAATTCAACGTACTATATTATTTTTTGAATAATAATAATTTTTATATTACTTTATCTGTTCATGAGTTAACTGGAACTGTTGTCTCATATATAAATATTTTATCCCGCTAGCACATAAACGTATTTTATTACGTCATTTCCGCTATTTATTTAATAGATATATTCATTACAAACTATATATAACATAATACACTATCATTAATCATTTTACTAATCTTACATTAATGAAAAAGTGCCTTTCTTAAAAGGTATACATCTTTAAATAATTTATTATAATTGTTTAATTAATGAATTGTCAAAATTAATTTACTTATAATCTATACCTTAAGTTGATTAATATTTAATATTAATTAAATAGCAATTAATTAATTACCTTTAGTTATTATTTAATAATAAATAATAACCAATTAGATCAACTCATTATTTAATGTTAAATAATGGATAATCAAATTATTATTTATCTTTAATTATTATTTAATATTAATTAAATAATAATTAATTAATTACTTACTATGTGTCTTTAATTATTATTTAATATTAATTAATTAATTATCCTTGAATAGTAAATAATTCACTTCACAAATCTTCAATTATTATTTCTTATTAATTTAAGAATAATTAATTATTACTTGTTCTTATTTATTATTTAATATTAATTAAATAATAAATAATTATTTTATAAATTCTTATATCAATGTAAGTAAGTAATTACATTATATTTACTTAATCTTACTTAAACATTCTTTAATCATTATTTATATTAATTAAATAATAATTAATCAATTGTTTAACTCTAATTATTATTTAATCTTAATTAAATAATAAATAGTTAGTTTATTAACACTAACCCTACTTAATTATCACTTAAATAATAAATAAATAGTTAATTATATTTAAATTATATATAATTAGCTTAATAACCATTTAGTGTTGGTTAAATAGTAACCACTTAAATACCTTTAGTTATTATAAAGAATAATTAATTAGCTTTTACATTTGTTTATTATTTAATTTTTAATTAAATAATAAATAATTACTTTATTAATGTAATTAAGTAATTGCATCATTATTATATAATATCACTTATTTACTCTTTATCATTAACCAATATGAATTATTATGATAATTATTCATTTATTTGTTTTTAAATTAATTTCTATTATTTTTATAATTTTTGCCCATTTTTTAAATTTGGGGTCCTTAACGGAAACGCTTGTAAAACAAAATCTACAACTCAAATTTGGGTTCCGTTGGAGGTGTTCGATTCGTATTTTCTTGAACTATAGTTTTCACTTATCAAACATCAAACTCTGATCGGTCTAGTTCACGGAAAACAGCCCAGAAGTGGACTGCTAGTGAGTGTTTTTCGACAGCGGGGTCTTTTGTTAGAAAAATCATAACTTAGTCGTTTAAAATCGATTTTTAGTCGTTCCACTTGAAGAATCTTCTTATTGAATATATCTATCACCCAGAGTTGACAAATCATAAATCCGAATTACGAAACGTGAACAGTAAATTCGGGAGCAGGCTGTTTAGTTTTAGTTTTCTAATAAAAATGTTTTTGAGCTTTCTTTCAATATTTTTGACATAATCTCATACTAATACACAAGTTAAATACATGTTAACCTATATAAACATGTTTAGCAAGAATCTAGCCATTTAAAACTTGAACTCCATATATCAACAATAAAAATACATAAACTAAGTGTTTAGGGTTTATAACTTTTCCTTTTTGGGTTTATCTTCTTCTTCTTTTTGCTAAGTTTTGATTATGGAGCTTTGATGACTTACCAAAAACTCTCCTTTCTATCCTCTATGTGGTTGTCGTTCCTCCCCTCTCTCTCTCTCTTTAGTTCTTTTAGTTAAAAAAATAAGAGATGAAAGAAAGAAATAAGATAGACTTTTTATTAGATATAGATATATAACAAATATCTATACTCATCCTCCTTTTCCTCTTCTCATTTTACCGGCCATGTGGCCTTTCCATTCTCCACCAATTCTCTTTCTCTCTCCTTAATCATCACATAGATTACTTACTAAATTAATTAAATGTGGTGGCTTCATAACACATTTGACACCTAGCTAAAATGGTGGGTAAATATCTTTTGCACATGTAGAGCTTATAATTGATGACATGCACTCCCTTTTCCTCTCCTCAAAAATCCGGCCACTTGGCCTATTCTCTTCCAAGTTTTTCTTTTCATTTAATTACTTTTATTTTGTATACTAAATGTCCAAAATACCCTTCTTTAATTGGGCTACAAGTTTGGGCACCCATTTTAATCTTTTGGGCTTTCAATTTATTTCTTTGGGCCACTAGTATTCAAGTATTACTTCCATCCTTGGACTACTAGTTTATTAAATTTTTGGGCTAGACACTCGCATGATATTGGGCTCTCAATATGTTGGCCAATTAAATTACTAATGGCCTAATTTATTCAATTTACATACTAATCATTCAATTCCACAATCAATTAACTAAGTGGGCTTGATTAATAAGTCAATTGGGCTAGTCCTCTAGTATTACTACTAATTGAACTATTAAATAAATTTAATCATGTTTCACATAAATTCTCATTAATCAAATTTTCTATTTCGCTAAAAATATAAATAGCACATTCTTCAATAGATATGTATTTATACATATACACATTAACTTTAATCTTATAATATCTCTACATTTGGAATTTATTTCCTTAATAAATTAGCCACATAAATCATCAAAATTTCTTACATATTCTCTTTCATTCCTTCTTGTAATTTCTATCATTCTCATTTAATTTCTTTACACTACTTAAAACATTAAATCAAACCATATAGGTTCTTTAAAATTTTTAATTAATCCTCTATTTTCAATCTAGGTTTTATTCTTAAACCTTTAATTTAATCATTTAAGATTTTATTAATCTTATGAATTCTCAGGTTGTCACATTCACCCCCTCTTCTAAGAATTTCCTCCTCGAAATTACAGCTTACTACACTCTACTCCCTTCATTCACCAAAACTAGGTTTTCAACTAAACCTTCACAATTTCCTCATTTGAGGATTTCTCTTCTATCATCACATTCCATCATAACTTCTCTCTAAGGAGTTAAAAATTTTCATATTATACTGAGGGGTCATGAACTTTCATTTTTCAATTTCGAAAAGGTTTAAACAGAAATTCATCTGTAAACCGTAATACTTATGGGCACAGTGTGTGATCAGCCCATTATACCCTGCATTAATCAGATGCTACATGCTAGAACGACATTCGCGTTCATCATATACGCCTTGGGCGCAAAATATTTCCCAATTTAGGGATGTTCATAATTAGCCTGGATTCCGAAACAAAACAATATGGTTCGGGATAATTTCTCAAAGAGATACTTAAATTTCATAAACATTTGTCTAGCTGAATCAATTAGCTTAGACATATACCAATAATTCTAACATCAATCGAAATATGTCTGGCCAAATCTACTTAGCAATAATTTTTCTTTAAAACTCTGTAATTCATTTTATAACGTTATGATACCGCACTGTATTTATAGTCCGTTTGAGGATTCCATCATTGTGTGACTTTGTCATACTACATCATTCCCTAGTGGGCTGACGATCTTTAGATCACATCCAACACTAAGTAATTCTGCATTGATAACTCTATCAATTTTATCATCTTTGCACCAGGTTCCATGATGCATTAATGATATATAAAAATATATTTTGATATTGCAAATCATTTTCGTCTAGCCGAAATAATTAGCATACACTTTTCTTTTAAACGGTTCAAAGCTATTGAAAATCAGTTTTAGTGTTATTATGACGCAACATGTAACAATGTGTTAGTGGTATGAAACCCACTTCTACACAATTGTAACCATATGTTGCTGATAACAAAAAATCATTTATATTTTTAAAGGCACATCAGTGCGAATTTAACTTGATGTCAAAAATCTCGAAGTCTAGCATAGCTAGAAGATTTAGAATAACTATGCTTCCACCATCAACTTCACTTTCTATACTGATCCATTTCTTAAGAAGTCTATCTATTTCTATGATTCTCAATTCTCCATTCACACTATTCTGTACCCCAGTATAGTTCATCAAACGTACCACACGTTATGAGTTCAAGAACTTACCACAATAATATGAGTTTAGGAACTTGTCCTAGCAATACGTAGTCCAAGAACCAATCAGGAACTGCGCATACGCTTAGGGGTTCAAAAACGTACCATAGGATTATGAGTCACAAACTTACCATAAGTATGAGTTTTAAGAACTCGCACCTATTCTTATATTCTCTACCTATCCGTCATACACATGAGAAAAGAATCACCTACTCAATAAACATATAACGAATAACGCGACATCAACATTTCAATGATTATCAATATAATAAGCTAAGTGGTTGTCGAACCAAACACAATTCCCTGCCCATACAAGGAATTGGTCAACCTCAGCCACTAATCAATATAGGAAGCTAAGTGGTTCTAAAACCAAGCATAAATTTCCCTTCCATACAAGGAATCATACAACTTAGCTGTTAACATGAGTCCTCAATTGAAATCCCACATAATCTTAGTCTCCTCTTTGCTCAATACGAATTTCATTTAATCCGTATCTCATCATCCTTTTTAACTCTTTTGAGTTTAACTCGTACTATTTCATAGTACCATGTTCGTATAGCAATTCTGCTATAAAGTCTTCAATCAATAGATTGATAATCTGTCCTCCTATGACCTCATCAGATCCTGTTGTGATCTTATCTTATAATCGTTTTATATTACAATTCTTTACTATCTTAGGATCGTTTTATTTTATGATCTTCTTTTTCGTTAATCATATAATATTATGGTTTTAAACTTTTCATCTTATAGACTCTGTCTATTTATTATCACTTCTCATCTTTATTATGGAGTCAGGTAACTCCGAATTCTTATCTTATAATTCTTCAAGATTCTTCTTTGAATCTTAGTTATCTTATTCTTGTCTTTAATAATGAATTTCTTGAATTCATCTTTTATCACATAAACTCTATTTGAGTTTATTCCTTATACTCATCTCTGTGGTTATAGCCTAAGGTAACCCTACCTAAGGTTTATAACCTACGGCTCTGATACCAAATGTAGCGTCCCCAAATCCGAGTCCCTAGAACCTCAGACATGGTACGTTACGATACATCATTTCTATAACTACTGCAGAAGATATAAACATAAATTGTTTATACAATAAACTTTTACAACATAATCCCCAAGGTCTACAACCTTAATTTAATACATATCTTCAATAACTTAAAAGATTTACAATGTCATTTGCATCAGATAACTTAATAGTTCTAAATGCATAATAATTTACACTTGGAATTCGCCTTTGCCACTGTCGTTTTTTGAACCTTCATTTAAATCTGAACTTGGTTATCATGATATAGCAAGGGTGAGCAATTATTTTGCCTAACAAGTTTAAGTATAATGAAGATATATCATGATTAAAAGTAATAAGCTTTTAAATTTTCAACAATGTAATATAATTGTGAAAGAGCATGAATCAAAACTTCAATAACTGAATAATTATGCTGAGTGGTCAACAATGACCATGAACAAATTTAACTGAACCTTATGGTAATAAAGGTGATCAGCCTATCATACCTGATGAACATATGCAACATGCACTAAGTGCGAATCAATAATCAAAGATGTGAAATAATTGTCAATAATTAATCCACTAGCATGCTTGAAACATAATAATTCGAGTTTGAGTTAGAGAACTTGCCTTGATTGGAGATTACCCCTATAACTTAATTTAGAGTCTCCCCACAAATCCTACACAATCGTGTTTACATGCACACACATATTAGATAACTAAATATGTCACAACCATGCATGTATATTCATTATTAATAATTATTAGTTTATAGAAACTAATATTATTTATTCTTATTCAAAAACCATAATCGATTTATTCAGAAATATATAACTCATTTCAACCCTTTAATACAAAATAAAGGTTTCTTACATTTTTAATATATAAATATTTTACATATTAGGTCTTAAATAATTTATATTCCTTTTTAGGAATATCTTACGCTTTTACTTGTTAATTCGGGATTTAAACAGCTAATATATAGCCTTTATAGAAAATTCAACGTACTATATTATTTTTTGAATAATAATAATTTTTATATTACTTTATCTGTTCATGAGTCGTTTGGAACCGTTGTCTCATATATAAATATTTTATTCCGCTAGCACATAAACGTATTTTATTACGTCATTTTCGCTATCTATTTAATAGATATATTCATTACAAACTATACATAACATAATACACTATCATTAATCATCTTACTAATCTTAGATTAATAAAAAAGTGTCTTTCTTAAAAGGTATACATCTTTAAATAATTTATTATAATTGTTTAATTAATGAATTGTCAAAATTACTTTACTTATAATCTATACTTTCAGTTGATTACTATTTAATATTAATTAAATAGTAATTAATTAATTACCTTTAGTTATTATTTAATAATACATAATAACCAATTAAATCAACTCATTATTTAATGTTAAATAATGGATAATCAAATTATTATTATTATTTAATTATTATTTAGTATTAATTAAATAATAATTAATTACTTACTTACTATGTGTCTTTAATTATTATTTAATATTAATTAAATAATAATTAATTAATTACTTATCCTTGAATAGTAAATAATTCACTTCATAAATCTTCAATTATTCTTTCTTATTAATTTAAGAATAATTAATTATTACTTGTTCTTATTTATTATTTAATACTAATTAAATAATAAACAATTATTTTATAAATTCGTATATCAATGTAAGTAAGTAATTATATTATATTTACTTAATCTTACTTAAACATTCTTTAATTATTATTTAATATTAATTAAATAATAATTAATCAATTATTTAACTCTAATTATTATTTAATCTTAATTAAATAATAAATAGTTAGTTTATTAACACTAACTCTACTTAATTATTACTTAAATAATAATTAAATAGTTAATTATATTTAAATTATATGTAATTAACTTAATAACTATTTAGTGTTGGTTAAATAGTAACTACTTAAATACCTTTAGTTATTATAAAGAATAACTAATTAGCTTTTACACTTATTTATTATTTAATTTTTAATTAAATAATAAATAATTATTTTATTAATGTAATTAAGTAATTACATCATTATTATATAATATCACTTATTTACTCTTTATCATTAACCAATATGAATTATTATGATAATTATTCATTTATTTGTTTTTAAATTAATTTCTATTATTTTTATAATTTTCGCCCATTTTTCAGATTTGGGGCCCTTAACGGAAATACTTATAAAACAATATCTACAACTCAAATTTGGGTTCCGTTGGAGGCGTTGGATTCATATTTTCCTGAACTACAGTTTTCACTTATCAAACATCAAATTCTAATCGGTCTAGGTCACGGAAAATAGCCCAGAAGTGGACTGCTAGTTAGTGTTTTCTGACAGCGGGGTCTTTTGTTAGAAAAATCATAACTTAGTTGTTTTAAATCAATTTTTAGTCGTTCCACTTAGATAATCTTCGTATTGAATATATATATCACCTAGAGTTGACAGATCATGAATTCGAATTACGGAACGTGAACAGTAAATCCGGGAGTGGGCTGTTCAGTTTTAGTTTTTCGGTAAAAATGTTTTTGAGTTTTCTTTCAATATTTTTGACATAATCTCATACTAATACACAAGTTAAATACATGTTGAACCTATATAAACATGTTTAGCAAGAATCTAGCCATTTAAAACTTGAACTCTATATATCAAAAATTAAAATACATAAACTAAGTGTTTAGGGTTTATACCTTTTTCCTTTTGGGTTTTTCTTCTCCTTCTTCTTGCTAAGCTTTGATTATGGAGCTTTGATGACTTACCAAAAACTCTTCTTTCTATCCTCTACGTGGTTGTCGTTCCTCCCCCCCCCCCTCTCTCTTTAGTTCTTTTAGTTAGAAAAATAAGAGATGAAAGAAAGAAATAAGATATACTTTTTATTAGATATAGATATATAAAAAATATCTATACTCATCCTCCTTTTCCTCTTCTCATTTCACCTAACATGTGACCTTTCCATTCTGCACCAATTCTCTTTCTCTCTCCTTAATCATCACATAGATTACTTACTAAATTAATTAAATGTGGTGGCTTCATAACACATTTGACACATAGCTAGAATGGTAGGTAAATATCTTTTGCACATGTGGAGCTTATAATTGATGACATGCACTCCCTTTTCCTCTCCTCAAAAATTCAGCCACTTGGCCTATTCTCTTCCAAGTTTTGCTTTTCATTTAATTGCTTTTATTTTGTATACTAAACGTCCAAAATGCCCTTCTTTAATTGGGATACAAGTTTGAGCCACCATTTTAATCTTTTGGGCTTTCAATTTACTTTTTTGGGCCACTAGTATTCAAGTATTACTTCCATCCTTGGACTACTAGTTTATTAAATTTTTGGGCTAGACACTCCCATAATATTGGGCTCTCAATATATTGGCCAATTAAATTATTAATGGCCTAATTTGTTCAATTTACATACTAATCATTCAATTTCACAATCAATTAACTAAATGGGCTTGATTAACTAGTCAATTGGGCTAGTCCTCTAGTATTACTACTAATTGAACTATTAAATAAAATTAATCATGTTTCACATAAATTCTCATTAATCAAATTTTCTATTTGGCTAAAAATATAAATAGCTCATTCTTCAATATATATGTATCTATACATATACACATTAACTTTAATCTTATAATATCTCTACATTTGGAATTTATTTCCTTAATAAATTTTCCACATAAATCATCAAAATTTCTTACATATTCTCTTTCATTCTTTCTTGTAATTTTTATCATTCTCATTTAATTTCTTTACATTATTTAAAACTTTAAATCAAACCATATAGGTTCTTTAAAATTTTTAATTAATCCTCTATTTCCAATCTAGGTATTATTCTTTAACCTTTAATTTAATCATTTATGATTTTATTAATCTTATAAATTCTCGGGTTGTCACATTCACCCCTTCTTCTAAGAATTTCATCCTCGAAATTACAGCCTACTACACTCTACTCCTGTCATTCACCAAAACTAGATTTTTAACTAAACCTTCACAATTTTCTCATTTGAGGATTTCTCTTCTATCATCACATTCCACCATAACTTCTCTCTAAGGAGTTAAAACTTTTAATATTATGCTGAGGGGTCATGAACTTTTATTTTTTAATTTCGAAAAGGTTTAAACAGAAATTCATCTGTAAACCGTCATACTTATGGGCACGGTGGGTGATCAGCCCGTTATACCATGCATTGATCAGATGCTATATGCTAGAACGACATTCGCGTTCATCATATACGCCTTGGGCCCAAAATATTTCCCAATTTAGGGATGTTCATACTTAGCCTGGATTTCGAATCAAAACAATATAGTTCGGGATAATTTCTCAAAGAGATACTTAAATTTCATAAACATTTGTCTAGCTGAATCAATTAGCTTAGACATATACCAATAATTCTAACATCAATCGAAATATGTCTGGCCAAATCCAGTTAGCAATAATTTTTCTTTAAAACTCTGTAATTCATTTTATAACGTTATGATACCGCACTGTATTTACAGTCCGTTTGAGGATTCCGTCATTGTGTGACTTTGTCATACTACATGATTCCCTAGTGGGCTGACGATCTTTAGATCACATCCAACACTAAGTAATTCTGCATTGATAACTCTATCAATTTTTATCATCTTTGCACCAGGTTCCATGATGCATTAATGATATATAAAAATACATTTTGATATTGCAAATCATTTTCGTCTAGCCGAAATAATTAGCATATACTTTTCTTTTAAACGGTTCAAAGCTATTGAAAATCAGTTTTAGTGTTATTATGACGCAACAGGTAATGATGTGTTAGTGGTGCAAAACCCACTTCTACACAATTATAACCATATGTTGCTGACAAAAAATCATTTATATTTTTAAAGGCACATCAGTGCGAATTTAACTTGATGTCAAAAATCTCGAAGTCTAGCATAGCTAGAAGATTTGGAATAACTATGCTTCCACCATCAACTTCACTTTCTATACTGATCCATTTCTTAATAAGTCTATCTATTTCTATGATTCTCAATTCTCCATTCACACTATTCTGTACCCCAGTATAGTTCATCAAACGTACCACACGTTATGAGTTCAAGAACTTACCACAATAATATGAGTTTAGGAACTTGTCCTAGCAATACGTAGTCCAAGAACCAATCAGGAACTATCCATACGCTTAGGGGTTCAAAAACGTACCATACGATTATGAGTCACAAACTTACCATAAGTATGAGTTTTAAGAACTCGCACCTATTTTTATATTCTCTACCTATCCGTCATACACATGAGAAAAGAATCACATTCTCAACATACATATAGCGAATACCGCGACATCAACATTTCAATGATTATCAATATAATAAGCTAAGTGGTTATCGAACCAAACACAATCCCCTGCACATACAAGGAATTGGTCAACCTCAGCCACTAATCAATATAGGAAGCTAAGTGGTTCTAAAACCAAGCATAAATTTCCCTCCCATACAAGGAATCATACAACTTAGCTGTTAACATGAGTCCTAAATTAAAATCCCACATAATCTTAGTCTCCTCTTTGCTCAATACGAATTTCATTTAATCTGTATCTCATCATCCTTTTCAACTCTTTTGAGTTTAACTCGTACTATTTCATAGTACCATGTTCGTATAACAATTCTGCTATAAAGTCTTTTATCAATAGATTGATATTCTGTCCTCCTATGACCTCATCAGATCACGTTGTGATCTTATCTTATAATCGTTTTATATTACAATTCTTTACCATCTTAGGATCGTTTTATTTTATGATCTTCTTTTCCGTTAATCATATAATATTATGATTTTAAACTTTTCATCTTATAGACTTTGTCTATTTATTATCACTTCTCATCTTTATTATAGAGTCAGGTAACTCCAAATTCTTATCTTATAATTCTTCAAGATTCTTCTTTGAATCTTATTTATCTTATTCTTGTCTTTAATAATGAATTTTTTGAATTCATCTCTTATCACATAAACTCTATTTGAGTTTATTCCTTATCCTCATCTCTGTGGTTATAGCCTAAGGTAAACCTACCAAAGGTTTATAACCTACGGCTCTGATATCAAATGTAGCGCCCCCAAATCTGAGTCCCCAGAACCTCAGACATGGTATGTTACGATACATCATTTTTATAACTACTGCGGAAGATATAAACATAAATTGTTTATACAATAAACTTTTACAACATAATCCCTAAGGTCTACAACCTTAACTTAATACATATCTTCAATAACTTAAAAGATTTACAATGTCATTTGCATCAGATAACTTAATAGTTCTAAATGCATAATAATTTACACTTGGAATTCTCCTTTGCCACTGTCGTTTTTTGAGCCTTCGTTTAAATGTGAACTTGGTTATCATGATATAGCAAGGGTGAGCAATTATTTTGCCCAACAAGTTTAAGTACAATAAAGATATATCATGATTGAAAAGGAATAAGCTTTTAAGTTTTCAACAATGTAATATAATTGTGAAAGAGCATGAATCAAAACTTCAATAACTCAATAACTGAATAATTATGCTAAGTGGTCAACAATGACCATGAATAAATTTAACTGAACCTTATGGTAATGAAGGTGATCAGCCTATCATACATGATGAACATATGCAACATGCACTAAGTGCGAATCAATAATCAAAGATGTGGAATAATTGTCAATAATTAATCCACTAGCATGCTTGAATTATAATAACTCGAGTTTGAGTTAGAGAACTTGCCATGATTGGGGATTACTCCTATAACTTAATTTAGAGTCTCCCCATAAATCCTACACAATCGTGTTTGTAGACACTCAAAATTTTCCTTGCCCCAATACTAACACTGTAGGAGGGCAAAACCGTCAATCAAGCCAACCTGGGTCCCAACACCAGACATCCAATCTAAATTCGACCACTAATGCCAGTCCTTCAGCCTAAATCTGATTCCCAATATCGGTAAACCTAAATTCGATCCCCAATGTCGGTCAACTCCAGTTAAATTTGATCACCAATATCGGTACTCCAGCCTACTCCGATAGTCAATCAGACCGTCAATCTAGCTCCGATAGTCAATCAGACCCTCAATCCAGCTCTGATAGTCAATCGGATCGTCAATCCAGCTCCGATAGTCAATCAAACCCTTAATCCAGCCCCGATAGTCAATCGGACTGGCTATCCAGCTCCGATCGTCAATCGGACCGTCTATCCAGCTCTGATCATCAATAGGACCGTTCATCCAACTCCAATCATTAATCGGACCGTCAGATCATCCCCGATCTCAATATTGGGACACCAACTCAAACCCGGTCACTTATATCAGGACAACCACAACACTAATCAACCATATCGGGATGTCAAAGTAGATTTAGCAGTAACCCGGGATGTATAAATTAGCCCCGGCAGCAACCCGGGAAGTACAAATCAGCCCCGACAGCAACCTGGGAAGTACAGCTCAGCCCCGACATCATTCTGGGAAGTCAGGTCTACTTCGGACATAAACCTAAAGCACCACAACACTTCCAGAAGAAAACCTAGAATGACCACATCAGCCACAGAGGCAACACTGGGGACAAACAGACTCGAATGGGATCCAAGTTTTGAAAATAGCTCTCGAAAGTGAACTAGAGGCCATGCCAACACCAAGGGCAACCCCCGGGAGGGGCAAAATGGTAATTTTACCAAATCTTATCCGATTCAATCAAACTCAAGTGAAATTGATGCCGCCAAGGTCAGAAAGAACCACAACGGTGATTCTGGGTGAAAACAGCACCAGACGGCTCATCGGGTAAACTGTGGGGAAATGAAGACCCGGTCATGAACCCATATTTGGGGACTTAAAAATGGTTAAAACCAATTTCATTGAGACACTCTCGGCTAGGGCTTTCCGAAAAGCTATAGCACGCCCCAAACGGACGCTCTGATCAAAAGTTATGAAGTTCCGAACCTGACATCGCATCGCCCGGCATGCACACACCTCGAGATGACCAAATCGGGCACGTGGGCCCCACCTAGGGGAGCCACAGCTCTACCTGCAACTGCCATAGGTAGAGTGGAGGCTCCCTGGCCTATAAATAAATGTGCCCCCCGTTCATTTTCAACAATTCTGAAATACAGCGAAGCTCTGCCCGTCCGATTTTTTAACTTTTACACCTCTTCCAAACCCAAATATTTTCATTCCAACACGTAGATATACCCATATACTACCACATATCAAAAAACCACAAGTAGATTTGGATGTTTAAAGCCTACAATTTGGCAAAAAGCTCGTATTGCAGTCCATTGTAAGTATTTTTACGATCAGAAAGCCAATACTACTACTTTGCACTATTTTCCACTTGCACACGAAGTTTCATCTTCTAAATATGCTTGGAACTTAGTTCCATGGCCGTTTTCATCAAAATTTGATACATTTCTTTACATAAACGCAGTTTTTTGCATTTTTACAACTCGGATTGACGATCCGTTAGCTCCAGCAGCTTCAATGCACTAGCACACACCTTTTTGGCAACTTCGTCGAACTGGGTTATCTTCCCAGTCCGGGTTTGGCCCTTTTTTGTATATATTTAACTGCAAATGGACTAACATTTCAATTCTGTCAAGCCCAAATGTCAAATTCGTGGTAGTTTACCGATTTTATATAGGCTTTCACCATCACTGGTACTCATATCAGCTGGTTGACTATATTTCTGTCAATATATATATATTTATATATTTTCAGTTCGGCCTGGATTACTTCATGGCCATTTTATTGCTTTTGCACACTTTCCCATACTGGATGCTCTCCCCAGTCACTAGGTGACTAGTTTATGTCAATTTCAATTCCAGTACGGGCACCGGCGTGAAAACCTATCGCCCTTTTCACTGTTTTCTATATATATATATTTCATTTCTGTCACAGCTTGGATTATTTTGTGGCTATTTACAGTTTACTTTATAAATATATATATTTTCATTCCAGTCCGGGCTTGCGAGTGAAAACCCATCGCCCTTTTTACAGCTTTTATATATATTTAACTATATATATTGCTTTGCTCAATTTATTCAACTGCTGCATTTAATATTCATTTTTATATGAATCTGCACTGACATATCTGCGGGTGGACTAGATTTATCTAAATCTCGCCAATTCTAGCTTTCAACGGTTCAAACAGGCCCCGACAGAACCTGGAAGCTATAATGGTTGAGATTTTTTTAAATCTAGTTATTTTTATAGTTTCAGCTTTAAAAGCAACCTCGCGTCCCTTAGATCGCTATCTAGTGGGAACGAGACGCTTCGGCCAGTGCGGACCGAGATTTACTGAATGAATCCCTTGTCCTGGATATTTTGGGATATTTATTTGCTTCTGTACAAATTTGAACTGTGTAGGTTTTCTAGCTACTCATATGTGAGCCTAGGAATCATGGGATTCATGATTAAACTGATCAGAATCTGATTCCCATGATGGACAAACTCTGATTTACAGATGTACCTTGCCAGTTTTTTTCTGTAAAATGTACATGCACAGACCTTAAAACGGTTATCCGGATTTAAGGTCTCAACATAGTGAAAATATGGATTGTCTAGTCAGCGTCCCTCCGACGGTTTTCATACCCATGAGGAGACCGACACTTGTAATACTTCTATGGTCGAGGATGCTTCGCAGCCCGACAAATCACCATTCACATGCAGCCTTAAGGCTATAAAGAGAAAATTGAAAGTGGCGATGTGTTTTAATTCCTATGTCAGCGTAGGGGTTTGATAAACAGCTTTCAAAACATCACTGTCAAATCAAATTAAATGCTTTTGCAAATCAAATCAAAGACTGATTTTCAAATCAAATCAAACCATTCGTATATAGGTTCAATGAAGCCTATCAAAATTTTCAATCAATCAAATCAATATGCCCAATTTTCAAACAGCATTCACTCACGCATTCTAGTTTAAAGGAAAATATTGAAAAGATGCGGTACCGTGTTTACACAGGAGTCGTGGGGTGCCTAACACCTTCCCCACACTTAACCAAGCCCCCGAACTCAAAACTTCGATTTTAAAGATCAAGTTTCGATATTGTCCAGCAATTGGGCCTCTTTTCAAATCAAATTCGATTGAGTTGGTACAACCATTTTCAAAACTACCAATTGGCGACTCTGTTTAAATCAAATCAAATCGTCAACATATACACATGTTGGCTTCTTTCCTAAAAAACCCTTCAAAACCATTTTTGCAAGAAAAAGAACAAGGGTAGAGATAACTTAGGAAGATCGATTTGAGAAAAATCGGGTTATAAACCGACCTGTGGTATTTCTTAAATTTTCCAACGTCGACAGGTGGCGACTCTGCTGGGGACAGTAGAGGACTTAGGCCGTTTTCAATCTTTTCAAACATTTCCTTTTCAAAACTATTGAATGCGTGAAATCATGCGTCTCCACAGTCAATGGATGAGTGAGTGCTGCGTCTTTCATTAAATGTATGAATGCTATGCCTTTACATTGAATGAATGAAAATAAATGTTTGAGTGCTTCACACCTATATTAGTGCTTCGCACAAACTGTCATTGCATGCATAATCGGTGAGGCCGATGTATGTGAATGTATGTCGTATGTCCCTCCACTAGGAGGCTAACCCGGTCGGTGATAAGTAAGGACTCTGGGGACGACTAAGTCTCTGGGGCTGCCTCCTGAAAATGCACCACTCAGATTCGCTCCAGTTGAACAATTTGATTAACTTCTCTTCTAGTAGATTACGATGATCTGGGAACCTTCAAGCCGAAACTAAGCCCACGAAAGTAAATCTAAGATAGGTCAGCCTCTGATCAACCCAATCGATGGTAGGCTTCTTCATGCCTTCCTCTTTCAATTCCATGTCAAGTCTCCAATTACTGAGGAGCACAATGTAAATGACAATAATGAAAGATTTACTTTCCTGTCAAATATCTTGTCATCCTTCCATCAAAGCGACTAACCACTGTTTTGCAGGATAAACTCTAAAAAACACATCATGCATCCAATCCTTGCCTACATCAGGAAACTGACACACCTATGTTTTGTTGTAGATGAAAAATTGGTCTCACTACTAGATCATAATCTGAAAAGGCACAAAGCCTATCCACCGACATGGCTGAAAGTAGCCAATGCGAGTCGGGTTCCATGTCTCAAAAAGAGTTCGAAGGACTTAAGAATCAAATAGCAGAGTTGGCTATCCTCTTAAGAGAACAAAGCAAAAACACTCAGGGCCAGCCAACACTCAATCAAAAAGAGTCCTCCTCACATGGTGGCAATCAAAGCGATAACAAAAAGGGGGAAATGCAGATCCCTGAACCTCAATCCAGTAAAAGAACCAACAAAACTCCTGAAATCACAAATCTCAGGGAAGATCGGGAAACTGGCGATATCCGAAGGAAAGTCCGACTAATGGAAGAAACCATCCGAGCAATCAAAGGGACAGGAAACCTTGGAAGTGTTGCCTATTCAGATCTCTGCATATTCCTAGGGGCTAAATATCTTGATAAATTCCAAGTCCTAGAGTTTGAAAAATACAGTGGGGCAGGCAATCCTTATACGCACTTGAAAGTATACATTGGCGAGCTAGGGTCTTATGCTGAAGATGAAAACCTCCAAATGCAGATTTTCAAAAGAGTCTCACTGGAGAGGCTAGGACGTGGTATGCCCAACTTGACAATGCTAAAATCCACAGTTGGGAAGAGCTAGCTCATGCCTTCCTAACTCAATACAGCTTCCAGTCTCAGATGGTTCTGTATCAATATCAAGTGTCCAAAGTCAAAAAGTAGAGCAACGAGTCTTTCCGTGAGTATGGCCAAAGATGGAGACGTCTGGCAGCACAAGTCAGCCCGCCTATGACCGAAGCCGAAATGGTGATGACTTTCATAGACATCCAAGAGGCACCTTACTATGAGAGGATCCTGGCCGGAATAGGAAAGCCATTCTCAGAGATGATCAAACATGGTGAAATGACAGAGATGGGCCTGAAAGCAGGCAAGATCAAAGATCTCACAGCCTTGAAAGTAGTTGCCGATCATATACAGTCTGGAAAATATGCGAGTGATCCCATAAGGGTACCTAAGGAAGGCGATGAAGATGTATCCCTCGTTGTACAGGGGCAGTCTAGGAGACCTAACCATAGTCCCCCCATTTGGAAGAGGGAAAACAATATGCCGTCACAACAGACTGCATTCAACAATTACCAGGAGAGAAAGAGGAAATTCGAAAGAACTGAAAATCGATTGTTCACTCCACTAGGCGATTCCCTTGAAAATATATTGGTGATGTTAATGGATCACAAGAAAATTACCAAACTGGCTCCACCTCTGGATCCAAAAAGCAAAAGATACAATCCTATCCAGATATGTGCTTACCATTCAGGATCTCTGGGACACAATACATAAGATTGTTGGTCCTTAAAGCATAAAATTCAGAACCTGATCGAAAATGGCAATCTTGTGGTTCAACAGCCTAACCATCCAAATGACAACCCCAACCTTCTGATGCAGCATGATATGGAGGAAGTAAACCTGATCGGGTCAGGAAGCGATGAAATGCATCCAAATCGTAAATACATCCGAAGGATGGAGGAATACCCCCAAAGGAACAAAATAAATGTCCTAGAGTCTGAATGTTCAAAGGAAGGTATGGCAGTGATGCAAAAATTAGATGCGATCCAACATCAAGTAACTCTTTTGGCTAATCTGGTAGTGCGCCAACATCAGGGTACAAGGCAGCTTTTCATTTAAAGCCAAGAGAAAGAGGAAGTTATTCATAATGAAAGCATATCTCCCTCCAAGATCTGCCGGCTAAATGAAGAGGATCAAAGCATGTTCAATGAACGAGAAAGGTCGAATGATAAAATTACCCAAAGATCTCACCAAAGGGAAGATTGTCCGGGGGAATGCAAACTCCCAAATAGGAAATATCAAGAAACATTCCAAACACGAGCAAACCCTCGAAATCCTATTGCACCGAGAGTCGGGGAGAGTAGGCGAAGAAGGGTATTCACACCTTTGGAGGACTCATCGAAAAATGACTTAGCCCTGTTGATTGCCCAAAAAAAGATCACTGAGCTAGCTCCACCAATGGATCCCAAAGGAAGGCAATATGATCTCAACAAGAGGTGTGCTTACCATTCTAACTCACCTGGACATGCAACTGAGGAATGCTGGTCTCTAAAGCACAAAATCCATAACCTTATTGAAAATGGAGAACTGAAGAAAGAATTCCCCATGACCAGAAAAGGCGAGAGGGAGATAAAGAACTCAAGATGTCCACTTGAAACAAGAAGTTCAAAAAATGGGACGGCTATGAGCACTAATCCTGACAAAACACAAGGTGGACCGATCCTAATACTGGGAATGACCAAGGAGACAAAAGAATCTCCCAATGAAGATCTTCAACCATCATCAAATATCTTGTTGCCTAAAGCCAACAACAACATGCCTGACCTTATCCTTCTGGAAGATGAGGAGGAGATATTGATCTTTCCCCGTATGGAAAAAGCACAAAAGGAAAGTTCCTTGCGAGAGGTACCACATCAGTGCGAGGGGGATTTCATACTCAAATCCTCTCAAGGCTATGAGAAAGGTGAAGGAGCAGACGAAGAAAAAGGTGGCAAAATTCTTAAGGAAGAAGCCAACTCAACGAGGAACATAGAGTTCATCCCTATCTGCAATGAGTCCAGTTTGAGCCTCCTTAAGGGATATACTGATATAGGAAGCTATAAATTTATTGCCAGGATTGAAGATATTCAGAGCCAAGAGGGAACCTCTCTCATAAGCCTCGAAGATGATATAACCACGGACGACTGGACTATCAAGCCTCAGCTAGCCAGGAGGACGTAGATCTAGAGGAAAGTTGCGAGTTCCAGAGGATGTCGGGAAGTTATCCTTTTCTTAGCATTATGCCTTTTACTTTCCATGCATACAACATCAAAAGCCAAAAAAAATCAAAAAAATCAAAAAAAAATTGAAAAAATCAAAAAAAAATTAAAAGGAGAAAAAATCAAAAATCGAGCCTTTCAAGCCAAAAGTGTGAACTACGAAAGACCTGATCTCCCACAACCCGGGAGTATGTAGGCAACAATCTTGGTGCGGTCAAACCAAACAAAAAATTCAAAAACCCTCGAATCCAAAAATAAAAATTCAAAAATATATCAAACCAAACTCAAACCCCAAAAGAAGACACTTCTCAAACCTTTCATGCAAGCAGGAACTACGAATGACCTGATCTCCCTCAACCCAGGAGTACGTAGGCAGCCATCTACGGCGCAGTCTGACCTTCAAGAAAAACAAAAAAATGATAGACCAGTTCCAAGACACCGAAGACAAATAAAAGCCAAATTCTATCAAACCACCTGGTCAACAGGCCTTGCTGAGGAAAATCAAAGCTAGTCTCTTAACCCGTGGATAAGCGGGATAACAGTTCCAATATGGCATCTCTCTGAAGATAGAGGAGCAGCTGCAAGCTCCTAACCCTAGGTCTCCATACGAGCCAGAACATTCACTGCCATCTGCACACTATGGCCTCGTCAACAAAAGTCATATCTCCACTAGAATGGGCCGTCAACATCAACGCCTTGGCCTGATCTATCTCGAAGGTCATCTGAGCTATCAAATCTGCCATAGCCAGATCTATTTCGGTAGGGACACGCGGTAGGTCACCAACCAAAATCGTGGTCAAAGCCATCACCACCAACCATCACAAGCCCTTGAGTCCAATTCATTGGAGTCTGAAGTCATCTCAACATCAATCGTCAAAGTTGGAACAATAGCACAACAATATATCAAGCATAAACATCCGCAAGGACCTTCGAAGAGTTGAAGCCTCAATCTGGAACCTTCATCAAACCAGAAGAAAAGTTATCAAAGCTAATTGCTCCTATAAATCAATAACAATGATTGGGGCATCCAAGCATTAAAGCCAAACTCCATTACCTGTTCACTATGGGGGTCATGCGATTAAAGACTCTTGCGATCTCGGCATCTTATCTTCCCATCGGTCAAACATACAACCAAACAATCATCCCAGATGACAGGCAAGACTGGGGCAAGTTCAAAGTCAACGACAACACGATGTCGGGATCTTTACCACAAGACTAAACTAATTTTGGAAAGTACGCAACCCAATATTAGGGCATTTATCAACCATCTAATCAACATGCACCAATCGGCACCATCAGCATGGTCCATCATCATCAAGCTTCCATCATTGGTGATCCGGTATGATAAATCGATCTTTGTCAATCATAATACTGCGATCCGCTGGTAAGGTATGACTCTTTTATCTTTTTATGTGTTTTCAATTTCCACGCATTAGCGATAATACACATAAGTCTTGCATTAGAGTCTCAAAAAAAAAAGATTTTTGCTTAACTTGTTATGAATTGGATTAATTCTGATAAGCGTCCGTGGAGCAAGAATCATGAAAGCGATTAGAGAATTAAGACTATTCGACCTTTTGATTAGGCGCGACGTCCTAGTTCAAAGCACTTTTTGGAGCAAACTTGACCTCATATGTATGTCCGCACTTTGCGATTGACCTGAATCTTAGTTGTGGGGTATGAAACTATGACGACAAGGATGAAGATTTGTAGCCAGTCTAATGTCTCGAATCGTGGTCTGGGTTACTCGAGTAATTAAGCCCGAGGGGTGTCTCTACACCTGGTGCCCTAAAGCTATCTGGTTTGGGAGCCACCGGCCCAACGCTCGTTACATGGGTAACTCAATACCTAAGAAAATGAGCATTACAAGAAATCAAAACCTGAGCAGATCCGAATCGTGGCCTAGGTTACCCGAGTAATTAAGCCTGAGGGGTGTCTCTACACCTGGTGCCCTAAAGCCGTCTGGTTTGGGAGTCATCGGCCCGGATAATTTAGAGCCTAAGAAAATGAATCTTGTACAAGCTCAGGAAAAGAATCAAAAAGAGTAGACCGCCTGACTTATCTTGAAGTGTGGCCTTTGTTACTCGAGCTAGTAAACCCTAAGGGGTGTCTCAACAACTAGTGCCCTAAAGTCGTTAGGTTTGGGAGTCATTGGTCCAAAACTCGTTACATGGGTAACACTGAAAAGCATACGACAATGAGATAAAGTTAAGCGAGAAAAGAAAATTTTGCAAGATAAAAATGAGATCATCTAGAGTCATAGAAGAGAAACCCCTGATAAGGGTTGCGTCACACATAGTGCACGTGTTATATGATCTTAATCTTGTGAAGAGTACTGTCTAGAGTGAAGATGAGGTGTCTTTGATGAAGGGAGATAAGTCTTTTGAATCTAATCCTACCCATGAAAAATGACCATGGACGCTTAAAAGTTTTCTTGCGATTTCATAACTTGTCAAGCAAAAATTTCACTTTCCTTAGGAAAAATTCATTTTTATACTCCCTTTCAAGACCTTTAGCGATAAGATAAGAGCTCATTCAATACAAACATTCAATTTCAACTTCAAATGCCTCATTCACAAGATCATACTAATCCCGACGGCCCGAGCCATCAAGCTGTTAGCACATACCATTGTTTGTCTGAATGTGCAGGATATTGTTCACCATGGACATGGTCAACAAAGCGAGTTTTTCTATAAACCCCAGTGACAACCTGCGAAAGGGCTGGGGCATTTCTCCATTCCAAGAAATGCAAAGAATCTACAGCGGGACCAGGTTCGTCATCAAAAGAAGAGGGGGAGTTCCTGAAAGAAATCAAGGCGACATCAGCTGTCCCTCTACAAAAAGGGAAAGATCCTTAACAGAGTCCTTAACTCAGGAAGAACAGATGCCCGATGACAAAAAGATCTAGAGAAGGAAATTTGCTTCATCAAACATGTCAATATGAGCCAAGTCCTCATCAGTCGAGGCCCCTACCCTGAAGTTCAAATCTAGGCGATGAAAGAACGGGCTACATCCTCCACGACGTCAGCATCACCCGGATAATCAAGTTCAACCCCGGTCTTAACCCGGGAAGTCAAGTCCAACCCCATCATCAACCCGGGAAGTCAAATCAACCCGATCTCCAATCAGACCGTCAGATCAACTTTAATCCATCCCCATCAGAGACGACGTATGAAAGGGGAACATCCGAAATTGCTCTGCGAATGACAAAAAGAGCCATACGGGAGTTAGAGCTGCTAAGCCTATCAAAATCCATATCTGAAAAGAAACTCCTAATCACCTCAAAAAGAGTGAGGTATGGTTCTACATCAATTTAATTAAGCATATGCATCAACCTAGGCCAAATTAAGATCATCATATCATGTTTGGTCTGCATATGTGCAACAACTGCTACATCAACGCACATTTCCATTAAAACATTAGGCATGCATACCCAATAGAGTCAAAAATGCACACACATTGAACACACAAACTTGATGAAAAAGTCTGCTACCATTCGAGTAGGCATCAAGAAAGTCCAGTGATCAACCATTATCCTTACGATCAGGGTAGGCGCTGTTGCGAACTACCGGTGCAAGTTATCATTAGGATAGGCATCGGGAGCACCCACTGAGGTAACTTGATGAAAGAAATATATCCTCAGCAGAGGAGTCTTCAAAAATGTACAAACGACATTAGAAAGTATGCCCCACGAAAAGTATCAGCAGATGTGAGAAACCATTATGCTTAAATCAAGGTAACACCAAGGGCCATCAAAGACGACATCATCACCAGCAGAAATATGGGAAATATTTTAATTTATCTTCATCAAAAAAGCATCAGCAACACCAATGGAAATCAGACCGTTGGAGTAAACACCAGCATAGACATCAGTAACATTGATGAAAGTCAACCGTTGAGATCGACCGAGCACAGGCACCGGTAAAGGTAATGCGATGCGATGCGATTTACGATGCGATATGCAATTTTGCGATGCGATGCGATATGCGATGCGACTTGCGCTGCGATGCGATTTGTGATGCAAGGCGATTTGCGAAAATATGTTAACACTCATTGCATTGCGATTTGCATCATTAATATCTTGTCATATTTCAAGTGTCTAGCAATCTTTATCCTGTCCATTCCACTACATTGCATGGACATGATAAAGAGGGGCATTTATAGACACTCAAAATTTTCCTTGCCCCAATACTAACACTGTAGGAGGCCAAAACTGTCAATCAAGCCAACCTCGGTCCTACCACCAGACATCCAATCTAAATCCGACCACCAATGTCGGTCCTTCAGCCTAAATCCGATCCCCAATATCGGTAAACCTAAATTTGATCCCCAATATCGGTCAACTACAGTCAAATTTGATCACTAATATCGGTACTCCAGCCAACTCGAATCGTTAATCGGACGTTCGATCCAGCTCCGATAGTCAATCGGATCGTCAATCCAGCTCTGATAGTCAATCGAACCCTTAATCCAGCTCCGATAGTCAATTAGACAGGCTATCCAGCTCTGATTGTCAATCGTACCTTCTATCCAGCTCCGATCATTAATAGGACCGTTCATCCAACTCCGGTCGTCAATTGGACCGCCAGATCATCCCCGATCTCAATATTAGGACACCAGCTCAAACCCGGTCGCCGATATCGGGACAACCACAGCACCGATCAACCATATCAAGATGTCAAAGTAGCCCCGACAGCAACCCAGGATGTACAAATCAGCCCCGACAGCAACCTGGGAGGTACAAATCAGCCCCGACAGTAACCCGGGAAGTACAGCTCAGCCCCGGCATCAGTCTGGGAAGTCAGGTCTACTTCGAACATAAACTTGAAGCACCAAAACACTTCCAGAAGAAAACTTGGAATGACCAAATCAGCCACAGAGGCAACACTGGGGATAAACAGACTCGAATGGGATCCAAGTCCTGAAAACAGCTCTCGAAAGTCAACCAGAGGCCATGCCGACACCAAGGGCAACCCCGGGAGGGGCAAAATGGTCGTTTTACCAACTTTTATCCAATTCAGTCAAACTCAAGCTGAATTTATGCCGCCAAGGTCAGAAAGAACCACAACGGTGATTTCGGGTGAAAACAGCACCAGACAACTCATCGGGTAAACTGTGGGGAAACAAAGACCAGGTCATAAACCCATATTTAGGGACTTAAAAAGGGTTAAAACCAATGTCATTGTGACACTATCAACGAGGGCTATTTGGAAAGCTATAGCACGCCCCAAACGGACGCTCCGATCAAAAGTTATGAAGTTCTGAACTTGACATCGCATCGCCCGGCATGCACGCACCTCGAGACAACCAAACTGCGCATATGGGCCCCACATAGAGGAGCTGAAGCTCTACCTACAGCTGTCGCAGGTAGAGTGGAACCTCCCTGGCCTATAAATAAACGTGCCCCCCGTTTATTTTCAACAATTCTGGAACACAGCGAAGCTCTGCCCGTATGATTTTCTGACTTTTACACCTCTTCCAAACCCAAATATTTTCATTCCAACACGTAGATATACCCATATGCTACCACATATCAAAAAACCACCGGTAGGTTTGGACGTTTAAAGCCTACGATTTGGCAAAAAGCCCATATTACAGTCCATTGTAAGTATTTTTACGATCAGAAAGTCAATACTACTACTTTGCACTGTTTTCCACTTGCACACGAATTTTCATCTTCTAAATATGCCCAAAACTTAGTTCCGTGGCCGTTTTCGTCAAAATTTAATATATTTTTGTACATAAACGCAGTTTTTTTATATTTTTACAACTCGGATTGATGATCCGTCAGCTCCAGCAGCTTCAATGCACTAGCACACACCTTTTTGGCAACTTCGTCGGACTGGGTTATCTTCCCAATCCGGGTTTGGCCCTTTTTTGTATATATTTAACTGCAAATGGACTAACATTTCAATTCTGTCAAGCCCGAATGTCAAATTCGTGGTAGTTTACCGATTTTATATATATTTACGCATATATAAGCGGCTTTCACCATCACTGGTACTCATATCAGCTGGTTGACTATATTTCTGTCAATATATATATATTTATATATTTTTAGTCCGGCATGGATTATTTCGTGACTATTTTACTGCTTTTGCACACTTTCCCATACTGGGTGCTCTCCCTAGTCACTAGGTGACTAGTTTATGTCAATTTCAATTCCAGTACGGGCACCGACGTGAAACCCATCGCCCTTTTCACTGTTTTCTATATATATATTTCATTTCTGTCACAGCCTGGATTATTTCGTGGCTATTTACAGTTTACTTTATAAATATATATATATCCATTCCAGTCCGGGCTTGCGAGTGAAAACCCATCGCCCTTTTTACAGCTTTTATATATATTTAACTATATATATTGCTTTGCTTAATTTATTCTACTATTGCATTTAATATTCATTTTTATATGAATCTGCACTGACATATCTGCGGGCGGACTAGATTTATCCAAATCTCACCAATTCTAGCTTTCAACGGTTCAAACAGGCCCCGACAGAACCTGAAAGCTATAATGGCTGAGATTTCTTTAAATCTAGTTATTTTTATAGTTTCAGCTTTAAAAACAACCTCGCTTCCCTTAGATCGCTATCTAGTGGGAACGAGACGCTTCGGCCGTGCGTACCGGGATTTACTAAATGAATCCCTTGTCCTGGCTATTTTGGGATATTTATCTGCTTCTGTACAAATTTGAACTGTGCAGGTTTTCTAGCTACTCATATGTGAGCCTAGGAATTGTGGGATTCATGATCAAACTGATCAGAATCTGATTCCCACGATAGACAAACTCCGATTTACAGATGTACCCTGCCAATTTTTTCTGTAAAATGTACATGTATAGACCTTAAAACGGTTATCCGGATTTAAGGTCTCAACATAGTAAAAATATGGATTGTCTAGTCAGCGTCCCTCCGACGGTTTTCATACTCATGAGGAGACTGACACTTGTAATACTTCTGTGGTCGAGGATGCTTTGCAGCCCGACAAATCACCATTCACATGCAGCCTTAAGGCTATAAAGAGAAAATTAAAAGTGGCGATGTGTTTCAATTCCTATGTCAGCGTAGGGGTTTGATAAACAGCTTTCAAAACATCACTGTCAAATCAAATTAAATGCTTTTGCAAATCAAATCAAAGACTGATTTTCAAATCAAATCAAACCCTTCGTATATAGGTTCAATGAAGCCTAGCAAAATTTTTAATCAATCAAATCAATATGCCCAATTTTCAAACAGCATTCACTCACGCATTCAAGTTTAAAGGAAAATATTGAAAAGATGCGGTACCGTATTTACACGGGAGTCGTGGGGTGCCTAACACCTTCCCCACACTAAACCAAGCCCCCGAACTCAAAACTTCGATTTTAAAGATCAAGTTTCGATATTGTCCAGCAATTGGGCCTCTTTTCATATCAAAGTCGATTGAGTTGGTACAACCATTTTCAAAACTACCAATTGGCGACTCTGTTTAAATCAAATCAAATCGTCAACATATACACATGTTGGCTTCTTTCTTAAAAAACCCTTCAAAACCATTTTTGCAATAAAAAGAACAAGGGTAGAGATAACTTAAGAAGATCGATTTGAGAAAAATCGGGTTATAAACCGACCCGCGGTATTTCTTAAATTTTCCAACGTCAACAATGTTTACATGCACAAACATATTAGATAACTAAATATGTCACAACCATGCATGTATATTCATTATTAATAATTATTAGTTTATAAAAACTAATATTATTTATTCTTATTCAAAAACAATAATCGGTTTATTCAGAAATATAACTCTTTTCAACCCTTTAATACAAAATAAAGGTCTCTTACATTTTTAATATGTAAATATTTTACATATTAGGTCTTAAATAATTTATATTCCGTTTTAGGAATATCTTACGCCTTTAGTTGCTGATTTGGGATTTAAACAGCTAATATATAACCTTTATAGAAAATTCAACGTACTATATTATTTTTTAAATAATAATAATTTTTATATTACTTTATCTGTTCATGAGTCAACTGGAACTAGCACATAAACGTATTTTATTACGTTATTTTCGCTATCTATTTAATAGATATATTCATTACAAACCATACATAACATAACACACTATCATTAATCATCTTACTAATCTTAGATTAATGAAAAAGTGTCTTTCTTAAAAGGTATACATCTTTAAATAATTTATTATAATTGTTTAATTAATGAATTGTCAAAATTACTTTACTTATAATATATACCTTCAGTTGATTACTATTTAATATTAATTAAATAGTAATTAATTAATTACATTTAATTATTATTTAATAATAAATAATAACCAATTAGATCAACTCATTATTTAATGTTAAATAATGGATAATCAAATTATTATTTATCTTTAATTATTATTTAATACTAATTAAATAATAATTAATTAATTACTTACTATGTGTCTTTAATTATTATTTAATATTAATTAAATAATAATTAATTAATTACTTATCCTTGAATAGTAAATAATTCACTTTATAAATCTTCAATTATTCTTTCTTATTAATTTAAGAATAATTAATTATTACTTGTTCTTATTTATTATTTAATATTAATTAAATAATAAATAATTATTTTATAAATTCTTATATCAATGTAAGTAAGTAATGACATTATATTTACTTAATCTTACTTAAATATTCTTTAATCATTATTTAATATTAATTAAATAATAATTAATCAATTGTTTAACTCTAATTATTATTTAATCTTAATTAAATAATAAATACTTAGTTTATTAACACTAACTCTACTTAATTATTACTTAAATAATAATTAAATATTTAATTATATTTAAATTATATGTAATTAGCTTAATAACCATTTAGTGCTGGTTAAATTGTAACTACTTAAATACCTTTAGTTATTATAAAGAATAGCTAATTAGCTTTTACACTTATTTATTATTTAATTTTTAATTAAATAATAAATAATTATTTTATTTATCTAATTAAGTAATTACATCATTATTATATAATATCACTTATTTACTCTTTATCATTAACCAATATGAATTATTATGATAATTATTCATTTATTTGTTTTTAAATTAATTTCTATTATTTTTATAATTTTTGCCCATTTTTTAGATTTGGGGTTCTTAACGGAAACGCTTGTAAAACAAAATCTACAACTCAAATTTGGGTTCCATTGGAGGCATTGGATTCGTATTTTCCTGAACTACAGTTTTCACTTATCAAACATCAAATTCTGATCGGTCTAGGTCACGGAAAACAGCCCAGAAGTGGACTGCTAGTGAGTGTTTTTTGACAGCGAGGTCTTTTGTTAGAAAAATCATAACTTAGTCGTTTGAAATCGGTTTTTAGTCGTTCCACTTGGAGAATGTTCGTATTGAATATATCTATCACCCAGAGTTGACGGATCATAAATCCGAATTACGGAACGTGAATAGTAATTCTGGGAGCGAGCTTTTCAGTTTTAGTTTTTTTGGTAAAAATATTTTTGAGCTTTCTTTCAACATTTTTGACATAATCTCATACTAATACACAAGTTAAATACATGTTAACCTATATAAACATGTTTAGCAAGAATCTAGCCATTTAAACCTTGAACTCCATATATCAAAAATTAAAATACATAAACTAAGTGTTTAGGGTTTATACTTTTTCTCTTTTGGGTTTTTCTTCTTCTTCTTCTTGCTAAGCTTTGATTATGGAGCTTTGATGACTTACCAAAAACTCTCCTTTCTATCCTCTATGTGGTTGTCGTTCCTCCCCCCTCTCTCTCTCTTTAGTTCTTTTAGTTAAAAAAATAAGAGATGAAAGAAAGAAATAAGATAGACTTTTTATTAGATATAGATATATAACAAATATCTATACTCATCCTCCTTTTCCTCTTCTCATTTTACCGGCCATGTGGCCTTTCCATTCTCCACCAATTCTCTTTCTCTCTCCTTAATCATCACATAGATTACTTACTAAATTAATTAAATGTGGTGGCTTCATAACACATTTGACACCTAGCTAAAATGGTGGGTAAATATCTTTTGCACATGTGGAGCTTATAATTGATGACATGCACTCCCTTTTCCTCTCCTCAAAAATCCGGCCACTTGGCCTATTCTCTTCCAAGTTTTTCTTTTCATTTAATTACTTTTATTTTGTATACTAAATGTCCAAAATATCCTTCTTTAATTGGGCTACAAGTTTGGACACCCATTTTAATCTTTTGGGCTTTCAATTTATTTCTTTGGGCCACTAGTATTCAAGTATTACTTCCATCCTTGGACTACTAGTTTATTAAATTTTTGGACTAGACACTCCCATGATATTGGGCTCTCAATATATTGGCAAATTAAATTACTAATGGCCTAATTTATTCAATTTACATACTAATCAATCAATTCCACAATCAATTAACTAAGTGGGCTTGATTAATAAGTCAATTGGGCTAGTCCTCTAGTATTACTACTAATTGAACTATTAAATAAAATTAATCATGTTTCACATAAATTCTCATTAATCAAATTTTCTATTTGGCTAAAAATATAAATAGCACATTCTTCAATATATATGTATCTATACATATACACATTAACTTTAATCTTATAATATCTCTACATTTAGAATTTATTTCCTTAATAAATTTTCCACATAAATCATCAAAATTTCTTACATATTCTCTTTCATTCCTTCTTGTAATTTCTATCATTCTCATTTAATTTCTTTACATTACTTAAAACTTTAAATCAAACCATATAGGTTCTTTAAAATTTTTAATTAATCCTCTATTTCCAATCTAGGTTTTATTCTTTAACCTTTAATTTAATCATTTAAGATTTTATTAATTTTATAAATTCTCAGATTGTCACATTTGATGAACATGAAGAATTCATGTTCATCATGTTTACATATGCTTTGCATAACTAATTTATGCTTATAATTCACATATAATCATGTTACAGCACCATATAACATATATATACATTAAAATCACAAACTTCCGTGAAGTCTCATATTTACAGAAAACTAAAACTTGAAGAACGTAAAAACAAGTTTTTAAAACTCTAAAATTAGAAATTATACCCTTTGCTTAGTGAGGAAGAAGAAGATTATGATTTCTTTGTTGATTCCTCAACTCATCTTCTTTCTTTCTTCCTCTTTCTTTTCTCTCTCACTTTCTTTCTCTGTATTTCTTTTTGTTCTTCTTTGTTCTAACTGATTAATACTTAGCTAATTCTAACTAACGCATATACAAAATATACATATCTTACATATATTATAAGTATGAACATAAATATAAAGTTTATAACTTATAATACATAATGACCATAATAAGTATAATAATTGCACTTAATACATAGGTTACATATTTAAAATTTAAAAAGCCCTAAGGCTTGTTTGGTAAAATAACTTTATTTTTTTTAAAAAATAAATTTTTAGTAGTTAAGGCCCCGTTTGACAAAACGGATTTAAAACGGTGCAAGGGCCTTGTTTAGCTAAACGGTTTTAAAAACTCTTTTAATAAATCATTTAGCACATATTTTTAATGTTACACTTTAATTAATTAAATCTTAACATTCTAATTTAATTAATTAAAAATTAACATCAATTAATCACATAAAAATTATCACATAACAATTATAATTACTCGCTAATTATAATTTCATGTAACAATTATCACATAACTTCATCTAATTTAATTATCCCAATTAAATTAGAACGATAACATAAAATCATTACATATTAATTAAATTAATTATTAAATATTTATTTAATTAATATATTACACTTAATTAAATTACTCCATAACCAACACATAATTATTTATTTAACTCAATAAATAAATAAATTAAAATATTTATTTAATTCAATAAATATTAAAATTAATATATAAAATTTTCTTCACACCAAATCACATATTTCACAATATATAACACATATACACACAGACACATACACGTACTCGAACATCTTAAAATAAGAATTTTATATATTAAATTCTCATTTATTAATTCTTAAAAATTCGGGTTGTCACATCCTTCCCTCCTTATAAGGATTTCGTCCTCAGAATAAACGAAACCTCTCTTACTCGGTTTTCATAAAATCTCTTAAAAATTTTTATTATTGAATAACTTCAACACATTATCTCAACAAAAGTTTTATATATATACTACTCTATTCATTCCTTCAACAAGTTTTAGGTTTTATTACATAACCTTTAATTAAACACAATTATATCAAATATTATATATTCTTTAACCCGTTCATTTCCTTTCTAAGGATCATTACCATATACTCTACTCGTAGAATTCATATACTTCATAATTTACTATCTTGTAAGTATTCGGGTTAACACATTCACCACTTCTTATAAGAATTTCGTCCTCGAAATTTTTAATCATTAATCTTCATATATCAATCTATCAAAATAGATTTTACGTTAATCCTTATTCACTGGATTGTTGCGTTCCACAACTACTTCTTTCTAAGGAATATCCTTCTTGCCATATTCTTCTTCAGAATAATAAGAATCTTCCACAATTGCTTAATAATTGGGAAGAGATATAAATAACTTAGAAATTTAGAAGATTCTCAAACCATATTGAGGGGTCATAAGACCTTGAACTCATCTATAGGTTTAATAGTGCTTCACCCCCGGTACTTCACACTATAAACCGCTCTAACAAAATGTTTAACAATCACACAGACAGTAAACATCCTGCATCGGTGCTCTAGGTGATCAGACTATTGTACCCCTACGTCGTGCACAAACGTAGTACATCGTAACGACTATATGCGTTACACTCAGAACTTTTGTCTCCGATAATATGTCCCCTTTTATAGGGTTGTTAATTCACCTCAGCTTCTTAACATCTGAATCTGCACCAAAACAATTTGGTTTGGCATAGTTTGACCAAGAACGCTCGAATTTCATAAACATCTTTTAATACTTGTCTAGCTGAATCAAGTAGCATAGACTTCTAGCAACAATTCGGACACCAATCAATATATATATATATATATATATATATATATATATATTTAACCAACTCAATAATTTTTTTTATATATAGTTTAAGGAAAATAAAATAAATAAATCTTTTTATAATATCCTGATACCGTACCGTAGTAATGGTACGTTGAGAATTTCGTCATTACATGACGTCGTCATACTATATCATACCATAGAGGGCTGACGATCCTACGATCACATCCAACACTTGATTTAACCGCATTGATGACTTCCTCGACTATTATTCCTACATCATATCAAATGATGCATAGAATATATAAAATACATTTTAAAATTTTCAAATCATTTTTGTCTAGCTGAAGCAATTAGCATAGACATGTGAATAATAACACTGTTTTAAAAATCCATTGGTTTAATCATTTGATCCAATATTTTTTAAGAAAACAGAAGTGCAACATCAGCACAAAGTCAATAAATTTTGAAAATCTAGCAAAGTTAGGAGATTTAAAATATCAAAATTTTCTCTATCAATTTAAATCTTTACTTCACCGCTTCATTACTTAAACATTCTATCAATTTTCAACAACATCAATGCTTTCTATACCATAACCTTTCTATACCCAGTATAGTTCATCAAACTTACCACACTTTGAAAGTTCAGGAACTTACCACAATAATATGAGTTTAAGAACTTGTCCTAGCAATACGTAGTCAAAGAACTAATCAGAGACTGTCCATATGCTTAAGGGTTCAAAAACATACATATGATTATGAGTCACGAACTTATCATAAGTATGAGTTTTAAGAACTTGCACCTAACCTTAATATCATCTAATCTAATCTTAATATCACATCTAACTATCAACTATAAACATGGGATAAAAATCACCTTCTCACCATATATATACCGATAGCGCGACACCAACATTCCAATGATTATCCATGCGATAAACTAAGTGTAAGAACAAAACCCTTGACCATACAAAGGTTTGTACAACTCAGCCACCACATAAGTCTTCAGTTGAAATCCCACTTAACTCTATCTTATTCTTCTCTTGCTCTTTGCTCGATACAGATTTCCTGTATCTCATCATTTATAACTCCTCGTGAGTTTATCTCGTACTATATCATATTACATTCTCATTATAGCATCAAACTATAACTATTCAATTATTGCAGACCATCTGTCTTTACAACTTTAAAAGATCACGTCGTGATCTTATTTATAATCATCTCCCTTATGATTCTTTTACAATCTTCTTATCTTTATCTCTCATCATGTCATATCATGATTTCATTATACTTTTAATCTTATAGACTTTGTCTATTCATCGTTATTCGTCATCTCGATTATTGGAGTTAGGAAAGTCCTGAATCTTATCTTCATATCTCTTCAAGATCATTCTTTGAATCTTCTTGTTTATTTAACAACTCTTCCTTTAAGAATTTCTAATTTCATTCATATAGCTCAATATTTTATTCGAGTTTACTCCTCTTCATTCTCATCTTCTTTTTATAATATTTCTAGGACTTAACTCATCCTATACTTCTACGTATGTGAAAAGAATCACCTTTTTAACATACGTAACTTAAACTTAACTTCTTATTCTTACAACCTAAGGTCATAGCCTAAGGTACTCTTACCTAAGATGTATAACCTATCAGCTCTGATACCAACTGTAACGACTCCAAAATTCATACAATTCGACTCTCAATCTTGGCTGTTAACAATACATCGAACTTTTAACTTTACATCATTATTCGATGATACAATAACTAAAAATACAGAATAATTAAAACTTTTATATATATCTTTCTTTATTGCCATGAATCTCAACCTTTACATAACATATCTTTGATTCAAATTTATTATATGAATCGCTACATCGAAGTTACTATACAAAGTCTTACATCACAAAGCAATATCCACTATACATCGGATAGCTGAACTTTACAACTCAACAATTATGTTACAATCAAAATATTAAATGCATTTCTCATCTAACATAAGTAATCTTCTTGAATATTGATCTCTATAATTCAAATAACACGTATCATTACCTTGAAACCTTGACCTACAAAAATAGTTATTTGCAAGAGTGAGCTAGACATTTCAGCAAGATCTAACAGCTTTCATGCATCACGCAGCACATAAATAACATGCTCTTCTTATACATCATAATCATTAGACTAACATATCATGCATGCTTCAATTCATATAACTAGTGTAAAGATTGAGTTCCTTACTCAATCATCATTCTTTACCCAATCAACGTAGTCATAATTTGACTTTAACGTTTCATACTTACAACATATATAACATATCATGCTCTTTGTAATACAATTTAAAATAATTTATCATCAAGTTCACATAGCAATTAGGAACTGAAAGACTTGCCTGGTTCGTAGATTACCAATTAACAAAAAACAACTTCTAATAATCTGCACTTCATGAATCCTACACAACATATTACCATACACATCAATTATTAGTCACATAGCAACGCTTAGCAATCGTTTAAGTAAATTATACTTTACACTTCATAGTTCTCTCCCATTTATTTGTTTAACACACACTGTCAAAATTTATGTGTATAATTAAAAATATAAATTAATTATCACATATCTAATTCTCATAATTAGTTAACCCATTTAGGTTAACTCATTCATCTTTAATTATTAAGTTAATAATTAATTATCACATAATTAATCACATCACATAATCATATTATATTTTCACATAATTAATCAACTAATAATTACGTACTCATATTAATTAAATTATAATTTAAATTGCACATTATCCTCAATTATAATTAATCAAATTATAATTATATTTTATATTAATTAAATTATAATTAAATAAATTATAATTTAAATTAAATATTTATTTTGATTAATAAAACTCAATTTATGCATTTATATTAATTAAATTATAATTAAACCAATTATAATTTAAATTGGACAATTACTTTGATTATAATTAATCAATTTCAATCCATGCACTCATTAAATTATAATTAAAATGAATTATAATTTAAATTACACATTTAGCTTAATTATAATTATTCAAATTATAATTACATATTAAATTATAATTAAATAAATTATAATTTAAGTTAAACATTTACTTTGATTAAAATTAATCAAACTATATTCATTATAATTTAACAAATCATAATTTAAATTAAACCTTTACTATAATTATAATTATTCAAATTATATTTACTCATTATATTTTATTAATATAATTCATTACTATTATTTAGCATTTTAATGTATGCCTAATATGTCATCAAGTTTACCACAATATGTTAACTTTTCATGATACAACAAAACTTCACAAAACTAACAATTTCTTTCTTTTCTGCACCATCCCACCCCCCCCCCCACCCCCACCCCTCCGTCGGGGCGGGGGTTTTTACCTTGATAGGCCCGCCGGGGCGGGGCCCATGCAGCGAACGCAGACTGGTTCACGAACTGTGCAGAGAAAAAGCCAATTTGACTTATTTCTCCAAACCAAATTCCGATTCCAGTAAAAACAATTCATATCAACTTTATAAAAAATATTATTTAAAGTTTCTAACATGTTTTAAGATATGCAATCATCAATACACATAATTCAAAACTCTCAATTTTATAAAATTTTTAAAGAAAAATTATTGATAAGTATTCTTGATGAAATTGAACACTGTAATTTATTTTTAAATCAAAATACACAATTCAAATCATATTGAATTCGTTTATAAACATGTTATCATTATCTAACCTCAATTTACACAATGATTATCAATCAATTCATAAATTTTGATTTCAAATAAGCCAATTATAACACTATTTCACTATAACTTTTGATGAACATGAATTCTTCATGTTCATCATGTTTACATGCTTTACATAACTAATTTATGCTTATAATTCACATATAATCATGTTACATCACCATATAACATATATATACATTAAAATCACAAACTTCCATGAAGTCTCATATTTACAGAAAACTAAAACTTGAAGAACGTAAAAACAAGTTTTTAAAACTCTAAAATTAGGAATTATACCCTTTGCTTAGTGAGGAAGAAGAAGATTATGATTTCTTTGTTGATTCCTCAACTCATCTTCTTTCTTTCTTCTTCTTCTTTCTTTTCTCTCTCACTTTCTTTCTTTGTATTTCTTTTTGTTCTTCTTTGTTCTAACTGATTAATACTTAGCTAATTCTAACTAACGCATATACAAAATATTCATATCTTACATATATTATAAGTATGAACATAAATATAAAGTTTATAACTTATAATACATAATGACCATAATAAGTATAATAATTGCACTTAATACATAGGTTACATATTTGAAATTTAAAAAGCCCTAAGGCTTGTTTGGTAAAACAACTTTATTTTTTTTAAAAAACAAGTTTTTAGTAGTTAAGGCCCCGTTTGACAAAACGGATTTAAAACGGTGCAAGGGCCTTGTTTAGCTAAACGGTTTTAAAAACTCTTTTAATAAATCATTTAGCACATATTTTTAATGTTACACTTTAATTAATTA
Source organism: Panax stipuleanatus (assembly GCA_020205555.1). Classification (NCBI taxonomy): domain Eukaryota; kingdom Viridiplantae; phylum Streptophyta; class Magnoliopsida; order Apiales; family Araliaceae; genus Panax; species Panax stipuleanatus. The sequence continues at coordinate 14,156,903 of CM035116.1, forward strand.
AATCTTAACATTCTAATTTAATTAATTAAAAATTAACATCAATTAATCACATAAAAATTATCACATAACAATTATAATTACTCGCTAATTATAATTTCATGTAACAATTATCACATAACTTCATCTAATTTAATTATCCCAATTAAATTAGAACGATAACATAAAATTATTACATATTAATTAAATTAATTATTAAATATTTATTTAATTAATATATTACACTTAATTAAATTACTCCATAACCAACACATAATTATTTATTTAACTCAATAAATAAATAAATTAAAATATTTATTTAATTCAATAAATATTAAAATTAATATATAAAATTTTCTTCACACCAAATCACATATTTCACAATATATAACACATATACATATACACGTAATCGAACATCTTAAAATAAGAATTTTATTTATTAAATTCTTATTTATTAACTTTTTAAAATTCGGGTTGTCACAGATTAACTATGTGATTATTTATTTAATAATTAAAGAGGAATGAGTTAACCAAGATGAGTTAACTAATTATGTGAATTAGTTATGTGATAACTAATTTAGATTATTATGGTTAAATATATGTGTAGAAATTATTAAAGAACGTGATAATAATTGTCGCTTGCGCTTGAGGCAAGTCTTCCATCCCTAAACTTGTTAATTATATGCAAGTGTTTTAAATTCAAATATATATTGTATTTGAGATTGTCCTTTTATTTCTGTAATGAATAAGTACTTTTTTAAAGTTCATGAAATTATTAAAGTGACCTTGACTTAATTGTTCAAGTAAGGTCTATCTTGTTTTCGTATGCTTTAAGTTTAAGTTCTAAAGCATAAGTTATTTCATAATTCGTTATTATTGAATTATTCTTGATTAATATGAGTCGATTCAACTAATCCTTAGTTGATGATAATTGAAACTCCAAATCTCCTTTTAGCTATCCAAACCAAACTTTCTTTGGTGCGGACTTGTATCAAATACTGAGATGAACAACCCTATTTATTAGGGGAGGTTACTATGCGAAAACGTTAAATGTTTGTGCACAATACATGGTACGAAGGGCTGATCTCCCTAAGTATGAGTTAAGAGTCCATAGTCTATATAACTTTTAAAGGTTTTAAATAGAAATGTTTATAACCTAGGACATGGTTCAAGGTCTTATGACCCTCAGATGATTTCAATATTCAAAATTCTAAATATTGATTAAAGAATTATTATTCAATTCTTTATTGTTGATGAAAGTAAAGTTATTCAAATCTTTTGAATATTATTCAGTTATGTCATATTATTATTGTATTCCTAGAGAGCTTTTGTTTGCTCACTCTTTCATATTTAATAATCCCTTATAGCTAAAGTCGAGAACATTAACGTACCGTCAACAAGTAAAGGGAAAGGCAAGATGAACAAGTGAAGACTTGTTATCTTTTGATTTTGATTGTAATAAGACTTGATGTTATGATATTTTATTTTTGCATTATTGTTTATGTTAAGGTTAGATAAACCTTGGGATATTTTGAGTTAATGTTGTAATCCTTTTTATAAGGAAGATTTTTATTTAATTATAAGGTTGTAATTTATTTTGCATTCCTTATTATTGGATAAACGTATGTTTTATTTAGATAGTGAACACCAAATCGTGTGGAAATGAAGTACCCGGATTTGGGGGTGTCATAGGTTGGTATCAAAGCTTTAGGTTATAAACATTAGGTGGGGGGAAAACCTTAGGTAGTAGCCTTATAGGAAGATCGAAAAGATAGTGGTGATAGGTAAAGATAATATATTACCTTATGTGCTATGTGTTTACGTTTAGTATTCAAAGAGTGTCGATGACTCGATATCACGTAATAATTAAACTTTAAAATTTTGTTGTCAGGATGACGAACGTTGGAGAGTCCAGTCAGGCTAGGGAGGAGTTACCTCAGATGCCGAGGGACGAGGAGCCCCGAGACAACCATGTTTTCTGGGAGCAGTTGGTTCGGAGAGATCCATCTCCATTGATCACCGTAGCTGGTCAGGAGCATGAGCCGACATTTGACCAAGATGATGAGGACGAAGATGAGTCAGAGGAGGAAGAGAAGGAGGAGGATCCTGAAGAGGAATTCGCACATCACTCTACTAGTGGTGAGATGTACGAGGAGGTCTACGACCGCAACGTGGAGCTACATGGCCGAGTCAGAGAGCTCGAAGTAACCATACAACAGTGGGACGAAATGATTGAAGTGCTGGACATTGAGGTTGGAAATGTGAAGTGGGATTTAATCCACGTGGAGAGTGAAAGAGATGACGCACTGGTAGAACTAGCAAAGCTGAAGAACGACATTCATGAGGAGTAAGCAAAGCGCGCCAGAGCAGAGGAAACAAGCTTGAGGGCTACTCAACGTGCCGATCGAGCTGAAGATGAGGTTCAAGTAAAGAAGGCCAAGCTGAGGGAGACGGAATACGCTTTCCATACGGCTATAAATAGGGCCCAATATCGTGTCTTCTATTATCCAGCTCAGTTCCAAGGTTTACCATGATACATGGTGGATCGCAGAATAGTGTTTCGGGTGATGGAGGAAGAACGTAGAGAGCCTGTGCGATGTCTTAACATGCCTAGAAAGTAGAATTATTAAAATATGTGTTTCTTTATGTAATAAATAAATATAAATCCCATAATTTGAGATAATAATGGGATAAGATAATGATGTAATCCTGTAACTTTTTAGTTCAGGAAAGATTATGTAAATAGCAGGAATGTTATCTATTCTATGTTTTTCAAAAATTATGAATGAATAAAGAAGTTTATTGACGTGCTATGTGTTCTATGTGAATGGAATTATTTAAAAGTTTAAGTATGAACTGGATTATCTAAGAAATAAGTAAAGGATCTAATAAGAATATTTCTTAATAGAATATGCCTCCTAGAAGAAGACCTACACGTCAAAACCCTGAGGGTTTGACGAACAACAACAACAATAATGATGGGCCGAATCCCAATTCGGTTCAGCAGTTGGTGAACCTACTGGCAGGAGCACTTGAGAATCAGCCGCAAGTGTAGGGCATGAAGTTTAAGGAATTTAAGGCAGTAGGACCGCCAGAGTTCCAGGGATCGATGAACCCGATAGATGCCCAGATGTGGGTAATGGAGATGGAGAAGGTCTTCGACGTAGCTAGAGTTAGCGAGGACCAGAAGACGGCTTTCGCGACTTTCATGTTGAAGTCGGATGCTAGCTTCTGGTGGTAGGCCAACAAGACTAGAGAAGGAGAAGGAGTGATAGTGTGGGAACGTTTCAAGGAAATGTTCTTTGAAATGTATTTCCCCGTTAGCTTGCAGGACTAGATAGAGGTCCAGTTTCTAGAGCTTAAACAGGGAGGGATGACGGTGTCGGAATTCGCCGCAAATTTTAACGAGCTGCCAAGGTTCGCTACATACCAGGTCAGCACTGACGCTAGGAAGGCAAAGAGGTTATAGCGGGGACTGAAGCCCTAGCTCTACAGCAAGGTTTCCATGTTCCAGCTGAATACGTTTACAGCTGTGCTGGAAAAGGCCATTCTCGCTGAAGGTGGGAGCGATGCGATGACCAAGTTCAATCAGGACAAGAAGAAGAAGAATGAGACAGAAACTAAGGCTGGTGGTAGCGGGACTATCAACTAGAAAAGTAAGTGGAACAACAACACCACTGCTAGAAGTCAACAGGGAAACCAGCAGAAGAAGAAGATTGAAGCATGTGCGACATGCGGGAAGAATCACCTTGGGGTGTGCATGAAGGGGAGACGGGTGTGCTTTAACTGTGGTCAGGAAGGCCACATTGCGCCAAATTACTCAAACCCGAAGAAGGGAGCTTGCTGTACATGTGGATCAAAGGATCACATGGCCCGTAGTTGCCCGAAGAAGCCAGCAGCAGGGTCAACAGGGAATGGAGGAAATGGCAGCGGCAACACTCTGACTATCGCTGGACCACTGCAGGCCGTTCGACCCACTGCCCAAAAATTCAACATGATGGTGCAGGATGATGTGCAGTCGAAAGATGTGGTGTCAGGTATTATTTCGGTCAATAGTATAAATGCATATGTATTATTTGATTCGGGAGCTACTTGCTCATTCATATCTGATGATTTTGCTAAGACCTTAGATTTACCTAAAGAGGAATTAGTTTATCCCTTGAACATAGAGATTGCGAATGGGGAGGTTATTCCTGTTAGGTTTGTATACAAGAACTGTAAATTGGACATTAAGGGTCAGGAATTGAGGGTAGATTGATTCCGATCAAACTTGGGGAATTTGATGTGATACTGGGTATGGATTGGTTGTTCAACCATGGGGCGATAATCGACTGTCAGAAGAAATCGGTAAACCTTACGACTTCGTCGAAGTTAGTATTCTATGGTAGCAAATCTCCTAGACAAGCGAGTTGTTTAACGATCATGCAAGCCAAGAAACTTTTGACGCAAGGCTGTGTAGGATATCTAGCCTACATAGTGATACTCGTAAAGAGAGTTCGAAGATAGAAGATATATCAGTGGTTAGGGAATTTGTGGACGTATTTTTGAGCGATTTGCTAGGACTTCCGCCAGATAGAGAGATAGAGTTTGTAATCGATTTAGCGCCAAGAAACGCTCCGATTTCAAAAGCTCCGTACAGAATGGCTCCAGTCGAGATGAAGGAGTTGATGGTTCAACTGCAAGAATTGCTGGACAAGAAGTATATTTAGCCGAGCGTTTCACCGTGGGGAGCGCCAGTATTATTCGTGAAGAAGGATGGATCAATGAGGCTATGCATTGATTATAGGGAGTTGAACAAAGTTACGATCAAGAATATGTATCCTTTACCTAGGATCGATGACTTGTTCGATCAACTGAAGGGTGTTAGATACTTCTCGAAAAACAATTTGAGAAGTGGATATCATCAATTGAAGGTGAGAAGAGAAGATATACCGAAGATGGCTTTTAGAACTCGGTATGGACATTACGAGTTCTTGGTGATGTCATTTGGTCTAACGAATGCCCCAGCTGCATTTATGGACCTAATGAATAGAGTATTTAAGCCATTCCTAGATAAGTTCGTGGTGGTGTTCATAGATGACATCCTGGTTTATTCCAAAACTGAGGAGGAACACACTGAACACTTAAGGCTGACCTTAGAATCGCTGAGACGAGAGAAGCTTTATGAAAAATTCTCGAAGTGCGAATTATAGTTAGAACGTGTGCAATTTCTTGGCCACATGATTGGCAAAGATGGGATTTCAGTAGATCCGTCGAAGGTGGAAGCTGTAATGAATTGGGATCAGCCGAAGACGCCATCAAAAGTAAGGAGTTTCTTGGGATTGGCAGGTTATTACAGAAGATTTATTCAGGACTTTTCCAAAATTGCAACTCTGTTGACGAATTTGACTTATAAAATAGTTAAATTTGTTATGACGAAAAAGTGTGACGAAAGTTTTCAGGAGTTGAAGAAGAGGTTGAGTACTGCATCTGTGTTGTCTTTACTGAATAGTATGGGGAATTTTGTAGTATATAGTGATGCCTCACATAAAAGATTAGGCTGTGTGCTAATGCAGAGTGGCAAAGTCATTGCCTATGCGTCGCATCAGCTGAAGAAGTATGAAAAAGGGTATCCGACCCATGACTTAGAATTGGCGGCAGTAGTGTTTGCTCTGAAGATTTGGAGATACTACCTTTATAGAGAAAGGTGTGAGATATACACGGATCATAAGAGTTTGAAGTATATCTTCACCCAGAAGGATTTGAACATGCGTCAAAGGAGATGGTTGGAACTAATAAAGGACTATGACTGCGAGATACTTTACCATCCGGGTAAAGCTAACGTGGTTGTCGACACTTCAAGCAAGAAGGGTCGGGAGAAGTTGAATACGTTAACTGATCAGGAGTAGTTGATAGCAGAGATGGCTAGATTGGAACTGGAAGTGAAATATTCGAAGGAATCGGATGAGAAGCTATTTCAAGTAACCACTGGTTCTACTCTGGTAGACAAGGTGAAAAAGGCACAACTTCAGGATGAGGAGTGCGAGAAGATCTATAAGGGAATAACCGATGACGAAGAAATCAAGTTCAAGATCGATAGTGAAGGACTGCTACGATATGAATGGAGAATCTGGATATCGCCTGTACAAGAAGTCAAAGAGGAGATTTTGAGTGAAGCTCATAGTTCGAGATATTCGATTCACCCTGGGAGTACGAAGATGTACTAGAATCTCAGACATCATTTTTGGTGGCCGAATATGAAGAGGGACGTTGCTGAATGCGTTGCGAAATATCTAATGTGCTAGAAGGTCAAAGCAAAACACCAGAGACCGAGTGGATTACTATAACTGCTAGAGATTCCAGAATGGAAATGGGAATATATCACGATGGGTTTCGTGGTTGGTCTTCCAGCGACTCAGAAGGGTTTCGATGTGATATGGGTTATAGTGGATCAACTGACGAAGTCAGCACATTTCCTACCGATCAAGATTAAGTTCAACTTGGATCAGTTAGCGAAGCTGTACGTAAAGGAAATTTTTTCTCGACTCGGTGTTCCGGTGTCGATTGTGTCCGACAGAGATTCGCATTTTACGTCGAATTTCTGGAAACATTTACAAGAATATCTAGGAACGCAATTACCAATGAGTACGGCGTACCATCCTCAGACTGATGACCAAAGTGAGAGAACGATTCAGACGCTAGAGGACATGCTAAGAGCTTGCGTGATGGACTTCAAAGGAAGCTGGGATGATCATTTATCGTTGGTGGAGTTCGCCTACAACAATAGTTACCACGCGAGTATTGGCATGCCGCCTTTCAAAGCGTTATACGGCAGGAAATGCAGAACTCCATTGTGCTGGGACGAGGTCGGTGAACGTCAACTGTTGGGACCAGAATTGGTACAACAAATCGCTAAAATTTATGAAGCTGACCAGAACTAGATTGGTTGCTGCTCAAGACAGACAGAAGAAGTATGCCGATCAACATCGACAGAACCGAGAGTTTGTAGCAGGAAGCTTCGTTTTCCTGAAGGTATCTCCCTGGAAGGGGAAGATTCTATTTGGCAAGAAGGGAAGCTGAGTCCCCGATTTATTGGACCTTTTGAGATACTGCGAAAGGTTGGTGAAGTGGCTTACGAGGTGGCGTTACCTCCGGAGCTAGATAATATACACAACATTTTTCATATTTCTGTGTTGCGCCCATACAAACATGACTACAAGCATGTAATAGAATACGAGCCTTTACAGTTTGATAAAGACTTAACATATGAAGAAGTGCTTGTTCAAATAGTTGATAGAAAGGAACAAGTACTTAGAAATAAAGTGATACCTTCTATTAATGTAACATGGAGGAAACACAGTGCTGAAGAGCCACGTGGGAACTCGAAGATGTAATGAAGAAGACGTATTCCCAATTATTTGCTTAATTATTTGTGTAATTTCTTGTACACCGATTCTGGGGACAGAATCTTTTTAAGGGGGGAAGAATGTAACAGATGAGATTTTTTTTATTTGTGATTCTGGGGACAGAATCCTTTTAAGGAGGAAAGATTGTAATGAATGAGAATTTTATATATTAATTTTAAATATTTATTAAATTAAAAAAATATTTTAATTGATTTATTTATTGAGTTAAATAAATAAGTTATGTGATTGTTGTAGAGTAATTTAATTAAGTATTATATATTAATTAAATGAATATTTAATAATTTATTTAATTGATGTGTAATGATTTTATGGTATGGTTATAATTTAATTGAGATAATTAAATTAGATGAAGTTTATGTGATAATTGTTGCATGAAATTATAATTAGCGAGTAAATTATAATTGTTATGTGGCAATTTTTATGTGGATAATTGATGTTAGCTTTTATTTAATTAAATTAAAAAGTTAGAATTTAATTAAATAAAGTGTAATATTTAAACTATGTGTTAAAGGATTTATTAAAATAAAGAAAGAGTTTTAATTTAGTTTTACCAAACAGGGCCCTTACACTTGTTTTAAAGGACTTTTACCAAACAAGGTCTTAATTTCTAAAAACCTATTTTTTTAAAAATAAAGTTGTTTTGCCAAACAAGCCTTATGACTTTTAAAATTCAAAATTTTTAACTTATATATTAATTGTTAATTATTAATTGATAATTATTATATGTATTAAGTAATTGTCAGTTACATATATTATGTAAGTATATGTATTATATGTTATACAAAATAGTTTACGTTAGTTGAATTAGAAGAACAAAACAAAGAACCAAGAAAATACAGAGAGAGTGAGATAGAAAGAGAAAGAAGAAGAATGAGAAGAAATTGTTAACACTTGAAGCCTATCATCACCTCTTTCATCTTCTTCATCACTAAGCAACAAGGGTATAATTCTAATCTTTATATTTTAGAATCATGTTCTTATGTTCTTTGTGTTAAGTTCTCTGTATATATGAGTTTCATGAAAATTTATATAAACATGATTATATATATAATGTGTTCATAAATTGTTTATAATTGATTAGTATGATAATTTAGATTGTTTAATTCATGTATACATGATGAATATGAGGAATTCATATTCATCAAAAGTTACAGTGAAGTATTTTGAAAATATGTATAGTTCTTTTTAAAATTAAAATTTCATGTTTGATTGTTAATTGTTGTTTAAATTAATTGTAGAGAATGATTGCATGTTTAGAAACTAATTGATTATGCTTGAAATTGTGTATTTTGATTTAAAAACATAAGTACAGTGCTCAATTTCATCAAGAACACTTAACAATAGTTTTTTTTTCAAAAATCATGAAATTAGAGTTTTGATTATGTGTTTTGATGATTGAATATGTTAAAACATGTTAGAAACTTAGAAGTTATGTTTTTTGTAAAGATTATATGTATTATGTTGGTTGAATTCAGAACTCGATGTAGAGAAATAAGTCAAATTGGCTTTTCCTCTGCACAGTTCGCGAGCCAGGAATTCGCCGTTTTAGGGGTCCCGCCCCGGCGGGCCTATCAAGGCTAATACACCCGTCCCGGCGAGGGGGGGGGGGGTGCAGAAAATAATGATGCTTTATTTTTTTGTGTATTTTGAGAATCTAACTTTTTGTAATAAATTTGATGACATGTTGGGCATACATTAAAATGCTAAATGAATAGTAATGATTTATATTAATAAAATATAATATGTAATTATAATTTGAATAATTATAATTAAAGTAAATGTTTAATTTAAATTATAATTTGTTAAATTATAATGAATATAGTTTGATTAATGTTAATTAAAGTAAATGTTTAACTTAAATTATAATTTAATTAATATCAGATGTAATTATGATTTAATTAATTATAATTAAAGTGAATGTTTAATTTAAATTATAATTTTTTTAATTATAATTTAATTAATATGGATACATAATTATGATTTGATTAATTATGTGAGTATATAATGTGAACATGTGATGTGATTAACTATGTGATTATTTATTTAATAATTAAAGAGGAATGAGTTAACCAAGATAAGTTAACTAATTATGTGAATTAGTTATGTGATAACTAATTTAGATTATTATGGTTAAATATATATATGTAGGAATTGTTAAAGAACGTGATAGTAATTGTAGCTTGCGCTTGAGGCAAGTCTTCTATCCCTAAACTTGTTAATTATATGCAAGTATTTTAAATTCAAATATATATTGTATTTGAGATTGTCCTTTTATTTCTGCAATGGACAAGTACTTATTTAAAGTTCATGAAATTATTAAAGTGACCTTGACTTAATTGTTCAAGTAAGGTCTATCTTGTTTTCGTATGCTTAAAGTTTAAATTCTAAAGCATAAGTTATTTCATAATTCGTTATTATTGAATTATTCTTGAATATTGTGAGTCGATTCAACTACTCCTTAGTTGATGATAGTTGAAACTCCAAATTTCCTTTTAGCTATCCAAACCAAACTTTCTTTGGTGCGGACTTGTATCAAATACTGAGATGAACAACCCTATTTATTAGGGGAGGTTACTATGCGAAAGCGTTAAACATTTGTGCACAATACATGGTACGGAGGGCTGGTCTCCCTAAGTACGAGTTAAGAGTTCATAGTCTATATGATTGTTAAAGGTTTTAAATAGAAATGTTTATAACCTATGACATGGTTCAAGGTCTTATGACCCTCAGATGATTTCAATATTCAAAATTCTAAATATTGATGAAAGAATTATTATTCAATTCTTTATTGTTGATGAAAGTAAAGTTATTCAAATATTTTGAAGATTATTCAGTTATGTCATATTATTATTGTATTCCAACTGAGCTTTTGTTTGCTCACTCTTGCATATTTAATAGTCCCTTGTAGCTAAAGTCGAGAACATTAACGTACCGTCAACAAGTAAAGGAAAAGGCAAGATGAACAAGTGAAGACTTGTTATCTTTTGATTTTGATTGTAATAAGACTTGATGTTATGATATTTTATTTTTGCATTATTGTTTATGTTAAGGTTAGATAAACCCTGGGATATTTTGAGTTAATGTTGTAATCATTTTTATAAGGAAGATTTTTATTTAATTATAAGGTTGTAATTTATTTTGCATTCCTTATCTATTGGGTAGATGTATGCTTTATTTAGATAGTGAACACCAAATCGTGTGGAAACGAAGTACTCGGATTTGGGGGTGTCACAGTTAACAACGTAGAAATTTTCTCGAGTCTGGACATTTAATGCGCATGCATGTTTAACTCTATTGGGGATGCATGTTAAAATTTTTTATGGATATATGCACTGATATAGCGCGGTTCCACATGTGCGGACCATGCTTGATGTGATGATCTAAATTTATCCTTAGGAATCTATTGTTCTAGGTTGATGCAATAATAGATGTAGAAACATACCAAACCCTTTCTGAGGTGATTTGGAGTTTCTTTTCAGGCATGGATTTTGATAGGCTTAGCAGCTCTAACTCCCTTATGGCTTCTTTTGGCATTCGCGTGGTAGATTCGGATGTTCCCTTTTCATACAACGTCTTAGTGGGGATCTCGCAGAGGCTGCTATTTTTTTCTAGATCTGGATCTGGTGCTGGTCCCTCTGGAGGTCCAGACACTAATTGCTTTATTAGGAAATATCCCGATATCTTGGCTGAAGTAGTGTTCTACGACTTACATCATCGGATCCTTCCTCGATGCTACGCTGGCTTGATGCCAACGGTTTAATTATTGATTATGAAAAAGGGTAAACTCTTTACTTGCAACCCTACTAGATTAGATGCTGGCTTAACTGATGACTCGAGTTTTGCTGAAGTTTTAAAGGATGTGGCCCATTCTTTCACTGCCCAGATTTGAACTTCGGTGTAGAGGCCTCGACTTGTGAGGACTTGGCGCAGGTTGACATGTTTGAGGATGTAGATTTCATTTGCTAGACCTTTTGTCATCGGGCATCTATTTTTTTGAGTTAAGGACTCTCTTGAGAATTTTTCCTTTCTTTTGTCGGGGCATGGTTATGTTGCCGTGAGTTATTTTAGGAATTCTCCCTTTGCTTTTGATGAGAGGCTTAATCCCGCCTTAGATCCCTTCCATTTCTTGGAATCTGAAAATGCCCCAGCTTTTGCGTACGTTATTACCTGAGATTCATATAAGAAACTCTCTCTGTTGACAAAGTCGAGAGTGAGCAATATCCTGCACACCAAACGAATAACAGAATGCGCAAAAGCTTGACGACTTCGGCCGTCAAGGTTAGTATAATCTTGTGAATGATGTATTTGAAGTTTATGAAATTGAATGCTTATATTCACTGACTTTTATCTTATCGCTAAAGATCTTGAAATCGAGTATGAAAATGAATTTTTCTTAAAGAACTCAAAATTTTCATTTGACAAGTTATGACATCGCAAGAAAACTTTGAAGCATCCATGGTCATTGTTCATGGGTAGGATCAGATTCAAAAGACTTATCTCCCTTCATCAGAGATACCTTATCTTAGCTCTAGACACCGTTCTTCATAAAATTAACATCATATGACTTGTGCACTATAAGTGACGAACCCTTAGCATGGGTTTCTTTTCTATAACTTTAGATGATCTCATTTCTATCTTGCAAATTTTTTTTTGCTTTCCTCGCTTAACTTTGTCTCATTTTCTTAGGCTATTCAGGGTTACCCATGTAACAAGTTTTGGACCAATGACTCCTAAACCAGACGGCTTTAGGGCACTAGGTGTTAAGACACCCCTTCGGGTTTACTGGCTCGAGTAACAAAGGCCACACTTTGAGACAAGTCAGGCGGTCTACTTTATTTGATCTTCGTCTGAGTTTGTATAAGATTCATTTTTTAGGCTCTAAATTACCCGTGTAGCGAGTATTGGGTCGGTGACTCTCAAACCAGACGACTTTAGGGCACCAGGTGTAGAGACACCCCTCGGGCTTAATTACTCGAGTAACCTAGGCCACGATTCAGATCTGCTCAGGTTTTGCCTTCTTCTTCTTCTTGTAATGCTCATTTTTTTAGGCGCTAAGTTACCCATGTAGCGAGCATTAGGCCGATGGCTCCCAAACAAGATGACTTTAGGGCACCAGCTGTAAAGACACCCCTCAGGCTTAATAACAAGAGTAACCCAGGCCACGTTTCGAGACATTAGGCTGGATACTTATCTTTTATCTTCTCATTAATTGCCATTTCTGTTGCCATAGTTTCATACCCCACAACTAAGAGTCAGGTAACTGCAAAGTGCAGACATGCATATGAGGTCAATTATACTCCAAAAAGTACTTTGAACTAGAATTTTGAAATGTTTTAATTTTTTGATCGTTCTCGTGATTCTTGCTCCACGAACGCTTATCGGAATTAATCCAATTCATAACAAGTTAAACGAAATCTCTCTTTTTTTAAAAACCTTTTTCTGAGATTCTAATGCAAGACTTATCTATACTTATCGTGTATATTATCGCTAATGCATGTAAATGGAAATTAAAAGCACATAAAGAGATGAAAGAGTCGTACCTCATCCGTGGGTCATTGTATTCTAAGAAAATTATGATTGGCAAAGACCGATTGATCATACTGGATCGCCAATGATGGAAGCTTTGATGATGACGGACCATGCTGATGGTTCTGACTGGTGCATTTTCATTGGATGGTTGATACATGCTCCAGTGTTGAGATAGACTTTGCCACGACGGTAGCCCATGTGCTTCTATGGGTCAAAGGAGATCAAGTCTTCCCGTACTTCAGGAGTGATGAGTTGCTGACAGGTTGCATCTTATGATGATTGCCATTTAATTCCTGTGACTCGTCGTCTTGATGTATCGTTGTCTCGTCTTTTTTGGGACTTGTGCCATATTTGGTGGAATGACATTGGGGTATCGTTGGGTCATTCTCAACATGACTCGCCAACCTTGAGGATTTTTCTTGGGTGTAAGCTTTTCAGGTTTAATTTTGGTGTCTTGAGACTGGTCTTTGGTTTACATTTGGGGTTGGATTTTGGGTTTAAATATTTCTTTTGAGGGTTAAACCACACCATAGATGGCTGTCTACGTACTCCCGTGGCTGGAGGGAGATCAGGTCTTTCGTAGTTCAGGTTTGGCATGAACGGTTTGAAACTAGTATTCTGTATAGGTAGTGAAGTATTATGGGGATTTAAAAGGTGTTTTTTATTGGTTTGGGGGGGGGGGGTTGGATTTTTGTTTGGTTTGAGCGCACCATAAATGGCTGCCTACGTACTCCCGAGGATGGGGGAGATCAAGTCATTCGTAGTTCATATTTAAACTGACTAAACCTGATTGGTTTGATTTTTTGATTTTTTGATTTTTTTTTTTCAATATTTACATGCATGGAATATAAAAGGCATAACGCTAAGAATGTGATAACATCCCAACATCTCCTAGAACTCGCAACTTTCCTCTGGATCTATATTTTCCTGGCTAGTTGAGGCCTGATAGTCCTGTTGTCAATGGTTATGTTGCCTTCGGGGCTCGTGATAGAGGTTACCTTCTGGTTCTGAATATCTTCACTCATGGCTATAACTTGATCGTCTATGGAATCACCTTATCCTTTAATGAGGCTCAAACTGGACTCGTTGCAAAAAGGGATGAACTCTAGATTCCTTGATGGGTTGGCTTCCTCAACAACTTCACCACCTTTTTGTTCATCTGTTCCTTTTATCTTTTCCATAGGCTTGAGAGGATTTAACTATGAAATCCCTCTCGAACAGTTGTTGTATTTCTAGCAAGGAACTTTTTTTTGGCTTTTTCAGCACTGGGAAGAATCAGTATTTCGTCCTCATCATCCAGAAGGATAAAATCAGGAATGTGGTTGCTAACTTTTGGCAACAAGATGTCTAATGATGGTGAATGAATTTCTTTGGGGGACTTTTGTCTCCTCTGTCACTTCCAGCATTAGGATCAGTCCACCTTGTGTTCTGCCGGTTGGGTTTGTACGTTACGCAAACATGCAATCAGATCACATAAATAAGGGCGGAAGCGCGAAAATTAAGATTTTCAAAATTTTATACAAACCCATGCCATGGTCATGCTTTGTGCTCAATTATCAATAACAGAAAAGTAAGGATGATTAAGAATCATACCCTTGAAGAACCTAGCTTCCTCAAGTACAAGTTCTACTCCTAGCTCTCCTTTGATCTCCTTGAATTCTCTGTAGTGGCTCCTTCCTTTGATAAACGTTAGCCACCCAATTGTTTGGCCTCTAGAGGTGATCCACCAAGGAAGAGGAAAAACTCAGGAAGATGGGTGGTTGGCTAAACCCTTTTCTATTCTCTGTAGAAATTTGGTGTACTCCCAACTATTGGATTCACGTACCTTGTATCTGAGATAAGACTCTCTTATATAGATATTAGGTTAACCCTCCTAATCTCATTAGGATTGAGTGAGAGTACTTATATTAAATTAATTCCTAAACTCCTTTAGAATTAAAATAATAATAATAATAATATTAATAAGACTCCTCTTATTAACTTATATTTAATATTTTTAAAATATTAAATAATAAACATTAAGCTATTTAATTTATTCTATCACCATAGATTAAATTAATTCCACTTAATATATTATTACTATTATGCCATTATCTTCTTAAATAATTCTTCTTCCTTTTATGGTGTGACCCTTTAGGTTCTCCATATTAAACCGGTTGTGAATAAATCAATTAGAACAATTCTAATCTTATTTAAATAAATAAATTAAACTAATAATCTATTTAAATAAATAACATTTATTCTACAATAGGGATAAGCCTCCGTAGCGATCAACGACTTTTCAGATAATATAGATTTCAACATTAATCATAAAAGAACCTGTGAGTTAATAGTTACCGTACAATTCAATTCTTCCACCATACAATGTCCCAATTAAATATAAGACATGGATTTACTGTCAAGTCTTATTTTACTTAATCATATGTATTTCGATTAAAAAATACACAACTCCGTATAATGCAAATTAGAAACTCATTTCTAATTTCATTCCACCTTGGCCAAGGATTTCTAGGTTGTCATTTAACGAATCACATAGGACATATCTCCTCTTTTACTAGAGGTGGTAGATTCTTTATTAATCATTCATTATCTCTATATGTAACTCATTATACTCAAGCATACCCTTTTATTTACCCTAAAGGGCCTTAAGGAATAAGTCAAAGTATAATTCATTACATACAAGATACTATGATGATCTCAAGTCCAAGGATTACTTGTACTACTATCACATTAGAAATTCCTATTGACAAGCGAGTAAAACTCCATTAGGTATTCCATAGCGAGTCACGTTCAGTGAACTTATTCTCCAATAAGCACTTACATACTTGCTTTAGTGTCTCCACACAAATGATCATGAGATCAATCATCCTCATCCAATGAGCAAGCAACATATGTACCAATCTATCCGAATTTACTAATCCCATGATTGGAAACTATTTTAGTTTTAAGCTTTCTAAGAATTTAAATCTCATTAGCATGATCAACATCTTGATTCTAAAAGCATTGCTTAAAACTATGGGTTATTTACACATTACAAAAATAACATCATGTAGATAATTAAATGCCTTTAATGAATACTTTTATTAATAAATAAATAAGATTATTTACAAAGTATGTGTTTTATTATCATACATGATTGGCTTATATGCACACTACTATCAATCTCCCACTTGCACTAAAGCCAATCACTATGGTATCTCATACCCATCTTCTCTAAGTGACGATCAAACTGCTGTTGTGTTAAAGTTTTAGTAAATAGATTTGCAATGTTGTCTTGAGAGTCCACACCCTCCAAGGTGACGTCTCCTCTTTCAATGATCTCACTGATCAAGTGAAATAGCCACAATACGTGTTTGAATTTCTGATGAGACCTGGGTTCCTTAGCCTGTTCAACTGCTCCGTTGTTGTCACAGTATACGGGGACTGCTTCTCCAATTCTAGGAACCACACCAAGTTCTATTATGAACTTTTTCATTCAAACAGCTTCCTTTGCAGCTTCACTTGCAGCTATATACTCTGCCTCTGTCACTGAATCAACAACCGTTTGCTGTTTGGAACTCTTCCAACTCACTGCGCCTCCGTTCAAGGTAAAAACATACCCCGAAACAGATTTATTGTCATCTTGGTCTGTTTGAAAACTTGAGTCCGTGAATTCCTCGAGTTTTAATTCAGACCCACCGTAGACAAGAAATATATCCTTAGTTCTTCGTAAGTACTTTAGGATATTCTTCACTGCCTTCCAGTGCTCATCTCTTGGATTTGACTGGTATCTGTTCATTACACTAAGTGCATGAGCGACATCCGGTCTAGTACATATCATACCATACATGATAGATCCTATGGCAGAAGCATAAGGGATCTTACTCATACGGTCTCTCTCCTCAAGTGTCTTTGGGGCCTGTTTCTTGGAGAGATGTATTCCATGGCTCATCAGCATGAGACCTCTTTTGGAATTTTCCATGCTAAACCTCTTTAGAATCGTATCAATGTACGTTCCTTGGGATAAGCCAAGCATCCTTTTAGATCTATCTCTATAGATCTTTATCCCTAAAATATAGGATGCTTCTCCCAAGTCGTTCATAGAGAAGTGTTTAGATAACCAGATTTTAATAGATTGTAGCATAGGAATGTCATTCCTTATCAGTAATATACCATCAACATATAATACAAGGAATGAAACTGCGCTCCCACTAACCTTCTTGTACACATATGGTTCATCCTCGTTTTTGATAAAATCAAACTCTTTGATTGTCTCATCAAAACGAATGTTCCATCTACGAGAAGCTTGCTTCAATCCATAAATGGATTGTTGCAGTTTACAGACTTGATTTGTTCCAACCTTTGAAACAAATCCCTCTGGCTGTGTCATATACACATCCTCCTCAAGTTTCCAATTGAGGAAGGCTGTTTTCACGTCCATTTACCAGATCCCATAGTCGTTATAAGCTGCAATCGCAAGCAAAAGTTCGAATGGACTTGAGCATAGCTACTGGTGAGAAGGTTTCATCATAGTCAACTCCTTGTCTTTGTTTGAAACCTTTGGCAACTAGTCGGGCCTTATAGGTCTCTACCTTGCCATCCGCTCCAGTCTTTCTTTTAAATACCCATTTACACCCAATAGGCTTTATGCCTTCAAGTGGTGAAACCAAAGTCCATACTTTGTTTTCTTCCATGGAGTCCATTTCAGATTTCATGGCTTCAAGCCATTTCCCTGAGTCTTTATTACTCATAGCCTGTTCGTAATTCAATGGATCATCATCATTTATGATGTGTGCCTCATCGTCATCCTCTATAACGAATCCATACCTCTCAGGTATCTTCGGTACTCTTCCAGATTTACAAATAGGGTGTTGTATAATAGGTTCTTCCACTTGGTCAGGTACCTGACTTTTATCCGTAGTAATTTGTGGTTCTTGAACTTCTTCAAGGTATATCTTACTCCCACGGACCCCTTCATGGACAAACTCCTTTTCCAGGAAGGCAGCATGTTTGGCAACAAACACCTTTTGATCACTTAGATGATAGAAATAATACCCTACAGTTTCTTTAGGGTATCCCATAAATCAACACTTGTCGGATTTAGTCTGTAGCTTATCATTTTCAAATTTTTTGACATAAACTGGACAACTCCAAGTCTTAACATGCTTAAGATTTGGTTTCCTCCCCTTCCACATCTCATATGGAGTCTTTGGGCAGATTTGGTAGGTACCTTATTAAGCAGGTATGCAGCCGTTTCTAGGGCATATCCCCAGAATAAAATTAGAAGATCGGTAAAACTCATCATGGATCGAACCATGTCCAACAATGTTCGATTTCTCTTTTCAGATACTCCATTCAACTGTGGTGTACCTGGTGGAGTCCATTATGAGATTATACCATTATCTTTGAGATAATTGAGAAACTCACCGCTTAAGTATTCTCCACCTCGATCTGATCGAAGAATCTTAATACTCTTGCCCGTTTGTTTCTCTACTTCACTTCTGAACTCTTTGAACTTTTTAAATGATTCTGATTTGTATTTCATCAAATACACATATCCAAATCTTGAGTAATCATTAGTGAAAGTAATAAAATAAAAATACCCACCCCGTGTATTTGTTGTCATAGGTCCACAAACGTCTGTGTGAACCAATGCTAACAACTCTGTAACTCTTTCTCCTTTTCTACTAAAGGGAGATTTAGTCATTTTACCCATGAGACAAGATTCACAAGTTGGATATGATTCAAAATCAGATAGCTCTAAGAGCCCATCCTTATGCAACTTGGATAATCTTGTTTCATTGATATGACCGAGTCTACAGTGTCACATGTATGTATAATTAACATAATCTCTTTTCCTTTTCTTAGTTTGTTCTTGTAGACACTCGAAATTTTCCTTGCCCCAATACTAACACTGTAGGAGGGCAAAATCGTCAATCAAGCCAACCCCGGTCCTGACACCAGACATCCAATCTAGATACCAGTATTTCAAAATCCGTTCCCCAATGTCAGTCAACTCCAGTCAAATCCGATCACCAATATCGGTACTCTAGCTAACTTCGATAGTCAATCGGACCGTCAATCCATCTCCGATAGTCAATCGGACCGTCAATCCAACTCCGATAGTTAATCGAACTATCAATCCAGCTCCAATAGTCAATCGGACCATCTATCCAGCTCCGATCGTTAATCGGACCGTTCATCCAATTCCGATCGTCAGATCATCCCCGGTCTCAATATCGGGACATCAGCTAAAACCCGATCACCGATATTGGGACAACCACAACACCGATCAACCATATTGGGATGTCAACGTGGCCCCAGTAGTAACCCGAAAGGTACAACGTAGCCCCGGCATCAACCCGGGAGGTACAAATTAGCCCCGGCAACAACCCGGGAAGTACAGGTCAGCCCCGGCATCAGTCTGTGAAGTCAGGTTGACTTCAGACATAAACCTGAAGTATCATAACAACTCCAGAAGAAAACCTAAAAAAAATCCCGTCAACCACAGAGGCAACACTGGGGACAAACAGACTTGAATGGGATCCAAGTCTTGAAAACAGCTCCCGGAAGTTAACCAAAGGCCATGCCGACATTAAAGGAAACCCCAGGAGGGGCATAATGGTTATTTGACCATCTCTCAGCCGATTCAGTCAAAATCAAGCCAAATTGATGCCACCAAGGTCAGAAAGAACCACAACGGTGATCCTAAGTGAAAACAGCAACAGACGGCTCGACGGATAAACTGCGGGGAAACAAAGAACGTATCATGAAACCACTTTTTGGGACTTAAAAAGGGTTAAATCCTATGTCATTGTGACACTCTCAGTGAGGACTTTTCAAAAAGCTATAGCACGCCCCAAACGGACGCTCCGATCAAAAGTTATGAAGTTTAGAACCTGACATCGAGTCGCCCGGTATGCACGCACCTCGAGACCACCAAACCAGGCATGTGGGCCCCACTTAGGGGAGCCTCACCTCTACCTACGGTTTCCCTAGGTAGAGTTGCGGCTCCCTATCTTATATATAGACGTGCACCCCCGTTCATTTTCAACAATTCAGAAATGCAGCGAAGCCCTGCCAGTTTGATTTTTTGACTTTTACACCTCTTCCAAATCCAAATATTTTCACTGCAACACGTAGATATACCCATATACTACCACATATCAGAAAACAACCGGTAGATTTGGATGTATAGAGCCTATGATTTGGCAAAAAGCCAGCATTGCAGTCCATTGTAAGTATTTTTACTATCAGAAAGTTAATACTACTACTTTGCACTGTTTTCCACTTGCACACAAAGTTTCATCTTCTAAATATGCCCGGAACTTAGTTCCGTGGCCGTTTTCATCAAAATTTGGTACATTTCTATACATAAACTCAAAATTTTGCATTTCTATAACTCGAATTGACGGCCCGTCAGCTCCAGCAGCTTCAATGCACTAGCACACACGTTCTTGCAACTTCGTCGGACTGGGTTATCTTCCCAGTTCGGGTTTGGCCCTTTTTATATATATTTAACTGTATATATACTAACAATTCAATTTTGTCAAGCCCGGATGTCAAATTCGAGGTAGTTTATCGCTTATATATATATATATATATATATATATATTTACACATATATGAGCGATTTTCACCATCACTGGTCCTCGTATCAGTCTTGATTGACTACATTTCTGTCAATATATATATATATATATATATATATATATATATATATATATATATATATATATATATATATATATATATATATATATATTTCAATTCAGTCCTGGTACCAGCGTGAAAACCCATCGCCCTTTATACTGCTTTTGCACACTTCGCCATACTGGGTACTTTCCCCAGTCACTGGTTGACTATTTTTCTGTACATTTACATTCCAGTTCGGCCTGGATCATTCTGTGGCATTTTTATTGCTTTTATATATATTTATGCATATATAAGCAGCCTTCACCATCACTGGTCCTCTTCCCAGTCTTGGTTGACTATGTGTCTGTCAATATATATATATATATATATATATATATATATATATATATATATATATATTTCAATTCTAGTCCGGGCACCGGCGTGAAAACCCATCGCCCTTTACAGCTTATATATATATGTATATATAATATATATATATATATATATATATATATATATATATATATTGCTTTACTCGCTTTCTATTCAACTGCTGCTATAAATATTCATCTTATATGAATTGGCACTGATATGTCTGCAGGCGGACTAGATTTATTTAAATCTCGCCAATTCTAGTTTTCAATCGGTTCAAAACCTCCAGACTGAACCGGGAAGCTAGAATGACTGAGATTTCTTTAAATCTAGCTTTCTTTCTAGTTTCAGCTTCAAAAGCAACCTCGCATCCCTTAGATCGCTATCTAGTGGGAACGAGACGCTTTGGCCGTGCGGACTAGGATTTATTGAATGAATCCTCGGTTCTGGCAATTTTGGCATATTTATCTATTTCTGTACAAATTAGAACTGTGCAGGTTTTGGCTACTCATATATGAGCCTAGGAATCGTGGGATTCACGATCAAAATGATCGGAATCTGATTTTCACGATGGACAAACTCCGATTTACAAATGTACCCTGCCAGTTTTTCTGTAGAAATGTACATGTAAATAGACCATAAAACGGTTATCCGGATTTAAGATCTCCAGATAATGAAAAAAATATCGATTGTTGTGTCAGCGTCCCTCCGATGGTTTTCATACCCATGAGGAGACCGACACTTGTATATTTCTGTGGTCCAGGATGCTTCGTAGCCCGGCAAATCACCATTCAAATGCAGCCTTAAGGATATAAAGATAAAAATTGAAAGTAGCGATACGCTTCAATTCCTATGTCAGCATAAGGGTTTGATAAACCAGCTTTCAAAACATTATTTTCAATTCAATCAAAAGAAAAGATTTTTTAAATCAAATTAAATGCTTTTGCAAATCAAATCAAAGACTGATTTTCAAATCAAATCAAACCCTTCGTTTATAGGCTCAATGAAGCAAAGCACTCCTTTCAATCAATCAAATCAATAGGCCCAATTTTCAAATAGCATTCACCCACGCATTCACAGTTTGAAGGGAAATATTGAAAAGATGCGGTACCGTGTTTACACGAGAGTCGTGGGGTGCCTAACACCTTCCCCACACTTAACCAAGCCCCAGAACTCAAAACTCCGATTTCAAAGATCAAGTTTCGATAGTGTTCAGCAATTGGGCCTCTTTTCAAATCAAACTCGGTTGAGTTGGTAAAACCATTTTCCAATCTACCAACTGGCAACTCTGTTAAAACATTCAAAAATCTTCGACATAAACACATGTTGGCCTCTTTCCTAAAAAAATCCTTCAAAACCTTTTTCGCAATAAAAAGAATAAGGGTAGAGAGAACTTAGGAAGATCGATTTGAGAAAACCCGGGTTACGAACCGACCCGCGGGATTTCTTAAATTTTCCAACATCGACAGGTGGCGACTCTACTGGGGACAGTAGAGGGCTTATGCCGCTTTCAAATCTCTTCAAAATATTTCCCTTTTAAAACTATTGAATGCGTGAAATCCTGCGTCTCCACAGTCAATGGATGAGTGAATGCTACGTCTTTACATTGAATGAATAATTTCCTGCTTCTTAGTGCTTTGCACCCATATTTAGTGCTTCGCACCCATATTTAGTGCTTCGCACCCAACTGTCATCACATACATAAAACTGTGAGCCACGATGTATGAGAATATATGTTGTGTGTCCCTCTCACAAGGAGGATAGCCCGGTCGGTGTTAAGTAATGACTCTGGGGACGATTAAGTCTCTGGGGGTGCCTCATGAAAATACACCACTTCTCTCCAGTTGAACGATCAGATTAACTTCCCTTCTAGTAGATTGCGATGATTTGGGAGCCTTTATGCCGAAACAAAAGCCGAGAGAGTAAACCTAAGATAGGTTAGCCTCTGATCAACCAAATCCGAAGGGAAGCTTCTTCATGCCTTCCTCTTTCAATTCCATATTAAGTCTCCAATTACCGAGGAGCACAATGTAAATATCATAATGAAAGATTTACTTTCCCTGTCAGATACCATGTCATCCTGCCATCAAAACACCTAACCTCGATTTTACAGGATAAAACCCTAAAAAACACATCATGCATTCAACCCTTGCCTACCTCAGGAAATTAACACGCCTACGTTTTGTTATAGGTGAAAAAGTGGTCTCACTACTAGATCATAATCTGAAAAGGCACAAAGTCTATCCACCAACATGGCTGAAAGTAGCCAATGCGAGTCGGGTTCCGTATCTCGAAAAGAGTTTGAGGGGCTTAAGAATCAAATAGCAGAGTTGGCTATCCTTTTAAGAGAACAAAGTAAAAACACTCAGGGCCAACCAACATTCAATCAAACAGAGCCCTCCTCACAGGGTGGTAGTCAAAGTGCTGACAAAAAAAGGGAAATACAGATCCCTGAACCGTGATATAGTGAAAGAACCAACAAAACCCCTGAAATCAAAAATCTCAGAGAAGATCAGGAACCTGGCAATATCCGAAGGAAAGTCCAACAAATGGAAGAAACCATCCGAATAATCAAAGGGACTGAAAACCTTGGAAGTGTCACATATTCAGATCTATGCATATTCCCAGGGGCTAGATATCCTGAAAAATTCCAAGTCCCAGAGTTTGAAAAGTACAATGGGGCAGGCGATCCCTATACGCACTTGAAAGTATACATTGGCGAGCTAGGGTCTTATGTTGAAGATGAAAGCCTCCGAATGCAGCTTTTCCAAAAGAGTCTCACTAGAGAGGCTAGGACGTGGTATGCCCGACTTGACAATGCCAAAATTCATAGTTGGGAGAGTTAGCTCATGCCTTCCTAACTCAATACAGCTTCCAGTCTCAGATGGCTCCTGATCGATATCAATTGACCAAAGTCAAAAAGCAGAGCAACAAGTCTTTCCGTGAATATGCCCAAAAATGGAGACGTCTGGCAGCACAAGTCAGCCCGCCTATGTTCGAAGCTGAAATGGTGATGACTTTTATAGGCATCCAAGAGGTACCTTACTATGAGAGGATCCTGACCGGAATAGGAAAGCCATTCTCAGAGATAATCAAACATGGCGAAATGACAGAGATGGGCCTGAAAGCAGGTAAGATCAAAGATCTCACAGCCTTGAAAGTAGTCGCCGATCATATACAGTCGTGCAATTATACGAGTGATCCCATAAGGATACCCAAGGAAGGCGATGAAGATGTATCCCTCGTTGCACAGGGGCAGTCTAGGAGACCCAACCATAGTCCCTTTATTTGGAAAAGGGAAGGCAATCTGCCGTCACAACAAACTGCATTCAACAATTACCAAGAGTGAAAGAGAAAATTTGAAAGAACGAAAAATTGGGTGTTCACTCCACTAGGCGATTCCTTTAAAAACATGTTGGTGATGCTAATAGAACACAAGAAAATTACCGAACTGGCTCCACCTCTGGATCCAAAAAGGAAAAGATACAATCCTAGCCAGAGATGTTCTTACCATTCAGGATCTCCAGGACACGATACACAAGATTGTTGGTCTTTGAAGCATAAAATCCAAAACCTGATCGAAAATGGCAATATTGTGGTCCAACAACATGACCATACCAATAACAATCCCAACCTTCTGATGCCGCATAATATAGAGGAAGTAAACATGATCGAGTCAGGAAGTGATGAAATGTATCCAAATCGTAAATACATACGAAGGATAGAGGAATACCCCCAAAGGAACATAACAAATGTCCTCAAGTTGGAAAATACAGAGGAGGGTATGACAATAATGCAAAAATTGGATACGATCCAACACCAAGTAACTCTGCTGGCTAATCTGGTAGTACGCCAACATCAGGATACGAGGCAGGTTTTCACTCAACTATCAGAAAACCAAGAGAAAGAGAAGGTTCTTCAAAATGTAAGCCTATCTCCCTCCAAGATCCACCGGCTAAATGAAGAGGATCAAAGCATGTTGAATGAACGAGAAAGATGGAATGATAAAACTACCACAAAATCTCAACAAAGGAAAAATCTTCCAGAAGAATGCGAATTCCCAAATAAGAAATATCAATCAACATGCCAAACACTGGCAAACCCTTGAAATCCTTACGGCACCGAAAGTCGGGGAGAGTAGGCAAAGAAGGGTATTCACACCTTTGGGGGACTCGTTAGAAAATGTATTAGCCCTGTTGATTTCACAAAAAAAGATCACTAAGATCCCTCCACCTATGGATCCCAAAGGAAGGCAATATGATCTCAACAAGAGATGTGCTTATTATTCCAGAGCACCAGGACATGCGACCGAGGAATGTTGGGCTCTGAAACACAAAATCCAGAATCTCATTAAAAATGGAGAATTGACAAAAGAATTCCCCATAACCAGAAAAGGCGAGAGGGAGATAAAGAGCTCAAGATGTCCACTCGAAGCGGGCAGTTCAAAGGATGTGACGGCTATGAGCACCAATCCTGGCAAAACACAAGGTGGATAGATCATAATACTGGGAGTGATCGAGGAGACAAAATAATTTCCCAAT
Organism: Panax stipuleanatus; assembly: GCA_020205555.1. NCBI lineage: Eukaryota > Viridiplantae > Streptophyta > Magnoliopsida > Apiales > Araliaceae > Panax > Panax stipuleanatus. The sequence continues at coordinate 14,182,347 of CM035116.1, forward strand.
GAAGTTCATCCACCAACATCAAATATCTTGTTGCCCAAAGCCAACAACTGCATGCCTGACCTTATCCTTCTAGAAGATGAGGAGGAGATATTAATCCTTCCCCGTATGGAACAAGCACAAAAGGAAAGTTCCTTGCGAGAGATACCACATCAGTGTGAGGGGAATTTCATACTCAAATCCTCTCAAGGCTATGAGAAAGGTGGAGGAGCAGACGAAGAAAAAGGTGGCGAAGTTCTCAAGGAAGCCAACCCCTCGAGGAATCTGGAGTTTATACCTTTCTTCGACGAGTCCAGTTTAAGCCTCCTCAAGAGATATACTGATTCAAAAACGATCAATTTATGGCAGGGATTGAAGATATTCAGAGTCAAGAGGGAACCTCTATTACAAGCCTCGAAGGCGACATAACCACTAACGACTGGACTATCAGGCCTCAACTAGTCAGGAGGACGTAGATCCAGATGAAAGTTGCGAGTTTTAGGAGTTGTTGGAACGTTATCACTTTCTTAAGCCTTATGCCTTTTATTTTCCATGCATGCAAAAAAAATCATCAAAAAATCAAAAAAAAACAAAAAAGAAAAAAATAAAAAAGAAAAAAAAATCAAAAATCGAGCCTTTCCTGCAAACGTGAACTACGAAAGACCTGATCTCCCTCAGCCCAGGAGTACGTAGGCAACCATCTTGGTGCGGTCAAACCAAACAAAAAATTCAAAAACCTTCGAATCTAAACACAAAGATTCAAAAACATATCAAACCAGACTCAAAATTGAAGATAAACTCCTTTCAAGTCTCTCCAACTAAACAACCAGGAACTACGAATGGCCTGATCTCCCTCAGCCCGGGAGTACGTAGGCAGCCATCTACGGCACGGTTGGACCTTCAAGAAAAAATAAAAAATAAAAGACAAGTTCCAAGACACCGAAGATAAATAAAAGCCAAATTCTATCAAACCACCTGGTCAACAGACCTTGCTGAGGAAAATCAAAGCTAGTCTCTGAACCCGTGGATAAGCGGGATAACAGTGCCAATATGGCATCTCTCTAAAGATAGAGGAACAGCTGCAAGCTCCTAACACTCGGTCTCCATACGAGCCAGAACATCCACTGCCATCTGCACACTATGGCCTCGTCCCTCTCAGCAAAGGCATCCTCCCGAGTGGCTCGAGCCTCGCCTCTATCAACAGAAGTCGTATCTCTACTAGAATGGGCCGTCAACATCAACGCCCTGACGTGATATCTCTCGAAGGTCATCCGAGCTATCAAATCTTCCATAGCCAGATCTGTTCGGGCAGGGACACTCGGTAGGTCACCAACCAAAGTTGTGGTTAAAGCCATCACCAAGCCCTTGAGTCCAATTCATTGGAGTCTGAAGGCATCTCGACATCAATCGTCAAAGTTAGAACAACAACACAACGATATATCAAGCATAAACATCCGCAAGGACCGTCGAAGAGCTGAAGCCTCAATCTGAAACCTTCATCAAACCAGAAGAAAGGTCATCAAAGCCAATTGCTCCTACAAATCAAAAATAATTAATGGGGCATCCAAGCATTAAAGCCAAAATCTATTACCTGTTAACCATGGGGTCATGCGATTAAAGACTTTTGCGATCTTGGCATCTTATCAGCCCAAAGGTCAAATACAACCAAGCAATCCTCCCAGATAACAAGCAAGATTGGGGAAAGTTCAAAGTCAACAACAACCCGATGTTGGGACTGTTACAACAAGACTGGACCAATTTTAGAAATTGCGTAACTCAACACTGGAGCATTTATCAACCATCTAATCAACATGCACCAGTCGGCACCATCAGCATGGTCCATCATCATCCAAACTTCCATCATTGGCGATCCGGTATGACTAATCAACCTTTGCCAATCATAATTTTCTTAGAATACTGCGATTCGCTGATATGGTATGACACTTTCATCTCTTTATGTGCTTTCAAATTCCATGCATTAGCGATAATACACATAAGTCCTGCATTAGGGTCTCAGAAAAAGAAAAAAAAAAGAAAAAGAGATTTTTGCTTAACTTGTTATGAATTGGATTAATTCTGATAAGCGTCCGTGGAGCAAGAATCATGAAAGAGATTAGAGAATTAAGACTATTCAACCTTTTAATTAGGCACGACGTCCTAGTTTAAAGCATTTTTTAGAGCAAACTTGAGCTCATATGCATGTTAGCACTTTGCGATTGACCTGACTCTTAGCTGTGGGGTATGAAACTATGACGACAAGGATGACAATTGGTAGCCAGCCTAATGTATGGAATAGTGGTCTGGGTTACTCGAGTTATTAAGCCTGAGGGGTGTCTTTACACCTGGTGCCTTAAAGCCATCTGGTTTGGGAGCCACCGGCCCAACGCTCGTTACATGGGTAACTCAGTACCTAAGAAAATGAGCATTACAAGAAGTCAAGACCTGAGCAGATCCGAATCGTGGCCTAGGTTACTCGAGTAATTAAGCCTGAGGGGTGTCTCTACTCCTGGTGCCCTAAAGCTATCTGGTTTGGGAATCACAGACCCAACACTCGCTATACGGGTAATTTAGAGCAGAAGAAAATGAATCTTATATAGGCTCAGGCAAACATCAAAAGAGTAGACCGCCTAACTTATCTCGAAGTGTGGCCTTTGTTACTCGAGCCAGTAAACCCTAAGGGGTGTCTCAACACCTAGTGCCCTAAAGCCGTTAGGTTTGGGAGTCATTTGTCCAAAACTCGTTACATGGGTAACACTGAAAAGCCTAAGAAAATGAGACAAAGTTAAGCGAGAAAAGCAAAAAGTTTTGCAAGATAAAAATGAGGTCATCTAGAAGTCATAGAAGAGAAACCCCTTCTAAAGGTTGCGTCACACATAGTGCACATGTCATATGATCTTAATCTTGTGAAGAGCAGTGTCTATAGAGAAGATGATGTGCCTTTAATGAAGGGAGATAAGTCTTTTGAATCTAATCCTACCCATGAAAAATGACCATGGACGTTTAAAAGTTTTCTTACGATTTCATAACTTGTCAAGCAAAAATTTGAATTTCCTTAGGAAAAACTCCCTTTCAAAATCTTTAGCGATAAGATAAGAGCTCGGTGAATACAAGCATTCAATTTCATAAACTTTAACTTCAAATGCCTCATTCACAAGATCATACTAATCCCGACGGCCCGAGCCATCAAGCTATCAGCATATATTGTTCTTTGTCTGAATGTGCAGGATATTGCTCACCGTGGACATGGTCAACAAAGCGAGTTTTTCTATGAACCCCAGTAACAACCTACAAAAGGGCTGGGGCATTTCTCCATTTCAAGAAATGGGAAGGATCTACGGTGGGACCAAGTTCCTCATCAAAAGAAGAGGGATGAGTTCCTGAAAAAAATCAAGGCGACATCAGTTGTCCCTCTACAAAAATGGAAAAATCCTTAACAGAGTCCTTAACTCGGGAAGAACAGATGCCCGATGACAAAAAGATCTAGCAAAGGAAATCTGCATCATCAAACATGTCAAACTGCGCCAAGTCCTCACAAGTCGAGGTCTCTACACTGAAGTTCAAATCTAGGCAATGAAAGAATAGGCTACATCCTCCAGGTCGTCGGCATCACCCGGGTCATTAGCCAAGCCAAAGCTAAACCAGCAGGGTTGCAAGTAAAGAGCTGGCCCCTTTTTCACACTCAATGATCAGCCGTTGGCACAACCTCATCAAAACACCAGGGAATGATCCAGGGACGAAGATAGTATATCAAATCTGATCCCCAATAGCGGTCCTTTTAAGCCAAATCCAATCCCCAATATCAGTCCTTTAACCCAAATTCGATCCTCAATATCGGTCCTTTACTCCAAATTCGATCCCCAATATCGGTTCTTTAAGCCAAATCCAATTTCCAATATCGGTCATTTAACCCAAATTTGATCCCCAATATCGGTCCTTTAAGCCAAATTTGATCCCCAATATCGGTCCTTTAACCCAAATTCGATCCCTAATATCGGTCCTTTAACCCAAATCTGGTCCCCAATATCGGTAAATCAAATCATATCAACCCCGATCTCCAATCGGGCCGTCAGACCAACTCTGATCCATCCCCATAGAGGACAGATGATGGAATCTATTATACAAATCTTTAGAAGGGGCATTGAGAAGGATCCAATGATGTAGGCCGTGGAATGCTACTTCAGCGAAGATATCGGGCTACCTCCTAATAAAGCCATCAGTGCTTGGACCACCAGAGGGACCAGCACCAAATCCAGATCCAAAAAATAGCAGCCCCTGCGAGATCCACACCAAAAATGGCACATGAAAGGAGAACATCCAAATTTTCTCTGCGAATGATAAAAGGAGCCATACGGGAATGGGAGCTGCTAAGCCTATCAAAATCCATGCCTGAAAAAAAACTCCTAATCACCTCAGAAAGGGTGAGGTATGGTTCTACATCAATTCAATTAAGCATATGCATCAACCTAGGACAAATTAAGATCATCTTATCAATTCTGGTCTGCACATGTGCAATAAACCCTACATCAGCGCACATCTCTATCAAAACATTAGGCATACATACCCAATAGAGTCAAAAATGCATACACATTTAACACACAAACTCGATGAAAAAGTCTGCTGTCGTTCGAGTAGGCATCGAGACAGTTCAATGATCAACCATTGCCCCTACCATCAGGGTAGGCACTATTACAAACTACCGGTGTAAGTTATCATCAGGATAGGCATCGGGAGCACCCATTGAGGTAACTCAGCAAAAGAAGATATATCCCCAGCAGAGGAGTCTTCAGAAATGTATAAACGGCATTAGAAAATATGCCCCCACGAAGAGTATCAGCATAAGTGAGAAACCATTGGGTTTAAACCAAGGTAGCACCAATGGCCATCACCGACGACGTCATCCCCAGCAGAAATATTGTAAAAATTTTAGTTTATCCTCATCAAATAGAGCATCGGTAGCACTAATGAAAATCAGACCATTGGAGTCAACACCAGTAAAGACATCAGTAGCATTGATGAAAGTCAACCGTTGAGATTAGCCCCAACACAGGCACGGGTAAAGGTAATGCGATGCGATGCGATTTACGATACAATGGGATATGTGATGCAATTTGCGATGTGATGCGATATGCGATGCGATATGCGATTTGCAAAAACATGTTAACATTCACTACATTGCGATTTGCTTCATTAATATCTTGTCATATTTTAAGTGTTTAGCAATCTTTAAACTGTTCATTCCATTGCATTACATAAACATGATAAAGAGGGGCATCTGTAGACACTCAAAATTTTCCTTGCCCCAATACTAATACTGGAGGAGAGCCCGTCAATCAAGCCAACCCCGATCCCGACACCAGACATCCAATCTAAATACCAGTCCTTCAGCCTAAATCCGATCCCCAATGTTGATCAACTCTAGTCAAATCCAATCACCAATATCGGTACTATAGCTAACTTTGATAGTCAATCGGACTGTTAATCCAGCTCCGATAGTTAATCGAACCGTTAATCCAACTCCGATAGTCAATCGGACCGTCAATCCAGCTCCGATAGTCAATCAGACCGTCAATCCAGCTCCGATAGTCAATCGGACCGTCTATCCAGCTCTGATCATTAATCGGATCGTTCATCCAATTCTGATCGTCAATCGGACCGTCAGATCATCTCTGATCTCAATATCGGGACATCAGCTAAAACCCGGTCACCGATATCAGGACAACCACAGCATCGATCAACCATATCGGGATGTCAACGAAGGCAAGGCAATAACTTGGAAGGTATAACGCAGCCCAGGCATCAACCCGGGAGGTACAAATCAGCCCCGATAATAACCCGAGAAGTACAGGTCAGCCCCGGCATCAGTCTGGGAAGTCAGGTCAGCCCCGACATCAGTCATTTTATCCATGAGACAAGATTCACAAGTTGGATATGATTTATAATCCGATAGCTCTAAGAGCCCATCCATATGCAACTTGGATAATTTTGTTTCATTAATATGACCGAGTCTACAGTGCCACATATAGGTATAATTAACATCATCTCTGTTCCCTTTCTTAGTTTGTTCTATTTGAAATATATTTTCATTCAAGTCAAATATATAAAGTCCATTTCGCAGATTTCAAATACCATATAAAACATTATTTTTATAAATTGAACAACTGTTGTTCTTTATAATAACGTCATATCCTTCCATATCCAATACAGAAATAGAAATAATATTTTTAATAATATTCGGAACAAAATAATAATTATTTAAATAAATGGACTAGTCCGAAGGCATTGCTAAACAATAAGTGCCTACAGCTAATGCAGCAACCTTTGCTCCATTTTCCACTCGTAGGACAACCTCATCCTTGTTCAGCTTTCTACTTCTGAGCAGTCCCTGCACATTATTACATATATGAGAACCACAACCGGTATCCAATACCCAAGTAGAATTATGACTTTCAGAAAAATTAATTTCAATCATGAACAAACCTTGATTGGAAGTCGAAGCTTCTCCAAGCTTCTTCTCTGTTAGAAATTTCTTGCAGTTCCTTTTCCAATGTCTCGGCTCGTTACAATGTAAGCACATTCCTTTACCAGCTGGATCAGGTTTCTTTAGTTCCTTTTCTTTCCCCTTTCCCTTAGCCTTTTTAGATTTCTTCTTTTCAGAAGATACCTTGGGCCTCTTCCTTTTTTTGGAAGAATCTACCATCAAGACATGGTTCTTCTTGGATGCGAAGTGACCTTCTGTAGTTTTCAACATGTTAAGTAGCTCAGGAAAGCTGACATCTAACTTATTCATGTGGAAATTTACCACAAATTACGAGGTCTTAGGGAGTGACTCAAGACCAAGTCTTGACTCAACTCCCCATCCATGGCGAACCCAAGCTGTCCAAGGCGTTCAATCAAATTGATCACCATAAGGACATGAGTCTCGACGGCAGTGCCCTCGATCATCTGAGATCAGAAGAGCTCCTTAGATATCTCATATCTAGCTGTCCTACTTTGTTAACCATACAACTCCTTGAGGTGAAGCAACATAGTAGGAGCATCCATGTTTTCGTGCTGACACTGAAGCTTGTTATTCATGGATGCGAGCATGATGCATTGAGCCATAGATGCATCATCTTGCCACTTAACAATAGTGGCAATCTCTTCCTCAGAGGCTGATTCTAGAACAGTTCCAGGGATAGGTGAATTTAGGATATAATAAATCATTTCATTAGTGAGAACTATTCTAAGATTTCTTAGCCAGTTCGTATAATTCGGCCCGATAAGCTTATTAGCATCAAGTATGCTTCGCAGTGAGAATAGTGATTTTGACATTTTTAAAATTCTGCATGTGAAAAGATAACATTTTAGCAAACATTCATTTTATTAATTTTGCATACCAAAATAAATTTAGGTCTTTATTTTAAATTGGTATTTCCCACTATTTTCATCAAAATATATTATCATCACTTATATAGTTCGGCAACATCTAATTAAAGATTTGCTAGTGAGATTAAAGATTCCATTTCAAATGTATATAGCCTTGTGGATAGCACAACAAACGATATATAAATAAATAGGTAGACAACTCTTGTCAATTACATCAACATGCAACTCTTTTTATTTTTCCTCTTAAATCATAATGGTTAAGTGTGTGCACATCCGAACTAAAATGATTTAAGTTAAGTCTAGCCTAGCACTTCTATAAATTCAAAAAAAGAAAAATGTTCGTCCTTGTGGATAGCACAACAAGACTATATTGTTCAATTATCTTAATAAGCATCGAATGTGAATAATTAATATCTTAAATATGCAATACTCGCCTTGTGGATAGCACAACAAGCTCATATTAAATATTTAATACTCTATTAATTTATCATGCTAGAAGGCGACATTCGATATTTCAAATATCATTGAATGCTTCGGACTTAATATTATTTCTTTGAGGAGTTTGTTATTATTTGTCTCATCTTATTTAGCGTGCATGCACATATATATATAAAATATGCGTTATTTTATTAAACATACGAAGCATGTTTGCATAAAATATAATATATATAATACTTAGCATGCACATATAGAATACTATATTCTACCCGGATTGATTATGGACTTTTATTCTAGTTTGGTTCACTAGAGCCACCAAGTGAACCAAAAGGTCAAACCTAGAAGTGCGAGAATTTAAATTTAAACGTAACTATTACATTTAAACTCGGGCTCCATACAAACGGGTCTTCACATGCTCCTTGCTCCTTGGTCTCCAGTTTCTTCAAGATAATTCTAACTATCTCTATTGCATAAACTATTTAAAATTAAATAGAAACTTTGATCAGCAGTCAAGGGGAAGTACATAGGAGGGAAATAGAATTTACATCGAGAATAAAACCAGAGAAGACGAGGTACGCAGATCCCATTTAATAAAACCCATTCATTCATGCATTCAACTAAAATAAAATCCTATCACATTGGTCAATAATCCATAATTAACCCCATTTATTATTATACACATCAACATATGTATCAATAAATAACCATTCATCTCATGAAAGTTAAAGCCATTCCATATATAGATCGATATCATCTAATGGACAAAGGTTTTGCTAAATTTTATTTTTGAAACAAAATAAACCTTTTTATTTTAATCAAAATAAATCCAAATTAAACTCCTTTAATTTCAACAATATGAAATCATATTTTAGATAAAATAAACATCTTTATTTTAAACTTTTGTAAATTAAATAAACCGTTTACTTAATTAATGAAAATCAAAATTTTAGATTCTGTCCAGGGACTGGCGCAGCTGCGCCCAGAATGAACTGGGCAACGGCGCAGGGGCGCAGCTGCGCTGTTCGTCGTAGAATCTGCAGAATTCGATTTTTGTCCAGAAAATTCGATCCAATCTCACATCAATTCATACATGGAATCATAAAATTGATAATTAGCACAAAGTTAGGCTCTAATACCACTGTTGGATTTGTACGTTACACAAACATGCAATCAAATCACATAAATAAGGGCAGAAGCGCGAAAATTAAGGTTTTCAAAATTTTATACAAACCCATGTTATGATTATGCTTTGTGCTCAATTATCAATAACAGAAAAGTAAGGATGATTAAGAATCATAACCTTGAAGAACTTAGCTTCCTCAGGTACAAGTTCTAGTCCTAGCTCTCATTTGATCTCCTTGAATTCTCTGTAATGGCTCCTTCCTTTGATCAACGTTAGCCACCCAATTGTTTTGCCTCTAAAGGTGATCCACCAAGGAAGAGGAAGAACTCAGGAAGATGGGTGGTTGGCTAAACCCTTTTCTATTCTCTGTAGAAATTTGGTGTACTCCTAACTATTGGAATTCACGTACCTTGTATCTGATATAAAACTCTCTTATATAGATATTAGGTTAACCCTACTAATCTAATCAGAATAGGGTTTTAATTAATTAATTAAATACTTTTAATTAATTTAGCTTTCCAACATATTGGGATTAATTAATTAAACTCTTTAAATAATTTACCTCCTAATCTCATTAGGATTGAGTGAGAGTACTTATATTAAATTAATTCCTAAACTCCTTTAGAATTAAAATAATAATAATAATAATAATAATAATAATATTAATCAGACTCCTCTTATTAACTTATATTTAATATTTCTAAAATATCAAATAATAAACATTAAGCTATTTAATTTATTCTATTACCATAGATTAAATTAATACCACTTAATGCATTATTACTATTAGGGCAAAGGTCCAAAAATGCCCCCGACCTTTTTTCCGATGTCCCACTTACACCCTAAACTAAATTTTTTTCCAAAAGTACACTTAACGTTTTAATTTTTGGGTCAACCATGCCCCTGCCGTTAAAACAAATCCAGCTAGACAAATGAGAGTGCTAGTCAATTGACACGTGGAACATTCAAAATTTAATATTACTTTTTATTATTCTCTCTCTCTCTCTCTCGCTCTCTCTCTCTCTCTTTTCTCTACCTTTTTTCTCCCTCTTTTCTCTCTCCTTTCTTCTATCAAAGCAATCTGAAATTCTCTCTCTCTCTCTCTCTCGTCCCTACTTTCAGCTGCCCGTCCCAGATCATTTACGACTGAGGGCTGGGGCTTGGGACTTGGATTTGATGCAATAAGAGAAGTAGCTCTTCATATAAATTGTTCACTACAGATAAAAGAATACAATCCTTCCGCATAAAACTAAATTAGCTAAACATAGCAACCCACAAAGACATTTACGTCCATGAATCTACCCACATTTCAATTCACCACCTCTTTCCTCTTCCAGACATTCACCCCTTTAAATTCTCCCGTTCCCCATGCTTCCCAAATCACCCCTTTCTTTCAATTTTCTTGAATACTCTATTTTTTCAAGTCGTAAGCCAAATCCATACTAATTTGGGGGGGGGGGGGGGAATTCACACCCACACCCAAGAATTTGAATTGTTAGCTAGTGATTATTGACAAAAATGGTGGATGAAAAGAAGCTAAACCCGGAAACCCAACCAATTTTAGTTGAAAATAGAAACAACACAAACCTTCCCAATTTTCTATTATCTATTAGACTCAAGTATGTGAAACTTGGCTATCACTACTTAATTTCCCATGCCATGTACTTATTGCTCATCCCTTTACTAGGTGTATTTTTTGCTCATCTCTCAACATTTACTGTTGAAGATTTTTTTGAAATATGGAACCAACTCAAGTTTAACTCATTGACAGTTATCATATGTTCTGCCATGATAATTTTTAGTGACTTTTTACTATGTGAGGCGTCCCAAAAAGGTTTATCTAGTCAATTTGGTTGTTACAAGCCTGAACCGGAGCGGATGTGCACTAAAGAACTTTTCATGGAAAGGTCGGCACAATTCGGAAGTTTTAATGAAGAGAATTTGGCATTTCAAAAGAAGATTTTGGAGAGGTCAGGGCTGGGGCAAAAGTCTTATTTTTCGGAGGCAGTGATGCTGGTGCCACCGAATATTTGTATGGCCGAGGCAAGAAAAGAGGCTGAGATGGTGATGTTTAGGCGGAGGAGCATGCACGTGATGGGCGTGGCTATGGAGATCTTGAGAGGGGTGGGGTTGGAGATGGTGGAGGTCGGAGGGGTTGTATTTGCCTTCGTAGAGGATGCAGTCGAAGGGGGAACAGGGGAGCCAAACGACGTAGCTACCGGTGTCCATATAGAGGGAGATAGTTTGGGAGCCGATGGAGAAGGAGAGAGTGTAGTCGCTGCCGAGGGAAAGTGGGAGAGAGACTTGGCGGTGGCTGTGATGGTGGCGGAGTGGGTGGAGGTGGATTTGAGGAGGTGGTGGGTACTGTTAAATTGGGTTTTGGAGAGGGAGTGGGATAGTGGTAGGAGCAGAAGCTTTGAGGATGAGAGAGTAAGGTGGTAAAGTAAAGTAGTGAGCAAGAAGATGGAGAAAGAGTAAGCCATCATGACTAGCTGAAAACAGAATAAAAACAGAGCACCTTTGGTTTTTACAAGGTCATATAACAGCTTGAATGTATATGTATATGTGCATACATATATTGATATATATGGAGAATATATATTTATAGGGAGAGAGAGAGAGAGAGAAAGGTTTGTAGGGAATCAAAATTATGTAAGTCCCAAGCCCCAGCCCTCGGGCATAAATGATCCGAGACGGGCAGCTGAAAGTAGGGAGGAGAGAGAGAGAGAGAGAGAGAGAATTTCAGATTGCTTTGATAGAAGAAAGGAGAGAGAGAAAAGAGGGAGAAGAAAGGTAGAGAAAAGAGAGAGAAGAAAGAGAGAGAAAATAATAAAAAGTAATATTATATTTTAATGTGCCACGTGTCAGTTAACTAGCACTCCCGTTTGTCTAGCTGGATTTGTTTTAACGGCAGGGGCATGGTTGACCCAAAAATTAAAACGTTAAGTATACTTTTGGAAAAAAATTTAGTTTAGGGTGTAAGTGGGACATTGGGAAAAAGGTCAGGGGCATTTTTGGACCTTTGCCCATTACTATTATGCCATTATCTTCTTAAATAATTCTTTTTCCTTTTATGGTATGACCCTTTAGGTTCTCCATATTAAACCGGTTATGAATAAATCAATTAGAACAATTCTAATCTTATTTAAATAAATAAATTAAACTAATAATCTATTTAAATAAATAACATTTATTCTACAATAGGGATAAGCCTCCGTAGCGATCAACGACTTTTTAGATAATATAGATTTCAACATTAATCATAAAAGAACATGTGAGTTAGTAGTTACCGTACAATTCAATCCTTCCACCATACAATGTCCCAGTTAAATATAAGACATGAATTTACTGTCAAGTCTTATTTTATTTAATTATATGTATTTCGATTAAAAAATGCACAACTTCATATAATGCAAATCAGAAACTCCTTTCTAATTTCATTCCACATTGGCCAATGATTCCTGGGTTGTCATTTAACGAATCACATAGAACATATCTCCTCTTTTACTAGAGGTGGTAGATTCTTTATTGATCATTCATTATCTCCGTATGTAACTCATTATAACCAAGCATACCCTTTTATTTACCCTACAGGGCCTTAAGAAATAAGTCAACGTATAATTCATTACATACAAGATACTATGATGATCTCAAGTCCAAGGATCACTTGTACTACTATCACATTAGGAATTCCTATTGACAGGCGAGTAAAACTCTATTAGGTATTCTATAGCGAGTCACGTTTAATAAACTTATTCTCCAATAAGCACCTACATACTTGCTTTACTGTCTCCACACAAATGATCATGAGATCAATCATCCTCATCCAATGAGCAAGCAACATATGTACCAATCTATCCGAATTTACTAATCCCATTTTTAGTAATTCCATGATTGGGAACTATTTTAGTTTTAAGCTTTCTAAGAATTTAAATCTCATTAGCATGATCAACATCATGATTCTAAAAGCATTGCTTAAAACTATGGGTTATTTACATATTACAAAAACAGCATCATGTAGATAATTAAATGCCTTTAATGAATACTTTTATTAATAAATAAATAAGATTGTTTACAAAGTATGTGCTTTATTATCATACATGATTATCTTGTATGCACACTACTATCGCTGCCAGGATTAGTGCTCATAACTGTCATCTCCTTTGAACACTACCTGTCTCGAGTGGACATCTTAAACTCTTTATTTCCCTTTCGCCTTTTCTGGTCATGGGGACTTCACTCTTCAGTTCTCCATTTTCAATGAGATCCTGAATTTTATGCTTTAAAGATCAAAATTCCTCATTTGCATGTCCAGGTGAGTTAGAATGGTAGAGACATATCTTGGTGGAATCATAACTTTTCATCTCGGGATTTATATGAGGCATCAACTCTTTAATCTTTCCTTCGCTTATCAGAAAGTGTAGCATCTCTTCATTTGATTTGTTTAGAAGGGTGAATTTTCGATCTCTTTTGGAGGTTGTTTGATCTTTCTTCTTTGAGAATTCACATTCCCCCGAGCAATTTTTCCACTGTTGAGATCTTCTAGTAATTTTATCATTACATTTTTCCTGTCCTTTCAGCCTGCTTTGATCTTCTTCAGTCAGCTGGATTATTTTGGACGGAGATAGGCTTACATTCTGGCTAACCTCTTTTTCTTTTTGACTTTCTGACAGTTGAGTGAAAAGTTGCCTTGTATCCTGATGTTGGCGCACTATCATCTTAGCTAGCAGAGTTACTTGATTCTAGATCGTTTTCAATTTTTTAATTACTGTCATACCCTCCTCTAAATTTTTTAACTCTAGGACATTTGTTATGTTCCGTTGGGGGTATTCCTTCATCCTTCGTATGTACTTTCGTTTTGGACATATTTCGGCGCTTCCTGACCCTATCATGTTTACTCCCTCCGTATCATGCTGCATCAGAAGGTTGGTTTTGACATTTGGATGGTCAGGTTGTTGGACTACAACATCGTCGCTTTCGATCAGATTTTGGATTTTATGTTTTAAGGACCAACAATCTTGTGTATCGTGTCCCGGAGACCCTAAGTGGTAAGCACATCTCTGGCTTGGATTGTATCTTTTACTTTTTGGATCCATAGGTGGAGCCAATTCGGTAATTTTCGTCTGCTTGATTAATAACTCCAATATATTTTCCAGGGAATCGCCTAGTGAAGTGAACACCCGATTTTCCGTTCTTTCAAATTTTATCTTTCTATCCTAGCATTGGTTGAATACGACCTGTGGTTGAAATGACAGATTGACTTCTTTCTTCCAAATGGGGGGACTATGGTTGGGTCTACTAGATTGCCCCTGTAAAATGAGGGATACATCTTCATCGCCTTTCTTGGGTACCCTTTTGGGATCGCTCGCATAGTTGCTCGTCTGTATATACTCGGCGACTGCTTCCAAGGTAGTGAGGTCTTTTATCTTGCCTGCTTTCAGGCCCATCTCTGCCATTTCGCCGTGTTTGATCATTTCTGAGAATGGCTTTCCTATTCCAGCTAGGATCCTCTCATAGTAAGGTGCCTCTTAGATGTCTATGAAAGTCATCACCAGACGTCTGCATCTTTGAGCGTATTCTCGAAAAGACTCATTATTTTGCTTCTTAACTTTAGTCACTTGGTATCGATCCGATGTCACTTGTGACTAAAAACTGTAATGATTTAGGAAGGCGTGAGCTAACTCTTCCTAGTAGTGGATGTTGGCATTGTCAAGTCGGGCATACCAGACTCTTTCCTCTCAAGTTAGGCTTTTTTGAAATAGCTGCATTCTTAGCTTTTCATCCTCTGCATAAGACCACAGCTCGCCAATGTATACTTTTAAGTGCGTATAGAGATCACCTGCCCCATTGTACTTTTCAAACTCTGGGACTTGGAATTTGTCATGATATCGATCTCTTGGGAATATGCAGAGATCTGGATAGGTGACATTTCCAAGCTTTCTAGTCCCTTTGAATGACCGGATGGTTTCCTCCATTTATTGGACTTTCTTTCTTATATCCCCAGTTTCTCGATCATCTCTGAGGTTTATACTTTCAGGGGTTTTGTTGGTTCCTTTATTGGAATGAGGTTCAGGTATATTTACTTTCCCCTTTTTTGCCAACACTTTGATTGCTACCCTGTGAGGAGGACTCTGTTTAATTGGGCGTTGTCTGGCCCTGAGTGCTTTTACTTTGTTCTTTTAGGAGGATAGCCAATTCTGCTATTTGATTCTTAAGTCCCTGAAACTCCTTTCGAGATACGAAACCTGATTCGTGTTGGGCACTTTCAGCCATGTTGGTGGATAGGCTTTTTAGATTATGATCTAGTAATGGGACCACTCTTACCTATAAGACGAGTAAGTAGTTTAGTCTTGATAGACACTAACAATATACATGCTATGCAATGTGTCAGGTTTGGGGTTTTTTTTAATCTTTTCCTGAAAAACAGTTGTTAGTTGTTTTGCTGACAGGATAGCATGACAGGATTGAATATCTGTGCAAAAAATAAAATTGACAGGGAATGGAATGTATATTTACATTTATTTGATAATTATATGGAATTGAATTTAAATAGAATTTGAAAGTGAAAGGTATGGAGAGACTTCCTCTCGCATTTGGTTTATCAGAAGCTGACATATCTTAGGCTATTCTCGCGGTTTTTTGGCATGAAGGTCCCCAGATCATCGCAATTTACTAGATGGGAAGTTAATCCGTTCTTTCAATTGGAGCGGATCTGAGTGGCGCCTTTCCTGAGCCCGTACGATTAGTATCCTTTGAGTCCAGTAATCAAACGTCGACGGGTTCGCCTCCTGGTGGATGAATCACACAACATACATTTACATACAACGTGTCTCACTGTATGAAATGATGACATTGTGCAAAGCACTAATATAAAATAGTAAAATATTTATTTGCATCCACTCAATGAAAAAATAGAATCCACACACATGCACATAAACAGGGAATTTTGAAAAGATTGAAATACGGCTTAAGCCCTCTACTGTCCCCAGTAGAGTAGCCACCTGTCGACGTTGGGAAAAATCTTGATTTTCTTCTCCTATGTGTTTCTATCCTTTTTGTTTTTTATTTTGATTTGTTTGATCTGAGGTTGATATTTTCAGGAAAATATCGACATATAATGTCGACGATTTGAAAATATTTGATTTTATTGGTCCGAATTAGACAGAGTTGCCAATTGATATGAGTTAAATGGTTGTACCAACTCAACCGAATTTTGAGAATTTTTTCAATATGGCCCAATTATTGGACTCTGTTTAGTTGGTCTTGGAAATCGAGATTCATAGAGTTCGGGGGACTTGCCCCGACTTTCGTGAAACACGTTTGCCGCGTCTTTTCAATTTTCCTAATCATTATGCGTGTGTGTGTGTGTGTGTCTTGCAGTAATTGGGCCTAAGTGCTTTATTTGAAAGTAGTTATATGCTTCGTTGGAACTATATACGAAGGGTTTGATTTAATGAAAAGTTCTTTTTTAGACAAGATATGAAAGTAATGTTTTGAAAGACGGTTTCAAGCCCTTTCGCTCGCATAGGAATTGAAGCCTTTTGATACTTCCATTTTATTCTGTATTCGGTTTGATTTGGATTTTGTGGGCGATGCAAAGCATAAATAAATATCTACAAAAGTGTTAGACCTCTTATGGGCATGAAAGCCATCGAAGTGATCCGAGCACCACAAACCACAATTTAATTATGTCAGGGTCTTAAATCCTTATCCTCGCTTTAAGGCCCATGGTTAAATTTACAAAGGGGCTTGCAAGCTGTATACATAGTTGAAATTTGTCCGTTATGGGAATTGGATCTAGATCTATGTGATTAATAGTAGATCTCGTGATTCCTAGGCTCACACAATATCATAAAAAAAACTTGCACGACGAATATATTAAAACAAAACGCAAACTATAATCTAGTCGTCGCAAAACAAAGGATTCATCAGTTAAATTCTTGCATGCGCGTAGCCAAAGCTTCCCGTTCCCTCTAGATACATATCTAGGGTCGCGTAGTTGCTTAATATTTACAAAACTATAAAGAAAACTAGATTTAAATAAATATTAGCCATTCTAGCTCAACGGCCCCAGTTTACAACTTTTGAACCGGTTAAAAGTTAGATATGGCTAGATTTAGATAAATCTAGTCCACAAACTTTACATTAGTACAGATTTACATCGAATGAAAAGTTAAAACTGATATTTAATCACATTAAATAAATAATATATATATATATATATATATATATATATATATTAAAGCAGGAAAAAGCCATGGATTCACAATCTAGGTGTGAATGATCAATATAAATATATATATATATATATATATATATATAATATATATGTTTATATATATATTAAAGCTAAAAAAATCACGGATTAACAATCCAGGCCAAACGAGTTAATATAATATAATATATATATATATGATTATATATATATATATATATATGATTATATATATATATGATTATATATATATTTAAAGCAGTAAAAAGCCACAGATTTATATTCCAGGCGTAATAAACACTTATATATATATATATATATATATATATATATATATATATATATATATATATATATATATATATATATATATATATATATTAAAGTAGTAAAAAACTTCAGATCCGAATAAATCTCACAGTGTACATTGAGAAGGGCTTTAAACTGCTTTTGAAGCTTGAAAACTCCGTTTCCACCGTTTAAAACTTGATATGTTAGTATATATACGTATACAAGTGTTTAGAAAAAACAATATTGAAGTTTGGAACACTGATGGTAGGGTTAAGAGCTTAAACGGGTGAAATTTTCTCTCTTTTCTTTTTTTTTCTTTGCTGGTGGGGGGTCTTATTTATCCATCTGCGACTGACCCGGGTGGCCCCGGTCCCGTGGGTCCCATCATCTCAAAGTACGTGCACTCCGACCAACACGTCGTCTGCTTAAAACCTTCACAACTTTCAATCCGAGAATTCGATGGAGGCGTGCTATACCTTTCCGAAAATCCCTTTTTGAGAGCTACACAATGACATGAGATTTGACCTTCTCCGAAGTTGGGAATATGGGTCCCTGACCAGATCTTTGAGTCTTCGCAGTCCATCCGTTGAGCTGTCTTGTGCTGTTTTCACTCGGGATTAACGTTATTGTTCTGCATGACCTTCATGGCATTGATTTGACTTTATTTTGACTTGATTTTATGTTAAGTTGTTAAAATGGCCGTTTTACCCTTCCGAGGGTTGTCTCTAGGATTGACAGGGCTTTCGACTTCACGGGGTTGTCTCCGAGGTTTGATCCCAGCCGACTCTGTTCTTCCTCAGGGTCGTCTTTGAGGGTTGATTTGAAATCCCGTGGTTGTCTCTAGGGATTAATTTGATTCTTTGGGGTCCTCCAGGGTTATCTCTGGATTGTGAAAAAAATGTTTTTACCCTCCTATATAGTTAGTAACAAGAAAATGAAATTTTGAGTGTTTACAACTTGCATACTCCAAAAAAATTTAGAAGGGCCAGAATATTTCTCAAGGACAATGACCATCACGTGTAGACTAAATTACACTAATCCTTCAAATTTATTTTATTATATATATATATGACTGATTCTAAAATTATCCTTACAATAGATCTTAACTATCTATTCGTAGATTTAACGTTATGACTGTTATCCGCAGGTTAATATGAGGGCGTTCACAATTTAATTTTACGGACACTAGGTATTACAACTGTTAATATCATCAACACAACGATGTTTTAGGTCATATCACCCGTTCGCATAACTAAACTGCGGACACTGAGTATATTAACGATAAAAATTCAAACGACTATCATTATTATTTGTACTAATCATTATGACTTAAGTTGTTGTGAATGTCTTTAGCTTAGGTCCAAAGACAATATGAGTGTTAAGTCTCTTTAGCTTGTGTGGTAAACACACATGTTGAAATTTCTCTTTGGCCTGGGTGCAAAGAGAAACTGCTGATTGACATAATCATAACCATTAGTGTTACAAATGATGAAATCTTGATGGTGAATTTTTTTATTGGAGAAGATAATAGACATTATGATCTATTTGACTCTTCTAATAGATTATTCATTCTACTACAGTTGTTTGTTGAAAACTCATGTTATCTATCATTTTCTAAATCTCTGATTTTGAAGGCTAAAAATAACTTATTCTTAGTTATCTTAGTCATGATATTCTTTACTGGGCTATTTGAGCTCACCCTTTTATTTCATAATTACTTTTAGGAAATGAGAGTGTAACTAGGGCTAGTGGGGAGAACATGGGAATGTAATGGTGGTCCAACTTAGTAGTTATAGTAGTCCTCACCAAGTCGTAAAATAGTGTGACAATAATTGTTTTGAGGACTTAGTCATATGCGTGTGTTGTTGTTGTTGTAGTATACACGACATTGTAATAATTTTAAATAGTAGAATTTATGTATGTTGTTTGTATTTTGATGACTCAAATTGGGTAATGTAGACCCGAATTTGGGGTCGTCACAGTTGGTATCAGAACTAGTAGGGGAGAGATAATAAAATCTTTCACTAAAGCGTCTTACTTAAGTTAAATTCATTTTTTAATTAGTCGGATTGAATGTGAGAACAAAAAAGGATGTGTCAATTTCTTTAACTAATTAACTTTTGTTTTGTAGCCGCATTTCAAAATAACATCTGATTTTTTAGGAGACGAAGATAATGTAACAACATAATTATACTTAATTAAATGAGAACTCGACAATTGCTATTAGAAAAAAGGATTTTTTATCAACATAAAACTCTTATTTAGGGTTAAAAGAACTACTAGTTTTGAATTATCAAGAAAGTATCAAGAATTAAAGTAAATGGACTGCCTTAATTTTGTAAAGCCATATGTTAACGCCAAGATCCGTCCCCGCACTCCACCAAAGGGCGTCCAATCTTGCACAAAAACGGGTAAACACCAAAAGCTTAACGGCTTGGGCCGCCGGGAGATAGCTATGGTGTGAGAATAAGTACAGATTGAACAAGGTTAACAATGGAGGTAATATGCTCTAGTGCTGGAAAGTAATGATATTATGTGTGTACCTTAGAATCAGGGTCAAGCCATATATTTATAGTGTTCTCACATCCCTGCTAGAATCCAACTCTAAATTGGATTAGGGTTCCCCCATGTATCCTGCCATAATAGGATCACACCAAATCTCCTAGGATTTAGGAAGTTAAATCAATAACCAACTCCTATTTCCATAATCATAATTCCCATACAATTAGGAGTTTCCCCAAGCAATCTCCTACATGGACTCAAATTGGCCCAATCATAATCGAGCCCGAACCGGGTCCAAGACCTCAAATATTCGGGCCACGTGCCCCATCATTTCCTCCATTAATAAGTCGTCCCTTGGGATTCGAGAACAGCCTCCAAAAAGACATAACAACACCCTCCCTCCTTACAATCATTTCACTACCAAATTCAAAAAATCTTTCTCTACTCTCCTTCTCGGCTGCAAAAAAACTCCATATCTGCAACTCTCCCAAGCTCAAGCAAATGGCAGCTACCTCTAACTCCACCAATTCCCCACCTACCACCACCGAACACATCATGGCTATCCCTATTTCCACCATGCCCGCCCCAACTGTCACTTCAATGGATGCCCCAACCTCATCTCACACTCCCCCCCTTCGTGCGATCACCACAGATTCCACCACCACTGCCACTACCAGTCCACCGGAGACGAACCACGATTAATCCGATGCAGCCAAATTCCCTCATGCCAACTCCCCCTCTCGACTCACTAAAAAATATCTGGCTGTTATCCGCTAGCAATACCAGATCACCGACACTCATTCGCTTAAAACCCCTACTGCAACCGACCGGATGTACCACCAGGACAACCCCTGACCCTGCTGGAGAAAGGAGTTCGGTTCCCTCTGCACGCCTTCATCCTGACCCTCCTCAGGTTCATCGACATCGGCTTCAGCCAACTGGCGCCGAACTCATATATTAACATAATCGCCTTCATCACCTTCTGCCATGAGGCCGATGTGGCACCTTCCATTGACCTGTTCTTCACTTTATTCCAGCTGGCGGGTACCCCCGAACCAGGCTTCAAAGTCCTCAGCAAATTTCTGAACAAGCCTAACAGTAAAATAAAGAGGCGCCCTCTGATGAACACCCCCCTCTAGCAACAAAGGGTGGCACAAAGACTGGTTCTTCGTCCGAGGGCCAGAGACCCCTAAACTCCCGAACTGGGCTTCTCACAAGAGACCGAACACTCCCCTTGGAGATATTACTCCCGAGCGGGTAAAAGAGATGGCCCACCTGATCGCGAAGCTACCCCTTTAAGAATGGAGGTACCTCCTCTTGACCAAACAAGTATGGCTCTATGATCACAAATGTAAGTCTTCGAACCCAATTAATTTTTAATTACCAAATATTTCTGCCATAGAACCACTGCATCACCCTCTCATCTCTGAATTGTGCAGTATCAATCATCAAACCCACATCTATCGATTGTCGAGACTTGGAGATCTTCCTTATAGAAAAAACTCCTGATGAGTCTCCCGAAGTTCAAAATGCCGATACCGCCACTGCCGAAGTCCCAACCTCTAACACACCAACCCCCCAATCAGACCCTACCGAAACCCCAACTTCTGAATCCACAGTAACCACCCGAAAGAAGAGGAGAGCCACCAAAGGTTCTTCCCAAACACAAACAACTGACCTCCCTACCGTAAAAAAAATCTTCTTGACCTACCCTTGGCCGAATGAGCCCGGATCATAAGCACCAAGAAGAAACGCACCACAATCACCCCTCTTTCAGCCGAAGATCTAAGGGTACCTTCAACCAAAACCCCCACACCTCCGACCAAAGTCAACCCTTCCACTCCCGCCAAAATATGAAAAGACATTGAGAACATTACCACCGAACCTCCCCCTCAAAACCCACACACCAAACCACCCCCTTCGCCAAGACCACCTTCTCCCCCACCAACCAAAGAGGACTCTCCCCAAACCACCTTCTACACCCGAGATCCCTACAAATATCCCCTCAAAGCCTTTGACAGCTTTGTTCTTTTTGGCGATGATAATAAATTCAAGGACATCCACTACAATGACCTCGTACTTTCTGGCATCATGCAGCAGGGCAGGGTAATCCTCTTTAATCCCACCCGTCTATTTATTACTGTTATACTTTAGCTCTTTTCCTTACTTTCATGCATTTTCCAGGCCTGACGCTATATGGGGTCGTGTTATCAGGTAATGGAAAGAGCGCGATGCCGAAGAAGGCGATCAAAATAAGAGAAGGAAACTCTTCGCGCGGCTCTCCTTTAAGAACAAACTGCCCACGCCAAGACTGACCAATCCAAGAAGCACCTGCAAAATGAATTCTCCAACCTTCAAAATGAGAACACAAGCCTGAAATAATATGCAGCCCAAACTAACACTAAATGCAAAATCCTCCTGGAGAAATCTGAAGCTGATCAAGCAGAGATCTACCAGCTGAAGCAGAGTAACCTTGTACTTCAACAACAAAACTCTAACTTGAAGAGATAGGAAGAAGACACTCGTCAGGTGTGCACTACTCTGGAGAAATAACTTTCTGAGCACAAAGCATCAGGGCCGATTCTTACTGCTGATCTCAGGCTTCAAATTATTCAAGAGTACCGGTAGTCCGATGAGCTGAATGCGAAGATAGCCAATATGTTCTTCGAAGGATACGAATCTTGTCGAAGCAAAGGCAAAGCTAAAATGGCTGAACGTTGTGTCAACCCTAGTCTGTTTGATACTTCGGACTCCGAAGAAGACAACAATGATGACCCCTCTTCAGGCTAGGAACCTCTTTGTAAATGTTGACTTCCATGTAAATGTTAATTATAAATGAAAAAATATCTATCTTTTCATATAATCTCCCGAACTCTATTCATGTCATAAACACATATAACATCCATCCGAAGAAAGAGTTATAAATAGTTAAAGTATTATTAACATAAAAATATTATTCGCTCCCCAGTGCCGAATTAATCCAACCTTATAGCTGGCAACCTCGTTCTTTCTGTGAGCCGAACAGGTTCAACCAAAAGTATTCGCTCCCTAGAGCCGAATTAATCCAACCTTATAACTGGCAACCTTGTTCTCTCTATGAGCCGAACAGGTTCAACCAAATATATTCACTTCGCTCCCAAAAGAGCCGAAGGAATCCAACCTTATAACTAACTGGAAACCTCATTCTCTTCGAGAGCCGAATAAGTTCAACCAAAAATATTCGCTCCCAAGAGCCGAATTAATCCAACCTTATAATTGGCAACCTCGTTCTCTCCGAGAGCCGAACAAGTTTAACCAAAAATATTCACTTCGCTCCTAAGAGCCGAAGGAATCTAACCTTATACCAAAGATCTCGCCCGCTACGTGGAGTCGAACAGACATAGAACAAACACATAGAACAACACTGTTGGAGGAAAAAATGCTTCTTTTATTGATAATCCCTGGAACTATTACAGACCCTTGACTTTGAGTTTTGTCCTACTGAAAGTACTTCCTCAGTCTCTCTGCATGCCAAGTGTTCTTGATCTCTCACCCATCTATTGCTCAAAGCCGATAGGTGCCAGGCTTTGGTACCTCAATAATCTCATATGGGCCCTCCCAATTCGGCATCAACTTCCCCTGATTCTGAGGTATAGAAGCTTCCACTTCCCAAAGTACAAGATCCCTTACTTCGAACCTTCTGAGCTTTACTCCTTTATTGTAATACTTGGCCACCCTTCGCTGGTACGCAGTAGCTTCACTAAAGCTGGTTCTCTGACCTCCCCTAACAAATCCAAGTTAGCCCGAAGTCCATCTTCGTTAAACACCTCCTGGAACTGACTAACCTGAAGAGAAGTAGATCCGATCTCCACCGGTACCAGAGCATCTGTACTATAAGCCAATCTGAACGGAGAATCCCCTGTGGTGGATTGAGGTGTGGTTCGATATGCCCATAACATACTAAGCAACTCCTCAGGCCACCTTCCATTCGCTTCATCCAGTCTTATCTTTGTCCCATTCAACAAAGTTTTGTTAGTTACCTCCACTTGACCATGTGACTGAGGATGTGCTACCGAAGTGTTCTTATGTTGTACGCCCAACTCTTTTAAAAATGCCTCGAACTTGGCACCCACGAATTGTCGACTATTATCTAAAACTATCGCCATGGGTATGCTGAATCAAAATACAACACATTCTTTAAAAAACTTCAGACATTTCTGCTCTGTGATCAACCGAAGGGGTTTGGCCTCTACCCACTTAGTCACGTAATCTATAGCAACTATTACAAAGCTAACCTGCCTCTTAGCCTTCGACAACAGACCAAGTATATCCACCCCCCAAACTGCTAAAGGAATAGGCGATAAGACCGAGCATAACTCTTCTGGCGGCTGATGAGTGATATGACTGTTCAACTGGTACTTCGGACACTTCTTCACATACTCAGTTGCTTCTTTGAATATTGTAAGCCAGTAATACCCCTACCGAAGTATCTTATATGCCAAAGACTTTGCCGTCATATGATCTCCACATATCCCCTCATGAACTTCCCGAAGAGCGTACTCTGCCTCGAAAAGAATCAAACACTTCAGGAACGGGGAAGAGTAAGCCCTTCAATAAAGATCCCCATCTATCAGCACAAAGTTCCAGCTTTTATGTTTTATCTTCATTACTAACAACCGATCTGAGGGTAAAACGCCGTCGGCTAGATACTCCAGATATGGAGCCATCCAGCAAGTTGACCGTTCAATACACATCACCTCGGTGTGTCGAACGCTTGGCTGATTCAAAACTTCCAGGTAGACCAACCCACTGAATGTACTTGCTTCGGTCGTAGCCAACCTTGCAAAAGCGTTGGCTATTGTATTATTTGAACGATCTACCCCTTGAAACTCGTATGATTCGAACAACTACAGTCAGTCCCTTACCTCTGCTAAGTACTTTACCGGTTCCCCGAGCTTCATATTATCCTGAAATTTGTTTGACAACCAGTTGTGAGTCACCAAAGATGATCAACCTCTGTACCTCAAAACTCTTTGCTAACCGCAGCCCGGCCAAAACTACTTCGTACTCAGCCTCGTTGTTCGTCGTTTTGAACCTAAATATGATCGCTTGCTGCACCTTGAACACTTCTGTACTGGTTAGAATAACTCCATCACCACTGACATCAGAAGTAGTCGACCCATCTGTATATAAGGTCTAAGAGTTCTGCCCTGGCTGAACTACTACAACTGACCGCCCTGTCCCTTCGGCATGTTCTAAACTGTCATCCGCCTAGGTGAACGAACACTCCACCACAAAGTCAGCCAACGCCTGTCCTTTAATAGTTGTCCTCGAGTGGTACTCTAATATGAATTGCGACAGCTCTATGGTCCATGCTTCCAGCCTTCCCGAGACTTTTGGTCTGCCCAGAACCTTCTTTAACGGCTGATCCGTATATACCACTATCAACAGACCCTGGAAATATTGCCGAAGCTTTCGACTTGCTATCACCAAAGCATAAGAAAATTTCTCCAAGTTCGGGTACCTTGTTTCTGCATCCCTTAGGGAAAGGTTTATATAGTAAATCGGGTGCTGCTTACCCCCAATCTCCCGCACCAAAACTGCTCCCACAGCCAACAAACTTGCCGCCAAATACAAGTACAACGGCTCAGTGGGAATGGGCTTCACCAACAAAGGCGCCGAAGACAAATACCTCTTTATCCCCTGAAAAGCATCTTCACATTCTGATGTCCACTGAAAGCTCTTCGCATTCTTCGACCCTTTAAAAGTATCAAAAAATGGCAAACACCTCTCTGCCGATTTAGACATGAACCTCCTCAAAGCTGCTATCGACCCGTCAGATACTGAACATCCTTGTATGACTGTGGAGACTTCATGTCCAGAATAGCCTTTATTTTTTCTGGGTTCGCCTCGATTCCTCTCTGGCTGATCATATACCCCTAAAAATTTCCCTGCTCCCAGTCCGAAAGTGCACTTGATCGGATTTAACCTCAGATTATAATGCTGAGTTGTCTGGAAATAATCTTCCAAGTCATCCAGATGACCTCGAACCGACATGCTTTTGACAATCATGTCATCCACGTAAACCTTCATACTCTTCCCCAGCTATTTATCGAACACATAGTTCATCATCCACTAATAAGTGGCCCCCGTGTTCAGCAACCCAAAAGTCATCTTCTTGTAGACGTACACCGGCCGATGCGTGATGAACGCTGTCTACGGGATATCCTCCTTACACATCGAGATCTGATGATACCCCTAGAATGCATCCATGAAACTGAGCAGAGCATACCCCAAAGTTACATCAATAAGTTAATCGATGTGTGGGAGAGGGTAGAAGTCCTTCGGGCATGCTTTGTTGAGGTCGGTATAATCAATGCACACCCTCTATTTCCCGTTCTGCTTCTGCACTAGCACCACGTTGGCCATCCACTCTGGATAGTCAATCTCAAAGATGAAGTCCGCCGCCAGAAGCTTCATAATCTCCTTATCAATTATTTTCTGTCTCTCTGGGGCAAAGATCCTCCTCTTTTGCCGAACTGGTTTCTTCATCGAATCCACGTTCAGCCTATGCTCAACAACTTTTAGATCTACCCCGGGTATGTCACTGGGGACCCATGCGAAGATGTCTTCATAACCCTACAACAGCTCTACCAGGTTTGCCAGAAAAGGTTCCGGTAATCCCGACCCGATCTGTACGGTCTTGTCCTTCTTTCCTGGTATCAGCTTCTACCTCTTCGGTCTCTTCTGCTGGCATGACTAATGGTTTCGTGTTGTTCTCTATGAAAGGCTCGATCTCTATCGCCATAGTGTCCTTCTGCTTGCTGACCCCTACTCCCGAAGTGATCAGCAAATTCTGGTAGCACCTTCTCGCCAGATCAAGGTCC
This sequence comes from Panax stipuleanatus, assembly GCA_020205555.1. Classification (NCBI taxonomy): domain Eukaryota; kingdom Viridiplantae; phylum Streptophyta; class Magnoliopsida; order Apiales; family Araliaceae; genus Panax; species Panax stipuleanatus. The sequence goes on from CM035116.1 coordinate 14,209,123, forward strand.
ACTGCTACTTCTCCGACCCCATGTGGTGTAGGAAACTTGAACTTAAAGTGGGGGATTGATGTTACCGCCTGGAGGGCTGTCAGAGTAGATCTTCCTAGGATCGCGTTGTATGTCGAATCCACATACACCATGAAGAATCTGCACATGATCTCTACTTGATGTGGGGCCGTACCAAAGACCATTGGCAGCTCAATGGTTCTTGCAACTTTGACTGGCTCATTGCTGAACCCATACAACGGAGAGTCCTGCCCGATCTCCATCTTCTTTCCATCAAGGTTCATCCTCTGATAGGCGTGCGCGTACAATATGTCCACCGACGACCCATTGTCTATCATCATCCTCTTGATGTCGACCGACCCCATGTAACGAATGAGATTTTGTATATTAGTTTTAAATATTTATTGAATTAAATAAATATTTTAATTAATTAATTTATTGAGTTAAATTAATAAATTATGTGATTATGTTATGAAATAATTTAATTAAGTACAATATGTTAATTAAATTGATGTGTAATAATATTATGGTGTAGTTCTAATTTAATTGAGAATAATTAAATTAGATGAATATTATGTGGCATTTGTTAATAAAGATTTACTAAATTGTTACATGAATTATGATTAATAAGTAAATTACAATTGTGTAGCAATTTAGTATTATGTGACAATTTTATTTAGTTAATTTATGTTAGCTTGTATTTAATTAAATTGGGATAGTAAGATTTAATTAGATAAAGTATGACATTGAAAACAATGTGTTAAATGAGTTATTAAAATAAATTAAAAGATTTTTCAATTAGTTTTGCCAAACAAGACCCATAAATTTATTTTAATCCTGGTTTACCAAACAAGGCCTTAGCCCTAAAAATTTGTTTTTAAATTTAAGAGTTTTGCCAAACAAGCCTTAAGGCTTTTGATTTTCAAATAAACTTGTAACTGATATAATATTAATAAGGTTTTAATATTTGTCAGTTATATATTATATGTAATTATACGTATATTATCAGTTATATGTTATATCATATACTACGTTAGAAATATCAGTTAGAATAGAAGAACAGAGGGTTAGAGAGAAAAAGAAAGAAAGAGGAAGAATCTTTGAGAAATCAAAAGCAAGAATCCAAAACATCATCATCACCATCTTCATCTTCTTCCTCTAGAAGCAAAGGTATAACCTAATTTTAATTATTGTTTTTCATTGTTTCTTCACAGTTAGTTCTCTGTATTTGAGTTTTTTTTATGAAATTACTGTAAACATGAAGTTTATATGTAATTTGTGTTATAACATGCTTATATATGATTTATATGATTGTTTATGTGGTTCAATTCATGTAAATACGATGAACATGAAGAAATTATGTTCATAGCAATTTACAGTGAACTAGTTTGAAAATAGTTTCTTAAATATCAAAATTTGTGTTTGATTGTGATATATTATAAAAATTGAATTTATATTATGATAATATGTTAAGAAACAAAATTAACATGATTTAAATTATTTGATTTGGTTTAAAAACAAAGTCATAGTGTTAATTTTTTTCAAGAACGCTTAACAATAGTGTTTTCTTCAAAATCATAAAATTAAGGGGTTTGATTATGTGTTGTGGTATTTATGTATATTAAAAATATGTTAGAAGTTTAAAGTTATGATTTTATAAAGTTTTATATGCATTATATGTACAAAAATCTGAGTTTAGTGCGAAGAAATAAGCCAAATTGGGCTTTTTCTCTGCACAATTCACGACCAGATTTTTCTCCTAAAAGGGACACCAGCCCCATCGGGCTTTTACCCGCCACAGAGGGCTTCTATGATGTCCGGAATTTCGTTTTTGTGTGTTTTAAGCCTAACATGAAAAGCTAACCTAATGTGATGCACTTGATAACATGTTAACCATATAGTGAGATGTTAAAATGATTCATTAACGTATTTCACATGATTAATTTGTAAATATGTAATGTATAATGTAAATTATAATTTGATTAATTATAATTTAATAAGAGTGAATGAATAATTTAATATCATAATTTGAGTATAGTTTGATTGATTATTAAGATGTATGGTTTGATCATTATGTGATAACTGATAACTAAACCTAATAGTGACGAGTTAACTTAGATGGGTTAACCAATGACGTGAGTTAGTTATATGGTAACTAATGTATGTTATTATTATTAATTTCGTGTACGTATGATAATTGTGGAATGTGATAGTAATTGCTAGCTTACGCTTGAGGCAAGTTTCTAAACCTTACTTTTACGTTACGCAAGTTTCCAAATCCTTATTTTTATTGAGCAAGTTATTTTACTCTCTAAATTCCATATTGAGCAAATATATTATTGAAGTTCATTATTGAAATAATGAGACCTTGACTTAATTGTTCAAGTAAGGTCTAATCTATCTTTCAAATGCTTTAAATTATTTCTAAAGCGTGACTGTTGCATATGATGTCTATTATTATGACTCATAGCTATTTCGTAATTCTTTTATTATTGAATTCCAAATTATTGTAAGTTGATTCAACTACTCCTTAGTTGATGATAGTTGAACTCTAAATTACCCTTTGAGCTTATCCAAACCAAACTTTCTTTGGTGCGGACTCGTTAATGAAAACTGAGATGAACAAACCTAGTAAAAGGAGATTACCATACGAAAGCGTTAAGATATTTGTGCACAATACATGGTATGAAGGGTTGATCCCCCTAAGTACAAGTTAAGAGTTCATATAGTTTAACGACTGTTAAAGGTTTAAATATAAATGTTTATAACATGGGACATAGTTCAAGGTCTTATTACCCTCAGATGAATTATAAATCTTATTCTTTATTATCGATGAATGAAATATTATCTATTCAGTTGAAGCTATTCAATACTCCCTCCGTCCCATAATAAGTGATGTTTTAGAGTTGGGCACAGCCATTAAGAAAATAATTGTATAACATTAAATATAGTATCATTTGTCTATAATACCCTTTGTGTTAATAAGGAGAGAAAGAGAGAGTTAAAAATATCTGGGTATTGAAGTAGGAGTAATGAGTGATAATTTTGAAAATATTATAATTAATGCTACTAGATTTTCTAAAATATCAAATAATTTGGGACAAATAAAATCACCTAAAACATCACTTATTATGGGACGAAGGGAGTACTATGTCATCACTATTGTTTGCTATTTCAAGTGAGCTTTTGTTTGCTCACTCTTGCATTATATAACTATTGCAGCTAAAGTTGAAAGAGTTGACGAACCGTAAACTAGTAAAGGCAAGAGCAAGATGAAAAAGTGAAGACTTATTTAAATATTTATGATATGATTTGTAATAAGACTTAATTCTATTATGTGATGTTTTATTTTCCGCACTTGTTGAGGTTAAGGTTAGATAACCTTGGAAATGATTTTATGAGTTGTAATCCTTTTTATAAGGAATATTTTATTTATTAATAAAGGTTGTAATTTATTTTACATTCCTTATTTATGGGCAGTAGTTATGTTTTATTTAGACAGTGAATACCAAATCCCGTGAAAATGAAGTACCCGAATTTGGGGGTGTTACACCCCACCTCTGCTGTGATTACCAATGCTCCTTCATGTGGTTCGATCGGCTCTGTGGGGAAATCTTCGTGTGTGAAGGAGATGACCAAACCAGGGTAAGATCTCTCGCGCCTAGCGGGCTGGTCGGCAACTGACATCACGGTATCTAGATATCCTCGTCTCTTTTTGCCTACAACCTTCCCCATTGTTCCACCAGTGATAACGTCCATAACCTGACAAACGCCCTGAGTCTGATCTTGTTGTGGTTGTTGGTTGGCCTGGGGCAGGGCATGATTCTCCTGCTGCACCTTCGGGGCCTCCCGTCTGGTTACAAATTGAACCAACACGTTCTTCTCAATCAGCTCCATTAGACCCCAGCAATCATTCATATAGTGCCCCGCCGCTTCATGATAGTCGTAATATCTGTTGGGGTTCCCCGAACCGGGCTTAAGGCTGTCCTGAAGCATCTAGTAGCCAGGTTGTTTCTTCATGTGTTCCAGAATGGCAGACCGGTCGGTGTTAAGCTGAGTGTAGACTCTGTTCACCTTCTCTTTTGGGTAAGGTGGGCGACCTCCCCCCGAACCCTTGTTATTGTCTTTATCTCTTTTGATAGTTATCTTATCTGTCATTCCCGTACCTCTTCGGGTACCCCTCAGATTTGATCTTCTCTTTCTTCTTATCCTTCGGCTTCTCTGTAGATCCTCGTTTCAGACTGTCCATGGCTTCTTCCATCACTATGAAGCCTTCTGCCTTTTCGAATGCTTCGGTCAGACTCTTCGGGTGGTTGAACATTAATTTCTTCACCAATTTCTCTGACCTCACCAGATCCAGCCGGTTTTGGAAGAGCCATACCACTTTTAGGTCGTTGAGGTCTGTCACCTGACCTACTGTCTTTCTGAATCTCTTCACATATTGACCCAGCATCTCATTAGAATACTGTCTGACCTGGGACAACGATCCAGTCGGTCTTCCTCTCCACTTGTTGCTCCCGAACCAAGCATGGAATTTGTTGCATAACTCTTCCCATAATGAGACCGAGTTCGGGGCTAATGTCATCATCCATTGTCTGACATCCTTTCTCAGGGTCAGAATGAAGGTGTGGCACTTCGCCGCATCAGTGTAGTCGTAGTAGTCCATCAACCTATCATATGTCTGACTGTGTTCATATGGATCGCCCGACCCATCATAACTCTCCATGAAGGGCAACTTTTCGGTGGGGTCTGCCTTCTCCCGGATGATCTCGGCAGAGAATGGTGAGGCCTTCTTTCCTAATCTCACCTTCACTTGCTGGGCCTCTATCAGCTGTTTCTTCATCTCCTCTAGCTTTCTAGTCAACATCTCTATTCCAGCTAGGGCCGGGTCCAAATCCTTCATCGGAAAATTTTTGTACCTTCGATCCTTTCGACCCCTGTCTTCCGTACTGCCAGCCCGGGAAGGGCTTTGGTATCTGTTTCAGTTACGTTGAGGACTCTCATGACGATTGCCCTTCAATTTGATCTCTGACGGCTCTGCATTCGGATAAGCCTCCTTCCCGTGGATGACTATCTTTCCTTGGTCTCTACCACCGTTGCTCTCCGAACCGTCCTCCCCAGAATAGCTTCGGCGCCTCATTTCGCTGTACCGGGGGCTGTTAGGGCGGTGAACCCTCAAACGCCCCCTGGTTCGGAGACCTTCAGATCTGCTCCTATCGCAAAAGCAGCTCCGAAGCCTACTCTCGGTTCACCTAGTGTCCTCAGCATGCCTTCATCTGGGCTGTCTTCTCTGGAGACCTCCCCTCGCCCTCCGGGGCGAGTGTGGCTGGATACCTCATTCTTCTACTTGGACATGTGCACCATCTGTTTGGCGATCTCTTCCTTCTGTAACAGAAGGACTTTCAATGCCTGCTCCGTCTCTTCTATCTCTTTTGCTTTCTAGGCCAGAGCAGCCTTCTTGTCTTCTCGGAGTTGGGTTCGAGGCGGTGTGCCTCCTACCCCCCTTCGATCTCTGCCATCCTTGCTGACTGTGGAAAACAACTTCCGCCTCACGTCGTCCTGATTGCCTACCTTGGATCCTGCCGAGTTAGTTTGGGGCCAAGTCGCGTATGGATACTTTTGGACGGTCCTAATCTATCCTTCACCGATCATTTCTGTTGAGCTGACGCTGCTATCGTCGGTTGTCCCATGCCAGAAGTTGTTTTACTGTTCACCATGATTTTCGTCGTGGTGATTTGATGGTTGTGATTGAATAGCAACACTAGAAAAGCCCTCCTTCTAGCGCCAATGTTCACGCCAAAATCCGTTCCCGCGCTCCAATCACCAAAGCGCGTTCAATCTTGTACAAAAACGGGTAAACACCAAAAGCTTGACGGCTTGGGCCGCCGGGGGATAGCTCCGGTGTGAGAATAAGTACAGGCTGAACAAGGTTAACAATGGAGGCAATATGCTCTACTGTTGGAAAGTAATGATATTATGTGTGTACCTTAGAATCAGGGTCAAGCTATGTATTTATAGTGTTCTCACATCTCTGCTAGAATCCAACTCTAAATTGTATTAGAGTTCCCCCATATATCCTGCCATAATAGGATCACACCAAATCTCTTAGGATTTAGGAAGTTAAATCAATAACCAACTCCTATTTTCATAATCAAAATCCCCATATAATTAGGTGTTTCCCCAAGCAATCTCCCACATGGACTCAAATTGACCCAATCATAATCGAGCCCTAACCGGATCCAAGACCTCAAATATTCGAGGCCGAACACCATAAAATAATGTTAAATGGTCATTAATTTTGGGACTAGCCTCCCCACTGATTGCTTATTATAGACTGCTAAAGATTCTTCGATGGTTGACTCCAGAGTCAAAGAAAATCATGCAGTTTTCCATCATTCACGACAGATATTTATTTAAGAATATAAAAACAAGAGCATGCACGGTTAGTGCCATTTTCAACATGAAGAATCAAAAAAAAAACAGCATGTGAAAAGGATCCATACATACGAAACTACATTAGGATCGGAGGGGGGCCGTTGAAAAATTTATAAGCTCCATCCCAAGGATTGAAAATTTATTATTATTAAATTTATTATAATTATAAGTTTGTATAATTAGAACATAATATTGTATGTGTTATTTTAATTGAATGATACATTTATATTCAGGTAACCAACTTAAACTCTTATTTAATTTTTTTTATTCTTTGTTTATTTTATGAAACTTGATAGTTTAATGAGTGATCATAATATTGTATATGTTAATTCCAATTGCATATTCAATTTATTTTTCGGTAACCAACTAAAACCTTACTTATTTGATTGTAAATTTATGAAAATTTTATTATTAAAAAGTTCAATAAATGGTACAATAATATTGATTAACTCATTCTTGTAGTGTAGTTAATTGAATTTTTTATTTTTTGTTTTAGAATTATAGGAAAATCACATACTATTGATTCATTTTTCAAAACAAAGCAATCAAATCATGTTGACACATCTCTGCCTACCTCTGAACAAGAAAAACGTTCTCTAAAATCACCAAGAATTGAAGGTAAAAAATGTGATATTAATTATTTGGAACGTGATCCTGAAAAACGTATCGAAAATGAAAATGTCGTGGTGTGATGAAGTTCGACGAACTTACATCTATTACGGTCTATATCAATACATTCTTTTCGAGTACTCTTTTTTTGAATATATATTATGTTATTAAAAAAAATTTTAACCCCCTTAAAAACAAATCCTGATTTCGTCTTTGTGATCCATAGGGGCATAACACCTCCTGTGTATTCAACCTTCTTAGAGTAATATACTCTATTTGGGTTAAGTGGAATATACTACTAACAATGTGATTTATATGTATAATATATTAGCATATAATATATATAAACATATATATTTATTATTGTATAATATTTTTGAAGAGTTTGATGCTTACACACAAACACATACCGAGATATGGAATGCATCTTAATCAAAACTGATTAATGATTTATATAATGCGTAGTAGTTACGTTAACCCGAGCCATCTTGCATCATTATAGAGTATTTTAAAAAATCGTAAATACACCATAATGTTGCGTACGAGAATTAAATATACACATTATAATGAACGTGATTAGCACATGACGATTATTAAGAGAAAATCAACTTAAGAAATAAAATTGAGTATAAATGTTAACTATAGGGATGAAAGTATTTACATTAATATAAAAAAAAAAAAATTGTCTGTACTAATAAAACCCATGCTATATTTCAGTGATTTAACTATTTACAATACCATTGCAAAAGAAATAAAAAATAAAAAGAAAATAAAAAATAAAAATAAAAATAAAAAAAACTTTAAATTTTCAACAATGCTACTATCACATAAAAACTTTCACATAACTCTCACATACACACACATACATCTTGTGGATTCCTGCCTGACATGCGGGACCCACATTTTGTATGTGTGTGTATGTGACAATTATGTGAAAGTTTGTATGTGTGAGTAGCATTAATTTTAAATTTTAGAATTTCTCTTCCTATATACGACGGTGAGGGAACACAAGTCCTTGAGCTTGTGATCTGTGGAGATAATCTTCGGGTCTCCCCGTTGGCACTGCTACGGTTAGCGAAACATTCGGAGCGTCTTAAGAATGTGGATTAATTTCTATAAGGTTTATATTGTTCACAATTAATGTAGAAACGCAGGATATCTTACCTGCTCCGTTCTATAATTAGATACAATATTTTTCTTTTCATTCTTTCAAATTTAGAAATACATTGTTAATTTTAAATTATAAAGTGACGTAAAATTATTTAATTTTTTTTATTGATTAGATATATACATTATGCCAACGTTACAATACTTCTAACAAATGTTAAAAGTATACTTGTATAAATAAATAAATAAAGATAGTGACTGTAAAAATATTTCTTTAATTTTAGAATTGATAGACTAAATGTTATAGGTGAAATATATCGAGATATGAGTTTCTTATAATGCGTGTTTGGTTTTATCATAGATTATGTAGAAACCTATAATATGGTTGAGAAAAATACTAAGAATTGGTGATTGAGATGTAATTATCCTTCTCTTAGTGTCATATTATTTATAATGAGGATTTTCAATCAAGAACTACGATCTAGGACTATAATTATGGCTACAATCAAGCTATGTAATTAGACAGATGTACATCAATTATACTTGGCTCTAATTTAGGAAACTTACTATATTTACAAATCAGGAACGAAGTCATGATTTGATCTTAGAGGGGGCCAAGAATTTTTTTAGCAACATAATATATATTCAAAAAAAAAGTTCTCAGGAAGAATGCATTAATATGAACTGTAATTGATGTAAGCTCGTCAAACTTCATCAAGTAGATCACCACGACGTTTTCATATTTTGATATGTTTTCCAGGACCACATTCCAAATAATTAATATCTCATTCTATACCTTCAATTATTGGTAATTTTAGATAACGTTGTTCTTGTTCAAGGGTAGACAAAGATGTTTAAACATTAGGTTCAGTGGTAAATAGAGATGTGTCAACATGATATGATTATTTTTTCTTGAAAAATGAATCAATAGTATGTGATTTTTCCATGATTCTAAAACAAAAAATAATAAGTAAGGGTTTCAGTTGGTTATCGGAAAATAAATTGAATTTGCAATTGGAATTAACATATACAATATTATGATCACTCACTAAACTTTTAAAAACTAAAATATCAAGTTTCATAAATTAAACAAAGAATAAAAATAATTAAATAAGAGTTTTAGTTGGTTACCTAGATACAAATGTATCATTCAATTGGAATAACACGTATACAATATTATCCTCCAATCATACAAACTTGCAATTATAATAAATTTAATAATGAAATTAATTTGCAATCAGAAGCGACTTCATGAACAACTTGATAAATGAATAAGTGGACTTTATAAAATTTTCAAAACTTGGGTGGGGGTGGGTGGGGGGGGGGGGCGTGGCCCCCTCCAGTCTACACTTTGCTCTATCCTTGTTTACAATTCTAACATATTATATTCTAACACTCTCTAAGTTGGTGTCTAAATATCTCGCATGCCTAACTTGAAACATAATGAATGAAATATCTTACGAGTGAAACTTTTAGTCAAGATGTTAGCAAGTTGATTTTCAGTCTTGACAAAAGGTATATAAATGAGACCACTAGTTAACTTCTCCTCGATAAAATGTCTGTCAATCTCGATGTGATTTGTTTTGTCATGTTATACCAAATCACATGCAATACTAATGGTTATCTTATTATTACAAAATAATCTCATAGGCTCATTAGTGACTATCCCTAAATCTTCTAGTAATATGTGAAGTCACATTAATTAGTTCACACACACCAAATACAATAGCTCTATACTCATCCTCAACACCAGATCTAGTCACAACAGACTTTTTGTTGTTGTGCCAAGTGACAAGGTTGCCTCCAACAAACGAGCAATAACTTGATGTGGAACGACAATCTTCTATGGAACCAACCCAATCTGTATCAGAGAAGGTTTCAATCTTCACGTGTCCGTGGTTTGAAAAAAAATACTTTTTCTAATAGTAGACTTCAGATATCTCAAGATTCTATAGACAACCTCCATGTCACAAATTCACGGATCATGCATATATTGAGTCACTACTCCCACGACATAAGAGATATCTAGTATGGTATGAGAGAGATATATCAATCGACCCACCAAACGTTAATATCCCTCCTTATCAATTGTAGGTCTACCACCAGATAGGTGATGATTAATCTCAATAGGAGAGTCAGCAGGTTTGTATTCCAACACGGAGGTTTCCATTAATGACATATTTTCGTTGTGATAAAAAAATGTCACGCAAAGATCTTGCAACTTCTATCCCGAGAAAATATTTCAACGGACCAAGGTCCTTAATCTCAAATTCACTTGCAAGTCTTCTTTTGAGATTGTCTATATCTTCTTTATGGTTTCCAGTCACCACAATATCGTCAACATAAACAATGAGAATGGTAATCTTCGCATTTATCCGTTTGACAAACATATTGCTTATACCTGAATCTCATCATGGCTTTATAGAATTTATCAAACCAAGCTCTAGGGGATCACTTCAAACCATATAAAGCCTTCTGTAACTTGTAGACTGTTCCTTTTGTTTTGGTAGGAGAAAAACTGAGAGAAATTTCTATATATACTTCTTCTTCAAGATGACTATGAAGAAATTAATGCATTCTTCACATCAAGCTGCTAAAGATTCCATCCAAAAGTTGATGCACAAGAGATAATAGTTCATACGGAGTTTATCTTTGCTATTTAGGCAAATATTTTCTGATAATCAATTCCGTGAGTCTGAGTAAATCCTTTTTTAGCAAGTCTAGCTTTGAGTCTCTAAATTGACTCATCTGGCTTTTACTTTATTGTGAATACCCATTTGCACCCAACTAGTCTTTTCCTAAACGGAAAAGAGACTAATTAACTCACATGTGTGTCATTCTTTTTCATGACATTCATTTCTTCTACCATATCTGTGACGCCCCCAAAATAGGTTCAATACTCAACCCATTCTGAGTCGCCAAATACATGGTACAGAATTCAAATACAATCTTTAATATCAAACGGTCGTGCAAAATACGATCATACAACTGTGACTGTCAATACAGACATGTAGAAAATATAAACATTCAAACTAAGTCCTCAATACATTTATTATCACACTATTTTAAAAAAAATAGTGAGGACTTCTACAGCTCTAACTCGGACCATCACTCCATTCCCCGACTAGAACCCGCGATATTTTCATTTTTTGAAGAGAACAATGGAAGAAAAGGGTGAGCTCAACTAGCCCAGTAAAGAATATTATGACTAAGATAATGAAAAATAAATTATCGTTAGCCTTCAATAAATCAGATAAAATATTATGGACAACACGTTTTAGATCAATATTCGCAGCGAAAATAACAATTCATTAGAAGAGTTAAGTAGAGAATGATGTCTACTATCTTTTTTGATTTAAAAGTCCATCATTAATATTTTATCCCTGTAACATCAATCAATATACATCTCGAATCAAATATTCATCTTTTGCACTACGGGCCAAAGATATTCATTTGTATCACCAGTTGGTCATGTTCATCTCAACACCTGTCCATCTTTGCACTACGGGCCAAAGATATTCATCAGGTAATCATTCATCTTTGCACTACAGGCCAAAGATATTCATCAAGCAATCATTCATCTTTGCACTACAGGCCAAAGATATTCAGTTATATCACCATTTAGGACTGAAAATGATAAAAAACAATACGAATAACGAATCCAATGAGATAAAGGACAAATATTAGAGAATTTATCTAGAGTTCAAGAATGAAGATCAAAACCTGGATCCAATCAAAGATGATTTGGAAGAAAAAAATTATTATTTTTATCGTGAATAGTAACTCATAAATAGTAACTCGACATGAAAAGATAAAAATTTCACAAGAAAGTTCAGACCAATATTCCAGTGAAATGATATTAGATGAAGCGCAAAACTTAAGGAATTTCTGATCATTTCAGGAATTATAGAAGCAATACTTACCGTAGTAAGTTTAGAGTTAGGAATCTAAAATGAAACAATATATGAAACTGCAATTGAATTTTCACCCGTCAGGCGGTAGTCCGCTCAGACAGATTATTTTCACAATTTAATAACAAATGAATACGAAGAGTTATTCACCAGGTATGCGGTAGCGTAGACAGGTTATTCCCACAAAATAATAAAGAATGAAATAACAATAGGATTTCACTATGCATACGGTAGTCCGCGTAGACATGTTATTCCAACAGAATAATAAAGAATGGAAAAACAACCCTTACGAGTATTGAAAGAAAATAACTTTCTTCATGAATACGAAAGAAATAATAACCCTTACTTTAAAATTTTAGAGACTGCACTAGTGTAATAGCAGAATACTCTTCTTCTTTCTCTCTTATTCTCTCTATACTTTCTCTCTCTATAGCTTTAGTGAATTGATGAGAAATAATGAAGAAATGAGCTTCTATTTATAGGCTCGGCAGGGTAAGGACGGTAAAATAGTCTTTTTGCCATAATTTATGACATTATCGCTTACATTATCGATCCTATGACATCATTGCTTATCTCATCGCTCCGATGACATCCTTGCTTACCTCATTGCTCCGATGACATCATTGTTTGCATAATAAGAGTTTAAATTCAATTTGCATTCTTCCACCTCATTTAACTTTTATACCATGAATTTACTAGAATAATGTTACCATTCTAATTATAAAAATTATACTATTATATAATCACATCATACTACTATAATGTAATATTATAATAACATATTTGAATGAATTATTTTATTAGAAAAGATAAAATACCAACTTTCAACCAATGTCACATGCTAAAAATTCCTCTGTTAAAAAATTCACATTGAATAAATATTTCCTTATCATATATATCAAAAATTAATTATTCACAAATAATATTACAGAACTACAATATTGACAACCAGGTCGTTCCCAGGAAAGAGGGGGCCTTCCGATAAGGATTTCTCCTTACTGGTGCGCAATTAATCAACCTATTTTCTAGACAGAACTTCCTTAGACATTGCCAATAATGCTATCTAATAATATTATTCAAATAATATAAATTATTGATTTGATAATTTGAAATACTGTGCAATGACAATTATTGAATCACTAATATAAAATAGCAAAATAGCACTTATTGATATAAAATATCAACGTAGCAAATATTGAACCAATAAAATATTATGCAATTATTGAATCAATAATATAAAATATTGAACAGTAATTACTGTAACAATAATTGAGTAAGTGCCTTCCTACGTAAGAATCAATAATTCGAAATACTGTGCAATACCGTGTGCTACTGTGCAACACCGCGTATTACTGTATTTTAATCACCGGGTATTTCAACAGTACTAACGGTAACAACTACGCAGTTATTTTATAAAAAGATTATTTCTCTCGCTTTCTATATCCGACATTCATTCCATTATGGGGTCCACCAATGACTGCGCTGTCGTACGAATATTCTCCGACAAAAAGAATATTCCTCGACCAAACGAATATTTCCCGACACAACGAATATTTTTTAACCACTTGCTTACTTTGTGAACTTTGCACATCTCACCCATAACTTATCACGTTTATCAAATCAACACCTTACTATTTCAAAATAATATATAAAAAAAATTAAATCTTATTTATAAAATTTGGGGTCTTACAATATCTTTTTTTTCATATTTGATTCCTTCTCTCGACCCCTAAGGAACAAATATAGAAGACAAAGAAGAAACAATAGGAAGGCTATAGATTTTCATAACACACAAAGTTAGAAATAAGGTGTTGAGTACATGATCTAACTCCTTTTATGAGAGCAATAGGGAGATCAATATCACAATTATTAGTAGGAACAGAGGTATCAATATCACAACTATTAGTAGGAATAAATGAAGTGTTATCATCAGAGTCAAATGGGATTGAAGTAGGAGGAGGACCAAGATCAAGGTATAGCTATTGTGGAGACTTAACAGTAACCTATCTTTATCTCTGCGAACACAAGCATATATTCAATTTATCATATGACTCCCCCACTGGGAATGATTATCAATTACTATAAAGAGAGGAACTACACTAGGTTCAAACTACACTAGGTTCAAACTCCATTAACTCTTTATTTGAGTATGAGTCTTCCCTTTTGGAGTAGAGGTAGAAAGATAGAAAAGGATTCTGATTCCCAAAAAGTAACATCATGAGTGATATAAGCAAAATTGGATGGAGGGTGATAACACTTGTACCCTTTTTGAGTAGGAGAGTACCTAATGAAAACACATCAAAGTGATTTAGAATCAAGTTTACCACGAGCGAAAGTTTTATAATGAACATAACACACACATCTAAAAACTCGCAAGGAAAGAGAGGGATTGGTTATGTGTTTGAGGAGAAAGATAATACTGCGATTACCAAGAACTCGAGATGGCAGACGATTTATAAGGAAATCAATAGTAAGGATAACATTACCCCAAAGAGACTTAGGTGTATGCATAGTGAACATAAGTGTACGGGTTGTGATGTCCCCAAATTTGAGTTTACACCACCCAATTTGAGTTGCCAAAATACAAATAACATATTTAAATTCTCTTATTTAAAATTATTACAATATCGTGTATAGTACGACAACATACACACTAAGTTCTAACAATAATTATTGTCACACTATTTTACAGCTTTATGAGGACTACTACAGCTACTAATTCGGACAATCATTTCATTTCTTTGTTCTTCCCACTAGCCCAAGCTACACTCTCACTTCCTAAAATGAATAATGAAATAAAATGGTGAGCTCAAATAGCCTAGTAAATAATATGATTACTAAGATTACGAAGAATAAATTTTCTTAGACTTCAATAGTGATAAATCAGAGATTTAGAAAATAATAGACAACATAAGTTTTCAACAAACAACTGCAACAAAATGAACAATCCATTAAAAGAGTCAAATAGAATATAATGTACTATCTTCTCTGATTTAAAAAACTCACCATCAAGATTTCATCAACTAACTAATGGTCATGATTAAGCCAATCAACAGTTCATTTTTGCACCCAGACCAAAGAGAACTTTCACCACGTATCATTGTCACATAGACTAAACACACTCAACAATCATATTGTCTTTGCACCCAGGCCAAAGTTATTCAATTGTAAAACCAATGGCCATGATCATGCCAATCAACAGTTCCTCTTTGCACCTAGGTAAAAGAGAACTTTCACTACAACTTAAGTCCTGATGATTATAACAATGATATAAAGGATGAACATAAATAATAAGGATAATAAGATAAAGAATAAACATTAGAGATTTGTAATTTAATTTTTCTAGGGTCCAATAATGTCCAAATTGTCAACACGATATCTAGAATATCAATTCGAGTTCAAGAATAATATATAAGGTTCACAATTCAAATATAACGGTTAAAATTCAATAGGAAGGTTCATGTCAAAAGAAATTAGATGAAACACCAACTATTAAGAAAATTCTAATAATTTCACGAACTTTTATCATTTAATGATAAGGCTGTAGAAACGAATAATAATTTCTTGCCATAAATTTAGGAGTATGAAAAAAAATGATATCACTTACCTTAGCACGTGATCATAAACTGTTTTCTATGTAGTTGATCAACCTATATGTATAATTATAATTTAATTAGTAACTATCGTATATAAGTTTCATGGTGTATGATGTGATAAAAATATGTAATTGCAAGTGCACAGTGTCAAGTTGAAGAACTGGTAAGTACAAGTCGAACCCACAAAAACTAGATTAATTTTAATGTATCATTAATATCTATTTTAGGCGAATTAGAAATAAAGATTGAGAATTGATTAACTAGAATATGAAAACTAATAATGAGGAAACAATCTAGGAATCTGAATCCATTAAATAATAAACATAACATATAATTCAATATCTTCTATTTTTATAACTTGATTATGATTTTGATCTCCCTTCTCTTTAATTTAATAATTTTATAATTAACGTAGGACAAGCATAGACTATGAAAATTTAAGGATTAACTATAACTCATCAAAACTTCTTTGAGCAAGTATGAATTATGAAAAACTCATAGCTTAACAATAATCTATCAAAACCTCTTAATTAATTTAAAATCACATAAGAACTATAAAATGAAGGTATTTCAATAAAGAAACATGAAGGCGAAATCAATTAAACATAGAAGTATAATTAATAAAAGAGATGAAAAATATTATCATGAATAATTATTTAATTTCATCTTCATCCTAGATATAAAAAATTAACTAGACATGAAAATAAATAAACTAACTAAAATAAAGAAGAGAAGAAGATTAAAAATAAATAAGAAAACTCCCTTTAATTAACGATCATTCAACGAACGCACAATGAAGAAGTAATTTAATCTACTCCTACTCCTACTCCTAACCTAAACTAATATAATACCTAGTACCTTTCTCTCTAAAATAAGAGACCTATTTATAGGAAAAGTAAATATGTGCCATAATTTAGATACATTGAACTTGGTCACTTTTTTTTCCTTTTATCATCTTCTTTCCTTCTTGACTTCAATCTTTATATGGTAATCCTCCAAGAGTTCTTTTCCATCTTTAAAAGTTGGATATAAATCCTTTATTTGCTCCCCAAGAAAAATAAATATTATTTCCTACAAAACAAAATAAATTGTATTAGTTAAATAAAATAAGCATATAAAATAATAAATATGAGAATATTAAAATGTATTAATTACGTGTCTATCAAATACTCTCATACCTAGCTTTTGCTCGTCCTCGAGTAAAATAAAAAGAAAATAAAAATAAAACAAAAATTATACTACCCCATTTTTGTATGAAACACGATTGCACTTAGCATGTGCAACAAGCCTTTAAACACCAAAGTTACCCCAAGTGGACGAGTTGTGTCTCATGAAGGCTTGCAGTGAATAAACCCACTAAATTCAAAAATGTATTTGTGTTCAACAAGTCATGAAATTGAAATAAAACTTTTAAATATTTATGGGTATTATACATAAACAAGATTAAATTCAAAATCACACTTTCACCTTATCAAAAATAGTCAATCTTCATTCTAGACACCATCCTTCATAAAATTTATTTCATATGATGCATGCATATGTATATGATATAACTCTTAGTATGGATTTTTACCATAAAAATCAAGAAAACTCATGCTTCTTTTTCTTCTTTCTTTTTTCCTATTTTTCTAATTTTTTTTGACTTGTGCAATGTCTCATTTTCTTAGGCTTTTCAGAGTTACCCATGTAGCGAACGTTGGACTAATGACTCCCAACCAGTTGGCTTTAGGGCACTAGGTGTAAATACATCCCTAAGGGCTTACTAACTCGAGTAACAAAAGCCAAAAAATTAGACTAGTCAAACTGCTTATATCTATCACACTTTTCAGTGTGAATATCGATGCTTCATGAGGCTTAGATACCCAGTTATTTTGTTCAATATAAATTAAAACAGAAATTTATTTCTTTTCCTTTTTCAATATTATTCTTTTTTTTTCTTTTCTTTTTTTTTGAAATTACTCGAATCATAGTTTATACCCCATAACTAAAAATTAGTGCAAACGTGAAATGCAAAATGCTTATAAAATTAATTTTTTTTCAGATAGTATTTCAAACTACGTTTTAGTATCTAATCAAAGGTTCAAGAGTTCTAAATCTTTTAATTTTACTCATGAGTTTTGCTCCTATAGACATATATTAGAATTAATCAAACTCATAAAAAGTCAAACAAAATTTTTATTTATTTTTTATTTTTTTACTATATTTTCCCAAAACAAATTTAATACAATAATACAAACAAACTCCCCCATACCTAAATCATGCATTGTCCTCAATGTATGCAAATGAAGAAAAGAGAACAAAGATGTGAAAGAATTGTACCTTGTATGCGAGGCATTTATTCTATAAAAAAATATGATGAGAAAATAAATAAATGTACATACCTACGAATTTCATAAATCCTAAAAAGCATGTGACTAAAAATGAATGATACAATTGGGTAAGTGAGTGTGAACTTTTCATGATTTTCAGAAGGCCTAGGAAATTGAAAATAGTCAGAATTTTTATCACAGTTATGCTTAAAGTCTACTAAGGAAAACTTTCATTAACATGTTCAAAAGATAGAAGAATTGGTTCAAATACGTGTTCTAATTTAGTTGACTTATTTGTAGTGGATCTCAATAGCTCATTAACCATATCTAAATATTCATATTCATTCCAAATTTGGTCAAGGTGTTTTAAGAAAAAATCAATTGGATCTTTTTCAATTAAGAGTCTATTTTTAATTATTTCTTAGGTCATAGACAACTCTTGTACCATGTTTACTTTAATGGGTTGGTCCAAAAAATCACTAAGTGATTTTTTACGAATAAGTCTTTCAAGGTATGGAGCTTTAGGCTTATAGACTTTATAATACCCGAGAATTTTCAGGAATAAATATTAATTTTGATATTAATAAAAAGTTGTATATTTATGTGAATATAAATAAATATCTTGGTGACATGGAATATAAAAATTATATTCGACTAAGTTGAATAATTGAAGTCTATGTGACGAGTGAATTAATGTGATGGATTTGATGAGAAGCTTAACGTAATGCTTATATGAATTGCCTAGTGTGGCAAGGTGATAAGATAAGTATATTATTAATCAAAGCAATAAAGAAAGTAAGTAAATTAATATAAATTTCCCCAGAGTGGCGCAGTTGCGCCACTTCTGTGCGGTAAACCAGCACAGCTGCGCCGGTAGCAAAACTTGGAATGTAATTTCTGCATGCATGAGTTACTATGTGCTAATTACCCACATTAATAAGATGGGAGATTTATAAGTAAATTGATTAAGTAATATTATTGTTAATTAATTGATATTATGAGTGATAATTATTAATGAGTAATTAATTAATGTTGATTAATTGTTATTGTAAGTAATAGTATATAAATAAGGAAGTGACTAATAAATAAAATAAGAATTATATTTACTCGGTTAATTGTTGTGTGCAAGATATGTGAAGATTAATCATACACTAACTACATTCTATTAAAAAGGGAAGGTGTAGGATGACGCTAACATGAGACTATATAATATATAGAAATTATATATTATGATTAAATGAATTGTGTGAGTTAAGTTACATAATTGATGCTTAGTTGACATTATGTGATGTATGACTACATTAAATATGTACTTCGTGAAATATTATAATAAACTAAATGAATAATTGTTATTCAATGATTATTGCAATAATATAATGGAACTAATAAAGTTGGATTATTATGGTGTGACAATGTCCAATCGAATTATATTAGGTATTAATGAAATGTATATGGATTATATGTTGATATATATATATATATATATATATATATATGTACCCTAACTTACTACATTGTAATATTGTCTCATCATTAGAAATACATTGTGACTCTAATTATAACCTAAGTATATAGTATGTGTATATATAATAGCTTAAGTGTTGTATTTAATCCAACTTGCAAATGCTGAGATCTCATTTGTCCCAAAATAATGGCCCATTCTCTTCCTCATGTGTATAGCTTATAAAGCCTAAGCCTATTCCTTGTTCTCAAACTTAGCAAAATCATAGTCAATGATCAATGGGGGAGTGGCTTCAATAATGGAATTCACCAACTAACCAACAACTCTTCCTTAACCATCATGCAATCCTTCATTCCTTTGGTTTGTTTTAGTGGAGGATAACATTGTCTGTATAATGAATTCTCTATAAATATAGCCTCTCTTTTTCTCATTCCATTTGCTGAGATAATTCTAAGTTGCTATAGAGTGATTGAGAGTAAATATATATCATAGTAGTAAGGATTCTGAGATTGAAGGAATCACAATTAGCAGCAAACTCAGTTAAGCTCAACTAGCAGAGGTATAATTCATTGTTCTTCATTTTGAGAATTTTTAACTCATGATTATGCATGAACTCTTGTTATTTGGATTGGGAAATGATTGTTAGAGGTTATCTAAGCTAGTAAGTATGTTAGAAATATAATGTAACCTGAATAGAGCATGTTTCGTAAGAAAATTTTGATGTTGGGTTTGTTAACTGCCGAAGCAGAAGCTGCTCTATTTCTGGCCGAGACACGGTGCAGCTGCGTCCGTTTTGTACTAGGGTGCAGCGCAGCTGCGCCAGGACCTAATTTTAGTTTTCTATTTCTGTTAAAATCTGTTAAGTCTAACATGTTGATAATACCTTAGCATTGTATGAAGAACATGTTTAACTTGTGTATGTATGATTCTTGATGTAGCATGAGTTGTTTTGACTTTGTTAGTATACATTTCTAAATGAACTTATAGTTTTTAAAATGGACTTTGACATATTATATCATGTTTATATTTTAACTTTTTGAGCATGATTGCATGGTCTAGATAGGCATGAAATGTAAGTTTAAAAGTGTTGAGTAAACACTAGATAACATGGTATACGTTGAGAATGATTTCAAAAACAAAACTTGAACTTTTTGCAAACTAAGTTGCATGAACAAGGGGTATCTATATTCTGATATTTTTGAGCATACATGCTAGTGCTTTTAACATCACGTAGATGACCTATATGTGCACACACTTGTTAGATACGATGAAAGTTGATCAAGTGTGAGTTTAAGTAAGTTCTTAAGCAATAAACAATGCTAGCCATGTGTAAATGATATGAACACATGTGAGCATGCTTATTGACAGATTATATGACCACCTCACATGTATGCCTAGCAAACATGATAGTCCTATATGATTTTATGATCTTGTATGGCCTTAAGTCATTAGAGATATTAATCTAGAACTATAACATGTAAATTGAACTTGGAAAGATTATGGAAGCATGCAAGGATCCTTAACGTGTGTAAACACTATGTAGTAATGTATGCTCTTGTTTGGGAAAGAAATAGAAGAGCAAAAGCTCAACCCTGGTCTGGCTAGGGGACATCGTAGCTGCACCGTCCCTAGGCTTAACCAGGGCGCAGCTGCGCCAGACTACTTTCAGAACTGAAGTTTTTTGCTTATTTTTTGATTTTGTTAGTTAACTTATAATGATACCTAAGCTGCTAAATAGAGTTTAATTGGTACTGATATGTGATAATGGCATACTATGAAGTTGTTTAACTTGAAAAGGGAATCCTAAAGATAAAAGACAATGAAGTAATATCAATTGAGAGTTGTGATTTAAAATGATACTATGCATGGTATGATAAGACTTAACGTATGTGTTGATTGTATATACAAGATAAGGTATGATGTTAAACTATATGACTAATGCGATACATATATACGTAAGTATATTACAATAGGAGTTCGAAGTATTGATAAGCTAAAGGTTGATAAACTACGCTTAAGGCAAGTATCTAGACCTTATCTCTTTAATGCAAGTTTCATAACTGCATTTGATTTTGGTATTGAATGCAAGTACTCGAACTCTACTCTTTATTGAGCATTTATTGAGCTTGTACTATTATTGTCGTACGAGTAAACTATTGGAATTACGACTCATGTCTTATAACTTAATACTTCGAAGCTAAGATAAAGTTTGTAATACCCGAGAATTTCCTAAATATTATTAAATGAATATATTAATGGAAATAAATATTTATCTAAATATAAATATTTATGTGTTCTGAGATGAGCTAACTTAATTATATTAAATTAAATAATAATAATAATAATTAGGAAAATATGGAGTTTGCGATAAACTCGTTGAATGCCTTGTGTGGCTACAGTGATGAGAAATATTACTGATTATATTAATTAATGAAGGAATTACTACGTGAACAATAAATCAAATATTAATTGTTATTATGAAAGATGGAATATTAACGGTGATTAATAATATGTTGATTATTATTATTACAAATAATAGAATAATAATAAGCAACTTGTTTATAAATATAATAAGATTTATATTTATTTAATGTGATAATTAATCATATAAATGTTAATCAATTGTTATAGAAATTAATAATTACATTGATTTATGAGGGATGAATTAATTAATATTTTATTAATTGATTAATTGTCATTATGAATAAATAAAACAAATAAGTAAGTTATTAATATAATAAGATTATATTAATTTCTATGTGCAAGCATGTGAATTAAATGTATAATGTATAAGAGTTACCTATCTATTATATGAAGTGCAGTGCAATGTGACTATGTTATATATATATATATATATATATATATATATAAACTATATAGTAAAGCTTATTGAGTTGTAAGAGTTACATGAAATGTGTATGTGACAATTGTATGTGAAGTATACATTAAAATAGTACATCCTGATTATATTGTAAACAATTGTTGACTAATAGAACTCAATAATAAAGGGGATGATTTAATATGATAATATCCGATCAAATTATATCCGGTATTAACAAAATATACATGGAATATATGCGTACAAATTACATTTACTACATTGAAGTATTACTTATGTAAATTTATATTGTAACATTAAGTTATAACCTATGTATGGATAATATGTATATAAAATATAACATAAGAGTAGAAATTATGTATAAGTGTATAGCATAAGTATTGTAAAATGCTGAGATTTGCTTTGCTTGTCCCATATTAATAGCCTCAATCCTTGCACACGTGAAGACATCATGAAGCTAGATTCTCTATTCCTTAAACTCAGCAATGTAGACTAGTAATCATGCAATAGGGAGTGGTTTTGATGATGGGTTCTAACAACTAAATACCTACCATTTCTTAACCTCCATACAATTCAAATTGTCGTTGGTTTGATTTGGGAGAGAAAAGCTTGGTCTAGGACATTAGCTTCTCTATATATATAAGCTTTTCTTCTTCACAAATTCATTTGCTAAGAGTTTGCATAAGTGTTGAGTGAGAGCATATATATCAGTGTGAAGTGTTCTAAGAGTTGAGAATTCAGTTAACAACAATTGCATTACAGAGGTATAATTCCATGATTATTATTCTTCATTTTCGTTCTCTGTCAAAATTTCTATTCTTGAAATTCTTAAATCTTGATCATGTTGAATTGGGTTGTAATTGGGATATAGAACACTTGTTTAGTGGTTATATGAACTTATATACATGTTTAGTATGCAATGCAGCTTGTCTGGAATCGATTTGGTTATGAAATTTGGGAATTGGCCTAGCTTTTTGCCGTTGCTGGCCCCTGTGTCCAGATTTTGAGTTCTGTTATGATGATGTTAAGTGTAATTAATTATTATAACTTAGGCAAGGCATACTAACATAAGTAACTTGTATATATGGATATGTAGACCTAACGTAAGCATGTTTAAACCAAGATGGTATACATTTTGATAAAACGACTTATGGTTTTCAAAAGGAACTTAAAGTTATGAAATGAGGAACTTTGATATGTTAGACTTATATTGATGTTCTGACTTTTGATACATGATAGTATAGTTTAGAGATGCATGAAAGACACATTAACTTATGTATATAGGTTCTGTAATGTAATATGAACATGTGAACCTCACTAGTGCACATTCCTAACGAAAATGGAAGTTTTGAAAACAAACTTTGACATACTATAACCATGTTGATATTCTGATTTTGCGAGCATAGTAGTATTGTTTAGAAATGCATGAATAACCCGTTGACTTGTGTTTATATGATTCGTAATAAAGCATGAACATGTTGGACTAATTAGTGAACATTACTAATAAAAATACAAGCTTTGCATGTGAGCATTGACATGTTACATTCAGATTTAAATTTTAAATTTATGGACGTGTTTGATAGTACTCTTAACCTCATTAACATCATACATGTGTATATATCATGATTAGGTGTCGTGAAACCAAGTTTAGCGTAAATTAAGCATGCTTTTAAACTAATAATAATGATAGTTACATGTATGCGATATGAATATTCATGAGTATGCCTAATACAAGTTATATGAATACCTTATGTGTTTAAAAAGCAAGCATGTTAGACTTTATGATTTTCATGACCTTAAATGACCGTAAGTTGTCAAAAGTGTTAACTTAGAACCATATCATGAAAGAGAGAACTTAGATGGACTTGGGAAGCATAAAGGCATCCTTTAATATGCATATATGTTATGTGATATCATATGTTGATACTTGAATCTGATTTTGACGGTTAACATACAATAATGCCATAATTTGCTAAAAAGAGTATGTTTGCTATTTGTTGTGATCGTATGTGATAATGACGATATGTAAACTTGATTAACCCAAAAAGAGGAACGTTAAGGATAAAAGTATATTAGTCGAGACTTGTGAATTAATATGATGCTATATAGTATGACGGGGTAACTAGGTTAAAACTTAGTTTATGTGTTGATTGTATATCCAAGATAAGATATGATGTTGAAATATATGACTAATGGATATCATATATATACGTAACTATATTATGATAGGATTAGAATGTGTTAATTAATTTCGTGGATAGACTACGCATAAGACAAGTACTTGAACCCTACTCTTTATTGAGCATTACTGGAGTTTATACTATTATTGGTTATACAAGTAAATAATTGAAAGCATGATTCTTATCCTATGACATAATGCTTTATAAATAGAATAGAGTTTTTTATTCTTGAACTTTGATTCGAGTATTGAACTTATAATTGTTCGCTTATTCATTTAAAGAGCCGTCTGTGCCAATTGATTCGGTTAGACTTATAATATGATTAGAAAGCTGTCCAAACCAATTGAATGGTGCAGAATTCTTGTGTTAACTAGTTTTGAACAACTTTCTTTGAAGGGGATATATATTTGTCGGGAGACCGACGTGCGCACTTAAGTATGATTAAATGTTATGCATAATATGGGGTAATTTAGGCTGATCACCTGTTATACTTATTTTATTGGATTTTCAGTATATTACTGTTAATTCTAGTAAGAGTTCATAGTCCTTAGTGACTGCTCAGTATTCAGTTATCTTGAAATCTTAAATTGATTTAGTATTGAATCATATTGATATTATTCTGTCCTTAGCGACTGTTATTGAGAAATGTTGATATTCTTGCTATCCTTGAATTATCATACCTTGCTATACTCTTTTTGAGATTCGAGAACTATATTACTCACCCTTGTTGTTATATTACTTGCTGAGCAAACTTGTTGCTCATTCTTGCTTTCCCTAAAACATTTCAGTTAAGGCAGAGCCGTCCAGACCCTCGAGTACCGACAAGGGCAAGGGAAAGGCTACCGACTAGTTAGTCCCTTTTTTGTTTTAAATATTATAATGTTGTAGTAAGACTGGATTTGACTATGTTTAAGCTTAAGTTAGATTATGTAATAAGTCGTTATTTGATATTATTATGTAATCTATTAAGTACTGTAGGTTGCGAGACTTGGGAAAATAATTATAATAAATCATTGTAAATTATTCTAGATTAGATTTTTTCGATGTGATGGTGTAATTTAAGTTATTATGAGAACGTGACGAACCAAATTCGAGTGACCCTGTAGCGGTCCGAATTTGGGGGCGTCACAGGTTGGTATCAAAGCGGTAGTTATAAACCTTAGGAGCGAGTGTCCTTAGATTATAACTTAGGAGAACTTAGAAGCTAGAAAGGGATTGAACTCACATAGAGTTTTCCCTATAGAGAGACTTAGTGTGTTATGAAATGTAACTTCATTCTATAAAGTGAACTTATGTTTTATTTAACATTCTAATGGAGTTGCTGTTTGTTTGTCTTGTGTTTGTGATTGTAGGATGACAAACACAGGAGTACCTAGTAGAGTGGCCGAGGAGGAGGCTAGAGATATACATGTAGTATACGAGGCACCTCTAGAGGCTGTGACAGTGCAGGATATTGCACCGTTCGAGTCTGACGATGAGGACGAGATTGAGATAGAGTCCGATCCAGAGGAGGAGCCGATGGAGGACGAGCCGACGGAGGATGAGCCAGTAGAGGACTCTGATGAGGCTACTATAGAGGAGCAGATGTTAGGCGAGTACGAGGAGCGTATTCTAGAGTTGGACTGCAGAGTCCAGGAGCTGGAGGCTGAGGCCAAGGAGAGAGAGTCTGAGTTCCAGAAGCTGAGGGACGAGGACCACTAGAGGAAGCTAGACATGCAGGAGTTAGAGGTGGAGATTGCTTACCGTAGGGAGGCAGGGATCAAGATGGGAACCTTATTCCACAGGTCGGTATCCAGAAACGTAGATCTGGCAGGGAAGCTAGAAGAGGTCGAGCGGAGGGAGTTGAGTAAGAATACTGAGAAAGAGGCACTCCGTACTCAGCTAGAGTTGGAGGTTATGGATAGGATACACTTCGAGGAGAAGTGGAAAGCGGCTAACGAGAGAGCTGGCGACCTAGAGGATGAGGTCAGATGCAAGAAGAGGAAGATGAACAAGATGGGGTATGTATTCCGTTCAGCTTTTGAGAGGGTGATCGATGGTGTATACCACTACCCGGCGGAGCAGGGATAGACCCTACATAATTTGAGCCGAGAACTGATAGCGTATATAGCACAGATCGAGTACAAGAGCGCCGTGGAGCGTGGGATGATGGGATGAGACCCTTTGTTAGTCTAGTAGTAGTATTTACTTTATGTGATATATATACTATGTTATAATCCCAACTTTTTGTGTAAAGTGTGGGATAGTGATGTAAACCCCGAGTAAGCTTTTGTTAGAGGGGTAGTATGTTAGTATTCCCCGTCTTTTGTGATATTAGGGGATATGTGATAACATTTATAGAAATATGCTAGGATAATCATGTAATGAAATGATTTGGCATATGAATATAAATGAAGCTTATTTTAGAAATGCGTTATAAAATTTTATGCCTTTAGTATTAAAAGAAATACTTAAGTAATATAACTGAGTAATAATAAAATGAAAATTTGTGATACAGATAATGCCGCCCAGAATTAGATTAACTGCACCTGAGGAGTCAGTAAACAATGAGAGAGAACAAGTAGACCCGATCCAGAAGCTAGTAGATCGGTTAGGAGAGGCCCTTAGGGGAAGGAACAACGAACCCGTTCGCCCCAACCCTCAAGCAGTGCCAGTCACAAGCTTTAAGGGCTTTAGGAGTGTAGGACCCCCAGAGTTTGAGGGTACTACCGATCCGATCATAGCTCAGACATGGGTTAAGGTTATAGAAAAGGCTTTCACCATAGCACGTGTGGGTGAAGACCAGAAGACAGTATTTTCTACGTACATGATGAGAGGAGAAGCGAACTACTGGTGGGAGGCGAATCAGTAAAGAGCTGGAGAAGGAATAATAGCTTGGGATAGATTCAAGCACTATTTTTCGAGAACTACTTCTCGAAAAGCATGAAGAATCGAATTGAGGTGAAGTTCTTAGAACTGAAATAAGGTGATATGACGGTGGCACAGTACACGGCTAAGTTCAACGAACTAGCGCGATTTGCAGAACACCAAGTTGGAGATGAGGAAAGATAGGAGAGATGATTCGAACAAGGGCTGAAGCTGTGGCTGTTCAATAAGGTATCAGTTCTTCAAATTGATTCCTTTGCGACATTGCTGGAGAAGGCGATCATTGCGAAAGGTGGCAGTGAGGCCTTAAGTCTTTACAACAAAGAGAAGAAAAGAAAGAATACCGAAAGAGAGATCCGTACTGGAGGAAGTAGTAGTGGAGGAAGCAACTTTGGTAAAAGGAAGTGGGAGAACAACAACAACAAAAACAACAACAATCAGTCGTGAAATTTTCGTGGAGGATTTAAGAAGAGGGCAGAGGGATGCCCAAAATGTGGGAAGAACCATCAGGGTGATTGCTAGAAGGGACGCGAGACTTACTACAACTGCGGCCAGGAGGGGCACATTTCGTCCAACTGCCCAAAACTGAAAAAAAATATAAGGATGCTTTGCATGTGGCTTGATGGAGCACCGGATTAAGGACTGCCCGAAGAAGGGAAGTAGCGGAGGGAGCCAACAAGGGGGAAACAAACTGATGATCGACGGACCAGCACAATCCAACCGCCCAACCGCCCGAACCTTAAACATGACCATCTAGGACGCAGTGGCTGCGAAGGACGTGGTGTCAGGTATAATCCCAATCAATGATATAAATGCTTATGTATTATTTAATTTGGGTGCCACCTGTTCTTTTGTATCTGAAGAATTTGCTAGTAAACTTAATTCACCCAGAGAACGATTAGAAGATCCCTTGAACATAGAAGTTGCTAATAAGGAAGTAATCCCTGTAGAATTTGTTTACCGAAATTGTCTCACAAACATTAGAGAACATGAACTGAGCGTAGACTTAATTCCTATTATATTAGGAGAATTTGACGTAATACTGGGAATGGATTGGTTGTATAACCATGCTACAATAATTGACTGTCAGAACAAATGTGTGAACCTTCAGACTCCGAGTAAGTCTAAGGTAGTGTTTTATGGTAGCTCATCGCTTAAGCAATCGTGTTACGTTACGATGATGCAGGCCAAAAAATTGTTAAGGAAAGGATGTGTAGGCTATTTAGCTTACATCGTAGATACTCGGAAAAAGGGAGTAGAAATTAAAGATATATCCGTAGTGAATAAATTTCAAGATGTATTTTCGGACGATTTGCCTGGTCTTCCACCAAACAGAGAAATCGAATTCATAATAGACTTAGCACCGGGAACGGCACCGATTTTGAAAGCTCCATATCATATGGCGCTGGTAGAAATGAAAGAGTTGATGATACAACTGCAAGAGTTATTGGATAAGGGTTACATTCGACCGAGTGTGTCTTCTTGGGGAGCACCAGTGTTATTCGTTAAAAAAAAGGATGGATCAATGAGGCTCTGTATCGATTATCGAGAATTGAACAGAGTAACGATCAAGAACAGATTTCCGCTACCTAGAATAGACGACTTATTGGATCAATTAAAGGGAGCGAAATGTTTCTCGAAGATAGACCTACGAACAGGATATCACCAACTGAAGGTACGGGATGAGGACGTACCAAAGACTACGTTTCGAACCCGTTATGGACATTACGAGTTTTTGGTAATGTCATTTGGATTGACTAATGCTCCGGCAGCATTTATGGACTTGATGACCCGAGTTTTCAAGCCATACTTGGATAAGTTTGTGGTAGTTTTCATCGACGACATTTTGATCTACTCGAAGACAGAGGAAGAACACGCTGAACATCTGAAGATAGTTTTGGAGGCGCTAAGAAAGGAGAAGATGTATGCAAAATTTTCTAAGTGTGAATTTTGGATGGAGAAGGTTCAACTCTTAGGACATGTGGTGGATAAGAATGGAATCTCAGTAGACTCTGCAAAGGTAGAAGAAATAAGTAATTGGGAACAGCCGAGAACACCAACGGAGGTGAGAAGTTTCTTAGGGTTAGCTGGGTACTATCAAAGATTCATCCAAGATTTTTCTAAGATAGCAACCCCGTTGACCAATCTGACGAGGAAGACGGTGAAATTTGTATGGACAGACAAATGCGAAGAGAGTTTTTAAGAGTTAAAAAAGAGATTGAGCGAAGCGCCTGTGTTATCACTACTAGATGATGCGAGAAATTTTGTGGTGAATAGTGATACATTGCACAAGGGACTTGGTTGTGTGCTCATGCAACACGACAAAGTCATTACGTATGCATCACTACAATTGAAGGATTATGAAAAATGATACCCTACTCACGACTTAGAGTTACCGACAGTAGTTTTTGCGTTGAAGATTTGGAGGCATTATTTGTACGGAGAGAACTGTGAGATATACACGGACCACAAAAGTCTAAAATATATCTTCACACAAAAGGAGTTAAATATGCATCAGAGGAGGTGGTTAGAATTGATCAAAGACTATGACTGCGATATTCTTTATCACCCGGGAAATGCAAACGTGGTTGCCGACGCTCTGAGCAGAATAGGAAGGAAGAAGCTGTTTCATTTGACGACCCAGAAGGAATTGGTAAGAGAAATGGAAATGATTAGAGATAGAGGTAAAAGGACCAGAGAGGTCTGAATAGAAATTATTTGTAATGGAAGCTCATCCGACATTATTGGATAGAGTGAAGGAATCACAAGAAAAAGATGAAGAGTGCGTGAAAATCAGGAAAAGGATCGCAGAAAATGAAGAAGAGAGATTTCGAATGGATAAAGACGGTATCTTGAGATTCGAAGGGAGAGTATGGGTGCCAGCGATAACCGAATTAAGAGAAGAGATTTTGCACGAGGCACACAATACGATGTATTCCGTTCATCCGGAAGGCACTAAGATGTATCGAGATTTGAGGCAACACTTTTGGTGGCCCCATTTGAAATGGGAAGTCATAGAGTGCGTTAGTAGATGTTTGACTTGCCAACGCGTTAAAGCAGAGCACCAGCGACCGAGTGGTTTACTACAATCGTTGGAAATACCGGAATGGAAATGGGAGCATATTACGATGGATTTTGTAAGACCCCAAATTTTATGAATAAGATTTAATTTTCTTTATATATTATTTTGAAATAGTAAGGTGTTGATTTGATAAATGTGATAAGTTATGGGTGAGATGTGCAAAGCTCACAAAGTAAGCAAGTTGTTATAAAATATTCGTTGTGTCGGAGAATATTCATTTGGTCGAGGAATATTTTTTTTGTCGAAGAATATTCGTACGATGGCACAGTTATTGGTGGACCCCACAATAGAATGAATGTCGAATATAGAAAGCGACAGAAATAATTTTTTTCTAAAATAACTGCATAGTTGTTACCGTTAGTACTATTGAAATACCCGGTGGTTAAAATACAGTAATACACGGTGTTGCACAGTAGCACACGATATTGCACAGTATTTCGAATTATTGATTCTTACGTAGGAAGGCACTTACTCAATTATTGTTACAGTAATTACTGTTTAATATTTTATATTATTGATTCAATAATTGCATAATATTTTATTGGTTCAATATTTGCTACATTGATATTTTATATCAATAAGTGCTACTTTCCTATTTTATATTAGTGATTCAATAATTGTCATTGCACAGTATTTCAAATTATCAAATAGATAATTCATATTATTTGAATAATATTATTAGATAGCATTATTGGCAATGTCTAAGAAAGTTTTGTCTAGAAAAGGGGTTGATTAATTGCGCGCCAGTAAGGAGAAATCCTTATCGGAAGCCCCCTCTTTTCTGGGAACGACCTGGTTGTCAATATTGTAGTTCTGTAATATTATTTGTGAATAATTAATTTTTGATATATATAGTAAGGAAATATTTATTCAATGTGGATTTTTTAATGGAGGAATTTTTAGCATTTGACATTGGTTGAAAGTTGGTATTTTATCTTTTCTAATAAAATAATTCATTCAAATATGTTATTATAATATTACATTATAGTAGTATGATGTGATTATATAATAGTATGATTTTTATAATTAGAATGGTAACATTATTATAGTAAATTCATGGTATAAAAGTTAAACGAGGTGGAAGAGTGCAAATTGAATTTGAACTCTTATAATGCAAACAATGATGTCATCGGAGCGATGAGGTAAGCAAAGATGTCATCGGAGCGATGAGGTAAGCAATGATGTCATAAGATCGATGATGTAAGCGATGATGTCATAAATTATGGCAAAAAAACTAATTTACCCTTACCCTGCCGAGCCTAGAAATAGAAACTCATTTCTTCATTATTTCTCACCAATTCACTAAAGCTACAGAGAGAGAAAGTATAGATAGAATAAGAGAGAAAGAAGAAGAGTATTCTCCTATTACACTAGTGCAGTCTCCAAATTTTTAAGGTAAGGGGTATTATTTCTTTCGTATTCATGAAGAGAGTTATTTTATTTCAATACTCGTAAGGGTTGTTATTCCATTCTTTATTATTATGTTGGAATAACCTGTCTACGCGGACTACCGCTTGCATAGTGAAATCCTGTTGTTATTCTATTCTTTATTATTATGTAGGAATAACATGTTTTCGCGGACTACCGCATGCTTGGTGAATAACCCTTCGTATTCAGTTGTTATTAAATTATGAAAATAATCTGTTTGAGCGGACTACCGCCTGACGGGTGAAAATCCAATTGCAGTTTCGTATATTGTTTTATTTCAGATTCCTAACTCTAAACTTACTACGGTAAGTATTGCTTCTATAATTCCTGAAATGATCAGAAATTCCTTGAGTTTTGCGCTTCATCTAATATTATTTCACTGGAATATTAGTCTGAACTTTTTTGTGAATTTTTTATCTTTTTATGTCGAGTTACTATTCATGACTTACTATTCATGCATTACTATTCACGGTAAAAAAAATTTTTCCTTCCAAATCATCTTTGATTGGATCCAAGTTTTGATCTTCATTCTTGAACTCTGGATAAATTCTC
Source organism: Panax stipuleanatus (assembly GCA_020205555.1). Lineage (NCBI taxonomy): Eukaryota > Viridiplantae > Streptophyta > Magnoliopsida > Apiales > Araliaceae > Panax > Panax stipuleanatus. The sequence continues at coordinate 14,241,495 of CM035116.1, forward strand.
TAATATTTGTCCTTTATCTCACTGGATTCGTTATTCGTATTGTTTTTCATCGTCCTCAGTCCTAAATGGTGATATAACTAAATATCTTTGGCCTGTAGTGCAAAGATGAATGATTGCTTGATGAATATCTTTGGCCTGTAGTGCAAAGATGAATGATTACCTGATGAATATTTTTGGCCCGTAGTGCAAAGATGGACAGGTGTTGAGATGAGCATGACCAACTGGTGATACAAATGAATATCTTTGGCCCGTAGTGCAAAAGATGAATATTTGATTCGAGATGTATATTAATTGATGTTATAGGGATAAAATATTAATGATGGACTTTTAAATCAAAGAAGATAGTAGACATCATTCTCTACTTAACTCTTCTAATGAATTGTTATTTTCGCTGCGAATATTGATCTAAAACGTGTTGTCCATAATATTTTATTTGATTTATTGAAGGCTAACGATAATTTGTTTTTTATTATCTTAGTCATAATATTCTTTACTGGGCTAGTTGAGCTCACCCTTTTCTTCCATTGTTCTCTTCAGGAAATGAGAATATTGCGGGTACTAGTTGGGGAATGGAGTGATGGTCCGAGTTAGAGCTGTAGAAGTCCTCACTATTTTTTTAAATAGTGTGATAATAAATGTAATGAGAACTTAGTTTGAATGTTTATATTTTTTACATGTATGTATTGACACTCACAATTGTGTGGTCATATTTTGCATGACCGTTTGATATGAAAGATTGTATTTGGATTCTGTACCATGTATTTGGCGACTCAGAATGGGTTGAGTATTGAACCTATTTTGGGGGCGTCACAGTTGGTATCAGAGCTTAGGGATATGATCTCTGGCGAAGATCTGGGAATAAAACTAGGAGGGGAGAGACGAGTAAAATCCTTCGCTAGTGTGTGTCATACCTAAGCTTATTTGGTATTTAATTGGTCATTTGGAACATAGGGTTAATATGTGATATGTTAATTTGTTTGATTAACCCTTGTTTTGTGGCAGTATTTGAGAATGGCCGCTGAAAATCTAAACAATGGAGTGAATGAGACCGTTGAGACACCTTTAATCACCAACCAGGAGAACGTGCAACAGGAAGGTTATATTCCTCCTGTAAACAACCCTACCGAAGAAACGATAAATGACGGGATGTTTAGTAGTTTTTTACAGTTCATGCAAAACCAGACGAGGGAGACTCGTGTTTATAATACAGGTGAAAATAACAACTCGTGGCTTGTCACTGCCAAGCAGTTCAAAGAGTTGGGACCACCAGAGTTTTAGGGAAAGCCAGATCCAATCAAGGTCGAAAATTAGATTAAGCAAATTACCAAGATATTTGATGTCTTGGGATGCACGGAGGAACAGAAGGTTCCATTTGCCACCTTTATGTTCCATGGAGAGGCAGATTATTGGTGAGAATCTGTGAAGCGTACCCAGCCTGCCGCACTCAAGATGTCTTGGGGGACGTTCCAGAAACTGTTCAATGACAAGTACTTTCCAGAAAGTATTCGTCACATGAAAAAGGTAAAGTTTATCAGACTTGAACAGAATAACATGACTGTGTCCCAGTACGAGGCTAAGTTCGCGGAGTTATCCCGGTTTGCACCTTGTTTGGTGGAGAATGAGGAACGTATGACGCGGATGTTTATGAGAGGTTTGAAACCAAAAATTCGTCACTACCTCATTTCTCATAAATTTTCTCTATATTCGGATGTAGTGAACAGGGCCCAATTATTAGAACGAGATAATGATTATGTTCAACCAAGGGACAACAACCAAGGTTGTACCGGTGGCAGCAGTCATCGGAACAATGACAACCAGCAGGGAGAAAAGTATCATGACAGAAGCGGTAAACACTCTAGTGGTAATCGTGGCCATGATAATAGAAGAAGTGAGTCGGGGGGAGATTTCAAGAAGAGAAGGTACAACAATGAGAACGTGAAAGCATCGACAGCAGCACCAACATCAACTGTTTCTAGGGGAGGAGAACGACCGCCGGTCGTATGCTATAAATGCGGACAAGAGGGACACATCAGCCCCAACTGCACACAACAATTGAAGGTGTGTTATAACTATGGAAAGGAATGGCAAATAGCTCGAGTGTGTCCTGTAGCGAAACCAAGTCTAGCAGGGATAGTGACTCCAAAGGCTATCCTTGACAAGTCAAAGTCAGTGGTTCCTGGAAGAGCTTTTGTCGTGACTGCCCAACAAGCAAGGAACCAGAACGAGGTTATTACGGGTAGCTGATAATAAACTCTTGCGAAGTTTACACTTTATTAGATACCGGTGCTACCCATTCTTTTATTTCATCTGCTTGTGCTCAACATTTGAACTTGACACCTGAGAAATTAGACTTTGACTTATCTGTTGAAACTCTGTTAGGAGAAACCGTCGTTACATCTACAGTTTATAAATCTTGCTTGATTCAAATTGGTACCCTCACCCTACCTGTTGATCTTATATCTTTGAAAATACTTGTATTTGATGTAATTTTAAGAATTGACTGGTTGACCACTTATCATGCCAAAATTGATTATTTTTGTAAGGTTGTTAGTTTTTATATTCCTAACCAACCTATTGTGCGAATTCAAACAATCAAACCACTAAAATCAATCAATGTTATTTCAAGTCATAAAGCTATTTGTTTATTGAAAAACGGATGTCAAGCTTTCTTAGCCCATGTCACTGATCTAAACCAGAATACGTCAGGTTTGAATGATATTTCTGTTGTTAATAAGTTTTCTGATGTATTTTTCGAAGAACTTCCCAGTCTACCCCCGGAACGTGAAGTTGAATTCTTTATTGACCTTGAACCCGGTACAAAATTCATTTCTAAAACCCTATATCGAATGGCTCTTATTGAACTTCAAGAGTTAAAGGTCCAACTACAAGAGTTATTAGACATCAGTTTTATACATCCTAGTACATCTCCTTGGGGTGCTCCTGTTTTATTTTTAAAGAAGAAAGACGGGAGTATGCGACTTTATATTGACTATCGGGAGTTGAACCATGTCACCATCAAGAATAGGTATCCGTTACCTCATATTGATGACCTGCTCGACTAGTTGCAAGGTGTACAATTCTTTTCAAAGATCGATCTTTGTTCTGGATATCATCAGCTGAAGATTAAAACTGAGGATATTCCGAAGACTGCTTTCAGAACTCGATACGGGTATTATGAATTCTTAGTTATGTCTTTTGGATTGACTAATGCACCTGCTGCTTTTATGGATATGATGAACCATGTATTCAAGGAATATTTGGATCAGTTCGTGGTTGTCTTTATTGATGACATCATCATCTATTCCAAAAACCGTGAAGATCATGAGCACCACTTGAAGCTAGTACTTCAAAAGCTTCGTGAAAACAAGCTATATGCCAAGCTGAAGAAGTGCGAGTTCTGGCTTGAGGAGGTAGCATTATTTGGGCAAGTGGCATCAAAACGTGGAGTATCTGTTGACCCGGCGAAGATTGAAGCAATACAAAGTTGGGAGAAATCGAAGTCGGTGACCGAAGTATGTAGCTTTCTGGGCTTAGCTGATTATTATCGGAGATTCGTGGAAGGATTTTCTCGAATCGCTACACCATTAACTCAGCTAACTCGAAAAGATACAAAATTCATATGGAATGAGGAATGCGAGAAGAGCTTTCAAGAGCTCAAGAGGAGACTTATTTCGGCACCTGTTCTGACGATACCATCCGGTTCGGATGGATTTATCATTTACAGCGATGCTTCGGGCAAAGGGTTAGGATGTGTTCTCATGCAACATGGAAAAGTCATAGTCTATGTCTCACGACAACTCAAGGAATTTGAGAGGAATTATCCTACTCATGATCTAGAGTTGGCAGCAGTCGTTTTTGTGTTGAAGATCTGGAGACACTACCAGTATGGGGAGAAAGTGGAGATCTATACGGATCATAAGAGCCTCAAGTATTTCTTCACCCAGAAGGAACTTAACATGCGGCAACAACGTTGGCTTGAGCTGTTGAAAGTGTAACGGGACGAATTTTAATTGAACCGTGATTCTAGGGACAGATTCCTTTTAAGGGAGGAAAGATGTGACGAACGAGATTTTTGTAATTTAATTTGAATATTTATTGAATTAAATAAATATTTTTTGATAATTTAATTATTGAGTTAAATAATTAATTGATGAAATTGTGGTAAATTAATTTAATTATATGTGTTACATTAGTTAAATTAATGTAGTGAATTTTTATATTCAAAGTATGTATTTAACTGAGCTTACTTAATTAAATGAATTAATTCATAAGCATAATGTGTTCTAATTAAATTAATAATTAATTAGAGATTTAATGATTTGACATAATTAATAAATAAGAATTTTAATTATGTGACTATGTGATTTATTGTGGAATTATGCTATTTATTTAATTGATTTAAATAAGATATTTGATTAATTGCCTAAATGAGTGTGACATTATTAAACTATATAATAAGAAGTAATTAAATTAAGGGGAAAGGAGAGGGAATGAGAGAAACCAAACATGGCCTTAATGGGAGTTAATGGCAGTTCACCCATGATGGATCAACTGACCATTATATCGACAGTTTATATCATATATGCATATTATATATCAGTATTCCTATATTCCTATAACATAAATTTCATCAGAGCAAAAATAGAGAGAAAACACAGAGAGAAAAATTAGAGAGAAAGTTGGAGAATTAAAGCAATTGTTATCAAACAGAGACTGCAAGGGTAATCCCTACATCCCAATTCTTATTCACGTATTATATTTCTCCATCACTGCATATTTATAAGTTGTGTGAAATTGTGATTAAAAGCTTGAATTGGTGAATTATGTGTATATACATGTTAATATAGGATCATAACATGTTTCTACCAATTAAAGTATGTTCATACATGTCTAAATTGAAGTTTGAAAAGTACAGAACCTTCTTTTCCATTTACATGCTTTAAAAATTCTCTGTGAATAGAAAAATTGATATTTGTTCATTATATGGCTATATGTGTGTTCATATGTGTTTATAACATATTATATGCCATATATGCATAACTTCAGTGATCAAACCATCGAATTTTGTTTATATTTGGGTTTTCAAAATTACAGAGTCGTATATATGGCCATACGGCCCTTACGTACAAATTTTATACCATCAATCGATGGTTTAACTTTGAATTAACACTTGCATATGATTGTACACGTTTGTACGAACAAAACGAAAGTTAAACGAATGGATTCGGTGTTATAACGAATCCGTAACGTTGAATTTCTTGATTTTCCTTCAAAACATAATTAAGTATGAAAAATAGTGAAATTATATGATTTGATTCAAATAATTGTATGTTTTAACTTGTTAAAATCATGCTAAAAAGGTTGGGTAATGATTATATGTGTATTATAGTGTCTGGGTATGCTTAAATTCATGTGTGAATAAATTAATTGGATGTTTTGGCCAAGTTCTGTTTTCCTCGCGAACCTCAGAATGTGGAACTGGCATGTCGCGCCGCAGCGCCAGCTCCAGACCTTAAGGTCCGCGCCGCAGCGCCAAGGATAGCTTATATGGTAGCGCCGCAACGCCACTTTGTAGTTTGTCCAGAAATGAGAATTTTAATTATTTTAGTCCAGGGAATGTAATAGTAACCTAATCTAATGAACATAAAAATGTGTTAGACATATAATGGAATATTAAAATAGATTCTTAACATGTCAATGAGGTACTTACATGTTTAATTGAACTGTTGAACGCATAGTTAGCTAGTCGTTCGTGAAATCTAATATTTTGTGAAGACAAATATTGTGATTTGATTAGTATAATCATAATCAGAGTTTAGACAGAAGAGAATGAACCTGTGATGCTAGTTACGTTATTGATTAATGTGTATTATGATTGTATTGGTATGTAGGACTTAATAAAGAACGTGAATTATAAATTGTAGCTTGTGCAAGAGGCAAGTTTCCTAAACTTAAACTTTACTTTTACATTGAGCAAGTATCCTATCTCTAACTTAGTGTTATTATGCAAGTTCTTAACATTCTAAGTTATTCATTTATCAAGTCTTAGACTTATGTTCTATATCGAGCGAGCTCTTGTTTTTAATTGTTCAAGTTCAAAGGTTTCATATTTGATGCTATAACTCATTTAAGCATGATTCAGCTATACAATACTTATTCGATTGTATACTCTTGAGATTTACCATTCAAGTTGAATATCGATGTTATTGTTGAACTTATAGGACTAGTGAACCCTTATTTATTCGACTAGTCCATAGTTGATGTACGTTCTAAATTCTAGAATACTTATTGAGCTTATCCAAACCAAACTTCCTTTGGTGCGGACTCTGATGTCAAAACTGAGATGAACAACCCTGTAAAGGGGATTATTTACGTTTTAGCGTTGAGATATTATGCACAGTATGGTACTAAGGGCTGATCCCCCTAAGTACGAGAAGTAGAGTCCATAGTCTTATGACTGTTAAAGGTTTAAAGTATAAACTCTTTACAACCTAGGACATAGTTCAAGGTCTTATAACCCTCAGACGTTCTTTTGATTCCTGTTATTCATTCTTGAGTCAAAAGTTGAGTTTCTTTATTCAGATATCTTTGATTCACTCTCATGTTATTATATTATTGTCATATTATTATACTTGTGGGCAATCGTGCTCACTCTTGGGTAATAATAACATTGCAGTTAAGAACGAAAGGTCCGACGAGCCTTCTACTAGCAAAGGCAAGGGCAAGGGCAAGGTCAACAAGTGATGAAGACTTGTTGTTTATTTTTATATGTTTATGTTTCAGACTTATGTTCAAGTTGTTTAAGACTTATTTATTTGTTTATGTTCCGCACAGATGTTTAAGGTTAGTATGACCTAGGATTATATTTATTATTCAGATGTTGTAACCCCATAAGGGGAGGATTTATTTCTATTTATTGCATGGTTTGCATTTATTATGGGTAGATAGATAGATGATATTTGTACGGTGAACACCAAGTCCCGTGGAAATTGAAGTACCCGGATTTGGGGGTGTCACAGGTTGGTATCAAAGCTGTAGATTATGAACCTTAGGTGGGGGAAAACCTTAGGATAGTAGCCTTTTAGAGATCGAGAACATAGTAATGATAACTCTTATCGAATTCTAAGAAAGATAATAACTTATCTTATATGCTATGTGCTTATACTTATATACTTGAGTATCGATTAGCATCACGTAATAACTAAGACTTTAAATTTTATTTGTCAGGATGACGGATGTTGGAGAACCTAGTCAGTCCAGGGATATTGTACCCCTAGAGGCTAGAGAGGAGGAGCCCCAAGATATCCACGTAGTCTAGGAGCAGTTAGTCCGACGAGAGCCATCACCCTTGATTACAGTCATTGGTCAGGAGTATGTGCCGGTGTCTGATTCAGAGGACTCTGAGGAAGACCCTGAGGAGATTGAGGTTCAGGCTAAGGTAGCCAAAGAGGAGGAGGAAGACCCTGAAGAGTTCCCACCGAGCTCTATCAGTGCTAAGATGTATGACGAGCTGTATGACCGTAACATAGAGTTATGTGATACTGTTCAGGAGCTGAGGGAGACTGTTCAGGAGCTGAGGGAACGGTCGGTTACTCAACAGTCTACCATCGAGCTGAGGGATGGAGAGGTTGAGGCTCTTCACACACGGTTGGGAAATGTAGAGTGGGATTTGGCTCACGAGAAAGGCCAAACCGAGCAGAAGTCAGAGGAAGTGGGGGAATTGAAGAATAAACTAACAAAGAAATCAGCAAGGCTGGCCATAACAGAGGAGGCCTGGGTAAGGGAATCACGATGAGCAGATCTCGCAGAAGATAACTGTCGGGAGAAGAAGGCCAAACTTGAGGAGACGTACTCTACACTTCAGTATTCAATTAATGAGGCCCAGGATCGGCTTATGAGGTACCCAATTCAGTTCGAAGGACTACCGTCATACATGCTAGATCGCAGGACGATGTCCTGAATTATGGAAGAAGAGCGTGGCAAAGCTGATCGTCGCCTTAATAGGCAGTGATAGGAACATTTGATTTTGTGAAACCTATCTGGTAGTTAATAATGTAAATTCCAATGTGTTTATAAACAGAGGAATATTTTATGTTTTAAATCCTGTAGATTCTTTATCTCGGGATAGTTGATGTAAATAGCAGTAATGCTATCGTATTATGTTAAAACTTTTGATTTAATAAAATAACAAACTTTATTTGAGACGATGTGTTGTAATGATTGTGTCTAAATGCTTAAGTTAAGCTTTAGATATTTAGAGAATTGAATAAAGATCTAATAAGCGTATATCTTAACAGAAATATGCCGCCAAGGAGAAGACCAAACCGTTGACCGGCCCAGGAAGGGTCAACTAACAACAACAACGATGCCAATGCTAACCCCGTTCAGCATTTGGCGAACTTACTTGCTGGAGCGCTTAACAACCAACCTCAAGCTCCATCGAACACAACGTTCAAGGACTTCAAGGCGGTGGGACCGCCAGAGTTTAAAGGCACCATGAACCCGATAGAAGCTCAAACCTGGGTGATGGAGATGGAGAAAGTTTTTGACGTCGCTAGAGTCAGAGAAGACCAGAAAACTGCCTATGCAACGTTCATGCTAAAATTAGAGGCCAGCTATTGGTGTCAAGCGAATAAGGTCCAGGGAGGTGAAGATGTGATTACCTGAGAGAGGTTCAAAGAGATGTTCTTCGAGATGTACTTTTCAACCAACTCATAGAATCAAATGGAGGTCCAGTTCCTAGAGCTGAAACAGGGGAATATGTCCGTACCAGAATATGCGGCGAAATTCAATGTGTTGGCTAGGTTTGCCACGTATCAAGTGCACACCGATCAGAGGAAGGCAAGGAGGTTTGAATAGGGCCAGAAGCCCTAGTTGTATAGCAAAGTGTCAATGTTCCAATTGAACACTTTTGCTGGAGTGTTGGAGAAGGCCATTCTCGCTGAGGGCGGGAGTGACGCTGTTACAAAGTATAACCAAGATCAGAAAAAGAAGAAGAGTGAAGGTGAAGGAGTTAACAAGGCTAGTGGTAACAACACGAGAGGGAGTAATAATCAGAAGAGGAGGTGGAATGATAACTCATCAACTAGGAATCAGGAAGGAGGTCAGAAGAAGAGGATCAAAGCTTGTCCGACCTGCAGGAAAGCTCACCTGGGAATCTGTATGAAGGGAAAACAAGTATGCTATAATTATGGTTAGGAAGGCCACATAGCACCTAACTTCCTTAACCCAAAGAAGGGCACTTGCTTCACTTGCGGCTCAAAGGACCATCTGCCAAGGAACTGTCCCAAGAAGGGATCTGGAGGGGCAGGATCAGGAGGGAACAAGGGAAACAGTGGTGGAAGTGCTCTAACTATCACGGGACCAACCGCAACCAACCGACCAACCGCCAGAACCTTCAACATGACCGTGCAGGATGTTGTACAGTCTCGCGATGTGGTGTCAGGTATCATTTCGATCAATAAAGTTAATGCTTATGTACTTTTTGATTCGGGTGTTACTTGTTCATTTATATCCGATGACTTTGCTAAGAACTTAGAATTGCCTATGGACGAGTTAGAATACCCTATGAATATAGAGATTGCGAATAGAGAAGTGATCCCTGTTAAGTATGTACACAAGAACTATAGGGTGGATATTAAGGGTAACATTATGAACGTAGATCTTATCCCGATTAGGCTTGGGGAATTCGATGTTATTCTGGGAATGGATTGGCTAGTCAATTATGGGGCTGTAATTGATTATTAGCAGAAATGTATCAACCTTATGACCCCGTCAAAGGTTGTGTTTTATGGCAGCAAGTCGCCTAGACAAGAGAGTTTTCTGACGATGATGCAGGCCAGGAAATTGTTAAGACAAGGCTGTGTAGGATATTTAGCCTACATAGTCAATAGTTGTAAAGAAAACCCGAAAGTGGAAGATATACCAGTCGTGAGGGACTTCATAGACGTATTTCTGGATGATCTGCCAGGACTTCTGCCAGATAGAGATGTTGAGTTTGTGATTGATTTGGCGCCAGGGATGGCCCTAATATCAAAGGCACCGTACCGGATGGCTCCTGTAAAGATGAAAGAGTTGATGGTACAACTACAAGAGTTACTGGACAAGAAGTACATCCAACCGAGCGTATCGCTGTGGGGAGCGCCAGTGTTGTTTGTGAAGAAGAAGGACAGGACGATGCAGCTTTGCATCAACTACAGAGAACTGAATAAGGTCACCATTAAGAATAGATATCCATTACCGAGGATTGACGATCTGTTTGACCAATTGAAGGGTACAAGGTACTTTTCAAAGATAGACTTGAGGAGTGGCTATCATCAGCTGAAGGTGAGGCCAAAGGATGTTCCGAAGACAGTATTTAGGACTCGATATGGTCACTACGAATTTCTGGTAATGTCATTTGGTCTAACGAATGCTCATGCAGCATTCATGGGCTTAATGAATTGAGTGTTCAAGCCGTTTTTAGACAAATTCGTGGTGGTCTTTATCGACGACATTTTGGTATACTCAAAGACCAAGGAAGAACATGTAGAACATCTGAAGTTAACATTAGAGGCATTGAGAAGAGAGAAGTTGTACACCAAATTTTTGAAATGTGAATTCTGGATTGAAAGAGTACAATTTCTTGGACATGTGATCGACAAGGATGGAAATTCAGTAGATCCCTCTAAAGTCAAAGCTGTGATGAACTGGGATCAGCCGAAAACACCGTCGAAAGTGAGGAGTTTTCTTGGATTAGCGGGCTATTATAGAAGATTCATTCAGGACTTTTCCAAGATCACAACTCCGCTGACGAATTTGACTAGGAAATCAGTGAAGTTCGTTTAGACGGAGAAGTGTGAGGAAAGCTTCCAAGAGCTTAAGAAGAGGTTGAGTTCAGCACCTGTGTTATCCCTTCCGGACGACACAAAAAATTTTGTAGTTTATAGTGATGCGTCGCATAAAGGACTTGGCTGTGTGCTTATGCAAAACGACAGGGTCATTGCATATGTGTTACGACAATTAAAAGATTATGAGAAGGGGTATCCGACCCATGACTTGGAGTTAGCTGCAGTGGTATTTGCTTTGAAAATTTGGAGACACTATCTCTATGGGGAGAAGTGTGAAATATATACAGACCACAAGAGTCTGAAATATATTTTTACACAGAAAGACTTGAATATGCTCCAGAGAAGGTGGCTAGAGCAAATTAAAGACTATGACTGCGAAATTTTATACCATCCGGGTAAGGCTAATGTGGTTGCCGACGCCTTAAGAAGAAAGGGTCGGGAGAAATTGATGATGTTGACTGCTCAGGAGGAGCTAATTTCAGCAATGGAAAAGCTGGAATTGGAAGTGAAGTATCCTATGGAGATTGACGATAAGTTGTTTTAGATGCAAACTGGTACAACCCTATTGGATAAAGTTAAGGAAGCTCAACTTCAGGACGAAGAATGTGAGAAGGTTAAGAAAAAGATATCTGAAGGAACCGAACTAAGATTTAAGATAGACAATGAGGGACTACTAAGATTTGAGAACAGAGTTTGGGTACCGTCAGTACCAGATATTAAGGATGACATTTTGAGCGAGGCTCATAGCTCATGGTATTCGATTCACCCCGGTAGTACCAAGATGTACCAGGATCTTTGATAGCACTTCTGGTGGCCGAATTTGAAACGAGATGTTGCTGAGTTTGTTGCAAAGTGTCTGACCTGTCATAAAGTAAAAGCAGAACATCAGAGGCCGAGTGGTTTGCTACAACCCCTGGAAATCCCAGAATAGAAATGGGAGCACATTACAATGGATTTCATGGTTGGCCTTCCGACGACTCAGAAAGGCTACGACTCAGTATGGGTTATCGTTGACCGACTGACGAAATCCGCACACTTCCTTCCGATCAAAATCAGATTCAACTTAGACCAGTTGGCAAGGTTATATGTGAAAGAGATTATTTCGAGGCACGAAGTTCTGGTGTTAATAGTTTTCGATAGAGATCCACGTTTCACATCGAACTTATGGAAACGACTACAGGAATGCATGGGGACACAGTTGAGAATGAGTACGGTTTATCATCCTCTGATAGACGGGCAGAGTGAAAGAACGAACCAGACAATGGAAAATATGTTAAGAGCATGCATTCTGGATTTTAAAAGAAATTGGGATGACCACCTACCGCTTGTAGAATTCGGTTACAACAACAGTTACCACGCTAGTATTGGTATGTCGCCTTACGAAGCATTGTATGGAAGAAAATACAGAACCCCGCTATACTGGGATGAAGTTGGCGAGAGATAACTTCTAGGTCTAGAACTGGTATAGCAGATAGCAGAGATAGTCAGGGTAATCAGAACAAGACTGGTAGCCGCTCAAGATAGGCAGAAGAAACACGCCGATCTACACCGTAAGAACGTTGAGTTTGAATCGGGTAGCTATGTGTTTTTAAAAGTCTCTCCCTAGAAAGGGAAGATCAGATTCGGAAAGAAAGAAAAATTGAGCCCGAGGTTCATTGGACCCTTTGAGGTACTACGAAGGATTGAAGAAGTTGCGTATGAGGTAGCCTTACCTCCGGCGCTCGAGAATGTCCACAACGTCTTCCATGTTTCAGTTTTATGACCCTACAAACCCGATTACAAACATGTAATTGAATATGAACCCCTACATTTTGAGAAAGACATATCCTATGAAAAAATTCCTGTTCAGATCGATTGAAAGGAAAAAACAAGTCCTAGAAATAAAGTTATACCTTCTTTTAAGGTAGTTTGGAGGAACCACAACGCTGAAGAAGCTACGTGGGAACACGAAGAACATATGATAAAGAATTATCCACAATTATTTACTTAATTTCTGTGTATGCGATTCTGGGGACAGAATCTTTATAAGGGGGGAGAATGTAACGGGACGAATTTTAATTGAACCGTGATTCTGAGGACAGAATCCTTTTAAGGGGGGAAAGATGTGACGAACGAGATTTTTGTAATTTAATTTGAATATTTATTAAATTAAATAAATATTTTTCGATGATTTAATTATTGAGTTAAATAATTAATTGATGAAATTATGGTAGATTAATTTAATTATATGTGTTACATTAGTTAAATTAATGTAGTGAATTTTTATATTCAAAGTATGTATTTAACTGTGCTTACTTGATTAAATGAATTAATTCATAAGCATAATGTGTTCTAATTAAATTAATAATTAATTAGAGATTTAATGATTTGACATAATTAATAAATAAAAATTTTAATTATGTGACTATGTGATTTATTGTGGAATTATGCTATTTATTTAATTGATTTAAATAAGATATTTGATTAATTGCCTAAATCAGCAGCGCCGCAGCGCCAAGGATAGCTTATACGGTGGCGCCGCAGCGCCACTATGTAGTTTGTCCAGAAATGAGAATTTTAATTATTTTAGTCCAGGGAATGTAATAGTAACCTAATCTCATGAACATAAAAATGTGTTAGACATATAATGGAATGTTAAAATAGATTCTTAACATGTCAATGAGGTACTTACATGTTTAATTGAACTGTTGAACGCATAGTTAGCTAGTCGTTCGTGAAATCTAATATTTTATGAAGATAAATGTTGTGATTTGATTAGTATAATCATAATCAGAGTTTAGACAGAAGAGAATGAACTTGTGATGCTAGTTACGTTATTGATTAATGTGTATTGTGAATGTATTGGTATGTAGGACTTAATAAAGAACGTGAATTATAAATTGTAGCTTGTGCAAGAGGCAAGTTTCCTAAACTCAAACTTTACTTTTACATTGAGCAAGTATCCTATCTCTAACTTATTGTTATTAAGCAAGTTCTTAACATTCTAAGTTATTCATTTATCAAGTCTTAGACTCTTGTTCTATATCGAGCGAGCTCTTGTTTTTAATTGTTCAAGTTCAAAGGTTTTATATTTGATGCTATAACTCTTTTAAGCATGATTCAGCTATACAATACTTATTCAATTGTATACTCTTGAGATTTACCATTCAAGTTGACTATCGATGTTATTGTTGAACTTATAGGACTAGTGAACCCTTATTTATTCGAATAGTCCATACTTGATGTTCGTTCTAAATTCTAGAATACTTATTGAGCTTATCCAAACCAAACTTCCTTTGGTGCGGACTCTGATGTCAAAACTGAGATGAACAATCTTGTAAAGAGGTTTATTTACGCTTTAGTGTTGAGATATTGTGCACAGTATGGTACTAAGGGCTGATCCCCCTAAGTACGAGAAGTAGAGTCCATAGTTCTATGACTGTTAAAGGTTTAAAGTATAAACACTTTACAACCTAGGACATAGTTCAAGGTCTTATGACTCAGACGTTCTTTTGATTCCTGTTATTCATTCTTGAGTCAAAAGTTGAGTTTGTAATACCCGAGAATTTCCATATATTATTAAATAAATATATTAATGGAAATGAGAATTTATTTGAATATAAATGATTTTGTGTTATGAGAATGATTAAATTCAATTATATTAAATTGAATAATTATAATAATTGAGAAATTGATGGAGTTTACGATAAACTCGATGAAATGCCTTGTGTGGCACAATGACGTAATATAAGAATGATTATATTAATTTAAGCGAACAATTAATCTATATTAATTGTTATTGTAGAATATTAATTAATTGTTGAGAATTATTAATGATTATATTAATTAACGGATGAATTATTAAGTAAATAATTAATCTATATTAATTGTTAATTGCTATTGTAAAATATTAGTTGATGGTTATGGAATATTAACTGTGATTGATTAATAATACGTGATTATTATTATTGCAAGAAATATAATAATAATAAACCACTTGTTTATAATTGTGCTGAGATTTATATTTGTTAATGTGATAATGAATCCTATGATTATTAATTAGGTGTTATTAATAATCGATGAGGAATGGATTAATTAATATTATTGTTAATTAATTGATAAGATAAATAATTTATTTATTTGACATTATGAATAATAAAACAAATAAGTAAGTTATTAATATAATAAGATTATATTGATTGTTATGTACAAGCATGCAATAATATATAATACGACTATATTATATAGTGTAGAGAAACACTTAGGTGTGACCATACAAGTATACATAAACTATGCTATATAATGCAATGTGAATATATTACACATATGGACCATGTATTAAGATCAATTAAACTATGTGAGCTACATGATTAATACCTATGTGACAATGTGTATGTAAGTATACATTAAAATGATATATTATGAATATATTGTAATCACTTGTTGATTAATACAATTTAATAATAAAGGAGACAATATAGTGTGATAATATCTGAAAAGATTATACCAGTATGATAAAAATGTACATAGATTATATGTGTACAAGTCACACTTACTACATTATGTGAATTATAGTGTGACATTTCAATAAAAGACATATGTATAAAATATATATATATGTGTAGATAGCCTAAGTATTTAATACATATGTGTATAATGATTTAAGTGTAGTATGTTGCAAATGCTGAGTTAGTATTGTGCCTTGTCCCTAAATGCTAGTCTCATTCTCATTCACGTGAAGAACAAAAAGGCTAAGGAGCTACTCCTTCTCCCAAGCTCCTTCTAGCTCATGATTATAGGGGGAGTGGTTATCATGATGATCTTCAACAACCATTTACCAACTCTCTTTTAACCATCATGTAATCTAACATTCTCATTGGTTTAATTTGATGTATATATGTATTGTCTGTGTAAGAATTGCTCTATAAATATGGCTCCCTCCCTTCTCTTTTCATTTGCTGAGATTTTGTCTAAGTATTGAATTGAGAGTGTTGTGCGTTTAATAGCAAGATAATCACAGAGAGAGAGATTTCAATAAGCTTACTTTGCATTACAGAGGTATAAATCCTTCATTCTTGGTTCATCATTTTGTTTACTGTCAAAGTTTCCAATTCTTGATTTTGATTACAATTCATGCTAGATTGGATTAGAACATGTTCTTAGTTGTTATATAGACTTATAAACATGTTTAAACCATAATGTGGCTGCTTAGAAAAGTTTTTGTGAAGTAATTTCGTGAGTTGGATTTGTTATGTGCCGTTGTAGGCTGCTCTCTAGACTGGAACAGGAGCCGCGCGGCCGCGCGTCTCCCTAGTACAATTTGGGCGCGGCCGCGCGCCACTGCAGAATTTGTTGATGATTTCTTTTATATCTTCTGATGTATTGAGCATGATGTACTGTTAGGATATGCATATAACTCACATTAACATATGGAATAAGGTTACTAGGTTATAGCAATCTATGCTAGTTGTTTTAGTTGAATATTTCAAAGAAAACTTAAAGTTATGAAAAGAGGAACTTGGATATATAAATACCATAATAGTATTCTGACTTTTGAGACACGTTTGTATGACCTAGAAACACATGGAATGCATATTGACTTAAGTATATATGTATCGTGATATAATATGAACATGTGAACCCAACTAGTGCACCTTTCTAACAAAAATACAAGTTTTGAAGGTTGATATTGACATGTGAAGACCATGTATACATTCTGACTTTTCAAGCATGTTATGTGACCTTGAAATGCGGGTCAAATATGTTAACATATGAATCTAGATAGCATGAGCATGTTAGGCCTTATTAGCAAGCTTTACTAATGACAACATAAGCTTTAAATGTGGACTTTGACATGTTATATTAGGACTCTACATTCTGATATTTTCAACATGATTGAATGTAGTTTGAAGGCATCATATATGTACGTACTTGTTAGATGTAATGCAAGTTAATCAAGCATGAGTTTGATTAAGTCACGAACTAGTAATAGTGCTAGAATCACATATCCATGACATAAGAAACATATGAACATGCGTATCAATAAAATATATGACTACTTTATATATCTAAATGATAAGCATGACAATTTATGTGAATTCACGGCATTGTATAACCCTAAGTCGTTAGGGATCGTGAATTAAAACAAAATCATAAATGATTAGAACGAGGAAAGATTGTATACAAACATAAAAGTATCCTTTAAAAATGTATACATGCTACGTGATATTATATGATGTCACTTGAACCCGATTTTGACGGTTAACTTATGAGAATGCCATAACTTGCTAAAATGAAATATATTTAGTATTGATTGTAGTCTTATGTGATATTAATAATATGCGAATATGTTTGCTAATTGTGGTAGTCTCACATGATAGTAACGATGTATGAATATGATCAACTTGAGAAAAGAGAAAGTTAAGAATAGAAATTAGATACTAAATAATTGTGTAGCTAGGGTAAAACTTAGCTTGTGTGTTGATCGTATATTCGAAGATATAATGTGAAGTTAAATTATATGACTAATGACTATCATTACGATAGGAATTCAAAAGTGTTGACTAGCTTTACGTGAGTAAACTACGCATAAGGCAAGTATCCTAAACCCTTGCATTACTTTATTCAACGGATATCGTAAGCGAGTATCTAAAAATTATCTCTTTGGATACAAGTATTCTATCTTTGTATATTGCGAACTAGTTTCCTACTTAATTGTTTGAATTGAATTAGCATACTTGAACTCTTATTTCATTAAAGCTATTATTCATGTTGAACTTAGTATTGTTCTTGAATATTGTGAAAGTGTCTATGCCATTTGATTCGGATAGACTTATGTTATTGAAAAATGACCCAAACTAATTGATTGGTGCGGGATCTTGTATTTGACTGAGAAGAACAACCTTCTTTGAAGGGAATATATAATTGTCGGAGAACCGACGTGCACACTTGAGTATGATTAATTGTTATGCATAACGAGGGTACTTTAGGCTGATCACCTGCTGTATCTGTTTTTATTGGATTTTCAGTTTATTACTGTCAATTCTAGTAGAAGTTCATAGTCCTTAGTGACTGCTCAGTATTCAATTATTTAAAATCTTGAATTAACGTATTATTGAATCATATTGATATTATTCTGTCCTTAGCGACTGTTATTGAGAACTGTTGATATTCTTGTTATCCTTGAACTATCAAACCTTGTTATACCTTTTCGAGAATTGGGAATCTTATTACTCACCCTTATTATATATTACTTGCTGGGCAATTTGTGCTCATTCTTGCTTTCCCTAAAACATTTCAGTTAAGGCAGAGCATGGCGAACCTTCGGGCGTTGATAAGGGCAAGGGCAAGGCTACCAATTAGCTTGTCTCTTATATGTTTTAAATATTTTAATGTTGTATTAAGATGATGTAGTAAGACTGGATTTGTTTATGTTTAAGCTTAAGTTAGATTATATAACAAGTCGTTAATTGATATTGCTATGTAATCTATTAAGTACTGTAGGTTGCGAGACTTGGGGGAATAATTATAATAAATCATTGTAAATTATTCTATAATAGATTTTCCGCTGTGGTTGTGTGATATTTAGTTATCATTATTGCGATGTATTACCATGAGCACGTGATGAACCGAATTCGAGAGACCAAGTGGCGGTCCTGGAATTTGGGGGCGTCACAGAGTTTCTTTATTTAGATATCTTTGATTCACTCACATGTTCTTATATTGTTGTTATATTATTATACTTGTGGGCAATCGTGCTCACTCTTGCGTAATAATAACATTGCAGTTAAGAACAAAAGATCCGACGAGCCTTCTACTAGCAAAGGCAAGGGTAAGGTCAACAAGTGATGAAGACTTGTTGTTTATTTTTATATGTTTATGTTTTAGACTTATGTTAAAGTTGTGTAAGACTTATTTATTTGTTTATGTTCCGCACAGATGTTTAAGGTTAGTATGACCTGGGATTATATTTATTATTTAGATGTTGTAACCCCATAAGGGGAGGATTTATTTCTATCTATTGCATGGCTTGCATTTATTATGGGTAGATAGATAGATGATATTTGTACAGTGAACACCAAGTCCCGTGAAAACTGAAGTACCCGGATTTGGTGGTGTCACAGAAAGATTACGACCATACCATCCAATACCATCCTGGTCAAGCGAACGTGGTAACTGATGCGTTGAGTAGAAGAACATATGCGGGAACGAATGCGATACTGTCAAGGCCTATTTGGTGTAACTTACAAAGGATGGAGATAGAGTTCAAGACTTCGAAGACCCATGCGATGATGTCAAGTATACGCGTAGAACCAGCTTTAATTGATAAAGTCAAAGCTGCTCAAGCTACAGACTTGGATCTGATGAATATGAGGAAGAAGGTGCAAGAAGGTACTATTCCAGAAGCAAGAATCGATGAAGAAGGAATACTTCGAGTCAACTCCAGACTTTGTGTTCCTAACGATTCTGACTTTAAGTATAGAATCATGATGGAGGCACACAACACACCGTTTGCAATCCATCCTGGGAGTACCAAAATGTATTGTGATCTTTGACATACATTTTGGTGGAGCAATATGAAGAGAGAGATCGCGGAGTTTATCTCAAGGTGTTTAACGTGTCAACATGTTAAGGAGGAGCATCAAGTGCAAAAGGGTCCATTGCAACCACTTGAGATTCCGAAATAGAAGTGGGAACACATTACCATGGATTTCGTTACGGGTCTTCCCAAGGTTTCTCAAGGCATAGATGCGATTTGGGTTATTGTTGATAGTTTAACCAAGTCTGCTGATTTCTTGCAGATACGGGAGACTTATTCCCTTGAACGTCTTGCTCGTATGTACGTGAATGAGATTGTGAGATTGCATGGCATGCCATTATCCATAGTTTTGGATCGTGATCCAAGATTCACTTCACGATTTTGGGTCAGCTTGCAGAAAGCTATGGGCACGGATTTACGATTCAGTTCGGCATAACATCCACAAACGGATGGGCAATCGAAAAGGACTATCCAAACTCTTGAAGATCTATTGAAACTCTGTGTTCTATACTTCAAAGGGAGTTGGGATAAGTACCTACCATTGGTGGAATTCTCCTACAACAACAGTTATCAGGCAAGTATAGGCATGGCTCCATTCGAGGCGTTGTATGGATGAAAATGTCGTTCTCCAGTATGCTGGGATGAGGTGGGGGAAGCAACATTGTTGGGACCGGAGTTAGTACGTATGACTACGAAAAAGATTCAAATAATCCGACAACGTATACAAACAGCACAAGATCGACAAAAGAGTTATGCGGACCTTCATCGAAAGGACGTGGAATTTAATGTTGGGGACTATGTATTGTTACGTGTTGCTCCATGGAAATGAGTTACGAGATTCGAAAAAAGAGAAAAGCTCAACCCACGATTCATTGGTCCATTTGAGATCCTTGACTGAGTAGGAAATGTGGCCTATAGACTCGCTTTACCGCCTATCATGTCTCGTGTTCATAATATTTTTCACATATCCATGCTACGTAAATATGTGAAAGACCCAAACCACATTATTAAGTTAGAACCAGACGAGATAACCGAAGATTTAACATACGAGGAGGTACATGTCAAGATCTTGGATAGGAAGGAACATGTTCTACACTTAAAGGTTATACCTCAAGTCAA
This sequence comes from Panax stipuleanatus, assembly GCA_020205555.1. Lineage (NCBI taxonomy): Eukaryota > Viridiplantae > Streptophyta > Magnoliopsida > Apiales > Araliaceae > Panax > Panax stipuleanatus. Next base: position 14,261,961 of record CM035116.1, read on the forward strand.
AGTTTTATGGAGAAACCATGAAATTGAGGAAATGACCTGGGAGTTAGAATCGAAAATGAAAGCGAGGTATCCTCACCTTTTCGACATACTAGTTACGTACGTCAATTTCGAGGATGAAATTTCATAAGGAGGGGAGGTTGTAAGACCCTAAATTTTATGAATAAGATTTAATTTTCTTTATATATTATTTTGAAATAGTAAGGTGTTTATTTGATAAATGTGATAAGTTATGGGTGAGATGTGCAAAGTTCACAAAGTAAGCAAGTGGTTATAAAATATTCATTGTGTCGGGGAATATTCGTTTAGTCGAGGAATATTCTTTTTGTCGGAGAATATTCGTACGACGGCGCAGTAATTGGTGGACCCCACAACGAAATGAATGTCGGATATAGAAAGCGACAGAAATAATCTTTTTATAAAATAACTGCGTAGTTGTTACCGTTAGTACTATTAAAATACCCGATGGTTAAAATACAGTAATATGCGGTGTTGTACAGTAGCACACGGTATTGCACAGTATTTTGAATTATTGATTCTTACGTAGGAAGGCACTTACTCAATTATTGTTACAGTAACTACTGTTTAATATTTTATATTATTGATTCAATAATTGCATAATATTTTATTGGTTCAATATTTGCTACGTTGATATTTTATATCAATAAGTGTTACTTTGCTATTTTATATTAGTGATTCAATAATTGTCATTGCACAGTATTTCAAATTATCAAATCAATAATTCATATTATTTGAATAATATTATTAGATAGCATTACTGGCAATGTCTAAGGAAGTTCTGTCTAGAAAAAGGGTTGATTAATTGCGTGCCAGTAAGGAGAAATCCTTATCGGAAGGCCCCCTCTTTCCTGGGAACGACCTGGTTGTCAATATTGTAGTTCTGTAATATTATTTGTGAATAATTAATTTTTGATATATATGATAAGAAAATATTTATTCAATGTGGATTTTTTAACGGAGGAATTTTTAGCATGTGACATTGGATGAAAGTTGGTATTTTATCTTTTCTGATAAAATAATTCATTCAAATATGTTATTATAATATTACATTATAGTAGTATGATGTGATTATATAATAGTATAATTTTTATAATTAGAATGGTAACATTATTATAGTAAATTCATGGTATAAATGTTAAATGAGGTGGAAGAGTACAAATTGAATTTGAACTCTTATAATGCAAACAATGATGTCATCGGAGCGATGAGGTAAGCAAGGATGTCATCAGAGCGATGAGGTAAGCAATGATGTCATAGGATCGATGATGTAAGCGATGATGTCATAAATTATGGCAAAAAGACTAATTTACCCTTACCCTGCCGAGCCTATAAATGGAAGCTCATTTCTTCATTATTTCTCACCAATTCACTAAAGCTATAGAGAGAGAAAGTATAAAGAGAATAAGAGAGAAAGAAGAAGAGTATTATGCTATTACACTAGTGTAGTCTCCAAATTTTTAAGGTAAGGGATATTATTTCTTTCGTATTCATGAAAAGAGTTATTTTCTTTCAATACTCGTAAGGGTTGTTATTCCATTCTTAATTATTCTGTTGGAATAACCTGTCTACGCGGACTACCGCATGCATGGTGAAATTCTGTTGTTATTCTATTCTTTATTATTATGTGGGAATAACCTGTCTATGCGGACTACCGCATGCCTGGTGAATAACTGTTCGTATTCAGTTGTTATTAAATTACGAAAATTATCTGTCTAAGTGGACTACTGCCTGACGGGTTAAAATCCAATTGTAGTTTCGTATATTGTTTCATTTCAGATTCCTAACTCTAAACTTACTACAGTAAGTATTGCTTCTATAATTCCTGAAATGATCAGAAATTCCTTGAGTTTTGTGCTTCATCTAATATCATTTTTGTGAGAACCCGAATTTTCAGATATTATTAAATAAGAATTTTATAAATAAAATTCTTAAGGCATGAGAAGGGTTCGAATAAGAATATATATATATATATATATATATACATATATATATATGTGTGTGTGTGTGTGTGTGTGTGTGTGTGTGATATGAGGTATGTGGTATTATATTACATAGGGTAATATGGACTATGTAATAGGTGTTTTTGTGATTTATAAATATATTATTAATATATATTCGCTATTTAGCGTAGAGACGATTCAGTGGAGATAAAGGAAGTGGATAAATCCCTATCGATATTAAATAATTTATAGAATTATTTTATCATAGTAAGTTGGTGACATTAAATATCATTAATGTATAATCACCATATTCTTGTGTATGTGTATTAATAACTAGTATGTTTATAATATAGGTTATTAATAGCACTTAAGCTATCCGTGAATAGGTTTGGATAGTGAAACATGAGTTAGTTAAGAAGTTAACTAATAAGAATAAATATTAGTTAATTTAAGTTGGGAGTTATATTAAAGAATAATATAATGAGAATATTGAACCTTAACTAACTATGATGATATAGTACAGTGTTTAATTTACTTAAGTAAAGGAGTGAATTAATATGTGTGTTGAATATGTAATTATAGTTGATACTTTTTATATATATTACTTAGAGTGGTAATATGTGAGAAAGTCTAATGTGCGAATAGCGTTAATAAAAATATATACGTTATTAAAGAGAAATAGAAATCATTATATCTTTAAATGAATATTTGAAGAAATTATTTTGGGAACAATTTATAGAAAAGAAAGAGAAATAATTATTATATATTTCTAATAAAGGATATTAGAATAATTTCTAATATTGAATTATTTTAATAAAAGGAGGGAATGTTATTTTTGAATAATAATATTTCCTTATATGTTTTTGTATGAGGTAATAGGTATGATTATTTAATATGGTAAATATATTCAAACATATTTGCTATATGTAAATAAATTGATAGAAATAATTTATTATAATAGAAAATAAACTCACTATCTATTTTCTATATATAATATATGTACATGTGTTGTACATGTAATTATTTGATATTATATTATATTATAATATCTTGAGTTAATAAATAAAGTATTTTCTAATAATGAATATCTTTATTTGGAGAAAACATAATATTTTATGTTTGGGCTAAATACATAATTTCTAATGTATTTTTCAAGGGAGTTTAATTTATAGAAGGAAACTAAGTTATTTTAATAACTTGAGTTATTATATTACCATAAAGGTTATATAGAATATTTAAATATTTCTATTCGTAATATATATATATATATATATATATATATATATATCTGTGTGTGAACCTTGTGGCTTAATAGTCCTAAGTATATTGAACATGTGGTGGGTGAGTGATGTGGTGGAAATAAATAAGTGTCGAGAATGAGAATAAGCTTAGTGTAAGCTTGTGAGATATGCCTTGTGTGGCACGATAATAGATTCGGTAATGAATTGATTAATTCAAGGACGGAAGAATCATTAATTAAACAATTAATCTATATTAATTGTTATTATAATAATATGTTGGTTTATTATTATAACTAGTGATAGTATAATAATAAGGAAATTGATTATAAATATAATCGGAATTGTCTTAATAGGGAATGCGATATATTTCCTTATTATATTAATTATGAGCAATATACTATTATCAAGTAATTATTTGATAATATGTTGATTAATGAGTAAATGATTTATAAATATAATAAGATTTATATTTATTTAACGTGATAATAAATCATATAAAGTGTTAATCAATTAGTGTGGAAATTATAATTCCATTGATTAATGAGAAATGGATTAATTAATATTATTGTTAATTAATTGATAAGATAAGTAATTTATATTTATTGAATTAATCGTTTATGTGCAAGCATGCGATATTAAAAGTATAACGTACAGTAACTAACTATATATTATACGAAATATAAAGTGCAATGTGACTATGTTATTTATGAAGATAAACTATATAGTAAAGTTTATTGAGTTATAAGAGTTACATGAAATGTGTGTGTGACAATGTGTATATGAGTATGCAATAAAATAATATATCATGGATATATTGTAAATAATTATTAAATTAATAAAATTTAATAGTAATGGAGACAATATAATGTGATAATATCCAATGAAATTATATTCGGTGTTAATAAAATGGGATATATCTACATGTACCCCTACTTGATACATTATAATATTAGTTACTTATTAAAAGTACATTGTGACTATATTATATCTTAAGTGTATGAAATGAGTATATATATTATATAACCTAAGTGTTTATATATATACTACATTTGCAAGTGGCTAGTGCTGAGCTTTGTTAATTGCCTTGTCCCATAATGAGAGGCATACTTCTTTCTTACGTGAATAGCTATTTCAGCAAGAATTATAGCAATGATGAATGAGGAGTGGACTAAACAGTGGAAATCAACCACTCTTACCAACCCCTCTCAATCCAGTGTATTCTTCTTCTTCCCATTGGTTTGGAATATGGGCAAAACCATGAACTGTGTAATGAATTTTCTATAAATGCAAGCTCTTCTCTTCTCCTTTTTCATTTGCTGAGAATTCCAAGTGAAGCTAGTACAGTATACTGAGATATATATATATAGAGAGAATCAGTTGAGAGTTAGCAGCAAGCTCTATTCAATATTGTAGAGGTATAATTCCTATACTTCATTTCATATTCATCAATGGCAACTTCTTGGTTATGTGAATTAAGTGTTAATTGAATTATGAAATATGTTTGTGAAGCGTTATAAAAGGTTATAATCATGTTAGTTATGTTATATGGTTGGTGTAGAATCGAATTGATAAGAAAATATTGAGTTGGGCTAAAGTTCTGCTGAAGCAGAACAGTTCTGTTTGTGGCCGGCCACCTGCGCAGCTGCACCAGTTTTGTACTGGCCAGTGGCGCAGCTGCGCCGGTACCAGACTTGAGTTGGGCAAGGCCCAGCGCAGCTGCACCAGTTTTGAACTGGGGAGCTGCGCAGCTGCGCCGGTCCCTAATCCCAGTTTCTGCAGATTTTGTTCCTGCTTGATGTCTGCTAAGTGATAGATATTAAAAGGAATTAGGACGAGCATGCTGGTATGATTAATACATATACATGGACTTGTTAAACTAGTATGTGCATATTATATTCGGATCGCTTACGTGAACGATGAAGTTATAGTTTTGAAAATAAACTTAAGGTTTTATAAACAAATTTTGGCGTATATAAGTCATGTTTATATTCTGACTTTGAAGACACATTAGTATGGTTTAAGAATGCATGAAAGGCATGTTGATTTGCATATATATGTTTCATAGTATAACATGAGCATGCCGGACCTCGTTAGTAAACATTTCCAACGAGAATGTAAGTTTTGAAGGTGGATCTTGACATGTAAATACCATGTACGCATTCTGATTTTTGTGAGCATGTGTAGATGACGTAGAAATGCATATCGAACATGTCAACCTATATATAGATAGCATGAACATGTTAGGTTTTGTTAGTGAGCTTCACTAATGAAAATGCGAGCTTTGAACGTGGACGTTAACATGTTACCTTAAGATTTGGGATTTTGATGTTTATGAACATGTTTGATAGTACACTTGGACTCTCTCATGTATCATACATGTATATATATACCATGACTACATATCATGAAACCAAGTTTAGCGTAAACGAAGCATATTTTCAAACTAATAATCGTGATAGTTACATGTATGAAGTATGAATATTCATGAACATGCCCAGTATGAGTTATATGAATACTTTATGTGTTTAAAGAACTGGCATGATAAACTTTGTGATGTTCATGACCTTGAGTGGCCTTCAATTGTTAGAATGATTGACTTAGAACCTATATCGTGTAAATTGAACGTGAAAAGGTTGAACGAGCATGAAAGTAACCTTTAATATGTATACATGCTATGTAGGACCATATGTTAATACTTGAATCCGACTTCGACGGTTAATAGCGTATATTTGCTTTGTTATGGCCTTATGTGTTAGTAATGATATATGAGAATGATTAACTCAAAAGATGGACTACACTAGCTATATGTAAATAGATTAGTGGTAGACAGGCATGTGTATATGAAGAATGTTAGTAAGTACGTATGGTTAAAGTATACGTATATTTACATAGTTATTCTAGGAATACGATAAGAATATGAGACGAAGGTTCTAAGAACCAAGTTAGACAACAATGTAACCTTTATTATTACATTGACAATGTGTGGATACATATAACTAATGAGTGTGATCTCTATGGTTAATATAACTGTGTAGGATTACACAAAGTGCAGATATTCTTAAGCAGTTAAGTCGTAGTTGTTAAACTACGAATCAGGTAAGTCTTTCAGTTCCTATTTGATATATGAATTCAATAACTGTTAGTTGAATTATATTATGCTATGATGATGTGAACTTATATATGAACTGTATATGAGATATGTATGAGATTGAAAGTTGATCTTTGATGATATGCTTGTTATGTGAGAAGTAACATGCTTAGTGAATATAAATTGATTATAAATGCATGGACTGTGTATAATATTATATGTTATGTGATGCATGAAAACTGTTAGAGTTGCTGAGCTGTCGAGCTCACTCTTGTAAATAACCACTTTTGCAGGTTAAGGACTTACGATAAAGACTTCGTGCTTCTTGATTGATAAAGATAGATAGTATCGCAATGAAAAATACTGTTTAGATTATTACTAGAACCATGTTTAGGTTCTAGTAGTTGTACTACATATTTGTTTACGAGGTTTAATGCTTGTCGTACTGTAAAGATGTATTAGATAATACATAAAGGATATTAAGTTAAGATGTATATGATTATACAAAAAATTTGAATAAAGTGAATCATGATATAGTTTGATTCAGGAAAATGTAATGGATTTAAGTTATGGAATCAATAAAAAGATCTTATTCAAAGGATATTGAAAAGTTTAAATTATTCTGCATTTTAGTAACATCGAATGTGATGTATAGACGAGATTTTAGATATAAATAGAATTTATATTCTAAATTATAATAAAGCAAGTTATATTCTTTTAGTAATGAATAAAAGATGTAATAGTTTGGCGATAGTAGTATCGTGACTGCACCGAATTCGAGGTTTCGAAGGAACGTGGATTTGGGAGAGCCATAATTTTACTGGAATATTGGTCTAAACTTTCTTGTAAAATTTTTATCTTTTCATGTCGAGTTAATATTCACATGGTACTATTCATGGCAAAAAAATATTTTTCTTCTTCCAAATCATCTTTGATTGGATCCAGGTTTTGATATTCATTCTTGAACCCTTTATAAATTCTCTAATATTTGTCCTTTATCTCACTGGATTCGTTATTCGTATTGTTTTTCATCATCCTCAATCCTAAATGGTGATATAACTGAATATCTTTGGCCTGTAGTGCAAAGATGAATGATTGCTTGATGAATATCTTTGGCCTGTAGTGCAAAGATGAATAATTACCTGATGAATATCTTTGGCCCGTAGTGCAAAGATGGACAGGTGTTGAGATGAACATGACCAACTGGTGATACAAATAAATATCTTTGGCCCGTAATGCAAAAGATGAATATTTGATTCGAGATGTATATTGATTGATGTTATAGGGATAAAATATTAATGATGGACTTTTAAATCAAAGAAGATAGTAGACATCATTCTCTACTTAACTCTTCTAATGAATTGTTATTTCCGCTGCGAATATTGATCTAAAACGTGTTGTCCATAATATTTTATCTGATTTATTAAAGGCTAACAATAATTTATTTTTCATTATCTTAGTCATAATATTCTTTACTGGGCTAGTTGAGCTCACCCTTTTCTTCCATTGTTCTCTTCAGGAAATAAGAATATCGCGGGTACTAGTCGGGGAATGGAGTGATAGTCCGAGTTAGAGCTGTAGAAGTCCTCACTATTTTTTTTAAAGAGTGTGATATTAAATGTGTAAGACCCCAACTTTTATGAATAAAGATTTAGTTTTCTTTATATATTATTTCGAAACAGTAAGGTGTTGTTTTGATAAATATGAAAGTTATGGGTGAAATGTGCAAACATTTTTAAAATGAGCAAGTGGTTATAAAATATTCTTGTTGTCGGGGAATATTCGTTTGGTCGTGGAATATTCTTGTTGTCGGGGAATATTCGTACGACGGCGCAGCTATTTGTGGGTCCCCACAACGGAATAACTGTCGGATATAGAAAGCGACAGAAATAACTTTTTTACAAGATAACGGCGTAGTTGTTACCGTTAGTACTGTTGAAATACCCGGTGGTTAAAATACAGTGATACACGGTGTTGCATAGTAGCACACGGTATTGCACAGTATTTCGAATTATTGAGTCTTACGTGAGAAGCCATTACTCAATTATTGTTACAGTAATTACTGTTCAATATTTTATATTATTGACTCAATAATTGCTACGTTGATATTTTATATTATTGACTCAATAATTGTTACATTGATATTTTATTGACTCAATAATTGCTACGTTGCCATTTTATATGATTGATTCAATAATGACTACAGTTGATATTTGTAGTATTGATTCAATAATTGTCGTTGCACAGTATTTCACGTTATCAACTCAATAATTCATATTATTTGAATAATATTATTAGATAGCATTATTGACAATGTCTAAGGAAGTTCTGTCTAGGAGGGGTTATTTAATTGCGTGCCAGTAAGGAGAAGTCCTTATCGGAAGGCCCCCTCTGTCCTGGGAACGACCTGGTTGTTAATATTGTAGTTCTATAATATTATTTGTGAATAATTAATTATTGATTTATATAATAAGAAATATTTATTTTGTGGATATTAAATAAGGAATTGGCGCTGGTGAGTTTTTATCAATATTTTGGTGTGAGAAATCATCTGTTTTTGGATTTCGGATAATTTATGTTTGGAATTTGGAAAAACTTCCTTCTGCAAAGTTGTAGAGAATTAAATTTCCTATGGAAGGACATAGAATTTGTATTTTTCTGACAAAGGGGCTATTTGTTATGAATTATTGAAGTTTCGGAAAATATATATTTTTTTTATGGGCGGGCCCCACTTTTGGTGGAAAAGTTTTTAGCCTCCAGGAGGCGAAAATTTTAAAAAAAAAAATATTATTTTATTATTTTAGTCTCCTTTGGCATCCTAAGCTTTTCCTATAAATAGGGTGCTTAGGTTAGAATTGAAAATCACACCAGAATCAGAAGTTTTCTCTCTCTATAATATCGAGCGTATTTTTGTGAGTATTTCAATACTTTGAGTGTTGCTATTCAGTGCAAGTTTCCTTCGGTATTATATCCGATATTCCAGTCAGAGGTACTATCTTTTTGAGGTAAGGGATGTTATTTCTTTCGTAAATGATGTTATTCTTTTCAATATCATTATACAGAAATATTGTCATGAATTTTGTTATGAAATTCTTACTTTTTCCGTCGGGATTACTATTCACGTATACGGCACTATTCACGTATACGGCACTATTCACGAAAAAATTAAATTTTCTTCTATTTGTCCAAATTGCTTGTTAAGGTTACTATCTTTGATTGTATCCAAGTTTTGAGCTCTATTCTTGAATTTTGCTCCATAATTGATTATTACGAGGTATTTTTGAATTGGATATACAAAAATACGAATCCTTAGTCTTTGTCTTTTATCTCACTGGATTCGTTTTTTTAAAAATGTTTTTCATCATTCTCAGTCCTAAAAGGTGATGTAACTGAATATCTTTGGCCTGTAGAGCAAAGATGAATGATTACTTGATGAATATCTTTGGCCTGTAGAGCAAAGATGAATGATTACCTGATGAATATCTTTGGCCTGTAGTGCAAAGATGACAGGTGTTGAGATGAATATGACCACTGATGATACAAATGAATATCTTTGGCCTGTAGTGCAAAGATGAATATTTGATTCGAGATGTATATTGATTGATGTTACAGGGATAAAATATTGATGATGGACTTTTAAATCATAGAAGATAGTAGACTTGATTCTCTGCTTAACTCTTCTAATGAATTGTTATTTCCGCTGCGAATATTGATCTAGAGTTGGTTGTCCATTATATTTTATCTGATTTGTTGAAGACTAACGATAATTTATTTTCCATTATCTTAGTCATAATATTCTTTACTGAGCTAGTTGAGCTCACCCTTTTCATCTGTTGTCCTCTTCAGGAAATGAGAATGTTGCGGGAACTAGTCGGGGGACAGAGTGATGGTCCGAGTTAGAGCAGTAGTAGTCCTCACTATTTCTGATAAATAGTGTGATAATAATTGTAATGAGGACTTAGTTTGAATCTTAATATTTTCTACATATTTGTATTGACACTCACAGTTGTGTGGTCGTATTTTGCACGACCGTATGATATAAAGTTTGTATTTGAATTCTGTACCATGTATTTGGCGACTCAGAATGGGTTGGGTTGAATGGACCTATTCTGGGGGCGTCACAGTTGGTATCAGAGCTTAGGGATATGATCTCTGGCCGAGATCGGGGAATAGAACTAGGAGGGGAGAGACGAGTAAATCCTTCGCTAGTGTGTTCTACCTAAGCTTATGTGGTATTTAATTGGTCAGTCGGAGCATAGGGTTATTATGTGAGATGTTATTTGTTTAATTAACCCTTGTTTTATGGCAGTATTTGAGAATGGCAGCTGAGAATATTAACAACGAAGTGAATGAGACCGTGGAGACACCTTTAATCGTTAACCAGGAGAACGTGCAACAAGAAGGCAATGTTCATCCTGAAAATAACGCTGGTCAGACGATAAACGATGAGATGTTTAGAAGTTTTTTGCAGTTTATGCAAAATCAGACGAGGGAGACTCGTGTGCAACATACAGGTGGAGATAATAACAACACACGAGCTGTCACTGCTAAGCAGTTCAAAGAATTGGGACCACCAGGGTTTCTGGGAAAGCCAGATCCGATCAAGGCGGAGACGTGGATTAAACAAATTACCAAGATATTTGATGTCTTGGGATGTACAGAGGAACAGAAGGTTCCATTCGCCACGTTTATGTTCCGTGGAGAGGCAGATTACTGGTGGGAATCCGTGAAGCGTACCCAGCCTGCCGCACTCAAGATGTCTTGGGAAGCGTTCCAGAAATTATTTAATGACAAGTACTTTCCTGAAAGTATTCGTCATATGAAGGAAGTAGAATTTATCCGACTGGAACAAAACAACATGACGGTATCCCAGTACGAGACTAAGTTCGCGGAGCTGTCCAGGTTTGCACCTCATTTGGTGGAGAATGAGGAACGTATGACGCGGATGTTTCTAAGAGGTTTGAAACCCGAAATACGTCAATACCTCATTTCTCATAAATTTTCTTTATATTCGGATGTAGTAAACAGGGCCCAGTTATTAGAACGAGATAATAATTATGTTCAACCGAGGGACCACAACCAAGGTCGTACCGGTGGCAGCAGTCATCGGAGCAATGACAACTAGCGAGGAGGAAAGTATGACAGAAGCGGTAACCACTCCAGTGGTTATCGTGGCCATGATAGTAGAAGAAGCGAATCGGGGGGAGATTTCAAGAAGAGAAGGTACAACAATGAGAACGTGAAAACGTCGACATCAGCACCAGCATCAACTGTTTCGAGGGGAGGAGAACGACCACCGGTCGTATGCTTTAAATGCGAGAAAGAGGGACATATCAGCCCAAACTGCCCACAATAGTTCAAAGGATGCTATAACTGTGGAAAAGAAGGACATATAGCTCGAGATTGTCCTGTTGCGAAACCAAGTTCAGCGGGGGTGGTGATTCCAAAGGCGGTTGCAGACAAGTCAAAGTCGGTGATTCCTGGAAGAGCGTCTGTCGTGACAGCCCAAAACGCGAGGAATCCACACGAGGTGATTACGGGTAAGCTGATCATAAACTCTTGCGAAGTTTATACCTTGTTAGATACCGGTGCTACCCATTCCTTTATTTCACCTGCTTGTGCTCAACGTTTGAACTTGACTTCTGATAAATTAGACTTTGACTTATCTGTTGAAACTCCGTTAGGAGAAACCTTTGTTACATCTACAGTTTACAAATCTTGCTTGATTCAGATTGGTACCCTTACCTTACCTGTTGATCTTATATCTTTGAAAATACTTGCATTTGACGTGATTTTAGGAATTGACTGGTTAACCACTTACCATGCCAAAATTGATTATTTTCGTAAGGTTGTTAGTTTTCATATTCCTAATCAACCTGTTGTACGAATTCAAACCACCAAACCACTAAAATCAGTCAATATCATTTCAAATCCCAAGGTTATTCGTTTATTGAAAAACGAATGTCAAGCTTTCTTAGCTCATGTCACTGATCTAAACCAGAATACATCAGATTTGAATGATATTTCCGTTGTTAATGAGTTTCCTGATGTATTTCTCGAAGAACTTCCCGGTCTACCCCCAGAACGTGAAGTTGAATTCTTTATTGACCTTGAGCCCGGTACAAAGCCCATTTCTAAAACCCCATATCGAATGGCTCCTATTGAACTTCAGGAGTTAAAGATCCAATTACAAGAGTTGTTAGACATCGGTTTTATTCGTCCTAGTACGTCTCCTTGGGGTGCTCCTGTTTTATTCGTAAAGAAGAAAGACGGGAGTATGCGACTTTGTATTGACTATCGGGAGTTGAACCATGTCACCATTAAGAATAGGTATCCGTTACCTCGTATTGATGACCTGTTCGACCAGTTGCAAGGAGCGCAATTCTTTTCAAAGATCGATCTTCGTTCTGGATATCATCAGTTGAAGATTAAAACTGAGGATATTCCAAAGACTTCTTTTAGAACACGGTACGGGCATTATGAGTTCTTAGTCATGTCTTTTGGATTGACTAATGCTCCTGCTGCTTTCATGGATATGATGAACAGTGTATTTAAGGAGTATTTAGATCAATTCGTTGTTGTCTTTATTGATGACATCCTCATCTATTCTAAAAGCCGTGAAGATCATGAACACCATTTGAAGTTAGTACTTCAAAAGCTTCGTGAGAACAAGCTATATGTCAAGCTGAAGAAATGCGAGTTCTGGCTTGAGGAAGTAGCATTTCTTGGGCACGTGGTATCGAAACGTGGAGTATCTGTGGACCCGGAGAAGATTGAAGCAATACAAAGCTGGGAGCAACCTAAGTCGGTGACTGAATTACGAAGCTTTCTGGGCTTAGCTGGTTATTATCGAAGATTCGTAGACGGATTTTCTCGAATCGCTACTCCATTAACTCAGTTGACTCGGAAAGATACAAAATTCATTTGGAGCGAGGAATGCGAAAAGAGCTTCCAAGAGCTCAAGAGGAGACTTATCTCGGCACCTGTTCTGACAATACCATCTGGTTCGGATGGATTTGTTATTTACAGCGATGCTTCGGGCAAAGGGTTAGGATGTGTTCTCATGCAACATGGGAAAGTCATAGCCTATGCCTCGCGACAACTCAAAGAATATGAGAGGAATTATCCTACTCATGATCTAGAGTTGGCAGCAGTCGTTTTTGCGTTGAAGATCTGGAGACATTACTTGTACGGAGAGAAAGTGGAGATTTATACGGATCATAAGAGCCTTAAATATTTCTTCACTCAGAAGGAACTCAACATGCGGCAACGACGTTGGCTTGAGCTGTTGAAAGATTACGATCATACTATCCAATACCATCTTGGAAAAGCGAACGTGGTAGCTGACGCGTTGAGTAGAAGATCATATATGGGAACGAAGGCGATGATGTCAAGTATACGCATAGAACCAGCTTTGATTGATAAAGTTAAAGCTGCTCAAGCTATGGATGCGGAGCTGATGAAGATGAAGAAGAAGGTGCAAGAAGGTGCAATTTCAGAAGCGAGAATCGATGAAGATGGAATACTTCGAGTCAACTCCAGACTTTGTGTTCCTAACGATTCTGACTTGAAGTATAGAATCATGATGGAGGCACACAACACACCGTTTGCAATCCATCCTGGAAGTACTAAAATGTATCGTGATCTTCGACATACATTTTGGTGGAGCAATATGAAGAGAGAGATCGCGGAGTTTATCTCGAGATGTTTAACTTGTCAACGTGTAAAGGCGGAGCATCAAGTGCCGAAGGGTCCATTGCAACCACTGGAGATTCCGAAATGGAAGTGGGAACACATTACGATGGATTTCGTTACGGGTCTTCCCAAGGTTTCTCAAGGCTTAGATGCGATTTGGGTTATTGTTGATAGATTAACCAAGTCTGCTCATTTCTTGCCGATACGAGAGACTTATTCCCTTGAACGTCTCGCTCATATGTACGTGAATGAGATTGTGAGGTTGCATGGCATGCCAGTATCCATAGTTTCGGATCGTGATCCCAGATTTACTTCACGATTTTGGATCAGTTTGCAGAAAGCTATGGGCACGGATTTACGATTCAGTTCGGCTTATCATCCTCAAACAGACGGACAATCGGAAAGGACTATCCAAACTCTTGAAGATCTATTGAGACTCTGTGTTCTAGACTTCAAAGGGAGTTGGGATAAGTACTTACCATTGGTGGAATTCTCCTACAACAACAGTTATCAGGCAAGTATAGGCGTAGCTCCATTCGAGGCATTGTATGGGAGAAAGTGTCGCTCTCCAGTATGTTGGAACGAGGTGGGTGAAACAACATTGTTGGGACCGGAGTTAGTACGTATGACTACGAAAAAGATCCAAATAATCCGACAACGTATACAAACAGCACAAGATCGACAAAAGAGTTATGCGGATCTTCATCGAAAGGACGTGGAATTTAACGTTGGGGACCATGTATTGTTACGTATTGCTCCGTGGAAAGGAGTTACAAGGTTTGGGAAGAGAGGAAAGCTCAACCCACGATTCATTGGTCCATTTGAGATTCTTGACCGAATAGGAAATGTGGCTTATAGACTCGCTTTACCTCCAAGCATGTCTCGTGTTCATAACGTGTTTCACATATCCGCGTTACGTAAATATGTGAAGGATCCAAACCGCATTATTGAGTTAGAACCAGACGAGATAGCCGAAGATTTAACGTACGAGGAGGTACCTGTCAAGATCTTGGATAGGAAGGAGTATGTCCTACGCTCGAAAATTATACCTCAAGTTAAAGTTTTGTTGAGAAACCATGCAATTGAGGAAATGACCTGGGAGTTGGAATCGGAAATGAAAGCGAGGTATCCTCACCTTTTCGACATACCAGGTACGTACGTCAATTTCGAGGACAAAATTTCATAAGGAGGGGAGGTTGTAAGACCCCAACTTTTATGAATAAAGATTTAGTTTTCTTTATATATTATTTCGAAACAGTAAGGTGTTGTTTTGATAAATATGAAAGTTATGGGTGAAATGTGCAAATATTTTTAAAATGAGCAAGTGGTTATAAAATATTCTTGTTGTCGGAGAATATTCGTTTGGTCGTGGAATATTCTTGTTGTCGGGGAATATTCGTACGACGGCGCAGCTATTTGTGGGTCCCCACAACGGAATAACTGTCGGATATAGAAAGCGACAGAAATAACTTTTTTACAAGATAACGGCGTAGTTGTTACCGTTAGTACTGTTGAAATACCCGGTGGTTAAAATACAATGATACACGGTGTTGCATAGTAGCACACGGTATTGCACAGTATTTCGAATTATTGAGTCTTACGTGAGAAGCCATTACTCAATTATTGTTACAGTAATTACTGTTCAATATTTTATATTATTGACTCAATAATTGCTACGTTGATATTTTATATTATTGACTCAATAATTGTTACATTGATATTTTATTGACTCAATAATTGCTACGTTGCCATTTTATATGATTGATTCAATAATGACTATAGTTGATATTTGTAGTATTGATTCAATAATTGTCGTTGCACAGTATTTCACATTATCAACTCAATAATTCATATTATTTGAATAATATTATTAGATAGCATTATTGACAATGTCTAAGGAAGTTCTGTCTAGGAGGGGTTATTTAATTGCGTGCCAGTAAGGAGAAGTCCTTATCGGAAGGCCCCCTCTGTCCTGGGAACGACCTGGTTGTTAATATTGTAGTTCTATAATATTATTTGTGAATAATTAATTATTGATTTATATAATAAGGAAATATTTATTTTGTGGATATTAAATAAGGAATTGGCGCTGGTGAGTTTTTATCAATATTTTGGTGTGAGAAATCATCTGTTTTTGGATTTCGGATAATTTATGTTTGGAATTTGGAAAAACTTCCTTCTGCAAAGTTGTAGAGAATTAAATTTCCTATGGAAGGACATAGAATTTGTATTTTTCTGACAAAGGGGCTATTTGTTATGAATTATTGAAGTTTCGGAAAATATATATTTTTTTATGGGCGGGCCCCACTTTTGGTGGAAAATTTTTTAGCCTCCAGGAGGCGAAAATTTTTTAAAAAAAATATTATTTTATTATTTTAGTCTCCTCTGGCATCCTAAGCTTTTCCTATAAATAGGGTGCTTAGGTTAGAATTGAAAATCACACCAGAATCAGAAGTTTTCTCTCTCTATAATATCGAGCGTATTTTTGTGAGTATTTCAATACTTTGAGTGTTGCTATTCAGTGCAAGTTTCCTTCGGTATTATATCCGATATTCCAGTCAGAGGTACTATCTTTTTGAGGTAAGGGATGTTATTTCTTTCGTAAATGATGTTATTCTTTTCAATATCATTATACAGAAATATTGTCATGAATTTTGTTATGAAATTCTTACTTTTTCCGTCGGGATTACTATTCACGTATACGGCACTATTCACGTATACGGCACTATTCACGAAAAAATTAAATTTTCTTCTATTTGTCCAAATTGCTTGTTAAGGTTACTATCTTTGATTGTATCCAAGTTTTGAGCTCTATTCTTGAATTTTGCTCCATAATTGATTATTACGAGGTATTTTTGAATTGGATATACAAAAATACGAATCCTTAGTCTTTGTCTTTTATCTCACTGGATTCGTTTTTTTAAAAATGTTTTTCATCATTCTCAGTCCTAAAAGGTGATGTAACTGAATATCT
This sequence comes from Panax stipuleanatus, assembly GCA_020205555.1. Taxonomy (NCBI): domain Eukaryota; kingdom Viridiplantae; phylum Streptophyta; class Magnoliopsida; order Apiales; family Araliaceae; genus Panax; species Panax stipuleanatus. The sequence continues at coordinate 14,278,917 of CM035116.1, forward strand.
TTGGCCTGTAGAGCAAAGATGAATGATTACTTGATGAATATCTTTGGCCTGTAGAGCAAAGATGAATGATTACCTGATGAATATCTTTGGCCTGTAGTGCAAAGATGACAGGTGTTGAGATGAATATGACCACTGATGATACAAATGAATATCTTTGGCCTGTAGTGCAAAGATGAATATTTGATTCGAGATGTATATTGATTGATGTTACAGGGATAAAATATTGATGATGGACTTTTAAATCATAGAAGATAGTAGACTTGATTCTCTGCTTAACTCTTCTAATGAATTGTTATTTCCGCTGCGAATATTGATCTAGAGTTGGTTGTCCATTATATTTTATCTGATTTGTTGAAGACTAACGATAATTTATTTTCCATTATCTTAGTCATAATATTCTTTACTGAGCTAGTTGAGCTCACCCTTTTCATCTGTTGTCCTCTTCAGGAAATGAGAATGTTGCGGGAACTAGTCGGGGGACAGAGTGATGGTCCGAGTTAGAGCAGTAGTAGTCCTCACTATTTCTGATAAATAGTGTGATAATAATTGTAATGAGGACTTAGTTTGAATCTTAATATTTTCTATATATTTGTATTGACACTCATAGTTGTGTGGTCGTATTTTGCACGACCGTATGATATAAAGTTTGTATTTGAATTCTGTACCATGTATTTGGCGACTCAGAATGGGTTGGGTTGAATGGACCTATTCTGGGGGCGTCACAAAATGTAATGAGGACTTAGTTTGAATGTTTATATTTTCTACATATCTGTATTGACACTCACAGTTGTGTGGTCGTATTTTGCATGACCGTTTGATATGAAAGATTGTATTTGGATTATGTACAATGTATTTGGCGACTTATAATGGGTTGAGTATTGAACTTATTTTGGGGGCATCACAGATTTCGTGGTAGGACTTCCAGTCACACAGAAGGGATATGATGCCATTTGGGTTATCGTGGATCGATTAACGAAGACCGCACATTTTTTACCGATCAAGATCCTATACAGTTTGAACCAGTTAGAGAGCCTATACGTAAAAGAGATTGTTTCATGACATGGAGTGCTGGTGTCAATTGTCTCTGATCGAGATCCGCGCTTCACGTCGAATTTTTTGAAAAGCTTGCAAGAGAGAATGGAAACACAGATGAGGTTGAGTACCGCTTATCAACCTCAGACAGACGGACAGAGTGAGCGAATAATACAAACGCTGGAGGATATGCTTAGGACTTACGTGATGGACTTCAAGGGAAATTGGGACGACTACCTACCCTTAGTCAAATTTGCGTATAATAATAGTCACCATGCGAGTATTGGCATGCCACCGTACGAAACTCTTTACGAAAAAAAGTGCAGAACGTCATTATATTGGGACGAAGTCGGAGAGCGACGAATACTCGGACCAGAGTGAGTTCAACAAACCGTAGACGTGGTGACAGTGATAAGAGCTAGACTAGTAGCAGCTCAAGACAGCCAGAAAAAGTACGCAGATTTGCATCTGCAGGACCGAGACTTTAAAGTCGGCAGTTTGGTATTCTTAAAGGTATCTCCATGAAAGGGAAAGATCCGTTTCGGCAAGAAAGGAAAGTTGAGTCCAAGATTCATAGGACCGTTCGAGATACTGAAGCGAGTGGGCGAAGTGGCATACAAAGTTGCATTACTATCCGAGTTGGAGCACATCCACAACGTGTTCCACATTTCTGTGTTGCGGCCATACAAGGCCGACTACAAGCACGTGATTTCTTACAAGCCCATTCAAGTGGAGAAGAACTTAGCTTACGAAGAAATTCATGTCCAAGTATTAGATAGGAAAGAGCAAACCTTGAGAAATAAAATTATTTCATCTGTAAAAGTACTTCGGCGTAACCACGATGTCGAGGAGGCTACGTGGGAGTTAGAAGATAGGATGGTGAGGGATTATCCCCATCTATTTGTGTAACCTTGTAGCAATTCCAAGGACGGAATTTATATAAGGGGGGAGGATGTAATACCCGAGAACTTCCGAATATTATTAAATGAATTTATAAATGAAAACTGGATATTTATTTGAATATAAATATTTATGTGATAAGAGATGAGTTAACTTAATTACTTCAAATTTAAATGATGATAATTGAGAAGAGAATGTGGAGTTTATTATAAGCTCGAGGAACGCCTTGTGTGGCACAGTGATGAGAAATATTAATGATTATATTAATTAATGAAGGAATTACTACGTGAACAATTAATCAAATATTAATTGTTATTATGAAAGATGGAATATTAATGGTGATTAATAATATGTTGATTATTATTATTACAAATAATAGAATAATAATAAGCAACTTGTTTATAATATAATAAGATTTATATTTATTTAATGTGATAATTAATCATATAAATGTTAATCAATTGTTATAGAAATTAATAATTACATTGATTTATGAGGGATGAATTAATTAATATTTTATTAATTGATTAATTGTCATTATGAATAAATAAAACAAATAAGTAAGTTATTAATATAATAAGATTATATTAATTTTTATGTGCAAGCATGCGAATTAAATGTATAATGTATAGTAGTTACCTATCTATTATATGAAGTGCAGTGCAATGTGACTATGTTATATATATATATAGCAAAGCTTATTGAGTTGTAAGAGTTACATGAAATGTGTATATGACAATTGTATGTGAAGTATACATTAAAATAGTACATCCTGATTATATTGTAAACAATTGTTGACTAATAGAACTCAATAATAAAGGGGATGATGTAATGTGATAATATCCGATCAAATTATATCCGGTATTAACAAAATGTACATGGATTATATGCGTACAAATTAGCTTTACTACATTGAAGTATTACTTATGAAAATTTATATTGTGACATTAAGTTATAACCTATGTATGGATAATATGTATATAATATATAACATAAGAGTAGAAATTATGTATAAGTGTATAGCATAAGTATTGTAGAATGCTGAGATTTGCTTTTCTTGTCCCATATTAATAGTCTCCATCCTTGTACACGTAAATACATCATGAAGCTAGATCTCTATTCCTTAAACTCAGCAATGTAGACTAGCAATCATGCAATAGGGAGTGGTTTTGATGATGGGTTCTAACAACTAAATACCTACCATTTCTTAACCTCCATACAATTCAAATTTTTATTGGTTTGATTTGGGAGAGAAAAGTTTGGTCTGGACATTAGCTTCTCTATATATATAAGCTCTTCTTCTTCACAAATTCATTTGCTAAGAGTTTGCATAAGTGTTAAGTGAGAGCATATATATCGGTGTGAAGTGTTCTAAGAGTTGAGAATTCAGTTAACAACAATTGCATTACAGAGGTATAATTCCATGATTATTATTCTTCATTTTCGTTCTCTGTCAAAATTTCTATTCTTGAAATTCTTAAATCTTGATCATGTTGAATTGGGTTGTAATTGGGATATAGAACACTTGTTTAGTGGTTATATAAACTTATATACATGTTTAGTATGCAATGTGATAAGTGGTTTTAGGACCACTTATTCAGATACTTTCCAACTCATTCGGTTGCTTAAACTTAAATAATCTTGTGAGTTTAATGTGTGTTTCCCTTGTTTTATGTTTTTCAGGTTAAGGAACTCTCTTAGCAGTACTTGCACGTTAAAAGAGCAAAAGATCGCCTAAATGGGGCAATGAGCTGAAATGGGTTTAAAGCAATGGAATGGCATGAGGCTAGAGGTAACAAACAAGGCTAATAAGAGGCAAATGCAAGAGGGGCTGGAGAAAACAACTAAAGAATACACGAAGCAAACCTGCACCAGCAAGCAGCTAGTAGATTCTAGCTTTTTTGTGCCCCGCGGCCGCGCCTGGAATAGGCTTGGGGCGCGCGTGGCCGCGCCTATCCCCAGCAGAAAATTGTTTGACTAATCGGGAGAAGTTTTAAAGGGGGCTCGTGAGCAGCATTCAAGGAGTCTCTATTAGGGAGTTTAAGCCCTAGTTTTCCCTTGTTCTTTCTTTTTCCATTTCTTGTTTAGATTAGGAGTAGATTAGAGAGTAGATTAGTGCTAGTTTAGTTAGTTAGTTAGATTCTAGGGTTAGATTAGAGAAGAAGATTGAAGCAAGAGATTGACATTGAAGATCCACACTTGGAGAAAGAACAAAGATTTGCAATTTCTATCTCTTCACTCTCCTTGTATTCAATTTGTATTTGGATAATGTATAATCTACTTGTGGATAATATATTCGAGTTGTCTATAACTTAAATCATATTTTGAGGTTTCAATGGAACCTAATGAGTAGTTTAATTTGATATTCCTTCCATGATGGTCTTATTTGATTACTATGTGTTTGTCTATTGCGATGTATACTTTCATTGCTTAATTGAGTCATGACCAATTACTGTGATAACCCACATGGGATTGAAAGACAAAGTGTGGGTTTAGATCTAATCGTAGTAGCGGGCGATTGTACGCTCACATGGCGTTGGACGTATGATTTGTTCTTAGGATAGACATATACCGAAGCGCCACTCGTAGTCAATAGAGGACTTGACCTTAAACCCTATTTATTTGTAAACACCATAGATATATAGGGGTTTAGATAATGTGGGTGTTCACGTGCATTCTATCATCTATGGATTGCACGTGATATGGATTAGGTGCATCGAAAGATGGCCTTCTCTTACCTTCGTGTTCTCGGCTAACAACTGTAATGATTAATTTGACCTAATTGGAAGTGTGTCGACTTAGACGAATCATTAGGGGAAATTGGAATCTCTTATCTTCATTATCTAATTTTACTCTAGGATTAATTAGTTTAAGTTTACTTCCTTGCCTAGTTTAAAGTAGTTTTAATTCCTTCTCTTTACCACCCGTTTAAATAAGACTGAAATGATTATGTGCTAGTGCTTTGGCGTCCTTTTATCTATTAATTTCTCGTGGGAACTGATATCTTTACTCACTCTTTATTACTTGTTGACCGCGTATACTTGCGCGTTAATTGTGTCATCTAAATCAGACCAACAAGTTTTTGGCGCCGTTGTCGGGGAATTAATTGGATAACTGTTTGCCAACATTAGTTTAAATCAAAATAGTTTTACTTTAAACATTTTTTTTATTTTGCTTAATTCTCTTCTCATAATCTCTTTTCAGGTACAATGGACTTAAATTTCTATCCATGGAATTGTACAAGGCAAGAGCAACCAAGGGAAGCATACACTGATGGCGTCAACCCAATTGCAACACTTTCAGCACAACTAGAGGTTCTCTCGAGGAAGCTGGATACTGTCTCAGCCCAATAAAGTCGAGAGCCAGTTATTTCTCATGAGTATGGTGTTGGGAGCTACATGAGCCATCAGGAGCCTATCAGTTATGGACAGGAGCAGTATGGGGGTGAGTACTTTTACAGTGAGCTGTACACTAATTATCAGCCAGAGTGGGGGTATCACCCAGACCCTTCAGCAAACCCTTTATCAGACTATTATCAAGACCAGTGCTGGGATCCAAATCCCGTTTACGCCCCAGAATTGCACTTTCCAGACTCCAGTTTACGAGCCTCAATGCAATTTTGAGGGTGACACAGAAAATGCAAGATTGGAGGAAGGAGCTGACATATCACTGAAGGATATCTTGATTGAGCAACAGAAGTAAGTTAAGAATATCCAAAACTGGGCAGAGCAAATTAGCAAGGCCTTGATGATAGAGGAAGAACAAGGGATTCTGACCAATACTGCGAGCTATCAAGATCAATACGAGCCAAGTCCAAATTGTGCACCCGAACCCAGTTATCAATCCCCATGTTTACAAGGAGAACAGTCAACAATGGACTTCATGTATGAAAGCTCAAAAAACCAAGAGGAGTTATTTGGGAGCCAGGAACCATCAAACCAAAATTTTCAATATCAGATGGCCCCAATCAACTATGCTTCTACAAATGAGCCTCAATACAGGGAGTCCGTGGCTGAAACAGAAAAAGAAGGATTGGATAGTTTGTGGGGGAACTCATTAGCATCAACACAGGAGACCTTGATTGAGCAAGAGCAATCGATTGAGGATCTTCAGATTTGGGTGGAGCAGATTAGCATGGTGTTAAGGAAGGAGGAGGTATGTGAACAAGAGACAACAATGCCAGATTTTGTGCCTCCAATGACTGAAGCCGTGAGTTATGATCCCCAAGAGACGTAGTGCTATGACATAGATGCAGAAACTGATGTAGAGCCCGAAGTGCAATTACAACTGGACGAGCCGAAGGTAATGGAACAAGAGGAGATAATTGGGGATGTGAAATAGTATGAACCAACAGTGATAATACCCCAAGAACCTTCTCCGCCGAAGTTTGAGAATCCAGTCAAGTTTGCACACACTTGCCCCCTTGGTAGCCACATTACAGATACGGATCTCGATAACATGAGAGAGTCCGTGAGCTTCAAACCATGGTGGTCAGAAGAGAAGAGAATAGAAGAAGAAACTGTTGTGTTGTGTGAACCTCAAAGCCCAAACCATTTCACATGCACAACGGAACCATTGCCTAGCTCCCCTACCTTCCATACGGGGAATTCTTGTTCATATCATGTGCTAGGTAGTTTAATTCCAAGTCCTCCCCTATTGGGAAGCCTCCAAAAGCATATAGCAATTCTGATGGATGGAGGGGTTCTCCAATATCGTCGGGGAGTCGGATAGCAGTGGTCAGACATAGTCCAGCTAGATGACTATAAATCAAGCGCTCGATGGGAGGCACCCCATCATTTCTCTTTCTCCCTCTTTGTTTAATTCTCCATTTCCTGCTTTCCATCACACTTCTCTCCCTCCTTATTTAATTCTATGTAGTTGTCTATCTTTATTTCCCTCCCCATGTTTAATTCTTAGTAGTATAGTTCTTAGTTGTAAATATTTTCACATTCTGGTTGTACAAGGTTCAATGCCTACATTTTTGGGCTTAGACATTGAAGCAGGCATTTTTGGGACTACGAAGCTTATTGAACATACGTTTATCACAAGAATGTTGCATTTTCACACTTATAGGAGTTTTTGGGAATTCATTCATACTTCTATCATTCTATGTTTATTGCTCCTAGTAGTAGATAACTAACAGTAAGTATTGATTTTTGATGGTTTGATGAGGGCTTAATAAGAGATCTTATGCTTTTTCTCAGGTTAATGATGCTGGACAAAGCCAAAGTAAAACATCGTATTCTCCATGTATGCCAAACCAGCAGAAAACAAAAATTGGCACAGGGCGCGGCCGCGCCCGAACAAACCTGAAGGGGTGCGCGGCCGCGAGACAGGAAAAATCGGCCTAACTTAAAGAAAAACTCAGCAGCCACTTAAGCATCCCATTTCATTTTCATTTTAGTCGAGCTCTAAAGCTTCCTCTCTAAAATTCGAAAACCTTTGCACCCCCCCCCCATCTCCTCAATCTCATTCACACATCCTTCACACTCCTTGTCTGCCAAGCCCTAAATTTCAGTCACTAGCCACACCTCCAAACTGAGATTTCTCACAACCCTTCCACCCCAGATCCTAGTTCAGTCAAAATTAACCTCTTTATCAAGGGGTGGGTGCCCTAATTTCACCATACTTGCTGCTGTGGGTTGTAGCAGAGTGAGGGGGTGCTTGGCAGAAACTGAGACAGTAGATTGAGGGAGTTGCAAGGTTGGTATTGAATTGACTGAGTTGGGTTGAATTGAAACTTCTATTCTTATTTCATATGGCATCCAAGTAAAGTAGGAGGGAGTCCACATCTAGGGGCAGTGATTCCGAGCAAGGAGGTGGCATCGACTATGATAACCACAAGTTCATCAGTCTTAAGGCGCAAAAATTCTACCATGATGCTCTAGTAGGCAGGACATTTGTGCCAGAGCGAGAGTTAGCGCCAGACAGGAACTTCGACGGGCGTATGACATCTATGATCAGGGGGAGGGGCTGGAATTCATTTTGTGAGGAGCCCTTGGTTGCCCCAATCTCGGTAGTTCAAGAATTTTATGCCAACGCAAAACACACGATGTCCCATAAGGTCTTTGTGTGGGGATGTGAGGTATCCTATGCAAAGGAGCGCATCAACGAGCTATTTGACTTACTGACTATTGCATTGGATGCACCAGACTCTTTGTATGATAGGGAGTGGGGGTCGGAGATGGACGCTATTAGTGATTATCTGTGCAAGCCAGGCACTATTTGGAAGCTGAAGCAGGGGACTGATCAGAAGCTGCATTTCCCCCAGTCCGCCTTAAGTAGGTACGGAAAGGCGTGGTACAGCTTTATCTGTGCAAATCTGATGCCTACACAGCATCAGAATGAGGTCTCTAAGGACCGAGCTATCTTGCTATATGGGATTATCAAGGGCAAGAGGATCGATGTGGGATACGTGATCAACAGTTCTATCCGCAGATTTCTGAGAGGCGGTAATTCAGCAAGTATCCCACACGCATCAGTGATCACCAGGCTATGCATTGCAAATGGAGTGATGTGGTCGGATGCAGAGCCGATGCAGATGCCGATGAACACCTTTGACCACCATGCCATTGAGTCTTTCAAGATTTGGACAGGGGGCAGATCTCATTCTTTGGGAGCAGGATTCATACTGCCAGATCAGACAGAGGCGGAGGAGGCTGCAGAGAGAGTGCCACACCCAGAGCAGTCCGAGTCTTCTCAGTCAGTGTATGAACGTATTGATCGAATGGAGAGGAGACTACAGCGCAAGATGGACACAATGAGCACCAACTTCCAGGCTTTCACCACAGAATTTAGCGGGACATTGTCCTACGCATTCGGCCAGATGGGAGTTGAGGTGCAGTTTCCTACATATGGGTCCGCCGCTGTTTATCCACCTCCAGACACACCACCTCCTGAGGAGGACGTTGAGGACGACGGCGACGACGATGAATATGGGAGTCCTTTCTTTTCACCTTTACCTTCAATGAGGGCATTGAATTATTCAAGTTTGGGGGTATTGGCTTTATTTTGCATATAGGGTTGTTGCATTCATATTGCATATTGTGTTTGTTTATTTAGTGCATGTAGGTTGTAAATAGTTAAAATTTGCGAAAATTTTAAAAATTTTCTTTTAATTTTGCATTTTATGTTAGAGCATACTGCATGAATCCAGTTTTCAGATGGTTAGTTATATATTTGGCATGTGAGGAAACTTAAATCACTTGATTTTTAAATTGATTTGAGACCTAAGCTGGATAATTTTGTCATATATGTAAATCCTTAGCTGTCAGATACTGTGTAATCAATGAGCACAATAGAGTAACCATCATGACATGTTAAGTTTAATTTTTCACATACTTGTCTTCTAGTGGGAAATCTATGTTTTAATAAAAGAGTTTCAGTTCGCATATAATAATAACTAGACTGTTAAAAGCTTAAGTTTGGGGGAAACAGGGGACATGCATGATATATGCGGGGAGATGGAGCGTAAGACGCACTCCCTTGTAGAAAAAGAAAAAGAAAATACATAGAATAAACACTTCGGCTACGTCGAGTTCTGTGGCCTTTGATATTCGAGCAAGTAAGCCCTAGGGGTGTCTCTACACCCAGCGCCCTAAGGCCGTCTGGTCTGGGAGTCGTTGGTCGAAAGCTCGCTACATGGATATCATTGAAAAGCCTAAGAGAACTAGGCATTGCACAGTCGAATGTGTACACGGGACAGTGCGAATATGCCCTCGTGAGTAATAAGAGCTTAATGAAAACCCCCTGTTGACTCTTAGCTTAAGTAATACATAGCCTTGGTTAGAGCTTATATGATTGACTATTTTTCTTAAGTTAAAGCTTGTTTTTCCCCTAAGAAGCATAGTATGTGAATTATTTATCTGAATGCATGTTTAATGGTTGCTAGGCACACAACGTACAATACATCAGTGCTGACAGTTTTGGATTTGGAAGAATATGCGTTATAATCTTGTCTTGGGTAGCTTTTTTGTTTGATTATCTTGTGGTTTTCTGAGGCATTGCTTTGGTTCAATACTGACTGAAACCTGGATTTGCATTCATGGTAGCGTAGGTTGCATACATTGTATATAGTGCATTGCATATGCCGTTTAGCTTTGTTTTGATTGCTTGAGGGCAAACAATATTTAAGTTTGGGGGTGTTTGATAAGTGGTTTTAGAACCATTTATTCAGATACTTTCCAACTCATTCGGTTGCTTAAACTTAAGTAATCTTGTGAGTTTAATGTGTTTTCCCTTGTTTTATGTTTTTCAGGTTAAGGAACTCTCTTAGCAGTACTTGCGTGTTAAAAGAGCAAAAGATCGCCTAAATGGGGCAAGGAGCTGAAATGGGTTTAAAGCAATGGAATGGCATGAGGCTAGAGGTAACAAGCAAGGCTAATAAGAGGCAAATGCAAGAGGGGCAGGAGAAAACAACTAAAGAATACACGAAGCAAACCTGCACCAGCAAGCAGCTGTAGATTCCAGCTTTTTGGTGCCGCGCGGCCGCGCCTGGAATAGGCTTGGGGCGCGCGCGGCCGCGCCTGTCGCCAGCAGAAAATTGTTTGACTGATCGGGAGAAGTTTTAAAGGGGGCTCGTGAGCAGCATTCAAGGAGTCTCTATTAGGGAGTTCAAGCCCTAGTCCCTTCTTCTTTCTTTTTCCATTTTTTGTTTAGATTAGGAGTAGATTAGAGAGTATATTAGTGCTAGTTTAGTTAGTTAGTTAGATTCTAGGGTTAGATTAGAGAAGAAGATTGAAGCAAGAGATTGACATTGAAGATCCACACTTGGAGAAACAACAAAGATTTGTAATTTCTATCTCTTCACTCTCCTTGTATTCAATTTGTATTTGGATAATGTATAATCTACTTGTGGATAATATATTCGAGTTGTCTATGACTTAAATCATATTTTGAGGTTTCAATGGAACCTAATGAGTAGTTTAATTTGATATTCCTTCCATGATGGTCTTATTTGATTACTAGATGTTTGTCTATTGCGATGTATGCTTTCATTGTTTAATTGAGTCATGACCAATTACTGTGATAACCCACATGGGATTGAAAGACAAAGTGTGAGTTTAGATCTAATCATAGTAGCGGCGATTGTACGTTCACATAGCGTTGGACGTATGATTTGTGCTTAGGATAGACATATATCGAAGCGCCGCTCGTAGTCAATAGAGGACTTGACCTTAAACCCTATTTATTTGTAAACACCATAGATATATAGGGGTTTAGATAATGTGGGTGTTCACGTGCGTTCTATCATCTGTGGATTGCACGTGATATGGATTAGGTGCATCGAAAGATGGCCTTCTCTTACCTTCGTGTTCTCGGCTAACAACTGTAATGATTAATTTGACCTAATTGGAAGTGTGTCGACTTAGACGAATCATTAGGGGAAATTGGAATCTCTTATCTTCATTATCTGATTTTACTCTAGGATTAATTAGTTTTAGTTTACTTCCTTGCCTAGTTTAAAGTAGTTTTAATTCTTTCTCTTTACCACCCGTTTAAATAAGACTGAAATGATTATGTGCTAGTGCTTTGGTGACCTTTTATCTATTAATTCCTCATGGAAACAATATCTTTACTCACTCTTTATTACTTTTTGACCGCGTATACTTGCACGTTAATTGTGTCATCTAAATTGGACCAACACAATGCAAATTGTCTGGAATCGATTTGGTTATGAAATTTGGGAATTGGCCTAGCTTTTTGCCATTGCTAGCCACTGTCTGGCATGAACCAGTAGTGGCGCAGCTGCGCCGGTTTATAACCGAGGCGCAGCGCAACAGCGCCGGCCCTTATGTCCAAATTTTGAGTTCTGTTATGATGATGTTAAGTGTAATTGATTATTATAACTTAGGCAAGGCATACTAACATAAGTAACTTGTATATATGGATATGTAGACCTAACGTAAGCATGTTTAAACCAAAATGGTATACATTTTGATAAAACGACTTATGGTTTTCAAAAGGAACTTAAAGTTATGAAAAGTGGAACTTTGATATGTTAGACTTATATTGATGTTCTGACTTTTGATACATGATATTATAGTTTAGAGATGCATGAGAGACACATTAACTTATGTATATAGTTTCCGTAATGTAATATGAACATGTGAACCTCACTAGTGCACATTCCTAACGAAAATGGAAGTTTTGAAAACAAACTTTGACATGCTATAACCATGTTGATATTCTGATCTTGCGAGCATAGTAGTATGGTTTAGAAATTCATGAATAACCCGTTAACTTGTGTTTATATGATTCGTAATAAAGCATGAACATGTTGGACTAATTACTGAACATTACTAATGAAAATACAAGCTTTGCACGTGAGCATTGACTTGTTACATTGAGATTTAAATTCTGAAATTTATGGACGTGTTTGATAGTACTCTTAACCTCATTAACATCATACATGTGTATATATCATGATTAGGTGTCGTGAAACCAAGTTTAGCGTAAACAAAGCATGCTTTCAAACTAATAACAATGATAGTTACATGTATGCGATATGAATATTCATGAGTATGCCTAATACAAGTTATATGAATACCTTATGTGTTTAAAAAGCAAGCATGTTAGACTTTGTGATTTTCATGACCTTAAATGACCGTAAGTTGTCAAAAGTGTTAACTTAGAACCATATCATGAAAGAGAGAACTTAGATGGACTTGGGAAGCATGAAGGCATCCTTTAATATGCTATATGTTATGTGATATCATATGTTGATACTTGAATCTGATTTTGACGGTTAACATACAATAACGCCATAACTTGCTAAAAAGAGTATGTTTGCTATTTGTTGTGATCGTATGTGATAATGACGATATGTAAACTTGATTAACCCGAAAAGAGGAACGTTAAGGATAAAAGTATATTAGTCGAGACTTGTGAATTAATATGATGCTATATAGTATAACGGGGTAACTAGGTTAAAACTTAGTTTATGTGTTGATTGTATATCCAAGATAAGATATGATGTTGAAATATATGACTAATGGATATCATATATATACGTAACTATATTACGATAAGATTTGAAAGTGTTGATTAATTTCGTGGATAGACTATAGAGGACGAGACGATGGAGGATGAGCTCATGGAGGACTCTGATCAGGCTACTATCGAGGAGCATATGCTAGGAGAGTAAGAGGGAAGGATCCTAGTGCTGGACTGCAGAGTTCAGGAGCTAGAGGCTGAAGCTCACGAGAGGGAGTCCGAGTTCCAGAAGTTGAGGGACGAGGGCCATCAGAGGAAGTTAGTGATGCAGGAATTAGAGGTAGAGATTGCTTACAGCAGGGAGGCAGGGATCCAGATGGGGACCTTGTTTCACAGGTCAGTGGCTAGGAATGTTGACTTGGTAGGAAAGCTGGAAGAGGTGGAGCAGAGAGAGTTAAGTGAGAAGACTGAGAAAGAGGCACTCCACACTCGGCTAGAGTTGGAGGTGATGGATAGGATCCACTTCGAGGAGAAGTGGGAAGCGGCTAATGAGAGGGCAGACGACTTAGAGGATGAAGTCAGATGCAAGAAGAGGAAGGTAAACAAGATGGGGTATGTGTTTCGCTCAGTCTTTGAGAGGGTGATCTATAGTGTATACCACTACCCGGCAGAGCAGGGACAGACCCGACATACTATGAGCAGAGAGCTGATGGTGTACATAGCACAGATTGAGTACAAGAGTGTTGTGAAGCGCGAGATGTTGGGATGAGACCCCTTAGCTAGACTAGTAGTAGCATTAGTAGATATTTTATAAGATGTATATTTTGTGATGTAATCCCAATCTTTTGTGCAAGATGTGGGATAAGTATGTAAACCCCGAGAAGGCATATGTTAGAGGGGTAGTATGTTAATGATTTCCTCATCTTTTGTGATGTGAGGGGATCTGTGTTGACATTTATAGCAGTATGCTAGGAATAATCATGTAATGAAATGATTTGGCATATTAATATAAATGAACCTTATTTTAGAAACGTGTTATAAAATTTTATTCCTTTTTCATTTGAGAAATACTTAAGTAATATAATTGAATAATAAAAGTAAAAATTTTGTGATGCAGAAAATGCCGCCCAGTCGTAAATTAACTGCACCTGAGGAATCAATGAAAAATGAGAGAGAACAAGTAGACCCGATCCAGAAGTTAGTGGATTTGTTAGGAGAGGCTCTTAGGGGAAGGAACAACGAACCCGTTCGCCCCAATCCTTAAGCAGCCCCAGTCACGAATTTCAAAGACTTTAGGAGTGTAGGATCTCCAGAGTTTGAAGGTACTACAGATCCAATCATTACGCAGACTTGGATAAAAGAGATAGAGAAGGCTTTCACCATCGCTCGTGTGGGTGAAGACCAGAAGACGGTATTTGCTACGTATATGATGAGGGGCGAAGCCAATTACTAGTGGGAGGCAAATCAACAAAGAGCGGGAGAAGGGATAATAGCATGGGAGAGATTCAAGACTTTGTTTTTCGAGAACTACTTCCCAAAAAGCATGAAGAATAGAATGGAGGTTAAGTTTTTATAACTAAAGCAAGGTGATATGACGGTGGCGCAGTACGCAGCTAAGTTCAATGAACTAGCGCGGTTTGCAGAACACCAAGTAGGATATGAAGAGAGGAAAGCGAGACATTTTGAATAAGGACTGAAGCCTTGGTTGTTTAATAAGGTATCAGTTCTTCAAATTGATTACTTTGCGACATTTCTGGAGAAGGCGATCATTGCGGAAGGTGGCAGTGAGGCCTTAAGTCTTTATAACAAGGAAAAGAAGGGTAAGAGCACGGAAGGAGAAAATCGTGGAGGAGGAAGCAGCAGTGGAGGAAGTAACTTGGGAAAGAGAAAGTGGGAGAATAATAACAACAACAACAACAACAAAAATAATCAGTCAGGAAATTTTCATGGAGGTTTTAAGAAGAGGGTTGAGGGATGCCCGAAGTGTGGGAAAAATCATCAGGGCGAGTGCTGGAAGGGGCGTGATACTTGATACAATTGCGGCCATGAGGGACACATTTCGTCCAACTGCCCGAAGCCGAAGAAGATCCAAGGTTGTTTCTCTTGAGGCTCAACCGAGCACCGGATTAAGGATTGCCCGAAGATGGGAAATAGCGGCGGAGGAAGTGGCCAGCAAGGGGGAGGTAGCAAATTAATGATCTGCGGATCGACACAATCCAACCGCCCAACAGCTAGGACCTTTAACATGACCGTCCAGGATGCAGTAGCTGCGAAGGACGTGGTGTCAGGTATTATCCCAATCAATAATATAAATGCATGTGTATTATTTGATTGGGGTGCCACCTATTCTTTTGTATCTGAAGAATTTGCTAGTCAACTTAATGTACCCCTAGAACGATTAGAAAATCCTTTAGACATAGAAGTTGTGAATAAGGAAGTAATCCCCGTAGAATACGTTTATCGAAATTATCGCGCAAACATTAGAGATCATGAACTGAGCGTAGACTTGATTCCAATTAGATTGGGAGAATTTGACGTAATATTGGGAATGGATTGGTTGTATAACCATGCTGTAATAATTGATTGTCAAAATAAAAGTGTGAACCTTCAGACTCCGAGTAAGTCTAAGGTAGTGTTTTATAGTAGCTCATCGCTTAAGCAACCGTGTTGTCTTATGATGATGCAGGCCAATAAATTATTAAGGAAAGGATGTGTAGGTTACTTAGCTTACATTGTAGATACTCAAAAAAAGGGATTAGAAATTAAGGATATATTCGTAGTGAATGAATTCCAAGATGTATTTTCGGACGATCTGCCTGGTCCTCCGCCAGACAGAGAAAATGAATTCGTAATAGACGTAGCACTAGGAACTGCACCTATTTCGAAAGCTCCATACCGTATGGCACCAGTAGAAATAAAGAAATTAATGATACAATTACAAGAGTTATTAGATAAGGGTTACATACGACCAAGTGTGTCGCCTTAGGGAGCACCAGTGTTGTTTGTTAAGAAAAAGGACGGATCGATGAGACTCTGTATCGATTATTGAGAATTGAACAGAGTAACGATCAAGAATAGATATCCACTACCAAGGATAGATGATCTTTTTGACCAATTGAGGGGAGCGAAGTGTTTCTCAAAGATTGACCTACGGACAGGTTATCACCAGTTAAAAGGACGGGAGAAAGACATACCAAAGACGACGTTTCGAACCCGTTATGGGCACTACGAGTTTTTGGTAATGTCATTCGGATTGACTAATGCTCCGGTAGCATTCATAGAATTGATGAATCGAGTTTTCAATCCCTACTTGGACAAGTTTGTGGTAGTTTTCATTGACGACATCTTGATCTACTCGAAGACAGAGGAAGAGCATGTCGAACATCTGAAAATTGTTTTGGAGGCGCTAAGGAAGAAGAAGATGTATGCGAAACTTTCTAAGTGTGAATTTTGGATGGAGAAGGTTCAATTCTTAGGACACATGGTGGATAAGAATGGAATCTCAATAGACCCTGCGAAGGTAGAAGCAGTAAGTAATTGGGAGTAGCCAAAAACTCCAACGGAGGTGAGAAGTTTCTTAGGGTTAGCTGGGTACTATAGAAGATTCATCCAAGATTTTTCTAAGATAGCAACCCCGTTGACTAATCTGACGAGGAAGATGGTAAAGTTTGTATGGACGGACAAATGCGAGGAGATTTTTCAAGAGTAGGAAAAGAGATTAAGTGAAACACCTGTGTTATCACTACCAGACGATGCCGGAGGTTTCGTGGTATATAGTGATGCATCTCACAAGGGACTTGGCTGTGTGCTCAGGCAACATGGAAAGGTCATTGCGTATGCATCACGACAATTAAAGAATTACGAAATACGATACCCTACTCACGACTTAGAGTTAGCGATAATAGTTTTTACATTTAAGATATAGAGGCATTATTTGTACGGAGAGAAATGTGAGATATACACAGACCACAAAAGAAATATATCTTCACATAGAAGGAGTTGAATATGCGGCAGAGAAGGTGGTTAGAATTAATCAAGGATTACGACTATGATATTCTTTATCACCTGGGGAAGGCAAACTTAGTTGCCGACACGCTAAGCAGAAAAGGAAGGGAGAAGTTGTTTCACCTAACGACTCAAGAAGAATTAATAAGAGAAATGGAGAAGTTGGAAATAGAGGTAAAGGGACCAGGAAGGTCTGAGGAAAAGTCATTTGTAATGGAAGCTCGTCCAACCTTGTTGGATAGAGTGAAGGAATCACAAGAGAAGGATGAAGAGTGCGAGAAAATAAGAAAAAGGATCGCCGAGAATGATGAACAAAGATTCATAATGGATAAAGACGGTATCTTGAGATTCGAAGGAAGAGTGTGGGTGCCAGCGGTAACCAAATTGAGAGAAGAAATTTTATACAAGGCACACAATACGACATATTTCGTTCATCCGGGAGGCACGAAGATGTACCGAGATTTGAGGCAATATTTTTGGTGGCCCAATTTAAAATGGGAAGTCGCAGAGTGCGTTAGTAGATGTCTTACTTGCCAACGCGTCAAAGCAGAGCACCAAAAGTCGAGTGGTTTACTATAACCATTGGAAATACCAGAGTGGAAATGGGAACACATCACGATGGACTTCGTGGTGGGACTTCCAGTCACGCAGAAAGGTTATGATGCCATTTGGGTCATCGTGGATCGACTAACAAACACCGCACATTTTCTATCGATCAAGATCCGATAAAATTTGAATCAGTTAGCGACTCTGTACGTAAAAGAGATTATTTCATGACATGGAGTGCCGGTGTCAATTTTCTCTGATCGAGATCCGTGCTTCACGTCAAACTTCTAGAAAAGCTTGCAAGAGAGAATGGAAGCGCAGTTGAGGTTGAGTACCGCTTATCATCCTCAGACGGATGGACAGAGTAAGCGAACAAAACAAACGCTGGAGAACATGCTTAGGACTTGCGTGATGGATTTCAAGGGAAATTGGGACAACCATCTACCCTTAGTCGAATTTGCGTATAACAATAGTTACCATGCGAGTATCGGCATGCCACCGTACGAAGCTCTTTACGGAAGAAAGTGCAGAATGCCATTATGCTAGGACAAAGTTGGAGAACGACGAATTCTAGGGCTAGAATTAGTGAAACAAACAGCAGACGTGGTAACACTGATAAAAGCCAGGCTGGTAGCAGCTCAAGATCGCCAGAAAAAGTACGCATATCTACATCGACAGGACCGAAACTTTAAAGTCGGTAGTTACATTTTCTTGAAAGTATCTCCCTGGAAAGGAAAGATACGATTTGGCAAGAAGGGAAAATTGAGTCAGAGGTTCATAGGACCGTTCGAGTTTTTGAAGCGAGTGGGCGAAGTGGCATACAAAGTTGAATTACCACTTAAGTTAGAGAACATCCACAACATGTTCCACATCTCCGTGTTGCGTCCGTACAAGGCCGACTACAAGCACGTGATTTCTTACGAGCCCATTCAAGTGGAGAAGAACCTGGCATATGAAGAAATTCCTATCCAAATATTAGATAGGAAAGAGCAATTCTTAAGAAATAAAGTTATTTCTTCTGTAAAAGTACTTTGGCGTAACCACGATGCCGATGAGGCCACGTGGGAATTAGAAATAGGATGATGAAGGACTATACCCATCTATTTGTGTAACCTTGTAGCAATTCCAAGGACGGAATTTTTATAAGGGGGGAGGATGTAATACCTGAGAATTTTCAGGAATAAATATTAATTTTGATATTAATAAAAAGTTGTATATTTATGTGAATATAAATAAATATCTTGGTGACATGGAATATAGAAATTATATTCGATTAAGTTGAATAATTGAAGTCTATGTGACGAGTGAATTAATGTGATGGATTTGATGAGAAGCTTAACGTAATGCTTATATGAATTGCCTAGCGTGGCAAGGTGATAAGATAAGTATATTATTAATCAAAGCAATAAAGTAAGTAAATTAATATAAATTTCCCCAGAGTGGCGCAGCTGTGCCACTTCTGTGCGGTAAACCAGCGCAGTTGCGCCGATAGCAAAACTTGGAATGTAATTTCTGCATGCATGAGTTACTATGTGCTAATTACCCACATTAATAAGATGGGAGATTTATAAGTAAATTGATTAAGTAATATTATTGTTAATTAATTGATATTATGAGTGATAATTATTAATGAGTAATTAATTAATGTTGATTAATTATTATTGTAAGTAATAGTATATAAATGAGTAAGTGACTAATAAATATAATAAGAATTATATTTACTCGGTTAATTATTGTGTGCAAGATATGTGAAGATTAATCATATATTAACTGCATTCTATTAAAAAGGGAAGGTATAGGATGACACTAACATGACACTATATAATATATAGAAACTATATATATTATGATTAAATGAATTGTGTGAGTTAAGTTACGTAATTGATGCTTAGGTGACATTATGTGATGTTTGACTACATTAAATATGTACTTCGTGAAATATTATAATAAACTAAATGAATAATTGTTATTCAATGATTATTGCAATAATATAATGGAACTAATAAAGTTGGGTTATTATGGTGTGACAATGTCCAATTGAATTATATTCGGTATTAATGAAATGTACATGAATTATATGTTGATATATATATATATATATATATATATACTCCAACTTACTACATTGTAATATTGTCTCTTCATTAGAAATACATTGTGACTCTAATTATAACCTAAGTATATAGTATGTGTATATATAATAACTTAAGTGTTGTATTTAATCTAACTTGCAAATGCTGAGACCTCATTTGTCCCAAAATAATGGCCCATTCTCTTCCTCACGTGTATAGCTTATAAAGCCTAAGCCTATTCCTTGTTCTCAAACTCAGCAAAATCATAGCCAATGATCAATGGGTGAGTGGCTTCAATAGTGGAATTCACCAACTAACCAACAACTCTTCCTTAACCATCATGCACCATCATGCAATCCTTCATTCCTTTGGTTTGTTTTAGTGGAGGATAACATTGTCTGTATAATGAATTCTCTATAAATATAGCCTATGTTCTTCTCATTCCATTTGCTGAGATAATTCTAAGTTGCTATAGAGTGATTGAGAGTAAATATATATCATAGTAGTAAGGATTCTGAGATTGAAGGAATCACAATTAGCAGCAAACTCAGTTAAGCACAACTAGTAGAGGTATAATTCCTTGTTCTTCATTCTGAGAATTTCTAACTCTTGATTATGCATGAACTCTTGTTATTTGGATTGGGAAATGATTGTTAGATGTTATCTAAGCTAGTAAGTATGTTAGAAATATAATGTAACTTGAATAGAGCATGTTTCGTAAGAAAATTTTATTGTTGGGTTTGTTAACTGCCGAAGCAGAAGCTGCTCTATTTCTGGCTGAGACATGGCGCAGCTGCGCCCGTTTTGTACTAGGGTGCAGCGCAGCTACGCTAGGACCTGCTTTTAGTTTTTTGTTTCTGTTAAAATCTGTTAAGTCTAACATGTTGATAATACCTTAGCAATGTATGAATAACATGTTTAACTTGTGTATATATGATTCTTGATGTAGCATGAGTTGTTTTGACTTCGTTAGTATACATTTCTAAATGAACTTAGAGTTTTTAAAATGGACTTTGACATATTATATCATGTTTATATTCTGACTTTTTGAGCATGATTTCATGGTCTAGATAGGCATGAAATGTAAGTTTAAAAGTGTTGAGTAAACACTAGATAACATGGTATACGTTGAGAATGATTTTGAAAACAAAACTTGAACTTTTTGTAAACTAAGTTGCATGAACAAGGGGTATCTATATTTTGATATTTTTGAGCATACATGTTAGTGCTTTTCACATCACGTAAATGACCTATATGTGCACACACTTGTTAGATACGATGAAAGTTGATCAAGTGTGAGTTTAAGTAAGTTTTTAAGCAATAAACAATGCTAGCCATGCGTAAATGATATGAACACATATGAGCATGCTTATTGACAGATTATATGACCACCTCACATGTATGCCTAGCAAACATGATAGTCCTATATAATTTCATGACCTTGTATAGCCTTAAGTCATTAGAGATATTAATCTAAAACTATAACATGTAAATTAAACTTGGAAAGATTATGGAAGCATGCAAGGATCCTTAATGTGTGTAAACACTATGTAGTAATTGTTTGGGACAGAAACAGAAGAGCAAAAGCTCAACCCTGGTCTGGCCAGGGGACAGTGCAGCTACGTCGTCCCTAGGCTTAACCAGGGCGCAGCTGCGCCAGACTACTTTTAGAACTGAAGTTTTCTGCTTATTTTTTGATTTTGTCAGTTAACTTATAATGATACCTAAGCTGCTAAATAGAGTCTAATTGGTACTGATATGTGATAATGACATACTATGAAGTTGTTTAACTTGAAAAGGGAATCCTAAAGATAAAAGACAATAAAGTAATATCAATTGAGAGTTGTGATTTAAAATGATACTATGCATGGTATGATAAGACTTAACGTATGTGTTGATTGTATATACAAGATAAGGCATGATGTTAAACTATATGACTAATGAGATACATATATACGTAACTATATTACGATAGGAGTTTGAAGTATTGATAAGCTAAAGATGATAAACTACGCTTAAGGCAAGTATCTAAACCTTATCTCTTTGATGCAAGTTTCATAACTGCATTTGATTTTGGTATTGAATGCAAATACTCGAACTCTACTCTTTATTGAGCACTTATTGAGCTTGTACTATTATTGTCATACGAGTAAACTATTGGAATTACGACTCATGTCTTATGACTTAATACTTCAAATCTAAGATAAATTTGCTTACATTTTTGAACTTATGACTGTTCTTATATACATTGAAAGAGCGGTCTATGCCATTTGATTCGGCTAGACCTATATTATGAATTTGAAAAGCGATCCAAACCAATTGATTGGTGTGAAATCTTATATTGACTGAGATGAACAACCCTCTTGAAGGGGAAAACTATATATTGTCGGGAGACCGACGTGCGCAATTGAGTACGATTGAACAATATGCATAACGTAGGGTACTTTAGGCTAATCACCTGTTGTACTTGTTTTATTGGATTATCAGTGTATTTCTGTTAATTCTAGTAGAAGTTCATAGTCCTTAGTGACTGCTCAGTATTCATTATTCTTGAACTGTGAAAAGGTTAACCCTTAAATCTTAATGATATCTTCGGTCCTTAGCGACTATTGTTGAAAACCTTAAACCTTTATTGCTATATTACTTGCTGAGCAAACTTGTTGCTCATTCTTGCTTTTTCCTAAAAACATTTCAGTTAAGACAGAGCAAGGCGAACTTTCGGGCGCTGATAAGGGCAAAGGCAAGGGCAAGGCTACGGAGTAACTTGTTAATTATGTATAACTGTTATGATAATTGTAATAAGATTCTAATCTATTATGTATTAAGTTAAGATTATGTATACTTAAGCTATGTTTAAGATATGAAAGATGTTTAAGTTACAAAACCTTGGGACATGAATGATTATATTAAATAAATATAATCTATTTGTATATTACGTGTTATTCCGCTGTGCGATATGATATTTAGTCATATTATTGTGTTAGTATTTAGAACGTAATGAACCGAATTCGAGACGATGTGGCGGTCCGAATTTGGGGGCGCCATAGACTTTTTCAACCGACTCATTAAATGTGACATGATCAAATTTAGTTATAGACTCATAATTTTTAGACTTCTCAAATTCGTTTGACTCAAAATGTGTAGAATTGTATACAAAATTTTTATTTTCCTCATCATTTCCACAACCATCAAAAATTTCAAAATTAACCTCAGAGTTACTAGAAAATTCACCCACCTCTTGTTCATTTATTATGGTGGCTAATCGA
Organism: Panax stipuleanatus; assembly: GCA_020205555.1. Lineage (NCBI taxonomy): Eukaryota > Viridiplantae > Streptophyta > Magnoliopsida > Apiales > Araliaceae > Panax > Panax stipuleanatus. Next base: position 14,301,673 of record CM035116.1, read on the forward strand.
CTCATTTGAATTTCTATACGAGATATAATGCTAAATTGATTTTTCATTAAAACTTTCACAGTTTTTTCTAAGGCAAAAAGTCTTTCCTTTTCTTCATTTGATAATTCTTGTGGATATTGAGGTTCTGGATCCGAATATGAATATGGATATGGATGTGGATATGAACTTAGATAAGAATTTTTATAAGTTGGAAAAAATTGATTTACTTGGTGTGCATTAAAATTTTCATAGGGTTCTTAATTCTAAGAAAAATTATTATTCCAACTATAATAAGAATCCATCTTTCCACAAATCACAAAAGAAACAACTAGCCACGAAAGTCACACAAAAAAAATAAAAAAATAATAATAAGAATCCTAATTCTATGGTTAACCTAAATAAAATCTAGACAGCTCCTAACTGTTCCAAGTTACACCTTAAGGTCCACAAAATTCAAAATTAATCACACCACTAGCCAGGTAAGTGTAAGAAAGGTGGGAGTCTCTCCGTAGGTACGATGACTAATTGAATAACCACACGTTCTTTAGGCGTTTGTCTTTTGAACCACTTGCCTAGACACCAGTAGTTTGATTAATTTAAAATTTAACCTCCACTTGGAGTCCCTTGTTCTAATTGAGTTTGAAATTTCTAGGGCCAACGTCTACTTCATTTTATTAAGGCAAGGTTATGCAAAAGGAATGGGCGGTTTGTCGGCTAAGGAAGGGTGATGAAATCCTCACCTTATCTTGTTACAAGTTGTGCCCATAATATTAGATTACAAATGAGAATGTACAAATAAAAAAAATTGTTAACAAATAAAATGTCCTAAAACTATGTGAATTACGAAAAAAAGAGAAATTTTGACATACCTTAATCCTCCAGCAATCACCGCAGTTTATATTTGACAAAAAAATAAAAAATAAAATAAAAACCTAAACAGGATGTGCTCTACTTGAATGAATGCATGAATGCGACAATTAGTTTTCTAACTAACAATAAAATTTGTTAGTTTCCAAATGCACGTTAGTTATATAGAAGGTGGGTTGAATAGATATTTTAAAAAAAAAATCTTTAAAATACTTTGTCAGTATTGATTATACTGACAGCAGCTGAAAATATGCTTTGTTCCCCTTCAAGATATTGCAGTTAAGGTTTGATAAGCAGTTATAGCAGATATAACAGTTATAGCAGTTAATGAGAGACAATGAGACACAAGGTTTTAAGTGGTTCAGAGCACACAAGGCTCCTAATCCACTCTTCTACTCCACGAGTAGGAAATCCACTAAGGATGTCTCTTACAACTGAATCACTTGGATTCCTTCAAGGCCAGCAGCCCTGGAACTTCTCTTAGTTCACTTAGAACTCTTCAAGTCCTCTAACTTGGTACTTCTCTTAGTTCACTTTTGAACTCTTCAAGTCCTCTGACTTGGTTCCTCACTTGGATTGACAGTTGTTGTTGAGGAGTGTTACTCAGTTGCAATTAAACATTCGTTCTGAAGAACTGAGTAACAAAGCAAGCTTTCCTCTTTCAGGATCGTAGAGTTGATCGTTGAGTGTTTTTGAGCTTTTCTCTTGATAATCTTTCTTTTTGTATCTTGCTTGTTTAGTCTGAATCCTTGTCTGATTTCCTTATAAAAGAGCCATTCAAAATATGTCTGTTTGAATGCTCCTGTTGCTGCATTTAATGCTTCAGACGTTTATGTGCAGTTGATGTGACATTCTGCTTTCCTGCTGCACTGCCGACTAGCCCACTGACACAACAGACTACAATTTCACCTAACACCTGAAAAGGTGTTTTCTGCAGGCAGTTTAGTCCTTTCCTTAGCTTCTTCAATACGCTTCTTCGATTTAAACTAAGGATGAATATGGAATCATTGGGACTATCAAATTGTCAACGACTATTAGCCTTTCTTCATTTGTTGCTCTTCCTCCCTTCATCAGAACTACGATTTTTGATGCTGACTGGAGAAGCACTACGATTATGATAGTTGTACCATAATCGTTGTGTGTTGGCTTGCACAGCTTGACTCAGACTTGATCGTAGAGAACACTATGATTTCTCTTAAGCTCTTTGGTAAACTACGATTCCTGCTTGCTTATCTTTCAGACTCCACACTTCTGAGAGCACTCTGTGATTCTCAACTTGGCTCGGCAGGCGCTCAGATCTTTTTCATAATTCTCAGTGTGGCTTCTAAGGCAGACTATGATTCTGATATAGTCACTCAAGCTCCACGAGGCTTGCCTTGGCCTCGGCAGACTATAATTCTGGATATCTTTATTTAAACTCCACGAGTCTGCCTTGTCTTCTGAATGCTACCTTTGACAGACTACGATTATGTCAAGGCTTTAACTTTTATAACTCAAATAGATCAACCTAAAAAATTTGATCTTTTTTTCTATACATTTATTTACATAAATGATAAACATTAAAGCTCAGATCAACCTAACATTTTGATCTATCATCTAAGTCCTTGTACATTGATTCTCTTAAGGAATGTACACTCAAGCATTTATATTTACTTTCAATATCAAATATGAATATGCAATTCCCAACAAAAACTAAAAAAAAAAAAGAAATAAAGAAAACTAAGCTACTATTTTGTTTTTGAGTTAAGATACAAAATACCAAAGAAAGCGCAACAATAATCTTGTCTTTCCGCAGTGTTGATCAGCTTCAGTAATCCTGATTTTTTTTAAAAAAAATAGAATTAAAAAAAAACTAATTCAAATAAATAAAAAGTAAGGAATAAATAGAATTAATTATAGTTCCCAGCAACGGCGCCAAAAACTTGATGTGATAAAAATATGTAACTTTAAGTGCACAGTGTCAAGTTGAAGAACTGAAAAGTACAGGTCAAACCCACAGAGACTAGATTAATTTTAATGTATCATTAATATCTATTTTAGGCGAATTATAAATAAAGATTGAGAATTGATTAACTAGAATATGAAAACTAATAATGAGGAAATAATCTAGGAATCTAAATTCATTAAATAATAAATATAACATATAATTCAATCTCTTCTATTTTTATAACTTGACTATGATTTTGATCTCTCTTCCCTTTAATTTAGTAATTTTACAATTAACGTGGGCAAACATAAACTATGAAAATTGAAGGATTAACTATAACTCATCAAAACTTCTTTGAGCAAGCATGGATTATGAAAAACTCATATCTTAACAATACTCTATCAAAACCTCTTAAATAATTTAAAATCACATAACAACTATAAAACGAAGGTATTTTAATAAAGAAACATGAATGCGAAATCAATTAAACATAGAAGTATAATTAATTAAAGAGATGAAAAATATTATCATGAATAATTATTTAATTTCATCTTCATCCTAGATATAAAAAATTAACTAGACATGAAAATAAATAAACTAATTAAAAAAAGATGAGAAGAAGATTAAAAATAAATAAGAAAACTTCCTTTAATTAACGATCATTCAACTAACGCACAATGAAGAAGTAATTTAATCTACTCCCACTCATAACTTAAACTAATATAATACCTAATACCTTTCTCTCTAAAATAAGAGACGTATTTATAGGAAAAATAAATATGTGCCCTAATTTAGATACATTGAACTTGGTCTCTTTTGTTCCCTTTTACCATCTTCTTTCCTTCTTAACTTCAATCTCTATATGACAATTCTCCAAGAGTCATTTTTCATCTTTAAAAGTTGGATATAAATCATTTATTTGCTCCCCAAGAAAAATAAATATTATTTCCTACAAAACAAAATAAAATGTATTAGTTAAATAAAATAAGCATATAAAATAATGAATATGAGAATATTAAAATGTATTAATTATGTGTCTTTTAATTTACACTAACTCGTATATTATGAAATCGTCAAAAGTGACTTAATAGTATAAATTTGTGTAGTGTACAAAATATAGTAGAATAAACTTCAAAATAGTTTTTGAAGAAATAAAGTAATATTTCAAAACATTCTTCTAGATGAAGCTTTTCAAAATGAATCTTCTAAAGGATGAGTTGTAAACATTGTGTGATGTGTGTATGGGTGCTTGTGCAACTTTATAGAAAAACTCAACTGAACAATTCTTGCTCTTGCTTATATTCACTAATACTTAAGGTAGTCTTAGCACACTCAGATAGACACTTACACTAAACAATTTTTAGAGAGTGGAAGGAAATATAAGGAAGAAAGTTATGAAACTCCTTATGCTAAGCCCACTATTTATAGTCAAAATTTAACCAACATCTAACACACATCAATTAACTAAACTTTTCACATTTCAAGATTATCTTTAATCTATACCATTCATCAATTATCCACACGTTTCACAAGATTATTATTAATCTATATCATTCATCAATTATCCACACGTTTCACATTTCAAGATTATTTTTACTCTATACCATTCATCAATTATTCACACGTTTAACATTTCTAGATTATCTTTAATCTACCACATATTAGTTATCTACATTTTTCACATTTCAAGATTACCTTTAATCTACCACATATTAGTTATCTACATTTTTCACATTTTAAGATTATATTTTTTTACTATTCAGAATTATTATTATATTATCCATCTACTGCATTAGTGACTTAATGTATTAATTTCACAGATATCAGTGTTCTTCAAATAATGAGTCTGTCTAACTATTTAATTCTTGTGACTTTTAATTATGTAGCTTTTCATTATTACCATTGCTACGGCGACAATTATTGGTTCAATAATATGAAATATTATGCATTTGTTACTATGAAAATTATTAGTTTAATAATATGAAATATTATGCATTTGCTATTGTGACAATTATTGTTTCAATAATATGAAATATTGTGTAGTTGTTAGTACGTATGACAATTGTTGGTTCAATAATACGAGGATTTGCTACTATGACAATTATTGGTTCAATAATATGAAATACTATGCAATATCGTGTGTTACAGTGAAGTTCTATGTGCTACTGTGGAGTACCGCATGCTACTGCTCCTTTATGACCGGGTATTTTAACAGTTAAATATAATAGTTCCGTCGACAATTTTTATTGAAAAAGTTATTTTTGTCGTTTTCTATATCCGACAATTACTTCTATGTGGGGTCCATACATGATTGGTTATTTCGGTGATGTCGTACTTTACCGAATGTTCTCGAACATATCGAATATTCCTCGACATGCCGAATATTCTCCGACATACTTTTTGTTTCTTATAATTTGCAAATATTATCCTTAACTCTAACCTTTTATCAATTTAACATCTTAATATTTAGAATAATATTTATTAAGAAAATTATGTTTTATTTATTAAAAGTTGGGGTCTTACAACCTCCACTCCTTATGAAATTTGTTCCCCGAAGTTAACGTACCTAACATTTTGAAGAATGAGGATAACTAACTCTCATTTCAGATTCTAACTCGCATGTCATTTCTTTTGTATCATGATTCCACTACAAGAAAATGGATCATCAGCGACCAAGAGTATTTGTGACTGAATTATTCGGTGGCTAATGCTAGTAATAGCGACCGCTATTAACGACCGCACTCAAAATTAGTCGCTATTTGCATTAGCGACCGCCCTATAGTCGTTGATTGGTCGCTATTATAATTTTGCCGCTATAAATTTGGCCCAAATGTTGGCGGGGGAGATATATTGCGACCTATTATCAATAGCGACTGCACATTGGTTGTTAATACATCCACATCAATAAAAAAAACAGTGACCGCATGCGGTCGCAGAAAGTGGTCGCTAATCTTTATAATCTCCATCAGCAGCCAAACAGTCGAGTAGAAAAAGAAAATAATGAGAAGAGGGAGAAGAGGGAGCGACACCGATGATTCTAGCCCCACACCAAGAGGGAGAAGAGGGAGCGACACCGATGATTCTAGCCCCACACCGCCCCACTCCAGGTTCGCCACCGGTCTACATACATGTACATATAGATTTTATAAGGCTCTATTCATTTTTCGCATTTCAATTTTAATTACATCTCCTCAAGAATCTGAAAGCTCCTTATTTAGTGAATTACCTATATAGCTACCTAATTCCTTCAACTTTTACTTTGTTTAAATCTATTTACCTCTTTATATATGCTTTTCTATATGTTAAGTTATTGGTTTCTTCAGAATGAAATTGAAATGAATACATACATACATAAAAATGCCAATTTATGTATGTATTCACCAGTCCTATGGCTAAAGGTTCAATGCAAAAACCTTAAATTGAACAAAAAAACTCATATGGGGTAACTATGAACCCAAACATTATACTAGCTTTGACATTTTTCCAAGTAAAGATGCCTTTTATCGTGTAAGTTAGTTGTCAATTGAAGGATGAATTCAGATTTTTTTAACTTCGAATCAGAATTTTAAAAAAATGAAAAAATAAGAAATAATAGCAAAAATAATTCATATTATTTCCATGCTATAACATTTTCGGAAAATTCTTGTGGTTAATGAATCTAAAGAAAAGGAGAATAAATACCCTTTGTTTGATGAAGACACTCAACCCCAATAGTCCCAAAATTCAAACCTTGAATCATTTTTCAAAAAATGTTGATTCAACGTTTGCGGTTTAGTGAGAGAAAAGTGTTTGGTAAATTTTAAATCTTTGATGCCATGAATCATATATGACAAAAGCCTATAGGTTGCATGACATCTCACACTATAACTATATCAAATTTTTAATGCCACGTTGTGTGTTTAAGTAGTATTGTTTTTGAAATTACACTGGTCTTTCAGGCTGACTCAGCCTAATCAATTGAAGATGCTGAACCCAACTCAAAGTCAGCTGATGATATTACCCTTTAACTATACCAAAATGTTCTTGGTAACAAAAAACTAGTAAACAACATACTTCAGTTCCATAACTAGAATAAAACGACTGCAATTTCAACCATTAAAACAAACACATAAATAAAATTTTCAACATTAAAAACCAAGTAATCAACACATAGTGTAAACATAACAGCGATTTTCACATGTAGCACAGTTCATCAACTCAAAGCAGCAGCTAAAATTACCACAACCCAAATTTAACAGTCACGTCCAGACATATCAACTACAAAATCTACTCTTTAATTTTATCTATGATCACAATTACTATACTTAAAGCATATAAGCCAAAACATATACCAGATACCACATAATATTAAATCTATAGAGCAACCAATTCATCATTTTTAGTTGATATACATAGAAAAACACTAATACCCTTGCAAGAATAGAACTAAATTAATACCTTTATGTATAGCTCTGTTACTCTAAATTTCGATCTTGCTTCACGATCGAATAATCAAGAACAAATAATTCAGCTAGTAAATTAAATTGAAATCACAATATGAAATTAATTCAAAACAAATACAAATAAAATACATTTACAAATCGTACATGTGATTTGATGTTGAGGATTAGAGTTTAGTGAGAGAGAGAAATTAGCTAGGGTTTGGAATACAGAGAACTAACTTAATATATTTAGTGAAAGTGGATGTTGACACAGATATACAACAAATATATATTTAGATAAATGGATTTAGAGAGAGAAAGAGTGACTACAAAAAGTCTTAATAATAAAAGCGCGAGTTTGGTACTCCTGAACTTTTGGTATACTCTTGAACTTTTAGTCCACTCATTGAAAACAAAACATCTTTTAGCTTGTTTGTGGAGTATATTAGTTGTGTAAGGTTTTTTTTTTCTTCATCAAGATAGCAAATGAGAACCTTTAAAGCTTTGATATACGAGGTGATTTTTGTTGTTTAAACAACATCTAGACTGACCAGCTATTTTTTACAGTCAAAAGTAGTCTACTTCATTTCTTAAGGTACTCCCCGTTTTCTATTTTAGTCCTGTTACAAATACATATACTTGGTTGGAATATTACATATTCTATTTAGACATACTAACTTTCTCGAAGTGTTTTCAACTTCTGAGTCAGTTTAATGTCTTTAGGAGACACAAAAACATTTTCATAGGGATATATAGACAACAAAAGAAAGAAAATTAGAAGAATTTAGGAGTAGTGGCAATTGATACCTCAAAAACACATAATATAGTTGCAAAGTTTCCTCTTCTTTTCATTTTCCTTATTTGAGCGAAAAAGCATTAGTAAGAGAACCTTCGGCCCTGTGATTAACAAGCTAGAATCTAAATTTCTCATACATCAATGATGTTCATGGGTTTCTCATACAACTGCCACTGAAAGTCATCTTAAATATACTATTGCAGAGCACATTTAATTGCTAACCAGTTGCTTTTCGATTCTTGCAAGGCACAGTGGAGTCAAATAAAATGGTTTTAGGGAAGTTACAATTTATCTAAGTATGACTTGCCTGTTTACAAACAGAAACACGTGCATAAAATGATTATACCTAAAGATGACACAGTTTAATACAGTTATTCTTGTCAAAATAGGTACCGTAGTATCAAGGATTTCTATTCAGACCATAGTTGGATGAGACCGCGAAAGTCAAGTGCCTAGATAGGTGCTATAGTTTAATTTAGAACTAATTGCTAAATGTTTTTGGATTATGCGTATAGTCACCCAGAATGTATAAATGGTCAGAACACGATACGATACCCTTGTTTGAAGTGTAAGAATGTAAATAATATGGACAGAGACATGGTAAACTGTGACGACCCCAAATCCAGGTCTCTCAAACACCTCGGATCCGGTCCGCCACGATACATCTATCGCGGAACTATACATCTTTTATTCAAAACTTAATGAATAAATTTTACTTATTACAATATAGAAATATAATTTCTAATCATATCCAAGATCTTGTATGATGACCCTAAATCTTAATATAAGTTTTCAAATCTCGGTCATATACCATCCCTGTCTACACATCACATTCGATGTTTACAAAAATGCGGAATAACTAAAACTTTTCTATCTCCTTGTATAAAAATCTTTCCTTGAATTCAAAATCTTGAACCAATTACATAACCTTGAACCAATTATAAAGTTTGATTCACTTTGTTCGAATTACTGTATAAATGTATACATCTCAGTTCGAAACCCCTATGTGTTACATAACACAACCTTACAATTTAAACATGTATAAAACATTGTAATCTACTATCGTATACATCTTCTGGAACTTAAACATGATTCAAGAGCATGTATTTAAATAAACAGAAATCTTCGAACTCTATCACGTAGCACGTAACTTTTATCGTGAGTCCTTAACCTACAAAAGTGGTCATTTGCAAGAGTGAGCTCGACAGCTCAGCAATTCTAACAGTTTTCATGCATCACATAGCACATAATATCATACCCAGTTCATGCATTTATAATCAATCGATATATACTACGCATGCTACTTCTCACATAACAAGTATATCATCAAAGATCAACTTTCAATCTCATACATATCTCATATACAGTTCATATATAAGTTAACATCATCATGGCATAATATAATTCATCTAACAGTTATTGAATTCATATATCAAATAAGAACTGAAAGACTTGCTTAGTACGTAGTTTAACAACTACGTCTTAACTGCTTAAGATATTTGCGCTTCGTGTATTCCTACACAATTATACAATTATAGATTCATACATATCAGTTATACATATCCATACATTCTCAATATAATAACTATTGATTACATTGTTATCTAACTTGGTTCTTAGAACCTTCGTTTTACTTTCTCATCATGTTTTTAGAAAACTATGTACGTATAGGTATACCTTATCTATACATACTTACTATAATCTATCATATATATGTATCACACACTTATCTAAATGTGTTTGACATATATTTAAACTTATATGATCCTTATTATTCATTCGTTTCTCAAACATTAACGGAATTATAGTTTTCGAGTTTATATAACCATTTGTACAAATCAACACTTAATGCATAATTAAGATTCTATTTTATAACTCAGAAATAATAATGTAAACATGCTACTATGTTCATCACGTATACATGTGAGGTGTCATACTAGTTAAGACGCATGCTCACAAATACCTATAACATATACGCACACTAGCATCGATAATTGCTTTAAAACATATCTAATTCGTGCTTAACTAACTTTCATAGTGTCTAGTAAGGTGTGTGCACATACATGTCATTTAAAAGCTCTAGCATGCATGCTCAAACATATTAAAACACTAATACACTAGGATCACGCATCTTAGTTTGCAAAAAGTCTGAATCTTTCTTTTGAAACCATTACGACTTAAACCATAAATGCTAGGGTAAACTTAACACTTTTAAATTTACATTTCATGCCTATCTAGACCATGAAATCATGCTCAAAAAGTCAGAACATAAGCATCAATAGTATGTGTCAAGTCTCATTTTAAAACTTTATAACTTTCTTTAGAAATCGCACACTAACGAAGTTAAGAATGTTCATGTTATGTCAAGGTACTTATTCATACATGTTAAATCTGATTTCATGCATGTCTAAGTTATTTACACATACTCAAATGGTCAGAAATTATAAGACATAAGTCTTGGTTAAGTTTACTTCAAAAAGTTCTTAAGTTTCACCTTTGAAATCACTTGAATTTATCAATCATGTATGCTAGTGTGTTCAATACTTTAAACATGCATTTTATGTCAATATAAACCATACTATCATGTTCATAAAATCAGAATGTACACATCTCACGTATATGTCGAAGTTCATATTTAAAACTATAAGTTTCTTTTTAAAACTATAAGTTTTTCTTCCATAAAACATATTAACATGATTATGCATGCTTATGTCATATCAGGGTAATCATATATGCATGTTATTTATGTCCACATGTTTGTTCTACTTATATACTACATGCTAGCATTTATCAGTACTTAACAGAAAATAAATTTTTGGTTCAGGCCTGGCGCAGCTGGCAGGTGGCCGGACAGAGATGGAAACAGTTCTGTTTCGGCAGGACTTAAGGCCAACTCAGAAATTGTTCAGCAATTCAATTCTTAACATACAATTTTGCAACCCGAACATGTTTACTAACTCATTAAACACTTGATAAACATATTCCAATCACTTAATCAATCAATTCATGATCAATTCAAGAATTAAGAATTACAGAAAATGAAGAACATAAATATATTTGATTATACCTTTGAAATTGAAGGATTTGCACTTGCTGCTATCTTAACTCCTTTTTAACTCAAGAGTGCTTATCACAGATATATATATATATATATATATATATATATATATATATATATATATATATATATATATATATATATATATATATATATATCCTCTCAATTCTCACTTAATGAAATCTCAGCAAATGTAAGGAAGAAGGAGAGAGTTCATTATATAGGCAACTTGAAGAAACAGACAATGCAATTATCCCCAATTTTGAACCAGCGGATTGCACAATAATATGGAGGTTAACAAGTAGTTGGTGAGGAGTTGGTGGATTCATCATGAATCCCACTCCCTATCTATTCATTATCTCCATATTGCTGAGATTGAGGGAAGGAGTAGAGTAGTATAGGTAGCTCCTTAATGTTCACGTGAAGGAGAAGTTGGACACTTAATGTGAGACTTAGCAATAAGAACTCAACAACTTGCAATTACAATACTTATATTGAATATGTATATACATACAGTATATACTTAAGTTACATGTATCCATTCAATATACATTTAAATGGGTGCTAAAATGTTATTTCTATTGAGCAAATAATGATATAATGTATCAAGTAGTGTACATACATATAATCCATATACATTTCGTTAACACTGAGTATAATACAATTGGGTACTATTATTACTCATTATCAAAACAGTTATTATTTTAATTACAATAACTTATTGGAGTACTCATCACTTAACAATTGCTTACTACTATTACCCATACTCATCATAAATAATATTATTATGTGATTCACATAATGCAATTATTTTTACTATATAATATATATGTGTCACATTGCATTTTATACCATATAGAGGTAACTACCTTATATTAAAGGTGTAATTATCGCATGCATGTATAAAACAGTTAATCAAATAAATATAAATCTCATTATATTTATTAATCGTTTGCTCATTAATATATTATTCGCAATAATAGTTAATTTACACATTATCAATTAATTACTCGTTAATCGTTTATCCACTTTAATTACGATTAATCCTTTACACGCTTATGTTTTATTATTCTTAATAACAATAAATTCATACGTTATCGATTAATTATCCAAAATATTAATTAATCAATCACGTTTAAACCCCTACACTATATTCAAGTAATTGAATATTTAATTATTAATCATCTTATCAATTCTTTTGAGATAAAGCTTAGGGTTAGTCTACTAATTTAATACACCATTAGTGACTCCCTTTAAATTAATCCTAGCAAATATACGCACAGATACTAACTCACATACCATGTATACTTGCACATAGCAATAATAATATTAATTCTATTTAATCATTCCTTCAAAACATGATATAATAAATATTATTATATTATATCATTTCTAATAGAGGCATTAATCCTAATATTATTTAAATATAATATCTAAGCATTGTTAAAATAGTTACATGTACGACACATGTACAACTTTTTATATAGAAAATAGACCATAAGTTTATTTCCTATTAGTATATTACACATAGCAAATATGTTTCGATATATTTATCCTCATTCATAATACCTCAGTCGAAGACATACAAGGTATTATTATTATTATTATTTAAAATAGCATTCTCCCTTTTTATTAAAATAATATAAGAAATTATTTTAATAATCTTTATTAGAAATATGTAATAATTATTTCTCTTTCCACCAATCCACATAACTCAAGATATATATATATATATATATATATATATATATATATATAACACATATATACATTCCTTTAATCTACACTTCTCGTCGTGTATTCGATTAATTAATAATTCTCTAATACATATCTAACGATATATTGATTTTCTTTCTCTTTCTAACAACGTACATATACTCCAGAAAATGGTGACTATCAAAATATTTAATGTCATCATCTTACCATGATAAATAATTCTATAAATCATTTAATAACGATAGATAAATATTATCCATCTCCTCTATTAATTCATCTTTATAAATATAGAATAATGATATATATTTATTAGACACTAAGAATCACGTATTACATAGTTCATAACACCCTATGTAATTCAATACTACAAACCTCATATCACAGATATATACATATTCGAATCTATCTCATGCTCTAAGAATTTTATTCATTAAATTCTTATTAATAATGATTCTTGGAAATTCAGGTTCTTACAATCACCCCTTCTTCTAAGAATTTCGTCCTCGAAATTACAGTTTACTAATCTCTACTCCTTTTATTCAACAAAACTAGGTTTTCAAGTAAACCTTTACTTAAATCATGTTCAATTTAATGAGTACATACTGCTTCCTTCTATACAGAGCTCTACTATCATCATATAACTTCTCTCTAAGGAGTTAAAACTTTTCATAACTGGCTGAGGGGTCATATAGACCGTAACACTGGGTCGTACGATATTTATCGTAACTAAATTTGTTAACCATGCTGAACATTGGTATGTTTACAATCACAAAGAAGGTAAACTTCCAATATTGATACGTTAGGTGGTCAATCAATCGTACCTTAGTTCTTAAATTGGAATATATTATCCAACCAGTATATCCCCATTTTTCAGGGTTGTTCACCTCAGTCTTACTGTCAGAGTCCATTCAAAAAAATTTGGTTCGGGATAAATTCTCAAAGAGATGCTTGAATCTTTATAAACATTTGTCTAGCTGAATCAATTAGCTTAGACGTAAACCAATAATTCGAATATCAATCGAAACATGTAACTGGCCAAATTACTTGGCATCTAACCTTTCTTTAAAGTTCTGAAAATCTTTTTATGACTTTGTCATACTACATCGTACCATAGTGAACTTAAATCAAATCCCACACCAGGTAATTCTGCATTGATAACTCCATCAATTTTTATTTTATGACTTTGTCATACTACATCGTACCATAGTGAGCTTAAATCAAATCCCACACCAGGTAATTCTGCATTGATAACTTCATCATTCTTATCATTTCCGCATCAGGTTTCATGATGCATCGATGAATACAAAATACATTTTGATATTTTAAATTAATTTTGTCTAGCCAAAACAATTAGCGTAGACTCTTCTTTAAATCGTTCAAAAATCATTGCAAATCATTTTTGATGTTATCATGTCGCAATAGGTAACGATGTGTTAATGGCTCGAAGTCCATCTCCACACCCTTGTCACCTTGTTTTGAGGATAACAAAAATTTATTTTGTTCGAAAGGCACATCAGTGCGAATTTAGCTTGATATCAAAAATTTCGAAGTCTAGCATAGCTAGAAGATTTGGAATACCTATGCTTCCATCATCAACTTCAATTGCTCTAATGATCAATTGCTTAATAATATCTATTAAAAATCCTCAATTCATCATCCATAACTCTCCTGTATCCAGTAAATTTCATCAAACATACCACACGTTAGGAGTTTAGGAACTTTCCACAATCATGTGTTTAGGAACTTATCCTAGTCAGACCAAAGTCGTCCATTCGCTGAGGGGTCCCATCATACGATTATGAGTCACGAACTTACCATACATATGAGTTTAAAGAACTCGCACCTAATCGTAGTAATATCTATATATCAGAATAAACATGAGAAAAGAATCACCTTTGCGCCATCTGTATAATGATAGCGCGACACCAACATTCCAATGATTATCAATGTAAGAAGCTAAGTGATTGTCGAACCAAACACAATCCCCTGCCCATACAAGTAACTGATCGACTCAGCCACTAAACAATATAGGAAGCTAAGTGGTTCTAAACCTGAGCATAAATTCCCCGCCCATACAAGGAACCATACAACTTAGCTGCTAACAAGAGTCTCAATTAAAATCCAACACTTAACTCTATCTTATTCTTAATTTGCTCTTAGCTCATTGCGAAATTTCTACATTTCGTCACATACAACTCCTCATGAGTTCTGCTCGTACCATACTATAGTACCTTCTCTTATAGCATCAAGCTATAACTACTTAGTCGATATAAACCATCTATCATTACATTGTTCAATCTGATCACGTCGTGATCATTGACTTAACTTAGGGTTCTTTCCCTATTATCAATTAAACTCTCTTAGGTTATAGTCTAAGGTACTCTTACCTAAGGTTTATAACCTACAGCTTTTATACCAACTTGTGACGACCCCAAATTCGGGTCTCTCAAACACCTCGGATCCTGTCCGCCACGATACATCTATCGCGGAACTATACATCTTTTATTCAAAACTTAATGAATAAATTTTACTTATTACAATATAGAAATATAATTTCTAATCATATCCAAGAACTTGTATGATGACCCTAAACCTTAATATAAGTTTTCAAATCTCGGTCATATACCATCCCTGTCTACACATCACATTCGATGTTTACAAAAATGCGGAATAACTAAAACTTTTCTATCTCCTTGTATAAAAATCTTTCCTTGAATTCAAAATCTTGAACCAATTATAAAGTATGATTCACTTTGTTCGAATTACTGTATAAATGTATACATCTCAGTTCGAAACCCCTATGTGTTACATAACATAACCTTACAATTTAAACATGTATAAAACATTGTAATCTACTATCGTATACATCTTCTAGAACTTAAACGTGATTCAAGAGCATGTATTTAAATAAACAGAAATCTTCGAACTCTATCACGTAGCACGTAACTTTTATCGTGAGTCCTTACCCTGCAAAAGTGGTTATTTGCAAGAGTGAGCTCGACAGCTCAGCAATTCTAACAGTTTTCATGCATCACATAGCACATAATATCATACCCAGTTCATGCATTTATAATCAATCGATATATACTACGCATGTTACTTCTCACATAACAAGTATATCATCAAAGATCAACTTTCAATCTCATACATATCTCATATACAGTTCATATATAAGTTAACATCATCATGGCATAATATAATTCATCTAACAGTTATTGAATTCATATATCAAATAAGAACTGAAAGACTTGCTTAGTGCGTAGTTTAACAACTACGTCTTAACTGCTTAAGATATTTGCGCTTCGTATATTCCTACACAATTATACAATTATGGATTCATACATATCAGTTATACATATCCATACATTCTCAATATAATAACTATTGATTACATTGTTATCTAACTTGGTTCTTAGAACCTTCGTTTTACTTTCTCATCATGTTTTTAGAAAACTATGTACGTATAGGTATACCTTATCTATACATACTTACTATAATCTATCATATATATGTATCACACACTTATCTAAAGGTGTTTGACATATATTTAAACTTATATGATCCTTATTATTCATTCGTTTCTCAAACATTAACAGAATTATAGTTTCCGAGTTTATATAACCATTTGCACAAATCAACACTTAATGCATAATTAAGATTCTATTTTATAACTCAGAAATAATAATGTAAACATGCTACTATGTTCATCACGTATACATGTGAGGTGTCATACTAGTTAAGACGCATGCTCACAAATACCTTTAACATATACGCACAATAGCATAGATAATTGCTTTAAAACATATCTAATTCGTGCTTAACTAACTTTCATAGTGTCTAGTAAGGTGTGTGCACATATATGTCATTTAAAAGCTCTAGCATGCACGCTCAAACATATTAGAACACTAATACACTATGATCACGCATCTTAGTTTGCAAAAAGTCTGAATCTTTCTTTTGAAACCATTACGACTTCAACTATAAATGCTAGGGTAAACTTAACACTTTTAAATTTACATTGCATGCCTATCTAGACCATGAAATCATGCTCAAAAAGTCAGAACATAAGCATCAATAGTATGTGTCAAGTCTCATTTTAAAACTTTATAACTTTCTTTAGAAATCGCACACTAACGAAGTCAAGAATGTTCATGTTATGTCAAGGTACTTATTCATACATGTTAAATCTGATTTCATGCATGTCTAAGTTATTTACACATACTCAAATGGTCAGAAATTACAAGACATAAGTCTTGGTTAAGTTTACTTCAAAAAGTTCTTAAGTTTCACCTTTGAAATCACTTGAATTTATCAATCATGTATGCTAGTGTGTTCAATACTTTAAACATGCATTTTATGTCAATATAAACCATACTATCATGTTCATAAAATCAGAATGTACACATCTCACGTATATGTCGAAGTTCATATTTAAAACTATAAGTTTCTTTTTAAAACTATAAGTTTTTCTTCCACAAAATATATTAACATGATTATGCATGCTTATGTCATATCAGGGTAATCATATATGCATGTTATTTATGTCCACATGTTTGTTATACTTATATACTACATGCTAGCATTTATCAGTACTTAATAGAAAATAAATTTCTGGTTCAGGCCTGGCGCAGCTACACCACTGGCCAGTACAAAACTGGCGCAGCTGTGCAGGTGGCCGACCAGAGATGGAAACAGTTCTGTTTCGGCAGAACTTAAGGCCAACTCAAAAATTGTTCAGCAATTCAATTCTTAACATAAAATATTACAACCCGAACATGTTTACTAACTCATTAAACACTTGATAAACATATTCCAATCACTTAATCAATCAATTCATGATCAATTCAAGAATCAAGAATTACAGAAAATGAAGAACATGAATATTTGATTATACCTCTGAAATTGAAGGATTTGCACTTGCTGCTATCTTAACTCCTTTTTAACTCAAGAATGCTTATCACAGATATATATATATATATATATATATATATGCTCTTAATTCTCATTTAATGAAATCTCAGCAAATGTAAGGAAGAAGGAGAGAGGTCATTATATAGACAAATTGAAGAAACAGACAATGCAATTATCCCCAATTTTGAACCAACGGATTGCACAATAATATGGAGGTTAACAAGTAGTTGGTGAGGAGTTGGTGGATTCATCATGAATCCCACTCCCTATCTATTCATTATCTCTATATTGCTGAGATTGAGGGAAGGAGTAGAGTAGTATAGGTAGCTCCTTAATGTTCACGTGAAGGAGAAGTTTGACACTCAATGTGAGACTTAGCAATAAGAACTCAGCAACTTGCAATTACAATACTTATATTGAATATGTATTTACATACAGTATATACTTAAGTTACATGTATCCATTCCATATACATTTAAATGGGCGCTAAAATGTTATTCTAATGAGCAAATAATGATATAATGTATCAAGTAGTGTACCTATATATAATCCATGTACATTTCGTTAACACTGAGTATAATACAATTGGGTACTATTATTACTCATTATCAAAACAGTTATTATTTTAATTACAATAACTTATTGGAGTACTCATCACTTAACAATTGCTTACTACTATTACCCACACTCATCATAAATAATATTATTATGTGATTCACATAATGCAATTATTTTTACTATATAATATATATGTGTCACATTGCATTTTATACCATATAGAGGTAACTACCTTATATTAAAGGTGTAATTATCGCATGCATGTATAAAACAGTTAATCAAATAAATATAAATCTTATTATATTTATTAATCGTTTGCTCATTAATATATTAATCGCAATAATAGTTAATTGACACATTATCAATTAATTACTCGTTAATCGTTTATCCACTTTAATTACGATTAATCCTTTACACGCTTATGTTTTATTATTCTTAATAACAATAAATTCATACGTTATCGATTAATTATCCAAAATATTAATTAATCAATCACGTTTAAACCCCTACACTATATTCAAGTAATTGAATATTTAATTATTAATCATCTTATCAATTCTTTTGAGATAAAGCTTAGGGTTAGTCTACTAATTTAATACACCATTAGTGACTCCCTTTAAATTAATCGTAGCAATAATAATATTAATTAACCCTGTTTAATCATTCCTTCAAAACATGATATAATAAATATTATTATATTATATCATTTCTAATAGAGGCCTTAATCCTAATATTATTTAAATATAATATCTAAGCATTGTTAAAATAGTTACATGTACGACACATGTACAACTTTTTATATAGAAAATAGACCATAAGTTTATTTTCTATTAGTATATTACACATAGCAAATATGTTTCGATATATTTATCCTCATTCATAATACCTCAGTCAAAGACATACAAGGTAATATTATTATTATTATTTAAAATAACATTCCCCCTTTTTATTAAAATAATATAAGAAATTATTTTAATAATCTTTATTAGAAATATGTAATAATTATTTCTCTTTCCACCAATCCACATAACTCAAGATATATATATATATATATATATATATATATATATATATATATATAACACATATATACATTTCTTTAATCTACACTTCTCGTCGTGTATTCGATTAATTAATAATTCTTTAATGCATATCTAACGATATATTGATTTTCTTTCTCTCTCTAACAACGTACATATACTCCAGAAAAATGGTGACTATCAAAATATTTAATGTCATCATCTTACCATGATAAATAATTCTATAAATCATTTAATAACGATAGATAAATATTATCCATCTCCTCTATTAATTCATCTCTATAAATATAGAATAATGATATATATTTATTAGACACTAAGAATCACGTATTACATAGTTTATAACACCCTATGTAATTCAATACTACAAATCTCATATCACAGATATATACATATTCGAATCTATCTCATGCTCTAAGTATTTTATTCATTAAATTCTTATTGATAATGATTCTTGGAAATTCGGGTTCTTACATAAACTATCATTTACTTGTTTCTGGGTTCATAAAAAATTACAAAGAATGTTGGCGGGAACATGGGCATAAAAGAGATAGTGGCATCACACAAGTACATAATCCAGGAAGTAGTACCCATCGTATGAATGACATAGTTCATGATAATGCAGGGCCTAATTTTGATTGGAAATAAGTTAGAGAGCAACTTATGAATTCTGTTGTCAAAGCGTTCTTTAAGTTGTTAGACGAAGGTAACAAACCGTTGTGGCATGGTTGCACCAACCACACTACATTGTCTGTAGTGGCGACATTACTTAACATTAAGGGTGATCACAACATGAGCCATGAGTATTTTGAGTCGCCCTTGAAGGCCATTAAGATTATGTTGTCTGATAGTGAAAAATTGCCCGATAACTACTACTATTATAAGAAAATGGTGAAGAAGTTGGGTCTTGGATACCAAAAGATCAATGCATGTTCAAAAGATTGCATGCTATTTTATATGGAAAATGAACAAAAGACAAAGTGCACATTTTGTAGTCATGATCAGTTCAGGCCTAATAAAGAGGGCGTGACTACACAAAAGACAAATATACCTTTTAAGATTTTAAGGTATTTTCCAATTACACATCGGCTAAAAAGATTTTACATGTCTTAAAGAACATCTAACATATGACTAGGCATGCAAAATATCTAGCTAAAGATGGAGAACTTAACCATCCCACAGATGGGCAGGCTTGGAAAGATTTCAACTTAGCACATCCAGGGTTTGCATTGGAACCTAGAAATGTGAGGCTTGGATTTTCCACTGATGGTTTTAACCATTTCAGCCACTCAGCTGTTTCGTACTCTTGTTGGACTGTGATTGTTACTCCGTACAACTTGCTTCCTTGAATGTGTATAAAATAACCATACTTATTTCTTTCACTCGTGATTTCTGGTCCCAAGAGTCCTTGAAAGAATCTACATGTTTACTTAAGAGCTCTTATAGACGAGTTGAAGGAATTGTGGGAGGATGCAGTACAAACTTGGGATGTTTCCACGAAAACAAATTTCAACCTTAGGATAGCAGTTATGTGGACTATAAGTGACTTCCTTGCTTATGGTATGTTATCTGGATGAAGTACACAATAGAAGTTGACTTGTACATATTGAATGGAGCATACAAAGTTTTTCAATCTATCAAAAGGTCGAAAGCCTTGTTGGTTTGACTGTCATCGTCGTTTCTTGTTAGTAGATCACCTATTTCAAAAAAATAAAGAACACTTTAGGAAAGGGAAAGTAGAGAATGATATGTCTGCACCGCGATTGTCGGGGACGGAGATGCGTGATCGTTTAATGAGATTTCCGAACATCCCATTTGGTATGATTGTTACCTCAAATATAATCAATGGGTTTGGCGATCTCAAAATTGGGTTCGAAGAAGCATCTTTTGGGAACTACCTTATTCCTCTATAAATTTGATTCGTCATAATCTAGATGTAATGCATTTGAGAAGAATGTGTTCGATAATGTGTTTAACATCGTGATGAGTGTTACGAGAAGACGAAAGATAATGATAAGGCATGGTTGGACATGAAAGATATTTGTAAGCATCCTAGATTAAAACTTTATGAATCTCCTAATTGTAAGATGGTCAAACCGCATACAAGGTACACATTATCCAAAAAGCAGGTTGAAGATGTGTGCAAATGGATTAAGTCTCTGAAACTACCATATTGATATGTTTCAAACATTGCAAGGTGTGTACAGGTGGGAAATTATAAGGGATGAAGAGTCATGATTGTTATGTGTTCATGGAGAGACTCATGCCTATAGCATTTCAGGACTTGCTTGATAAAATAATATGGGATGCTTTGACTGATCTTAGTCATTTCTCAGAGACATCTGTTCAAAAATATTAAATGAAAAGACATGTCTATTGATGAGAATAAAATATGTTATATTTTTATTCCTTAATGCTTAATCTTTTGTATTTATTTTATGCCTAAATATACTCATTATTTTTATATTTTTATTTAACGTGAAATTAAATGTTTTTCCTTCACTAAAAAAAAATGGGCATTTAGCAACGATTTTTCGGGTAACGACTTATAAATTCATTACCAAAAATGTATGTTTAGCAACAAACTTTGTCATTCGTTACAGTTTGTGAAAGGCTTTCATTTTTTATAATGAAATTCATAGGTCGTTCCAAAATTTCATTACCAAATCGTTGTCGGGAAGAAAAAAACCCCCGCCTATTTACTTTTTTGTTGCCGATGAAATTTCTCCTCATCATCGGCAACGAAATTTTTTTTGTTGCTATATTTTGTTACCTAATATGGACAACATTTATTGTCAATAATTTTTTTTCGTTACGTATTTTATATATTTTTTTGCAACTAATAGTAAATTGTTGCTCAAAATTAAGATAAACCCAATAAGCACCTTTCCACATCTTTTTTTTTCTCCCTAAACGCATCATTTTGTATTTAAAAATTATTATTTATTTGGGCGCAAATTTATACAGTCAAATCTTTCACTCCCTCTGTGACGCCCCCAAAATAGGTTCAATACTCAACCCATTCTGAGTCGCCAAATACATGGTACAAAATCCAAATACAATCTTTCATATCAAACGATCGTACAAAATACGATCACACAACTGTGAGTGTCAATACAGACATGAAAAAAATATAAACATTCAAACTAAGTCCTCATTACATTTATTATCACACTATTTTAAAAAAATAGTGAGAACTTCTACAGCTCTAACTCGGACCATCACTCCATTCACTTACTAGTACCCGCGATATTCTCATTTCCTGAAGAGAACAATGGAAGAAAAGGGTGAGCTCAACTAGCCCAGTAAAGAATATTATGACTAAGATAATGAAAAATAAATTATTGTTAACCTTCAAAAAATCAGATAAAATATTATGGACAACACGTTTTAGATCAATATTCGTAGCGAAAATAACAATTCATTAGAAGAGTTAAGTAGAGAATGATGTCTACTATCTTCTTTGATTTAAAATTCCATCATTAATATTTTATCCCTGTAACATCAATCAATATACATCTTGAATCAAATATTCATCTTTTACACTATGGGCCAAAGATATTCATTTGTATCAGCAGTTGGTCATGTTCATCTCAACACCTGTCCATCTTTGCACTACGGGCCAAAGATATTCTTCAGGTAATCATTCATCTTTGCACTATAGGCCAAAGATATTCATCAAGCAATCATTCATCTTTGCACTACAGACTAAAGATATTCAGTTATATCACCATTTAGGACTGAGGATGATGAAAAACAATACGAATAACGAATCCAATGAGATAAAGGACAAATATTAGAGAATTTATCTATAGTTCAAGAATGAAGATCAAAACTTGTATCCAATCAAAGATGATTTGGAAGAATTTTTTTATCGTGAATAGTACCTTGTGAATAGTAACTCATGAATAGTAACTCGTCAATAGTAACTCGACATGAAAAGATAAAAATTTTACGAGAAAGTTCAAACTAATATTCCAGTGAAATGATATTAGATGAAGCGCAAAACTCAAGAAATTTCTGATCATTTCAGGAATTATAGAAGCAATACTTACCGTAGTAAGTTTAGAGTTAGGAATCTGAAATGAAACAATATACGAAAATGTAATTGGATTTTCACCCGTCAGGCGGTAGTCCGCTCAGACAGATTATTTTCATAATTTAATAACAACTGAATACGAAGGGTTATTCACCAGGCATGCGGTAGTTCGCGTAGACAGGTTATTCCCACAGAATAATAAAGAATAGAATAACAACAGGATTTCACTATGCATGCGGTAGTCCACGTAGATAGGTTATTCCAACAGAATAATAAAGAATGGAATAACAACCATTACGAGTGTTGAAAGAAAATAACTCTCTTCATGAATACGAAAGAAATAATACCCCTTACCTTAAAAATTTGGAGACTATACTAGTGTAATAACAAAATACTCTTCTTCTTTCTCTCTTATTCTCTATATACTTTCTCCCTCTATAGCTTTAGTGAATTGGTGAGAAATAATGAAGAAATGAGCTTCTATTTATAGGCTCGGCAGGGTAAGGGTAAAATAGTCTTTTCTCCATAATTTATGACATCATCGCTTACATCATCGATCCTATGACATCATTGCTTACCTCATCGCTCCGATGACATCTTTGCTTACCTCATCGCTCCGATGACATCATTGTTTGCATCATAAGAGTTCAAATTTAATTTGCACTCTTCCACCTCGTTTAACTTTTATACCACGAATTTACTATAATAATGTTACCATTCTAATTATAAAAATTATACTATTATATAATCATATCATACTACTATAATGTAATATTATAATAACATATTTGAATGAATTATTTTATTAGAAAAGATAAAATACCAACTTTCAACCAATATCACATGCTAAAAATTCCTCCGTTAAAAAATCCACATTGAATAAATATTTCCTTATCATATATATCAAAAATTAATTATTCATAAATAATATTACAGAACTACAATATTGACAAACAGGTCGTTCCAAGAAAAGAGGGGGCCTTCCGATAAGGATTTCTCCTTACTGGCGCGCAATTAATCAACCCATTTCCTAGACAGAACTTTCTTAGACATTGCCAATAATGTTATCTAATAATATTATTCAAATAATATGAATTATTGATTTGATAATTTAAAATACTGTGTAATGACAATTATTGAATCACTAATATAAAATAGCAAAGTAGCACTTATTGATATAAAATATCAACGTAGCAAATATTAAATCGATAAAATATTATGCAATTATTGAATCAATAATATAAAATATTGAACAGTAATTACTGTAACAATAATTGAGTAAGTGCCTTCCTACGTAAAAATTAATAATTCAAAATACTGTGCAACACCTCGTATTACTGTATTTAACCACCGGGTATTTCAATAGTACTAACGATAACAACTATGCAGTTATTTTATAAAAAGATTATTTTATCGCTTTCTATATCCGACATTCATTTCTTTGTGGGGTCCACCAATGACTGCGCCGTCGTACGAATATTCTCTGACAAAAAGAATATTCCTCGACCAAACGAATATTTCCCGACACAACGAATATTTTATAACCACTTGCTTACTTTGTGAACTTTGGACATCTCACCCATAACTTATCACATTTATCAAATCAACACCTTACAATTTCAAAATAATATATAAAGAAAATTTAATCTTATTCATAAAATTTGGGGTCTTACAACCTCCCATCCTTATAAAATTTTATCCTCAAAATTGACGTACGTGCCTGGTATGTCAAAAAGGTGAGGATACCTCACTTTCATTTCCGATTCTAACTCCCAGGTCATTTCCTCAATTTCATGGTTTCTCCATAAAACTTTGACTTGAGGTATAACCTTTGAGCGTAGAATATGTTCCTTCGTATCCAAGATCTTGACAGGTACCTCCTTGTATGTTAAATCTTTGGCTATCTCGTCTGGTTCTAACTCAATAATGTGGTTTAGGTCTTTCACATATTTACGTAGCATGGATATGTGAAAAACGTTATGAATACGAGACATGCTAGGCGGTAAAGCGAGTCTATAGGCCACATTTCCTACTCGGTCAAGGATCTCAAATGGACCAATGAATCGTGGGTTGAGCTTTCCTCTTTTTTTGAATCTCGTAACTTTTTTCCATGGAGCAACACGTAACAATATATGGTCCCCAACATTAAATTTCACGTCATTTCGATGAAGGTCCGCATAACTCTTTTGTCGATCTTGTGCTGTTTGTATACGTTGCCGGATTATTTGAATCTTTTCTGTAGTCATACGTACTAACTCCGGTCCCAATAATGTTGCTTCCCCCACCTCATCCCAGCATACCGGAGAACGATATTTTCGTCCATACAACGCCTCGAATGGAGCCATGCCTATACTTGCCTGATAACTGTTGTTGTAGGAGAATTCCACCAATGGTAGGTACTTATACCAACTCCCTTTGAAGTCTAGAACACAGAGTCTCAATAGATCTTCAAGAGTTTGGATAGTCCTTTTCGATTGCCCGTCCGTTTGTGGATGATATGCCGAACTGAATCGTAAATCCGTGCCCATAGCTTTCTGCAAGCTGACCCAAAATCGTGAAGTGAATCTTGGGTCACGATCCGAAACTATGGATACTGGCATGCCATGCAATCTCACAATCTCATTCACGTACATACGAGCAAGTCGTTCAAGGGAATAAGTCTCCTGTATCGGCAAGAAATGAGCAGACTTGGTAATCTATCAACAGTAACCCAAATTGCATCTATGCCTTGAGAAACCTTGGGAAGCCCGTAACAAAATCTATGGTAATGTGTTCCCACTTCCATTTCAGAATCTCAAGTGGTTGCAATGGACCCTTTGGCACTTGATGCTCCACCTTGACACGTTGACACGTTAAACACCTTGAGATAAACTCCGCGATCTCTCTCTTTATATTACTCCACAAAAATATATGTTGAAGATCACGATACATTTTGGTACTCCCAGGATGGATTGCAAACAGTGTGTTGTGTGCCTCCATCATGATTCTATACTTCAAATCAGAATCGTTAGGAACATAAAGTCTGGATTTGACTCGAAGTATTCCTTCTTCATCGATTCTTGCTTCTGGAATAGTACCTTCTTACACCTTCTTCCTCATATTCATCAGCTCCAGGTCTGTAGCTTAAGCAGCTTTGACTTTATCAATCAAAGATGGTTCTACACGTATACTTGACATCATCGCACGGGTCTTCGAAGTCTTGAACTCTATCTCCATCCTTTGTAAGTCAAACCAAATAGGCCTCGACAGTATCACATTCTTTCCTACATATAATCTTCTACTCAACGCGTCAACTACCACGTTCGCTTTACCAGGATCGTATTGGATGGTATGGTCGTAATCTTTCAACAGCTCAAGCCAACGTCGTTGTCGCATGTTTAGTTCCTTCTGGGTGAAGAAATACTTGAGGCTCTTATGATCCGTATAGATCTCCACTTTCTCCCCATACAGGTAATGTCTCCAGATCTTCATCGCGAAAACGACTGCTGCCAACTCTAGATCGTGAGTAGGATAATTCCTCTCATATTCCTTGAGTTGTTGCGAGGCATAGGCTATGACTTTCCCATGTTGCATGAGAACACATCCTAACTCTTTTCCCGAAGCATCGCTGTAAATTACAAATCCATCCGAACCAGATGGTATCGTCAGAACAGGTGCCGAAATGAGTCTCCTCTTGAGCTATTGAAAGCTCTTCTCGCATTCCTCGTTCTATACGAATTTTGTATCTTTCCGAGTCAGCTGAGTTAATGGTGTAGCGATTCGAGAAAATTCTTCCAAGAATCTCCGATAATAACCAGCTAAGCCCAGATGTGAAGGAATCAAAAATAATGAATATCATGCACTTATCAAATTCCCCCACACATAGCCTTTTACACGTACTCGTGTAAATCCACAAGTTTAATTTCTTGAAAAACTCTATTCAACCATAATGTCAAAAGGTTTCAAGGTATAAATCATGATTATCAATATTAATCTCACAAAAATATAATCAATGCCTTATCAGTCAACTCACAATTAACAACCTTACCATTTCACCAATGAGTTTCATCAAATCAAACTATAGCCACATAAGAAACTTTCTTATAGTCCACAAACTTACTCAACTTAGTTATCATGGAACAAAAACCGTGCACATTGACTCACAACCCAAAATAGATTTACCTTGCCATTTCATTTTTTTCATAGAACTTTCTCTTTAGCACAGATAAATGTTTTCCTTTTCTGTTTTTCTTTTCTTGACATGTGCAATGTCTCCTTTTCTTAGGTTTTTCAGTGTTACCCGTGTAGCGAACTTTCCACTAACGACTCCCAAACCAGACAACTTTAGGGCGCTGGGTGTAGAGACACCCCTCAGGCTTAATTATTCAAGTAGCAAAAGCCACAAAAGTTGACTAGTCAAGCTGCTTTTATCCATCACACTTTTCAACGTGAATACCGATGCTTCCTGAGGCTTGGATACCCAGTTAATTCATATAATGGACATTGAAGCAGATTTTATTTGATACTTCACTTCTTTCTTTTTCTTTTTTTCCTTTTTTTTTCATTCATCAATTTTTTTTCAACGTTCTCCACATGGTTCTGCAACAACATAAGCAGGTTAAACAGTTCTAAGTCATGAAATTAGTGCACATAGACAACGCCATAGATAACTTAGCCAAATAAACATGCTTCTCATATTCAAGTACTCATATATCACAAATTAAATTCAAATCAGTTATTATGGATCATGTCTTATTTTTTATTCATTAACCAATTAAGCATTTAACAGATTCTGAAATTTTAGCATTAATTTCCAATCTTTGACTTTAACCTTCGAACACATAGGCAAATAGAATAATGGAACCCAAAGCCAAAAATTTCAGAAACTTTTCAAATTTTTTTAACTTCCCATCAAAATTGGATTAATATCCCTAAATATGGTAAAACCTAAATCTCCCCCCCCCCCCCCCACATTCAAACCATACATTGTCCCCAATATAAGAAAATCATGCAAATAAAAAAATAACTACTAACTAATCATGCAATTATTAAACTAAAAATTAAAAGGATAAAAAAATCAAATCTAAATTCTTGGGTTGCCTCCCAAGCAGTGCATTTGTTTAATCATAAGCCGGCTCCACCAAACTTAACATCTCCACATCTTCCATCTGAAAGCCTTCGAAGAACTGTTTTAGCCTGTGACCATTCACCTTGAAAATTTTTCCTTTCTTCAGATTTTGTATATCTATAGAACCATGAGAAAATACATTAGTAACAACAAAAGGACCTTCCCAACGAGGTCGCAACTTACCCGGAAACAATTTCAGTCTTGAATTTTAGAGAAGAACTTTTTGTCCAACGGTGAAATTTTTACGCAAAATTTGCTTGTTGTGAAATGCCTTTGTCTTGTGCTTATACAGTCTAGAACTCTCATATGCTTCATTCTGCAACTCCAATTCTTGAAACAGCAGTTTTTGAAAGTAGTATGCACACAAGCCAATCATATTTGATGATAAAACATATACTTTGTAACAATCTTATTCATTTATTAATAAAAGTGTTTTTTAATTAAAGACATTTATTTATCTACATGGTGTTGTTTTTATAATATGTGATAAACCCATAGTTTTAAGCAATGCTTTTAGAATAATGATGATGATCATGCTAATGAGATCTAAATTCTTAGATAACTTAAAACTAAAATAGTTCCCAATCAATGAATTACTAAAAAGGGGATTAGTGAATCCGAATAGATTGGTACATACGTTGCTTGCATATTGGATGAGGATGATCAATCTCATAATTATTTGTGTGGAGACACTAAAGCAAATATGTTGGTGCTTATTGGAGAATAAGTACACTGAACGTGTCTCGCTAAGGAATACCTAATGCAGTTTTACTTGCCTATCAATAGAAATTAAATTTCTTTAGTGATAGTAGTACAAATAATCCTTAGACTTGAGATCAACATAGTATCTTGTGTATGATGAGTTATACTTTGATATGTCCCTTAAGACCCTAAGAATATATCAAAGAGTATGCTTGGGTATAATAATTTATACATAGAGATAATGAATGATCAATAAAGAATCTACTGCTTCTAGTAAAAGAAAAGAATGTCATATGTGATTCGATAAATGATAACCAGTAGTCCTTGGTCAAGGCATAATGAAATTAGAAAGGAGTTTCTAATTTGCATTATTTGGAGTTGTGCATTTTAGAATCAAAATACATATAATTAAAAAAATTAAGACTTGATAGTAATTTCATGTCTTATATTTAATTGAGACATTGTATGGTGGAAGGAATAAATTGTACAGTAACTATTTACTCAAATATTATTTTATGATTAATGTTAAAACTTATATTATTTGGAAAGTCGTTGATCGTTAAGGGGGCTTACCCTTATTGTAGAATAAATGTTATTTATTTAAATGAATTATTAGTTTAATTTATTTATTTAAATAAGATTAAAATTATTCTAATTGATTTATTCACAACCGGTTTAATATGGAGAATCTAAAGGGTCACACCAAAAAAGGAAGAATATTTATTAAAGAAGCAAATGACATAATTGTAATAATCAGTTAAGTATATTTAATTTAATCTATGGTGATAGAATAAATTAAATAACTTAATATTTATTATTTAATATTTTGGAAACATTAAATATAAATTAATAAGAAGAGTCTTATTATTATTATTATTATTATTACTACTACTACTACTACTATTACTATTATTATTTAATTCCTAAAAGAGTTTGATAATTAATTAATAAGATACTCTCTCTCATATATATATTCCTAATAAGATTAGGAGGCTAATTAATTAAAAGAGTTTAATTATTCCCAATAGGACTGGGAAGCCTAATTAATTAAAAAGGTTTAATTAATTAATATGAAAACCTAATCCTAAATGGTTTAGGAAGGTTGCCTACATCTATAGATAAGAAAGTCTTATTATGGAACAAGGTTACACACTACATTCTAAGAGTTGGGAAAGTATACAATTTCTATAAAGATAGAAACTAGAGTTTAGCCAAACACCCACCTTTTTGAATAACTCTTCTTCCTGGTGGATCACCTCTAGAGGCCAAACACTTGGGTGGCTAACATTGATCAAAGGAAGGAATCAAACCCGGAGAACTCAAGTAGAGCGCAAAGGTTTGGAGTCGAACTCGTACATGTATAAGCTTTGCTCTACAAGTGTATGAATCTAATCTCAATCTATTTCATTTAATTAATAACTATGCATAAAGGATGATCCGGGTATATGGTTTATAAAATTTTAAAACTTTGATTTACCATGCTTCCGCTTATTTTATATAATTTGATTGTGTTCATGAATTTTACAAACCTAACAGTGGCATCAGAGCCAAACTATTATGCGAGTTATTAATTGTTTTGATTCCATATATGTATGGGTATGTGTTGGAACAATTTATTAGGCATAATTTGTTGTATGAAATCTTATTTTTTGGATGGAAAGATTAAAAATTGTGTTTTTGCAAGAAAAACAAAAACCCAGAAATTTGCCGCGGCCTGGGGTGTGCCGGGTTCTGTAAGGGCAGCGCGGGGCTCCCTTGTTTCTGCAGGTGCGGCGCTGGGCGCGTTGGACCAGCAGAAAACTCTAATTTTTGTTTTTTGTACAATTTTTCAAAATGAAATAAAGGAGTTTATTTTATTGAAATACAACTTAAATTTCCCATTAAATGATATATATGCATATATGGAATGGTTTTATTATTAATGAGATGGATGTTAATTATTAATGCATATGATGATATGTAGAAATGGGATTGATTATGGACTATTGACCAATGTGATTGAATTTTATTTTAGTTGAATGCATGAATGTATGTATTTTATTAAATGGGGTCTGGGTACCTCGTCTTCTCTAATTTTTCTTGATGTAAAATTCTATCTCCCTCCTATGTACTTTCCATTGACTACTGATCAAGTTTTCTATTTAAATTAAATAGTTTATGTAATAGGACTAGTTAGAATTATCTTGAAGAATTAAAGACCAAGGAGCAAGTAGCGCTTAAAGACCTGTTTGTAATGGAGCTCGGGATTTAAATGTAATAGTTATATTTAAATTTAATTCTTGCACCCCTAAGTTTGATCTTTTGGTTCACGTGGTGGCTCTAGTGAATCAAACTAAAATAAAAGTCCATAATCAATCCGGGTAGAATATAGTGTTCTGTATGCATGCTTATACTATATATATATATATATATATATATATATTATATTATATATTATGTAACATGTTTCGCATGTCTATTAATATGACGCGTATTTTATATATATGTGTATGCGCGCTAAACAAGATGAGACAAATAACAAACCCCTCAAAGAATTTATATTAAGTCCTAAGCGTTCAAAGATATTTGAAATATCGAACGTCGCCTTCTAGCATGATAAATTTAATAGAGTATTAAGTATTTAATATGAGTTTGTTGTGTCACCACAAGGCAAGTATTAAATATTTAAGATGTTGATTTATCACATTTGATGCTTATAAAGAAATTGAATAACACTGTTTTGTTGTGTCACCACAAGGACGGTATTTTTCTATTTGAATATATGAAACTGCGAGGTTGGGCTTAACTTAGATAATTTTGATTTGGATGTGTCACCACTTGATCAAAATAATCTAAGAGGCAAAAGGAGTTACATGATGATTTTATTAACAAGAGTTATCTATCTATTTATTTATATATAGTTTGTTGTGTCACCACAAGGCTATATACATTTGAAATAGGATCCTTAATCTCACTAGCAGATCTTTAAAATAAGACCTAATTTATTTTGGTAATTAATTAAATGAAAGTATGCTAAAATGTTATTTTATTTCACATGCAGAATTTGAAAATGTTACACTCGCTATCATTGCGTAGAATACTTGATTCTAACAAACTAACCGGATCGAGTTACACGGATTAGTTAAAAAATCTGAGAATTGTTCTCATTGCTGAAAAGCTTTATTATGTCCTAAATTCAGCCGTCCCTGCAAAAGTTGCAGAAACAGCCTCTGAGGAAGAGATTGCTACTTTTAAGAAGTGGCAAGATGATGCATCCGTGGCTCAATGCATCATGCTCGCATCCATGAGTAACGAGATTCAACGTCAGCATGAAACTATGGATGCTCCTACTATATTGTTGCACCTCTAAGAGTTGTATGGTGAGCAAAGTAGGATTGCTAGATATGAGATATCTAAGGAGCTCTTTCGATCTCGGATGACCGAGGGCACTACTGTTAAGACTCATCTCCTAAAAATTATCAATTTGATTGAACGTCTTGGAAAGCTTGGGTTCATCATGGATGGGGAGTTAAGTCAAATTTAATCTTGCAGTCACTCTTAGACACCTTCTCACAATTTGTTGTGAATTTTCACATGAATAAGTTGGATGTTAGCTTGCCTGAATTACTTAACATGTTGAAAACTGGTGAAGGACATTTCTCATTCAAAAAAGAATCAAGTCTTACTGGTAAATGATTCTTCCAAGAAAAGAAAGAGGCCCAAAGTATCTTATGAAAAGAAGAAATCCAAGAAGGCCAAGGGCAAGGCGAAGAACAAGGATCAAAAGAAGCCTGATTTAGCTAGAAATGAATGTGCTTCTATTGCAACAAGTCATGTCACTGGAAGAGGAACGGGGAGACGTTTTTGGCAGAGAAGAAGCTTGGAGAAGCTTCGACTTCCAATCAAGGTTTTTTCATGATTGAAATTAATTTTTGTGAAAGTCAAACTTCTACTTGGGTATTGGATACCGACTGTGGTTCTCATATATGTAATACTATGTAGGGACTGGTCAGAAGTATAAAGTTGAACAAGGATGAAATCATCCTACGAGTGGAAAATGGAGCAAAGGTTGCTGCATTAGCTGTAGGGACTTATTGTTTAGCACTGCCTACGGGCAAGTTCATTAGTTTAAATAATTGCTATTTTGTTTCATCACTTATTAGAAACATATTTCAATTTCCGTATTGGATATGGACAACTTTGATTTTATAATAAAGAACAATAGTTGTTCTATTTATAATAAGAATATTTTATATGGTGTTGGAAAATTGTTGAATGGACTTTACGTACATGACTTACATGAAAATATACTTCAAATTGAATAAACTACGAAAAGGAAAAGAGATGATATTAATTACACCTTTATGTGACACTGTAGACTCGGTCATATTAATGAAACAAGATTATCTAAGTTGCATAAAGATGGGCTCTTAGAGCTATCTGATTATAAATCATATCCAACTTGTGAATCTTGTCTCATCGATAAGATGACTAAATCTCCTTTTAGTGGAAAAGGAGAAAGAGTTACAGAGTTGTTAGCGTTGGTACACATAAATATTTGCGGACCAATGACAACGACTGCACAAGTAGGGTATTCTTATTTTATTACATTCACTGATGATCATTCAAGATTTGGATATATGTATTTAATGAAATACAAATCTGAATCGTTTGAAAAGTTCAAAGAATTCAGAAGTGAAGTAGAGAAACAAACTGGCAAGAGTATTAAGATTCTTCGATCGGATCGAGATTGTGAATACTTAAGAAGAGAGTTTCTCAATTGTTTCAAAGAAAATGGTATAATCTCACAATGGACTCCACCAGGAACACCACAGTTGAATGGTGTATCTAAAAGGAGAAATCGAACATTGTTGGACATGGTTCGTTCCATGATGAATTTTACCGATCTTCCAGTTTCCTCTTGGGGTTATGCTCTAGAATCGGCTGCATACCTACTTAACAACATACCTACCAAATCCGTCCCAAAGACTCCATATGAGATATGGACAGGGAGGAAACAAAATTTTAAACATGTTAAGACTTGGGGTTGTCTAGCTTATGTCAAAAAATTTGAGAATGATAAGCTGCAGACTAGATCCAACAAATATAGATTTGTGGGATACCCTAAAGAAACATCAGGGTATTATTTCTATCATCCAACTGATCAAAAAGTGTTTGTTACGAAACATGCTGCCTTCTTGGAAAATGAGTTTATCCTTGAAGGGATCAGTGGGAGTAAGATATATCTTGAAGAAATTCAAGAACCATAAATTACTACGGATAAAAGTCAGGTACCTAACCAAGTGAAAGAACCTACTGTAACACACCATATTTGTAAATCTGGGAGAGTACCGAAGATACCTGACAGATATGGATTCGTCAAAGAGGATGACGATGAGTTACGCATCATAGATGATGATGATCCTTTGAATTATGAACATGCTATGAGTAGTAAAGACTCAGAGAAATGGCTAGAAGCCATGAAATCTGAGATGAACTCCATGTATGAGAACAAAGTATGGACTTTGGTTTCATCGCCTGAGGGCATTAAGCCTATTGGGTGCAAATGGGTCTTTAAAAGAAAGACTGGACAGCAAGGTAGAGATCTATAAGGCCCGACTAGTTGTGAAAGTTTTCAAACAAAGACAAGGTGTTGACTATGATGAAATGTAACGACCCCAAAATTCATATAATAATATTCTCCTTCTCGATCGTTACCAATACAACTTTAATCTATCTTTACATCATTATTCGATATTAAAATCACTAAAAATACGGAATAATTTAAAAAAATTTATAAACTTCGTTCTTTATTGCCCTGAATCTCAACCTTTACATTACATAACTTCGATTCAAATTTAAATCATGAATCGTTACAACGAAATGACTATACAAAGTCTTACATTATAATTATTATCCATATACATCGGATAACTCAACTTTACAGCTTTAGATCTACATTACAATCAAGATATTAAATGCATTTCTCATAAAACATAAGTAAGCTTCTTGAATTACTATTGAACTCTAACATTCAACTAGCATGTATCATTACCTTGCCTTCTTGACCTGCAAAAATGGTTATTTGCAAGAGTGAGCTCGATAGCTCAGCAAGAACTAACAGTTTTCGTGCATCACGTAGCACATAATTAACATGCTCAACATACACCTCATAAACATTAAAATAACATGGCATACATGCTTTAATCAAATAACAAATATAAAGATTGCGTTCCTTACTCAATCAACATTCTTAAATCAATCAATATAGTCATAAGTTGACTTTAACATTTCATGCTTGCAACATATATAACATAGCATGCTCTTTGCAATACATTTTAAAACAGTTCATAATATCATCAAGTTCACATAGAAAATAAGAACCGAAAGACTTTCCTGGCTCGTAGATTACCAATTACCGAAAAATAGCTTATAATAATCTGCTTCATCAATCCTACACACGTATTACCATACGCATCAACTATTAGTGACCTAGCAACGCTTATCAAACGTCTAAGTAAATTCTACTTTATACTTTCTAATTTACACTTCGTAATTCTCTTCCATTTACTCGTTTGACACTCACTGTCAAACTTATGTATAATTAACAACATAAGTTAGGTATCA
The DNA here is from genome assembly GCA_020205555.1 of Panax stipuleanatus. Lineage (NCBI taxonomy): Eukaryota > Viridiplantae > Streptophyta > Magnoliopsida > Apiales > Araliaceae > Panax > Panax stipuleanatus. The sequence goes on from CM035116.1 coordinate 14,337,400, forward strand.
CATAACTACTCCTCATAGTTAGTTAACCAACTTAGGTTAACTCATTCTCCATTAACTAATAAGTTAATAACTAATCATATCACAAAATCACATTACGTAATCATATAACTTCTCACATAATTAATCAACTAATAATTACATACTCATATTAAATTATAATTAAATAAATTATAATTTAAACATCCACTTTAATCAAAGTATAATTAAACAATTTATAATTAATCATGCATTAAATTATAATTAAATCAATTATAATTTAAATTAAATAATTACTTAGATTATAAATAATTAATTTCAATTCATGCACTCATTAAATTATAATTAAATAAATTACAATTTAAATTACACATTCACCTTAATTATAATTATTCCAAATTATAATCACATATTAAGTTATAATTAAACAAATTATACTTCAAGCTAAACATTTACTTTAATCAAACTATATTCATTATAATTTAAAAAATTATAATTTAAATAAAACCTTCACTTTAATTATAGTTATTTCAAATTATAATTTTACATTATATTATTAATATATCTCATTACTATTATTTAGCATTTTAAGGTATGCTAACATGTCATCAATTATCATATAAACTTAGCATTTCAAAATACACACAAAAAAACAAAGCTTTCTTTTCTGCATACCCCGCCGCCGGGGTGGGGGTTCTAGGCTTAGCAAGGCCCGCCGGGGCGGGCCCCCTCCAGCAGTTCAAGTTTTGCTCGCGAACTGTGCAGAAAAAAAGCCAATCTGGCTTATTTCTTCACACCAATCCCACTTTCAGTCAATACAATTCATAACCACTTTATAGAAAACATAAATTCTAACTCCTAACATATTTTAACACATGAAATCATCAAAAACACACAATTTAAAACAATCAATTTCATGATTTTTAACGAAATGTCATTGATATGTGTTCTTGATGAAATTGAACAATGTAATTTATTTTTAAAACGAAATACACAATTCAAAACATACTTGAATACGTTCCTTGACAAATTAACAAAATCCTCAAACAATTTGTACAACAATCCATCGTAAAACTTAAATTTTTGATTTTAAAGAAAACCATATATTTTCAAAATATATTCACTGTAACTTCTTGATGAACATGAATCTCTCGTGTTCATCATATACACATGGATTAAACATCCTAATTAGCATATAAACCAATTATAAGCATATTTGACACAATTCACATATACAATTTCATGTTTACACTAACTTTTCATGATAGCTCAATTTACAGAGGACTCAATCATGAAGAACATCAATATAAAATCTCTAAACTACAAGATTAGAGATTAGACCTTGGCTTAGTGAGTAAGAAGAAGATCATGATAAGGTTGAACAAGGACTTTCTCTCAAAGCTTTTCTCCTTTCCTCCTCTTCTTCTCTCTTCTTCTTACTTTTTTTCTCTCTAGCTCTAGGTTTTCTGTGTTTTCTTTCTACACAGACTAACCTTTTGTTCTAACATCTAACTCTTTTGTTTTCTAAAGTAACGTAGTTTTTTAACATATAGCTAATATGATATATATTATATGTATAATTATATAATATATATAACTCCGAAGCAATTAAACCACATACTTAATACCATAATTGCAATAAGTTACAAATTGAATTTGAAAAGCCCTAAGGCTTGTTTGGCAAAATAACATTATTTTAAAAATAGATTTTTAGTAGTTAAGGCCCCGTTTGGCAAAACAGATTTAAAATAGTGTAAGGGCCTTGTTTGAAAAAATGATTTTAAAAACTCTTTAAATTCGTTTAATAAATTCGTTAACACATCTTTTTATTGTTATCCTTTAATCAATTAAATCTTAAAATTTAAAAAGTTTAACATCAAATAATCATATAAAATTATCGCATAATTATAATTACTTGTTAATTATAATTTCATGTAACACATCACATAACTTATCTAATTTAATTATCCCAATTAAATTAGAACAATAACATAAAATTATTACATATTAATTAAATTAAATATTAAATGTTCATTTAATTAATATATTACACTTAATTAAATTACTCCATAACCAACACATAATTTATTTATTTATCTCAATAAATAAATCAATTAAAATATTTATTTAATTCAATAAATATATAATTTCTCTTTACACAAAGTCACATATTCCACAATATATGACACATATACACATACTCAAACTCAAAACATCTCATAATAAGAATTTTATTTATTAAATTCTCATTTATAAATTCTTAAAAAATCCTGGATGTCACAAGAAACCTTCTCGCCAGTAGCTATGCTCAAGTCCATTCGGATTTTGCTTGCGATTACAGCTTACTATGACTACAAAATCTGGCAGATGGAAGTGAAAACGACCTTCTTCAATGGAAACCTAGAGGAGGATGTGTATATAACACAGCTAGAGGGATTTGTTTTAACAGTTGAACCAAATCAAATATGTAAGCTGCAACGATCCATTTATAGATTGAAGCAAGCTTCTCGAAGGTGGAACATCCGTTTTAATGAGACAATCAAAAAGTTTGATTTTATCAAAAATAAGGATGAACTATGTGTATACAAGAAGGTTAGTGGAAGCGCTGTTTCATTTTTGCTAAAGAAGTTTAGCATGAAAGATTCCAAGAGAGGTCTCATACCGATGAGCCATGGACTACATCTCTCCAAGAAACAGGCCCCAAAAACACCTGAGGAGAGAGACCGTATAAGTAAGATTCCTTATGCTTGAACAATAGGATCTATCATGTACGGTATGATATGTACTAGACCAGATGTCGCTCATGCACTTAGTTTAACAAGCAGATATCAGTCGAATCCAGGAGCAGAGCACTAGAAGACAGTGAAAAATATCTTAAAGTACTTAAGAAGAACTAACAATGTATTTTTTGTCTACGATTGGTCTGAACTGAAACTAGAGGGCTATACAGACTCAAGTTTTCAAACAGACCAAGATGACAGTAAATTCATTTTGAGGTATGTATTTACCTTAAACAGTGGCACAGTGAGTTGGAAGAGTTCCAAGCAGTAAACAGTTGTTAATTCAGTGACAGAGGTAGAGTATATAGTTGCAAGTGAAGCTGAAAAGGAAGTTGTTTGGATGAAGAAGTTCATAATTGAACTTGGTGTGGTTCCTAGCATTAGAGGAGCAGTACCTTTATTCTGTGACAACACCGGAGCTGTTGCGCAGGCTAAGGAACTCAGGTCTCATCAGAAATCCAAACACGTGTTGCGGCGGTTTCATTTGATTAGAGAGATCATTGAAAGAGGAGATGTCACCCTGGAGCGTGTGGACTCTCAAGACAACATTGCAGATTCATTTACTAAAGCTTTAACACAACAGCAGTTTGATCGTCACTTAGAGAAGATAGGTATGAGATACCATGACAATTGACTTTAGTGCAAGTGGGAGATTGAAAATAGTATACACACAAACCAATCATGTTTGATGATAAAATATATACTTTGTAAAAATCTTATTCATTTATTAATAAAAGAGTTATTTAGTTAAAGTCATTTAATTATCTACGTGATGCTCTTATAATAAAATGTGATAAACTTATAGTTCAAAGCAATATTATTAGATTCATAATGATGATCATGCTAATGAGATCTAAATTCTTAGATAGTTTAAAACTAAAATAGTTCCCAATCAATGGATTACTAAAAAGGGGATTAGTGAATCTGGATAGATTGGTACATACGTTGTTTGCTCATTGGATGAGGATGATCGATCTAATAATCATTTATGTGGAGACACTAAAGCAAGTATGTAGGTGCTTATTGGAGAATAAATACACTGAACGTGGCTCGCTAAGGAATTCCTAATGGAGTTTTACTTGCCTACCAATAGGAATTCCTTTAGTGATAGTAGTACAAATAATCCTTAGACTTGAGATCATTATAGTATCTTGTGTATGATGAGTTATACTTTGATATGTCCCTTAAGACCCTAAGGGTATATCAAAATGTATGTTTGGGTATAATAATTTATACATGGAGATACTGAATGATCAATAATTAAAGAATCTATCGCTTCTAATAAAAGAAGAGAATGTCCTATGTGATTCGATAAATGACAACCTAGTAGTCCTTGGCCAAGGAAGAATGAAATTAGAAAAGAGTTTCTAATTTGTATTATTTGGAGTTGTGCATTTTAGAATAGAAATACATATAATTAAATAAAATAAGGCTTGATAGTAATTCCATGTCTTATATTTAATTGAAACATGTATGGTGGAAGGAATGAATTGTACGGTAACTATTTATTCAAAGGTTCTTTTATGATTAATGTTGAAATCTATATTATCTGGAAAGTCGTTGATCGCTAAGGGGGTTTACCCTTATTGTAGAATAAATTTTATTTATTTAAATGAATTCTTAGTTTAATTTATTTATTTAAATAATATTAGAATTATTCTAATTAATTTATTCACAACCGGTTTAATATGGAGAACCTAAAGGGTCACACCAAAAAAAGGAAGAATATTTATTAAAGAAGCAAATGACATAATCGTAATAATCAGTTAAGTATATTTAATTTAATCTATGGTGATAGAATAAATTAAATAACTTAATATTTATTATTTAATATTTTAAAAATATTAAATATAAATTAATAAGAATGGTCTTATTATTATTATTACTACTATTACTATTTTTATTTAATTCCTAAAGGTATTTGAGAATTAATTAATAAGATGCTCTCTCTCATATATATATTCCTAATAAGATTAGGAGGCTAATTAATTAAAAGAGTTTAAATATTCCCAATAGGATTGGGAAGCCTAATTAATTAAAATGGTTTAATTAATTAATATGAAACCCTAATCCTAAATGGTTTAGGAGGGTTGCCTATATCTATAAATAAGAAAGTCTTATTATGGAACAAAGTTACATACTACATTCTAAGAGTTGGGAGAGTATACAGTTTCTATAGAGATAGAAACTAGGATTTAGCCAAATACCCACCTTCTTGAATAACTCTTCGTCCTTAGTAGATCACCTCTAGAGATAAAACACTTGGGTGGCTAATGTTGATCAAAGGAAGGAATCAAACCCGGAGAACTCAAGGAGAGCGCGAAGGATTTGGAGTTGAACTCGTATCTGTGGAAGCTTAGTTCTACAAGGGTATGGATCTAATCTCCATCTATTTTATTTAATTAATAATTGTGCATAAAGGATGATCCGAGTATATAGTTTGTAAAATTTTAAAACTCTGATTTACCTTGCTTCTGCTTATTTTATGCAATTTGATTACGTTCATGATTTTTACAAACCTAACGGTTTCTTATGCACTCCAGCTTCATCCATACCCATGTTTCATTGTTGAATAGCCCAAAAATCTTTGTGTTCTAACTCCACAGGTAGATGACACGGCTTCCCAAACACCAACCGATTTGGAGATATACCAATGGGAGTTTTGTATACAGTTCTATATGCCTATAGTGAATCTTCTAGCCTCAAACTCCAATCTTTTTCTCTTGGTTTGACTACCTTTTCCAAAATGGACTTTACTTCACGATTTTACACCTCGTCTTGACCATTGCTTTGTAGATGATAGGATGTAGAAACCTTGTGTAGAATATTGTATTTCTTGAACAAAGCCGTAACCACCCTATTGCAGAAGTGTGTCCCTCTATCATTGTTAATCGCCCTCAAAGTTCCAAACCTGACAAATATGTTAGATCTGAAAAAAACTGCAATAACTTTAGAATCATCAGTCCGAGTGGCTTTTGTCTCCACCCATTTGGAAAAATTATTAACAACCAAAACAATGTTAAAATTACCAAAAGAAGCAGGAAATGGTCCCATAAAATCATTACCTCAAACATCAAAGATTTCAACAATGAAAATAGGGTTTTGTGGCATTTGATTTCTATATGAAATATTACCCGTCTTTTGACAAATTGCACAAGATTTACAAAACAAGGATGAGTCTTTAAAAAGTGTAGGCCATAAAAATCCACTTTCTAAAACCTTATGAGTAGTCCATTTTGGTCTAAAGTGCCCTCCACAAGCATAATAATGGCAAAAATCTAGAATAGATTGAAATTCACTATTAGGCACACATCGTCTAATTATTTTGTCAGCACAAATTTCCATAAGTATGGATCATCCCAAACATAGTGTCTAACATCACTTTTTAGCTTTTCCTTCTGGGATTCAGAAAATTCAATAGGGAAATATACACCTACAAAATAATTTATAATTTTGCATACCAGGGAATTTCAGCATGGAAAGTAGATGCTCATCCGGGATAGAATCATGTAATGGTAGAACCTCCTCATCTCTTAACAGTCTACTCAAGTGATCTGCCACCAAGTTATCTGCCCATTTCTTATCCTTGATATCCAAGTCAACCTCTTGCAAAAGCAAAATCCATCTGATAATCCTAGGTTTAGAGTCCTTCTTGGTTAGCAAATACCTGAGAGCAGCATGGTCAGAATAAACTATAACTTTAGTATCAAGAAAATATTATCAAAATTTATCTAAAGCAAAAACCACAGAGAAAAGTTCTTTTTCAGTTGTGGAATAGTTTATCTGAGTCTCATTCAAAGTTCTCGAAGCATAGTAAATGGTATGAACGATTTTGTCAATCCTTTGGCCTAAAACACCCCTTATTGCATAGTTATTTGCGTCACACATAATCTTAAATGAAAACTTCTAATTTAGTGGTTGAATCACAGGGGCAGAAGTCAACAATTTTTGTAAAGTGTTAAAAGTCTCCTTGCACTCATCATTAAACTGAAAGTCGACATCCTTTTATAGCAACTTACACAAGGGCAATGCAATCTTTGAGAAATCCTTGATAAACCTTTGATAGAGTCCTGCATGACCAAGAAAAGAGCGAATCTCCAGCACGCTGACTGGGTAAGGCAAAGCAGAAATAACATCTATCTTAGCTTTATCAACTTCAAGACTTTTGGATGACACAACACAACCAAGTACTATTCCCTGTTCTACCATAAAATGATATTTTTCTTAATTCAAAATAAGATTAGTGTTAACGCCAAGATCCGCCCACGCACTCCAATCACCAAAGCTCATCAAATCCTGCACAAAAACGGGTAAACACCAAAAGCTTGACAGCTTGGGCCGCCGGGGGATAGCTCCGGTGTGAGAATAAGTACAGGCTGAAATAAGGTTAACAATAGAGACTTAATGCTCTAGTGATGGAAAATAATAATAATGTGTGTACCTTAAAATCAGGGTAAAGCCTTGTATTTATAGTGATCTCACCACCTCTATAAAGTCCTTCCCCGTATAAAATTGGAAATCCTCATTAGGTATAATTTCTTAATAGGATCAAATATATCTCCTTTAAGGAAACCAAATATAATTGGGAATCTCAAACTCCTTAAATTCCTCAACCACCCAAAAAGGTTCCTACATAGGTTAAAATAACACCATGTGGACATTGGCCCACCATATAATTTGGGCCCAAATAATCACATCCCAACTTTACCCCCAGTCTTTAGTTGAATGACACATTTAATTGAAGAGTATACCCAAGCAAGCCTAATGATTATCAATAAATGCCACAAAGCCCAACACCCTTGGAAGCCCACACGGTACACAATGCAATGACCTTTCATCACGTTCCACGCCTGCTGACACAACAACACATTAATAAGTCGTTACATGAAAAATGCGCCAATTTGAAAAGTCACTCCATCATTTCAAATCCTTTACCCCCAAATAGACCCATTTCTCTTCCTTCTACTGCAGTCCTCTAGAGTCTTTCTTTCACCAGAAAAATCGTCCCCTAGCAAGAAATCACTAACCCTGCAACAATGGCGTCCCCAAACTCTCCTACCTCATCTGGCCTTACAAACACCAAGCCCATCTTGGCCACCCCCTATCATCTATTCCGCTACCTCACATAACCGCCCCCATCTCTACTACTACCGATTCCCAAACAAAAGTCCAAGCCATCACCACCGATTTAACCGCCGTCACAACCACAATCACCCCCCAAACCTCCACTTCTCTGCCCCGTAGAAACCGATTTCTAGAAAATGTTACGCGAGAAATCTGACGAATCCAGGTTCCCCCATGCCAATACCCCATCCGTCATCACCGAGGCAGATCATCTCACCATTAGGGAGCACTACCACATCCCCGTCACCCATCAACTCAAAGCTCCCTCGTCATCTGACCGGATGTACCACCATAACAACTGTTGGATCGCAATGCATCTCACCCTCCTAGAGAAGTGCGTTCGACTGCCACTATAAGCCTTCATCGTTACCCTGCTAGGGTTCATCGGTATCGGCGTCAGCCAGTTGGTACCTAACTCCTATATCAACATCATATCCTTCATCGCCTTTCGCCACAAAGTCGGCGTTCCTCCTTTAGTCAATTTCTTCTACACCTTATTCCAATTTGGAAAATCCCGAGAATGCGAATTCAAAGTCTTGAGCAAACAGCAGCCAAAACCAAACAAAAAATAGAAAAAAGAGCTCTAATGAGCACCCCTTCCAGCAATAGACTGTGGCACAAGGACTGGTTCTTTGTCCGAGGCCCAGAAACTTCCCAAATCCCCAGTTGGGCCTCACATTATCGTTCGAACGTATCCTTAGGAGAAATACCTTCGGATCGAGTCAAGGAGCTAGCGAAACTAGTTTTGAAGCTACCGAAATAAGAATGAGACTACACACTTTTGACCAAAGCAGCATGGCTATACGATCATAAATGTAAGTTCCCGACCCCTTCAATCAGTAATAATATCTCATATACATTTTTCCACTGACATCTGACCCCCTATTTGAACACAGTATCACTCATCATGCCCTCGACCACTGACAGAGAAGATCTTGCAAGCTTCATGGCTAGTAAAACTTCCAAGAAATCATCATCCTCAACAAACACTGAAACCCTTCAACTTGAACCTTTCGCAACTGGAACAACCCCTTCCATATCTGATCCCAACCTTGCTACAACTTCTTACCAATCATCAACAATCCTAACCCCCTTATTTACCAAGGTAAGTCTACTGGACTTGCCTTTGTCTGAAAAGACCACCCTTCTCCGAGTAAAATGAAGACGAACCAAAACCACTAACTCATCAAAATTGGGCTCTACCAAAACCTCTCAAACCCAAACTGAAGCTTCTTCCACCCCAACACCAACAACCTCTGCATCCTTTCAGACGCCAAACATCATCACCAGCTCAAAAACAAATATCGAACTAGTTATAATCCAAAACATATCCAACCCAGAGTCATCTGAAGAAACCCCCGAAGACCTTCCTCTGGTCAAAAAGCCTCGCAACAAATCACCTCTACATATCAAATCACCTCCTCCACACTATTCACCTCCTCGCAACAAATCCCCACCTCTACACTCTTCACCTCCCTAAACTCAACACGAAATCGATCCCTCCACCAATAAAGTACAGGAAGTTTGAAGCCAAATGAACCTCTGGCCTTTTGAACTTGAAGAATGCCCACACGAACTTTTTGAGAACTTTATCCTCCCCGTTGACGAGCCAAGATTCAAGGACATCAGCATTCAAGAGTTATGTTATGCCGACTTTATGCATTAGGGTTAGGTAAGGAATACTTCCCCTCTCTTAAAGTGATATTTTCATATAACAACAGCTAAAAGACCTAACATAATTGTGTACAGACCAATGCAGTCTCCGGACACATCCTCCGTCGGTTCAACCAAGTAAACGCCAAAGAAAAAGAACTTGAGGCTGAAATCCATCAACTCAAGTTCGAGCTTGAGAAAGCTGAACTTCTCAAAGATGACCTCCATCATTCTAAACTCCAGCTGGATGCCGCTGTAGCTAGATACAAGAAAGAGCACAGCGAGCACCTCAACACCAAATTCTACTACAAAAAGATTGAAGATAAGCTGAAGGCTGAAAAGAAGAAGGTGGTTAAAGGAGAGGAGTGTTTGAAGACCCTGATAGCTCAAAGCATTGTTATACAAAAGGAGAACACTAGCATAAAAAATGACATCGACGCCCTGCTTTGCCAGATTCAAAAAATGGACGAATAAAAGAAAGAAATGACCACTATCCTCCACGCCACAAAAAAAGAACTCGCCGATCACAAAGCCAAGGGGCCCCCACTCATCGAAGAGAAGAGGCGACAGATATACCAAGAATAAAGGAAGTCCCTCGAACTCACCAACGAGATTATATAAATATATTCTGAATGCTACGAAGCAGCCCGAAGCAAGGTTAAAACCAAACTCTCTGCCCTTTCTCTGAACCCTTTACTCCTCGATTCCTCTGAAGACGGGGAGGAAGATGAAGACCAACCCGAAGATGACTCTCCACAACAGTAGATTTTTTGTTAAACTTATCTTTTTCCCTTCTGAGTATGTCATGTTATCAATACTATGTAACCACTTATGAATGAAAATATAGATTTTTCCTGAAGGTACATTTCTTCTTACATTCAACAATTGTCAAATAACCCATACAAGATTAAGTAAAAAGTAAAAGAACCAAAGAATTCGCCCGAAGGTCCAAACCCAACAGATTTCAAAATATAACCAAAAGGATTTGGCGTATAAGGTGCTTCGGTAGGGGTTCTATTGGCCTACAATTTTTAAGGAAACAATAGACTATGTAAAGAAGTGCTCGAAGTGTCAGTTGAACAGTCCTATCCTTCACCATCTACCGGAAGAGCTCTATTCGGTGTTATCTCCGATTCTATTCGCGGTATGGGGAGTCGATATTTTAGGACCATTACTGAAATCAAAGGGACAAGTAAGCTTTGTGATAGTGGCTATCGACTACATGACTAAATGGGTAGAAGCGAAACCTTTTCGGCAGATTACGGAACATGAGTGTTTAAATTTTTTAAAAGAATTTGTAGTCTTTCGGTTTGGCATTCCTTTAGTGGTGATTTAAGATAATGGCCGGCAGTTCGTGGGTTCTAAGTTTGAGGAATTTTTGAAGGAATTATGAATTTAGCATCGGAAGACTTCAGTTTCTCATCCTCATTCAAACGGTCATGTGGAGGTAACTAACAGAACGTTGCTAAATGGGATAAAGAGAAGGCTTGACGGAGCTAAGGGATAAAGAGAAGGCTTATTCGACACCATCTGGATAGTCCCTTCTACCTGAACCTTACTGTCATCCGCTTCAGAGAATGAACACTGTGATACCCAAGAATTTTATAAATAATTTTAGAATTTAAAATAAAGGTTATTGCGATTATTTATGTGTATATGAATATATATATATATATATATATATATATGTATTTATATATATGTCATGTGATTAATAATTAAATCAATTATGAAATGATGAAGAATTATGATGATAAGGAGAAGCTTAATTAAGCTTAAGTGTTAAGCCTTGTGTGGCATAATTAATTTTCTAATTAGATTAGTTGGGTCATGATTTAATAATGTTTTGGACTTAGGTTATACTTAAGCCCAACAATATTAATATGACATGTTATAAGAGTTAGGAGATGTGGCCCAATCAATTTATGTGTTAGATTAAATAATAGAGTCCATGTACTTTAATGTATGCCTAACCCAATTGATTTAATTTGATATGGCCCAATGTGTAATATAAATTGATGGATACATGTATACATATATGTATATGGATGTATAAAGTAAGTATTTAAATGCATATGTGCGTATAAAGACTTATATGCTAGCTTTGTGTACAAGGTGGGAATTAAATATGTGACATGGTGCAATAAGACCACCTTCATGACCCTTAGAATGCTGAAAATTTAAGTTAGAGAGGCTCACAAGTTAGCCCATGTGATAACAATGATGGTTAACCCAATGGCTAGGGTACAATGAATAGTAGTAGTTGGTGGGAGTTAGCCACCAACTCTTCTTTTCCCTTTGTGTATTGTCCATAAGAACGTATTAGCTTGGCTATAAATAGAGGCCATGTATTGGTGTTTAGAGTTTGCTAGATCATTTGCTAAGTGTAGAAATATAAAAAGCTAGAGAGAGTTGAGAGAAAAAGAAGAAAACTTAAGAGGAGTTCTTGCTAGTTGGTGGTTCAAGGAACAAAGTGGAGGCCTACTCAAGATTCCTAGCTAAGAGAAAAAAGAGTCATCAGGAGGTAATATCATTAACTAAGTTCATATTATACTTGTCTTAGTTGAGTTAGTATAGTAGATATGTATATTTAGCTTAAAACCTAGTTAGAACACTTGTTAACATGAAATATGTTGTTATAAGTCATAAAATGTATAAGCCTTATATATGATCCAATAATGTTATGTTGAACTTATATGAAATACGAACATAACCCAAGTGGAATCATAGTAATCAGACTTAAGACGAACCCGTATCGAAACTTTTGGTAAAACACGTCCAAGTGAGAATCCTAGCTAGGAGATCACTAAAAATTTGATTAACTATAGAGGTTGAAAATTTATTTGATAACACAAATGTTGAAGGCATGAAAGTTTACAAGATAACGAAAATGGTTTGGACTCATTTGGATGAATAATGCAAAAGTTATAATAAATTGAACCAAAGAATGTAGAAAAATCAAAGTGTGAAAACCTTGTCAAGAAATCTGCCAGAGTGGTGCGCCCCACGCCGCCCAAGGCCAAACTCCAGCACGCCCCTTGCCAGGCCGAGCCAGAACCCCTACAGGAGCAGCGCGCCTCGCGCCGTCTACATGCTTGGACTAGCGCACCCCGCCCCGGACCCCATTCACAGTCGATCCGGATCCGGGTCAAACTGGGGCGGGTCATGGTGAATCGGGTCGGGTCGGGTTAAACCGGATCAGAAAACCAAAATTTTCTATAATTAATTATGTAATAATAATACTTAATTTGATTAATATTAATAAATTTTATTAATCAAAGATAATTAAACAATTAAAGTAATTTAATTATGAGTTAATTAAATACAAGTTGAACTTTAAAAGTCTAAGACTTATTTGACTTAAAGAATATTAAACAATTAAAATAATTTTAATTGTTAAGTGATAATTATCTTAATATTCCTAAATTATAAATAATTAAAACTAAATAAGGTTTTACTTGTGAAACGAATAAACAATTAAGATAGTACTTAATTGTAAAATAATAAGACTTAGACAAATTGGTAATAGTAAAGACTATTTCTAATTGTGAAAATAATATAGTATGAACAATTGAAGTGACAATGATAAACATTGTAATTGTAGACAATTAAAGTTAATAATTACTTTAATTATAAATGTTATTAATAAACGATTAAATACCTTTGAAGATTATTTAATTGTGGACTAATAAAACATAAGTAATTAGAAAAAGATATTTCAAATTATGAATCAAAATGGTTACTAATGAAGTAAGAATACTTTATAATGTAAGAAGGTGTGAAACCTTAGATGAACAATTAAGACAATAAAAGATTATCTTAGAATAAAAGGGATGATAATGAGAGAAACAATATAGGATTGTTTTAAGAAGTCTTAGATACCTAAGGCTAGTGTGTTAGACAGATTTAGGGTTATATGTTTATATGTTGATAGAGATCAACCGTTACAATAATAATAGGTTAATCAAAAGGATAAGAAGTCGAGGTCGGATTTAAACAACGACACAGGCAAGTATCCTAACCTATGCATTTACTTTATGTAAGGAATCTATGATTATGCATGTTTCCTAACTTCATTTGATTTTGATATTAAATGCAAGTTCCTTAACTCTTTTTGCTTTACATATTGTATAAATCCGAATTGTTGTCATATCAATCATATTTATGTCAAACAAATATTGTTATTATTCGGACATCGACTTTATATCTTGATGTTGTTGCAAGCATTGAACTTATCGTTCCTAAATGCATTACAAAAGTTGTCTAAGCCATTTGATTCGGCTAGACTAATATTGTATGTTAGAAAGCTATCCAAACCAATTGACTTGGTGCGGACTCTTATAATTCTACTAAGATGAACAACCCTCATGGAAGGGGAAATTGTATACAATTATCGGGGAACCGACGTGCGCACATGAGTACAATTAAATATTATGCATGACATAGGGTACTTTAGGCTGATCACCTGTTTTACTTGTTTTATTGGATTATCAGCATATTACTGTTAATTCTAGTAAGAGTTCATAGTCCTTAGTGACTGCTCAGTGTTCATTATTCTTGAACCTTGAAAAGGTTAACACTTTGAATCTTGTTGATATCTTTCTGTTTTATTGAGAACTATTGATACTTCTTGTTATTCTTGAACTATCATTTACTGTTGTACCCTTGGGATTTGAAATCTATATTATTCACCCTTATTGCTATATTATTTGCTGAGCAAACTTGTTGCACATTCTTGCTTTCCCTAAAACATTTCTGTTAAGGCAGAGCAGGGTAGACCCTCTGCCACAGACAAGGGCAAGTGCAAGGCTACGGCGTAGCTTTGTTCTCTTTAGATTATTATGATGATTGTAATAAGACTTATTTCATATTATGTATTAGTTATGATTGAGATCTATTTAAGATATGAGACCGTGGGACCCTAATATTTATATTAAATAAATGTAAATTATTCTATTATTTCGTTGTGTGAGATGTTATTATGTTATTAGAAATTAGAAAGTGATGAACCGAATTTGAGACGCGAGTGGTCCGAATTTGGGGGCGTCACAGGTTGGTATCAAAGCTTTAGTTATAAACCTTAGGAGCTAGAGTCCTTAGATTAAAACTTTAGGATAACTTAGAAGATAGAAGGAGATAAAACTCATGTAGAGTTTTCTTGGAGAGACTTAGTGTGTTATGAAATATAATTTTATTATATACAATGAACTTATATTTTATTTAACATTCTAATGGCATTTGTTTTTTGTTGTCTTATGTTTGTGGATGTAGGATGACAGACATGAGAGGACCTAGTAGAGTGGCAGAGGAAGAGCCCCGAGATATACATGTAGTATATGAGGCACCTTTACTGGTTGAGCCTGTGCAAGCAGTTGCACCGTCTGAGTTTGATGACGATGATGAGATAGAGGTAGAGTCTGATCCAGAGGACGAGCCTATGGAGGACGAGCCCATGGAGGACGAGCCCATGGAGGACTCGAACGAGGCTACGATCGAGGAGCGGATGTTGGGAGAGTACGAGGAGCGGATCTTAAAGTTAGACTGCAGAGTTCAGAAGATAGAGACTGAGGCTCAGGAGAGAGAGACAGAGTTCCAGAAATTAAGGGACGAGGACCACCAGAGGAAGTTGGTAATGCAAGATATGGAGGTGGAGATTGCTTACCGAAAGGAGGCAGGGATCCATATGGGGACTCTTTTCCATCGCTCTGTATCTAGGAATGTGGACTTGGCAGGAAAAGTAGAGGAAGTTGAGCAGAGAGAATTGAGCGAGAAGGCAGAGAAGGAGGCTCTCCGTACTCAACTCAAGCTGGAAGTGAAGGAAAGGATCCACTTTGAGGAGAAGTGGGAAAGAGCTATTGATAGGGCCGAAGATTTAGAGGCTGAGGTGAGATGTAAAAGAGAAAGATGAACAAGATGGGTTATGTTTTTCGCTCGGCCATGGAGAGGGTGATTGATGGTGTGTATCACTACCCGGCGGAGCAGGGACAGACCCGACACACTATGAGCAGGGATTTGATGGCATACATATCACAGATAGAGTATAAGAGCATTGTGCAGCGCGGAATGTTGGGATGAGACTCATTAGCCTAGTAGTAGTAATAGTAGTAGTTCCTTTATGTGATGTATATATTGTTATATAATCCTAATCTTTTGTGTAAGATATGGGAAAGTTGTAAACGCTGAGTAGGCTTATGTTAGAGGGGTAGTATGTTAGTGTTTCCCCATCTTTTGTGATAATAAGGGATATATGTTGACATTTATAGAAGTATGCTAGGGATGATCATGTTAATGTAATGATTTGGCATATGAATATAAATGATCTTATTTCAGAAACGTGTTATAAAATTTTTATTCCTTTGCATTGAAAAATATTTAAGTAATATAATTAGATAATAAAAATAAAATTTTGTGATGCAGATAATGGCACCCAGATGTAGACTAGCTGCACCAGAAGAGTCAGTTAACGATGAGAGGGAACAAGTAGACCCGATATAAAAACTAGTTGATCTGTTAAGAAAGGCCTTCGGGGAAGGAACAATGAACCCGTTCACCCCAATCCCCAAGCGGTTCTAGTTACGAACTTCAAGGACTTTAGGAGCATAGGACCCCCAGAGTTTGAAGGTACTACCGATCCGATCATGGCACAAACATAGATCAAGGAAATTGAGAAGGATTTCACCATTGCTCGTGTGGGAGAGGATCAAAAGACTGTATTCGCCATGTATATGATGATAGGTGAAGCGAACTACTGGTGGCAGGTAAATCAACAAAGAGTGGGAGAAGGGATAATAGCATGGGAGAGGTTTAAGACTTTGTTCTTCGAGAATTATTTCCCGAAGAGCGTGAAAAATAGGATGGAGGTGAAATTCCTAGAACTTAGGCAAGGAGATATAACGGTGGAGCAATACGAGGTTAAGTTCAATGAGCTAGCCCGGTTTGCAGAACACCAAGTAGGGGATGAAGAGAGGAAAGCCAGACAATTTGAACAAGGACTAAAACCTTGGTTGTTCAACAAGGTGTCAGTTCTTCATATTGATTCTTTTGCCACGCTGTTGGAGAAGGCTATTATTGCATAGGGAGGTAGCGAAGCCCTAAGTCAGTATAACAAAGAGAAGAAGGGTAAGAACACTGAGGGAGAAAGCCGTGGAGGAAGCAGCAGCGGGGGAAGTAATCTGGGGAAGAGGAAGTGGGATAATAACAACAACAACAAGAATAACAATCAAGCGGGAAGTTTTCATGGTGGGTTTAAGAAAACGGCTGAGGGATGCCCGAAATGTGGAAATAATCACCAAGGTGAGTGCTGGAAAGGGCGCAGTACCTGCTATAACTGTGGCCAAGAAGGACACATTTTGCCCAACTGCCCAAAGCCATAAAAGAATAAGGGGTGTTTTGCTTGTGGCTCAACCGAGCACCAAATCAAGGATTGCCCAAAGAAGGGGAACAACAGAGGAAGTAGCAAACAAGGGGGAGGCAGTAAGCTAATGATCGGTGGACCAACGCAATCCAACCGCCCAGCCGCCAGAACCTTTAACATGGCAGTCCAAGATGCAGTCGCTGTAAAGGACGTGGTGTCAGGTATTATCCCAATTAATAATATGAATGCTTATGTATTATTCGATTCGGGTGCTACCTGTTCATTTGTGTCTAAAGAATTTGTTAGTCGGTTAAACTTACCCGAGAACGATTAGAAAATCCTTTGAACATAGAAGTTGCAAATAAGGAAGTAATCCCTGTAGAATTCATATATTGAAATTATTGCACAAACATTAGAGATCATGAACTGAGCGTAGACTTAATTCCGATTAGATTGGGAGAATTTGACGTAATACTGGGAATGGATTGGTTATATAACCATGCTACAATAATTGATTGTCAGAAAAAAAGTGTAAACCTTCAGACTCTGAATCGGTCTAAGGTAGTGTTTTATGGTAGCTCATCGCTTAAGCAATCTTGTTGTCTTACAATGATGCAGGCCAAGAAATTGTTAAGAAAAGGATGTATAGGCTACTTAGCTTACATTGTAAATACTCAAAAAAAGGAGTAGAAATTAAGGATATATTTGTAGTGAAAGAATTCCAAGATGTATTTCCAGACGATCTGCCTGGTCTTCCGCCAGACAGAGAAATCAAATTCGTAATAGACTTAGCACCGAGAACAGTCACCGATTTTAAAAGTTCCATATCGTATGGTGCTAGTAAAAATGAAGGAATTGATGATACAATTGCAAGAATTACTAGATAAAGGTTACATACGATCGAGTGTGTCCCCTTGGGGAGCACCGGTATAATTTGTTAAGAAAAAGGACGGATCTATGAGGCTCTGTATCGATTATCGAGAACTGAATAGAGTAACGATCAAGAATAAATATCCGTTACCGAGGATAGACGACCTTTTTGACCAATTAAAGGGAGCGAAGTGTGTCTATGAACAGGTTATCACCAGTTGAAGGTAAGGGAGGAGGACATACCAAAGACGGCGTTTTGAACCCGTTATGGGCACTACAAGTTTTTGGTAATGTCATTCGGATTGACTAATTCTCTGGCAGCATTCATGGACTTGATGAATCGAGTCTTCAAGCCATACTTGGATAAGTTCGTGGTAGTTTTCATCTACGACATCTTGATCTACTCAAAGTCGGAAGAAGAGCACGCCGAACATCTGAAGATGGTTTTGGAAGCGCTAAGAAAAGAGAAAATGTATGTGAAGTTTTTAAAGTGTGAATTTTGGATGGAGAATGTTCAATTCTTAGGACACGTGGTAGACAATGATGGAAATTCAGTAGACCCTGCAAAGGTAGAGGTAGTGAGTAATTGGGAGCAGCCAAAGACACCAACAGAGATAAGAAGTTTCTTAGGGTTAGCTGGGTACTATCGAAGATTCACCTAATATTTTTCTAATATAGCAACCCCGTTGACCAATCTAACGAGGAAGATGGTGAAATTCGTATGGACGAAAAAATGTGAAGAAAATTTTCAGGAGTTGAAAAAGAGATTAAGCGAAGCGCCTGTATTATCATTACTAGACGATGCGGGAGGTTTCGTGGTGTATACTGATGCATCGCACAAGGGACTTGGCTGTGTGCTCATGCAATATGGCAAGGTCATTGCGTATGCATCACGACAATTGAAGGATTATAAAAAATGATAACCTACTCACGACTTAGAGTTAGCGGCAGTAGTTTTTGCATTAAAGATTTGGAGACATTATCTGTGCGGAGAAAAATGTGCGATATACATGAACCATAAGAGTCTGAAATATATCTTCACATCATAAGAAGTTGAACATGCAACAGAGAAAGTGGTTAAAATTGATCAAGGATTATGACTGTGACATTCTTATCAGCCGGGAAAGGTAAACGTAGTTGCCGACGGGCTGAGCAGAAAAGGAAGGGAGAAATTGTTCCAATTGACAACTCAGGAGGAGTTAATAAGAGAGATGGAGAAATTGGAAATAGAGGTAAAAGGACCGAGGAGGTCTGAAGAAAAATTATTTGCAATGGAAGCTCGTCCAACATTATTGGATAGAGTAAAGGAATCACAAGAAAATGATGAGGAATGCGAGAATATAAGAAAAATAATAGTAGAAAATGAAGAGGAAAGATTCAGAATGGATAAAGATGGTATCTTGAGATTCGGAGGAAGAGTATGGGTATAAGCTGCAACTGAACTAAGAGAAGAAATTTTGTACAAGGCACACAATACGGTGTATTCTGTTCATTCAGGAGGCACAAAGATGTACCGAGATCTGAGGCAATATTTTTGGTGGCCTAATCTAAAAGAGAGGTCGCAGAGTGCGTCAGCAGATGTCTCACTTGTCAACAAGTCAAAGCAGAGAACCAAAGGCCGAGTGGTTTACTTCAACCGTTGGAGATACCAGAATGAAAATGGGAGCAAATTACGATGGACTTCGTTGTAGGACTTCCAGTCACGCAGAAAGAGTATGATACCATTTGGGTTATCGTAGATCGACTAACGAAGATAGCTCATTTTCTACCAATCAAGATCCGATATAACTTAAATCAGTTAGCGAGTTTGTATGTAAAGGAAATTATTTCACGACATGGAGTGCCGGTGTCAATTGTCTCCGATCGAGATCCGCGCTCCATGTCAAACTTCTAGAAAAGCTTACAAGAAAAGATGGGAACACAATTGAGATTGAGTACTACGTATCATCCTCAGACAGACGGATAGAGTGAGAGAACAATACAAACGCTAGAGGACATGCTTAGAACTTACGTGATGGACTTTATAGGAAATTGGGACGACCACCTACCCCTAGTAAAATTTACTTACAACAATAGTTATCATGCGAGTATCGATATGCCACCGTACAAAGCTCTTTACGGGAGAAAGTGCAGAACGCCGTTATGTTGGGACGAAATCGGAGAACGAAGAATTTTGGGACCAAAATTAGTTCAATAAACAGCTGATGTAGTAACAACGATAAGAGCCAGATTGGTAGCAGCTCGAGATCATCAGAAGAAGCATGCGGATTTGCATTGTCAGAACCGAGAATTTAAAATCAGCAGTTTCGTATTTTTGAAAGTATCTCCCTGAAAAGGAAAGATACAATTCGTCAAGAAAAGGAAATTGAGCCCGAGGTTCATAGGAACATTCGAGATATTGAGGCGAGTGGGCGAAGTGGCATACATAATAGCTTTACCACCCAAACTGGAACACATCCACAACGTGTTTCACATTTTTATGTTACATCCGTACAAGCCCGACTATAATCATGTGATATCCTACGAGCCGATTCAAGTAGAGAAGAATCTGACTTACGAGGAGATTCCTGTCTAAATAATAGATAAAAAAGAACAGACTTTGAGGAATAAAGTTATAGCTTCTGAAAAAGTAGTTTGGCGAAACCACAACGCCAAGGAGGCTACGTGGGAATTAGATGATAAGATGAGGAGAGACTATCCCCATCTATTTGTGTAACCTTGTATCAATTCCGAGGACGGAATTTTTATAAGGGGGGGAGGATGTAATACCCGAGAATTTTATAAATAATTTTAGAATTTAAAATAAAGGTTATTGCGATTATTTGTGTGTATATAAATATATATAATTTTATATATATGTATATATGCATATATATATATATATGTGTGTGTGTGTGTGTGTGTGTGTGTGTGTGTGTGTGTCATGTGATTAATAATTAAATCAAGTATGAAATGATGAAGAAGTATGATGATAAGGATAAGCTTAATGAAGCTTAATTATTAAGCCTTGTGTGGCATAATTAATTTCCTAATTAGATTAGTTGGGTCATGATTTAATAATGTTTTGGACTTAGGTTATACCCAAGCCCAACAATATTAATATGACATGTTATAAGAGTTAGGAGATGTGGCCCAATCAATTTATATGTTAGATTAAATAATAGAGTCCATGTACTTTAGTGTATGCCTAGCCTAATTGATTTAATTTAATATGGCCCAATGTGTAATATAAGTTGATGGATACATGTATATATATATGTATAAGTATATATGTATATGGATGTATAAAGTAAGTATTTAAATACATATGTGTGTATAAAAACTTGTATGCTAGCTTTGTGTACAAGGTGGGAATTAAATATGTGACATGGTGCAATAAGACTACCTCCATGACCCTTAGAATGCTGAAAATTTGAGTTAGAGAGGCTCACAAGTTAGCCCATGTGATAGCAATGATGGTTAACCCAATGGCTAGGGTACAATGAATAGTAGTAGTTGGTGGGAGTTAGCCACCAACTCTTCTTTTTCCTTTGTGTATTGTCCATAGGAGTGTATTAGCTTGGCTATAAATAGAGGCCATGTATTGGTGTTTAGAGTTTGCTATATCATTTGCTAAGTGTAGAAATATAGAAAGCTAAAGAGAGTTGGGAGAATAAGAAGAAAACCTAAGAGGAGTTCTTGCTAGTTGGTGGTTCAAGGAACAAAGTGGAGGCATACTCAAGATTCCTAGATAAGAGAAAAAAAGAGCCATCAAGAGGTAATATCATTAACTAGGTTCATATTATAGTTATCTTAGTTGAGTTAGTATAGTAGATATGCATGTTTAGCTTAAAACCTAGTTAGAACATTTGTTAACATGAAATATGTTGTTATAAGTCATAAAATGTATAAGCCTTATATATGATCCAATAATGTTATGTTGAACCTATATGAAATACGGACATAACCCAAGTGGAATCATAGTAATCGGACTTAAGACGAACCCGTAGTTAAACTTTTGGTAAAACACGTCCAAGTGAGAATCCTAGCTTGGAGATCACTAAAAATTTGATTAACTATAGATGTTGAAAATTTATTTGATAACACAAATGTTGAAGGCATGAAATTTTACAAGATAACGAAAATAGTTTGGACTCATTTGGATGATTAATGCAAAAGTTATTATAAATTGAACCAAAGAAGGTAGAAAAATCAAAGTGTGAAAACCTTGTCAAGAAATCTGCTAGAGTGGGGCGCCCCGCGCCAGGCTGAGCTAGAACCCCTGCAGGAGCAGCGCGCCCCGCACCGTCTGCATGCTTGGACTAGCGCGCCCCGCGCCGGACCCCTTTCACAGTTGACCCGGATTTGGGTCAAACCGGGTCGGGTCATGGTGAATCGGGTCGGGTCGGGTCAAACCGGTTCAGAAAACCAAAATTTTCTAAAATTAAAATAATAATTAATTAAGTAATAATAATACTTAATTTGATTAATATTAATAAATTTTATTAATCAGAGATAATTAAACAATTAAAGTAATTTAATTATAAGTTAATTAAATACAAGTTGGACTTTAAAAGTCTAAGACTTATTTGACGTAAAGAATATTAAATAATTAAAATTATTTTAATTGTTAAGCGATAATTAACTTAATATTCCTAAATTATAAACAATTAAAACTAAATAAGGTTTTACTTGTGAAACGAATAAACAATTAATATAGTACTTAATTGTAAAATAATAAGACTTAGACAAATTGGTAATAGTAAAGACTATTTCTAATTGTGAAAATAATAGAGTATGAACAATTGAAGTGACAATGATAAACATTGTAATTGTAGACAATTAAAGTTAATAATTACTTTAATTATAAATGTTATTAATAAACGATTAAATACCTTTGGAGATTATTTAATTGTGGACTAATAAAACATAAGTAATTAGAAAAATATATTTCTAATTATGAATCAAAATAGTTACTAATGATGTAAGAATACTTTACAATGTAAGAAGGTGTGAAACCTTAAATGAACAATTAAGATAATAAAAGATTATCTTAGAATAAAAGAGATGATAATGACAGAGACAATATAGGATTGTTTTAAGAAGTCTTAGATACCTAAGGATAGTGTGTTAGACCGATTTAGGGTTATATGTTTATATGTTGATAGAGATTAACCGTTACAATAATAATAGGTTAATCAAAAGGATAAGAACTCGAGGTCGGATTTAAACAACGACACAGGCACTATCCTAACCTATGCATTTACTTTATGCAAGGAATCTATGATTATGCATGTTTCCTAACTTCATTTGATTTTGATATTAAATGCAAGTTTCCTAACTCTTTTCACTCTACATATTGTATAAATTTGAATTGTTTCCATACAAATCATATTTACGATAAACAAATATTGTTATTATTCGGGCATCGACTTTATATCTTGATGTTGTTGCAAGCATTGAACTTATTGTTCCTAAATGCATTACAAAAGTTATCTAAGCCATTTGATTCGACTAGACTAATATCGTATGTTAGAAAGCTATCCAAACCAATTGACTTGGTGCGGACTCTTATAATTCTACTGAGATGAACAACCGTCATGGAATGGGAAATTATATACAATTGTCGGGGAACCAACGTGCGCACATGAGTACAATTAAATGTTATGCATGATGTAGGGTACTTTAGGCTGATCACCTGTTGTACTTGTTTTATTAGATTATCAGCATATTACTGATAATTCTAATAAGAGTTCATAGTCCTTAGTGACTGCTCAGTGTTCATTATTCTTGAACCTTGAAAACGTTAAAACTTTGAATCTTGTTGATATCTTTCTGTCCATAGCGACCATTATTGTGAACTATTGATACCTCTTGTTATTCTTGAACTATCATTTACTGTTGTACCATAGGGATTTGAAATTTATATTATTCACCCTTATTGCTATATTACTTGCTGAGCAAACTTTTTGCTCATTCATGCTTTCCCTAAAACATTTCAGTTAAGTCAAAGCAAAGTGGATCCTTTGGCACAGACAAGGACAAAGGCAAGGCTACGACGTAGCTTTGTTCTCTTTTGATTATTATGATGATTGTAATAAGACTTATTTCATATTATGTATTAGTTATGATTAAGATCTGTTTAAGTTATGTTTAAGTTACGAGACCGTGGGACCCGAATATTTATATTAAATAAATATAAATTATTCTATTATTTTGTTGCGTGAGATGTTATTATGTTATTAGAAATTAGAAAGTGATGAACCGAATTCGAGACGCGAGTGGTCCGAATTTGACGGGGTCACAAACATTCCACGACGAAGTCCACTAAGGCCTAACCCTTTATCGCCGTTCGAGGATGGTATTCCTAGGATAAACTGAGTTAACTCCATCGCTCAAGCTGCTAGCTGGCTTGAGACGTCTGGTTTGCTTAACACATTCTTCAACGGCTGATCAATATACACCACAATCAACCGACCCTGGAAGTATTACCGAAGCTTTTGACTGGCTATTATAAGGGCATAGGCAAACTTCTCAAGGTTTGGGTACCAAGTCTCTGCATCTCGAAGAGCATGATTCAAATAGTAGACTGGATGCTGAACCCCACCGATCTCTCGAACCAAAACTGCCCTGACTGCTAATGAACTAGCAGCTAAATATAGGTATAGTGGCTCGCTAGGAACTAGTTTAACTAACAAGGGTGCTGAAGAAAAATATTATTTTATCCCTTTTAAAACATCCTCAAACTCTGAAGTCCACTAGAAGGTTTTCTCATTCTTCGGCCCCTTCAATGTGTCGAAGAAGGGCAAACATCTTTTCACCGACTTGGACATAAACCACCTTAATGTTGCGATCCGACCCGTCAAACGCTGAACATCATTGAATGACTGGGGAGATTTCATGTCTAGAATATCCTTTATCTTCTCTGGGTTTGCCTCTATACCCCTTTTGTGGATCAAATAACCCAGAAACATCCATGCTCCCAAGCTGAATGTGCACTTCATTTGATTTAGCCAGAGCTTCTATTGCCTAACAGTCTCGAAGAAGTCTTCCAAATAATCCAGATGACCCCAAACCGATATACTTTTGATAATCATATCATCCACATAAACCTTCTTGCTCCGACCCAGCTGTTTCGAGAACACATAGTTCATCATCCTCGGATATGTAGCCCCTGCATTCAGTAATCCGAAGGTCACCTTTTTGTAGGCGTAGAATGATCGATGAGTGATGAAGGCAGTCTCCGAGATATCATCCTTGTGCATTGATATCTGATGATATCTTGAGAACGCATCTATAAAGCTAAGCAGTGCATATCTCGAAGTAACGTCGATAAGCTGATCAATGCGTGGGAGCGAATAAAAGTCTTTCAAATATGCTTTATTCAAATCCGTATAGTGTATACAAACCCACCACTTCCCGTTCTGTTTCTGTACCAACACCACATTTGCCATTTATTCCGAGTAATCAATCTCAAAGATGAAGTCTGCTGCCAAGAGCTTTGCAATCTCCTCGTTAATTATCTTCTGCCTCTCCGGAGCGAAGATCCTCCTCTTCTGTCGAACTGGTTTATTTGTCGGGTCCACGTGTAGCCTGTGCTC
Organism: Panax stipuleanatus; assembly: GCA_020205555.1. Classification (NCBI taxonomy): domain Eukaryota; kingdom Viridiplantae; phylum Streptophyta; class Magnoliopsida; order Apiales; family Araliaceae; genus Panax; species Panax stipuleanatus. The sequence continues at coordinate 14,362,737 of CM035116.1, forward strand.
CACAACTTTTAGATCTACACCAGACATATGCCGAAGTAACATCGATAAGCTGATCAATGTGTGGGAGCGAATAAAATTCTTTTGGATATGCTTTATTCAAATCCTTATAGTGTATACAAACCCACCACTTCCCGTTCTGTTTATGTACCAACACCACATTTGCCATTCATTCCGGGTAATCAATCTCAAAGATGAAGTCTGCTGCTAAGAGCTTTGCAATCTCCTCGTCGATTATCTTCTGCCTCTCTGGAGCGAAGATCCTCCTCTTCTGTCAAACTGGTTTATTTGTCGGGTCCACGTGTAGCCTGTGTTAGGTTTGTATGAATTCGTGGCGCAATCAAATTGCAAAAAATAGCGGAAGCATGTTATATCAAAGTTTAAAATTTTTCTTACAAATCAATTACCCGGATCATCCTTTATGCACAGTTATTAATTAAAACGAAATAGAAGGAGATTAGATTCATACCCTTGTAGAACTAAGCTTCCACAGGTACGTGTTTAACTCCTTGTTTTTCGTGATCTCCTTGAATCTCCGGGATTGATTCCTTCCTTTGATCAACGTTAGCCACCCAAGTGTTTGGCCTCTAGAGGTGATCCACCAAGGAAGAGTAATCATTCAAGAAGGAGGGTGGTTGGCTAAACCCTAGTTTTCTATTCTCTATAGAAAAGGAGTACTCTCCAACAATTAGAATTTCATCATTGATATCTAACATAAGACTCCTCTTATATAAATATTGGTCAACCCTTCTAATCCAATTAGAAATTGGGTTTCATTTAATTAATTAAACTCCTTTAATTAATTAGGCTTCCCAACACATTGGAAATAATTAATTAAACTCCTTTAATTAATTTTTCTCCTAATCTCATTAGGAATAAATGAGAATACCAATATTAAATTAATTCCTAAACTCCTTTAGAAATTAAAATAATAATAATTGTAATAATATTAATAAGACTCCTCTTATTAATTTATATTTAATATTTCCAAAATATTAAATAATAAACATTAAGCTATTTAATTTATTCTTTCACCATAGGTTAAATTAATTACACTTAACATATTATTCCGATTATTCCATTACCATCTTAAATAATTATTCTTCCTTTTATGGTTTGACCCTTTAGGTTCTCCATATCAAACCAGTTGTGAATAAATCAATTAGAACAATTCTAATCTTATTTAACTAATAAATTAAACTAATAATCTATTTAAATAAATAATATTTATTCTACAATAAGGATAAGCCTCCCTAGCAATCAACGACTTTCCAGATAATATAGATTTCAACATTAATCATAAAAGAACCTGTGAGTTAATAGTAGGCTTCAATATTTGCAATCTAAAGGATAGGGTTTTGGGAGCCCGCTTTTAGATCGCTTTTTACTTATGTTTTAATATATTATGATGTGAGCCGAGGAATCTTGGAGTCAAGATCCACGAATCGAATCTGGGCTAGATTCCCACGATTGACCTAGCTTCGATTATTATAATAAGGTATATCGATCATTCTACATGTAATTTTTGGGCCTTAAAACGACTTCGAGGGCCTCAGCCCAATAAATGGGATTTAAGGCCCCGGGATAGTGAAAAAATGTGGTTGACGCTCGGGATCGTTGAGATGACTTTCATGCCCATGAGCAATTCCGACCTCTTTTCGATGCTTGATTTTGTATATTATCACCAAAAATGATTTTTAATAAAACGACAAAGATTTGTTAAAATTAAATCGATCCGGGTAGTAAGACGACTCTTGAATAAAACAAAAAACTCAATTCCTATTTTGGCAAAGAGATTGAAAATCGTTTTCTCAAGGCATTATTTCAAAAAGGTTTTTCTTCAAGAATCAAAACTAAAATGAATGTAAATATAATCAATCGCGCATAGGCTTAAGAGGTTCAAAACTACTTTAAAAATAATACACTTAAACATGATTTCAAAGCTAGATATATGAGATTTCTCAAATCGCATACATACCTTTCTCCCGCTTAAGCAAGCCCCCAAACTCTATGAATGTCGGTTTTCATACCAATTTTACGGAGTCACATATTGTGTCATATTGCGAAAACTTGAAAAATCGGATGAGTTGATACATCCATTTGAACTTATACCAACTGACAACTATGTCTAATTGATCCATCATTAAAATCAACATTTTCAACTTTGTCGACATTTATATCAGTTTTTTTCCTAAAATCTTACCCTTTCAAATAAAAAATCAATATAACAAAATACAAAGAGTAGAAACAACACATTAGAAAAAAAGAACTTTTTCCCCACTTCGACAATCATCTCCTTATTTATATCACGCATGGAAAGTGATGATAATGAAACAACATTGGTCAGTGGCACTATCATAAAATTGTAAGGTCTGAGGCATGTTACAATTAATTTAACACATGAAAAAGAAATCAATAATGGTAAAGGTATCAAAATCGGGTCCTGTACATGGTTGAATATAACAGCGTGAAAATAGAAATGAAAATGGGCCACAATCTTTTTTAAGTTGCAACATTACAATGATTAAAGTAGAAGTAGTTAAATGGCTCTTCCTTCCCCCACTTTTCCACCCAATAAGGAGTTGTATATCATGGCAAACAGCCAAACAATTAAAAATTAAAAAACCCTAACTTTAGTGATATAATGGAAACAAGGCCTTTAATTTTCATATACGGAAAAGATTTATATTCTTACAAAAAAATATGTTAATTTTTGTCCGGAATAGACAAATTAATTAATTGACAATATATTTGTATTAATTTATAGATTATAACAGTGTGTCTATTTTTGTCGTCGTATACTAGTGTGTATATATATAGAGATATGATTCATATATAGTAACAATTAATTATTAACTTCCGACATGTAGATCTGGCAAAAAATAGGTTTGAGTTGATTTTGGGTTACATAAAATAGGTTTGGGTTGGTTTTGGAATCAAAACCATATTACCTATATTTAATATGGGTTATGTGGTTTGGATTTAAATGGTTATAGGTCGAATCCAGGTCGACCTATTTTTTAAATTATAGTTTCACTAAAATTTTAATTTCTGTTATAATAAAAGAGTCTTATTTTAATTTTTTAGATCCAAGTTTGAAACTAAAATTTTTAATTGATGTGACTAATTTGAGTATTAAAAACATTAATTTTGTGATTATAGGCACTTTCAAAAAAAATTACATTAATAATTATTATGTCAATTAAAATTAATGAAATTATTGAGAATTTTATTACAATAATCAGTAAATATTTTTTTTTGGAGTGTATATATAATCAGTAAATATTTTTTTTTGGGTGGGGGTGGGGGTGGGGTGGGGGTGGGGTGGGGTGTGGGTGTAAGACCCTAACTTTTATGAATAAAATTAAATTTCCTCTATATATTATTTTGAAATAGTAAGGGGTTGATTTGATGATTGTGGTAATTTGTGGGGTGATTTGTGCAAGTTTTACAAAGTAAGCAAGTGGTCATAAAATATTCATTGTGTCGGGAAATATTCGTTTGGTCGAAAAATATTTTTTTGTCGAGGAATATTCGTACGACGAAGAAATCATTTGTGTGCCCCATAACGAAAAATTGTCGGATGAAGAAAATGACAAGAATAAGTTTTTCTAAAAATAACGGCGTGGTTGCTACTGTTAAAACTGTTGAAATACCCGGTGGTTAAAATATAGTAATACGCGGTGTCAGTAATTCTAATTATTGATTCTTACGTAAGAAGCCACTACTCAATAATTGTTACAGTAATTACTGTTCAATATTTTATATTATTGATTCAATAATTGCTACATTGATAATTGCATAATATTTTATTGATTTAATAATTTTCACTGCACAGTATTTCAAATTATCAAATCAATAATTCATATTATTTGAATAATATTATTAGATATCATTATTGGCAATGTCTAAGAAAGTTCTATCTAGGAGGGGTTATTTAATTGCGTGCCATTAAGGATAAATCCTTATCGGAAGGCCCCCTCTTTTCTGGGAACGATCTGATTGTCAATATTGTAGTTCTGTAATATTATTTGTGAATAATTAATTATTGATTTATATGATAAGTATATATTTATTTTTATGAATATAAAAGAAGGAATTAGTGTTGAAGTGTTTTTATAAGTATTTTGGTGTGAAAAATCATCCATTTGTGCATTTCGACCATTTTTCGTTGGAAATTTAGAAAAACTTCCTTCTACAAGGTTGTAGAGAATTAAATTTCCAACGAAAAGGACAAGCAATTCATATTTTTCTGATAAAAGAGCTATTTATTATGAATTATTAAAGTTTTAAAAATAAATATTTATTTAAAATATGGGTGGGCCCCACTTTTATTTTTTTTGTGTGGAAGAATGCTGATGAGTGTGTGTGTGTGTGTGGGTGTGTGTGAATATATATATATATAATAGAATATATTTTATTTTATTTAAAATTTTTGTTTTATTAGAATATTTTATTGCATAGTAATAAATAGTAAAAATCAGATTTCTCGTCGAATTTCGCCCGTGAAAATTTTCTTCTGTGCACCCGCGATTATTTTCTAAATAGTATCATTCCATTCTCCTATAAATAGGATGTTTAGTTTAGAATTGAAAAACACACCAGAATCAGAGAATTTTTCTTCTATAATATTGAGCGTATTTCTTTTGAGTTTAAGGAAACTTTGAGTGTTGCAATTAGTATAAGTTTTCTTGAAGAATATTCCTGTCATACCAGTCAGAAATACTCTCCTTTTAAGGTAAGGGATGTTATTTTTCTTGTAAGAGATGTTATTTTCTTTCGTAAATGATGTTATTCTTCTCAATATCATTATACAAAAATATTGGCATAGATTTTATTATGAAATTCTTACTTTTTCCGTCGGGGTTACTATTTACGTATACGACACTATTCACAAATACAATACTATTCACGAAAAAATTATATTTTCTTCTAATTGTCCAAGTTGGCTATTGGGGTACTATCTTTGATTGTATCCAAGTTTTGAGCTTTATTCTTGAATTTTGCTCCACAAAGTATTATTATGGAGTATTTTTGAACTTGGATAAACTGATTTACAAATCTTTAATCTTTGTCCTTTATCTCACTGGATTCGTTCTTTAAAATATTTTTCATCATCCTCAGTCCTAAATGGTGATACAAATGAATATCTTTGGCCTGTAGTGCAAAGATGGATGATTACTTGATGAATATCTTTGGCCTGTAGAGCAAAGATGAACGATTACCTAATGAATATCTTTGGCCCGTAGTGCAAAGATGGACAGGTTTTGAAATGAACATGACCAACTGGTGATACAAATGACTATCTTTGGCCTGTAGTGCAAAGATGGATATTTGATTCAAGATATATATTGATTGGTGTTACAGGGATAAAATTTTAATTATGGACTTTCAAATCATAGAAGATAGTAGACATTATTTCCTACTTAACTCTTCTGATGCATTATTATTTCCGCTGCAGTTGTTGATCTAAAACTTGTTGTCCATAATATTTTATCTGATTGGTTGAAGACTAACGATAAATTATTCTTTATTATCTAAGTCATAATATTCTTTACTAGGCTAGTTGAGCTCAACCTTTTCATCTATTGTCCTCTTCAAGGAATGAGAATGTTGCGAGAACTAGTCGGAGAACAGTGTGATGGTCAGAGTAGAGCAGTAGTAGTCCTCACTATTTTTGTAAAATAGTGTAATAATAATTATAATTATTGAGGACTGAATTTGAGTGTTTATATTTTGTATTATATACGATTTGTATTGAAGCTCACAGTTGTGTGGTCTTATTTTGCACGACCGTATGATATAAAAGATTATATTTGGATTATGTACCATGTATTTGGCGACTCAGAATGGGTTGGTATTGAACCTATTTTGAGGGCGTCACAGTTGGTATCAGAGCTTAGGGATATGATCTCTGGCGGAGATCAAGGAATAGAACTAGGAGGGGAGAGACGAGTAAATCCTTCGCTAGGATGTTTTACCTAAGCTTAAGTGGTATTTAATTGGTCATTTGGAGCATAAGGTTAACATGTGATATGTTAATTTATTTAATTAACCCTTGTTTTATGGCAGTAATTGAGAATGACAACTAAAAATCTAAGCAATGGAGTGAATGAGACCGTTGAGACACCTTTAATCACTAACCAAGAGAACGTGCAACAGGAAGGCAATACCACTGATCAGACGATGAACGATAGGATGTTTAGAAGCTTTTTGCAGTTCATGCAAAATCAGATGAGAGAGACTCGTGTGCAAAATACAGGTAAAAATAATAACAACCAGCTTGTCACTGCCAAGCAGTGCAAAGAGTTGGGACCACCAGAGTTTCAGGAAAAGCCAGATCCAATCAAGGCAGAGATGTGGGTTAAGCAAATTACCAAGATATTTGATGTCTTGGGATGCACGGAGGAACAGAAGGTTCCATTCGCCATGTTTATGTTCCGCAGAGAAGCAGATTACTAGTGGAAATCTGTGTAGCGTACCCTGCCTGCCGTACTCAAGATGTCGTGGGAGGAGTTCCAGAAACTGTTCAATAACAAGTACTTTCCCGAAAGTATTCGTCATATAAAAGAGGTAGAGTTTATTAAACTGGAACCGAACAACATGTATGTATCCCAGTACGAGGCTAAGTTCGCGGAGTTATCCCAGTTTGCGTCTCATTTGGTGGATAATGAGGAACGTATGACGCGGATGTTTCTCAGAGGTTTGAAACCCGAAATTCGTCAATACCTCATTTCTCACAAACTTTTGTTTATATTCAGATGTGGTGAACAGGGCCCAATTGTTAGAACGAGATAATGATTATGTTCAACCAAGGGACAACAACCAAGGTCGTACCGATGGCAACAGTCATCGGAACAACGATAACTAGCAATGAGGAAACTATCAGGCTAGAAGCGGTAACCACTCAGGTGGTAATCGTGGCCATGATAAAAGAAGAAGTGAGTCGGGGGAGATTTCAAGAAGAGAAGGTACAACAATAAGAACGTGAAAACGTCGACAGCAGCACCAGCATCAACTATTTCTAGGGGAGGAGAACGACCACCGATCGTATGCTATAAATGCGGGCAAGAGAGACACATCAGCCCTAACTGCACACAACAATCTAAGGTGTGCTATAACTGTGGAAAGGAAGGTCACGTTGCTCGAGTGTTTCCTGTAGCCAAAACAAGTCCAGCATGGATGATGACTCCAAAGGCCGTCCCGGACAAGTCAAAGTCGGTAGTTTAGGAGAGAGCGTTTGTCGTGACTTCTCAAAACGCAAGGAACCCGAACAAAGTTATTACGGGTACGTTAATCGTAAACTCTTGCGAAGTCTATACCTTATTAGATACCGGTTCTACCCATTCTTTTATTTCACCTACTTGTGTTCAACGTTTGAACTTGACTTCTGAGAAATTAGACTTTGACTTATCTGTTGACACTCCGTTGGGAGAAACTTTCGTTACATCTACGATTTACAAATCTTGCTTGATTCAAATTGGTACCCTCACACTACCTGTTGATTTTATATCTTTGAAAATACTTGCATTTGACGTGATTTTAGGAATTGACTGGTTAACCACTTATCATGCCAAAATTGATTGTTTTCGTAGGATTGTTAATTTTCATATTCCTAACCAACCTGTTGTACGAATTCAAACAATTAAACCACTAAAATCAATCAATGTCATTTCAAGTCATAAAGCTATTCGTTTATTAAAAAACGGATGTCAAGCTTTCTTAGCCCATGTCACTGATCTAAACCAGAATACGTCAGGTTTGAATGATATTTCTGTTGTTAATGAGTTTTTTGATGTATTTTTCGAAGAACTTCCCGGTCTACCCCCAGAACGTGAAGTTAAATTCTTTATTGACCTTGAACTCGGTACAATACCCATTTCTAAAATCCCATATCGAATGGCTCCTATTAAACTTCAGGAGTTAAAGGTCCAACTACAGGAGTTGTTAGACATTGGTTTTATTCGTCCTAGTACATCTCCTTGGGGTGCTCCTGTTTTATTTTTAAAGAAGAAAGACGAGAGTATGCGACTTTGTATTGACTATCGGGAGTTGAACCATGTCACCATCAAGAATAGGTATCCGCTACCTCGCATTGATGACCTGTTCGACCAATTGCAAGGTGCACAATTCTTCTCAAAGATTGATCTTCGTTCTGGATATCATCAGTTAAAGATTAGAACTGATGACATTCCAAAGACTGTCTTCAGAACTCGATACGTGCATTAAAAATTTCTAGTTATATTTTTCGGATTGACCAATGTCCATGTTGCGCTCATGGACATGATGAACCGAATATTTGAGAAATGTTTGGATCATTTTGTGGTTGTCATTATTGATGACATCCTAATATATTCCAAAAGCCTCAAATATTTCCTTACTTAGAACGAACTCAACATGCGACAACGACGTTGGCTCGAGCTGTTGAAAGATTACGACTATACCATCCAATACCATCCTGAAAAAATGAACGTAGTAGCTGACGCGTTGAATAGAAGATCATATGCGAGAACGAGTGCGATGATGTCAAGTATACGTGTAGAACCAGCTTTAATTAATAAAGTTAAAGTTGCTCAAGCAACAGACCCGGAGCTGATGAAGATGAAGATCAAGAAGGTACAAGAAGGTGCTATTCCAGAAGCAAAAATCGATGAAGAAGGAATACTTTGAGTCAACTCCAGACTTTGTGTTCCTAATGATTCTGATTTGAAGTATAGAATCATGATGGGGGCACACAACACACCGTTTGCAATCCATCTTGAAAGTAGCAAAATGTATCTTAATCTTCGACATACATTCTGGTGGAGCAACATGAAGAGAAAAATCGCAAAGTTTATCTCGAGGTGTTTAACGTATAAACGTGTCAAGGCGAAGCATCAAGAGCTATAAGGCGTGAAGAGCACCGGGCCTCTCGCTGGTGACTTCTTGTGTGGGATGCACCGAAGCCAGACTCTCCGTAGGGGACACCGTTTTTGTGCAGTGGCACACTGATAGGTACCATTGTGAGGTACTATGGTTGAAGCACCATAAGAGTCACAGTTGGAATAGAAGAAATGACCTGGGAGTTAAAATCGGAAATAAAAACGAGGTATCCTCACCTTTTTGACATACCAGGTACGCACGTCAATTTCGAGGACGAAATTTCATAAGGAGGGGAGGTTGTAAGACCCCAACTTTTATGAATAAAATTGAATTTCCTCTATATATTATTTTAAAATAGTAAGGGGTTGATTTGATGAATGTGGTAACTTATGGGGTGATTTGTGCAAGTTTTACAAAGTAAGCAAGTGGTCATAAAATATTCATTGTGTCGGGAAATATTCGTTTGGTCGAAAAATATTCTTTTTGTCGATGAATATTCGTACGACGGCGCAATCATTTGTGGGCCCCATAACGGAAAATTATCGGATGAAGAAAACGACAAGAATAAGTTTTTCTAAAAATAACGGCGTGGTTGTTACCGTTAAAACTGTTAAAATATTCGGTGGTTAAAATACAGTAATACGCGGTGTTGCACAGTAGCACACGGTATTGCACAATAATTCTAATTATTGATTCTTACGTAAAAGTCACTACTCAATAATTGTTACAGTAATTACTGTTCAATATTTTATATCATTGATTCAATAATTGCTACATTGATAATTGCATAATATTTTATTGATTCAATAATTATCACTGCACATTATTTCAAATTATCAAATCAATAATTCATATTATTTGAATAATATTATTAGATAGAATTATTGACAATGTCTAAGAAAGTTCTATCTAGGAGGGTTTATTTAATTGCGCGCCAGTAAGGAAAAATCCTTATCGGAAGGCCCCCTCTTTCCTGGGAACGACTTAGTTGTCAATATTATAGTTCTGTAATATTATTTGTGAATAATTAATTATTGATTTATATGATAAGGAAATATTTATTTTTATAGATATAAAAGAAGGAATTAGTGCTGAAGTGTTTTTATCAGTATTTTGGTATGGAAAATCATCCGTTTGTGGATTTCGGCCATTTTTCGTTGGGAATTTAATAAAATTTCCTTCTACAAAGTTGTAGAGAATTAAATTTCCTATAGAAGGGACATAGAATTTATATTTTTCTGATAAAAAGGCTATTTGTTATGAATTATTAATGTTTCAGAAATAAATATTTATTTAAAACATGGGTGGGCCCCACTTTTTTTTTTGAAAGAATGCTGATGAGTGTGTGTGTGTGTGTGCGTGTGTGAGGGTGTGTGTGTGTGTGTTTGTTTACGTGTGTGTGTGAATATATATATATATATATATATATATATATATATATAATAGAATATATTATATTTTATTTAAAGTTTTCGTTTTATTAGAATATTTTATTTCATAGTAATGAATAGTAAAAATCAGATTTCTCGTCGAATTTCGCCCATGAAAATTTTCTTCTGTGCACCCGTGATTATTTTCTAAATATTATCCTTCCATTCTTCTATAAATAAGATGCTTAGTTTAGAATTGAAAAACACACCAAAATTAGAGAATTCTTCTTCTATAATATTGAGCGTATTTCTTTTGAGTTTAAGAAAACTTTGAGTGTTGCAAATAGTGCAAGTTTTCTTCAAGAATATTCCCTCTATACCAGTCAGAAATACTCTCCTTTTAAGGTAAGGGATGTTATTCTTCTTGTAAGGGATGTTATTTTCTTTCGTAAATGATGTTATTCTTCTCAATATCATTATACAAAAATATTGACATGGATTTTATTATGAAATTCTTACTTTTTCCGTCGGAGTTACTATTCACGTATGCGCCACTATTCACGTATACGGCACTATTCACAAATATAGTACTATTCACGAAAAAAATTATATTTTCTTCTAATTGTCCAAGTTTGCTATTAGGGGTATTATCTTTGATTATATTCAAGTTTTGAGTTTTATTCTTGAATTTTGCTCCACAAAGTATTATTATGGAATATTTTTGAATTTGGATAAACTGATTTACGAATCCTTAATCTTTGTCATTTATCTCACTGGATTCGTTCTTTAAAATATTTTTCATCATCCTCAGTCCTAAATGGTGATACAAATGAATATCTTTGGCCTGTAGTGCAAAGATGGATAATTACTTGATGAATATCTTTGGCCTGTAGAGCAAAGATGAACGATTATCTGATGAATATATTTGGCCCGTAGTGCAAAATAGACAGGTGTTGAGAGAAACATGACCAACTAGTGATACAAATTAATATTTTTGGCCTGTAGTGCAAAAATGAATATTTGATTCAAGATATATATTGATTAATGTTACAGGGATAAAATATTGATTATGGACTTTCAAATCATACAAGATAGTAGACATTATTTCCTACTTAACTCTTCTGATGCATTTTTATTTCCGCTGCAGATGTTGATCTAAAACTTGTTGTCCATAATATTTTATCTGATTGGTTGAAGACTAACGATAAATTAATCTTTATTATCTTAGTCATAATATTTTTTACTGCGCTAGTTGAGCTCACCCTTTTCATCTATTGTCCTTTTCAGGGAATGAGAATGTTGCGAAAACTAGTTGAAGAACAGTGTGATGGTCAGAGTAGAGCAGTAGTAGTTCTCACTATTTTTGTAAAATAATGTGATAATAATTATAATTATTGAGGACTGAATTTGAGTGTTTATATTTCGTATTATATACGATTTGTATTAAAGCTCACAGTTGTGTGTGATAGTAGTGTGCATACAAGCCAATCATGTATGATGATAAAGCACGTACTTTGTAAACAATCTTATTTATTTATTAATAAAATATTCATTTATTAAAGGCATTTAATTATCTACATGTTGCTGTTTTTATAATATGTAAATAACCCATAGTTTTAAGCAATGCTTTTAGAATCATGATGATGATCATGCTAATGAGATATAAATTCTTAGAAAGTTTTAAAACTAAAATAGTTCCCAATCGTGGGATTACTAAAAAGGGGATTAGTAAATCCGGATAGATTGGTACATATGTTGCTTGCTCATTGGATGAGGATGATTGATCTCATGATCATTTGTGTGGAGACACTAAAGCAAGTATGTAGGTGCTTATTGGAGAATAAGTTCACTGAACGTGATTCGCTATGGAATACCTAATGGAGATTTACTCGCCTGTCAATAGGAATTCCTAATGTGATAGTAGTACAAGTAATCCTTGGACTTGAGATCATCATAGTATCTTGTATGTAACAAATTATACTTTGACTTATTCCTTAAGACCTTTTAAGGCATATATAGGGTATGCTTGGGTATAATGAGTTACATATGGAGATAATGAATGATCAATAAAGAATCTACCACCTCTAGTAAAAGAGGAGATATGTCCTATGTGATTCGTTAAATGACAACCCAGGAATCCTTGGCCAAGGTGAAATGAAATTAGAAAGGAGTTTCTAATTTGCATTATTTGGAGTTGTGCATTTTCTAATCGAAATACATATAATTAAATAAAATAAGACTTGACAGTAAATCCATGTCTTATATTTAATTGGGACATTGTATGGTGGAAGGATTGAATTGTACGGTAACTATTTACTCACAGGTTCTTTTTGATTAATGTTGAAATCTATATTATCTGGAAAGTCGTTGATCGCTAGGGAGGCTTATCCCTATTGTAGAATAAATATTATTTATTTAAATAAATTATTAGTTTAATTTATTTATTTAAATAAGATTAAAATTGTTTTAATTGATTTATTCACAACCGGTTTAATATGGAGAACCTAAAGGGTCACACCATAAAAGGAAGAATAATTATTTAAGAAGGTAATGGCATAATCGTAATAATGCATTAAGTATAATTAATTTAATCTATGGTGATAGAATAAATTAAATAGCTTAATGTTTATTATTTAATATTTTGGAAATATTAAATATAAATTAATAAGAGGAGTCTTATTAATATTATTACAATTATTATTATTTTAATTTCTAAAGGAGTTTAGTAATTAATTTAATATTTAGTACTCTCATTTATTCCTAATAAGATTAGGAGACAAATTAATTAAATGAATTTAATTAATTATTCCCATGTGGTGGGAAGCCTAAATTAATTAAAGGAGTTTAATTAATTAAAAGAAATCCCATGTCTAATAGGATTAGAAGGGTTGACCAATGTCTATATAAGAGAAGTCTTATAATAGATATTAGATTGATGTAATTCCAATTGTTGGAGAGTACTCCTTTTCTATAGAGGATAGAAAACTAAGGTTAAGCCAAACACCCTCCTTCTTGATAATTCATCTTCCTTGGTGGATCACCTCTAGAGGCCAAACACTTGGGTGGCTAACGTTGATCAAAGGAAGGAATCCAACCCGGAAATTCAAGGAGATCACGAAGAACAAGGAGTTGAACTAGTACCTGTGGAAGCTTCGTTCTACAAGGGTATGATTTCATAACTTCTTATTTATCGTTTTAAATTAATAATTTGCATAAAGGATGATCCGGGTAATGGTTTTGTAGAAAATTTTTAAACTCTGATATACCATGCTTCCGCTAATTTTTGCAATTTGATTGCGTCACGATTTCGTACAAACCCAACAGTGGCATCAGAGCCAAATCTTTATGCAATTATTAATTTATTTTTGATTTCATATACATATGGGTATGTATTTAAAATAATTTATTGGGCATAATTTTATTGTATAAAATTATATTTAAAAAAAAAAAAGAAAAAAAAAAGACTGTTTTTGGGAAGAATCACAATTTTTTTTTGTGTGCTAATCTTGAATTCTGCAAAGAAAAGGTGTTGTCTCTTTCTTACTCCAAAAAGAATGTGACCCATCAAGAAAGGACTTTTTTAATAAACCTGCAGGACTCTTTTAATAAAAGAAGGTGACTTTTTTTTAAAAAAAATAAATATGATATATTTATATATTATATTCTAAATAATTTTATAATTAAAATAAAGAGTTTATTTTAATCTTGAAATTGGATTTCATGCAATTTAAAATTGCCCATTAAATGATACTCATATATATATGGAATGTTTTAATTCATGAGATGAATATTTATTTATTAATATATATGGTGATATGTATGAAAATAAATGGGGATTGATTATGGACTATTTGACCAATGTGATTGGATTTTATTTTAGTTGAATGCTTGAATGAATGGGTTTTATTAAATGGGGTCTGCGTACCTCGTCTTCTCTAATTTTTTTTTCTTGATGTAAAATTCTATCTCCCTCCTATGTACTTCCCCTTGACTGTTGATCAAGGTTTCTATTTAAATTAAATAGTTTAATGTAATAGAAATAGTTAGAATTATCTTTAAAAATTAGAGACCAAGGAGCAAGGAGCGCGTGAAGACCCGTTTGTATGGAGCCCGGGTTTAAATGTAATAGTTACGTTTAAATTTAAATTCTTGCACCCCTAGGTTTGACCTTTTGGTTCACTTGGTGGCTCTAGTGAACCAAACTAGAATAAAAGTCCATAATCAATCCGGGTAGAATATAGTATTCTATATTGCATGCTAAATATTATATATTATATTTTATGCAAACATGCTTCGCATGTTTAATAAAATGACGCGTATTTTATATATATATGTGCATGCGCGCTAAACAAAGATGAGACTAATAATAACAAATCCCTCAAAGAAATAATATTAAGTCCGAAGTGTTCAAATGATATTTGGAATATCGAACGTCGCCTTCTAGCATGATAAATTAATAGAGTATTAGATATTTAATATGAGCTTGTTGTGCTATCCACAAGGCGAGTATTGCGTATTTAAGATGTTAATTAATCACATTTGATGCTTATCAAGAAAATTGAACGATCTAGTCTTGTTGTGCTATCCACAAGGACGAACATTTTTCTTTTTGAATTTATGAAAGTGCTAGGCTGGACTTAACTTAAATTATTTTAGTTCGGATGTGCACACACTTGACCATTATGATTTAAGAGGCAAAATAAAAGGAATTACATGGTGATGTAATTGACAAGAGTTGTCTACCTATTTATTTGTATATCGCTTGTTGTGCTATCCACAAGGTTATATACATTTGAAATGGGATCCTTATTCTCACTAGCAAATTTTTAATTAGATGTTGCCGAACTATATAAGTGAGGGTAATATAGTTTGATAAAAATAGTGGGAGATACCAATTTAAAATAAAGACCTAAATTTATTTTGGTATGCAAAATTAATAAAATAAATGTTTGCTAAAATGTTGTTTTTCACATGCAGAATTTTAAAAATGTCAAAATCACTAATTTCACTGCGAAGCATACTTGATGCTAATAAGCTTACCGGGCCGAATTATACGGACTGGCCAAGAAATCTGAGAATAGTTCTCACTACTGAAAAGATTTCTTATGTCCTAAACTCACATGTCCCTGGAACTGTTCCAGAAACAACCTCTGAGGAAGAGATTGCCACCATTGTAAAGTGGCAAGATGATGCATCTGTAGCTCAATGCATCATGCTCGCATCCATGAATAACGAGCTTCAGCGTCAGCAAGAAAACATGGATGCTCCTACTATGTTGATTCACCTCAAGGAGTTGTATGGTGAACAAAGTAGGACTGCTAGATATGAGATATCTAAGGAGCTCTTCCGATCTCGGATGACCAAGGGCAAGGTGAACATAAAGAAACAAAAGAAATCTGATCCAGCTAGCAAAGGAATGTGCTTCCATTGCAACGAGCCGGGTCATTGGAAGAAAAACTGCAAGAAGTTTCTGGCAGACAAGAAGCTTGGAGAAGCTTCGACTTCCAATCAAGGTTTGTTCATGATTGAAATTAATTTTTCAGAAAGTCAAAATTCTACTTGGGTATTGGATACCGGCTGTGGTTCTCACATATGTAATAATGTGAAGGGACTGGTCAGAAGTAGAAAGCTGAACATTGATGAGGTGATCCTACGAGTAGGGAATGGAGCAAAGGTTGCTGCATTAGCTGTAGGAACTTATTATTTAGCAATGCCTTCGGACAAGTCCATTTATCTTAATAATTGTTATTATGTTCCGAATATTATTAAAAACATTATTTCAAT
Organism: Panax stipuleanatus; assembly: GCA_020205555.1. NCBI lineage: Eukaryota > Viridiplantae > Streptophyta > Magnoliopsida > Apiales > Araliaceae > Panax > Panax stipuleanatus. The sequence continues at coordinate 14,378,750 of CM035116.1, forward strand.
TTCTGTATTGGATATGGAAGGATTTAACGTTGTTATAAAGAACAATAGTTGTTCTATTTATAAAGACGATGTTTTATATGGTATTGGAAATTTGCGAAATGGACTTTATACACTTGACTTACAAGAAAATATATTTCAAATTGAACAAACTAAGAAAAGGAAAAGAGATGATATTAATTATACCTACATGTGGCACTGTAGACTCGGTCATATCAATGAAACAAGATTATCCAAGTTGCATAAAGATGGGCTCCTCGAGCTATCCGATTATGAATCATATCCAACTTGTGAATCTTGTCTCATGGGTAAAATGACTAAATCTCCTTTTAGTGGAAGAGGAGAAAGAGTTACAGAGTTGTTGGCATTGATTCACACAGACGTTTGTGGGCCTATGACAACAAGTGCACGGGGTGGGTATTCTTATTTTATTACTTTCACTGATGATCACTCAAGATTTGGATATGTGTATTTAATGAAATACAAGTCAGAATCATTTGAAAAGTTCAAAGAGTTCAGAAGTGAAGTAGAGAAACAAACGGGCAAGAGTATAAAGATACTTCGATCAGATCGAGGCGGAGAATACTTAAGCGGTGAGTTTCTCAATTGTCTCAAAGAAAATGGTATAATCTCACAATGGACTCCTCCAGGTACACCACAGTTAAATGGAGTATCTGAAAGGAGAAATCGAACACTGTTAGACATGGTTCGATCCATGATGAGTTTTACCGACCTTCCAATTTCCTTCTGGGGATATGCCCTAGAAACGGCTGCATACCTACTTAACAAGGTACCTACCAAATCCGTCCCAAAGACTCCATATGAGATGTGGAAGGGGAGGAAACCAAATCTTAAGCATGTTAAGACTTGGGGTTGTCCAGCTTATGTCAAAAAATTTGAACATGATAAGCTACAGACTAAATCCGAAAAGTGTAGATTTGTGGGATACCCTAAAGAAACTGTAGGGTATTATTTCTATCATCTAACTGATCAAAAGGTGTTTGTTGCGAAACATGCTGCCTTCTTGGAAAAGGAGTTTATCCATGAAGGGGTCAGTGGGAGTAAGATATATCTTGAAGAAGTTCAAGAACCACAAATTACCACGGATCAAAGTCAGGTACCTGACCAAGTAGAAGAACCTACTATACCACACCCTGTTCGTAAATCTTGGAGAGTACCGAAGATACCTGAGAGGTATGGATTCGTTATAGAGGATGACGATGAGGTACACATCATGAATGATGATGATCCATTGAATTACGAACAGGCCATGAGTAATAAAGACTCAGGGAAATGGCTTGAAGCCATGAAATCCGAAATGGACTCCATGTATGAAAACAAAGTATGGACTTTGGTTTCACCACCTGAAGGCATTAAGCCTATTGGGTGTAAATGGGTCTTTAAAAGAAAGACTGGAGCGGACGGCAAGGTGGAGACCTATAAGGCCCGACTGGTTGCAAAAGGTTTCAAACAAAGACAAGGAGTTGATTATGATGAAACCTTTTCACCAGTAGCTATGCTCAAGTCCATTCGGATTTTGCTTGCAATTGCAGCTTATAACGACTATGAGATCTGGCAGATGGACGTGAAAACGGCCTTCCTCAATGGAAAACTTGAGGAGGATGTGTATATGACACAGCCAGAGGGATTTGTTTCAAAGGTTGGAATAAATCAAGTCTGTAAGCTGCAACGATCCATTTATGGATTGAAGCAAGCTTCTCGTAGATGGAACATTCGTTTTGATGAGACAATCAAAGAGTTTGATTTTATCAAAAATGACGATGAACCATGTGTGTACAAGAAGGTTAGTGGGAGCGTAATTTCATTCCTTGTATTATATGTTGATGATATATTACTGATAGGGAATGACATTCCTATGCTACAATCAATTAAAATCTGGTTATCTAAACACTTCTCCATGAAGGACTTGGGAGAAGCATCCTATATTTTGGGGATAAAGATCTATAGAGATAGATCTAAAAGGATGCTTGGTTTATCCCAAGGAACGTACATTGATACGATGCTAAAGAGGTTTAGCATGGAAGATTCCAAAAGAGGTCTCATGCTGATGAGCCATGGAATACATCTCTCCAAGAAACAGGCCCCAAAGACACCTGAGGAGAGAGACCGTATGAGTAAGATCCCTTATGCTTCTGCAATAGGATCTATCATGTACGGTATGATATGTACTAGACCGGATGTTGCTCATGCACTTAGTGTAACGAGCAGATACCAGTCGAATCCTGGAGAAGAGCACTGGAAGGCAGTGAAAAATATCCTAAAGTACTTGAGAAGGACTAAAGATATTTTTCTTGTCTACGGTGGGTCTGAATTAAAACTCGAGGGCTTCACAGACTCAAGTTTTCAAACGGACCAAGATGACAGTAAATCTGTTTCGGGGTATGTTTTACCTTGAACAGAGGCGCAGTGAGTTGGAAGAGTTCCAAGCAGCAAACAGTTGCTGATTCAGTGACAGAGGCAGAGTATATAGCTGCAAGTGAAGCTGCAAAGGAAGCTGTTTGGATGAAGAAGTTCATAACTGAACTTGGTGTGGTTCCTAGCATTGGAGAAGCAGTTCCCGTTTACTGTGACAACACAGGAGCAGTTGCACAGGCTAAGAAACCCAGGTCTCATCAGAAATCTAAACACGTGTTGCGGCGATTTCACTTGATCAGGGAGATCATTGAAAGAGGAGACGTCACCTTGGAGCGTGTAGACTCTCAAGATAACATTGCAGATCCATTTACTAAAGCTTTAACACAACAGCAGTTTGATCGTCACTTAGAGAAGATGGGTATAAGATACCATGGCGATTGGCTTTAGTGCAAGTGGGAGATTGATAGTAGTGTGCATACAAGCCAATCATGTATGATGATAAAGCACGTACTTTGTAAACAATCTTATTTATTTATTAATAAAATATTCATTTATTAAAGGCATTTAATTATCTACATGTTGCTGTTTTTATAATATGTAAATAACCCATAGTTTTAAGCAATGCTTTTAGAATCATGATGATGATCATGCTAATGAGATATAAATTCTTAGAAAGTTTTAAAACTAAAATAGTTCCCAATCGTGGGATTACTAAAAAGGGGATTAGTAAATCCGGATAGATTGGTACATATGTTGCTTGCTCATTGGATGAGGATGATTGATCTCATGATCATTTGTGTGGAGACACTAAAGCAAGTATGTAGGTGCTTATTGGAGAATAAGTTCACTGAACGTGATTCGCTATGGAATACCTAATGGAGATTTACTCGCCTGTCAATAGGAATTCCTAATGTGATAGTAGTACAAGTAATCCTTGGACTTGAGATCATCATAGTATCTTGTATGTAACAAATTATACTTTGACTTATTCCTTAAGACCTTTTAAGGCATATATAGGGTATGCTTGGGTATAATGAGTTACATATGGAGATAATGAATGATCAATAAAGAATCTACCACCTCTAGTAAAAGAGGAGATATGTCCTATGTGATTCGTTAAATGACAACCCAGGAATCCTTGGCCAAGGTGAAATGAAATTAGAAAGGAGTTTCTAATTTGCATTATTTGGAGTTGTGCATTTTCTAATCGAAATACATATAATTAAATAAAATAAGACTTGACAGTAAATCCATGTCTTATATTTAATTGGGACATTGTATGGTGGAAGGATTGAATTGTACGGTAACTATTTACTCACAGGTTCTTTTTGATTAATGTTGAAATCTATATTATCTGGAAAGTCGTTGATCGCTAGGGAGGCTTATCCCTATTGTAGAATAAATATTATTTATTTAAATAAATTATTAGTTTAATTTATTTATTTAAATAAGATTAAAATTGTTTTAATTGATTTATTCACAACCGGTTTAATATGGAGAACCTAAAGGGTCACACTATAAAAGGAAGAATAATTATTTAAGAAGGTAATGGCATAATCGTAATAATGCATTAAGTATAATTAATTTAATCTATGGTGATAGAATAAATTAAATAGCTTAATGTTTATTATTTAATATTTTGGAAATATTAAATATAAATTAATAAGAGGAGTCTTATTAATATTATTACAATTATTATTATTTTAATTTCTAAAGGAGTTTAGTAATTAATTTAATATTTAGTACTCTCATTTATTCCTAATAAGATTAGGAGACAAATTAATTAAATGAATTTAATTAATTATTCCCATGTGGTGGGAAGCCTAAATTAATTAAAGGAGTTTAATTAATTAAAAGAAATCCCATGTCTAATAGGATTAGAAGGGTTGACCAATGTCTATATAAGAGAAGTCTTATAATAGATATTAGATTGATGTAATTCCAATTGTTGGAGAGTACTCCTTTTCTATAGAGGATAGAAAACTAAGGTTAAGCCAAACACCCTCCTTCTTGATAATTCATCTTCCTTGGTGGATCACCTCTAGAGGCCAAACACTTGGGTGGCTAACGTTGATCAAAGGAAGGAATCCAACCCGGAAATTCAAGGAGATCACGAAGAACAAGGAGTTGAACTAGTACCTGTGGAAGCTTCGTTCTACAAGGGTATGATTTCATAACTTCTTATTTATCGTTTTAAATTAATAATTTGCATAAAGGATGATCCGGGTAATGGTTTTGTAGAAATTTTTTAAACTCTGATATACCATGCTTCCGCTAATTTTTGCAATTTGATTGCGTCACGATTTCGTACAAACCCAACAGTGTGGTCGTATTTTGCACGACCATATGATATAAAAGATTTTATTTGAATTCTGTACCATGTATTTGGCGACTCAGAATGAGTTGATATTAAACTTATTTTGGGGGCGTCATAGGGTGGGTGGGTGGGGATTGGGATGGGGGTGGGCGTAGGGGTGGGGGTAGGGGGGAGCGCGGGGTGTATACATAATCAATAAATTAAATTTTTTAGGAGTAGGGGGTTGGGGGTTGGGGTTTGGGGGAGAAATTAAATTAAATTATATAATATAATATAAAATAATTTATGGAGAGAAGGAGGAAATAAAATTTAATTTTATAATATAAATTATATAATTTAAATGAGTTATTTTAATTAATTAAGGGAGGATATATTAATTATTTAAATTAGTAGTTCGTTACACTAAAAGTGTTAACTTTATTGTGTATTAATGAAATGGTTTTTATACATAATTATAAATGTATAAATTACAAAAGTATGTAATATGTATATTATGTAATATGTATAATGTATATGTGTTATATAAGAATGTAGTGTAATAATACATACATGTTGATCTATTAGCTCTACAAAGTGCAAAAAAACTATTATAGACTAATATGGGTCAAAATTAATTAAACTAGATTCAACCCATATTTGTAATAATAATATGGGTCCAAAATCAAACTAATCTATTACTCAAAAATTAATTAACCAACTCAATAAATCCAAATGATTTTGATTAATTATATGGTTTTTAACTTAAATTGCGAGTTCTACCGACATGTTATATGTTGAGTGAAAGAAAATTATTGATATAATCAATAATCATATATAGGGGGCAGAGGGAGGAAAAAAATAGGGTAAAAGTTGAGTTTACTACATCATAGTAGGGAAGAGACAAGAAGATATTGACTAAAGTGGAATAAAGGCAAGATAGGGAACAAGATAAGAAAATCTGATTACACTAATCTCATAGGTTAATTTGAGGATCCTAAATCACAATTTTATCCTACCAACCCCTCCAAGCACGTTGTTATAGTCTCCATTAGCTTGATAGTATGGATGATTATGACCTAAACGTGGCGATCAATCTAACCGGCCAATCACATCCAACATAGTGGCATTTCACCCACTTGACACCTTCTCGTTTGCTATTTAATTATTAATCCCCCCTATTAGCTAATAATAAAGTTGCTACAACGCGTAATCATTCGGTTGAACATGATTTTAACAAACAGCTTTCAAGTAAATTAAGACCATTAAAATACTTGGGATGATTCTAAAAATAAATAAGTTTAGGGTTTTTCAAGCATTCCCATTAAAGGCGAGACGGTGCTAGGGCATTACGCGTTATAGGCATGTAATAAATTACAAAGTGCTAGAAATGGTCTAATCCTTTAATTATTTTTGCTAAGCTGGCCTAAACCCTCTTTTGATTTGCTTTACTTATTCGGTCTTCTTCTAGAAAGCGAGTAATAAACAAATACTACAAGTTTAACATTTGACAGTAATGTCGACAATCTGATGATTTGAGAGCACTATCTAATCCAAATTATTAATTACTATTTTTGTTTGTAATTGTAATAAACTGTAATCAAGATTGAGACACAAGTGGGGGACCCATTCTAGTAGGTTCACAATGCTTTGTTGTCTTATAAAAACCTTACTTACCGTGATAGAAATGGTCCCAAAAGGTATATTTTTGGTTTAACAAAGATTAATTGAAGACAGAAAAGAAGGGTCAAAAGTTGTGATAGGTTCTTTGGCAAACATTTCACTTATATCTTTGGTTGATAGATGGAAGAAAATAGGGATTTTAATAGGAGAAAATCTTTGGATAACTGACCTGTCAATCTAATCTAGAGAGGAAAAAAAATGATATAATCAAAACAATATATATAGATTTAATTTAACGTGTCAAGTGTAGGTAGAATAATTATAAAAATAGTGTCAAATGTAAATTTACTCTTAACAGTATTTGTTGGGCGGTAACTATTTGAGCCAGTCGGGTCATACTTATTTTGGACCTATCGGGTCAGTCATTTGGACTTTTGGAACATTGGGTTATTATTTAATATCTTGATTGGGCTGAACAATTATGCTGGACAGGTGACGTAATCGGGGGTCTAATATTTTAACTGATAAGGGTTATCTGTAATCAGAGATTAACAGGCGGCTGATTGAAGAGATAGGTTAAGCCGTCTTAATTAATGAGGATTTGACATAATATTGACTTAGTGAGGAACAAGGTTTGATAAAGCCTGCATGCAGTTAGCTGACATCAGAAAAAGGGGATACATGCAAGTTGGTGAGATGAATATAAGGGGCAAAGTATTACATAAAAATGGTACAGACACACAGAATTTTTTACTCAGAGAAACACTAGAGCACACAACCCTCCATTGTTAATCCTTTTTTCGGCCTATACTTATTCTCATACCGGAGCGATCCTCGGCGGCCCAAAACTGTCGAGATCCGGTACTGACTTGTTTACTGGGCAGGATTAGACGCGCTTTTGGTGATTGAGGCGTGTGAGAGAATCTTGGCGTTAACATTGGCGCTAGAATGAGGGGTTTTCTAGTGATTCTAGTTTTCAATCACAGTTATTTATCGTCCCACATCGGAAGTTATGGTGAAAAGTAGGATGGTTACAGCTGAAGGACAACCCACTGCTGCAAATTATACTCAACAGAGGGTTTCTGTAAAAGATAGGTTGGGTCCTTCAAGGAGTATTCATGAAAGACTTGGGTCGCAAGGTGCTCTAGAGAAATCGCATGTAAGAGATCATGGTGATGCTAAAAGGAAGTTATTTGATACTACTAGTAAAGGACCTATTAAAGATCGAAAAAGGGTAGAAGGCACACCACCTAGAACCAAACACCGAGAAGGACAGGTGGACAAGGCGTCTGCTCTGGCTAAGGTGGCACAGGAGACTGATTTGGCTTTGAAGGTACTTCTGCAACAAAGGGAGGAGATTGCTGAACAGATGGTTCTTGTGGCTGAGATGGAAGGTGGAACATCCAGTTATACTTAACCCGAAGAGCATGGTAGGCCTTTGGGTAAGCGAACAAGGGGTGATGAAGATTCTAGCCATTCGAAAAATAGGCTTCGAAGCCATTCTCCTGTCCGAAGTGGAGAGAGACGTCGAATTCCCGAAAATCCGAGGAGAGCATCTCACCATGAGGATGCTCGGGATGATGGTAACGACAGGAGACGAAGCAGATCAAGGGGACGCTCTCCCGAAGCTTCTAAGAAGGTACCTCGCATTGAATATTATTCTCAGTATAGTGAAGAGGATAGTAGCCTAAGCAGTTCAACTGGTCATTCTCTGAAGAATCCGAAGAGGGCACACCGCCCTGTGGATTCTCGCCTCGACCGAACTGATCAGAAGAAGAAGAGTTCCCCAAGGAAGAAGTCCTCCCCGAAGAGGGAAGTTTCGTCCAAGCAGAACCTGAAGTCTGAAGGAGTTGAACTCTTGGCCGAAGAGATGAAGGAGCTTCGGAAGCAATTGGCCGAAGTTCGACAAGGGAAAGAGACTTCGGGAAAGAAGGCATCTCCCTTCTCTTCGGATATCCTTCGGGAGAAGGCAGATCCTAGTAAGAAGTTGCCTCATATAGAAATTTACGACGGTTCAGGGGATCCTTACGACCACAGTCAAGCGTTTGATAGGTTGATGGATTATTATGACTATTCAGATGCGGTAGTAAAGTGTCAGACCTTTGGGATGACGTTGAGAAAAGATGCAAGGCAGTGGATGGGGACTCTAGCTTCGGACTCGATTTCTTCCTGGGCTGATTTGTGTGACAAGTTCCATGCTCAGTTCGGGAGAAACAAGAGAAGGGGAAAGCCCACAAGGTCATTGGCACAGGTTAGGCAATATCTGAATGAGACTCTAGGCCAGTATGTGAAAAGGTTCAAAGAAGCAGTGGGGCAGGTGTCAGATCTCAACGATCTTCAGGCTGTGGGGTTATTTTAGAATGGCTTGGATCTGGTGAAGTCTAAAAAATTAGTGAAGAAGTTGATGTTCAATCATCTGAAGAGCTTGGCTAAAGCGTTCGAGAAGGCAGAAGGCTTTATCGTGGTAGAAGAAGTAATGAGCAGCTTGAAGCGGGGTTCTTCGAAAAAGGTGAAAGAGAAAGGTAAAGAACAGTACGATGGTACTCAGAAGAATAGTGGCGGTAACAGTGATAGATCTGATAGAAATCAAAAGAGGTACAACAATACATGGGGACAGAGAGGAGATCGTCCACCTCTTCCAGGTCCGAAGGTGAATAAGGTGTATACTCAACTTAATACAGATTGAGCTACAATTCTGGAACAGATAAAGAACCAACCCTATTTTGAGCAGCCTCGAGATAATATTAGACCGGGGACAGGGAATCCTCATAGGTATTATGATTACCATCAGGCGGCTGGGCATGATACAAATTCTTGTTGGGATTTGAAAGAGTTTATTGAAAGAAAGGTACAAAGTGGAGCTTTGGTTTAGTACGTGGCGGGTCAAGAACAACCGAGGGAGCAGCCGAGGAATAGGGTGCCTGCTCAGGCAGCCCAGCCCGAGCAACCAGTTCAGAATTAGCAGGCCAGATATATTGTGGATGTGATTACTAGTGGTAACGTTAGCAAAGTTGCTGGGAAGAAACGACGAGGATATCTGGATTCAGTGATGGCGGTGGCGGATAAACCCCCGAAGACTGAAAGGGCGTACCCAGGTTCGGTAATTTCTTTCACGGATGATGATTTCCCTTCAGAGCCGATCGAACCACACGAGGGAGCTCTGGTGATCACTGCACAGGTAGGTTCGGTGGACATGAAGAGGATGATGATAGATAATGGGTCTTCGGTGGACATACTGTATGTACATGCTTATCAAAGGATGCACCTGGATGGCAGGAAGATGGAAGTTGGGCAAGAGGCTCCTCTATATGGCTTCAACAATGATCCAGTCAAAGTGGCGGGGACTATCGAGCTGCCATTTATCTTCAGAACGGTTCCTCAACAGGTTCAAATTATGTGTAAATTTTATGTTGTACATGTGGATTCAGCATATAATTCTATTTTGGGGAGACCTACTTTAACAGCTCTTTAGGCCGTCACATCAATTCCCCATTTCAAGATCAAGTTTTCGACGCCACATAAACTTGGTGAAGTTGCAGGAGATCTGGACTTGGCGAGAAGGTGTTATCGGAATGCTTTAATTACTTCGGGTGTAGGGGTTAGCAAACAGAAGCAGACCATGACCATCAAAATTGAGCGTTTACGAAAAGCAGCACGGAGCCATTGGTTATGCCAGCAGAGGAGACCGAAGAAATTGAACTAATACCAGGGAAGAAGGAAAAGACTATAAAGATAGGTTCAGGATTGCCGGAACCTTTTCGGACAAGCCTGATGGAGTTGCTTCGGTGTTATGCTAATATCTTCGCTTGGGTCCCCAATGATATGCCTGGGGTGGGTCGTAAAATGGTCGAACATAGATTGCACGTGGATCCAGCAAAAAAGCCAATTCGACAGAAGAGGAAGATTTTTGCACCAGAAAGACAGTAGATAAGTGATGAGAAAATTGCTAAGTTGCTGGCCGCAGATTTTATTTTTGAGATCGATTATCCAGAATGGATGGCCAATGTAGTTCTGGTACAGAAGCATAATGGAAAGTGGCGAGTTTGTATAGATTATATCGATCTGAATAAGGCGTGCCCGAAGGACTTCTATCCTTTGCCTCACATCGATCAACTTATTGATGCAACTTCGGGATATGCCTTGCTTTTAGCTTTATGGATGCTTTTTCGGGATATCATCTGATTTCTATGTGTAAGGAGGACATCCCGAAAATAGCTTTTATCACTCATCGGTCGGTGTATGCATATAAGAAGATGACGTTCGATTTGATAAACGCGGGGGCCACTTATTAGAGGATGATGAACCACATCTTCGCGAAGCAGCTGGGGAAAAATATGGAGGTCTATGTTGATGACATGATTGTAAAGAGTATGTCTGTTCGAGGTCATCTGGACGATTTAGAAGAATATTTTCAGACAGTTCGTCATTATGACTTGAAGTTGAATCCGACTAAATGCACTTTCGGGCTTGGAGCAGGCAAATTTCTGGGTTATTTGGTCAGCAAAAGAGGTATCGAGGCGAACCCGGAGAAGATTCAAGCTATCTTAGATATGAAGTCCCCACAGTCCTATAAAGATGTTCAGCGTCTGATGGGTCGGATAGCAGGGTTGCGGAGGTTCATGTCTAAATCGGCAGAAAGATGTTTGTAGTTCTTTGATACGCTAAAAGGGCCGAAGAATAATAAGATGTTTCAGTGGACTTTGGAATGTGAAGATGCTTTCCAGGGGATAAAAAGGTATTTATCTTCGGCGCCTTTATTGGTGAAGCCAATTCCTACTGAACCTTTGTATTTGTATCTGGCGGCAAGTTCATTGGCAGTAGCAGCAGTTCTAGTGCGAGAAGTTGGGGGTAAGCAGCACCCGGTTTACTATGTAAACCATGCCCTTAGGGATGCAGAAACAAGGTATCCAAACCTTGAGAAGTTTTCCTTCTCTTTGATAGTAGCTAGTCGAAAGCTTAGACAATATTTTCAAGGTCGGGTAATAGTGGTATACACGGATCAACCGCTGAAGAAGGTGTTGGGAAAGCCAAAGGTTTCGGGGAGACTTACTGCGTGGACGATGGAGTTATCTCAATTCTTTATAGAGTATCATCCTCGGACAGATATTAAAGAACAAGCCTTGGCCGACTTTGTGATAGAATCTTCATTCTCTGAAGCTGATAAGAGTTTGAACGAAGCTGAGGGGTCTAGAAAAATGGTGGCAGCACTTCAGCAGCTGCACAGTTCTTGGACGTTATACGCTGATGGGTCTTCTACTTCGGATGTCAGTGGAGCTGGGATCATTTTGACAAGTCCGGAGGGATTCAAGGTACAGCATGCCATTAGATTTGGGTTTAGGGCAACAAATAATGAGGCTGAATATGAGGTAGTGCTAGCAGGGTTAAGTTTGGCAAAGAGCTTGGAGGTTCAAAGGTTGATCATTTATAGTGATTCTCAGCTGGTCATCAAACAAGTTTCGGGGGAGTATGAAGCTGGAGGCTCAAAAATGGTTAAGTATCTTGTAGAGTTGAAGGATCAGCTTCAGTATTTCGATTCTTACGAGTTCCAAGGGGTTGGTCGAACTGATAATTTAAATGCCGATGCGTTGTCAAAGTTAGCTAATACTGAATCAAGTACCTTTGATGGGTCAGTTTACTTGGAGATTTTAAGGCAACCCAGTATCCATCATGAAGAAGTGATGTGCGTCGAGCGATCCAATTGCTGGATGACACCGTATCTAAACTATTTGGCAGATGGCGTACTACCTTCGGACCAAATGTTAGCCAAGAAAGTGAAGTATAAAAGCGCAAAATTTGTGCTTATTGATGGAGATCTTTATCGAAGGGCTTATTCCTCTCCATTGCTAAAGTGTTTGGTTCCATCTGAGGCTGATTATGTCCTTCGAGAAGTTCATGAAGGTATTTGTGGCGATAACATGGCTGCAAAGTCATTGGCATACAAGGTACTCCGTCAGGGTTATTATTGGCCAACAATTTTTAAAGAGGCTACCGATTATGTGAAGAAGTGCCAGAAGTGCCATCTGAATAGTTCGATCCCACATCAACCACCAGAAGAGTTATACTCGGTTTTATCTCCTATACGTTTTGCTGTCTGGGGGGTAGATATACTGGGTCCACTACCGAAGGCAAAAGGGCAAGTCAGCTTCGTTATCGTGGCAATTGATTACATGACTAAGTGGGTGGAGGCAAAACCACTTCGGTTAATCACGGAACAAGAATGATTGAAGTTTTTGAAGGAGAATGTGGTGTTTCGCTTTGGCATCCCCATGGCGATAGTTTCGGATAACGGACGTCAGTTTGTCGGTTCAAAATTTGAAGCATTCTTAAAAGAGTTGAGTATCCAGTATAGAAAGACTTCGGTTGCTCATCCGCAATCTAATGGGCAAGTTGAAGTAACTAACAGAACACTCTTGAATGGGATTAAGAGAAGACTGGAAGATGCAAAAGGAAGATGGCCTGAGGAGTTACTCAGCTTATTATGGGCTTATCGAACTACGCCAAGGACTACAACGGGAGATTAGCCTTTTCGGCTGGCTTATGGTTCGGATGCCTTGGTTCTTGTGGAAATTGGGTCTACGAGTCTTCGGGTCAGTCAGTTTCAGGAAGTGTATAATGATGAGGGACTTAAGGTCAATTTGGACTTACTTGAAGAGGTCAGGGAAGTAGCCTTGATAAAGTTGGCAGCATAGCAACGTCGTGTTGCTAAGTATTACAATAAAGGGGTAAAGCTCCGAAGGTTTGAAGTTGGAGATTTCGTTCTTTGGGAGGTAGAAGCTTCTACGCCTCAGAATATGGGAAAGTTGATGCCAAATTGGGAAGGTCCGTATGAGGTTGTCGATGTGCCAAAGCCAAGGACTTATCTATTGAGAACATTAGATGGATCAGATATAAAGAATACTTGACATGCTGGGAGGCTTCGGAAATATTTTCAGTAGGGTCATTATCAAAGTACAGGAGTCTGTAATTATGATAGAAGTTATCAATAAAGATGGCTTTTTTCTTCAACACTGATTTATCTACCAATTTTATAAGGTTGGATCCCTTCGACTTATGTGAGAGCGAAGAGGAATATCTTTGGGTTGAACCTATTCGGCTCTCGGAGAGAACGAGGTTTCCAGCTTGGTATAAGGTTGGATTCCTTTGTCTCCTCGTAGCGAAGTGAAATATTGTTGGTTAAACCCTTTCGGCTCTCAGAGAGAACGAGGTTTCCAAATTGGTATAAGGCTGGATCCTTTCGAACTTATGTGAGAGCGAAGAGGAATATCATTGGGTTGAACCTGTTCGGCTCTCGAAGAGAACGAGGTTGCCATCTTGGTATAAGGTTGGATTCCTTCGTCTCCTCGTAGCGAAGTGAAATATTGTTGGTTAAACCCGTTCGGCTCTCGGAGAGAACGAGGTTGCCAAATTGGTATAAGGCTGGATCCCTTCGACTTATGTAAGAGCGAAAAGGAAAGCTTTTGGGTTGAACCTGTTCGGCTCTCGGAGAGAAGGAGGTTGCCAGCTTGGTATAAGGTTGGATTCCTTTGTCTCCTCGTAGCGAAGTGAAATATTATTGGTTAAACCCGTTCGGCTCTCGGAGAGGTTGCCAAATTGGTATAAGGCTGGATCCCTTCGACTTATGTGAGAGCGAAGAGGAATATCTTTGGGTTGAACCTGTTTGGCACTCGGAGAGAACGAGGTTGCCCGCTTGGTATAAGGTTGGATTCCTTCGTCTCCTCGTAGCGAAGTGTAATATTATTGGTTAAACCCGTTCGGCTCTCGGAGAGAACGAGGTTGCCAAATTGGTATAAGGTTGGATCCCTTCGACTTATGTGAGAGCGAAGAGGAATAAAATTTGGGTTGAACCTGTTCGGCTCTCGGAGAGAACGAGGTCGCCAGCTTGGTATAAGGTTGAAATCCTTCGTCTCCTTGGAGCGAAATGAATATAATTGCCAGTTTGGTGTAAGGTTGGATTCCTTCGGCTCTGAGCAGCGAAGTAAAATATTGTTGATTGAACCCGTTCGGTTCTCGGAGAGAACGAGGTCTCCAGTTGTAAGCTTGGATGCTGTTATAAGTTCTTCGGGACAAATATTTTTAACTGAAGGTTTGGGGGCCTGTTCATCTTACAGATGGTGAACTAAATCTGATTTACACTTCGGTAATGATTAAGTCTTGCCTTACATTATTACTTGATTTTATTCAAAGTGTTGAGTTCAAATTATATATTGTTTGAATAACAGTATAACTCAAATTGAAAAGGTGTAATAAGGAATAAAATATATTGCATTAAATAAACAAGCAAGGGTTACAATGTTGATTAAAATTTTTATAAGTACATAAAGTTGAAGTAGAGGTAGGTTATCTTCGCCATTACTCTTCGTCTTCGGATTCAGAAGAATCAAGTAGCAACGGGTTCAGAGAGGCAGCAGCTAATCTTGCTTTACCTTTGTGTCGGGATGCTTCATAACCCTCGGCATACATCTGAACTATTTCATTGGTTAAGGTGGGAGACTTGCTGTATTCGACCTGAATTTCCTTACGAAGGTCTTCGGTAAGTGGAGGGCCGGCCAATTTGAGATCGCGAAGCTCCTTTTCGAATTTGCCTCGAAGGTCAAGATGTCATTCTTTGGATTTTTTGGCTTCAGACACTGCCTTGGTTAGGCTCCGGTTGTTTTGGGATAGTTGGTCGTTAGCCATTTGCAGTTCTTTGTTCTGTTGGGTGATAGTTTGATTGAGGGCTTCGGAGGAGGTCAGTTGCTTTTTCAATTCGATGAGTTTATTTTGGAGGCCTTTGGTGTTGAAGAGGGTATTCTCGTGTTCGTTTCTTTCCTTCGCCAAAGTCGACTTCAAAATAACATTTTCTCTTCGGGCCGCCTCTTCCCCAGCTTCGGCTTCTTTATACCTTTGGTGGAGACGCCCGAAGATTCCGTTTGCCTACAGTTATTCAGAGTTAATAAAAAGCCTGAAGAAGATATTTGTGAACTGAAATGGTTAAGTAAAAATAATTTACTCACTTTGGCTTGGTTAGCCATGCCCTCTTTGTTTAGATCGAAAATAGAACTGTTGTCGAAATGGTGGTTGTCTGTGTCGAGGACGAAGAAGTTGTAAAGGTACAGAGGGAAGTCTTCATTCCGGTCAGGCCATAAGCTAGGTGAGCAGGAAGCTCCAGGTGTTGATCCAAAGAAAGAAGAGGTTGGTCGCTGTGGAGATGGAATTGGCTGTTCGGGTGGAGTTTGGACTTCGATTATTAAAGGATCAGCTGTTGTAGATGGTTGGTCATCTAAAAGATGTTTTTTCTTTTGGATAAGAGGAGAATTGGGTTCAGCCTCGAATTCATCAACTTCGGTTGGCCTGGGTGGAGGTTGGAAAGTTTTAGAAGTAGGTATTCTCAGCTCTTCAATGGGGGTAGGGATGATTTTGACTTTTCATTTTTTGATACGGATAATTCGGGTGCGTTCAGCGATTAGCATGTCCAGGAGGCTTTCATTGAGAGTGGGTACGAGTGTAAGTTTTGGTTTCTTGACATCATTTTTCTTCATACGAGGTCGACTTGCCTCTTCGGTATGAGTTGGTTTGGTGAGTGGGGGTTTGGTAGTTGGGGTTTCAGTTGGTGGGCCTTCGGCATTTTGTGCTTCAGAAGTGGGGGGTTCAGCAGCTTGTGCTTCAGAATCTTGGGCTTCGGTAGAAGCTGGGGTAGATTTGGTGGTGAGGAATTTCTCCAAATCTATCCGGTCAATGGAAGTAGGCTTAATCAGAGATACTACAAAAGACAGAAAATGATGCTTCAGAACGATTATTGGAGGAAATTTGAAAAAATTGCACAAGTATTGGGTTCAGAGCTTACATTTGACATAATATTGACTTAGTGGGGAACAAGGTTTGATAAAGCCTGCATGCAGTTAGCTGACATCAGAAAAAGGGGATACATGCAAGTTGGTGAGATGAATATAATGGGCAGAGTATTACACAAAAAAGGTACGGACACACACAGGATTTTTTACTCAGAGAAACACTAGAGCACACAACCCTCCATTGTTAATCCTTTTTTCGGTCTGTACTTATTCTCACACCTGAGCGATCCCCGGCGACCCAAAACTGTCAAGATCCAGTGCTGACTTGTTTACTGTGCAGGATTAGACGCGCTTTTGGTGATTGAGGCGTGTGAGAGAATCTTGGCGTTAACAGTATTAATTTTACTCTGGAATATAAACGGTCAAAAAAAACTCACCACTTATTTTTTTTATTATTAGTCTTCTAACTTTATCTGGTCAAAAGGATATTTGTGTGCCTATTTTCTGTACTGTTGTTGACATGCAAGATAAGAAAAAATATTATATTTATATAGATTAATGGTAAGGTTCAAGCTGATTTTTTAAATATTGAGTTTCAAATACATGTGTTGTATCGTACATTTGTTGTTCAATATTTACAATTATTACATAAAATTCATTAGGTTGTTTTTTACGACAGCATAACTAATCAATACAATCACAAGATCAGTTATTTGAGTTCTAAAATTTAAGAATTTATTAGAACCCTAGCATTACTCAAATTTATGAGGACATTTCAAAATTATGAAGATATTTGGGATTGCGTATAATGAGGATATAAGCAATCAAATCTATTTATAATTCATTTTAAAAAGCATAAAAAATAGAAAATTTTTGGTAAACTGCTTTTTGAAATTAATTATAATTATTTTTATAAACAAAAATGTTGGGAAAAGTACGCCTAAAATAATCTCAATCCCAGGAATTACTTTTCCGGCTTTGTGCAATTAAATATGAAATCAACAAAACCAATTACGAGAACAAAAATAACAAATAACCATCCACAAATAAGACACCAAATTTACGTGGAAAACCCTCTAAAATTAAGAGGTAAAAATCACAGGTCGAGCTCCGAAAAATTCCACTATAATCAACCGTGAATACAAATAGCCCTTCCAAGTTTTATAACTAAAAACTTGAAATATTAAGAAATTGAAAGAATACAAGAATACCTCAATTTGAATGAAAACTCAAATTACCTCACCACGCAGAACCTTCGAATTAATTAAAGTCTTCAAGCAATTAATTGATCCGAAAAGATGATGACAACTTGTGAATAAACCTTCACAAAAATCCTCTCAATTTCTCTCAATTTTCTTCTCAGCACTCACTGTTGCTTTTTCCTCAAAACAGAACTCACTATTCTGATTATTCATTCTCCATACTGCAGCACCACCAAGTCCATATATATTAATAGGCTCCTTGATACAATTCCTAGTTGACTTTGGAAATTGACACGCCACCTATACCATAGTCCATATATATGATATATATATCCTCCCCTGATTCATTTTGCTTTTAAACACTTGACTTCCAAATAGGATTCTAATAGCAAACTGATTCATGACTTCGGAATTTCAATTCCGGAAAACATATGTATCAAATTAAAAACTCCTAATTTAAATAGAATAACCTCATTGGTTTGGACCACAAAAACCCAACAATCTCCCCCTCCAAATCCATGAGAGGAGGGATCACCAACCACAACTCTTTACCCGGAGTTAATTCCAACGAAATCTTGGCTCAACTAAAGCTTCTTGGAATTTTCAACCATCTTCATGTCCGGCTTTTTCTCATCGGCATGGTTCTTCTCGATGGGAGGATCTAACTCAAACTTGACAAATATTTGCTTGCCAAATTCATTCACAACCGCTTTGTACCCTGGCTATGAGCTATCATTTTCTTTCATCACTTTTGGTACCCATTTAAAGCGAAGAGCTTTCATCTCGTGGTTCTCATGCAAGGCTTTTCTCCCATCTCGCACGGCTTTGTACCACACCTTTTTCCGCCTAACTCCCCCAGCTTCAACTCTTCTCACATGCGCCCGCATCTTGTAAAAAGCGTTTACCTTCTTACTTCTAGTCACCACTAGAGACCCTTTAGTGATCTTCCACTGACCTTCACCAAAGTAACTTTTATAACCATTCTCATCAAGCTTACCAGTAGAGATTAAATTAAGACGTATATCCGGAATATGTCTGACTTCTTTCAGCATCAACCTGCAATCACTGTTAGTTTCTAAACAAATATCTCCAATGCCTATAATCTTCGATGCACTTCCGTTTCCCATCTGCACATTGCCAAAATCACCATTAGTGTAGGATGTGAAGATTTCACCACGAGAAGTAGCATAGAACGAAGCACCCGAATTAACAATCCAATCATTAATATGGCACTTAGGTTTGTCATCACAAACAATGGCTACATCAACATCGGATAGATACACAATCGAATCTTTATCCTCATCTTTTTTCTTAGACTGCTCCTTCTTCAAAAATCTGCACTCTCGCCTTATTTGACCCAGTTTCCGGCAGTAAAAATAAATTATCTCTTTTCGATCTCTCGACCTTCCCTTGAATTTGTCATCTTCAGGTGAGCTTTTCTCTCTATTTCTGCCCCTACTCTACGTGACAAAAACTTGTGACTCAGCACTAGTCACTACGGTATCTCTTCGCCTCTGTTCCTCGTTGAACAAACTATCCTTGACTGTATTCATAGTTAGCGTACCATTGGGAGCGGAGTTACTCAGCGATACAACCAGCATCTCCCAGCTATCAGGCAAAGAGCTCAACAACAACAAGACCTACATCTCATCGTCAATGACCATCTTCATCATACTCAACTGATTTATCAAACTATGAAAATCACTTAAGTGTTCTGCAACGGAGTTTCCATCCTTGAACTTAGAAATCACAAGCTTTCTATTCAAAAAACCTTTATTTTGCGTCGTCTTCCTTTCATATATGGACTCCAATTTCTGCCAGAGAGCATAGGCTTTAGTTTCTATGGCAACATGATGAAACACACTTTGATCAATCCACGATCTAATTAGACCAATAGTCTTCATGTTCATCTTGTTCCACTGCGCGTCACTCTTGTTTGCGGGCTTAACTCCATCGTTCTCAAGTGGCTCGTACAAATTCTTGCAGTAAAGCAAATCCTCCATTCTTGGCTTCCAAATTGCATAATTTGCATCCTTGAGATTAATCATGCAACCTGCTGTCCAATCCTCCATTTAATTCGCACAAAAAAATCACAAAAATAACCAAGCTCTAATACCACTGTTGGAAAAAGTATGCCTAAAATAATCTCAATCCCAGGAATTACTTTTTTGTCTTTGTGCAATTAACTATGAAATCAACAAAACCAATTACGAGAACAAAAATAACAAATAACCATCCACAAATAAGACACCAAATTTACCTGGAAAACTCTCTAAAAATTAAGAGGTAAAAATCACGGGTCGAGCTCCGAAAAATTCCACTATAATCAACTGTGAATACAAATAACCCTTCCAAGTTTTATAACTAAAAACTTGAAATATTAAGAAATTGAAAGAATACAAGAATACCTCAATTTGAATGAAAACTCAAATTACCTCACCACGCAGAACCTCCGAATTAATTAAAGTCTTCAAGCAATTAATTGATCTGAAAAGATGATGACAACTTGTGAATAAACCTTCACAAAAATCCTCTCAATTTTCTCTCAATTTTCTTCTCAGCACTCACTGTTGCTTTTTCCTCAAAACAGAATTCAATATTCTGATTATTCGTTCTCCATACGGCAGCACCACCAAGTCCATATATATTAATAGACTCCTTGATTCAATTCCTAGTTGACTTTGAAAATTGACACGCCACCTATACCATAGTCCATATATATGATATATATATCATCCCCTGATTCATGTTTGCTTTTAAACACTTGACTTCCAAATAAGATTCTAATAGCAAACTGATTCATGACTTCGGAATTTCAGTTCCTTTTCAATTCCGGAAAACATATGTATCAAATTAAAAACTCCTAATTTAAATAGAATAACCTCATAGGTTTGGACCACAAAAACCCAACAAGAAACACTAATTTGGTACATCTGATTATTTACCAAATTTAATAATTAAGTTTGACCAAATACATTACTAATTTATTCTTATTTATTTAAGTAATTTCACTCATTATCCACCTTTACTTATCATAATCCTTCTTTTTAGTAATTTAAATGGGTTTTTATTTTATTTTTTTCTCATAATATAACATTGAATAGGATCTTTGAGAACACCTTTTTAAGTACTTTTTACTTTTATCATCTTTATTCTATTTTCGAAAAGATATTACCCTTAACAAAAGGTAAAAGATAGAGCAAATACTTAATTTATTTGGAGCTGAATGACACTTCTGTCTCTCAAGTTGCCACTCATTTTTAAAGTCGTCCCTAAAGTTCATTTTTCGTCAGTTAGGCTTTTAAAGTGACATTTCTCTGTCGTTCCTCCTACCTGATTTGACCCCAACCCAATCCCTTTCGACAAAATTTTGACCAAACCCGACCTAGTTTGACCCAACCCAATTTTTTAATATTTTAAAATAAAACAAATATTTTTTTATATTTTAAAATAATAATTATATTTAATATTTTAAAATAAATTATTATTTTTAAAATAATTATTATTTATATTATTTTAAAATAAAATAATTATTTTAATAATAGTTATTTTTAATATTTTAAAAGAAAATATTATATTTTTGAAAAAGTAAAATAATAATTATATTTAATATTTTTAAAAAATAATTATATTAATATTTTAAAATAAAATATTAATTTAAAATAATAATTATATTTAATATTTTAAAATAAAAAAAATTTAAAAAATAATTTGAAAACAATTATTATTTATAATACTTTAAAATAAAATAATATTTTTAAAATAATAATTATTTGTTATATTTAAAATAAAATATTGTTTTTTAAAAGTTATAAAAATAATTATTATTTTAAGGAAAAAATATTAGAATTTTTGTTTTTCAAAAATGAGTAAAGTTTCATAAAATATAGATTCAAAAAAATTAAATAAGAAAATAAAAGTTTATTTTAAAAAAATGTAGATTTTTTTCATTTTTTATGTTAAAAATTATTTTCAGAAAAAAAAAGTTAATATCTTTATCATTATTATATGTATTCTTAATAAAAGAATTTTTAAGAACAAAAACTAAAAATAGAATTTAAAATACAAAAAACAGTAAAAGATAAATAAAAAAACTGATTCAATTTTTTTAAAACATAAATTAAAAAGTTTTAAAAATAAAAAGTATTTTCTGGAACAAAATTTGGAAAAAATTTCAATTTTTAAAAAAATGAGTAAAGTTTTATAAAATAAATATTCAAAAAAATAAAACTTTATTTTCAGAAAAGAATTTTTTTTTTAGATGGGTAACTTTTCATAAAAATAATTAAGATTTAAAAAACTTTAACTTTACTTTTTTTGAATCTATATTTTATGAAACTTTACTCATTTTTGAAAAAAAATAAAAGTTTTTAATATTTTTTTCTTAAAATAATAAATATTTTTAAAAATAATATTTATTTTAAAAATAAAAAATATTAATTATTTTAAAATATTAAAAATAAGTATTATTTTATTTAAAATATTAAATTAAAATATTATTTAAATGTTTTTAAAAATAATACTTTCTTTTAAAATATTAAAAATAATAATTATTTTTAAGGAATATTTTATTTTTAAATATTAAATATAATTATTATTTTAATAATAATATTTTTTAAAAAAATATTAAAAATAAATATTATATTTTAAAATATTAAAAATTGAGGTCGTGTCAAATTGGGTTGGGTTAGAGTCAAATTGAGTAGGAGGAACATAAACGCCAGAGAAATGCTAATTTGAAGACCTAAATGATGAAAAATAAATTTTATGAACAATTTTAAAAATAAGTGAAATCTTAGAAGTACAGAAATATAATTCAGTCTTTATTTGACCAAATGTTAAGTGCCTTGCTCTTTGGTGTAATGATGGCGATAGTGCGGTGAGTACAATAGTGGTTATCAAGCAATTTAATATCACACGTCTTTAAAAAACGTGCACTAAAATTGCACTGCAACATAAAGGTTGTGGTTTATAAAAAACTTAAACCAAAACTGTATGAAGCAATTCATTCTCTTGAACCACATCCCATCGTACCGACAAATAATTATAAATTATATTATATTTTTTTCTAAGGTAAATCAGGGGTTCCTAACCTACCAACACCAATTTAATAATTTAATATATGTATAATAAATCGATTCAAAAGCAGTGAACCACTGGTTGAACAACAAATATCAATACTGCACCGCACAACCTTTGGTTTATTTATATATTGTTGTACCAAAAATCGTAATTGTCGTAGCTATATAGTATACTTTTTTGTTCTAAATTATAAGTTTATAACTAATTTTAAAGATAACATAAGACAATTTCAAACTTAAAATTAATAAATATTCATTTAATTTTGTTCAATAGTAAATTATCTATAAAAAATTACTACTAATTAAAAGATTTATTTTTGATAATTGTTAGTTAATTTTATTAATTTTGAGTTTAAAAATGTTGACTTTTAACATATTATAATTTGGGAATGAAAGGAGTACGCTTAGTATAGCTTTAAAAATATAAGTGTTTTTAACGTAAAAATAATATCTCAACTTCCGCATCTATTAGTGCAGTTTGCGTCTCTAATCTTCTTTAACTTCTTAATATTTGGGTCTCTCCTAAGTCTATCGTTTCTCTCTTAAAATCTATTTTATAAACATCTTTCTCATAGCCTCAAGTCTAACCCAATTTGTTCTTCTTTGATTTCACAAAATGGTAATTAAATTTATCTACTTCTTTGAATTTTGAAATTTGTATGTAAATTTGATGGAAGAAAACTCATTTGTTTTAATCGTTTTTGGGTGTTCAAATTTCATTTTAAAGACTCAAACTTACGTTAAAAAAATGATTATATATCTCATGTCTACGATTTTGCGAATTTGTGATTGTGAAGAGCAAATTGGAATAAAATACCAAAGTCTTTTAATTTTTGATTTCCAGATTATGAGATTGCCCTTTTTAAAAAGTGAACATACGAAAATATTAAATATACATATGAAATAAAGTTCCATTTCCAGTATTAAG
This sequence comes from Panax stipuleanatus, assembly GCA_020205555.1. NCBI lineage: Eukaryota > Viridiplantae > Streptophyta > Magnoliopsida > Apiales > Araliaceae > Panax > Panax stipuleanatus. The sequence continues at coordinate 14,402,020 of CM035116.1, forward strand.
TTGCTAATATCTTGAGAGATGTGTTTATATTTTATTTTTTTATTTTATTTTTCAATAGATTTTTTTTAATATATGTTGTCATAGCTGGGTAGGATTCTTGGATCCCCTGTCCGCCAAGTCATCGATTGGATTAATAACCGGTTGGTTCAATTCGGTTTTATCAGTTTCAGTTTGGTTTCTGTTCATATTGACATCCCTACTTTGGTACCTAAATTCATGATGAACTCTGCCAGATATTAAGCATAAAATTTTCAAAAAAAATTGTAATTAATGAAAAATATATTTTTATAAGTAAAAATAAATTCTTCTCTCACATATATGTAGCTCAATTGTTATTTATCTAGCTAAAAAATCTGGTAAAAATATCATTTTTATTTATAAAAATATGAGAGTTGTTTTACATAAGAGCCCCTTAAATATGAAGCCATGCATCAGAACTTCGTGGATGATGTCTATTTTTTTGGACAAGGATAGGAAAGAGAGTTTTTGTAACAGATGAGTATTTCAAGAGTTGCTTTTGTAATTTGTTTGGTTGTTAAGATGTGAGGTAATCAATATTCCAACATAAGAATATCCCAATCTTAATGAAAACTTCCATTATAAAGTTATTTCATTAAAGTTTCATATACAGTTAGTATTTGTATGAACGGTGCTATTGCAAATTTTTTTAACCAAACTACAACTTACAAAATACATAAAAATATGGGATTGGATAGTATTAGAAGACTGGTTTTTATTTCATATAGAGTCGTGTTATGTATTATAATAAATTTATGTTAAATTATAATTGCGAAATTTATCATGTATATGAGATTTATAAAATTTATAAAAGAATCTCACTTATTACACACTCTTTAAAAATATTACCATTAATATTTATCCACCTAACTAGCTAACAATCAAAAAAAACATTCACAATACATACCATTTTCCTTTATACATTCTCATTCCATTCATTGTCCATTCCCAGGCTCCCGACCTCACCAAAAGCAAAACCTTTGATGTAAAACACATGGCAATACGTGTCACCTTTTCCATCTAAGCAAAATACAGCCACTCCCAACCTTTGCTACAACTTATCTTATTATGAATCTTGATACCTTTTCATCCATTCATGCTCATTTTCTGATAAATTTAATGCTCAAAAGCAAACTTGTGTCAAAAAAAATGGTGTCAAGATCTATGAAAGAAGATTTTCATGGGGCACAAGTTGCTCCATGCATAGTTGCTCCATGCATTAATAATAGAATACTATATATAAAGTGATAAATCCTAGTTTTAGCCATTGCAGCAACAGTGTGCAGCAGCAAAAGATTGATGATTCTTTCAGTTTCCATTATGTCCAGCAAATCTCAAATAGATAGATGTTCATTAACAAATTGAACGAAAAAGCAAAAGGATGTAGGAAAATGATTTATATCCCAAATAATCTTATGTAGATTGTGATGAACCTGGAACTGATAAAAATAAAATAATAATGTACGGGTTTCATCTAGATAGACTCTACGGCACATTTGTGTGAGATGATCATCGTCCAAATCGTTCTAGTAATGGTTATAGGTGAAACATTAATGACACATTGACCACTCGCATATATTGAAGCAGTAACATTGGTACAATCAACGATTGATGTGTAGTAGAAGACGTCACAAACATTTATGCATTGATGTCTAATAAGTCGGATTAATCATCAAAGACACACCAATAAGATCAAGAGTTCTTGAAAAAAATAAAGATAGAATACTCGCAAGTAATCTAAAAAGAAGAAATATTATTAAATTAATCAGTACCAACACCCTTGGCCTTGAGGCCTATTTATACTAGTAGAAGGACCTTATTATGGTAATAAAAATCCTAAAAGTGTTGCCCTAATTTTACCCTAGTAAAAGTCTCTAGAATTGCAATCAAAATAAATCATAACCCCCCTAAAATCATGTTAAATTACCTAAAACAAAAGAAAACAAAATACAATATAATTTGTCAAATATTTTAGGAAACAAAATCTTCTCTAATTCTTGAATTGGGCTTCTATCAAACTGATTCAAACTTGAGGCTCATGCTCCTTAGCCTCCTCATTATGTCTCCTTGAGTTAACTTCAACCCAAACATCTTGGATCAATCCATTGAGACCTTACTTGAACATTTTAGTTCAAGTCTTTGTAATTGGTCCAACTGACACTTGAATTGGATCAGCCCAAATTTTAGGATAAATTACATTTTCTAGTATATTTTTAGAAAAAATTACAACAACAGTGCATCCAAAAAATATTTACAGTATTAATATATTTTTAATAGTTTATTTACAAAATTAATGTATTTAGTATCCCTTTAATTTAGGTGGGTATTTTAAATTTTAAATATCATATTCATTGCTGTCATCATCATCAAAAAGAAACAAAAATTTATCTCCTTCATTCACCAATCTCTCTCCTCCACTGCAAACATCCATGGCTTTCTCTCTCCTCTCGCTCGATGACTTTCTCTCTCCTCTCTCTCAGCAACAATCATATATGGATCAACAACAATCATCCATGGTGGTTTCTATTTTTATAGCTTGAATAATTCAACAAAGTTATGGTCAACATCATGGAAAGCTATGGCACAGAAGTGTAATGTCCATGGCCTTTGTAGAAGAAATGCAATTTGTATTTATACACCCGAACCCAAGTGTTCGTGTCCCCCTAGTTATGAAATAAGCGACTCAAGTGACTGGAATGGTGGTTGCAAGCCCAAGTTCAATAGAACCTGCTCTGAGCAGGTGAAATTAATGAAGCTTCCTCACACAGATTACTATGGGTTTGATCTTAATAATAGCAATCCTATTTCATTCAATGCTGGCAAAGACATTGCTTGAAGTTACCAAACCTGCAGTTTTTTCACCTCCAAACCTGCAGTTTTTTCACCCCTACTCATGCATTTTTTTCATAGTGCAATTGGTAACCAAACATTTATACCAAGGTATCCAAACCTTCATACCAATGTAACCAAACCTTCATACCAAGGTAACCAATCCACCTCCACACCTGCAGTTTTTTCATAGTGCAGTTGGTAACCAAACCTTCATACCAAGGTAACCAATCCACCTCCACACCTGCAGTTTTTTCATAGTGCAGTTGGTAGCCAAACTTTCATACCAAGGTAACCAATTCAGTTTTATTAGGTTACCAATTTATTTTGAATGTGATGCAGTCGGTAGCCAAACCTTCATGCAGTTAGTTGCCAAACCTTCAGACCAAGGTAACCAAATTAGTTTTATTAGGTTACCAATTTATTTTGAATGTGATGCAGTTGGTAGCCAAACCTTCATGCAGTTGGTTGCCAAACCTTCAGACCAAGGTAACCAATTCAGTTTTATTAGGTTAACAATTTATTTTAAATTCAATGCAGTTGGTAGCCAAATCTTCATATAAAGGTAACCATTTTAGTTTTTGTGGGTAATCAAATTGTAAAAAAAAAATTCAGAACAGTAACTCAGGTACTTTCGGAGATTCGCGGCGAAGGAGGATGATGAAGAGGAGGAGAGGGCGATGAGGGTGGGGTCGAAATATTTTAGTGGTGCCGCCGCTACTAGTTTTACTGGGAATCTCAATTGAGTTTGATTATTAGGCTCTTGCATCTCGAGAGTATTACCGGAAGTTAGCAATTTAATTAGTAAAACATTTTAGTTGGAGATATAGTGATAGGAATATAAATTACCGAGTCATTATTCTGCTTGTAATTTTAGTGTTAACTTGTTTGTGTTGTGGATTGTCATTGTCATGTTGCTTTAATATATATACACATCTTAACTATGCTTTAATATATATATATATATATATATATATATATATACACACACACACACACATACACACATCTTAGCGGCGGCACCACTAAAATTTTTTCTGATTAGATTTGCGGCGGAGATTAGCGGCGGAGGCGGTGATGAAGAGAATGAGGAGGCGGCGGAAGAAGATGATGAGGGAGATGAAGATTAGGATGGAGAAGATAATTTTTTATTTTTTCTTCTTTTGATTTGAATTTTGAATTTTGAATTTTGAATTTGTTTTTGTTGTTAAATCCAAAATATTTGAATTTGAATTATTAATTATGGCAGTTATTTCTCCTTGATTTTAGGTTTCCTTATTAATGTGAAATTGAATGGTTTGAATTTGTTGCCCTCTTTTTGTAATTACTTTGTGGATGCACTAATGGTGTAATTACTTTCTAATTGTTGTATATTTCTGTAAAGAATCCAACAAATTTTATCTCCTTGATTCCCATCACCGCCCATGCTAAGCATGCCCTCATTATTCATCTCCTCTTGAAAAGGATTTATCACATCGTTTGATGTGGCCCTATTCAGGATCGTGTCATTCCCCTGCTCTTGAAAAGGTTTTGTCCTCAAATTTGGCTCATCTCTTCCTAGATCAAATATTTATCTTTGAAACTTTTCATGTCGCATATGCAAACACACTTAATTTCTTGGATTAAACACACACACAACAACCAAACAACATGTATCTTTTGTGTAATCACCATGAAATCAAAATACACAAGTTTTAATGTATAATTTCCCAGATCAAAAATTAAGATACATCCCTTTAGACTCTCAGTGTATTGTTCTGATTGGTTTACACAATGATCCATGTTATTCTCATCATTGAATATGATATGATCCTGAATCTACACAATATAACCCACTTTTCCTTTTCAATCAAAATTAACACATTCAAAATCAAGTAATGACGTTATTGGAATTAAAAGGTCACAACCAACTTCACAAGATGAAAACTCAATTGCATAATTAACATTACGACTACCACAACAAACACAACAAGTGTTAAAGAGTTCCCTTAGGTTTTGATAAAAACCAAAACATCATCAAAATAAATAATAACAAAATTCCCCATGAAAAAATGAAAGGATGCAAAATATGGCTCAATAATCTCATAAAAGCATTTACTGCATTAGCTAATCTGTGACGACCCGAGAAATCGGATGACCTTGTAATAGGTTTTTAAGGTGAATATCTAATAAATGAACTTTTATGGATATTATTTGTGTTATATGTTTATAGATCGATTAATGACCTAGTTTACGTGTTTCGTGATTATGTACGAGTGTTAGGAGTTTTGGGGAGAAAATAATGTTTTTTCAAAAAAAATGCTAAAACACTATTCATAAAACGCGAAAAACGCTAATAAATGTTCTTTTTCAAGAATTTTAAATTACGTCATAGCGTTTATTTGAGAATGAGAGATGAAATCTCTAATAAAAGTTTTTTAGTAAAAAAAAATAATAAAAACACTATTCATGCTAAAGCCTTTTTCATTTTTTTGACTTTTCAAAATACGGCATAGCGTTTATTTGAGAAATGGAGGTTGGTGGCGAAATCAGATTTTCAAAAATTGAAAGTCAATTTTTTGGCTAACCGAGCAGGTTACGAAAACGTAATCGAAAAAGTTAGGAAATCTAACTAAAAAGAAAATGAATAACCAAATTAATTTTTGTCCGAATCAAGCCTAGGTTTTAAATGGCTTGGTTAGGATGTGAAAAGAGCTTGGCTAGGGTTGAGTCAGGGGTTTGGAAAGGTTAGGCTAGGGTCAAGCTTAGGGTTTGGACTAGCTTGGCTAAGAGTGAGCCTAGGGTTTATAGTGTATTAGCTAGGGTTGAGCCTAGGGTTAAACCCTAGTATATTAGAGCCAAATAAGGGAGTCATGGCTTGGACTTGGAGCCAAAGGATAGAAGTCTTGGAGCCAAAGATCTGGAGGTCAAATGACTATTATACCCCAACTCTTGCAAGGGTTATAAATATAGCCCATTTTCTCTTCATTTCTCACCAATTCACCAAATTCAAGAGGAAAAACTATGGAAAATTAAAGAGTGAGGGGCGGCTCCAAGGAGGAAGAAGAAGAGGAAGATCAAGTTTTGATCATCAAGATTAAGTAAGAAGAGCATCAAGAAGAAAGTAAACCTAAGAACCCTAACCATCATTCGTCTCTTTTTAATTTTATTGGTTTTAATTGGATTTGTTGTTATGGTGTGATGGAGGATCATGTTGGATCCAATGGTATAAGGGTGGTTTTATATATGTTTAAGCTACCGGTAAGGATGCTACCGGTAAGGATGCATGAAAAGTGAAACAAAAATTAAAAATGTAAGCTTATGCGTAAAAGATGGAAAACTATGTAGAGAACTATAAATTGTTGTCTATGGAGTGTAAATGGATTTCGAGAAGAAGGAATTGTAAATAAAGGGATTACAAAGAAGTTTCAAGTGGAACGGAGGAAAAATACGCTATAACAAAGTTAAGACAAATTTTTTCGTGAATAGGTGTTAAACGTTAGAACCTTGCTTGGTACGATTTTCGGGTCAAGTTAACTCTTGCTTGGTAATGATAATTCACGTAAGTATACACGGTCAATCAAGTAATATAGAGATAAGAAGGATGTCGAACATAAAGAGAACGAATACTAATAATGATCTTAATTATCAAGTTATCACCAATTGAATTCCACTTAAACAGTCACCAATGTTAATTTTTTAGAATAATTTAAATTACAACTGAAATTATGCTAAACTAACAAGAATTGATTACCAGATATGATAAATCTAGGAATACAATTTCTCCAATTGCGTAGCTATAATCGCTTTACCCTATTTCCACTTTATTAATCCAATGAATTGTTAACTAAGATTGCCTATCAATTTATTAAAATCTTTCAATGATTAACAAAAAGACCTATTTCAGTTATATTGTTATTTTCATGCAAGACACTTAAAATAGATTCATTAAGCACAAACTTCTAATTAAGTTACGCATGTACATATAAGTATTATCATCTTATGCACTGTTATGTTATTCTAGAAAAATCAAAAAATTCATGTGTTATCACATCCAGATCTAATCATAGATTTCCTTTTTCAATTTCATCTAAGATATCAGACTAATTTTTGATAATACAATTAATAATTAAGCACAAGATATAATAATTCAACAGGATCAATAAGCATAAATAGAGATAATTAAATTAATGCTTTGCAAAAGGTTACATTGTATCCCTAATTGAAAAATTAGTTCATCATCCTAATAAAAACCATCATATCAAAAGTATATAACATTCAAAGTTACAGATAAAGAAATTAAAGAGAAGAAGAAAAACTCTAGTAAGAATCTCTACTCCTTAATCTTCAATCTCTGACTTGTAGTGCTCTCTAATCCAATCTCCAAGTCTTCTTAGGTGGTTCTCAATTGCTTGCAGCCAAAAGTCTCCCCAAAACCAAGTTATAATCAAGTATTTATAGTCCTAATGGAAACCTTAATAAATAAGGCATCCAAAAATCCTATTCCAACTCAATTTGGACATTATAACATAAAACTCAGCTTCCTTCCCATGCGTCAAGCGCACCCCGCGCTGCTCTAGGCCACTCCGGACACACCCCACACTACTATTTCAGAAAGCCTGATAGTCCAGAGCGCCCTGCGCCAGCCCCAGTTCATTTTGAGCGCGCCTCGCGCCGGTCAATTTAAATTTCTGCTACGACGTCCTTTGGTAAACTGACCATAAATTTTTTATATGAACTCCAATTGGGACGATTAAAGATATTCTGAAAAGCTAAGAAGTCGATCTACAACTTTCATTCTTTAAGAATTGAGAGATTATGACTGGATAAAGGTATAAATTGGGCCCCAAGTGGCTGTTATGTAAATGGCAAAACATGACAACTCCAAGCTTGGATCTCTGTTGATAAAAATGTCATAACGTTTGATTTGGGAAGAGTTACGGGACGTGTCACCTATCAAATCGAAGCTCTCGACAAGATCTATATTAAAATTCAAGTTCCAATCTAAGAACATGCATATAAATTCGCATTGAAAGCCCTTCAATCTCCTCTTCTTGCATTTACTTGCATATTATACTCCAAAATATATTTGAAATGCGTTTTCTTACTTCTTCCTACAAAATAATATAAAAACACTATAAATACATAATAATAAATTAAAATACTTAAGAACTCATAAATTATCAAGTTAAAGATATTTAAAATAATGGTATAAAACTCACTCATCACCTCTTAGATGGAGCCTACGAAGATTGAAGAATGCATGGAAGACTCCAGCTGGATTGAAGTTATGCAAGAGGAGTTGAATCAGTTCAAAATAAATAGAGTATGGAGGCTAGTACAAAGACCAAAAGATCATCTAGTTGTTGGTACTAAATAGGTATTCAGAAACAAGATGGATGAAGATGGTGTGGTCATAAGAAAAAAAGCAAGACTGGTAACCAAAGGGTATTCTTAGGAAGAATGAATCGACTATGATGAAACCTTTGCTCGTGTTGCCAGATTGAAAGTTATCATAATGTTTCTACCCTATGTGTTACCATATAAAGTTCAAAGTCTTTTATATGGATGTTAAGAGTGTATTTCTTAATGGAGAACTTCAAGAAGAAGTCAATGTTGAACAACCCCCAGGTTTTATCAATTCAACTTATTTGAATTATATCTACAGATTAGATAAAACACTTTATGGTTTAAAACAAGCACCTAGAGCATGGTATGAAACATTCACTATATTTCTAATTGAAAATGAATGGATTCACTAGAGGTAGAGTAGACAAAATATTATTTCTTAGGAAGCATAAAGATAAAATTCTGTTAGTACAAATCTATGTAGATGATATTATTTTTGGCTCCACTGATGAAAAACTGTGTGAGAGATTTTCCTAAGCATATGCAGAGTAAATTTGAGATGAGTATGATGGGTGAGCTAACCTTCTTCCTTGGACTACAAGTGAAGCAAACTGATGAAGTAATCTTCATCAACCAAGTGAAGTACACTAAAGTTCTACTTAAGAAATATGACATGGAGTCAGGATCTCCCATGAAGACTCCTATGGCCTCTACAACAAAGATTGATAAAGATGAATCTAGTAAGAGTATTGATATAACTCAATACAGAGGTATGATAGGATCTCTTATATACTTAACTACTAGTAGACCAGATGTTATGTTCTCTACTTATATTTGTGCTAGATTTCAAGCTAATCCTAAGAATCTCACTTAATTGTTGTTACAAGGATTTTTAGATATCTCAAGGGCACTCCATATTTTGGATGGTGGTATCCCAAGGAGTCTCCCTTTAATATAATAGGATATTCAAATGTTGATTTTGTAGGATGCAATATTGACAAAAAGAGCACTAGTGGTATGTGTCAACTGCTAGGGAACAGACTTGTGGCATGGTTCAGTAAGAAGTAAAATTTTGTATCAACTTTAACTGCAGAAGCTGAGTACATTGCTGCTGGAAGTTGATGTGCTCAAATTTTATGGATGAAGAATTAGCTAGTTGACTATGGGTTTGATTTTAAGTTTATTTCTATATTTTGTGATAATATTAGTGTTATATCAATCGCTCATAATTCTGTCATACATTCTAGAACCAAGTATATAGAAATCAGATGTCATTTTATTAGAGACCATGCTCAAATGGGAATATTGCATTACATTTTGTCTCTATTGAAGATCAACTTGCTGATGTGATTCCTAAACCACTAGACGAATCTAGGTTTAATAAGTTAATTAGTGAGTTAGGAATGTTAAATTTAAATCATTAAATACCATGTTGTTAGAAGATTCTAAAAGTACAGGAAGTGATCGTAAAATTATGTTATTCATAAGGGCATGTTGAGTGAAGAACCATCATAGAATAGATCGTAGAGCGAACAGAATCGTAAAGTGAATCATCTTTACTTTACACTACACCAAGACTGAAGTAGTTACTTTATGGTGAGTGGTGATCATGTATGAGCTAAGCGAGTATACATAAGAAGTTAATGCGAATTAGCCGTAATTTGCAAGAATGAAGCGACAAGAAGCCTCTCATTCTCTTCCACGTATCCCACTAAGCAAATATAAGAGGGAAATTATATAAATATATTCATTTCAAATCTTTCAACCTTTACTCTTCATCTTTTGCAACCTGAGCTTTCAAAATTTCGAGCTTCCAAAAACCCTAGCTTTCTTAGAGTTTGAATCCTTAAAAAATATTGGTTCAGTTTTAGATTCAATCTCTCTCAAGTAATGGCTAGCGCTCAAGTTGTTCCTTGCAACCAGCTATATTTCGATACCTTCACCAAGTCCGAGAAGTAATTTAGAAAGGTTCTGTCGCTGGTAAAGAGGGTTGGATTTCAAGAGGCTCTTAACTCAAACACCAAGATCTACTCAAAGATGGTGGCCAAGTTCTACCAGAATAGAGTATATGAAGATGGTTTCCTGACCACCAAGGTAAATGGGAAGGATATCAGTGGCCAGAGATGTCAGCAGGGCTCTAGGTTTCTCTAAAGGAGGTATCACATCGCTGGACAACATAAATGTTAAGTATGGGCTGGAGCTGATGGGGTATGTCGAAAACCTTGAGCTGAGAGGGATGAAGAAGAACGAGTTCCCACATAACTAAAAATTCCTTGCCAACATCATAGGCAAGTGCTTCCTTTACAAGGACTCTGCAATGACTATGTCAATGATCTCCAACTGAGGGTTATGATTGTAGTTGTTATGAAGACTAAGATTGACTTTGGTTCCATTTTACTCGGATGGATAGGTAGGTGGATTCTGGATGCTGGCAAGAAGAGAGCTATGAAGACGCATGCTTCCAAGATGTTTTATGAGTGTTTCATTAGTATTTTGTTGAAAAAGCTTTTGGTGGAGCTTATTGGGGATAGAGAGGGTGAATCCCTAAATGAAAACAAGAAGTAAGCTCTTCAACAACTGGAAGAAGTGATCGGTTAAGATCATCTGCTCAAAGCAGGCCGAGGACAGTAAGGCAACACAGAGTGAGATGCAGAAGCCTTCAAGAAAAGGCAAGTTTGCGACCTCTGATGATGAAGTGGCTGATGAGGGTGACTCGTCTGCCCTCTCAAGAAAGGATAAAGGGAGAAGGAAGGTTGTAAGGTCTAGAGCCCCTTCTCTAGATGCTACTAAGGAGGAAGGTGATCAATCTCAGGGTTTTACTGCCCTGCCTGTCGTTAATCTTTCTTCCACAGTAGACAAGCATCCTGTTTAGAAGAAAAAGAAGAAGAAGAAGAAGGTGGCAAAGAATAAAGAAAAATTTGATGAGAGTCCCACAATCTCTCAACTTATTGCAAATAAATAGGGAATAAGGAGTAAGCGCTCCAAGAAGACTTTATTGTCTCCGATCGTTGAGCAGGTTCAGTCTCCGATCGTAGAGTGAGTTGAAGAAATGGATGTAACAGCTGAGTAGCTCGAGCTAATTATAGATATTGTTGAAGAGGCGGCTGATGAATAGGTTGAAAACCTATGATTTGATCTCGTTTAGCTTGTTTTATTGTAAGTTTTTAAGTATTGTTCGTATTACTTTTGGTGTTTTATGTTTATAATGCAGGTATGATGGTTAGAGTGGACTTGAAGCTAAAAAGAATGAAATTCGAACTAAATTGATGGAGAAGCACTGACCGCGCTCTAGCTAAAGTAATTGGCACGCTGGTCGTGCATGAGCAAGGATGAGTTTCTGCATAAGGAGTGCTGAGCAGCGCTGCGAAGTGAAGGAATGGAGAGCTGACCGCGAGTGAATGGGACAAAGCCTCTACATAGAGGACGCGGACCGCGCCATATTGTGAAGAGTCCAAGCGCTGACCGCGCCAGACGAACGAGCTGTCAAGATTTAATTGCTTTTAAATGTAAAGTTGAGTAGGAATAGGATTGGAGACTTGTCTAATTAAACTAGGGTTTGTTTAGGCTATAAATATCAGTTGTTTTATTAGGTTTAGACCATCTTTTATTCTATATTCTCTTGGATTGCTTGGAGGCTAGAAACCCTAGTTTTGAATATTCAATTATGTCAGGCTAAGTTCTTTATTTCAATTCTGAAGGGATGTTGAACCTCATTATCAAAATATGGTTTGATTAAGTTTATAATATTTATTCTTTCATATTGAGATTTATTCTGATTATCCATATAAATTTTCATGTATGTTATTCAATTGACTAATTTGGTTTCTACAAGATTAAATTAGTAAATTGATATCATCTGTTAGATTAAGCCATATTTTAAGGAAACGAAGTGTGTCTAATCTAAGTAACAATTAATGATATTTTATTGTGGTAAAGTTTGAAATATTGTTAAGATTTTCAGAAGACAAGTTAAATAATTTTTGATTGTGTAATTATTGCTTGGAATAATCTAATTCTCATTCTTAATGCTTCTATCATATTAAATCTAGACTGATAGTTCTAGGATCTATGTTAGTTAGAATCTTTTGTTGGCGATCCTCGCATTAGATCTACACTTAAGGAGAGTTTTGGGTAATTTACGATTGTGATTATCTAGGGTATTCATCTCATTGAAAGGGTAAATAGTATAATAACTTGATTAATTCATAATTGAGAAAAAGGGATACTGAACTGAAGAATTGAAGCTTTTTACTTATTGATATTTTCTTAATTCACTTTAGTTAATTAAACTGTTCACACTAAAAAACCCCCAATTCATTGAAAATCATTGGATAACTAAAAGACAATTCACTCTCTATGGGATCGATCCTTGCTTATTACTATACTAATTCTTGAGTTAGTTGAATAAAGAGTAAGGTAAATTTTGTAGTGCTAGACGACAGCTACCAAATTTTGGCGCCGTTGCCGGGGAGTGCTATTTGTTTTTATTTATTCAATTGTTTTCATTTTTTTATTATTATTTTTATGCCTCGATCCTCTCACTCTCTTGAGTTGAAATTTGATCTAGAAATAGAGAGAACCGCGCGAAGGCTTAGGACGAAAGCTCGGAAAACCCAAGGTTCACTTGCAGATTTCGACGAAGCTTCATCACCAGGCCTTAACATCGCACTCACACTACTTTCAGACCATTCTTCAAGCGAGTCAGACTAGGAAATGGCGGTGCCAAATAACAGGACTTTGAAGGAGTTGTCAACTCCTAATCTTACTCAACAACCTCTGTGCATTGAGTACCCTACTTTAAATGCTGCTTTTGAATTAAAATCTGAACTAATTCACCTTTTGCCTACTTTTTGTGGTCTTACAGGTGATGATCCTTACAAGCATTTGAAGGAGTTTCATGTTTTGTGCTCGACCTTGAAGCCACATAATATTACGGAGGAGCAAATAAAGCTGCGAGCCTTCTCATTTTCACTGGCGGACTTAGCAAAAGATTTTTTGTATTATCTCCCCTCGGGATCAATACAATCATGGAACGACATGAAGATGCTATTTTTGGAGAAGTTCTTACAAGCATTTGAAGGAGTTTCATGTTTTGTGCTCGACTATAAAGCCACATAATATTATGGAGGAGCAGATAAAGCTACAAGCCTTCCCATTTTCACTAGCGGACTTAGCAAAACTTTGGTTGTATTATCTCCCCTCGGGATCAATACAATCATGGAACGACATGAAGAGGCTATTTTTGGAGAAGTTCTTTCCTGCTACGAGAGTAGCCAACATACGGAAAGAAATTTGCGGGGTCTGATAATTTAGTGGTGAAACACTGTATGAGTACTGGGAAAGATTCAAGAAGCTTTGCTCCAGCTGTCCACCTCACCAGATTGATGATCAACACCTCATCATATACTTTTATGAAGGACTCATACCGATGGATAGGAGTATGATCGACGCAGCTAGTGGAGGAGCATTAGTGGACAAAACACCGGAGTCTGCAAAGAATCTGATTGCAAACATGGCCGCTATTGCACAGCAATATGGAACACGGAATGATCACCTAGCAGAAAGGGTAAGTGAGGTAAGCACGACTAATGTAGAGCAATAGATTTCTGACTTAACTGTTTTGGTGAAATAATTAGCTACAGGTAATGTACTAGTTGCATAAGCTTGCTAAATTTGTTTAATGGCGGGGCACCCTACAGATGTATGCCCGACATTACAAGAGGAAGATAACGCACAACAAGCTAATGCAGTGGGAAACTACCAGGCTCAGCCGTAGAGAAAATATAATCCTTTCTCCAACACATACAATGTGACGCCCCCAGAATAGGTCCAGTCAACCCAACCCATTCTGGGTCGCCACGAAATACACTCAACAAAAATTTTAAATACAAATCTTCAAATTCTATCTTTTAAACTGTCGTACAAAATACGACCATAATTAAACTGTGAGTTTCAATACTAATACAGTGCCCATACTTCAAATCAATAATACGTTACAGAAAGGTATAGTCAATAACTGTTTTAGGAATTAAAATCTTTAGAAAATGCTCAAGAAAACCTTCGTACATGGGAGGCCATGCATCTAAGTTATAATAGATATCATATGGCTTGAGAATTATCCTTGGTTGACCCAATAGACCCCAAAGAAAAATGAGAAGATTACTATCATGTTCTTTTCAATGGTGGGTCTTCTCTTGCCATATAATTATCTCCATTGTCTCCAATTGAGAATTATATTTCAACCAAACTCCAATATTATATAGGTAGTGCTCATAGATATAATCAGCAAGTGGATGTGCACAACCCTGTCTTATGATAACACGAAGTCGTATGTCATTAGACATCTTGTACGATAGTGGCAAAACACCCTTCCAAAGTTGGGTTCACCTCAGCCTATTTGGTTCACCAAAATCAACTGTTAAAATAATGTATAAAATACGACACACACATTTTAAATTCTTAATATAATTCTTCTCATACTATTTTATGGAAAACCTCAACAGCTAAAGACCATCGTTCTATTTCCCTGTTATCCCTACTCGACCCCGTTATACTCTTATTACCTCAAAGGAATTGTGAAGCAAAAGGTGAGCACAAATAGCCCAGTAAAGAATATCATGACTAAAGATAATTATATTATCAATAGTTTTCATCAGTAATAAATCAGAGATTTAAACATATGGTAAAACTTTTCAACCATAGTTGTAGCGGAACGAGCAATCCATTAGAAGAGTCAAATAGACTATAATGTCTATTATCTTCTCCATGTTAAAAGTCCATAAATAATATTTTATCCCTGTAACATCAATCAACAATTCCTGTCCACAATCATGTAAGTTCATGATCATAATTATCTTGATGAATTCCTCTTCGCACTCAGGACGAAGATAATTCTCATCACCTGTCTTTACCTGAAACACCAAAGATCATGGTTATACCAAATCACAGTTCCTGTTCATAATCATGCTAATCAATTCATCTTTGCATTACAAGCCAAAGATATTCAACAATTAATCATCCATCTTTGCACTACAAGCCAAAGATATTCACAAATCAACAGCTCATCTTTGCGCTACAGGCCAAAGATATTCATATCTCAAAAAATATCTAACCATTTCAGAATTTATATAAACAATAATTATAACCATGTTGATCAATTCACCTTTGCCCTTAAACTAAAGATATTCAATTGTAAATTCAATGGTCATGAACATACCAGTCAACAATCCATCTTTGCACTACTGGCCAAAGAGAATCTATAGTCATGATCATACCAATAATCTACCCATCTTTACACTCAAGTCAAAGAGAAATTTCATCACCAGGATTATAAAAATGTTATATATGATAATAAAAATAATATGATCAAAACATCGATCTCCAAGTTCAAAAATACTCTATAATAATACTTTGTGGAGCAAAATTCAAAAATAAAGCTCAAAACTTAGATCCAATCAAAGATATGAACCTTAACAGGCAACTTGGACAAATAGAAGAAAATTTAATTTTTCGGTGAATAGTACCGTATAAGTGAATAGTGCCGTATACGTTAATAGTAACCCCGACACGAAAAAGATAGAAATTTCATAAGAAAAATCATACTTCGTGAATAGTACTCGTGAATAGTACCATATTTGTAAATAGTGCCGTTTACGTGAATAGTGCCGTATACATGAATAGTAACTCCGACGGAAAAAGTGAGAATTTCATAACAAAATCCATGACAATATTTTGGTATAATGATATTGAAAAGAATAACATCATTTACGAAAGAAATAACATCCCTTACCATCCCTTACCTCAAAAAGATAGTACCTATAACTGGAATATCGGATATAATACCAAAGAAAACTTGCACTCAATATTAATACTCAAAGTATCTAAATACTCATAAAAATACGCTCGATATTATAGAGAGAGAAAACTTCTGATTCTGGTGTGATTTTCAATTCTAACCTAAGCACCCTATTTATAGGAAAAGCTTAAGATGCTAAAGGAGACTAAAATAATAAAATATTATTATTATTCTTAAAAATTCCGCCGCCTGGCTGCTAAGAGTTTTTCAATAAAAGTGGGGCCCACCCATTAAAAAAATATATTTCTTTTCCGAAACTTCAATAATTCATAACAAATAGCCCCTTTGTCAGAAAAATACAAATTCTATGTCCTTCCATAGGAAATTTAATTCTCTACAACTTTGCAGAAGGAAGTTTTTCCAAATTCCCAACATAAATTATCCGAAATCCATAAACAGATGATTTATCACACCAAAATATTGATAAAAACTCACCAGCGCCAATTCCTTCTTTAATATCCACAAAATAAATATTTCTTATCATATAAATCAATAATTAATTATTCACAAATAATATTACAGAACTACAATATTGACAACCAGGTCGTTCCCAGGAAAGAGGGGGCCTTCCGATAAGGACTTCTCCTTACTGGCGCGCAATTAAATAACCCCTCCTAGACAGAACTTCCTTAGACATTGTCACTAATGCTATCTAATAATATTATTCAAATAATATGAATTATTGAGTTGATAATGTGAAATACTGTGCAATGACAATTATTGAATCAATAATACCAAAATATCAACTGTAGCCATTATTGAATCAATCATATAAAATGACAACGTAGCAATTATTGAGTCAATAAAATATCAACGTAGCAATTATTGAGTCAATAATATAAAATATTGAACAGTAATTACTGTAACAATAATTGAGTAAGTGCCTTCTCACGTAAGACTCAATAATTCAAAATACTGTGCAATACCGTGTGCTACTGTGCAACACCGTGTATCACTGTATTTTAACCACCTGGTATTTCAACAGTACTAACGGTAACAACTACGCCGTTATTTTATAAAAAGGTTATTTCTGTCGCTTTCTATATCCGACAATTATTCCGTTGTGGGGCCCACAAATAGCCGCGCCGTCGTACGAATATTCCCCGACAACAAGAATATTCCACGACCAAACGAATATTCCCCGACAACAAGAATATTCTATAACCACTTGCTTATTTTGAAAAATTTACATATATCACCCTTAACTTTAAACTTTTATCAATTTAACCATTTACTAAATAGAACAATTGAATACTTTTATTTCATAAAATTCGGGATCTTACATACAATCCAGGATGGAGGGATCATCCTAATTTGAGCTATGGGGGTGCTAGGCCGCAAGCGCAAGGGTTTTACCCAGTTAAACAGCAGCTTTAGCCAAATCAGCCACAGTACCAACCCAGACCAGCAGCACTGGCCAATCCTGGAACATCCTTGGAGGACATGTTCAGGGCGTTCATGCAATAGACACAACAGTTCCAACAAGAGACGAGGTCTTCCATCCACAGTTTGGAGAGATGATCCAATTAGCCACTACTGTAGGTCGGTTGGACTCTCAAGGTTCAGGGAAGCTTCCATCGCAAATTGTTGTGAACCCAAAGGAGAATGCCAATGCCATCACCTTGCGGAGTGGAAAACAGATGGATACACCAACAACTATAGTTGAGTTTGAGAAGGAGCAAGCAAAGGAGGAACTAGAGCAATCTAAGGTACATCCTAACCCTCCTTGTCAGATTAAGGATATCTCACTTCCCTTCCCTCATAGAAATTCTAGAAATTAAAAGAAAAATAAACAAGATAAAGAAATTCTAGAAACGTTTAGGAAGGTAGAAGTGAACATTCCTTTACTTGACGTAATTAAACAAGTTTCACGGTATGCAAAATTTTTGAAAGACTTGTTCACTAATAAACGTAAATCAGAAAATGATGAGAAAGTCACAGTTAGGGAGAATGTATCAGCTGTTCTGCAAAGAAAAATGCCACCAAAATGTAAAGATTCAGGCATATTCACGATCCCATGTAAAATAGGAAACACTAGATTTAAGAAGGCTATGTTAGACTTAGGTGCTTCAATAAATGTGATGCCATTATCTGTTTATAAGTCTCTGAATCTTGGACCTTTGAAATATACTGGTGTTATTATTCATTTGGCTAATCGTACTAACACCTACCCCCGTTGAAGATGTCTTGGTGCAGGTGAACGAACTAATCTTTCTTGTAGATTTTTACATAGTGGATATGGAAGATGATACATGTAAGACCCCGAATTTTATGAAATAAAAGTATTCAATTGTTCTATTTAGTAAATGGTTAAATTGATAAAAGTTTAAAGTTAAGGGTGATATATGTAAATTTTTCAAAATAATCAAGTGGTTATAGAATATTCTTGTTGTCGGGGAATATTCGTTTGGTCGTGGAATATTCTTGTTGTCGGGGAATATTCGTACGACGGCGCGGCTATTTGTGGGCCCCACAACGGAATAACTGTCGGATATAGAAAGCGACAGAAATAACCTTTTTATAAAATAACGGCGTAGTTGTTACCGTTAGTACTGTTGAAATACCAGGTGGTTAAAATACAGTGATACACGGTGTTGCACAGTAGCACACGGTATTGCACAGTATTTTGAATTATTGAGTCTTACGTGAGAAGGCACTTACTCAATTATTGTTACAGTAATTACTGTTCAATATTTTATATTATTGACTCAATAATTGCTACGTTGATATTTTATTGACTCAATAATTGCTACGTTGTCATTTTATATGATTGATTCAATAATGGCTACAGTTGATATTTTGGTATTATTGATTCAATAATTGTCATTGCACAGTATTTCACATTATCAACTCAATAATTCATATTATTTGAATAATATTATTAGATAGCATTAGTGACAATGTCTAAGGAAGTTCTGTCTAGGAGGGGTTATTTAATTGCGCGCCAGTAAGGAGAAGTCCTTATCGGAAGGCCCCCTCTTTCCTGGGAACGACCTGGTTGTCAATATTGTAGTTCTGTAATATTATTTGTGAATAATTAATTATTGATTTATATGATAAGAAAATATTTATTTTGTGGATATTAAAGAAGGAATTGGCGCTGGTGAGTTTTTATCAATATTTTGGTGTGATAAATCATCTGTTTATGGATTTCGGATAATTTATGTTGGGAATTTGGAAAAACTTCCTTCTGCAAAGTTGTAGAGAATTAAATTTCCTATGGAAGGACATAGAATTTGTATTTTTCTGACAAAGGGGCTATTTGTTATGAATTATTGAAGTTTCGGAAAAGAAATATATTTTTTTAATGGGTGGGCCCCACTTTTATTGAAAAACTCTTAGCAGCCAGGCGGCGGAATTTTTAAGAATAATAATAATATTTTATTATTTTAGTCTCCTTTGGCATCCTAAGCTTTTCCTATAAATAGGGTGCTTAGGTTAGAATTGAAAATCACACCAGAATCAGAAGTTTTCTCTCTCTATAATATCGAGCGTATTTTTATGAGTATTTAGATACTTTGAGTATTAATATTGAGTGCAAGTTTTCTTTGGTATTATATCCGATATTCCAGTCAGAGGTACTATCTTTTTGAGGTAAGGGATGGTAAGGGATGTTATTTCTTTCGTAAATGATGTTATTCTTTTCAATATCATTATACCAAAATATTGTCATGGATTTTGTTATGAAATTCTCACTTTTTCCGTCGGAGTTACTATTCATGTATACGGCACTATTCACGTATACGACACTATTTACAAATATGGTACTATTCACGAGTACTATTCACGAAGTATGATTTTTCTTATGAAATTTCTATCTTTTTCGTGTCGGGGTTACTATTTACGTATACGACACTATTCACTTATACGGTACTATTCACCGAAAAATTAAATTTTCTTCTATTTGTCCAAGTTGCCTGTTAAGGTTCATATCTTTGATTGGATCTAAGTTTTGAGCTTTATTTTTGAATTTTGCTCCACAAAGTATTATTATGGAGTATTTTTGAACTTGGAGATCGATGTTTTGATCATATTGTTTTTATTATCATATATAACATTTTTATAATCCTGGTGATGAAATTTCTCTTTGACTTGAGTGTAAAGATGGGTAGATTATTGGTATGATCATGACTATAGATTCTCTTTGGCCAGTAGTGCAAAGATGGATTGTTGACTGGTATGTTCATGACCATTGAATTTACAATTGAATATCTTTAGCTTAAGGGCAAAGGTGAATTGATCAACATGGTTATAATTATTGTTTATATAAATTCTGAAATGGTTAGATATTTTTTGAGATATGAATATCTTTGGCCTGTAGCGCAAAGATGAGCTGTTGATTTGTGAATATCTTTGGCCTGTAGTGCAAGATGGATGATTAATTGTTGAATATCGTTGGCTTGTAATGCAAAGATGAATTGATTAGCATGATTATGAACAGGAACTGTGATTTGGTATAACCATGATCTTTGGTGTTTCAGGTAAAGACAGGTGATGAGAATTATCTTCGTCCTGAGTGCGAAGAGGAATTCATCAAGATAATTATGATCATGAACTTACATGATTGTGGACAGGAATTGTTGATTGATGTTACAGGGATAAAATATTATTGATGGACCTATTCTGGGGGCGTCACAGTTGGTATCAGAGCTTAGGGATATGGTCGCTGGCGGAGATTGGAGTCTAGAACTAGGAGCGGAGGGACGAATAATATACTTCGCTAGTGTGTGACTTACCTAAGCTGACTTTTCTTACTTAATAAATTGACAATTATTATATGTCAATTAACCTTGTTTTGAAGCAGTATTCTAGAATGAGCAATGGAGAAATCAGGATGATAAGGAAGATGGAATCTGAAATGAAAGCGAGGTATCCTCACCTTTTCGACATACCAGGTACGTACGTCAATTTCGAGGACGAAATTTCATGAGGGGAGATTGTAAGACCCCGAATTTTATGAAATAAAAGTATTCAATTGTTCTATTTAGTAAATGGTTAAATTGATAAAAGTTTAAAGTTAAGGGTGATATATGTAAATTTTTCAAAATAATCAAGTGGTTATAGAATATTCTTGTTGTCGGGGAATATTCGTTTGGTCGTGGAATATTCTTGTTGTCGGGGAATATTCGTACGACGGCGCGGCTATTTGTGGGCCCCACAACGGAATAACTGTCGGATATAGAAAGCGACAGAAATAACCTTTTTATAAAATAACGGCGTAGTTGTTACCGTTAGTACTGTTGAAATACCAGGTGGTTAAAATACAGTGATACACGGTGTTGCACAGTAGCACACGGTATTGCACAGTATTTTGAATTATTGAGTCTTACGTGAGAAGGCACTTACTCAATTATTGTTACAGTAATTACTGTTCAATATTTTATATTATTGACTCAATAATTGCTACGTTGATATTTTATTGACTCAATAATTGCTACGTTGTCATTTTATATGATTGATTCAATAATGGCTACAGTTGATATTTTGGTATTATTGATTCAATAATTGTCATTGCACAGTATTTCACATTATCAACTCAATAATTCATATTATTTGAATAATATTATTAGATAGCATTAGTGACAATGTCTAAGGAAGTTCTGTCTAGGAGGGGTTATTTAATTGCGCGCCAGTAAGGAGAAGTCCTTATCGGAAGGCCCCCTCTTTCCTGGGAACGACCTGGTTGTCAATATTGTAGTTCTGTAATATTATTTGTGAATAATTAATTATTGATTTATATGATAAGAAAATATTTATTTTGTGGATATTAAAGAAGGAATTGGCGCTGGTGAGTTTTTATCAATATTTTGGTGTGAGAAATCATCTGTTTATGGATTTCGGATAATTTATGTTGGGAATTTGGAAAAACTTCCTTCTGCAAAGTTGTAGAGAATTAAATTTCCTATGGAAGGACATAGAATTTGTATTTTTCTGACAAAGGGGCTATTTGTTATGAATTATTGAAGTTTCGGAAAAGAAATATATTTTTTTAATGGGTGGGCCCCACTTTTATTGAAAAACTCTTAGCAGCCAGGCGGCGGAATTTTTAAGAATAATAATAATATTTTATTATTTTAGTCTCCTTTGGCATCCTAAGCTTTTCCTATAAATAGGGTGCTTAGGTTAGAATTGAAAATCACACCAGAATCAGAAGTTTTCTCTCTCTATAATATCGAGCGTATTTTTATGAGTATTTAGATACTTTGAGTATTAATATTGAGTGCAAGTTTTCTTTGGTATTATATCCGATATTCCAGTCAGAGGTACTATCTTTTTGAGGTAAGGGATGGTAAGGGATGTTATTTCTTTCGTAAATGATGTTATTCTTTTCAATATCATTATACCAAAATATTGTCATGGATTTTGTTATGAAATTCTCACTTTTTCCGTCGGAGTTACTATTCATGTATACGGCACTATTCACGTATACGACACTATTTACAAATATGGTACTATTCACGAGTACTATTCACGAAGTATGATTTTTCTTATGAAATTTCTATCTTTTTCGTGTCGGGGTTACTATTTACGTATACGACACTATTCACTTATACGGTACTATTCACCGAAAAATTAAATTTTCTTCTATTTGTCCAAGTTGCCTGTTAAGGTTCATATCTTTGATTGGATCTAAGTTTTGAGCTTTATTTTTGAATTTTGCTCCACAAAGTATTATTATGGAGTATTTTTGAACTTGGAGATCGATGTTTTGATCATATTGTTTTTATTATCATATATAACATTTTTATAATCCTGGTGATGAAATTTCTCTTTGACTTGAGTGTAAAGATGGGTAGATTA
The DNA here is from genome assembly GCA_020205555.1 of Panax stipuleanatus. NCBI lineage: Eukaryota > Viridiplantae > Streptophyta > Magnoliopsida > Apiales > Araliaceae > Panax > Panax stipuleanatus. Next base: position 14,424,851 of record CM035116.1, read on the forward strand.
TTGGTATGATCATGACTATAGATTCTCTTTGGCCAGTAGTGCAAAGATGGATTGTTGACTGGTATGTTCATGACCATTGAATTTACAATTGAATATCTTTAGCTTAAGGGCAAAGGTGAATTGATCAACATGGTTATAATTATTGTTTATATAAATTCTGAAATGGTTAGATATTTTTTGAGATATGAATATCTTTGGCCTGTAGCGCAAAGATGAGCTGTTGATTTGTGAATATCTTTGGCCTGTAGTGCAAAGATGGATGATTAATTGTTGAATATCTTTGGCTTGTAATGCAAAGATGAATTTATTAGCATGATTATGAACAGGAACTGTGATTTGGTATAACCATGATCTTTGGTGTTTCAGGTAAAGACAGGTGATGAGAATTATCTTCGTCCTGAGTGCGAAGAGGAATTCATCAAGATAATTATGATCATGAACTTACATGATTGTGGACAGGAATTGTTGATTGATGTTACAGGGATAAAATATTATTTATGGACCTATTCTGGGGGCGTCACAGTTGGTATCAGAGCTTAGGGATATGGTCGCTGGCGGAGATTGGAGTCTAGAACTAGGAGCGGAGGGACGAATAATATACTTCGCTAGTGTGTGACTTACCTAAGCTGACTTTTCTTACTTAATAAATTGACAATTATTATATGTCAATTAACCTTGTTTTGAAGCAGTATTCTAGAATGAGCAATGGAGAAATCAGGATGATAAGGAAGATGGAATCTGAAATGAAAGCGAGGTATCCTCACCTTTTCGACATACCAGGTACGTACGTCAATTTCGAGGACGAAATTTCATAAGGAGGGGAGATTGTAAGACCCCGAATTTTATGAAATAAAAGTATTCAATTGTTCTATTTAGTAAATGGTTAAATTGATAAAAGTTTAAAGTTAAGGGTGATATATGTAAATTTTTCAAAATAATCAAGTTGTTATAGAATATTCTTGTTGTCGGGGAATATTCGTTTGGTCGTGGAATATTCTTGTTGTCGGGGAATATTCGTACGACGGCGCGGCTATTTGTGGGCCCCACAACGGAATAACTGTCGGATATAGAAAGCGATAGAAATAACCTTTTTATAAAATAACGGCGTAGTTGTTACCGTTAGTACTGTTGAAATACCAGGTGGTTAAAATACAGTGATACACGGTGTTGCACAGTAGCATACGGTATTGCACAGTATTTTGAATTATTGAGTCTTACGTGAGAAGGCACTTACTCAATTATTGTTACAGTAATTACTGTTCAATATTTTATATTATTGACTCAATAATTGCTACGTTGATATTTTATTGACTCAATAATTGCTACGTTGTCATTTTATATGATTGATTCAATAATGGCTACAGTTGATATTTTGGTATTATTGATTCAATAATTGTCATTGCACAGTATTTCACATTATCAACTCAATAATTCATATTATTTGAATAATATTATTAGATAGCATTAGTGACAATGTCTAAGGAAGTTCTGTCTAGGAGGGGTTATTTAATTGCGCGCCAGTAAGGAGAAGTCCTTATCGGAAGGCCCCCTCTTTCCTGGGAACGACCTGGTTGTCAATATTGTAGTTCTGTAATATTATTTGTGAATAATTAATTATTGATTTATATGATAAGAAAATATTTATTTTGTGGATATTAAAGAAGGAATTGGCGCTGGTGAGTTTTTATCAATATTTTGGTGTGAGAAATCATCTGTTTATGGATTTCGGATAATTTATGTTGGGAATTTGGAAAAACTTCCTTCTGCAAAGTTGTAGAGAATTAAATTTCCTATGGAAGGACATAGAATTTGTATTTTTCTGACAAAGGGGCTATTTGTTATGAATTATTGAAGTTTCGGAAAAGAAATATATTTTTTTAATGGGTGGGCCCCACTTTTATTGAAAAACTCTTAGCAGCCAGGCAGCGGAATTTTTAAGAATAATAATAATATTTTATTATTTTAGTCTCCTTTGGCATCCTAAGCTTTTCCTATAAATAGGGTGCTTAGGTTAGAATTGAAAATCACACCAGAATCAGAAGTTTTCTCTCTCTATAATATCGAGCGTATTTTTATGAGTATTTAGATACTTTGAGTATTAATATTGAGTGCAAGTTTTCTTTGGTATTATATCCGATATTCCAGTCAAAGGTACTATCTTTTTGAGGTAAGGGATGGTAAGGGATGTTATTTCTTTCGTAAATGATGTTATTCTTTTCAATATCATTATACCAAAATATTGTCATGGATTTTGTTATGAAATTCTCACTTTTTCCGTCGGAGTTACTATTCATGTATACGGCACTATTCACGTATACGACACTATTTACAAATATGATACTATTCACGAGTACTATTCACGAAGTATGATTTTTCTTATGAAATTTCTATCTTTTTCGTGTCGGGGTTACTATTTACGTATACGACACTATTCACTTATACGGTACTATTCACCGAAAAATTAAATTTTCTTCTATTTGTCCAAGTTGCCTGTTAAGGTTCATATCTTTGATTGGATCTAAGTTTTGAGCTTTATTTTTGAATTTTGCTCCACAAAGTATTATTATGGAGTATTTTTGAACTTGGAGATCGATGTTTTGATCATATTGTTTTTATTATCATATATAACATTTTTATAATCCTGGTGATGAAATTTCTCTTTGACTTGAGTGTAAAGATGGGTAGATTATTGGTATGATCATGACTATAGATTCTCTTTGGCCAGTAGTGCAAAGATGGATTGTTGACTGGTATGTTCATGACCATTGAATTTACAATTGAATATCTTTAGCTTAAGGGCAAAGGTGAATTGATCAACATGGTTATAATTATTGTTTATATAAATTCTGAAATGGTTAGATATTTTTTGAGATATGAATATCTTTGGCCTGTAGCGCAAAGATGAGCTGTTGATTTGTGAATATCTTTGGCCTGTAGTGCAAAGATGGATGATTAATTGTTGAATATCTTTGGCTTGTAATGCAAAGATGAATTTATTAGCATGATTATGAACAGGAACTGTGATTTGGTATAACCATGATCTTTGGTGTTTCAGGTAAAGACAGGTGATGAGAATTATCTTCGTCCTGAGTGCGAAGAGGAATTCATCAAGATAATTATGATCATGAACTTACATGATTGTGGACAGGAATTGTTGATTGATGTTACAGGGATAAAATATTATTTATGGACCTATTCTGGGGGCGTCATAAAACATCCCCGAACCCATCACACATCTTGCTAGGAAGACCCTTCCTAAAGACAGCAAGGACTATGATTGATGTTCACAACAGGACTTTGATAATGGAGTTTGATGGCGAGAAGATCCAATTCAACATCTATGATGCTATGAGGTACCCTAGTGATATTTGTCAGGTTTTTGCAATTGATGTGTGGGACTCTTTAGTGCGGAAAACTTTTGAACAAATTTAGAGAGACAGTTTGGAGGTCGCTATTTCCAGCAGTTTGGACATGGATGAGACATATGAACTTGAGCACAGTCAGGAATTAAAGGAAACTGTGGCTACACTACAGTTATTGCCAAAACTCACAGATAAGCATACAGTCCAATTAATTCAATTAGCTGTAACTCATAAAAAATTATTACCATCTGTGGAGCAAGCTCCAATACTTGAATTAAAACAATTACCGGCACACTTGAAATATGCATATTTAGGGACTAATGAAACTTTACCTGTGATAATTGCTAGTAATCTAACCAAAGTGCAGGAAGAAAAATTGTTGAGAGTCCTTAGGGATCACATCACAGTATTTGGTTGGACTATAGCAAACATCAAGGGTATTAGTCCCGCGATGTGCATGCATCAGATTTTGTTAGAGGAAGGAGCTAAACCGACGAGAGATGCACAAAAATGGTTGAACCCATCGATGATGGAGGTAGTGAAGAAAGAGGTAATTAAATTGCTTGATGCAGGAATCATCTACCCCATCTTCGACAGTCAATGGGTAAGTCCGGTGCTGATAGTTCCAAAGAAATTCGGTATCACGGTTGTCAAGAATGATAATAATGAATTAGTGCCCACACGAATGCAAACATGTTGGAGAGTGTGTATCGACTATAGGAGATTAAATGCTATAACTAGAAAAGATCACTTTCCCCTTCCTTTTATTGATCAGATGTTAGAACGATTAGCTGGGCATTCTTATTATTGCTTTCTAGATGGTTTTTCAGGTTATAACCAGATTGTGATCGCCCCCAAAGATCAAGAAAAGACCACATTCACATGTCCCTTTGGAACCTTTGCCTACCGGCGAATGTCCTTTGGACTCTGTAATGCCCCAGGTACTTTTCAAAGCTGCATGGTGAGTATTTTTCCGATCTTTTAGAAGAATGCATCGAGGTCTTTATGGATGATTTCACAGTTTACGGTGATTCATTAGATGCCTGTTTAGATAATTTGACACGTGTTTTGGATAGATGTTTAAAAATAAACCTTGTGCTAAATTGGGAAAAATGTCACTTTATGGTAGAATAAGGAATTGTACTTGGGCATGTAGTGTCAGTTAATGGTTTATAAGTCGATAAAGCTAAGATTGATAGTATATCTGCATTGCTTTGCCCCGTCAACTTGCGGGAGATACGTTCTTTTCTTGGACATGCAAGATTTTATCGCAGGTTTATCAAAGATTTTGCCAAGATAGCATTGCCCTTATGCAAGTTGCTTCAGAAAGATGAGGAATTCCAGTTTAATGATGAATTCAAGGTGGCTTTTGATACCTTGAAGAAGTTATTGACGTCAGCCCCTATCATTCAACCACCAAATTGGAAGCTCCCGTTCGAGATAATGTGTGATGCAAGCAACTATGCTGTCGGCGCCGTCTTGGGCCAAAAGACTGACAAAGTTGTCCATGCCATCTACTATGCTTCAAGAACATTGAATGCGGCTCAGATAAACTATTCAAAAATGGGAAAAGAACTTTTATATGTTGTATTTGCTTTAGAAAGGTTTAGATCATATTTACTTGGTACTAAAGTAATAGTCTATTCTGACCTTGCTGCTCTCAGGTACTTGCTGACCAAGAAAGAGTCCAAACCTCGAATCATAAGGTGGATCTTGCTGCTGCAAGAATTCAACTTGGAGATTAAAGATAAAAAGTGTGAGGATAACTTGGTGGCGGATCACTTGAGCAGAATTCTTAAGGAGGAGGAAGCATTACCATTACAAGACATGTTCCCGGACGAGCACCTACTCTCAATTGGCAACACAACTCCCTGGTATGCTAATATTGTGAATTATTTGGTAAGTGCGTATTTTCCAAATGAAATTTTCAAATCCCAGAAAGAAAAGCTTAGGAGTGATGCAAAACATTATGTGTGGGATGACCCATATTTGTGGAAATTTTGTGTGGATCAGATAGTTAGACGTTGTGTACCTGAAAGTGAGTCTCAGTCTATTCTAACTTTCTGTCACTCCTATGCTTGTGGAGGTCATTTTGGACCTAAGAGAACAGCATGTAAGGTGTTAGAGAGTGGTTTCTTTTGGGCCTTTATTTTCAAGGGCTCGTATTTATTCTGTAAATCATGTGAAAATTGTCAAAGAACTGGTAATATATCTTAAAGAAATCAAATGCCACAAAACCCTATTCTAATTGTAGAAATCTTTGATGTTTGGGTATTGATTTCATGGGACCTTTTCCTGTTTCTTTTGGAAATAATTATATTTTACTGGCAGTTGACTATGTTTCAAAGTGGGTGGAAGCTAAAGCCACCAGGACTGAAGATTCTAAAGTTGTTGCAGATTTTGTCAAGACTAACATATTTGTCAGGTTTGGAGTACCACGGGCCGTCATCAGTGATCACGGGACTCACTTCTGTAATAGGTTGCTAACAACCTTGTTGAAGAAGTACAACGTTCTTCATAGGGTATCTGCATCCTATCATCCGCAAAGCAATGGCCAAGCTGAGGTATCCAACCGAGAGATCAAGTCCATTTTGGAAAAAGTAGTCAACCCAAACAGAAAAGACTGGAGTCTTAGATTAGACAATGCACTATGGGCATATAGGATGACATACAAAACTCCGATTCATATGTCGTCGTATAGGCTGGTGTTCGGGAAAACATGCCACCTCCCGGTAGAGCTGGAGCATAAAGTTTTTTGGGAGATCAAACAGTGCAACATGAACGTAGATCAAGATGGCATCCATAGGAAGTTACAGTTACAAGAACTCGAGGAGTTGCGTAATGAAGCATATGAGAGTTCTAAAGTATACAAGATGAAGACAAAAGCTTTCCATGATAAAAAAATTTTGAGAAAGAATTTCACTGTTGGACAAAACGTTCTACTTTTTAATTCACGCCTGAAATTATTTCCTGGTAAGTTGTGTTCTCGTTGGGAGGTTCCATTTATTGTTACTGATTTGTTTCCTCATGGTGCTATAGATATATAGAATCGAAAGACAGGGAATGTATTCAAAGTGAATGGTCCTAAGTTGAAGCCATTTCTGGAGAACAGTCAAGTGGAAGAAGTTGAGATATTGACGCTAATGAAGCCAGTTTCCGGATAGTTGAATGAAGTCCAGTCGAGCTACCGACGTTAAACAATGGCAGCTATTGGGAGGCAACCCAAATTTTTAATCTTAATAGTTTTTATTATTTTAGTTTATATATATATATATATGTAGTTCATACTTAGAGGTCCAGAATATTCAATCCATGATGTGCTAAAAGTTTTAATTAAATTGTGTTAAGCTAGCAAAGGAAAACAAAAGGAGAACGAATTTTAGGAAGGCGCTGACCGTGCCTCACAGGCACTGACCGCGCAGACCATACAGTAACTTCTCAGTTTTTTTTAAAACACGCGCTGAGAGTGCCTTGGCGGGCGTTTACCGCACCTTACTGCTGAATTATATTGCAATTGGAATTTTGATTGGATCCGTGCACCATTAAACCTCTTGCCCCTTTTCGTTTCCTTCTCCACTTCCAAAATTCCTTCCCCTATTCTAATTCTACCCTAAATCTCCACCTTTTCTCCTATTTAGTCTCTACAAACACAACACCCATTGCCTTCTCTCCTATCTTTTCCATATTCCCTCTCCAAAAATTCGTGACTTACAAACCCAAACCCTCTAAACTCCAAAATCCACATACAATCGCCTCAAAACCCCTATATAATCCATAATCAACACACTTTTGCTATCCATCTCATCTTCACAAAGGGTAAGTATAATCACCAAGGATTCAAACTCTCAAAAGGTAACAAATTGAATTGTTCTTACTTATTGAAATTACTATCTTATTCAATTTTGTTAGTTTTTTTTTTGATATAATTGTGATTGGGATACCTTAGGTTACTGAAGACCCAAGGCTTTGATTACTAACTTGTGGGTTAAATTGTGATAGCAATAAGGTTAGGTTTGGGGGGAAAGAAGGGTTCACGCCAAGTGTTCGTCAAATTATCCAAGTCAACTTTTGTGTGCAAACTCTCCAATCATGACATCAGAACGACCAAGGACTTCAACATCTAGTGCTCGCCCACCTTTTGACACCTCAAAGTTCTTGAGCGAAATGGCGGCGGCCCGTTACAACGTCCTGCTTTCCAAGAAGTCTCTTGTTCTGGAACGGGGTTTGACACCCGATGCTAACTTGGATGGCGACACGGCGCTGATCATCGAGAGGTAATGGTTTCAGCTAGTGGAACAACCACGACCCGCAGTGCTCAACATTGTAAAGGAGTTCTATGCCAATGCTATAGAACATGAAGGGCAAGTTGTGAAAGTCAGGGGCAAATCAATTTCGTTCCACCACGGGGCGATCAATGAGCATTTTGGGTTAAAAACGCCAATGGGGGGACCGCTATGAAGACAACCTCCCAAGCTTGAATGAGATAATTGTTTGCCTATGAAAACCTGGCACAAAGTGGGTCACCAAGTCGGGGACGACATCAAAGCCACGTTTCCCATTTTGAGTTGAGTAAATATGGAAAAGCATGGTATGCTTTCATATGTGCTAGGCTCATGCCTTCAACCCATCAGTCGGACGTCACAATGGAAAGAGCAAGCATCCTCTACGGGATCGTACATTCTTGGTATGAAAGGCCAAATGTCATGGAATTCTCCCAGGTGGATTTCGGCATGTGTATCCAACAGTCCATTGATAGAGCATTGCATGGCGGCACAACAGGCAGGTTATTACACGGATTTCTCATCACTGACTTATGCCGAAAGGCAGGAGTATAGTGGGATGCATCAGAGCCTGTTCAGCAGTCCACGGGGGCCATTGATCACAAGACTATCCTCACCTACAGAGAATGGTCGGGCACACTGTTGATGGTCGAAAAACCGATCACTAAACACGCACAAGTATACGCGGTCTAACAAGTAATACAGTGATAAGAAAAGTGTCGTACCCACGAGGAACTATCACTAATATTTACCAAATACCAACTTTGTATCGCTTAAGTCTTATTCGAACAGTAAACTAATAGGAGTGTGGTTAAATTAGTTATAACTAATTATTAAAACAAGTAAATGGATAACGAATGGTAATCGAAGGAATTACAAGCTAAGGTTATAACTTCACCCCACACAGGCATTCCGTCGAACACCTGGCGTGCTATGCTTCATCAAACTTCCTACCCTTCTCTCTTTGGTATTAATGGTCACGACAGTTTGTCGACCGAGAACACACAGGTGCTCATACACCTCTGTCGAGGTATGGACAAATGTATCCTCTCCAAATCCACCCGATAGGGAATAAAATAGAAAAGAACGTCCAAGCTAGGTGATAATCCTACACATATCTATGCGAATTAACCTAACAAGGATTTAAGCATAAGTTCTCAATTAGGTCACACGTGGCGCACAGATATATGTATATTCTACGCACAACTTATGTAGTCAAAACCCATAATCACATGCCAATATATTTAGGTGTAAATCTATAATCCTTCTTTCAATATCATATAGATTACCAAAATCATCACTAATATCTTAGCGAGAATCATTAAGCATGAATTTATTAAACCAAACCATATGGTGCCAACCAAAGAGATAAAACAGTCAATTTAAATAACAAAGGGTTCTATTATATCCTTAGAGCCAATACTTAGCTCATAGCTATTGAACAAAATATAAGTAGCAATAAAGTCAACATTTATGGATTACAAATTCAGAGGAAATAAATGGATAAGAATAAACTCTGTCGAGGCTCTTTAGTCTCCAAACATTTCGCTCTTTTCAAGCTCTCCAATCCGTGTAGCTCACTGCTCTTGTTTTTCCAAGGAAATCCCAGACTTTTCCCTAATCTACTTAATCTATATTTACAAACATTCCCTAATAACTAGAGAGAGAAAGTACAAAAGAGGATCTAATCTATCCTAAGCTAAGCTAACCAATTCTATCCCAGTCTCCCTTCTCTTTTTTCTTTCGTATGCAGAGGTTCTCTTGATATATATATATATATATATATATATGTTTTCTTCTTTTGCTAGGTCAAAAGCAAGCCTTCTCTGTCTGGGAACAAGAGGTCGTGCTGCGGCGTGGATAATAGAGCTTATGGATGGCGCTGCGGCGCCACGTTAGCACCAAAAGACCGGAGGTCGCGCTGCAGTGCGAGTCCATAAAGGAACTGTGGCGCTGCAGCGCCAGGATGACATCAGCAAGGACCAGGGGGCGGCGCCGCGGCGCGAGATTAAGACTAGGCATTGGCGTTGCGGCGCCAGTGTATGTAAATTATCCGTTTTGTCCCCTGAAAGCTAGAAAAGTCCTGTAAAGCTCTGCAATACGTCGGTTAAGCATAATAATACTATAAAAATATAAAATTATATAAAAACTACGAAGATCAGGCAACTATTTAAGCCATAAAGTATCCAATTTGCGGGTATAAATCCCATTCATCAACTGTCACATCCTCGGGGCGATGGCTACATCATGATACCAGCTTCACCACCGCCAGCCATAGCTGAAGCAAGACCATCTACAACAAGGAGTCAAAAGCAGATGCTCCGCCTTGCCCAACGCCAAGACCAAATGCATGCTTACAACATTGGAGAATTCACGGCATTGGCGGATGCATTCTCCCGTATCAATCCAAATGAGCAAGTCCATCTTCCAAATCCTATCACTCTACTTGCCTACCCTCCTTCGGATAATGAAGGATCTCAAGACGAGCATTGACTCGTCTCGCAAAGAAGTCCTTGTGCTTAAACTCTTTATTTACACGTAATAAGGACATTACCTAAATTAAGTTGGGGGTATTATATATTTTTTTATATTTTTGCATACTAGGTTGCATGTATATTAGGTTAATTCATTTAGTTTATTTTCATATATATAAAAAAAATATTTGCATTCGTGTAGGAATTTGTCAGGTTGCATAGAGATTGAGTAAATAAACCTTGTTAGTTATGATGAAAGATAATGAGGAATTTGATTTATGACTTCCATGCCTAAATTGATTATCATGTGTTGACTAATTTTGACCATAGGAACTTCATAACATGAGTTTTATGTTTTCTAAAAATCAAGCACTCCAACTGATTTTCAATAATAATGAGGAAATAAATGCAAGATAAAACATTGGCATTCATTCGATCACGGATTAAGATTAAACAGTGGCTTACACATAAGTTTGGGGGAAACAGTGGCTCAAAAGAAAAGAAAAGAAAAGAAAAATCAGAAAAAGGAAAAAAATAGTTCTGGAATAAAATCTTAGATGACTTAGTTCAATTTTGTGGCCTTTGTTACTCGGACAAGTAAACCCTAGGGGATGTATTTACACCTAGCGCCCTAAAGCCTTCGGGTTTGGGAGTCGTTGGTTGAAAGTCCGTTACATGGGTTGCGTTGAGTAGCCTAAGGAAATTGAGCATTGCACAAGTCAGACTTAAGAAATAATTAGCGAGATGGAGCATTAAAATGCACTCACTTCATATAAAGAGCTTGGTTCAAAATGTTGATTTCCCTCGTAGCTATGTGTATGTTATTGAAGGTTTTAGATGTTTTACATGCATATGCATTTATCTGTGTTGATCATTGTTATTGTTGGAGTCATGTTGGGCACACACGCACAGAAACATGCAAATCTTATGTTTGTGAGGTGAGGAGGTGAAAAGTTAAGTTAATGTGTGATGTATTATTAATGTCATAATAGTTGTTGATCTCTGAGGCGTAGGATTCATCTAATTACCATGGTTATTGTTCGATCTCTGTAGTTGCATTCATCGTAGATTAGTATTAGTAGCATTGTGTTTGCTTGACGATAATCAATAGTTCAAGTTTGGGGGAATTTGATGAATAGGTTGAAAACCTATGATTTGATCTCGTTTAGCTTGTTTTATTGTAAGTTTTTAAGTATTGTTCGTATTACTTTTGGTGTTTTGTGTTTATATTGTAGGTATAATGGTTATAGTGAACTTGAAGCTAAAAAGAATGAAATTCGAACGGAATTGATGGAGAAGCGCTGACCGCGCTCTGGCTAGGGTAATTGGTGCGCTGGCTGCGCATGAGCAAGGATAAGTTTCTGCATAAGGAGCGCTGAGCAGCGCTGTAGAGTGAAGGAATGAAGCGCTGACCGCGTGTGAACGGGACCAAGCCTCTGCATAACGAGCGCGGACCGCGCCATATTGTGAAGAGTCCAAGCGCTAACCGCGCCGGACGGACGAGCCGTCAAGATTTAATTGCTTTTAAATGTAAAGTTGAGTAGGAATAGGATTGGAGACTTGTCTAATTAAACTAGGGTTTGTCTATGCTATAAATATCAGTTATTTTATTAGGTTTAGGCTATCTTTTATTCTATATTCTCTTGGATTGCTTGGAGGCTACAAACCCTAGTTTTGAAGATTCAAGCATGTCAAGCTAAGTTCTTTATTTCAATTCTGAAGGGATGTTGAACCTCAGTATCAATTTATGATTTGATTAAGTTTATAATATTTATTTTTTCACATTGATATTTATTCTGATTATCTATATAAATTTTCATGTATGTTATTCAATTGACTAATTTGGTTTCTGTAGGATTAAATTAGTAAATTGATATCATCTGTTAGATTAAGCCATATTTTAAGGAAACGAAGTGTGTCTAATCTAAGTAACAATTAATGATATTTTATTGTGGTCAAGCTTTGAAATATTGTTAAGATTTTTAGAAGACAAGTTAAATAATTCCTGATTGTGTAATTATTGCTTGAAATAATCTAATTCTCATTATTAATGCTTCTATCATATTAAATCTAGACTGATAGTTCTAGGTTGTATGTTATTCTTTTGTTGGCGATCGTCGCATTAGATCTACACTTAAGGAGAATTTTGGGTAATTTGTGATCACGGTTATCTAGGGTTATTAATCTCATTGAAAGGGTAAATAGTATAATAACTTGATTAATTCATAATTGAGAAAAGGAGATACTGAACTGAAGAATTGAAGCTTTTTACTTATTGATATTTTCTTAATTCACTTTAGTTAATTAAACTGTTCACACTAAAAACCCCTAATTCATTGGAAATCATTGGATAACTAAAAGACAATTCACTCTCTGTGGGATCGATCCTTGCTTATTACTATACTAATTCTTGAGTTAGTTGAATAAAGATTAAGGTAAATTTTGTAGTGCTAGACGACAGCTACCAGCGGCTAGGATGGTTGATGAGCTGGAGCCTTAGGAAAATGTTGAAGAGATGGTTGTGAAGGAACCAACTCCTAAGCCAAAGAGAAAGAGGAGAAGGTTTATCTTCAAGGAGTAAAAGCTGAAGAAGGTTAGGTCTTTGGACCTTATAAAAGCAAAATAATGAGGTTCTGAGGGGGAGCACTCCATAACTACTCCTCACTCGCCCAATGAGTCTATCGCACCATCAATGATAATTGAATATGTTATCGCAGACATTGGGATTGAGTTGAGCCCTCCTACTTCTGAGCAACTAATTTCACCAATTGAGGGCGAGCTTCAAGTGACTGTATCCTCAACCCCCCATTGCCTCAAGAAGTAGAAGCAGAAGTAGAGCTAGGTGAAGAACAAGAACTAGAGGTTGAAGTAATTGGTGAAAGGCGAGCTGAGCCAAAAAATGTTTCTGAACCCAGTTGCACTTTTATTTTTGAACAAAGTGGTCAGCTGTATTCTTTTCTTCCCCTCATGTCTTTGTTCCAAGATTTACTTCAAGAAAATCTGAATTTCATCGCATGGCCATTCAAGTCTTATCCTAATGTGATGGTGATTGCACAAAATTATCCTCGAGTCTTCAGGTATGCTACAAGGACTCTCTCTAACAAACCTTTCTATTCTTTCTATAGATATGATAGGATTTCTTTCATAACCAAAATTTTCTTTTTTGTCAAATCTTCATCTCTTAGTTGCGATGACAAGTTCGTAAAGCCATCCTCTACAACTTTTGGCCAATCTGTTGTCCGATTTCGCAATCAATAAATACGTGTAAGTATACACGATCAACAAGTAATAAAGTGGATAAGAATAGTATCGTTCCTACGAGGAATTAATTCTAACGTTTTCCCAAGTTCCAATTTTATATCAAGTCAATCTTATTTAAACGGATGAATTAATTAAAATTACTAATTTAACTAAACATAAATAACTAAATAATAAAATATAATTACATAGATAAATAATTGCATCCCATGCTTCATTCAAATGTCATAACTCTCTATTTAATTATACGGTCATGATGAATTGTTAACCAAGGATTCGTTAGTATTTATATGCCTCTTCCGATGGTCATATAAACAAATCCTTTCTAAATCCACTACAATGGGAATAGAATCAGAAATGAACATCCTAGCTAAATAACTCAATATATTCTTATGTGAATTAAATTAACAAAGATTTTAAGCTTTGATTCTCCAATTGGTTACACATGGCATATAGGTATATCCATATCCTATACACGAATTATGAATTCCATCACATGCAAAAAACACAAACATATGTTATCATATTTAGATCGAACTCTAAATTTCATCTCCTGAATTAATCTAAAGTATCTCACTAATTGTTGGCCAGACAATTAATCTATATGCACAAAATATGATAAGTCAATCCATATGGTGCCAATCAAATAGAAAGAAATTAAATTTAAACTACACAAGGGATTCCATTAAAATCTTAAATTCAAAACATGTTCATAGCAGATAAAATCATAATCACAAAATATTCCACATCAATGAAAGACAAAAATAAATAAAGGTTTAGAGAAGAAAAATTGTCTCCCACAAGTTTCTTATCTCCAAGCTTCACCAATTCATGATCTCCATCTCCATTGATATCTTGTTTGCTCTTGAACTTGGAAGAGAATTAGCCTAATATGGTGTTCATTAGCCTTTTTTCCAACACCTTTTACAATCTCTCAATAACACTATTTATAGTAGTTTATTTTTCCTAACCCTAATATAATTACAATTACAATCCTAATTAAATTTACATACATAATATCCTAATTTCAATAAACTATTATAACAACATTCATTTTCCAAAACTGCTACTGGCTCATTAATTTCCTTCCTTGCATTCCAACTTTAAATATTTACGATTTTGCCATTGAATTTCCTTTTTCCAACAAAATAAAATAAAATAAAAATAATAAAAATAATACTAAATAACATAACATACTTAAAATCTCACAAATTATTAAGTCTAAAACTACCCAAATAATATGTATAAAACCCACATATCACAATCTTCTACTATTATTTTTTATAGTGAATCATTTATTCATTCTTCGTTTATAGAGTCCCAACACTCTACATATGCTATAAATAAACCAAATTCTTCAGTCATAGAGTCCTAACACTTTATTGACCCTGTAAATACACCCAAATCTCCAAACGTAGAGTCCCAACACTCTACGGATGATGTACATAACCCATCTTCTCCAATCATAGAGTACCAAAACCTTACGATCGATGTACATAATACTAGTTCTCCTACATATATACCAACACAAACACATCCTACCTCTCCATCATCGATAAATATTTCAAACATTCTCTCAACACCATTAACATCACCCCTAAATCAATCATCACCTATACAAATTGTATATTATATAACTCCAATACAGATCGTAGAACCTCAAACACGTCCCCTAAGTCATAGATATATACCCTCATTATCTAATAATGAATATTTCGACCTTACCCTTACTTTAACCAATATAAGTCGAAGCGATAAGGTTGGTACTAAAGAGATGCTTGATAGAATAATGGATCGAGTCTTTGAGATTTCTTCCAAGCCTCAGTTTAAAGAGTTGATGGACCTAATTTCTGATGAACTTAATGCTAATCTTGAGCATTATTCCCGTGTTATAGAGCAAAATCTGAAGCGAATTGTAGAAACTTCAGATAATATTACAGAGGAAATGTCTAAGGCTTTCAGGGAAGAACTGAAAGCGCAACTAAAAGATATTACTGAGAATCTGAAGAGAAGAGATGACCGCTACTTTTAGCGCCTTCAGAAATAGAGAAAGGTTGTGCTTGTTCTTCAAGAAGTGAATGACAAGAAGATTTCAGCTCTCACTAAAAAAGTTTTTGAATTGAGCTCCTCTCTCAACGAATTCTTAGCAAGTTGAGTAGATCAAACACTCTATTCAGCGTACTGACAATGCAATTGCACTTATACATATGCAACGCGAGCAAGCCGATTAAAGGTTACAAGAAAATTGTGATGATATAGTACTGTCTCGTAACCAAATGCAAGAGATAGTGTACAGTGTCCAAGAGCTTTCGGTTGAAATATATGGGCTTAATGCTGACAAAAAGGGGAGGAGGAAAGTACAAGAGAAAGGAGAAGGAGAGTAACACTTTCTAGAGAGCAACAACATCAATCTATACCCCTCTTCAAGTAGTCCCAATAAGTGATCGAGGCCACTCCAGTCAAATTGGATCGTTGAGTGTAGTAACAACAATTGGCTCACGACTTCCATCCAATGATCTCATATTCGAAAAATAGAAGTCTTCAATGGATTCATATCCAAGAGGAGCAAAGATTCAATATGCCTATTCTTGGCCCTCAAGCTTCTGTTGAGGAGATGCAAAGAAGGGAAGTTGAAGGTAGAGAGGCATATAATCGTAGAGTTGCATCTGAGAAGAAGTGTCTCTCAAGAGAGAAAGGGGGAAGCAAGAGGAAGATGTAATAAAAAATTTGTAATTTTTTATTATTCTTCATTTTAAACCATTATACATTTGTACAAATTCCACATACATAATAAAACTCATTCTTTCGATGTAGAGATATAGTTTCTTACTGTATGATAAGGCATGTTTATTATTTATGTTCTGTGCATCGTAGAATTGATGTTTGTTCTAAAATTACTAGTTTTGTCATCATCAAATACGGGGAGATTATTAGGAATGGTTATGTCCTGCATATTAATTTGATGGTGTGATTATAATGTATATTTATTTCAGTAAGTTTTTGTAAAGTTCTTATCTGAGAAATCTATGTACAAGGACTTAGAAATAGAACGATCAAACTTGTTAGGTTGATCCTTTGAGTTGATTCAATGAATATGTAACAAGATCAAATCGATCACATAGTATTATTAAACAATCGTAGAGTTACTCTACCATTTTGTATAGATTATAAGTATTCACAGAGTTAACTTAGTTATCGTAGAGAATTAGCAAAAATAAAGTAAAGGTACAAGAGACAGCAAGATTGTAGAGCTATCTTAGGCATCATAGGGCTGTTAGAGTATTTAAAGAAGTCTGCAAGTCTTCCCAAGCATCGTGAAATACTATTTTGTAGAGCAGAAAGTAGATCATCATATAGCAGATCGTAGAGCAAGACGTAGAATTCAACTCTAAGTTCTTCATCACTCTACCATCAGCCAATTTCGTAGAGCATGTCATAACTATCTCCAGACTGACAATTTCAGAGGGTCCCCAAGCGAAGATTCCAAGACACTTCTCACCATCTTCAAATTCAGATAAGAAGAACCAAGAGTGGTTAGTCTAAACTGCTAGATAGAAGATGTGACACCACTAACATTTCGTATATGAGACTGATGTCTGATGTGACCTGGCCAGAACTGAAAGAAAGCCTAGTGGCCAGTCTATAAGTCAACATCAGAGAACAACTTGAGCAAACATTAAATGCACCAACGGAAACTCTCCAACGGGATAATTTTTAGAAGTCTATAAAAGGCGTATAAGGATTCAAATCCAAGTACGAATCACATAATAAAAAACTGAACCTCTGTCAAAGTATTCAAAGATCTACTCAACGATTCAGAACAACTTGTTCAAAGCTGCTAAGTACCTGAAGAGATCAAGCCTCATTGAAAAGGTTAACAACACCT
Organism: Panax stipuleanatus; assembly: GCA_020205555.1. Taxonomy (NCBI): domain Eukaryota; kingdom Viridiplantae; phylum Streptophyta; class Magnoliopsida; order Apiales; family Araliaceae; genus Panax; species Panax stipuleanatus. Next base: position 14,442,111 of record CM035116.1, read on the forward strand.
AACCCAATCAATATTTAGTTGTGATTTAACTTGGTCTCAGTGACCATTATACCGAGACTAAGTGACTCGAAGGAATCTAAGTGATTTAGAGGTCTAAGTGACTTGGTTTGTGTGATCGAATTGCCAAGACTAGGTGACTCGAAGGAACCTTAGTGGTTCAGTTGTAATAGATCTTAGTGATCTGGTCTTTGTGATCTATCCTTAGTGGATATCCTACTTATTGAAGTAGAAAAGTGGACTAGGAGTTGTTTCCACTTTGAACCACTTAAAAAGATCTTGTGTTATTTAATTTCATTCATATAACTGTTGTATCTGTTATATCTGTTATATATATGCTAAGTGGTTAACATCCATATAACTAAATTTAGAACTGAGATTTCTTTCAATCTTTAAGGGGAGTTTTCCAAATTAATATTCTGTTGTGCTAAGATTAATTGAACTAATTATTTATCAGGTAACAACTCTTTAAACAAGCAAAAGTTTTAAAGATCTAATCAACCCCCCCCCCCCTTTTAGATCTCTGTTGTGCCGCCTGGAAAAAAACCAAATCTAACTTTAAGTTGATGATAAATACTTTTAAAATCAATTTTAGAAAAATCACAAGTACCATGCAGTTCTTATAGCATATTATCTTGACAAAGAATAGGGTAGCGATACATTACATAAATTTTGTTGACCTCTCAGAAATCAATATTCGATCTCCACGTCCTATCCTTCTTAAGCACACAGATCTCATGAATGACACATGAACTCATGCTTTCTTTCACAAACTTTTTCCTTATCAACTCATCAACCTGTTTTTGGGACTCCTTCATCTCCTCGGGATCGAACCTGTAAGCTAGTCGAATTGGAATGATAACACTGGGTATGATATCAAACTAAACTAGAGAAACAACAGAACTAGATAAAGAAGAGTTAAACTAGTTAGTATTCAAAAATGTCTCTTTGTACAAACGTACAATCATCAGCAGTTTAAAATATAATACTCTTTCCAAATCACTCTTTTTTTCACAGTCACTTATTTTTCTCTCTTCTTTTCTCTCAATCTTTCTTTTGTTTTTATTCTCACTCTTTTTAATATTTTTTTTGGTTTCAACCTTGCTTTTATCTGTTTCCTCTTTTTCACTCTCAATCTTTCGATTATTCTCTTTCATTTGTTCATTCTCTTGCTTTTGATCACGATCTTTTTGTAAGTGCATTAGATCCTTATGGAATTTCTCGGGTGTCATAGAACAAAAAGTGACTGATCTTTAATTATACAAAAATGAGTACTGATTCATAAAGCCGTCATGCTTCACGAGCTTGTCAAATTGCCATGATCTCCTAAGTAACAAATGACAAGTATGCGCTGGACCTACATCGCATTGTATTTCATCTTCATATCTGTCAATGTTAAGAGAAACTGACACATATATATTCACCTCTACCTCTTCACAATCGTTGATCACTTTCAACTTATAAGGTTGAGGATGTGCAATTGTAGACAGACCTAGCTTCTCCACCATTGTACTGCTAGCAATATTAGTACAAATATCACAATTAATTTTTACACTACATATCTTTTTTTGGACAAGAAACCTAGTATAAAAGATATCCTTTTGTTGCATTATATCTTCCACTTTAACTTGCACACTAGCTTGTAGCTTTTCTCGTCACCAATGACTTCTCATGGGTAGTAACATGATCTTCTTCAAATTTGACCTCCATCGGCTAAAACCAACATGCCTCCAACCCCTTATTGTAACGCCTGAAAAATTCAGACGTTTATGTAAATGAATTTTATTTGATTATTTGAATAAAATCATATTTTATATGTATTAAAGTGAGTAAACTATTTCTAGGTCGTTCTATGACTTAGAAGACGTGAGTATGGCAAGGATTATGGCTACGTGCTAGAAATAATTGATGTGAATTTATAAGACGAAAATAAAATATTTTTGAGAAAAAGACGAAATAGACACTATTCACATATCAAACCCAAAGGTTAGGGTTTGAGACCATAAGTCTTTTTGGGAGTTTGGAATGTTAGAATGGCATTCCGTCGAAAGATTTGACGGTAATATACCGTGAAAAGTTAAGTTGGCCGAAAAAAGTTTTCTTGGGAGGAAATCACTATTCATCCATTTTTGCTCGGGAATTATTATTAATTTTGAGAAACGCGTAATGATAGAATTTCAAGGCGGGAGGGAATATGTAATAATATTTCATTTATAGCTCGCGAAGTTTTCGCTTGCGGACTTAAAAACCGTAATCGTTAGGGAAAGTGAAACCTAATGATAATTATGTAAGTATAATAATAAATGATTATTATACGGAATGAATACGAGTATAATACGAGGTATTATACGAGTGTAATACGAAGAGGATACGAGAATTAATACGATGTATAATATAAATTTTATACGAAGTAAATACTTTCAATTTGAATTAATTTTTAATACCCTAGCTTGTTATTCCATTTCCCTTACATTTCTTGTATAGATTAGGAGTAGATTAGTGTTAGATTAGGGTTTATTTAATTAGTTAGATTCTAGGGTTAGATTAGAGAAGAAGATTGAAGCAATAGATTGACATTGAAGATCCACACTTGGAGAAAGAACAAATATTTGCAATTTCTATCTCTTCACTCTCCTTGTATTCAATTTGTATTTGGATAATGTATAATCTACTTGTGGATAATATATTCGAGTTGTCTATGTCTTAAATCATATTTTGAGGTTTCAATGGAACCTAATGAGTAGTTTAATTTGATATTCCTTCCATGATGGTCTTATTTGATTACTATGTGTTTGTCTATTACGATGTATGCTTTCATTGCTTAATTGAGTCATGACCAATTACTGTGATAACCCACATGGGATTGAAAGACGAAGTGTGGGTTTAGATCTAATCGTAGTAGTGGGCGATTGTACATTCACATGGCGTTGAACATATGATTTGTGCTTAGGATAGACATATACCGAAGCACCGCTCGTAGTCAATAGAGGACTTGACCTTAAACCCTATTTATTTGTAAACACTATAGACATATAGGGGTTTAGATTATGTGGGTGTTCACGTGCGTTCTATCATCTGTGGATTGCACGTGATATGGATTAGGTGCATCGAAAGATGGCCTTCTCTTACCTTCGTGTTCTCGGCTAACAACTGTAATGATTAATTTGACCTAATTGGAAGTGTGTCAACTTAGACGAATCATTAGGGGAAATTGGAATCTCTTATCTTCATTATCTGATTTTAACTCTAGAATTAATTAGTTTAAGTTAATTGCTTGCCTAGTTTAACTTAGTTTTAATTCATTCTCTTTACCATCCGTTTAAATAAGACTGAGATGATTATGTGTTAGTGGTTTGGTGTCTTTTATCCATTAATTCTCTGTGGGAAGATATCTATACTTACTCTTTATTACTCGTTGGCTGCGTATACTTGCGCGTTAATTGTGTCATCATCTAATCGAACCAACAAGTTTTTGGCGCTGTTGTCGGAGAATTATTTGGATAACTATTTGCCAACATTAGTTTCAATCAAATTAGTCTTAATTTAAACTTTTTATTTTTGTTTAATTCTCTTCCGATATTCTCTTCTCAGGTACAATGGACTTAAATTTCTATCCACGGAATGGTACAAGGGAACAGCAACCAAGGGAAACAAACAATGATGGCGTCAACCCAATCGCAACACTTTCAGCATAGCTAGAGGAGCTCTCGAGGAAGCTGGATACTGTTTCAGCCCAACAGAGTCGAGAGCCAGTGACTTCATATGACTATGGTGCTAGAGCTTATATGAGCCATCAGAAGCCTATCAGTTATAGATAGGAGCAGTATGGGGGTGAGTACTTCCACAGTGAGCCGTACACCAATTATCAGCAAGATTGGGGGTATCACCCGAGCCCTTCCGAAAACTACTATCAAGACCAATACTGTGAGCAGAGTCCAATTTTCACACCCGAACCCACTTATCAATCCCCATGGTTTCAAGGAGAACAGTCTACCATGGACATCCTGGATAGAGCCTTAGCGAAGCAAGAGGAGATGAATAGGAGCCAAGAAGAATCGAACCAAAACTTTCTGAACCAGATGGCCCTAATCAACAATCCTTCAACAAATGAGCCTCAGTACATGGATCTCGAGACTGAAACTAAAAAGGAAGGATTGGACAATTCATGGGGAAATTCCATAGTAACAACACAGGAGACCTCAGTTGAGCAAGAGCAGTCAAGCGAGAATCTCCAGAATTGGGCAAATCAGAATAACATGGCCTTGATGAAAGAGGAGTCGATTGAGCAAGGGCTACAGACTCAGAATCTTCAGAATCAGCTCTCTCAAGTAGTAGAAGCCGTGAGCAAAGGACCTCAGAACTCCAGTGAGTTTCAGTACATGAATTCTGAGGATGAAGCAGAAGAGGAGATCTTGATTGAGCAAGAGTATTCAAATGAGGATCTTCAGATTTGGGTGGAGCAGATTAGCACGACATTAAATAAGGATGAGGTATATGAACAAGAGACAACAATGCAAGATCTTGTACCTCCAATGAATGTTGCCATGAGTTACGAGCCTCAAAAAGATCGGTGCTATGACATGGGTGCAGAAACTGATAGAGAATCTGAAGTGCAATTGCAGCTGGATGAGCCGAAAGCAATGGAAATAGAGGAGCCAATTGGGGATGTGGAGTATGAATGTGAACCAACAGTGAAAATCCACCAAGAGCCTTCTCAGCCTTCGTGGAACAAGCCAGTCAAGTTTGCACACCCTTGCCCCCTTGGAAGCCATATTACAGAGCCGGATCTTGATGATATGAGAAAGTCTTCCAGCTTCAAACCATGGTGGTCAGAAGAGAAGAGAATAGAAGAAGAGTCCGTTGTGTGGTCTATGCCTCCATGCCCCGATCATTTCACATACACAGTGGAACCATTGCCTAGCTCCCCTACCTTTTGTCCTGGGAATTCATATACATATCCGACGCTAGGTAGTTTAAATTCGAGTCCTCCTCTATTGGGAAGCCTCCAAAAGCATATAGCAATTCTGATGGATGGAGGGGTTCTCCAATATTGTCGGGGAGTCGGATAGCAGTGGTCAGACATAGTCTAGCTAGAGGACTATAAATCAAGCGCTCGATGGGAGGCACCCCATCATTTCTCTTTCTCCCTCCTTATTTAATTCTCTATTTCCTTCTTTCTATCATACTTCCCTCCCCCTTGTTTAATTCTTATTAGTTTAGTATTTAGTTTAAAATTTTTAAATGCTCGTAGATTAGGAGTTCCATGCCTACATTTTTGAACTTAGGCATTAGTGCATATCTTTTTGGGACCATGAAGCTTATGGCACATATTTTGATACACTTGCACATTACGTATACGCACTTAGAGAATTTTTTGAGAATTTGAATGCATATATCTTTCCATGTTTAATTCTCTTGATGTAAATAGTTAATATACTTTTGTTAGTATAAGAGGGCTTAATAAAGATGTTATGCTTTCTCTCAGGTCAAAGTTGCTGGATAGAATGCAAACTTAAAGCCAACCTCATTGCCTAGCAAAAATCAGCAGCAGAAAAATCTGATGGCCCGCATGGTCGCGCCTAATTCAAGGCATTACCATGCTCGGCCGTGCCACATGCAGACTGGGCCTGACTTGCAGATTTTGGGGGGCACCAATTCATATCAATTATCAACAGCACCCAAGCCTCAGCCCCTCTAATCCCAAACCCTCAAGTTCCTTCATGCAATCTCCCATCTCTTCCCTCTCATTCAATCCCCCCACTACAAGCCTTAGTTTTGAAAACCTCCTACCTCCTCAATCCGAAGTACCAATTCTCATCCGACTCATCCTCTCAACCTGATCAATTGGGATAGTGAGTGTGGGATCTCTAGTAGAGCAAGATTGATATGGAGCTGGGTTGGTTCGTTGAGTATAGTGTTGAGCGGGGTTTATTTTACAGAGCTGAGAGAGACGGGGAAACTTCTGAGAGGGCTCCACTTCATTTCATGCAGCATCAGAAGTCGAATAAGGGAGTTTCTTTTTACCTTTACCTTCAATGAGGACATTGAACATTTTAAGTTTGGGGGTATTGATTTTGTTTTTGCATGTAGTTAGTTCATTTCATGTTGTGTTAGTTACATTTAGTGCATGTAGGTTGTTTTTGTTAAAATTTGTGAAAATTTTAAAAAAATTCTTTTATTTTTGCATTCTGTGTTAAAGCATACTGCATGAATCCAGTTTTCAGTTGGTTAGTTATGTATGTTGCCTGTGAAGAAATTGAATTCACTTGATTTTCGAACTGATTTGAGACTTAAGCTTGATTTGAAGGTCATATATGTAAATCCTTATCTGTCAGATACTGTGTAACCAGTTAGCACAATAGAGTAACCATCATGACATGCTTAGTTTAAATGTTTACATACTTGTCTTCTGGTGGAAAATCTATGTTTTAATAAAAGAGTTTCAGTTCTTATATGATAATAACTAGACTGTTAAAAGCTTAAGTTTGGGGGAAACAGGGGTCATGCATGATTTATGCGGGGAAATGGAGCATAAGACGCACTCCCTTGCAGAAAAAGAAAAAGAAAACAAAAGAAAAAAATTAAGAAAAAGAAAAAGAAAAAAAATAGAATAAACACTTCGGCTACGTCGAGTTCTGTGGCCTTTGATATTCGAGCAAGTAAGCCCTAGGGGTGTCTCTACACCCAGCGCCCTAAGGCCGTCTGGTCTGGGAGTCGTTGGTCGAAAGCTCGCTACATGGATATCATTAAAGAGCCTAAGAGAACTAGGCATTGCACGGTCGATAGTGTACACGGGAAAGTGCGAATACGCCCTTGTGAATAATAAGACCTTAATGAAAACCCCCTGTTGACTCTTAACTCTAGTAATGAACGGTCTTAGTTAGAACTTATATGATTTACTGTTTTTCTTAAGTTAAAGCTTGTTTTTTCCCTAAGAAGCATAATAGGTGAGTTATTTATATGAATGCATATCTAATGGTCATCAGTGCTGACAGTTTTGGATTTGCATAATATGCCTTATGGTCTTGTTTTGGGTAGCTTATCTGTTCGACTATCTCGTGGTTTTTTGAGGCATTGCTTTGAAAGTTCAATGCTGGCTGGGAACTTGGATTCGCATTCATGATAGCGTAGGTTGCATACATTGTAGATACTGCATTGCATCTTTTGTTTAGTTTTGTTTTGGTTGCTTGAGGGCAAGCAACGTTTAAGTTTGGGGGTATTTGATAAGTGGCTTTTATGACCACTTATTCGGATAGTAACCAACTCATTCTGTTGCTTAAACTCAAGTATCATTGTGCGTTTGATGTGTTTTTGCTTTGTTTTGTAATTTTCAGGTTTAGAAACTCTCCATGTGCAAATTGAGCTTAAAAGGGCAAAAGAACTCTTAAATGGGGCAAAGCACTGAAATGGGCTTAAAGCATGAAGATAGCATGGGTGAGGAAGTAATGAAGGTGATGCCACGGGTCTAGAGGCCAAACGGAGCAAGAATGGCATTTGAAGCAAAAATGGGAAGGATATGCAATCCGCACATAGTTTGGGGGGTTTATGTTCATTTTATGTTCTTGGATTAGAGCTTGGGTTATATTGTAGAGCATCTTATAAGCTTTTCAGAATATCTTGAATCATCCCAATCGGAGTTCGGAGGCGAGAGTTATGCCCCGTATACCAACGGACGTTAAACTTCACGGTTTTGAGTTTTCATGCATAGCTGTCACTTGGAGCTCAATTACAGCCTTCATTTATCCATTATTTCTCAATGCTCAAAGAATGAAAGTTGTAGACCTCTTCGAGAGCTTCGATTTGACAGGTGGCAGGCCTCGTAACTCCTCCCGGATCAAACGTTATGGCCGTTTTACCAGAAGACTCTGCAGTAGAAAAACCTTGGCGCGGGCGCGCGGATTGTAGTGAATTTTTGGGCGCGGCCGCCCCAGTCCCCAGCTGTGCCAGACTTAACTTTTCAATTGAACGGGACTTGGCTTTTGAGTGGGATATAAGGGGACTCGTTTGGGGCAAGAAAGAGCATCAGATATTGGCCTTAAGCCCTAGCCCTAGCTTGTTATTCCATTTCCCTTACATTTCTTGTATAGATTAGGAGTAGATTAGTGTTAGATTAGGGTTTAGTTAGTTAGTTAGATTCTAGGGTTAGATTAGAGAAGAAGATTGAAGCAAGAGATTGACATTGAAGATCCACACTTGGAGAAAGAACAAATATTTGCAATTTCTATCTCTTCACTCTCCTTGTATTCAATTTGTATTTGGATAATGTATAATCTACTTGTGGATAATATATTCGAGTTTTCTATGTCTTAAATCATATTTTGAGGTTTCAATGGAACCTAATGAGTAGTTTAATTTGATATTCCTTCCATGATGGTCTTATTTGATTACTATGTGTTTGTCTATTGCAATGTATGCTTTCATTGCTTAATTGAGTCATAACCAATTACTGTGATAACCCACATGGGATTGAAAGACGAAGTGTGGGTTTAGATCTAATCGTAGTAGCAGGCGATTGTACGTTCACATAGCGTTGGACGTATAATTTGTGCTTAGGATAGACATATACCGAAGCGCCGCTCGTAGTCAATAGAGGACTTGACCTTAAATCCTATTTATTTGTAAACACCATAGACATATAGGGGTTTAGATAATGTGGGTGTTCACGTGCGTTCTATCATCTGTGGATTGCACGTGATATGGATTAGGTGCATCGAAAGATGGCCTTCTCTTACCTTCGTGTTCTCGGCTAACAACTGTAATGATTAATTTGACCTAATTGGAAGTTTGTCGACTTAGACGAATCATTAGGGGAAACTAAAATCTCTTATCTTCATTATTTAATTTTAACTATAGAATTATTTAGTTTAAGTTAATTGCTTGCCTAGTTTAACTTAGTTTTAATTCATTCTCTTTACCATCCGTTTAAATAAGACTGAGATGATTATGTGCTAGTGGTTTGGTGTCTTTTATCCATTAATTCTCTGTGGGACGATATCTATACTTACTCTTTATTACTCGTTGGCCGCGTATACTTACGCATTAATTGTGTCATCATCTAATCGGACCAACATATGTTATGCAAGCTTTCTGAACTCTTGTCTGTACGTAATGTCCGACAAGTGTCAATATGCATGGTTGCTTATGCATGACCTGTTGTTGAATAGTCGATGCCATTTCCTTCGGCTAGACGTATATGTAAAGTATTTTGATTAATTTCCATAAATCTTTCAAAGTATTCTTGATGTGCTATCCTATGCCAATTACTTTGGTACGAATTCCGATGTAAACCTGAGTATGAATACACAACAGTTTTAAATGTTGTTAATTCGGCGGGTACTTGAAGTTGCCAAAAAGCTTAAACGTGAAAACATTTATGGATGGAGTGTTGATCAACATAGAGTACTACAGGCTGATCACCTGGAGGTGCTCGTAAGTTATATCGGGCTTACGGTCTTGTACTGGGTTGTACTTTTATGAATGGAAATGGAAAAGAATGTTCATGGTATTTGACCAGCTCAGATTCTTAAGTGACTATATGTCCTTGAGAATGATTTTAAAGGAATTCAAAACATTATCTTGATTATTCCTACTACTTCATAACTTTTGTACAGTTATGGAGAATGAAGTCATATAATTCTTGATTTTGTGGTTGCAAAGTAAACATTAAACTTGATGAGCTAGTTATGCTCATTCTTGCTTATAATCATATGTTTCAGCTAAGGGCTATCGGATCGAAGGTTCCGGTAAGGACAAGGGCAAGTCCAAGATGAATACTTAGATATCCTTGTAATAATGTAGTATTAATGTTGTAATAAATAATATTATGACACCAAATGAATGTAAAGGTTATGAAGAACTTGGGAAGGAAGTATTATAATGAAATGTTTAAGTAAATTTATACAGGTTTTTTGAAATATTCAATTGAATGTATGAGTAGATAGTAGTACTGTGTAGCACCATATCTAGGGTTTGAAAGTACCCGAATTTTGGGGCGTCACAGGTTGGTATCAAAGCCTTAGGTTATAAAACTTAAGGGGGGGAAAAACCTTAAGCGATAACCTTGAGCAGAGAAGTAGAAGTTATAAGTAAATAAAACTCGGGTAGAGTTTTAATGAGAAAAGTAACCTTAAACATATTAAATGTGATACATGTTTATATTATTTTGATTGTTTACTAATCAAGCTATTTGTGTCTTATTGTAGATGTCAAGAGATATGACTTCATATAGCGATGAGGAGTCAATCAACATTATAGAGAATGCACCAATGCCAGTAGCAGAGGTGTCAATAGTGAACATAGCAGATGCTGAAGAGGAGGATCCGTCAGAGGATGCAAATAATTTTGACCATGCCACACTGTTTGATGGTATGTCGGAAGAGGAATAGAAGTGGTATCCTTTACTCCGGTACTACCTACGGAGGAGGAGGCGATGTCACCAGGGGAGTCTATGAAGGCTCTGTTCATGGTTGTTTTGGACAGAAATGTCCAACTGGGTAAGGAAGTGCGTGACCTCAAGCAAGAGGTTCACGATATATAGGAGGATAAGGAAGACATGGAGGTCTTTTAGGAAATTGAGCACGACAAAAGAGTGTTGGCGAAAGACAAAGTCTGGGACCTAAAACTAGAGGTCCAGGAGTTGAAAGTTGAGATTCTGAATAAGAAGAAAAAGATCATTCGGATGTCCTATATATATAAAAGTTCGCTCGAGGATTACTAGCACCAGATTTCTGAGTATCCAGTGGAGGAGGGACAGACCCGGCATACTATTAGCCGGAATATAGTGGCTAGTATGGCGGATGCGAATTACGAGAATGTCGTGAGGCAGATGTAGTCTGGTAGTATGTATAGAAGGAATAGCTTGTAAATAGTGTGTAGTTTGTAGTGACGTAAAACCCTCTTTTGTATAATTAAATGGTAGTCGTTTGTAAATCCCAATTTTTGGCAAGCAATTGCTGGATAGTATTGTAAATGGCTATGGCCATGTAATGAAGAAGAGTTAAAGTTTTAATACAACAAAAAGAAGTATTTTAATACAAGAAGTTTATTGAAATGCTTGGCAATGTGTTTATGTTATTATTACTTGCAAATAATAACAAACAGAAAGAAGTAAATAATAACGGAACTTTATTTACGTTAACAGGAAAATGCCTCCGAAATGACAGCAAAGAACTCGACAAGCAGAGCCACTTAACATGGAGGAGGAAGGGGTTCCAAATACCCCGATGCAGGAATTTGTTACCCTAATGACTGCAGCCCTTAAAGAGGCTAGAGGGGGTGTGAGATTGAATCCTGGGGTAATAGTTGGTACTAACTTTAAGGACTTTAAAAGCGTAGGCCCTCCGGAGTTCAAAGGAACTATGGATCCTAACGCTGCCCAAGCTTGGGTAAAGGAAATCGAAAAGGCATTTGTGATAACAAATGTCAAAGAAGAGCAGAAGATTCCTTTTGCCATTTATATGATGAAAGGAGAGGCTAACTTCTGGTGGGAGGCGAACCAGGGTAGAGCTGAGTTCTAAAATGCTACGTGGGACAAGTTTAAGAAGACTTTCTTCGAGAACTATATCCCCACTAGCATGCAGAGTAAGATGGAGGTCCAATTTTTGGAATTGAAGCATGGGGATATGACCGTTCCCCAATATTCTGCTAGGTTCATTGAACTAGCAAGATTTTTTCCACACCAAGTGGACACCGAAGCAAGGAAGGCGAAGAGGTTTGAGCTAGGTTTGAAACCTTGGCTCTATAACCGAGTTTCTGTTTTCCAAAGTGAAATCTTTGGAGCGGTGTTGGAGAAGGCTATAATAGCCAAGGGTGGTAGTGAGGCCTTGAGCCTATACCAAAAGGAAAAGAAGAATAAGAATAAATTTGACGGAGGCGTTAAACAAGAGGGAGCAAGCGGGGGTTTTAGTGCATCGAAGAGAAAGGTGTTCATTGGAGGAATTATCGGGGCAAGGCAGGGAGAATCTAAGAGAAGGATCGAGCCATGCAAGACATGTGGGAAGGCTCATCTTGGAGTTTGTCTCAGGGGGAAAGCGGTATGCTACTGTTGTGGACAAGAAGGGCATATTGCGCCTAGCTGTCCCAATCCTAAGAAGGGTACATCATGCTTTGCGTGTGGGTCACCGGACCACTTTGCAAAGAACTGTCCGAAGAAGGGATCAAATAGTGGAAAGGGAGCTAGTGGTGCTAAGCTAACAATTGGTGGTCATGTACAGCAAGGTAAGCTGATGGCCCAAACTTTTAATATGACGTTCCAGGATGCAATGGCATCGAGCGATGTCATAGTAGGTATTATCCCGGTCAACAGTGAGAATGCTTATGTGTTGTTTGATTCGGGTGCTACTTGTATGTTTATAGCATGTGAATTTGCTAAACGATTAGGGTTACTCCCCGAAAAACTTGTAATACCTTCAAACGTTAAGGTAGAAAATGAAGAAATAATTCCTATTGACTTTATTAATAGGAATTATTGTGTGGAGATAAGGGGTAAGAAGTTATTGGTAGATCTTATACCGATAAAATTGGGGGAATTCAATGTAATTCTTGGGATGGATTAGTTAGTTAACCATGGATTATCGATTGCCAAAAGAAAAGTGTAAACCTTCAAATTTCTAAGAAACCCAAGGTAGTGTTCTACGGTAGTAAATCACCAGGACGCTCTTGTTGTCTAACCACGACGCAAGCCAAGAAGTTATTGAGGAAAGGAGGTGAAGGTTACTTGTACCATGTTGTTGATACCCAGCGAGTGGGAGCGACATTGGACCAATTACCTTTAGTCAATGAGTATGTGGGTGTATTTCCGAGTGACTTACCAGGTCTTCCACCTGATCGGGAGACCGAGTTCGTTATAGACCTTGTGCCAGGAATGACACCAGTTTGAAAGGCACCGTATCGTATGGAGCCAGTGGAATTGAAGGAATTGATGATTCAATTGCAAGAACTATTAGACAAGAAGTACATTCAATCGAGTGTTTCTCCATGGGTAGCACCGGTACTGTTTGTAAAGAACAAAGATGGATCGTTGAGGCTTTGTATCAACTACCGAGAGTTGAACAAACTAACGATCAAGAATAAGTACACATTGCCCAGGATCGATGATCTCTTTGATCAGTTGAAAGGGGCAAAATATTTTTTGAAGATAGATTTACGGACGGGGTATCACCAGTTGAAGGTTAGAGCGAAGGATGTACCGAAAACAACATTTAGGACTCGTTACGGCCATTACAAGTTCTTAGTGATTTCATTTGGGTTGACGAATACGCCAGCCACATTCATTGGCATGATGAACAGAGTGTTCAAACAGATTTAGACAAGTTCGTCATGGTGTTCATAGATGATATTCTAGTCTATTTAAAGAAGAAAGAAGATCACGTTGAACATTTAAGATTAGTGCTGGAAGCACTACGCAAGGAAAAGTTGTATGGAAAATTCACTAAGTGTGAATTTTGGTTAGAGAGAGTGCAGTTTTTGGGTCACGTCATCGACATGGAAGGGATTTCAATTGATCCAGCGAAGGTGGAATCAGTGATTAACTGGGAACAACCGAAAACTGCCGACCGAGGTGCAGAGTTTCCTAAGGTTAGCGGGTTACTATCGGAGGTTCATTCAGGACTTCTCTAAGATAGCTACACCGTTGAAAAATTTGACACGGAAGACCGTGAAGTATGTATAGACAGAAAAATGTGAAGACATCTTTCAAGAGCTGAAGAAGAGGTTAAGTCAAGCACCGGTACTGTCTATACCGGATGAGATAGAGAATTTTATAGTTTATAGTGATGCGTCGCATAAAGGAATGGGTTGCGTGCTCATGCAGCATGACAAGGTTATTGCGTATGCATCTAGGTAGTTGAAGGAGTATGAGAAAGTTTATCCTACTCATGACCTTGAACTCGCCGTGGTGGTTTTTGCCTTAAAAATGTGGAGGCATTACCTTTACGGGGAGAAATGTGAGACATACACAGATTATAAAAGTCTGAAGCATATCTTTACACAGAAGGAGTTGAACATGAGACAACGTAGATGGTTGGAGTTGATAAAGGACTACGACTGTGAAATCCTGTATCACCCAGGGAAGGCAAACATGGTGGCCGACGCTTTGAGTAGAAAGGGTCGGGAAAAGCTGTCGATGTTAACAACTCAGAATGAGTTGTTAACAGAGATGGCAAGGATGGAGATAGAGGTCAGTTGTCCAAGTGAAGAAAGGGAGAAGTTGTTTGCAATGGAGATTCAACCTTCGATTGTGGAGAAGGTGAAGGAAGTACAACTTAGAAATGAGGAGTACGAACAGATTAAGAAGAAGATTGCGAACAATACAGAAGATAAGTGTAGTCTTGATAACGAGGGGCTATTAAGATTTGAAGTACGAATTTAGGTTACGTATGAGCCAGAATTGAAAGAAGAGATAGTGGATGAAGCTCATCACTCGAGGTACTCGATTCATCCTGGTAGTACCAAGATGTATCAAGACCTTCGGCAGAATTTTTGGTGGGCCAACATGAAGAGAGAGATAACGGAGCATGTCAGTAGGTGCCTAACTTGTCAAAAAGTTAAAGCCGAACATCAACGACCCAGTGGTTTGTTACAATCATTGGAGATACCAGAATGGAAGCAAAACACGATGGACTTTGTGGTAGGACTTCCGACGACGCAGAAATGATACGACGCTATTTGGGTAATAGTGGATCGTCTGACGAAGTCGGCTCATTTCCTGCCGATAAGAGTTAAGTATAACCTGGATCAGCTAGCTAAGCTTTATGTCAAAGAGATTGTCACAAGACATGGAGTACTAGTTTTGATTGTGTCAGATCGCGATTCGCGTTTCACATCGAATTTCTAGAAGAGTTTGCAAGAGCAGATGGGAACACAACTGAGGTTGAGCATGGTGTATCATCCACAGACGGATGGACAAAGTGATAGGACAATTCAAATACTGGAAGACATATTAAGTTCTTGCGTTATGGATTTCAAGGGTAGTTGGGACGATCATCTACCGTTGGTAGAGTTCGCCTATAACAACAGTTATCACGTAAGTATAGGCATGCCGCCTTACGAAGCGCTGTATGGATGAAAGTGCAGAACCCCTCTGTGCTGAGATGAAGAGGGAGAACGTCAAATGTTGGGGCCTGAAATGGTACAACAAACGGCGGAAGTGGTTAAGTTGATACAAACTCGTCTAGTAGCAACTAAAGACAAACTGAAAAAGTATACCGATCCACATCGAAAGAACAGAGAGTTTGAAGTCGGTTTGTACGCGTTTCTAAAGGTGTCGCCTTGGAAAGGGAAGATACGCTTCAAGAAGAAAGGAAAGTTAAGTCCTAGGTTTATAGAACTTTTCCAGATTTTTAGAAGGGTAGGAGAGGTAGCATATGCATTAGCATTACCTCCAGAGTTGGGGAATATCCACAACATGTTTCACGTGTCGGTGTTGCGTCCCTATAAGCCCGATTACAAGCACGTAATCGGGTATGAACCTATTCAGGTTGAGAAAGACTTGACATATGAAGAAGTTCCTATTCAAGTGATTGATAGGAAAGAACAAGTCTTGCGAAGTAAAATAATACCTTCGGTGAAGGTGATATGGAGGAACCACAATGTCGAATAAGCAACGTGGGAACTCGAAGATAAGATGAAGAAGACCTATCCCCATTTATTTGATTAATTTGTATTGTAATTCTGGGGACAGAATTCTTATAAGGGGGGAGAATGTAACGCCCGAGAAATTCAGACGTTTATGTAATGGAATTTTATTTGATTATTTAAATAAAATCATATTTCATGTGTATTAAAGTGATGAATCTATTTCTAGGTCGTTCTATGACTTAGAAGATGTGAATATGGCAAAGATTCTGGCTACGTGCTAAAAATAATTAATGTGAATTTATAAGACGAAAAAAAAATATTTCTGAGAAAAAGACGAAATAAGCACTATTCACATATCAAACCCTAAGGGTTAGGGTTTGAGACCTTAAGTCTTTTTGGGAGTTTGGAATGTCGGAATGGCATTCCGTCGAAAGATTTGATGGTAATATACCATGAAAAGTTAAGTTAGCCGAGAAAAGTTTTCTCGGAAGGAAATCACTATTCATATATTTCTGCTCAGGAATTATTATTAAAATTTCGAGAAATGCGTAATGATATGATTTTAAGGCGAGAGGGAATATGTAATAATATTTCATTTATGGCTCGCGTTATTTTCTCTTGCGGACTTAAAATCCGTAATCGTTAGGAAAGTGAAACCTAATGTTAATTATGTAAGTATAATAATAAATGATTATTATACGGAATGAATACGAGTATAATACGAGTGTAATATAAAGAGGATAAGAGAATTAATACGACGTATAATATAAATTTTATACGAAGTAAATATGTTTAATTTGAATTAATTTTCAATAACTAAACCCGTGGGTAGAATAGATGGGTCAACGGGTGGGTTAAACTGATGGGCCAACCCATGGGGCAACCCATAAGCACATGAGATGATAAGGGAGGCAAGTGGAGTGCATGTGCTAGCACATGCTAGCACATGGCTTCACATGGCAAACCATGTGACTAAGGAGGTTTGGTTCTAATGACCAAACTACCCTAAGTCTTGCCAAGCCTATAAATACAAGCTCATTTGATCATTTGATTGATGATCAAATTGAGAGCATAAGAGAGAGCAAGAGAAAGAGAAGCTAGTTGAGTTTCCTTTGATAAACAATCAATCAAGCAAGAAGTATTAAACTCCTGACCAATCAAGAACCAACACAAGAACTATAGAAATGAGCGTCGAACGTTCACGAACAGTTAACGAAGAATTGAGCGTCGAACGTTCACAAACAGTTAACAAAAGCGTAAAAATAGGCTAAATGGCTAAATTCTCGCCGACGAATTTAGAAATGGATTCTGACTTGATAGGATGATAGAACATGACATTTGTGAACTATTGGCTTTGGAACGAGCTAATTTCGAGTTGATACGATCATGTTTCGGACTCGTAAAATTTGAATTTTTCAGAATCTGGGGCTCAGCGCTACCGCACCTCCCAGACCCTGCTTCCCAGTGCTGCAGCGCCGAGGCAAGGGAAAAGTTTTGCGAGACAGTGCTGCTTCTAGGCCTTGTGACGGCGCTGCAACGCCCTTAACAAAAATTTTCCCGATGTGGTTATTTCTTAACTTGGCTTTCTACATAGTAATTATGGGGCATCTAAATGATGAATATTCATGAAGAGAAATCAATTAAACAACATGTTTAAGAACGATTTTATGAATTAAATGTTGATAAAACGTATTTAAATTTAAAACTTGAAAACCGATAATGTAAATCGTGAATCGTAATCGAGTTATGAGCCTTAAGGTTATATAACATGTAAAAGAGGTACGTAATGCATGAATGACATCAATTGAAGTTAAAACTTATGTAAATTCCATACGGAGTTCGATAATGGAAATCCGACGGGAATGTGGTTAACCTAACGAATCGGTTAGGGTTTTGCCTGTCATTGTGCTTCACGATGATCGGCGAGAGTCGGTTTATGACTAATGAGTGTAATCAAGCCGTAAAGAATGTTAAATAACTTTAACGATTGTTATTAGCTTAACAATTCGGCTAAGTTATATGAGAAGGAGAAGATAGTTACACAACGTGTATCGATTATGATGACCTAATTGGTAAGCTACGTGTTTATATCTTGTAGAAGTTTTAAAGACCGAATAAATTTTCCTTAAAGTTTACTTAAAATGTTTAAAGACGCGAAGGTAAGTTTTCTAACCCTTGTATTAACGTTATGTTATGCAAGCTTTCTGAACTTTTGTCTGTACGTAATGTCGGACAAGTGTCAATATGCATGATTGCCTATGCATGAACTGTTGTTGAATAGCCAATGCCATTTGCTTCGGCTAGACGTATATGTAAAGTATTTTGATTGATTTCCATAAATCTTTCAAAGTATTCTTGATGTGATATCCTATATCAATTGCTTTGGTACGGATTCTAATGTAAACTTGAGTATGAATACACAAAGGTTTTAAATGTTGTTAATTCGGTGGGCACTTGAAGTTGCCAAAAACTTAAACGTGAAAACATTTATGGATGGAGTGTTGATCAACATAGTGTACTATAGGTTGGTCACCTGGACGTGCTCGTAAGTTATATCGGACTTACAGTCTTGTACCAGATTGTCCTTTTATGAATGGAAATGGAAAAGAATGTTCACGGTCTTTGACCAACTCAGATTCTTAAGTGACTACATGTCCTTGAGAATAATTGTAATGGAATTCAAAACATTATCTTGATTATTCCTACTACTTCATAACTATTGTACAGTTATGGAGAATGAAGTCATATGATTCTTGATTTTGTGGTTGCAAAGTAAATATTAAACTTGTTGAGCTAGTTATGCTCATTCTTGCTTATAATCATATGTTTCAGCTAAGGGCTACCGGACCGAAGGATCCGGTAAGGACAAGGGCAAGACCAAGATGGATACTTAGATATCCTTGTAATAATGTAGTATTAATGTTGTAATAAATAATATTATGACACCGAATGAATGTAAAGGTTATGAAGAACTTGGGAAGGAAGTATTATAATAAAATGTTTAAGTAAATTTATACAGGTTATTGAAGTTTTCAATTGAATGTATAAGTAGATAGTAGTACCGTGTAGCACCATATTCAGTGTTTGAAAGTACCCGGATTTGGGGGCGTCACACTTATGAACCGCCTCCATGATGTTCTGATTTGCCTCCCTGGGTTGTACTCACTCCCTCCTACGCTCCATAGGCTTTTGAGGCTGCTCCTTACGTCCATGATAAAATCTATTACGATGCCCCTCATACTCCTCCTCCCATGTTCTTTTCCGTTCATCCATGAAAGAATCCATATGAACTTTTAATTTCGTTTTCAATGACTCATAGTCAAATATGTTTGCTACAAAACAAGGCTTAGAAAATAATAATTCCTCACATAGTCCCTTACGTGTTTCGTTCAAACAATGAATCACTCAATTACGCTCATGTATACACTCAATGTTGGCATTTATCCTCTAATGATCTCACTACTCTTGCCTTTTTCCCTCAAATATTCTTCTTTTATATTCTTTTCTTAAACTAATTACTAAGTAATGTAATCTATTACAACCAATCAAGAACTTATCCACGGCATGCTTGAGTGAGGTGATCGTCTTCCAAATCATTCTAGTAATAATTATGGGTGGAACATCAATGACATATTAACCTCTCACTTATATTGAAGCAGTAACCCTGGTACAATCAACGGTTGATGTATGATAAAATACGCCACAAACACCTATGGACACACCAATAAGATAGAATACTCTCAAGTAATCTAAAAAGAAGTATTATTAAATCAATCAGTACCAAAACTCTTGGCCTTGAGGCCTATTTATACTAGTACAATGATTTATTATGGTAATAAAAATCCTAAAAGTGTTGCCCTAATTTTACCCTAGTAGAAGTCTCAAGAATTACAATCAAAATAAATCATAACCCCCCCCCCCCCCCTCCCCTCCGCCAAGAATGATGCTAAATTACCTAAAACAAAAAGAAACAAAATACAATATAATTTGCCTAATATTTTAAGAAACAAAATTTTCTCTAATTCCTGAATTCGGCTTGTCTCAAACTGATCCAAACTTGTGTCTCATGCTCCTTAGTCTCCTCCTTGGGTCTCCTTGAGTTAGCTTCAGCCCAAATATCTTGGAACAATCTATTGAGGTCTTGCTTAAACCTTTTAATTCTATCCTTTGTAATTGATTCAACTGACACTTGGATTGGATCAATCCAAATTTATCTTCTTGATTCTCATTCCCGCCCAAGCTAAGCATACCCTCATTATTTCTCTCTTGAAAATAATTTATCTCATCGTTGATCACATCCTTACTACCTCTTATTCCATGTATACGTAGATATCTATTATTAACATAAATTTGTCAATCATAAACACTCTAACTAGTAATTAATTGTACAAGTAGTATTCCCTGATGTACAAACAGAAACCAGAAGAAACATTATCGCCCATGCTGGAATTAGGCTTCAATCTCATGGCAACAGATAGGTAACTACCCCGTATCTTTTGGTATCTTTCGGCATTTCCATGTCCATTCTTCAACTCCCTAGACCATTAGATTGGCCCCAAGAGGTCCCAGCACAACCAATCATAGCTCTTCCCTATCCCCACAAACACCACAAAGCACACGAATTTGGCTTGAATTCACGTGTCGCGTGGGCCCGTTGATGCCATGCCATGCCCACCAAAACGAATAAATGACAGTCCGCCAGTCCCACTCATCCAATCTGAAAGTAGATACTTGATGTTTGCTTTTCGACAACAATGGAGGAATACAGAAATCAATCATGTCACAGAGCCACAACCATAGCCATACCTATTGAAAGGACTCATCAGAGACTAGCTTTTATATATATATATACACAATCCGGTGAGAAACAGTATTTTTCTACAAATGGCAAGAATATCCTTAACATGTTAACTGAGAAAATATAGAGGCATGCTTACCTCTCATGAAAAAGTAGAAATGTAGTTGCAACTGTGTGAAAAAGCACAAAGATTTGTGAAATCTTTCTTTCTTGCGACTTTTCTCTTCAACTTGGCATATAGTATGCCATCTCTTATAAAAATAAATAGATCCCAAAAAGAACTAAAAGAAACTCCTCAAACTTTCCCATCCAAGTAGGCGGTCTACATACGGATTCTTACCACTGAAGATGGGTTGACTCTGCCACCAAGATCTCTCTTTAAAACCCCTCCTCAACCCTTCATTTCCTTGGCTCTTCTAAACCTCTACTTTTTTTACAAGCTCACAAAGAAACAACATAAAGAGATCTCCTCTTTGGCAATTCCTTCACAACTGTAAAAGAGAAAAACAAAATGATATATCCATCAGCTGGTTTTCTGATACAAAATAACATTCTTTTTATAAAAGGCTTCATGATCTTGTTTCTAAGTTTTCTAGCTATAAAGCTGAACCTTTGCTTTTCTAGTATCCCATATTCATTGAAGACAACTGGTCTCAGCGGACACCTCAGTTTTGTCGATATTGAATTTGCCGCCAGAGACTTTGGCAACCAGTATCATTACCTCCCGTTGGCGGTCCTATATCCGAAGTCAGTTTCTGATATATCAACTACCATTAAGCATATTTGGCAAATGGGTCCAGACTCAGAGCTCAAGGTTGCAGCCAGAGGCCATGGCCACTCACTCCATGGCCAGTCACAAGCTAACCGAGGAATCGTTATCAACATGGAATCGCTCCGTAGACCAGATATACAGGTTCACACTGGAAATTTTCCTAGTGTGGATGTTTCTGGTGGCGAGTTATGGATTAATATCCTGCATGAAACCCTCAAATATGGGTTAGCACCAAAATCTTGGACAGATTACCTACATCTGACGGTTGGTGGTACTTTGTCCAATGCAGGGATCAGCGGGCAGGCATTTCGACATGGCCCCCAGATCAGTAATGTGCACCAGCTGGAAGTTGTTACAGGTATGTAAAAGAAAAATTACCGAAGGACAATGTTATGGTGAAAGATTGCAGCATAGACTATTAGACAAAGGTCAAGAAACAACACAAGTAACATAAAGATGGTCTTACAAAAACTATATATATATATATATATATATATATATATATATATATATATATATATATATATATTTGTATATATCTGTTTAGCATGTCCCATCTGAATTTAATTTATAGGAAACAGAACATGCAAGTTGCAGGTCCTCACCATATATGTCCAAAATCGATACTAAAAGAGCTTTTAGTTAATAATTAATTTCCTGTGATATCCTACACTATTGTGCTTAGAATTAATTACTACAACAAAATACTTGTCCTGATTACAGGAAAAGGGGAAGTGGTGAATTGCTCAGAGAAGCAGAATGCAGACCTCTTTCATGGCGTTCTCGGAGGACTTGGTCAGTTTGGCATAATAACTCGAGCAAAAATTTCGCTACAACCTGCGCCCAAGATGGTAAAACGAAACATCATATCTGAAAAAATTCAAAAAATAGTGTTTATTTAAGTCTCCTGTTTCACAAACTCAAACTCAACAGGTAAAATGGATCAGAGTGCTCTACTCGGACTTCTCCAAATTTTCCGGAGACCAGGAGTATTTAATATCTGCAGAGAACACATTTGATTACATTGAAGGAATGGTAATAAAGAACAGAGCAAATCTCGTGAATAGCTGGAGATCGTCATTCAACCCACAAGACCCAGTGCGAGCTAGTCAATTCAAATCAGATGGCAAGTTGCTATTTTGTCTTGAATTGGCAAAGCACTTCAATCCAGACAAGATGGATGTAATTTACCAGGTGAGACATGTCAGGTCCCAATAAGCTTGTTTGTCAATTATATATATAGCGAGATAAAATGGCTCTCATACCCATTTTGTTTGTTTTGGTGTAGGAAATCGAAAGCTTATTATCTCAACTGAGCTATATTTCGTCCACACTTTTTATGGCAGAAGTTTCATATGTAGAATTCTTGGACAGAGTTCATACATCCGAGCTCAAACTACGACCAAAAGGCTTGTGGGAAATTCCACACCCCTGGCTCAATCTTCTCGTTCCAAAAAGCAAAATCAAAAACTTTACTCAAGAAGCTTTTGGCAATATTCTGACAGATACAAATAATGGCCCTATCCTTGTCTACCCAGTCAACAAGTCAAAGTAATAGTTCCTTGAAATAAGTCAGTTAGTCATAAATCTTCAAGATTATTATTGTTCATTTAATAATTTGATTATACTTTCTCTCAGGTGGGACAACAGAACTTCCTTAGTTCTTCCAGAGGAAGATATATTCTACCTAGTGGCATTCCTTTCCCATGCAATTCCCTCATCCACAGGAACAGATGGCTTAGAACATATATTGACCAGGAACAAAAAGATTCTAGATTTCTGTGAGGCAGCCCAACTTGGGGTTAAGCAATATCTACCACATTACAATACGCAGGAAGAGTGGCGAGCCCACTTTGGTCCATGCTGGGAAGCCTTTGCAAAGAGGAAATCATCTTATGACCCTCTGGCAATCCTTGCTCCTGGCCAGAGAATTTTTCAAAATGAAATATCCGACTTATGACACAACCGCATATTTTAAAAAAAAGGGACACAAGCAGGATACGAGTAAAAGTAGTACTGTAGTAGCAATTAGTGTAAATTGGACACTATTAGTCTTATATATCTCACTCCTGGTATTTTACGTATAGCGGGGAGGCTGTGGGGCAGGTTGAAATTTTGTTGACACTCAAGTCGATTAATATTTCAGATATGAAGTATAAACAGACCTGTAAGGTACTGAATAGTATCAAGCCCATATTGCATGTATATAACATAACGATACAAGAGCTAAATTAGCTAATGAAGTTGACAACAATTTACAATCTTGTTTCAAGAACAAAAATGCTATTAATTCCATTATCCAAAACCAAAATAACAGAAATGCAATGTACTCCTGAAAGGCTGAAAAAGGAAAATTGAGTGATCTCAGTCACAGAGGAGAACACGATATAGCTGATCAAAAAAGAACGAATCCTTCTACGGGTTTAAGTGTCATTTAGATACATATAAAAAACAGAGTTGCACAGATTGTACAACATTGTTTTTTACAGATATCCAAATAACACATAAATCACTACATTTTATAAAAATTTAAATTTCAATAAATCACATTAATTATTTGCGAGTCAAAAGCAATATATATATATATATATATATTAGGCCGGTTGCCACACCGGTTCGAACCCCAGTCGCCGTAGACTTATTGAAAAAGAACTGAAAATATAGAAAGCGAAAAGACAAATGAACTGTGACAAAGAGAAATCTATACCTTGTTGGAATGACTGACCAAATGCCAGTCGCACCAAGCAATTTGACAAATAGAAGTTTGCTATCATCATCCTGCTAGTATTACGTTACGTCACCACAACCAACCGCCATGGAGATGCTACCCACAACACCATCTACCGGCTCTCATGCTACCACCCAACCACGTAACACTATATGTCCTAAAATGTCCAGATACAGTAAAACCAAACACAAGAACTATAATTTTCATCCCCTCATAAAACTTTCACCATGGAAAGCTTATGAAAACAAAACATCATCACAACTAAATCTTAAGAGAATCAGAATACTGAAATCAACAACAAAGTTTATGAAATTTGTGACATGTGATTGCCTTTGTTGCTGATAAGGCAATATAGGCAATGAAATAGGAAGATAAGATCCCTCAGTAAAAATACATCTAGATTTTTCTTCTTTTACTTTTTAAAGAAAATTGCTTTCTCTCTAGAACAAAACAGAGTTAATCTCAATTCAATGTCACTCATTCATAACCTCTTCATAAAGCGCATGTATGTATATTAAGAGAGGAAGAGAGGGAGAGAGGGAGAGAGGGAGAGAGGGAGAAAGGCACATATTTTGTTTGCTTAAATTTCTTCGGTTTTTATGTTTTGTATTTGGAAAAATGCAGTGATGCGTGTATGTATATGTATATTACAGATAAATTTCACTATGGATCTAGGTTCAGTTATATAATTTGTCAATTTGGTAAACACGCTACAGGCCTATAGACAAGCTGACATAAATCGCTACCCAGGTCAATTCAGGATCATATAATAATGGGTTACAGTGGACTGAAAAAAACGAAGTAGTAGTGGCTTAGAGTTTGGACAGTTCAACGGGGTCGCTGAGATGAAGCTCATGTGGTGGTTTTATAAAGGTTGTACTAGTTCCATGGAAGTACCACGATAGTAAGATAGATCTTCTGGTTGCCTTCAAGAGAGAAGAAGTAGATTGAGAAATGAGGCACAATGTTGATAATTGTAGGTCTGTCATGCGCAGTTGTGGTGGACGCAATAAATAAATAACTAATAAATTTCCAGCAGGGGTTAATAACTAATTTATTATCAAGAACATAAATTATCTTCAAAATATGGAGTATATAGATATGAATTATTTCCCAACTTTTTCAATATTTATTTTTCTAACTTAAGAACGGTTCAATTTGAACATGATATGTAATGTTTTTTCAAGTACAGACGAATACAAATATTAAAGAACAGATAAAGGTGTTGGGTAATTCCCTCCAATGTGGATAGGCCCAATTAGTAGCTCATATGATCTATTGACCCATATGGATGATATAACATAGGGTTTAGGAAAAACATAAGTAACGAGAAATAAAACGGAAGAGAGAAAAAGAAAAAATTAATTTTCGCAGGAAATAGTGTAGTATTTTTAACTTAGCGATCGGAGTGTCATTCATAGTCCGATTGGGCTGATTTTTTGTGGGTGACACCGTAACTTGTTGGTCTTCAATGTGAACGGTGAGATTGAATATCGAAGTCTCCTAGCATCAGGTTTTTCTGTACGTTGTTGGTACATTTTTAGCGAGAGTTGGAGTTTTTAAGTTTTCTCTTGTTATTCTTCTTGTTGAAGATGTATGCCAATAATATGTATTCTTGATGGTTGTTTCTGGTTTATGCCTCTAGTTGTTGCTAGAGAGAACGTTGTATTGCCCGTTATTATTGATATTGGAAGATTTGGTGGACTACGGTGCTGTGGTTTTTACTCCTCACATCGAGGGGGTTTTCCACGTAAAAATTTGATTGTATTATTGTGTGTGCTTGTTCTCAATTATTAACTGCTTGGATTATTTTTCTTATTGGGTTTACACAATAAGGGAGAATTATATTGTTCTGCTGTGCTATTAGTGTTATTTGGTTTGTTTTTCTCCCAACAAGTGGCGTCAGAGTTGTGGTTGTTATTGAATTGTTTGCCTTGTGTTAAACGATGGAAACTAATACGAGTAGGATGGTGACTTTGAATGGTTCAAACTATCATATTTGGAAAGGGAAAATGAAGGACCTCCTTTATGTGAAGGATTATTATTTGCATGTGTTTTCCGATGTGAAGCCTTAGAAAAAGACCGATGACGAGTGGAAAATTCTGCATCGTCAAGTGTGTGGTTACATTAGGCAATGGGTTGATAATAATGTTTTGAATCATATTAGTGGAGAGATTCATGCAAGCAGTTTGTGGAGTAAGCTCGAACAGTTGTATGCACGGAAGACTAGGAATAATAAATTATTTCTGATTAAGTAGATGATGGCATTGAGGTATCATGACGGAAAACCTTTGACTCATCATTTAAATTCCTTTCAGGGAATTATTAATCAGTTAGCAGCAATGGGTATCAAGTTTGATGATGAGATACAGGGATTATGGCTGCTTGTTACATTGCCAGAATCGTGGGAGACGTTTCGAACGTCATTGTCTAACTCCGCTCCAGATGGTAAAATTACTATGGATTTGGCTAAAAGCAGTGTTCTAAATGAAGAGGTTCGAAGAAAGTCGCAGGGTATCTTGTGACGCCCCCAAATCCGGGACCGCCACTTGGTCTCTCGAATTCGGTTCGTCACATGCTCATGGTAATACATCACAATAATAATACGACTAAATGTCGCATCGCACAGCGGAGTAATACACAACTAATACCGAATAGATTATATTTAAATAATATAATTTATTCACGTCCCAAAGTCTCGTAACTTAAACAGTGATTACATAGCTTAGACATATCTTAAGCATAAATAACCTTAACTAGTACATAATAACATAAGTTCTTTATTACAATCAAAAATCCTACATAAAATAATCTACTCAGTAGCCTTTCCCTTGCCCTTATCTGTGCCTGAAGGTCCGCACTGCTCGGCCTTAACTGAAATATTTTTAGGGAAAGCAAGAATGAGCACAATTTGCCCAGCAAGTAATATACAATAAGAGTTTGTAATATAATTCTCAATTCTCGAAAGGGTATAGCAAGGTTTGATAGTTCAAGGATAACAAGAATATCAACAGTTTTCAATAACAGTCGCTAAGGACAGAATAATATCAATGTGATTCAATAATAAACCAATTCAAGATTTCAAGATAACTGAATACTGAGCCGTCACTAAGGACTATGAACTTCTACTAGAATTAACAGTATTAAACTGATAACCCAAATCAAAAACAGGTACAACAGGTGATCAGCCTAAAGTACCATCGTTATGTATAACAATCAATCATACTCAAGTGCGCGCGTCGGTTCTCCGACAGTTATATTTTGTTCTTCTCAGTCAAATACAAGATCTCTCACCAATCAATTGATTTGGGTCGCTTTTCAATAATATAAGTCTAGCCGAATCAAATGGCATAGACACTTTCACAATATTCAAGAACAATATTAAGTTCAACATGAATAATAGCTTTAATGAAATAAGAGTTCAAGTATGCTAATTCAATTCAAACGATTAAGTAGGAAACTAGTTCGCAATATACAATGATAGAATACTTGCGTCCAAAGAAATAAGGTTTAGATACTTGCTTACGATATCCGTTGAATAAAGTAATGCAAGGGTTTAGGATACTTGCCTTAAGCGTAGTTTATCCTCGTTAAGTAAATCAACACTTTTGAATCCCTATCGTAATACAATTACGTATATATATGATATTCATTAGTCATATAATTTAACTTCACATTTTATCTTCGAATATACGATCAACACATAAGCTAAGTTTTAACCTAGCTACATAGTTATATAATTTTTATCCTTAACTTCCTCTTTTCTTAAGTTGATCATATTTATACATCATTACTATCATGTGAGACTACCACAATTAGCAAACATACTCGCATATTATTAATATCACATAAGACCACAATCAATACTAAATATATTTTATTTTAGCAAGTTATGGCATTCCTATAAGTTAACCGTCAAAATCGGATTCACATATATCACGTAGTATATATACATGTTAAGGAGTCTTTTTATATTCGTATAACCTTCCCTTGTTCCAAACATATGTGATATAGATTCTAAGTCGACACTTACGATCATTCAAGGTCATGAAATTTACAAAATCTAGCATGCTCACCTTATAAACATATAAAGTAGTCATATAACTCATATTAGGCATGCTTATGGGTATTCACATTACATACACGTAACTATCACATTTATTAGTTTGAAAACATATTTCATTTAGACTTAACTTGATTTCATGATATCTAGCATGGTAGGCATATATGCATGATACATTAGTGAGTCTAAGATTACCATCAAACACGTTCAAAATTATCAGATTCTAACTCTCGACATAACATATCAAAGTTCACTTTCAAAGCTCATATTTTCATTAGTAAAGCTTGCTAATAAGGCCTAACATGTTCATACTATCTACATACATATGTTATCATGTCCGACATGCATTTCACGGCTATATAAACATGCTTATAAGATCATAATATCAACATGGTCATAGCATGTCAAAGTTTCTTTTCAAAACTTATATTTTTGTTAGGAATGTGCATTAGTAAGGTTCACATGTTCACATTTTATTATGGAACCTATATACGCGAGTTAGCATGCTTTTCATACATCCTTAAATCATACTAATATGCTTGCAAGGTCAGAATGTTAACATGGCAAGTATACATATCGAGTTCGTTTTCAAATTCGAAGTTTGTTTATAAAACACCAAGTTTATCTCAAACTATAAGTATGTGTGTAACTCTTAGTAAAACATGCTTACATTGTCTCAATATATCCATATAGGCATGCCAAGCTCATTAGTACACTTGTTCAAGTCACATTAGTTATTTATACCATAACAGATTTCTAGCAGAAAGCAAGAACTAGATCCAGTAGCTGCACAAGGCCTTGCCCAGCAAAACACAAGTCCAGCACTGGCGCAGCTGCGCAGCACCTTAGTATAACCAGGGCGCAGCTGCGCCGTTACCTGTACAGAGCTGGAAGCTCTTGCTTCGGCAGACAGCAACCCAATTCATAAAATTTATTCACGAAAATAATCACATTGTATTCCAACATGCTTATAAGTTTATTATAACAACTAAACAATTGTTCTATACCCCAATTACAACCCAATTCAACATGATCAAGATTTGAAACTTTGACAGTGAACAAGAATGAAGAATAGGGAATTTAGAATTATACCTCTTGAAACTTAGTTTGCTTAGCTTCTAACTTTCTGAGATTGTTAGACTCTTCTTTGAACAACAAACACTCAAACTTCTCAGAGTTTTATCAGACAAAACACAGCAACGTAAACTTAGTAACATAACTGCCAATTTATAGAGGAATGGTGGACTGGCTAAAGGTTTTACATGGAAGTTGAAACCAAAGTGTAGAAGAAGAACACATTGGTTTACAGTGGGTTGCTCAACCACCCACCATCAGCCATTCCCATAGCCAATGATCACAGCTTGGAAGTTACATAATTTAGCCTTAGGCTACTGTTCATGTACTGCGAGTGTAACTGATGAGCTTAGATTTCTAGCAATGTGATTAATTAGTTCAATTTAGTTACTATACTTTCCAAAAATGGGTTTTAATGTACAATTATTACTATATTAGGAAAAATTAGGGATTACCTATGTACTCACATCATATAATCCATGTATATTCTTATCACTACCAACATAGTCTTTTCAGATATTATCACACTATATTGTCTTCTTTATTATTAAATTCTACCATCAACAAGTGATTACAATATATTCATGATATATCATTTTAATGTATACTTACATACATATTGTCACATAGGTATCATGATGTATTCATAACATATAGTTTCAATATGTACAATCATACAATATGGTTTAAATATACTTGCATGGTCACACATAAATGTTTCTCTACACTGTCTAATAGAGTGGTATCCCATATATTTTATATTTAATACTTGCACACTTGCACATAACAGTCAACATAATCTTATTTACTTATTTGTTTTATTATTCATAATGTCAACTAAATAAATTACTAATCTTATTAATTAATTAACAATAATATTAATTAATCCATTCCTCATCGATTATTAATAACACTTAATTAATAATCATAGGATTAATTATCACATTAACAAATATAATTCCTAGCATATTTATAACCAAGTGTTTTATTATTATTATTATTATTATATTTCTTGCAATAATAATAATCACATATTATTAATTAATCACCATTAATATTCTATAACAATTATTCTATGATGACAATTAATTAATGTTCTACGATTAACAATTAATATAGATTAATTGTTCGCTTAAATTAATATAATCATTCTTATATTACGTCACTGTGCCACACAAGGCTATCAACGAGTTTATCGCAAACTCCATAAATTTCTCAATTATTATAACTATTCAATTTTATATAATTGAATAAATTCATCTCATAACACAAAATCATTTATATTAAATAAATCCTCATTTCCATTAATATATTTATTTAATAATATGAGAAAATTCTCGGGTATTACATATCTCACTACAAGAAAAAGGCCTAACAGCGACCAATACTATCAGCGACCGCACTTACGGTAGCTGATATTAGTAATAGCAATCGACATCTGCGACCGTGATTTAATCTAGTCGCTATATACTATCCGCGACTGCATGCGGTCGCTGAGCGGTCGCTAGCATAAATTTCCCTCCCAAAATTTGGCAAGAAATGTTGGCGCGGAGGTTTTGTGCGACCATTTACAATCAGCGACCGCATGCGGTCGCTGATAAGTCCATGTCATTAAAAATTAGCAACCGCCTGCGGTCGCTTATGGCGGTCATTGATCAAACTTAATGTTGTCAGTTTCAGTCATTCGCTCAACACAGCAGACGAAGAAAAAAAAGTGGGAGAGCTCAGAATAGAGAGAAGAGGGAGAAAGGGGGAGAAGAGAAGAAGGAGAAGAGACGCCGCCACCGGTCCGCCGCCGTCACCGGCCAGCCGCCGCCACCACCAAGCACTGGTATCATTTTTTATTTTTTTCTCCCAATATTACATTTCTACTATTTATATCTTATGTTAGATTAGATTACATACTGAATTGGGTTTCCAAACTTTACAATATTTATATTTCTACTATTTTAATTTATATCTGATTGTAAATGAGAGAGAAAGAGTATGAATGTAAATGACATTGATAATCCATTGTTTCGTTACCCTAAGAATAGAAGGGATTAAATTAAAAAGAAATGAAAAATTCTAAGTTCAGTTTCATCTTTTTTACACATTACACGCCATGTGATTTTGTACACATATATTTTTATGTATGATTTGTATCACTACTCCATAGCATTACTCTTTAATTAGACTGTACATTGTCTAGTCTTGCGAATTTGTTCATCTATATAAATGAATTTCAATAATTCTCACTTTCAAATAACCTAAAAAAATGGGGGACTAAACAAGAGCAGATGCTTTATAGACAAACTATAATAAATGTGGAGGACGACAATGAAGTAATCCAGTTAGATGGTGGAGATGAACCACATGAATTAGATCCTGAGTCAATACTTGTGTCAGATGACATTGATACTGAAAAGGAAGAGTTACTGGCTGACACTGACACTGAATCTGAAGCAGATGATGGTTATGAATCTATAATATGTATACAAGATGATTTTTGTTGGGTTTGTACGAAATCGTGACGCAATCAAATTGCAAAAACTAGCGGAAGCATGGTATATCAGAGTTTAAAAAATTTCTACAAAACCATTACCCGGATCATCCTTTATGCAAATTATTAATTTAAAACGATAAATAAGAAGTTATGGAATCATACCCTTGTAGAACGAAACTTCCACAGGTACTAGTTCAACTCCTTGTTCTTCGTGATCTCCTTGAATTTTCGGGTTAGATTCTTTCCTTTGATCAACATTAGCCACCCAAGTGTTTGGCCTCTAGAGGTGATCCACCAAGGAAGAGGAATTATCAAGAAGGAGGGTGTTTGGCTTAACCTTAGTTTTCTATCCTCTATAGAAAAGGAGTACTCTCCAACAATTGGAATTGCATCATCTAATATCTATTATAAGACTTCTCTTATATAGACATTGGTCAACCCTTCTAATCCTATTAGACATGGGATTTCTTTTAATTAATTAAACTCCTTTAATTAATTTAGGCTTCCCACCACATGGGAATAATTAATTAAATTCATTTAATTAATTTGTCTCCTAATCTTATTAGGAATAAATGAGAGTACTAAATATTAAATTAATTACTAAACTCCTTTAGAAATTAAAATAATAATAATTGTAATAATATTAATAAGACTCCTCTTATTAATTTATATTTAATATTTCCAAAATATTAAATAATAAACATTAAGCTATTTAATTTATTCTATCACCATAGATTAAATTAATTATACTTAATGCATTATTACGATTATGCCATTACCTTCTTAAATAATTATTCTTCCTTTTATGGTGTGACCCTTTAGGTTCTCCATATTAAACCGGTTGTGAATAAATCAATTAAAACAATTTTAATCTTATTTAAATAAATAAATTAAACTAATAATTTATTTAAATAAATAATATTTATTCTACAATAGGGATAAGCCTCCCTAGCGATCAACGACTTTCCAGATAATATAGATTTCAACATTAATCATAAAAGAACCTGTGAGTTAATAGTTACCGTACAATTCAATCCTTCCACCATACAATGTCCCAATTAAATATAAGACATGGATTTACTGTCAAGTCTTATTTTATTTAATTATATGTATTTCGATTAGAAAATGCACAACTCCAAATAATGCAAATTAGAAACTCCTTTCTAATTTCATTTCACCTTGGCCAAGGATTCCTGGGTTGTCATTTAACGAATCACATAGGACATATCTCCTCTTTTACTAGAGGTGGTAGATTCTTTATTGATCATTCATTATCTCCATATGTAACTCATTATACCCAAGCATACCCTATATATGCCTTAAAAGGTCTTAAGGAATAAGTCAAAGTATAATTTGTTACATACAAGATACTATGATGATCTCAAGTCCAAGGATTACTTGTACTACTATCACATTAGGAATTCCTATTGACAGGCGAGTAAATCTCCATTAGGTATTCCATAGCGAATCACGTTCAGTGAACTTATTCTCCAATAAGCACCTACATACTTGCTTTAGTGTCTCCACACAAATGATCATGAGATCAATCATCCTCATCCAATGAGCAAGCAACATATGTACCAATCTATCCGGATTTACTAATCCCCTTTTTAGTAATCCCACGATTGGGAACTATTTTAGTTTTAAAACTTTCTAAGAATTTAGATCTCATTAGCATGATCATCATCATGATTCTAAAAGCATTGCTTAAAACTATGGGTTATTTACATATTATAAAAACAGCAACATGTAGATAATTAAATGCCTTTAATAAATGAATATTTTATTAATAAATAAATAAGATTGTTTACAAAGTACGTGCTTTATCATCATACATGATTGGCTTGTATGCACACTACTTTCAATCTCCCACTTGCACTAAAGCCAATCGCCATGGTATCTCATACCCATCTTCTCTAAGTGACGATCAAACTGCTGTTGTGTTAAAGCTTTAGTAAATGGATCTGCAATGTTATCTTGAGAGTCTACACGCTCCAAGGTGACGTCTCCTCTTTCAATGATCTCCCTGATCAAGTGAAATCGCCGCAACACGTGTTTAGATTTCTGATGAGACCTGGGTTCCTTAGCCTGTGCAACTGCTCCTGTGTTGTCACAGTAAACGGGAACTGCTTCTCCAATGCTAGGAACCACACCAAGTTCAGTTATGAACTTCTTCATCCAAACAGCTTCCTTTGCAGCTTCACTTGCAGCTATATACTCTGCCTCTGTCACTGAATCAGCAACTGTTTGCTGCTTGGAACTCTTCCAACTCACTGCGCCTCCGTTCAAGGTAAAAACATACCCCGAAATAGATTTACTGTCATCTTGGTCCGTTTGAAAACTTGAGTCTGTGAAGCCCTCGAGTTTTAATTCAGACCCACCGTAGACAAGAAAAATATCTTTAGTCCTTCTCAAGTACTTTAGGATATTTTTCACTGCCTTCCAGTGCTCTTCTCCAGGATTCGACTGGTATCTGCTCGTTACACTAAGTGCATGAGCAACATCCGGTCTAGTACATATCATACCGTACATGATAGATCCTATTGCAGAAGCATAAGGGATCTTACTCATACGGTCTCTCTCCTCAGGTGTCTTTGGGGCCTGTTTCTTGGAGAGATGTATTCCATGGCTCATCGGCATGAGACCTCTTTTGGAATCTTCCATGCTAAACCTCTTTAGCATCGTATCAATGTACGTTCCTTGGGATAAACCAAGCATCCTTTTAGATCTATCTCTATAGATCTTTATCCCCAAAATATAGGATGCTTCTCCCAAGTCCTTCATGGAGAAGTGTTTAGATAACCAGATTTTAATTGATTGTAGCATAGGAATGTCATTCCCTATCAGTAATATATCATCAACATATAATACAAGGAATGAAATTACGCTCCCACTAACCTTCTTGTACACACATGGTTCATCGTCATTTTTGATAAAATCAAACTCTTTGATTGTCTCATCAAAACGAATGTTCCATCTACGAGAAGCTTGCTTCAATCCATAAATGGATCGTTGCAGCTTACAGACTTGATTTATTCCAACCTTTGAAACAAATCCCTCTGGCTGTGTCATATACACATCCTCCTCAAGTTTTCCATTGAGGAAGGCCGTTTTCACGTCCATCTGCCAGATCTCATAGTCGTTATAAGCTGCAATTGCAAGCAAAATCCGAATGGACTTGAGCATAGCTACTGGTGAAAAGGTTTCATCATAATCAACTCCTTGTCTTTGTTTGAAACCTTTTGCAACCAGTCGGGCCTTATAGGTCTCCACCTTGCCGTCCGCTCCAGTCTTTCTTTTAAAGACCCATTTACACCCAATAGGCTTAATGCCTTCAGGTGGTGAAACCAAAGTCCATACTTTGTTTTCATACATGGAGTCCATTTCGGATTTCATGGCTTCAAGCCATTTCCCTGAGTCTTTATTACTCATGGCCTGTTCGTAATTCAATGGATCATCATCATTCATGATGCGTACCTCATCGTCATCCTCTACAACGAATCCATACCTCTCAGGTATCTTCGGTACTCTTCCAGATTTACGAACAGGGTGTGGTATAGTAGGTTCTTCTACTTGGTCAGGTACCTGACTTTGATCCGTGATAATTTGTGGTTCTTGAGCTTCTTCAAGATATATCTTACTCCCACTGACCCCTTCATGGATAAACTCCTTTTCCAAGAAGGCAGCATGTTTCGCAACAAACACCTTTTGATCAGTTGGATGATAGAAATAATACCCTACAATTTCTTTAGGGTATCCCACAAATCTACACTTTTCGGATTTAGTCTGTAGCTTATCATGTTCAAACTTTTTGACATAAGCTGGACAACCCCAAGTCTTAACATGCTTAAGATTTGGTTTCCTCCCCTTCCACATCTCATATGGAGTCTTTGGGGCGGATTTGGTAGGTACCTTGTTAAGTAGGTATGCAGCCGTTTCTAGGGCATATCCCCAGAAGGAAATTGGAAGGTCGGTAAAACTCATCATGGATCGAACCATGTCTAACAGTGTTCGATTTCTCCTTTCAGATACTCCATTTAACTGTGGTGTACCTGGAGGAGTCCATTGTGAGATTATACCATTTTCTTTGAGACAATTGAGAAACTCACCGCTTAAGTATTCTCCGCCTCGATCTGATCGAAGTATCTTTATACTGTTGCCCGTTTGTTTCTCTACTTCACTTCTGAACTCTTTGAACTTTTCAAATGATTCTGACTTGTATTTCATTAAATACACATATCCAAATCTTGAGTGATCATCAGTGAAAGTAATAAAATAAGAATACCCACCCCGTGCACTTGTTGTCATAGGCCCACAAACGTCTGTGTGAATCAATGTCAACAACTCTGTAACTCTTTCTCCTCTTCCACTAAAAGGAGATTTAGTCATTTTACCCATGAGACAAGATTCACAAGTTGGATATGATTCATAATCGGATAGCTCGAGGAGCCCATCTTTATGCAACTTGGATAATCTTGTTTCATTGATATGACCGAGTCTACAGTGCCACATGTAGGTATAATTAATATCATCTCTTTTCCTTTTCTTAGTTTGTTCAATTTGAAATATATTTTCTTGTAAGTCAAGTGTATAAAGTCCATTTCGCAAATTTCCAATACCATATAAAACATCGTCTTTATAAATAGAACAACTATTGTTCTTTATAACAACGTTAAATCCTTCCATATCCAATACAGAAATTGAAATAATGTTTTTAATAATATTCGAAACATAATAACAATTATTAAGATAAATGGACTTGCCCGAAGGCATTGCTAAATAATAAGTTCCTACAGCTAATGCAGCAACCTTTGCTCCATTCCCTACTCGTAGGATCACCTCATCATTGTTCAGCTTTCTACTTCTGACCAGTCCCTTCACATTATTACATATGTGAGAACCACAGCCGGTATCCAATACCCAAGTAGAATTTTGACTTTCTGAAAAATTAATTTCAATCATGAACAAACCTTGATTGGAAGTCGAAGCTTCTCCAAGCTTCTTGTCTGCCAGAAACTTCTTGCAGTTTTTCTTCCAATGACCCGGCTCGTTGCAATGAAAGCACATTCCTTTAGCTGGTTCAGGTTTCTTTTGTTCCTTTTCTTTCCCCTTTCCCTTAGCCTTCTTGGATTTCTTCTTTTCAGAAGATACCTTAGGTCTCTTCCTTTTATTGGAAGAATCCACCATCAAGATATGGTTCTTCTTGGATGGGAAGTGACCTTCTGCAGTTTTCAGCATGTTAAGCAGCTCAGGCAAGCTGACATCTAGCTTATTCATGTGAAAATTAACCACAAACTGCGAGAAGGTCTCAGGGAGTGACTGCAAGACCAAGTATTGACTCAACTCCCCATCCATGACGAACCCAAGCTGTCCAAGGCGTTCAATCAAATTGATCACTTTCAGGACATGAGTCTCGACGGCAGTACCCTCGGTCATCCGAGATCGGAAGAGCTCCTTAGATATCTCATATCTAGCAGTCCTACTCTGTTCACCATACAACTCCTTGAGGTGAAGCAGCATAGCAGGAGCATCCATTTTTTCGTGCTGACGCTGAAGCTCGTTATTCATGGATGCGAGCATGATGCATTGAGCCACAGATGCATCATCTTGCCACTTATTGAAAGTGACAATCTCTTCCTCAGAGGCTGTTTCTGAAACAGATTCAGGGACAGTTGAATTTAGGACATAAGAAATCTTTTCAGCAGTGAGAACAATTCTCAGATTTCTTAGCCAGTCCTCATAATTCGACCCGGTAAGCTTGTTTGCATCAAGTATGCTTCGTAGTGAGATTAGTGATTTAGACATTTTTAAAATTCTTCTTGTGAAAAATAACATTTTAGCAAACATTCATTTTATTAATTTTGCATACCAAAATAAATTTAGGTCTTTATTTTAAATTGGTATCTCCCACTATTTTCATCAAACTATATTACCCTCACTTATATAGTTCGGCAACATCTAATTAAAGATTTGCTAGTGAGAATAAGGATCCCATTTCAAATGTATATAACCTTGTGGATAGCACAACAAGCGATATACAAATAAATAGGTAGACAACTCTTGTCAATTACAACACTATATAACTCCTTTTATTTTGCCTCTTAAATCATAATGGTCAAGTGTGTGCACATCCGAACTAAAATGATTTAAGTTAAGTCCAGCCTAGCACTTCCATAAATTCAAAAAAGAAAAATGTTCGTCCTTGTGGATAGCACAACAAGACTAGATCGTTCAATTTTCTTGATAAGCATCAAATGTGATTAATTAACATCTTAAATACGCAATACTCGCCTTGTGGATAGCACAACAAGCTCATATTAAATATTTAATACTCTATTAATTTATCATGCTAGAAGGCGACGTTCGATATTCCAAATATCATTTGAACGCTTCGGACTTAATATTATTTCTTTGAGGGGTTTGTTATTATTAGTCTCATCTTGTTTAGCGCGCATGCATATATATATATAAAATACGCGTTATTTTATTAAACATGCGAAGCATGTTTGCATAAAATATAATATATATAATATTTAGCATGCAATATAGAATACTATATTCTACCCGGATTGATTATGGACTTTTATTCTAGTTTGGTTCACTAGAGCCACCAAGTGAACCAAAAGGTCAAACCTAGGGGTGCAAGAATTTAAATTTAAACGTAACTATTACATTTAAACCCGGGCTCCATACAAACGGGTCTTCACGCGCTCCTTGCTCCTTGGTCTCTAATTTTTAAAGATAATTCTAACTATTTCTATTACATTAAACTATTTAATTTAAATAGAAACCTTGATCAACAGTCAAGGGGAAGTACATAGGAGGGAGATAGAATTTTACATCAAGAAAAAAAAATTAGAGAAGACGAGGTACGCAGACCCCATTTAATAAAACCCATTCATTCAAGCATTCAACTAAAATAAAATCCAATCACATTGGTCAAATAGTCCATAATCAATCCCCATTTATTTTCATACATATCACCATATATATCAATAAATAAATATTCATCTCATGAATTA
This sequence comes from Panax stipuleanatus, assembly GCA_020205555.1. NCBI lineage: Eukaryota > Viridiplantae > Streptophyta > Magnoliopsida > Apiales > Araliaceae > Panax > Panax stipuleanatus. The sequence goes on from CM035116.1 coordinate 14,480,626, forward strand.
AAACATTCCATATATATATGAGTATCATTTAATGGGCAATTTTAAATTGCATGAAATCCAATTTCAAGATTAAAATAAACTCTTTATTTTAATTATAAAATTATTTAGAATATAATATATAAATATATCATATTTATTTTTTTAAAAAAAAAATCACCTTCTTTTATTAAAAGAGTCTTGCAGGTTTATTAAAAAAGTCCTTTCCTGATGGGTCACCTTCTTTTTGGAGTAAGAAAGAGACAACACCTTTTCTTTGCAGAATTCAAGATTAGCACCAAAAAAAAAAAATTGTGATTCGTCCCAAAAAAAGTCTTTTTTTTTTCTTTTTTTTTTTTCTTAAAAAATATAATTTTATACAATAAAATTATGCCCAATAAATTATTTTAAATACATACCCATATGTATATGAAATCAAAAATAAATTAATAATTGCATAAAGATTTGGCTCTGATGCCACTGTTGGGTTTGTACGAAATCGTGACGCAATCAAATTGCAAAAACTAGCGGAAGCATGGTATATCAGAGTTTAAAAAATTTCTACAAAACCATTACCCGGATCATCCTTTATGCAAATTATTAATTTAAAACGATAAATAAGAAGTTATGGAATCATACCCTTGTAGAACGAAACTTCCACAGGTACTAGTTCAACTCCTTGTTCTTCGTGATCTCCTTGAATTTTCGGGTTAGATTCTTTCCTTTGATCAACATTAGCCACCCAAGTGTTTGGCCTCTAGAGGTGATCCACCAAGGAAGAGGAATTATCAAGAAGGAGGGTGTTTGGCTTAACCTTAGTTTTCTATCCTCTATAGAAAAGGAGTACTCTCCAACAATTGGAATTGCATCATCTAATATCTATTATAAGACTTCTCTTATATAGACATTGGTCAACCCTTCTAATCCTATTAGACATGGGATTTCTTTTAATTAATTAAACTCCTTTAATTAATTTAGGCTTCCCACCACATGGGAATAATTAATTAAATTCATTTAATTAATTTGTCTCCTAATCTTATTAGGAATAAATGAGAGTACTAAATATTAAATTAATTACTAAACTCCTTTAGAAATTAAAATAATAATAATTGTAATAATATTAATAAGACTCCTCTTATTAATTTATATTTAATATTTCCAAAATATTAAATAATAAACATTAAGCTATTTAATTTATTCTATCACCATAGATTAAATTAATTATACTTAATGCATTATTACGATTATGCCATTACCTTCTTAAATAATTATTCTTCCTTTTATGGTGTGACCCTTTAGGTTCTCCATATTAAACCGGTTGTGAATAAATCAATTAAAACAATTTTAATCTTATTTAAATAAATAAATTAAACTAATAATTTATTTAAATAAATAATATTTATTCTACAATAGGGATAAGCCTCCCTAGCGATCAACGACTTTCCAGATAATATAGATTTCAACATTAATCATAAAAGAACCTGTGAGTTAATAGTTACCGTACAATTCAATCCTTCCACCATACAATGTCCCAATTAAATATAAGACATGGATTTACTGTCAAGTCTTATTTTATTTAATTATATGTATTTCGATTAGAAAATGCACAACTCCAAATAATGCAAATTAGAAACTCCTTTCTAATTTCATTTCACCTTGGCCAAGGATTCCTGGGTTGTCATTTAACGAATCACATAGGACATATCTCCTCTTTTACTAGAGGTGGTAGATTCTTTATTGATCATTCATTATCTCCATATGTAACTCATTATACCCAAGCATACCCTATATATGCCTTAAAAGGTCTTAAGGAATAAGTCAAAGTATAATTTGTTACATACAAGATACTATGATGATCTCAAGTCCAAGGATTACTTGTACTACTATCACATTAGGAATTCCTATTGACAGGCGAGTAAATCTCCATTAGGTATTCCATAGCGAATCACGTTCAGTGAACTTATTCTCCAATAAGCACCTACATACTTGCTTTAGTGTCTCCACACAAATGATCATGAGATCAATCATCCTCATCCAAATGAGCAAGCAACATATGTACCAATCTATCCGGATTTACTAATCCCCTTTTTAGTAATCCCACGATTGGGAACTATTTTAGTTTTAAAACTTTCTAAGAATTTAGATCTCATTAGCATGATCATCATCATGATTCTAAAAGCATTGCTTAAAACTATGGGTTATTTACATATTATAAAAACAGCAACATGTAGATAATTAAATGCCTTTAATAAATGAATATTTTATTAATAAATAAATAAGATTGTTTACAAAGTACGTGCTTTATCATCATACATGATTGGCTTGTATGCACACTACTTTCAATTTTGACTCAGACATTGACACTTAAACAAATGAAATGTATGTTTAGCACATATTCTGTATATCTTTGTCATGTTTATGTACTTAACTATTTAAATGCAATTTTCTGTCATTATTGTCATTTTATATTCATATATACATGAAATCAAATATAACTCATACTAACATCTTTATATCATTGTCATGTTTATGTACTTAACTATTTATATGCAATTTCCTGTCATTATTGCCATTTTATATTCATATATGCATGTAATCAAATATAACTCATACTAACATCTTGAAATTTGTAATATATAGATGGCTTCTGAAGCAGCACAAAAAAAGCGCGGCTTGGGTAGGGGGCCTAATCATGTGCCAAAGGCCCCTACTAATCCGGATGATCGGATTCTTATTCAGATTCGTCCTCCTCCGAACAGCACGTACGTCCGCATCATTTATATATAAGCATTTTAGATTCCATTTATACAAGATATATAACTAATGTAAATTGCTTTAAATATTATAATATATCTACTTATCTTTAATGTAAATCACTACTAGAAAAACAAGAATACGTGACGGAACTTTGTGACAGTTTTTAAAAACAATCACAAAAGATAGTAATTTGTGATGGACTTTTTAAGCAATCACAAAATAATAATATATATGATGGCTCTTAGTGATGGCTAATTTTGCCATCTTTGCATTATAATTGTGATGGTCATGTCAATCACCAAATTTTTCACACAAAATAAATTTTCTTTTTGTGACGCACTAAGTCATCACTTATAGATATACCCTATTCGTGATTGTATTTAAGCTATCACTAATATTTTAATATAAGAAATAATCAAAATAATATTTTATGACGGCCATGACAATCATTAAAAAAGGTAGATTTTTCTGACGACTTTTATTTGCAATTACAAAAAGAAGCTTCTTTGTGATGGATTTTTCAAGCCATCACAAAACAATAAAATATATGATGGCTCTCAGTGATGACAAATTTTACCATCATTATAACGTATTTGTAACTCTTATTGCAATTACCAAATCTTATGTGGAAGTAATTTTGTTTAGTAAGTCAACTCATATATGTTTCCTTTTATATTTTGTTTTAAAATTATAATCATGATCTGGGCTTTGGTGTAGTGGTAATTATACTCGTTATTTAGTTTGCAAATGGGGGGAGGGTTCGAATCCTACAAGTATCATTTGATACAATTATTATAGTGGAATAAATTGTCCGTAAATAGAAATTCACGTTCTTACCTTTGATCCCTAAAACCGTGTTTTTTGTGATGACTTTGATAATCACAATAGATTACGTGTTAATATGATTGTATTAATCATCACAAAAGCACTAAGCGTTTGCGTGATTGCCAAAACCATCACGTAAAGACGGCCATTGTGATTCTTAAAGCCATCACGTAAACCTTTTGTGATTGTTTTTCTAGTTTTTGTGATGGATTTTGGCCATCACAAATGACCATTTTTTCAGTAGTGAATTGTTGTATATTATAGTGATTTTTCAGATAATAAGATCGTCAAGTGCATTTCACAACTGTGCTTACAGAATTGGCCCACACTTGTGATTACGTGGGCGAGCACACCTATCGCCCACAAGGATGTAGTTTGGGCTGAATATCAAGTATGCTTTTTTTAATTATGACAGATAATATAATATTCTAAGGAAAATTGTTTAATAGTGTTGGATTATATGTTAAAAGTACTATTTTAATATTATTATTGTTGTTTTATTTGCAGAAAAGGTATAGATGGGAGGACGCGCAGGCTTCAGTGATACAGACACTATTCTGGCAGAAGTGCGCCGCCCGCACCAAAGATAATTTGAACAAAGAACGACAAAAAGCCCTTCACAATGCATCGATCGGCCATCCAGGCCAGGGAGAGGATTACATGCACGAGCATAGCCCCTGGTGGTGCACCCAGTCCATATGGGCTGAGATGTGTGCCCAATGGAGAGATGAGAGCTGGGTCAAAAGACACAAGACTGCCGCCACTAACAGATCCTCGAGTGTACCTGATGGCGAAAAGGCTAAAGGAACCTACAGGGGCGACAGTATTTCACAATTGCAGCATATCACTGCCAGGGTACGTATGAATAGTTTTAATATGTTTACAATCATGAATTGTAGAATATCACATATTTACTTAGTAATATTGGAATATGTTTTGTATAGGAGTCTCAGTCTCAAGGTCAGCATATCCATTGGCTGGATGTGTACGTGGCCACCCGTGATGATCTGCCTGATGCTGTCCAGATAGCGGTAATAAGTTTTAACAACTTTGATCTTGTTTATCAAGTTTTACGTCATTCTTTAGAATTTCACAAATTTATTTTTAACTATTTAATTGTTAATATGATGACAGGATACTTATAAGCGTTTACTGAATGAGCGCTATCCTGAAGGCACCCCACGTCCGCCAATTGATTAAGAATTATGGGAGAGGGCGTCTGTTGTGAAGAAGAACTATGTCAAAGGTCAAGGACAACGACGACGCACAACCTTCAGTGGCTCAGGCAGCTCTGCTACCCAGTCTTCACAGTCATCGAGTCATCCAGCTATTCAGACTCCTGCTAACTGTGTGAGAGCTATATGTCGAGATCGCGATCTTCTTCTTATACTGGGCGGGCATCTGGCAGCTCTGAGTCCTGATGAGTTAGCTGATGCAGTGGTAGTAGCAGCAGCATCACAGCATGGGGATGGCGACGAGGTAATCAATCTTATTTATTACAATGAAATTAGTGACTTATATATATATATATATATATATATATTGTTGTGTTTAATTTGTTGTATATTGTCGTAATACTAGTATCAACATATATACTATATATGTAACTTGTTTTATTATTTTGTTAATTATAGGGTGATCAAGGAGAAACTAATTTGGACAATGATGCATGACGACCGACTTAGTGTTGTTTTGTAGTTATTTACGAATCTTGTACTTTTATATTCATTCTTTGGATGTCTGTATGTTACTGAAAGATTAGATTTGTTTATATTTGTTCAATTCATATTGGTTTTTAAAGGTTTATATAGTTTATATACTAGTTTGGTGTATGTGTCGGTTTATGGACGATGGATGTTTATATTGTTGTGCATGTTTATATTCTTGTGCATGTGTGTTGGGATAAAGCAGGTACAAAACATGTACAATTTTTTGGGAAATCTGCACAACAGGAAAAATCTGGTTTCCAGGTTTTTTACATCAGCGACCGCATGCGGTCGCTGTTAATTATTAGCGACTGCAAATCACATGAGGGTATTAGCGACCGCATGTGGTCACTGATGGCAGTCGCTGACACGTGGCCCACGTCAGCCTTTGGCCCTGAACCATGCTGACTCAGCTTAGCGACGATTTCGGTCGCTAATATCGGTTGCAGATACTTCGGTCGCTAATAGTGGTCGTTGATGTGCATTCCAGCGACCAGATTTTATGTGACGCCTATCTACAACCGGGTCTGGTCGCAGATGATTATCAGCGACTGACTGTGGTCGCTGATAGGCGGTCACAGATAGGCCTTTTTCTTGTAGTGTCTATTCGCAGTCAGATGTGCTAGTTACTAAGAGAAAGGGGGGAGCAAAAGTAAGTATCCGATGAATAGAGGCAAGAGTAGAAGTAAGTCCAATACATTTGCAAATGTTGAATGTTTTCATTGTCATGAGAAGGGGCATATCAAAAAAATTTGCCGCCAGTTCAAGAGAGAAAATAATATGGGAAATGATAAAGAAAAAACGAATGGTGATAATAAGGATGATAATCGAGTTGCTACTGTTTCTGATGATTTTCTCATTATGTATGATGAAGATGTTCTTAATTTTACTACTCATGAGATGAGTTGGGTCATTGATAGTGGTGCATCAGTTCATGCTGCATCGCGAAAGGACTTCTTTACATTCTATGTAGCTGGTGATTATAGGGTTGTAAAGATGGGTAATGATGGAGTGTCGAAAGTTGTGGGCATTGGGGATGTGTGTTTGGAGATTAATAACGGTACAAGGTTAGTTCTCAAAAATGTTAAACATGTTCTTGATATTCGGTTGAATCTGATTTCTGCTAGTAAACTTGATGATGATGGTTTTTGCAACGTCTTTGGTAATAGACAGTGGAAACTTACTAAAGGTTCTATGGTTGTGGCTAAAGGTAGAAATATTCAACATTGTATACGTTGCAGGCAAAGCTCTCTACAGACATTGTTAATGCAGTGAAGAATGATAGTCAAGCAGAGTTGTGGCATAAGAGACTTGGTCACATAAGTGAAAAGGGATTGAAGCTATTGGCCAAGGTTAACAGTCTATCTAGGTTGAAACATACACAGTTGGAAAAATGCAGTGATTGCTAGGCTGGAAAGCTAGAACAGAGTTTCATTCACGAGTTCTTCATCACGAAAGCAAGATATACTTGATTTGGTACACTCCGATGTATGTGGTATGAAGGTAAAAACACTTAGTGGTTCCCTTTACTTTGTGACATTTATTGATGATCATTCGAGGAATATATGAGTATACACTTTGAAGACCAAAAATCAAGTACTTGATGTATTTAAGCAATTTCAGGCATCAGTGAGAAACAAACGGGTAAAAAGCTGAAGTGTATCCGAACAGATAATGGAGGTGAGTACATAGGCCCCTTTGACGAGTATTGTAGAGAGCAAGGTAACCGACATCAAAAGACACCTCCTAATACTCCTCAATTGAATGGTTTGGTAGAGAGAATGAACAGGACCTTAGCTGAAAGAGTTAGAAGTTTGCTTTCACAAGCAAAATTTTCGAGTTCTTTTTGGGGTGAAGCATTAAGTACAGCTGCGTACTTATTAAATTTGACACCATGTGTACCATTGGAGTTTGATGTACCGAACAAAGTTTGGACATGTAAAGTTATTTCATATGATTCTTTGTGTGTCTTTGGATGTAAGGCATTTGTGCATATTCTTAAAGATGAGAGATCAAAGGTTGATGCGAAGACTCGGCAGTGTGTATTTATTGGGTATGGTCAAGACGAATTTGGTACAAATTGTATGACCCAGTTCAGAAAAAAATAGTTTGAAGTCGAGATGTTATTTTCATTGAAAACCAGACTATAGAAGATATTGACATGTCCGGGAAGATGGCACCGAGCAACCTTGATGATCTATTTGACTTAGATCCAGTTCCTTTGACATCTTAATTTTCTAAGTCTGTGGAAGAAATTCGGGATGAGAACATGGATTTAAATGAGACAGATGTTCCTATACAAGAAGATATACATGATGATGCTCCTCAGTCACCACACTTATTGGAAAACCCACATATTAATGTTCGGAGGTCTAATCGAGATCGAAAAGTTTCTACACACTATTTTTCTAATGATTATGTATTGTTAACAGATACAGGAGAACTAGACAGTTATGAGGAAGCTATGGAAGATGAACATAAAGAGGAGTGGGTTGATGCCATACAAGATGAGATGCATTCATTGTATGAGAATCATACATTTGAGTTGGTGAAACTGCCTACGGGTAAAAGGGCCTTGACGAATCGTTGGGTTTACAGGGTAAAGCAAGAAGAACACACCGCATGTCCACGGTATAAGGCTAGATTGGTTGTGAAGGGATTTACACAAAAAAATGGTGTTGACTTCGATGAGATTTTTGCTCCAGTTGTGAAAATGACATCAGTTCGAGTGATACTTGGCTTAGCCGCTACACTTGATTTAGAGGTTGAGCAGATGGATGTGAAGACCGCCTTCCTACTTGGTAATTTAGAGGAAGAGATTTATATGGAACAGTCGGAGGGCTTCGAAGTGAAAGGAAATGAAGATTATGTGTGTAAATTAAAGAAAAGTCTTTATGGCTTAAAGCAAGCACCGAGGCAGTGGTACAAGAAGTTTATGTCACTTATGGGGGAGCATGGCTACAGGAAACTTCTTCGGATAATTGTGTATTTGTGCAAAAAATTTCTTATGATGATTTTATTATCCTCATGCTTTATGTTGATGACATGTTGATTGTTGGCAAAAATTCTTCATGGAATGAGTTGTTGAAAAAATAGTTGAACAAGTCTTTTGTGATGAAAGACTTGGGTCCAGCAAAGCAGATACTTGGCATAAGAATCACACGGGATAGGAATGCTAAGCAATTATTTTTGTCACAAGAGAAGTACATCGAGAAGGTACTTCAAAAATTTCACATGGATAAGGCTAAAGTGGTTAGCACTCCTCTTGCTTCCCATTTTAAGTTAAGCACAACACAATGTCCTTCAACTAATGAAGAGAAGAAAGATATGGATAGAGTTCCATATGCCTCAGCCGTAGGAAGTTTAATGTATGCATGGTTTGTACACGGCTAGACTTGGCGTTTGCAGTTGGTGTTGTCAGTCGTTATTTGTTAAATCGAAAAAGAACATTGGAATGCAGTTAAGTGGATTTTGCGGAATCTTCGGGGCACTTTCGATTTGCGACTTTGTTTTAGAAATGGAAGAATAGAGTTAGTTGTCTACACAGATGCAGATATGGCTGGAGATCTTTATACCCAAAAATCTACTTCATATTATATGATTTCTTTTGCTGGTGGGGCTGTGTCATGGAAGTCTAAATTGCAAAAGTGTGTTGCACTTTCTACAACAGAGGCAGAGTTTATTGCAGTAACTGAAGTGAGTAAGGAGTTGCTATAGTTGAAGAAATTTTTGAACGAGTTGGGATTCAAACAAGAGATGTACGTATTGTTTTGTGATAATCAGAGTACTATTCACATTGGTAAGAATTCGTTATTTCATTCCAAATCAAAACATATTGATGTGAGATATCATTGGATTAGGAGATGTTCTTGAGGCAAAGTTGCTAGAACTTCAGAAGATTCATACAGATGATAATGGTTCCGATATGATGACAAAGATATTGCCAAGGTGAAAACTTGAGTATTGCAGATTGAGAGCCGGGATGGCAAACCCCTCCACATAGTCATGAGGGGGAGATTTGTTGGGTTATTCCCTCCTATGTGGGTAGGCCCAATTAGTAGCTCATATGGTCTATTGGCCTATATGGATGATATAACATAGGGTTCAAGAAAAACAGAAGTAACGAGAAATAAAATGGAAGAGAGAAAAAGGAAAAACTAATTTTTGCAGGAATTAGTGCAGTATTTTTCAACTCAGCGATCGGAGGGTCATTCGTGGTCTGATTGGGCTGATTTTTTGTGGGTGACGCCGTCACTCATTGGTCTTCAATCTGAATGATGGGATTGAACATCGGAGTCTCCTAGCATCAGATTTTTCTGTACGTTGTCGGTACATTTTTAGCGAGAGTTGGAGTTTTTAAGTTTTCTCTTGTTATTCTTCTTGTTGAAGATGTATGCCAAGAATATGTATTCTTGATGGTTGTTTATGGTTTATGCCTCTAGTTGTTGCTAGAGAGAATGTTGTATTGCCCGTTATTATTGATAGTGGAAGATTTGGTGGACTACGGTCCCGTGGTTTTTACTCCTCACATCGAGGGGGTTTTCCACGTAAAAATTTAATTGTGTTCTTGTGTGTGCTTGTTCTCAATTATTAACTGCTTGGATTATTTTTCTTCTTGAGTGTTAACGCCAAGATCTCACCACGCACTTCAATCACAAAAAGCACGCCTAACCCTACACAATGAACACGTTAGCACCGGATCTCGACGGCTTGGGCCGCCGGGGATCGCTCCGGTGTGAGAATAAGAACAGGCCGGAAAAATGGTTAACAATGGAGGTTGTGTGCTCTAGTGTCTGGCCAGTGAAATGTTTGTTACCTTTTTTGTGTATTGCTCTGTACTCATATATTATCTCACCAACTTGCATGTTTTCCCCCGATGCCTACGTCAGCTGGCTGCATGCAGGCTTTTCCATACCTTACTCTCCACCAAGTCAATATTATGTCATCTCCACATTAATGAAGGTGGCTTAAGACGGCTGGGCCCATCACCTCAATCAGCCGCCTGTAAATCCCACAAATTAGGGATAATCTTTAGTCTATAAGCTGCCACCTGTCACCCACTACCAGCTCTGGCCTAAGCTTTATCTAAATAATCATTTAGATAATAGCCCAATGTTCCAAGGGTGGGGCTTGACCCGGAAAGCCCAAAATAACTAAGATTCGACCGACCTAAATAATCACGGCCCAACATTGCCCCCCAGTCTTTCATTAAACAGTATGTTTGATGAAAGAGTATAAAGACCAGAATCCAAACACCAAAAAGAACTCGAACGGATTCGGTGAAGCCCACTTACTAAAAGGCCCATGTCCGGTTACAGACCCCCTAAACTCAAAAGTAGATACTAACCCTCCAAATTCAAAACTTAATGATAGCTTCTTCAATTTCGAGAACAGATGCCAACTATTGACCCTTCAAGTTCGAATCCGGATATCAACCCTGGACTTCCATTATTATCTTCATTGAATGTTCAGCCGTTGGGTTTCGTGAACCACCAAAAAGACAACCCTATAAAATCTTCAAGCCCCCAAATTAGATAGCTTTACCTGGTCATTTGAAATTCAAAGACTCTCTAGCTTTTCTTCCTTCTCTGGTTTTCTTCTTCTTAGTCAATCTGTCAACAATGGCTTCCCAGAAATCCGATAACACCGTCCCTTCTTCTGAAACTCTATTAAGATTTGCCCCGGCCACTCAAAAACCTACCCTAGGCCATATCAACATCAAATCCCAAGTCCAAACCTTCATCCAGCAAGAACCCTTCTTCTGATACTCCTAAATATACCCCTCCCGAACCCCATTTTGATTTCACCGATACAAAACAATTCACCCATGTCAATACCCCTTCCTCGATTGTCGACACTGATATTCTGGCCATCCGGGAATGATACCAAATTCCACCCAATTATCAGTTGCGAGCCCCTACTCTAACCGACCGCATGTACCATCGTCCCGATAGTTTTGTTGCTATGCCCATCACTCTTCTGGAGAAGGGACTCCGTTTCCCTCTTCATACCTTCGTCTTAAATATGCTAGGATTTCTGGGGGTTGGGTTGGCCCAATTAGTCCCCAATTCTTACATTTACATCCTTGCATTCGTAGCCTGGTGCTTCGACCAGAGCATCCCTCCATCCATTGATTTCTTCTTTTCCCTCTTCGTGGTGGGTCAGTCTAGAGATAAAGGCTTCAAGGGACTAAACAAACCGTCCAGTGTCAAGATTGAAAGAAGGTCTTTGATAGACACCCCTTCAAGCAATCGAGGGTGGTATAAGGATTGGATTTTTATCAACGGACCAGACATTTCCTCCATCCCCGACTGGACTACTACCCCTATTCTCTCTCCAGACTTCGGAGACCTCATACAGGAGTGGGGGAACGAAATGGTAAAGCTGTTGAATAAACATCCTTTGAAGGAATGGAGCTTCGAGCTCCTCAGCAAACAAACTTGGTTATATGACCATAAGTGTAAGTTCTAAACCCATCTTTTGTGCAATTTTTTGAATTTCCTTCAATAATCGTCCTGAAGTATTACTTTCTGTCTTTTTGTAGTATCTTTGATTAAGCCTACTTCTATTGATCTGATGGATTTAGAGAAATTCCTCTCCGCCAAATCAGCTCCAGCTTCTTCCGAAGCTCAAGATCCCGAAGAGCTGGATGACAAAGCACAAGCTTCCGAGGCTCGGCGTACCGAACCCCCAACAGCTGGAGTTCAAAGTACCGATACCCCACTAACTGAAACTCCAATTATCGAACCCCGAACTACCAAATCAAGATCTGATAAAGGGCCGAGCCAATCCCACCGAAAGAAATATACTGCCAAGAAATCCAAACATGTGCCCGCCCCTACTCTTACCGAGAGTCTCTTAAACATGCCCATCGAAAAAAGAACCAAGATCCTTCATACCAAAAAACGGAAGGCCAAGGCAAAAATTATCCCCCTCACCGTTGAAGAGTTAAGAGTACCACATACTGGAACTAACAAAATTTTTCCAAATCTGTCGAAATTGATGAATTCGAGGTTGAACCCAGTTCTCCTATTATTCAAAAGAAAAAACACACTTCTGATGGCCAATCACCCCCACCAGTTGACCCTCCTCTTTTTGAAGAACCGATAACTTCACCGCCACGACCAACCGCTCCCTATTTCGGATCAAAGCCTGGAGCTTCCCGATCACCTAGCCTATGGCCTGACCAGAACGAAGACTTCCCTCTGCACCTCTACAACTCTTTCGTTCTGGATACAAACAACCACCGGTTTGGCAATAGTTCTGTTTCTGATCTGCTCGAAGAGGGCATGGTTAACCAAGCCAGGGTAAGTAAATTATCTTTTGTCTACCTTAGCTCATGAATATTTTCTTGAAATTCCTTCTAACTATGAATAACTGTAGGCGAATGGAGTCTTCGGGCGTCTTTATCAGAAGTACAAAGAAGTTGAAGCTGACGAGGAGGCTGCCCGAAGAGAGAATGCCATCTTAAAGTCGGCATTGGCAAAGAAGAGGAGTGAACACAAAAATATCCACTTCAACTGTAAAGGTCTCCTAAACGACCTTGCCAAGATGAAGGAACAACTGGCAGCAGCCAAAGCCCTTCAACAAAGGACTACTGAACAAAATGAAGGATTGCGACGGGCCAACGAGCAACTAACTCAAAATAATCAAAGTCTGACCCAAGCAGTCATCGAGGCCAAGAAGTCCGAAGAACGACAATTTGACCTACGGGGCAAAGTTGAGAAAGAGCTTCGTGACGTCAGATTGGGTGGCCCCCCTTTGACTGAAGAGCTTCGAAGAGAAATCCAGATTGAATACTGCAAATCTCGCGCCGTAACTGATGAGATAGTTTAGATGTACACTGAAGGTTATGAGATAGCCCGAAGCAAAGATAAATCAAAGCAGGCTGCCACGGCTATCGACCCAACTCTCCTTGACTCTTCCGATGATGATGAGGAATAGTTCCGAAGACATCCTATCTTTGCTTCAATTTTCATGTGTTTATGAATTTGTGAAAATCTTTTAATTAATATTGTAATTTTAGTTTATTTTGTGGGGAACTTTTATCAGATATGTGCTTCCTTTTTATGTTTAATAGTATATAACTTTGTTCCTTATTACCCCTTTTCAGTTTAAGTTATATTGTTATTCAGACAACATATAATTTTAACTTCAACACTTCGAATAAAATCAAATAATGTAAGGCAAAACTTACTCATTACCGAAGAATGGTGTAAAGCATTGTTAGAATGAACAAATCACCGAACTTCCAATGAGAGTAATTGTTCCGAAGAACTAATAATATCACCCATCCTTATAACAATTAGGTAACTCCGTTCTCTACAGGAGCCGAATGGGTTAGACCAAAAATATTCACTTCACTGTCCTAAGCCAAAGGAATCCAACCTTATATCTTGGTGAACTCGTTTTCTCTGAGAGCCGAGCGAGTTCAACTAATAATAGTTCACTTCGCTACGAGGAGATGAAGGAATCCAACCTTATACCAAGCTGGCAACCTCGTTCTCTCCAAGAGCCGAACAGGTTCAACCCAAAAATATTTCTCTTCGCTTGTCAAAAAAGTCAAAGGGATCCAACCTTATAAATTAGTAAACTCGTTCTCTCAGAGAGCCGAACGGGTTCAACCAACAATAGTTTGATTCGCTACGAGGAGACGAAGGAATCCAACCTTATACCGAGCTGGCAACCTCGTTCTCTCCGAGAGCCGAACAGGTTCAACCCAAAAATATTCCTCTTCGCTTGTCAAAAAAGGGATCCAACCTTATAACTTGGTGAACTCGTTCTCTCCGAGAGCCGAACGGGTTCAACCAATAATAGTTCGCTTCGCTACAAGGAGACGAAGGAATCCAACCTTATACCGAGTTAGCAACCTCGTTCTCTCCGAGAGCCGAACAAGTTCAACCCAAAAATATTCCTCTTCGCTTGTCAAAAAAGTCGAAGGGATCCAACCTTATAACTTGCTATGACTAGATTAGCGTTGAAGAAAGGAACCTTCTATATTGATAGTTATTATCGTAAATATAGACCTCCGAACTTTGACACTGGCTATATTGAAAATATTTACGGAGTCTCCCAGCATGCCAAGTATTCTTAATCTTAGTCCCATCTAAGGTTCGCAGCAGGTAAGTCCCGGGCTTTGGTACACTAACAACTTCATAGGGGCCTTCCCAATTTGGCATGAGTTTGCCCATATTCTGAGGTGTAGAAGCCTCTACTTCTTGAAGAACAAAATCCCCAACTTCAAACCTTTGAATTTTCACCCCTTTATTGTAGTACTTAGCCACACGACGTTGGTATGTAGTCAACTTTATCAAGGCTGCCTCTCTGACTTCTTCGAGCAGATCTAAATTGGTTTTGAGTCCCTCATCATTATACACTTCCTTAAACTGACTGACCCGAAGACTTGTGGACCTAATTTCCAATGGAACTAGAGCATCTAAATAGTACGCCAGCCGAAATGGCGAGTCTCCCGTCGTTGTCCTTGGCGTAGTTCGATAAGCCCATAACACACTGAGTATCTCTTCGGGCCATCTGCCCTTTGCTTCGTCCAGTCTTCTCTTGATCCCATTTAGGAGTATTCTATTAGTCACTTCAACTTGCCCATTAGATTGTGGATGAACAACCGAAGTCTTCCGATATTGAATTCCCAACTCCTTCAAAAATGTCTCAAACTTTGATCCAACGAACTGACATCTATTGTCTGAAATTACCACCATAGGAATGCCAAATCGAAATACCACTAACTCCTTCAAAAACTTCAAGCATTCTTGTTCCGTAATCAGCTGAAGCGGTTTTGCCTCTACCCACTTGGTCATATAGTCAACTACTATAACAAAGCTGACTTGACCTTTCGCCTTTGGGAGAGGACACAGTATATCTACCCCCCAGACAGCAAAAGGTATAGGAGATAAAACTGAGTATAGCTCTTCTGGTGGCTGATGTGGAATTGGACTATTCAACTGGCACTTTTGGCACTTCTTCACGTAATCAGTAGCCTCTATGAAAATTGTAGGCCAATAATATCCTTGACGAAGCACTTTGTATGCTAACGACTTCGCAACCATGTGATCACCGCAAATTCCTTCGTGAACCTCCTGAAGAACATACTCAACCTCAGATGGAACTAAACACTTCAGTAAAGGAGAAGAATAAGCCCTTCGATAAAAGCCTCTATCAATAAGCATAAAGTTTGCGCTTTTATACTTCACTTTCTTTGCTAACATCTGGTCTGAAGGTAGTACGCCATCTGCCAGATAATTTATATGTGGAGTCACCCAGCAATTAGATCGCTCAATACACATCACTTCCCCGCAATGGCTGCTAGGTTGCTTCAAAACCTCCAAGAAAATTGATCCATCAAAAGCACTCGATTCAGTTGTAGCCAACTTTGACAAAGCATCAGCATTCGAATTATCAATTCGACCAACCCTTTGAAACTCGTAAGAGCCGAAGTAATGAAGCCGATCTTTCAATTTCGCAAGATACTTAACCATTTTAGAGCCTCGAGCTTCATACTCCTCTGACACTTGTTTGATGACCAGTTGAGAATCACTGTAAATGATCAACTTTCGAACCTCCAGACTCTTCGCCAGACACAACCCTGCTAGCACCGCTTCATATTCAGTCTCGTTATTCATTGCCTTGAATCCAAATCTGATAGCCTGTTGTACTTTGAATCCTTCCAGACTCGTTAGAATGATCCCAGCACCACTGATGTCCGAAGTAGAAGATCCATCAATATATAACGTCCAAGAATTGTGCGACTGTTGAAGTGTTGCCACCGTTTCCGTAGATCCCTCCGCTTCGTTCAAACTCTCATTAGCTTCGGAGAACGCATTTTACCACGAAATCGGATAAGGCTTGACCTTTAATAGCTGTCCGTGGATAATATTCTATAAAGAACTAAGATAATTCCATCGTCCATGCAGCAAGTCTCCTCGAAACTTCTGGCTTCCCCAACACTTTCTTCAGTGGCTGACCTGTGTATACCACTATTACCAGACCTTGAAAATATTGCCTAAGCTTTCGACTGGCTACTATCAAAGCGAAAGCAAACTTCTCAAGATTTGGGTACCTTGTGTCTGCATCCCTAGGGGCATGGTGTTGGGTTTGTACGAAATCGTGATGCAATTAATTTGCAAAAATTAGCGGAAGCATGGTATATCAGAGTTTAAAAAATTTCTACAAAACCATTACCCGGATCATCCTTTATGCAAATTATTAATTTAAAACGATAAATAAGAAGTTATGGAATCATACCCTTGTAAAACGAAGCTTCCACAGGTATGAGTTCAAGTCCTTGTTCTTCGTGATCTGCTTGAATTTTCGGGTTAGATTCCTTCCTTTGATCAACGTTAGCCACCCAAGTGTTTGGCCTCTAGAGGTGATCCACCAAGGAAGATGAATTATCAAGAAGGAGGGTGGTTGGCTTAGTTTTCTATCCTCTATAGAAAAGGAGTACTCTCCAACAATTGGAATTGCCTCAACTGATATCTATTATAAGACTCCTCTTATATAGATATTGGTCAACCCTTCTAATCCTATTAGACATGGGATTTCTTTTAATTAATTAAACTCCTTTAATTAATTTAGGCTTCCCACCACATGGGAAATAATTAATTAAATTTATTTAATTAATTTGTCTCCTAATCTTATTAGGAATAAATGAGAGTACTAATATTAAATTAATTACTAAACTCCTTTAGAAATTAAAATAATAATAATTGTAATAATATTAATAAGACTCCTCTTATTAATTTATATTTAATATTTTCAAAATATTAAATAATAAACATTAAGCTATTTAATTTATTCTATCACTATAGATTAAATTAATTACACTTAATGTATTATTACGATTATGCCATTACCTTCTTAAATAATTATTCTTCCTTTTATGGTGTGAACCTTTAGGTTCTCTATATTAAACCGGTTGTGAATAAATCAATTAGAAATATTCTAATCTTATTTAAATAAATAAATTAAACTAATAATCTATTTAAATAAATAATATTTATTCTACAATAGGGATAAGCCTCCCTAGCGATCAACGACTTTTCAGATAATATAGATTTCAACATTAATCATAAAAGAACGTGTGAGTAAATAGTTACCATACAATTCAATCCTTCCACCATACAATGTCCCAATTAAATATAAGACATGAATTTACTGTCAAGTCTTATTTTATTTAATTATATGTATTTCGATTAGAAAATGCACAACTCCAAATAATACAAATTAGAAACTCCTTTCTAATTTCATTTTACATTGGCCAAGGATTCCTGGGTTGTCATTTAATGAATCACATATGACATATCTCCTCTTTTACTAGAGGTGGTAGATTCTTTATTGATCATTCATTATCTCCATATGTAACTCATTATACCCAAGCATACCCTTTTATATACCCTAAAGGACTTTAAGGAATAAGTCAAAGTATAATTCATTACATACAAGATACTATGATGATCTCAAGTCCAAGGATCATTTGTACTACTATCACATTAGGAATTCTTATTGACAAGCGAGTAAAACTCCATTAGGTATTCCATAGCGAGTCACGTTCAGTGAACTTATTCTCCAATAAGCACCTACATACTTGCTTTAGTGTCTCCACACAAATGATCATGAGATCAATCATCCTCATCCAATGAGCAAGCAACATATGTACCAATCTATCCGAATTTACTAATCCCCTTTTTAGTAATCCCACGATTGGGAACTATTTTAGTTTTAGAGCTTTCTAAGAATTTAGATCTCATTAGCATGATCATCATCATGATTCTAAAAGCATTGCTTAAAACTATGTGTTATTTACATATTATAAAAACAGCACCATATAGATAATTAAATGCCTTTACTAAATGAATATTTTATTAATAAATAAATAAGATTATTTACAAAGTACGTGCTTTATCATCATACATGATTGGCTTGTATGCACACTACTATCAATCTCCCACTTGCACTAAAGCCAATCGCCATGGTATCTTATACCCATCTTCTCTAAGTGACGATCAAACTGCTGTTGTGTTAAATATTTAGTAAATGGATCTGCAATGTTGTCTTGAGAGTCTACACGCTCCAAGGTGACGTCTCCTCTTTCAATGATCTCCCTGATCAAGTGAAATCGCCGCAACACGTGTTTAGATTTTTGATGAGACCTTGGTTCCTTAGCCTGTGCCACTGCTCCTGTGTTGTCACAGTAAACGGGAACTGCTTCTCCAATGCTAGGAACCACACCAAGTTTAGTTATGAACTTCTTCATCCAAACAGCTTCCTTTGCAGCTTCATTTGCAGCTATATACTCTGCCTCTATCACTGAATCAGCAACTGTTTGCTGCTTGGAACTCTTCCAACTCACTGCGCCTCCATTCAAGGTAAAAACATACCCCGAAACAGATTTACAGTCATCTTGGTCCGTTTGAAAACTTGAGTCTGTGAAGCCCTCGAGTTTTAATTCAGACCCACCGTAGACAAGAAAAATATCCTTAGTCCTTCTCAAGTATTTTAGGATATTCTTCACTGCCTTACAGTGCTCTTCTCTTGGATTCGACTGGTATCTGCTCGTTACACAAAGTGCATGAGCAACATCCGGTCTAGTACATATCATACCGTACATGATAGATCCTATTGCAGAAGCATAAGGGATCTTACTCATACGGGCTCTCTCCTCAGGTGTCTTTGGGGCCTGTTTCTTGGAGAGATGTATTCCATGGCTCATCGGCATAAGACCTCTTTTGGAATCTTCCATGCTAAATCTCTTTAGCATTGCATCAATGTACGTTCCTTGGGATAAACCAAGCATCCTTTTAGATCTATCTCTATAGATCTTTATCCCTAAAATATAGGATGCTTCTCCCAAGTCCTTCATGGAGAAGTGTTTAGATAACCAGATTTTAATCGATTGTAGCATAGGAATGTCATTCCCTATCAGTAATATATCATCAATATATAATACAAGGAATGAAACTGCGCTCCCACTAACCTTCTTGTACACACATGGTTCATCGTCATTTTTGATAAAATCAAACTCTTTGATTGTCTCATCAAAACGAATGTTCCATCTACGAGAAGCTTGCTTCAATCCATAAATGGATCGTTGCAGCTTATAGACTTGATTTGTTCCAACCTTTGAAACAAATCCCTCTGGATGTGTCATATACACATCCTCCTCAAGTTTCCCATTGAGGAAGGCCGTTTTCACGTCCATCTGCCAGATCTCATAGTCGTTATAAGCTGCAATCGCAAGCAAAATCCGAATGGACTTGAGCATAGCTACTGGTGAAAAGGTTTCATCATAGTCAACTCCTTGTCTTTGTTTGAAACCTTTTGCAACCAGTCGGGCCTTATAGGTCTCTACCTTGCCGTCCACTCCAGTCTTTCTTTTAAAGACCCATTTACACCCAATAGGCTTAATGCCTTCAGGTGGTGAAACCAAAGTCCGTACTTTGTTTTCATACATAGAGTCCATTTCGGATTTCATGGCTTCAAGCCATTTTCCTGAGTCTTTATTACTCATAGCCTGTTCGTAATTCAATGGATCATCATTATTCATGATGTGTACCTCATCGTCATCCTCTATAACGAATCCATACCTCTCAGGTATCTTCGGTACTCTTCCAGATTTACGAACAGGGTGTGGTATAGTAGGTTCTTCTACTTGGTCAGGTACCTGACTTTGATCCGTGGTAATTTGTGGTTCTTGAACTTCTTCAAGATATATCTTACTCCCACTGACCCCTTCATGGATAAACTCCTTTTCCAAGAAGGCAGCATGTTTCGCAACAAACACCTTTTGATCAGTTGGATGATAGAAATAATACCCTAAAGTTTTTTTAGGGTATTCCACAAATCTACACTTATTGGATTTAGTCTGTAGCTTATCATTTTCAAACTTTTTGACATAAGCTAGGCAACCCCAAGTCTTAACATGCTTAAGATTTGGTTTCCTCCCCTTCCACATCTCATATGGAGTCTTTGGAGCAGATTTGGTAGGTACCTTGTTAAGTAGGTATGCAGCCGTTTTTAGGGCATATCCCCAGAAAGAAATTGGAAGGTCGGTAAAACTCATCATGGATCGAACCATGTCTAACAGTGTTCGATTTCTCCTTTCAGATACTCCATTTAACTGTGGTGTACCTGGAGGAGTCCATAGTGAGATTATACTATTTTCTTTGAGATAATTGAGAAACTCACCACTTAAGTATTCTCCACCTCGATCTGATCGAAGTATCTTTATACTCTTGCCCGTTTGTTTCTCTACTTCACTTCTGAACTCTTTGAACTTTTCAAATGATTCTGACTTGTATTTCATTAAATACACATATCCAAATCTTGAGTGATCATCAGTGAAAGTAATAAAATAAGAATACCCACCCCGTGCACTTGTTGTCATAGGTCCACAAACGTCTGTGTGAATCAATGCCAACAACTCTGTAACTCTTTCTCCTTTTCCACTAAAAGGAGATTTAGTCATTTTACCCATGAGACAAGATTCACAAGTTGGATATGATTCATAATCAGATAACTCAAGGAGCCCATCTTTATGCAACTTGGATAATCTTGTTTCATTGATATGACCGAGTCTACAGTGCCACATGTAGGTATAATTAATATCATCTCTTTTCCTTTTCTTAGTTTGTTCAATTTGAAAAATATTTTCTTATAAGTCAAGTGTATAAAGTCCATTTCGCAAATTTCCAACACCATATAAAACATCGTCTTTATAAATAGAACAATTATTGTTCTTTATAACAACGTTAAATCCTTCCATATCCAATACAGAAATTGAAATAATATTTTTAATAATATTCGGAACATAATAACAATTATTAAGATAAATGGACTTGCCCGAAGGCATTGCTAAATAATAAGTTCCTACAGCTAATGCAGCAACCTTTGCTCCATTCCCCACTCGTAGGATCACCTCATCATTGTTCAGCTTTCTACTTCTGACCAGTCCCTTCACATTATTACATATGTGAGAACCACAGCCGGTATCCAATACCCAAGTAGAATTTTGACTTTCTGAAAAATTAATTTCAATCATGAACAAACCTTGATTGGAAGTCGAAGCTTCTCCAAGCTTCTTCTTTGCCAGAAACTTCTTGCAGTTCCTTTTCCAATGACCCGGCTCGTTGCAATGGAAGCACATTCCTTCGCTAGCTGGATCAGATTTCTTTTGTTCCTTTATGTTCACTTTGCCCTTGGTCATCCGAGATCGGAAGAGCTCCTTAGATATCTCATATCTAGCAGTCCTACTTTGTTCACCATATAACTCCTTGAGGTGAATCAACATAGTAGGAGCATCCATGTTTTCGTGCTGACGCTGAAGCTCATTATTCATGGATGCGAGCATGATGCATTAAGCCATAGATGCATCATCTTGCCACTTTACAATGGTGGCAATCTCTTCCTCAGAGGCTGTTTCTGGAACAGTTCCAGGGACAGGTGAGTTTAGGACATAAGAAATCTTTTCAGCAGTGAGAACTATCGTCAGATTTCTTAGCCAGTCCGTATAATTCGACCCGGTAAGCTTATTAGCATCAAGTATGCTTCGCAGTGAAATTAGTGATTTTGACATTTTTAAAATTCTGCATGTGAAAAATAACATTTTAGCAAACATTCATTTTATTAATTTTGCACACCAAAATAAATTTAGGTCTTTATTTTAAATTGGTATCTCCCACTATTTTTATCAAACTATATTACCCTCACTTATATAGTTCGGCAACATCTAATTAAAGATTTGCTAGTGAGAATAAGGATTCCATTTCAAATGTATATAACCTTGTGGATAGCACAACAAGCGATATACAAATAAATAGGTAGACAACTCTTGTCAATTACATCATTATATAACTCCTTTTATTTTACCTCTTAAATCATAATGGTCAAGTGTGTGCACATCCGAACTAAAATGATTTAAGTTAAGTCCAGCCTAGCACTTCCATAAATTCAAAAAAGAAAAATGTTCGTCCTTGTGGATAGCACAACAAGACTAGATCGTTTAATTTTCTTGATAAGCATCAAATGTGATTAATTAACATCTTAAATATGCAATACTAGCCTTGTGGATAGCACAACAAGCTCATATTAAAGTTTTAATACTCTATTAATTTATCATGCTAGAAGGCGACGTTCGATATTCCAAATATCATTTGAACGCTTCGGACTTAATATTATTTCTTTGAGGGATTTGTTATTATTTGTCTGATCTTGTTTAGCGCGCATGCACATATATATATATATATAAAATACGCGTCATTTTATTAAACATGCGAAGCATGTTTGCATAAAATATAATATATATAATATTTAGCATGCAATATAGAATACTATATTCTACCCGGATTGATTATGGACTTTTATTCTAGTTTGGTTCATTAGAGCCACCAAGTGAACCAAAAGGTCAAACCTAAGAGTGCAAGAATTTAAATTTAAATATAACTATTACATTTAAACCCGGGCTCCATTCAAACGGGTCTTTACGCGCTCCTTGCTCATTGGTCTCCAATTTCTTCAAAATAATTCTAACTATTTCTATTACATTAAACTATTTAATTTAAATAGAAACCTTGATCAGCAATCAAGAGGAAGTACATAGGAGGGAGATAGAATTTTACATCAAGAAATTTTTTTTAGAGAAGACGAGGTACACAGACCCCATTTAATAAAACCCATTCATTCAAGCATTCAACTAAAATAAAATCCAATCACATTGGTCAAATAGTCCATAATCAATCTCTATTTATTATCATACATATCACCATATATATCAATAAATAAATATTCATCTCATGAATTAAAACATTCCATATATATATGAGTATCATTTAATGGGCAATTTTAAATTGCATGAAATCCAATTTCAAGATTAAAATAAACTCTTTATTTTAATTATAAAATTATTTAGAATATAATATATAAATATATCATATATATATATATATATATATATAAAATATAAATTCACATTTATTTTTTAAAAAGAAGTCACCTTTTATTAAAAGAGTCCTGCAGGTTTATTAAAAGAGTCATTTTCTGATGGGTCACCTTCTTTTTGGAGTAAGAAAGAGACAACACCTTTTCTTTGCAGAATTCAAGATTAGCACCCAAAAAAAATTGTGATTCGTCCCAAAAAAAAAACGTCATTTTTTTTTCTTAAAAAAAAATAATTTTATACAATAAAATTATGCCCAATAAATTATTTTAAATACATACCCATATGTATATGAAATCAAAAATAAATTAATAATTGCATAAAGGTTTGGCTCTGATGCCACTGTTGGGTTTGTACAAAATCGTGATGCAATCAAATTGCAAAAATTAGCGGAAGCATGGTATATCAGAGTTTAAAAAATTTCTACAAAACCATTACCCGGATCATCCTTTATGCAAATTATTAATTTAAAACGATAAATAAGAAGTTATGGAATCATACCCTTGTAAAACGAAGCTTCCACAGGTACGAGTTTAACTCCTTGTTCTTCGTGATCTGCTTGAATTTTCGGGTTAGATTCCTTCCTTTGATCAACGTTAACCACCCAAGTGTTTGGCCTCTAGAGGTGATCCACCAAGGAAGATGAATTATCAAGAAGGAGGGTGGTTGGCTTAGTTTTCTATCCTCTATAGAAAATGAGTACTCTCCAACAATTGTAATTGCCTCAACTGATATCTATTATAAGACTCCTCTTATATAGATATTGGTCAACCCTTCTAATCCTATTAGACATGGGATTTCTTTTAATTAATTAAACTCCTTTAATTAATTTAGGCTTCCCACCACATGGGGAATAATTAATTAAATTCATTTAATTAATTTGTCTCCTAATCTTATTAGGAATAAATGAGAGTACTAATATTAAATTAATTAATAAACTCCTTTAGAAATTTAAATAATAATAATTGTAATAATATTAATAAGACTCCTCTTATTAATTTATATTTAATATTTTCAAAATATTAAATAATAAACATTGAGCTATTTAATTTATTCTATCACTATAGATTAAATTAATTACACTTAATACATTATTACGATTATGTCATTATCTTCTTAAATAATTATTCTTCCTTTTATGGTGTGACAATTTAGGTTCTCTATATTAAACCGGTTGTGAATAAATCAATTAGAACAATTCTAATCTTATTTAAATAAATAAATTAAACTAATAATCTATTTAAATAAATAATATTTATTCTACAATAGGGATAAGCCTCCCTAGCGATCAACGACTTTTCAGATAATATAGATTTTAACATTAATAATAAAAGAACCTATGAGTAAATAGTTACCATACAATTCAATCCTTCCACCATACAATGTCCCAATTAAATATAAGACATGAATTTACTGTCAAGTCTTATTTTATTTAATTATATGTATTTCGA
Source organism: Panax stipuleanatus (assembly GCA_020205555.1). Classification (NCBI taxonomy): domain Eukaryota; kingdom Viridiplantae; phylum Streptophyta; class Magnoliopsida; order Apiales; family Araliaceae; genus Panax; species Panax stipuleanatus. The sequence continues at coordinate 14,505,288 of CM035116.1, forward strand.
TTAGAAAATGCACAACTCCAAATAATGTAAATTAGAAACTCATTTCTAATTTTATTTTACCTTGGCCAAGGATTCCTGGGTTGTCATTTAACGAATCACATATGACATATCTCCTCGTTTACTAGAGGTGGTAGATTCTTTATTGATCATTCATTATCTCCATATGTAACTCATTATACCCAAGCATATCCTTTTATATACCCTAAAGGACTTTAAGGAATAAGTCAAAGTATAATTCATTACATACAAGATACTATGATGATCTCAAGTCCAAGGATCATTTGTACTACTATCACATTAGGAATTCTTATTGACAGGCGAGTAAAACTCCATTAGGTATTCCATAGCGAGTCACGTTCAGTGAACTTATTCTCCAATAAGCACCTACATACTTGCTTTAGTGTCTCCACACAAATGATTATGAGATCAATCATCCTCATCCAATGAGCAAGCAACATATGTACCAATCTATCCGAATTTACTAATCCCCTTTTTAGTAATCCCACGATTGGGAACTATTTTAGTTTTAGAGCTTTCTAAGAATTTAGATCTCATTAGCATGATCATCATCATGATTCTAAAAGCATTGCTTAAAACTATGGGTTATTTACATATTATAAAAACAGCACCATGTAGATAATTAAATGCATTTAATAAATGAATATTTTATTAATAAATAAATAAGATTGTTTACAAAGTACGTGCTTTATCATCATACATGATTGGTTTGTATGCACACTACTATCACATGGTTCACATAGTAAACCGGGTGCTACTTACCCCCAACTTCACGCACCAAAACTGCTCCTACTGCCAGTGAACTTGCAGCCAGATACAAATATAAAGGCTCAGCCGGAACGGGCTTCACCAACAAAGGTGCCGAAGACAAATACCTCTTGATTCCTTGGAAAGCTTCCTCACACTCCGAAGTCCACTGGAATGTTTTCGCGTTTTTCGGCCCTTTCAATGTGTTAAAGAACGGCAAGCACCTTTCTGCCGATTTAGACATGAACCTCCGCAACGATGCTATTTGACCAGTTAAACGTTGGACATCTTTGTACGACTGTGGGGATTTCATGTCCAAGATAGCCTTAATCTTCTCTGGGTTAGCTTCGATACCCCTTTTGCTTACCAAATAACCCAAAAATTAGCCTGCCCCCAGTCCGAAGGTGCACTTGGTCGGATTCAGCTTCAAATCATAATGTTGAACCGTCTGGAAACATTCCTCTAAATCACCCAGATGACCACGAACCGACATGCTCTTCACTATCATATCATCGACATAGACCTCTATATTCCTTCCCAGCTGCTTCGAGAAGACGCGGTTCATCATCCTCTAATAAGTAGCTCCCGCATTAATCAAACCAAATGTCATTTTCTTATAGGCGTACACCGACCGATGAGTAATAAAAGCTGTCTTCGGGATATTTTCCTTGCACATAGAAATCTGATGATATCCTGAAAAAGCATCCATAAAGCTAAGTAAGGCATGCTCCGAAGTTGCTTCAATGAGCTAATCAATGTGAGGAAAAGGATAGAAGTCCTTCGGGTACGCCTTTTTTAAATCGATATAATCTATGCAGACCTGCCACTTTCCATTCTACTTCTACACCAGAACTGCATTGGCCATCCATTCCGGATAATCGATCTAAAAGATAAAGTCTGCAGCCAGTAACTTCGCAATTTTTTCATTAATTATCTTTTGTCTTTCTGGTGCAAAGATCCTCCTCTTCTGTCGAATTAGGTTCCTAGCTGGGTCTACATGTAATCTATGTTCAGCCACGTCACGACTCACTCCCGGCATATCATTAGGAATCCAAGCAAAGATATCTGCATAACAACAAAGCAGCTCCATCAGATTTGACCGAAAGGGTTCTGGTAGCCCCGAACCGATTCTCACAGTCTTTTCTTTCTTCCCTGGTATCAGCTCAATTTCTTCGATTTCTCCTGCTGATATAACTAATGATTCTGTGTTGCTCTCTGTGAATGGCTCAATCTCTATGGCCATGGTCTGCTTCTGCCTGCTAACCCCTACTCCTGAAGTGATCAAAGCATTCCGATAACACCTTCTCGCCAAGTCCAGATCTCCTGCAACTTCGCCAACTCCATGTGGCGTTGGAAACTTAATTTTGAAATGGGGAATCGATGTAACTGCCTGAAGAGCTGTTAAAGTAGGTCTCCCCAAAATAGCATTATATACAGAATCTACATGTACAACATAAAATTTACAGATAATTTGAACCTGTTGAGGAACCTTTCCGAAGACAACTGGCAGCTCGATAGTTCCCGCCACTTTGACTGGATCATTGCTGAAGCCATACAAAGGAGCCTCCTGCCCAATTTCCATCTTCTGGCCATCCAAAAGCATCCTATGATATGCATGTGCGTACAGAATATCCACATTGTCTATCATCATCCTCTTCATGTCTACCGAACCCACTTGCGCAGTGACCACCAAAGCTCCTTCGTGTGGTTCAATTGGTTCTGGAGGGAGATCATCATCTGTAAAGGATATGGTAGATCCTGGATACGTCCTCTCAGCCTTCAGAGGCTTGTCTGCCACTGCCATCACTGAGTCTAGATAACCTCGATGCTTCTTCCCAGCAGCCTTACCAAAGTTACCTCCGGTAATCACATCCACCACATGTCTTGCCTGTTGATTCTGAACTGGTTGTACTGGTTGATTAACTTTATCTGGCTCCCTATTCCTCGGGTTCTCTCTTTGCCGTTCTCTTTCCGCCACCTACTGAACCAAGACTCTACTCTGAACTTTCTTTTCAATGAACTCCTTTAGATTCCAGCAAGAACTAGTGTCATGCCCATCTGCCTGATGATAATCACAATACCTAGCAGGGTCTCCTGATCCTGGCCTAAGATTATTTCGGGGTTGTTCGAAGTACGGCTAGTTTTTTATCTGCTCCAGAATAGTAACCCGATCTGTAATGAGCTGAGCATACACTTTATTTACCTTCTGACTCGAGACGGGCAGACGATATCCTCTGGGTGCCTAATTATTGCTATACCTTTTCTGATTTCCGTTAAATCGGTCATTATTGCCGCCACTCTTCCTCTGACTACCATCAATTGATTCCTTCCCTTTTTCCTTCGCTTTCTCCGAAGAACCCTGTTTCAAACTAGCTATGGCCTCTTCTACCACGATGAAGCCTTCGGCTTTCTCAAACGCTTCGGCCAAGCTCATCGGATGCTTGAACATCAATTTCTTCACCAACTTCTCAGACTTCACCATATCTAAACCGTTTTGAAATAGCCCCACAGCTTGAAGGTCATTAAGATCCGACACTTGTCCCACCGCTTCTCTGAACCTTTTCACATACTGGCCCAGGGTCTCGCTGGGATATTGCCTAACTTGTGCCAGTGACCCTGTGGGTTTTTCCCTTCTTTTGTTGCTTCCGAACCGGGCATAGAATTTGTCACACAATTCAACCCAGGATGAAATCAAATCCGAAGCCAAAGTTCCCATCCACTGCCTTGCATCCTTTCTCAAAGTTATTCCAAAGGTCTGACATTTAGCTGCGTCTGAGTAGTCGTAATAATCCATCAACCTCTCGAACGCTTGACTATGGTCGTACGGGTCCCCTGAACCATCATAACTCTCCATGTGGGGAAGCTTCTTACTGGGATCCGCCTCCTCCTTTAGAATTTTAGAAGAGAAAGGAGAAGCTTTCTTACCCGGAGTCTCCTTCTCCTGTTGGACTTCTGCTAACTGTTTCCGAAGCTCCTTCATCTCTGCGCCCAAGAACTCAAGTCCTTATGGCTTCGGCTTCGGCGAAATTTCCCTCTTCAGAGAGAATTTCTTCATCTGCTCAGTTCGATCGAGGCGAGAATCCACAGGGTGGTGTGCCTTCTTTAGATTCTTTGGGGAATTACCACCTGATATGCTTCGGCTACTATCCTCTTCACTATACTGAGAATAATACTCAAAACGAGGTACCTTCTTTGTGAGTTCGGGAGAGCGTCCCCTTGATCTGCTTCATTTTTTGTCGCTACCATCGTCCCGAGAACCCTTATAGTGAGAGGCCCTCTTCGGATCTTTAGGAACATGACGTCTTTCAACGCTTCGGACAGGAGAACGGCTCCGCAGCTGATTTTTCGAACGCCTGGAATCTTCATCACCCTTCGTCCGCCTACCCATAGATCTACTCGGCTATTTAGGTTGAGTATAACTGGATGCCCCACCTTCCACCTCAGCCATAAGAACCATCTGTTTTGCAATCTCCTCCCTTTGTTGCAGAAGTGCCTTCAAAGCCATGTCGGTTTCCTGTGCCATTTTAGCCAGAGTAGACGCCTTATCTATCTGTCCTTCTTGGTATTGGGTTCTAGGCGGTGTGCCTTCTACCCTTTTTCGATCTTTAACAGGTCTTTTATCAGGAGTAGCGAACAACTTCCTTTTAACACCACCATGATCTTTTGCACGCGACTTCTCCGGAACATCTAGGACCCAAGCCTTTCATGAACACTCTTTGAAGGGCCCAGCCTATCTTTTACAGAAACCCTCTGTTGAGAAGAACTTGCTGTCGTCGGTTGCCCTTCGGCTGTAATCGTCTTACTTTTCACCATAACTTCCGATGTAAGATGTTCAATAGGTTGTGACTGAAAACCAGAAACACTAATGACCCCTCCTTCTAGCGCCAATGTTAACGCCAAGATCTCGCCACGCGCTTCAATCACAAAAAACACGCCTAACCCAGCACAATGAACACGTTAGCACTGGATCTCGATGGCTTGGGCCGTTGGGGATCGCTCCGGTGTGAGAATAAGTACAGGCCAGAAAAAGGGTTAACAATGGAGGTTGTGTGCTCTAGTGTCTGGCCAGTGAAATGCTTGTTATCTTTTTTGTGTAGTGCTCTGTACTCATCTATTATCTCACCAACTTGCATATTTTTCCCCGATGCCTACGTCAGCTGGCTGCATGTAGGCTTGTCCATACTTTACTCTCCACCAAGTCAATATTATGTTAACTCCACATTAATGAAGGTGGCTTAAGACGGCTGGGCCCATCACCTCAATCAGCCGCCTGCTAATCCCACAAATTAAGGATAATCTTTAGTTTATAAGCTGTCACCTGTCACCCACTACCAGCTCCGGCCTAAACTTTATCTAAATAATCATTTAGATAATAGCCCAATACTCCAAGGGTAAAAATGGGCTTGACCCGAAAAGCCCAAAATAACTAAGATCCGACCGGCCCAAATAATCACTGCCCAATATTGGGTTTACACAAGAGGGGAGAATTATATTGTTTCGCTGTGCTATTAGTGTTATTTGGTTTGTTTTTCTCCCAACAAAAGGCACAAAAGAAAAATGTAGCTCATATTATTATCATGTCTTCCATAATTTTTGGCCTATACGCGGGACTATTACTACAAAGTTGAAATTTGTGCCCTCTTCTTCTATCTGCCCCTGGAGGTTTATGGTGGTCGGGTCTTCACACTTTGAAGACTACCAAGGGATCAAGTTTTAAATGTCGCATTTTGAAGTACTGAAAATCTCCATTTACAGATGCGTGAGACCAAGGTGTATTTCCCCTTTTTCATATATTGGCTTGATTAATAACATAGGTGGAAATGTAGCAAAAGGTTAGAGGAAGTGATGCAGCTAAATAATCAAATTTCTAAATCATAACCAAAAAGTGATACAGAAAAAGTTTCTGTTCGGAATTCTAAATCTTCATGTCAAGATAATCTATCAACTAATGTGCTGCTATTGCTATGATATTCCCTTCTGTCCAAATATAGCACTTCAATAGATATTCATATGATTTCCCATATCTAGGATTCCTGAATGCATAATTAGAATATGTCCCGGTCTTTCAAACCATGAAACTTGAAGTGACTCTTCACAAAGAGGAAGTCACAATCTCATAATGTGAAAACAGTTTGTCATTGAAAATATACAAGTCGATCTTGTCATTATGACTACAACATTTGCATCTGGCAGTATCTACTCAACTGCTGATATCTGATCAGAATGCAGCTTATGATTTCGCTTGATCATTAAAAAAAAAAAAGTGCACGTCAATCTAAAACAAGCTCACAGCACTTGCATAATATTTTTTAATTATAATTAGATGTTTTAAATAAGAAATACCAACATCTTTGTCAATTTTTATAGCAGACGGTTCTGCTGCTAGAAGCCTAGAATATATTGTTGTTTTTTCAGCGACAATAGTATTTAACTGCACCGAAAGAAAGGTGCTTTTTTTTTTTTCAAAAGCCCATTAAAGTGTTTGAGTGCAGATTATTCAGTGTGGTAATGATTTCTCAGAAACAACTATATGTCATCAGAATCTAAGATGAGGAAAGTAATTGTAACTCTTTCAACTTTCGTCAGAATCCATTATCAGGGTCTCAGAGCAAAAATTGACCACATGGGAATATTGCAACATACTAGTCAACCCAATATAACCATCAGTAAAGAGGAAACCACATAAAGCCTGTCTCGCACTCGCACTCGCACTCGCACTTGCACTTGCACCTGTTATAGATTCCAATTACAACCAATTGTTCATCACGCCTTTTAACTGTATATTGTTTATTACTGCTTTTAAAGATTACAGCATTCAGTTCTTGAATCTAAAACAGTCAAACCAAGACACTTCAAATCTACATACAAACTTCAATTTGTATCTAAAGAATAAACATACCAACTTTACAGCTGAGATCCATATCCTCTAATCAGATCAAATTGCATGGCATCTTCTTCCATTAGAAGGATGTAAAATCTGGTAAACAAAGAGTGAAATGGCAAACAGCTTATCAACAAGTATATGCTAAGTAAACCGTGCCATATATTGGTTTTAAGCTGAGTATTGAAACACCCCCCAAAAAAAAACCCGAATTAGGATCCTCTCCATTTAATAGTCTAATGTGTTAGAATGCGATGTCATACCGACAGAAAAGAGAAAGATGATGATAAAAGATATACAAAGAATGAAAATTTTCCGTTTTATTTGAAATGGAGAGGATCCTAGTCACCAAAACTCACCCCATATACATACATATACAGGTACGCTCTTGTTTTGTTTTTGGGTAGAAAAAGAAACTTCATCAACAGATGAGAGAGAATATAAGCAGAGGGGGACAAGGAGTCCAGCCACCCTACAACAAGTGGAAATAACAAAGAAAAAAACTCAAGAAAACGCAGTTCTCCGACAAAAATCAGACACAGAACAGAAATCCATAGAGAAGAAAAGTAATCCCATCTCTTTAAGCTAGTCATCATAATTAATAGAGTCGCATCAAGTGCAACTTCGTTGCCTATGTGGGTCCATTGTACTTAAAGTATAACATGCTTTGATTTGAGCATTTTCCCAGATACATTCATTCAGTTTTTGCAAGATAGAGCAGTAAGTAGCACTTCTAATTTTGAACTGCACAACTGTAAAAAATTAGTCCACATGACACCGAGACTTTGTTAGGCATTTTGAACCACTTAAACATAGTCATAAAGAACTGCCTTCGGATCCTTCACAGAGTTGTGGAGTGAAGCAGCTCGTAGCCCAATAAGTTTATTTATTCATTTATTCATAAGTAACTTCCTCCAATGTTTTTAAATTGAGTATTCAATAGTATGGAACTGCCAAAAGTTTCAGTTACCATCTGCTGTTGACTTTTAAGGCCTAAAGTAATATACTTCGGAGCTACAAAAATAAATAAATTTGACTATTATAATTTTAGGAAAATCATTAAGATTTAAGACTTGACAAATTTGCAAGAGTCGGAGCAATTATGTTACTATCTGCAGTGTCAACATAAAAAGACAATAATCATAACTACTAAATTGATTACCCTGTTATTTCAGATAACAAAAGCTAACTTTATAACTAGAAAAAATAATGACAAAAGATGGGAGGAATTATATGTCCTCTAAAGATCAAAATATAAGAGAGAATTTTTTGTTTTTTATTTTTACTAAAATTAATACTTGCACTAATCAATATCTGATTATCAGCAACCATAGTCCCTCTAAAGCCTCCTATACCTCTTAATTGAAGCAAAGAATTTTGATGGGAACGGGGTTTTGGGACAAAGGTTTAATATCACACAAACAATTTTCACGCAAAACTCAATCAATTATAATTATTCAATGTCCCCAAGTAATGAAGTACATTACTATTTATAATATGCGTAAACAACTTTTCTAACCTAAATTGGACTCTAATACTATAACTATTAATTAGAGAAATTAATTAAAATACAACTTCTAATTCATATAGGCTTCCAAAGCCTTTTATATTGTTCTAACCAACTTTCACGGATTCGTCCTACATCATTTCTCCTCCGATGAAAAAAACTCAACTCCGTCGAGTGATCAACACAAGAACAATCACGTCTGATCACCAAGGAAGTCTTTGCAAGCTTCAAATTTGGCATGTCGAGAGCGCAAGTAAGAGTGAATTTGTTAGTGCCTTTGATAATCGAATAAATATTAGCACGAGTATCATGTTGCGCGTGACGACCCCATAGCCATTTACGTCCTAAGATAATGTGACAAACTTTAAGGGGTAGTACATCACACCTAACGGTATCCTTAAGCTTGCCGACGAAAAATGTAACCATAGACCTTTGGGTAACCCGCAATTTTATATTGGTAATCCATGCAACATCATACGGCTCTGGGTGAGGCTCAACTTTTAACCCAAGTTTCTTCACTGCTTCCTCAGAAATAACGTCCGTACAACTCCCAGTATCAATCACAAGAGAGCACACCTGTTCTGCACATTTGACTCTCGTCTGAAAAATTCGCCCACGATGGATCTTAGGATTATCCTTATGTTGTTGGGCAATAAGTAAAGGTCGAAGAACACCTAAACATCCTTCCAAATGAGCATCAGCTTCTAAATCTTGCTCATCGGGCTCATATTCGTCATCTATCGGCTTGTAAACCTCTTCGTTTAAGTCAGCTTTTTCGCACGTTTTGTCAACAATAGTAAGTTGCCTAGAGGGAGAAGATGCAATATCCACCTTTGGGAATGGACACTCAAAATACATGTGACCAAAACCACGACAGTTATAGCACCTAGACGTATAGTTGTTGCTAGCATTAGAAAAACCTAGAGTACGATTAGGCTTGCTAGTAGCTGAAGGGCTTGTAGACGATCTTTCCATTAGCTTATTTAAAATAGGCTCCACAAAAGTACGCTCCCTCCGAGTTTGGACTTGTATTAGAGGCCTAATAGAATTCCTTTTCAAATTATCCTCTATTTGGGTGGCAACTTGAATAGCATCATCCAAAAGCAAGAGTTTACCTGTAGCTACACTACATGCAATCTCTAGATTCAATCATCGAAGGTACATGGAGATTAAAACTTCTTCAACCCAAGAAAATTCAAACAGTGTAACTAAACTGTAGAACATTGAAGTATACTCGGCTACAGATTTACTTCCTTATACCAACTCATTTAACTGCAAATATGCTCGCTGCTTATAATCTGAAGGTATAAAACGTCGGGTCAATGCAGCTTTCATATCTTCCCATCTTCTCAAAGCTGTATACAAATTTCGCTAATGTTGATCCCACCAAATCCAAGCTATTCCTTTCAACTTCGCTTCAGCAAAGAAGAGTTTCCTTTCATCGGATAATTCATACCAACAAAAGAAGCTCTCCAAACTATGAATCCAATCGAAGAATGTTTCAGGACCATTATCGCCATTAAAATCTCCAACATCTAATTTTGCTCCTCTTGAAAGTAGTATGCATACAAGCCAATCATGTATGATGATAAAGCATATACTTTGGAGACTGATAAGTGGTTTTAGGACCACTTATTCAGATACTTTCCAACTCATTCGGTTGCTTAAACTTAAGTAATCTTGTGAGTTTAAGGTGTTTTTCCCTTGTTTTATGTTTTTCAGGTTAAGGAACTCTCTTAGTAGTACTTGCGCATTAAAAGAGCAAAAGATCGCCTAAATGGGGTAAGGAGCTGAAATGAGCGTAAAGCAATGGAATGGCATGAGTCTAGAGGTAGCAAGTAAGGCGAGGCAAATGCAATAGGGGCAGGAGAAAGCAACTGAAGAACACATGAGGCAAACTTGCACCAGCAAGCAGCTGCAGATTCCAGTTTTTTGGTGCTGCGCGGCCGCGCCTGGAATAGGCTTGGGGCTCGCGCGGCCGCGCCTGTCCCCAGCAGGAAATTGTTTGACTTTTTGTTTGACTGATCGGGAGAAGCTTTAAAGGGGGTTCGTGACCAGCATTCAAGGGGGTCTTAATTAAGGCCTTAAACCCTAGTTTTCTCTGTTTCTTTCCTTTCCATTTTTCTTGTTTAGATTAGGAGTAGATTAGTGTAAAATTAGTTGTTGGTAGTTAGTTATCTAGGGTTAGATTAGACTTGATGGTTGAAGCAATTGGAGGGCATCAAAGATCCAAGCTTGGAGAAGGAACACATATTTGCACTCTCTTACTTTAACTCTCCTTATTATTCATTAGTATCCGGATGATGTGTATTCCTTTTGTGGATGATATATTTGAGTCATTTATGACTTAAACCTTATTTTGAGATTCCAATGGAACCTTTTGAGTAATCGATATCGATTTGCTTCCGTGTTGGTTAATGTTAATTGTTATGTGATTGTCTATTGCGATTCATCCCATCATTACTTAATTGCTTAGCTAACAATTACTGTGATAACCTATATGGACTTGAAAGATGAAATGTAGGTTTAGATCAAATCGTAAAAGCGGGCGATTGTGTGTTTACATGGCGTTAGACATATGATTTGTGCTTAGGATAGGCATATACCGAAGCACCGCTCGTAGTCAATAGAGAACTTGACCTTAATCCCTAATTGTTTGTAAACACCATAGACATATAGGGGTTTAGATAATGTGGGTGTCCACGTGCATTATATCATCTGTGGATTGCACGTGGTATGGAGTAGGTGCATCGAAAGATGGCCTTCTCTCACTTTAGTGTTCTCGGCTAACAACCATGACGGTTAGCTTGACCTAATTGGGAGTTTATTGATTTAGAGGAATCATTAGGGGAAATTGGGATCTCATGCCTTCATTATCTAATTTTACTCTAGGATTAATTAGTTTAAGTTTACTTCTTTGCCTAGTTTAAAGTAGTTTTAATTCCTTCTCTTTACCACCCGTTTAAATAAGACTGAAATGATTATGGGCTAGTGCTTTGGCGACCTTTTATCTATTAATTCTTCGTGGGAACGATATATGTACTTTCACTTTATTACTCGTTGGCCGCGTATACTTGCGCGTAAATTGTGTCATCTAATCGGACCAACAAGTTTTTGGCGCCATTGTCGGGGAATTAATTGGATAACTGTTTGCCAACATTAGTTTAAATCAAATTAGTCTTACTTTAAACATTTTATTTTTATTTTTGTTTAATTCTCTTCTCATATTCTCTTTTCAAGTACAATGGACTTAAATTTCTATCCATGGAACTGTACAAGACAAGAGCAACCAAGGGAAGCAAGCACTGATGGACTCGACCCAATTGCCACACTCTGAGCACAGTTAGAGGAGCTCTCGAGAAAGCTGGATATTGTTTCAGTCCAACAGAGTCGAGAGACAGTGACTTCATATGACTATGGTGCTGGAGCTTATATGAGCTATCAGGAGCCTATCAGTTATGGACAGGAGCAGTATGGGGGTGAGTACTCCTACAATGAGCCTTATCCCATTTATCAGCAAGATTGGGGGTATCACCCAGACCCTTCAGCAAACCCTTCATCAGACTATTATCAAGACCACTATTGGGATCCAAATCCCGTTTACGCCCCAGAATGCACATTCCAGACTCCAGTTTATGAGCCTCAACACAATTTTGAGGGTGACACAAAAAATGCAAGCTTGGAGGATGGAGGTGACAAATCACTGAAGGACATCTTGATTGAGCAACAAAAGTCAGTCAAGAATATCCAGAACTGGGCAGAGCAAATTAGTAGGGCCTTGATGATAGAGGATGAGCAAGGGCAGACCCATACTACGAGCTATCAAGATCAATATAAGCCAAGTCCAAATTTTGCACCCGAACCCACTTATCAATCCCCATGTTTGCAAGGAGAACAGTCAACAATGGACTTCATGTATATGAGCTTAGCTAACCAAGAGGAGGTGATTAGGAGCCAAAAAGAATCGAACCAAAACTTTCATAATCAGATGGCCCTAATCCACAACACTCCTACCAATGAGCATCAGTACATGAAGCCCGAGGCTGAAACAGAAAAGGAAGGATTGGATAGTTTATGGGGGAACTCATTAGCATCAACACAGGAGACCTTGATTGAGTAAGAGCAATCGATTGAGGATCTTCAGATTTGGGTGAAGCAGATTAGCACGGCATTAAGGAAGGAGGAGGTATGTGAACAAGAGACAACAATGCAAGATCCTGTACCTCCAATGACTGAAGCCGTAAGTTATGATCCCCAGACTACTTGATGCTATGACATGGGTGCAGAAACTGATAGAGAATCCGAAGTGCAACTGCAACTGGACGAGCCGAAGGCAATGGATATCGAGGAGCCAATTGGGGCTGTGGAGTATGAATGTGAACCAACAATGACAATCCCCCAAGAGCCTTCTCCGCCGAAGTTTAAGAATCCAGTCAAGTTTGCACACCCTTGCCCCCTTGGTAGCCACATCACAGAGATGGGTCTTGATGACACGAGAGATTTCGCAGTCTTGACACCATGGTCGTCAGAAGAGAAGAGAATAGAAGAAGAAACCGTTGTGTTGTGTGAACCTCAAAGCCCAACCCATTTCACCTACACAACGGAACCATTGCCTAGCTCCCCAACCTTCAGGACGGGGAATCCTTGTTCATATCATGTGCTAGGTAGTTTAAATCTGCACCCTCTCCTGCTGGGAAGCCGCTAAAGTCACACAGCTATTCTGATGGATGGAGGGGTTCTCCAGTATCGTCGGGGAGTCGGGTAACAGTGGGCAGACACAGTCCAGCTAGAGGACTATAAATCAAGCGCTCAATGGGAGGCACCCCATCATTTCTCTTTCTCCCTCCTTGTTTAATTCTCCATTTCCTGCTTTCTATCATACTTCCCTCCCCCTTGTTTAATTCTTATTAGTTTAGTATTTAGTTTAAAATTTCTGAATGCTCGTAGATTAGGAGTTCCATGCCTACATTTTTGAACTTAGGCAATAGTGCATATCTTTTTGGGACTATGAAGCTTATGGCACATATTTTGATGCACTAGCTCATTGCATATGTGCACTTAGAGAATTTTTGGGAAGCAAATGCATATATCTTTCCATGTTTAATTCTCTTGATGTAAATAGTTTACATATACTTTTGATAGCGTAGAGGGCTTAATAAAGTTTGATTGATAGTCTCAGGTTTAATTCCATGTTGCATGAAGCCAAGTTTATTGCCCCATCAGCTCCCTAAAGCAAAAAGCTGTAAATTTTTAAAACAGCAGGGCGCGCGGCCGCTCCTGTTTTGGCCTGCCAGGGCGCGCGGCCGCGAGACGGACATAATGTGCCAGACTTAAGTATTTTGCGGCAGATTTTAAGCCATTTTATGTCATTCCAAACAAGCCGAACTTCAAGTCATCCCTCTCTCTCTCAAATTTGAAAATTCCTCACCCTTCAACCTCTGAATACTTCAATCTACAATCCTCCTATCCTCATCTCCATCACAACCCTCACCTTATCCAAGCCCTAGTTCTAAGTCAGAATCAAAACTCGCCTACCTTCACAGTCTCTCCAACAAAACCCATCCCTGCCATCATCTCAACTTAATCAATTGGGATAGTGAATTGGGGGCTGAGGGCATATTGATTACTGGAGAGCAGTATTGCATTTTGTTCAGCAAATGGCATCCAAACGCAGTAGGAGGGAGTCTACATCAAGGGGCAGTGGTTCCGAGCAAGAGGGCGGTGGCATCGATTATGATGACCGCAAATTCATCAGTCTAAAGGCCCAGAGATTCTATCACAGTATATTGGAGGGCAGGACTTTTGTGCCCGAGCTGGGGTTAGAGCCTGATGAGAACCTGGACGGGCGTATGGCTTCCATGATCCGAGGGCGGGGATGGAATACATTCTGTGATGAGCCTTTGGCTTCCCCAATCTCGGTGGTGCAAGAATTTTATGCCAACGCAAAACACACGACGTCCAATAAAGTATTTGTGCGGGGTTGTGAGGTGTCCTATGCAAAAGAGCACATCAATGAGTTGTTTGACTTACCCAACATTGCATTGGACGCGTATGATTCTTTGTATGCTAGGGGGTGGGAGTCGGAGATGGATGCTATCAGTAATTACATGTGCAAATCGGGCACCATTTGGAAGTTGAAACAGGGGACTGATCAGATGCTGCATTTCCCCCAGTTCACTTTGAGTAGGTACGGGAAGGCGTGGTACACCTTTATCTGTGCGAATCTGATGCCTACACAGCATCAGAACGAGGTCACTAAGGACCGAGCTGTGTTACTTTACGGGATCGTCAAAGGCATACGAATCGACTTGGGGTACGTGATTAGTAGTTCTATCCGCAGATTTGCGGAAACTCAGCAAGTATCCCCCACACAGCAGTGATCACTAGGCTATGCATAGCCAATGGAGTGACGTGGTCAGATGCTGAGCCAATGCAGATGCCGATGAATACTCTTGACCACCCAGCCATTGAATCCTTTAAAGTATGGAAAGGGGGAAGATCTCATTCCTTGGGAGCAGGGTTTATTCTTCCTGATTTGATAGAGGCTGAGGAGACTGCAGAGAGAGTGCCACCACTAGAGCAGTCTAAGTCCTCTCACTCAGTGCATGAGTGGATAGACAAGATGGAAAGGAGGCTACAGCGCAGGATGGACGCAATGAGCACCAACTTCCAGGCTTTCACCATAGAATTCAGCGGGGCACTTTCCTACGCATTCGGCCAGATGGGAGTTGAGGTGCAGTTTCCTACATATGGGTCCGCCACTGTTTATCCACCTCCAGACACACCACCTCCTGAGGAGGATGCTGAGGACGAAGGCGACGACAATGAATAGGGGAGTTTCTTTCTTTTTACCTTTACCTTCAATGAGGACATTGAATAGTTTAATTTTGAGGGTATTAGCTTTATTTTGCATATAGGGTAGTTGCATTCATATTGCATTTTGTGTTTGTTTATTTAGTGCATTGTAGGTTGTAAATAGTTAAAATTTGTGAAAATTTTAAAAATTTTCTTTTGTGTTTTGCATTCTGTATTAGAGCATACTGCATGAATCCAGTTTTCAGTTGGTTAGTTATGTATGTTGCCTGTGAAAAAACTGAAATCACTTGATTGTTGAACTGATTTGAGACTTAAGCCTGATTTCATGGTCATATATGTAAATCCTTATCTGTCAGATACTGTGTAATCAATGAGTACGATAGAGGACATTGAATAGTTTAAGTTTGGGGGTATTGGTTTTATTTTGCATATAGGGTAGTTGCATTCATATTGCATATTGTGTTTGTTTATTTAGTGCATGTAGGTTGTTAATAGTTAAAATTTGTGAAAATTTTAAAATTTTCTTTTGTTTTTGCATTCTGTGTTAGAGCATACTGCATGAATCCAGTTGTCAGTTGGTTAGTTATGTATGTTGCCTGTGAAGAAACTGAAATCACTTGATTGTTGAACTGATTTGAGACTTAAGCCTGATTTCATGGTCGTATATGTAAATCCTTACCTGTCAGATACTGTGTAGCCAGTGAGCACGATAGAGTAACCACCATGACATGCTAAGTCTAAATTTTCACATAATTGTCTTCTGGTGGAAAAACTATGTTTTAATAAAAGAGTTTCAGTTCGCATATAATAATAACTAGACCGTTAAAAGCTTAAGTTTGGGAGAAACAGGGGTTTTGCATGCTATGTGGGGAGATGGAGCGTAAAACGCACTCCCCTTTGAAAAGAAAAGAAAAATAAAAGAAAATGCACTGAAAAAGAAAAAAATAGAATAAGCACTTCGGCTACGTTGAGTTCTGTGGCCTTTGATATTCGAGCAAGTAAGCCCTCGGGGTGTCTCTGTACCCAGCGCCCTAAGGCCGTCTGGTCTAGGAGTCGTTGGTCGAAAGCTCGCTACATGGATATCACTGAAGAGCCTAAGAGAACTAGGCATTGCACGATCGATAGTGTACACGGGAAAGGGCGAATACGCCCTCGTGAATAATAAGAGCTTAATGAAAACCCCCCTGTTGAGTCTTAGCTTAAGTAATACATAGCCTTGGTTAGAACTTATATGATTGGCTGCTTTTCTTAAGTTAAAGCTTGTTTTTCCCCTAAGAAGCATAGTATGTGAATTATTTATCTGAATGCATGTTTAATGGTTGCTAGGCACACAACGCACAATACATCAGTGCTGACAGTTTTGGATTTGCAAGAATATACGTTATAATCTTGTCTTGGGTAGCTTTTCTGTTTGATTATCTTGTGGTTTTTCTGAGGCATTGCTTTGTAAGTTCAATACTGACTGGAACCTGGATTTGCATTCATGATAGCGTAGGTTGCATACATTGTATATAGTGCATTACATTTGCCATTTAGCTTTGTTTTGATTGCTTGAGGGCAAGCAACGTTTAAGTTTGGGGGTATTTGATAAGTGGTTTTAGGACCACTTATTCAGATACTTTCCAACTCATTCGGTTGCTTAAACTTAAGTAATCTTGTAAGTTTAAGGTGTTTTTCCCTTGTTTTATGTTTTTCAGGTTAAGGAACTCTCTTAGTAGTACTTGCGCATTAAAAGAGCAAAAGATCGCCTAAATGGGGTAAGGAGCTGAAATGAGCGTAAAGCAATGGAATGGCATGAGGCTAGAGGTAGCAAGTAAGGCGACGGCAAATGCAATAGGGGCAGGAGAAAGTAACTGAAGAACACACGAGGTAAACCTGCACCAGCAAGCAGCTGCAGATTCCAGTTTTTTGGTGCCGCGCGGCCGCGCCTGGAATAGGCTTGGGGCTCGCGCGGCCGCGCCTGTCCCCAGCAGGAAATTGTTTGACTTTTTGTTTGACTGATCGGGAGAAGCTTTAAAGGGGGTTCGTGAGCAGCATTCAAGGGGGTCTTAATTAAGGCCTTAAGCCCTTGTTTTCTCTGTTTATTTCCTTTCTATTTTTCTTGTTTAGATTAGGAGTAGATTAGTGTAAAATTAGTTATTAGTAGTTAGTTATCTAGGGTTAGATTAGACTTGATGGTTGAAGCAATTGGAGGGCATCAAAGATCCAAGCTTGGAGAAGGAACACATATTTGCACTCTCTTACTTTAACTCTCCTTGTTATTCATTAGTATCCGGATGATGTGTATTCCTTTTGTGGATGATATATTTGAGTCATTTATGACTTAAACCTTATTTTGAGATTCCAATGGAACCTTTTGAGTAATCGATATCGATTTACTTCCGTGTTGGTTAATGTTAATTGTTATGTGATTGTCTATTGCGATTCATCCCTTCATTGCTTAATTGCTTAGCTAACAATTACTGTGATAACCTATACGGACTTGAAAGATGAAATGTAGGTTTAGATCAAATCGTAATTGCGGGCGATTGTGTGTTTACATGGCGTTAAACATATGATTTGTGCTTAGGATAGGCATATACCGAAGCACCGCTCGTAGTCAATAGAGAACTTGACCTTAATCCCTAATTGTTTGTAAACACCATAGACATATAGGGGTTTAGATAATGTGGGTGTCCACATGCATTCTATCATCTGTGGATTGCACGTGGTATGGAGTAGGTGCATCGAAAGATGGCCTTCTCTCACTTTAGTGTTCTCGGCTAACAACCATGACGGTTAGCTTGACCTAATTGGGAGTTTATTGATTTAGAGGAATCATTAGGGGAAATTGGGATCTCATGCCTTCATTATCTGATTTTACTCTAGGATTAATTAGTTTAAGTTTACTTCCTTGCCTAGTTTAAAGTAGTTTTAATTCCTTCTCTTTACCACCCGTTTAAATAAGACTGAAATGATTATGTGCTAGTGCTTTGGCGACCTTTTATCTATTAATTCTTCGTGGGAACGATATCTGTACTTTCACTTTATTACTCGTTGGCCGCGTATGCTTGCGCGTAAATTGTGTCATCTAATCGGACCAACAGAGACAATCTTATTTATTTATTAATAAAAATATTCATTTGTTAAAGACATTTAATTATCTACATGGTGCTGTTTTTATAATATGTAAATAACCCATAGTTTTAAGCAATGCTTTTAGAATCATGATGATGATCATGCAAATGAGATCTAAATTCTTAAAAATCTTTAAAACTAAAATAGTTCTCAATCGTGGGATTACTAAAAAGGGGATTAGTAAATTCGGATAGATTGGTACATATGTTGCTTGCTCATTGGATGAGGATGATTGATCTCATGATCATTTGTGTGGAGACACTAAAGCAAGTATGTAGGTGCTTATTGGAGAATAAGTTCATTGAACGTGACTCACTATGGAATACCTAATGGAGTTTTACTCGCCTGTCAATAGGAATTCCTAATGTGATAGTAGTACAAGTGATCCTTGGACTTGAGATCATCATAGTATCTTGTATGTAATGAATTATACTTTGACTTATTCCTTAAAGCCCTTTAGGGTATATAAAAGGGTATGCTTGGGTATAATGAGTTACATATGGAGATAATGAATGATCAATAAAGAATCTACCACCTCTTGTAAAAGAGGAGAAATGTCCTATGTGATTCGTTAAATGACAACCCAGGAATCTTTGGCCAAGGTGGAATGAAATTAGAAAGGAGTTTCTAATTTGCATTATTTGGAGTTGTGCATTTTCTAATCGAAATACATATGCTTAAATAAAATAAGACTTGACAGTAAATCCATGTCTTATATTTAATTGGGACATTGTATGGTGGAAGGATTGAATTGTACGGTAACTATTTACTCACAGGTTCTTTTATGATTAATGTTGAAATCTATATTATCTGGAAAGTCGTTGATCGCTAGGGAGGCTTATCCTTATTGTAGAATAAATATTATTTATTTAAATAGATTATTAGTTTAATTTATTTATTTAAATAATATTAGAATTGTTCTAATTAATTTATTCACAACCGGTTTAATATGGAGAACCTAAAGGGTCACACTATAAAAAAAAGAATAATTATTTAAGAAGGTAATGGCATAATCGTAATAATGCATTAAGTGTAATTAATTTAATCTATGGTGATAGAATAAATTAAATAGCTTAATGTTAATATTTAATATTTTGGAAATATTAAATATAAATTAATAAGAGGAGTCTTATTAATATTATTAATATTATTATTATTTTAATTTCTAAAGGAGTTTAGTAATTAATTTAATATTAGTACTCTCAATTATTCCTAATAAGATTAGGAGACAAATTAATTAAATGAATTTAATTAATTATTCCCAATATGGTGGGAAGCCTAAATTAATTATTTAGAGTTTAATTAATTAAATGAAATTCCATGTCTAATAGGATTAGAAGGGTTGACCAATATCTATATAAGAGGAGTCTTATAATAGTTATCAATTGATGAAATTCCAATTGTTGGAGAGTACTCCTT
Source organism: Panax stipuleanatus (assembly GCA_020205555.1). Taxonomy (NCBI): domain Eukaryota; kingdom Viridiplantae; phylum Streptophyta; class Magnoliopsida; order Apiales; family Araliaceae; genus Panax; species Panax stipuleanatus. The sequence goes on from CM035116.1 coordinate 14,524,793, forward strand.
TTCTATAGAGAATAGAAAACTAAGCCAACCACCCTCCTTCTTGATAATTCATCTTCCTTGGTGGATCACCTCTAGAGGCCAAACCAAAGGAAGGAATCTAACTCGAAAATTCAAGAAGATCACGAAGAACAAGGAGTTGAACTCGTACCTGTGGAAGCTTCGTTCTACAAGGGTATGATTCTATAACTTCTTATTTATCGTTTTAAATTAATAATTTGCATAAATGATGATCCGGGTAATAGTTTTGTAGAAAATTTTAAACTCTAATATACCATGCTTATGCTAATTTTTGCAATTTGATTGCGTCACGATTTCGTACAAACCCAACACCTCTATCCGTTGTGTTCATCCTATGATCTGGAACATGGTGATTAACTCGTGGATTAGGGTCATGCTGTTCTTGTCTTATATGATTAAGATCAGGGATGGGGTCTTCAAAATTCTTAGGTGCATCTTCTTGTCGCTTATCTACGCGTTCCGTGAGTACATCAATTTTAACTGTAAGTACTGTAATAGAGGCTTGAACATTTGCAGTAAATGTTGTGATTGAGTCTTCAATCCTCGTGAGATGCTCATCTTGTTGTAACATATAATTATCAAGCTTAGCGTTCATGTGACGCCCCGAAATCTGGTCTATTTTCACACCCGGATGCTGTACATCACGAGTACTTCTCATTCCAAACATACATCATTATATAAGTAAATATAACAACGTACATTTTCAAATCCCGAATTCTATTACCTTAAAATCTCATTCATTACAAATAATGATAATTACATTAATCTTTACATCGTACAAGTGTGACTTTCATCCGCCACAAAAGATACATAACGGTTTATTAAACTATTCTATAGTTTAATTAACTATTCTACATTACAAGTCTTGGCTTGATCTTCACGCTCTTTTATATAATGAATAGCACTTCATCTTGACACCGGTCAGCTTGATCTTTACGGGATCCTTAAATTCATTCTATCGTCGCTCATGTAGACACTCGAAATTTCGTTTTCCTATTATTAACCATGCAGAAGGGCAGAATTGTCTCTTACTTTCCAAAGATAACCCTGGAAGTATAAATCATCAAACCAGACCCTGGAGACAGCCCCATGAAATCATCAAACTAGACCCCCGGAGACAGCTTGGGAAATCATCAAACCAGACCCCGGAGACATCCCCAAGAAATCATCAAACCAGACCCCCGGAGACAGCCCGGAGAAATCATCAAACCAGACCCCCGGAGACATCCCCAAGAAATCATCAAACCAGACCCCCGGAGACAGCCTCGAAAATCATCAAACTAGACCCCCGGAGATAGCCCCGGGAAATTATCAAATCAATCTCCTCGGAGATAGTCCCGGGAATCATCAAATCAACTTCAAAGATAGCCCTGAAGATAGACAAAAGTCAACAACAGTCAAATCTCGGAGATAACCCTGAGGGAAGACAACTACAGCCACGTCAAGCCCGGAACCAACCTGGAAGAGCAAAAGAGTAATTTTGCCAACTCAACATCAAATCAGATCAAATTACCTTGAAGAAGGTCACATAAAACCGTCACAGTAATCCCGAGTAAAAACTGCGTCAGACAACTCGACGGACTGACTGCGAAGACTCGAAGATCTGGTCATGGACCTGTCTTCCCGGATTCAGAAAATGTCAAGCCTCATGTCATAGCATAGCTCTCGTAAAGGGATTTCCGGAAAGGTATAGCACGCCTTCATCGAATTCTCGGATTGCAAGTTATGAAGGTTCAAGCGAACAACGCGTTGGTCAGAGTGAACGTACTTCGAGATAGCGGGGCGCACCAGGTTGGGCCCACCAGGCCCAACCATAGGTAGACCTGCGACTGATCGGGTCTATATATATGGCCTCCCCCCTTAGCTTATAGAAGAAGATAGAGAGAAAGAAAGGGCCATGACGAGAGAAATAGATGCTAGGATAGCCAAACGGAGCCTCTAACGTACTCCGATTCTTGTAAAACTTCTTTATAAACGTTTATATACATATATACTACAATATATAAAACTTTAACCGGTGGGAAACGAGTATCGAGGTGCCAAAAGCTATTCGAGAGTTGTTTTTACAAAATACTGTAAGATTTCGCCAGATTTGTCTTCTTCGCTTACTCTAATACGTATATGATTGCTATATACATATATTTAGTAGCTTATATTCATCGAATCTGAAGTTTTAACCGTTCATTTCTTGCAAATAGTCAATATTTGAGCTGTATACATTACTCTAATACGTATATGATTGCTATATACATATATTTAGTAGCTTATATTCATCGAATCTAAAGTTTTAACCGTTCATTTCTTGCAAATAGTCAATATTTGAGCTGTATTAACGAGATCTATACTAGATCTAGCCAGATCTAGCTTTTAAATGGTTCAAAAGTTGTCAAACTTGAACCTGGAAGCTAGAATGGCTAAGATCTGTACAGATCTAGTTTTCTTTCTAGTTTTGTAAATATTTAGCAACCATGTGACCCTAGATTTGTATCTAGAGGGAACTGAAAGCTATGAGCTACTCGCGTACGGATATTTGACTGATGAATATTTCGCTTAGCGATGTCTAGTATAGTTTTACGTTTTATTGTAGTATATTTATTATGCAGGCTGTTTATTTGATTTTTTATGAGCTTAGGAGCTACAAGATCTACGATTCAACCAATGGATCTAGATTCGATTCCCATGATGGACCTAGTTCAATTGTACAGCCAGCTTGCAAATTTTGTACTTGTAAATATAGGACCTTAAAACGGTTATCCGTATTTAAGGTTCCGAAATAATAAAAGTCCTATGTGTGGTGTCTGGGCATACTTTGATGGATTTCATGCCCATACGGAGCCCGACACTCATATATATATATATATATATATATATATATTTTATTTTGTCGAAGATGCTTTGCATCTCGAGAATAAAATCAAAATGAGCCGAATATGAAATAAAATGAAAGTATCAAAGGGCTTCAATTCCTATGCGAGCGAAAGGGTTTGAAAACCACTTTTCAAAACATCACTTTCATATTCTTGTCTAAAAATGGACTTTTCAATAAATCAAACCCTTCGTATATAGGTTCAACGAATCACAACACTACTTTCAAATAAAACACTTAAGCTTAATTAACTGCAACACACACACACATACACAATAATTAGGAAATGAAAAGACGCGGTAACCGTGTTTCACGGAAGTCGGGGGGTGCCTAACACCTTCCCCCAGCTTAAGCAAGCTTCCGAACTCTATAAATCTCGGTTTCCAAGGCCAATTAAACAGATTCCAATATTCGGCCATATTGTAAAATCTTTCTAAACTCGGTTGAGTTGGTACAACCATTTTAACTCATACCAACTGGCGGCTTTGTCTAATTCGAACCAATAAAATCAATCTTTTCAAATCATAGACATTTTATGTCGGTCTCTTCCTAAAATATCACCCTTAAAGCAAGATAAACCACGTAGAAAATATAAAGGGTAAGAAACACCTTGGAAGATGGATTTTTTTCTCCCAGTGTCGACATGTGGTGACTTTGCTGGGGACAATAGAGGGCTTAAGCTGCATTTCAAACTTTTCAATTCCCTTCTTTATGCCTATATGTGAAATGACATCTTTACATTAAATGGGTGTGAATATCTCTTTACCACGCTTTATATTAGTGCTTCACACAATGTCATCATTTTCCATGCGGTGAGATGCAATGAATGTATGTTGTGTGATTCCTCCACCAGAAGGCGAACCCGTCGGTCACTGAATACTGGACTCCATTGGCGATTAAGTCAAAGTGAGGCTCAGGACAAGTATCACTCAAATCCGCTCTAATTGAAAGATCGGATTAGCTTTCCATTTAGTAAATTGCAATGATCTGGGAACCTCCATGCCGAAAAGCCCGTGAGCGTAAACCTAAGATAGTTCAGCCTCTGATAAACCAAACGAGAAGGGAATGCTCTTTATACCTTTCCCTTTCAATTCCATGTCAAATACTAAATGTTGTAAATATTAAATATCCTGTCAAATATTAAATGTTGTAAATAATAATTCTTTCACATCTATTGTCTAATATAAAATCCTGTCATAATATCCTGTCATCAAAACAACTGACCTCTGTTTTGTAGGAGAATATTAAAAAACCTTTAAAACTGACACATTGCATAGCATGCATACTGTTCGTGTCTATTAAGACTAAACTACTTACTTTTATTGTAGGCAAGATTGGTCCCACTACCAGATCTAAATCTAAGAAGGCAAAATGCTTACCCACTAACATGGAAGAAAGTACCCAACAGGGGACAGGCTTCGTGCCTCGAGAAAAAATAGAGGGACTCAGAAATCAGATAGCAGAATTAGCTATTTTCTTGAAAGAACAGAGCAAAAGTACTCAAGGTCAACATATACCCACCCAAACAGAGTCCTCCGAACAAGGTGGCGGTAAGGGTATTGACGAGAAAAAGGAAGCTCAGATACCTGAACCTCGAAACAATGAAAAGACCAACAAAACCTCGGAAATCATCAATCTTAAAGGAGATCGAGAAACTAGGGATATTCGAAAGAAAGTCTAGCAAATGGAAGAAACTATTCGATCAATCAAAGGGACTGGAGCCTACGGAAGTGTCAACTACTCAGACCTCTGCATTTTTCCCGGGGCTCGGTATCCAGAGAAATTTCAGATCCCGAATTTGAAAAAATATGACGGATTGGGAGATCCTTACACCCATTTGAAAGTATTCATTGGAGAACTCGGATCCTATATAGAGGATGAGAAGCTGAGAATGCAATTATTTTTGAAAAGTCTGACAGGAGAGGCCAGAGCCTGGTATGCTCGACTGGACAATTCCAAGATTTATAGCTGGGAAAAGCTAGTCCATGACTTCCTAAATCAATACAGCTTCCAGTAACAAATGGCTCCGGACAGATATCAGATTACCAAGGTTAAAAAGCAAAATAATGAATCTTTCCGTGAATATGCCCTAAGATGGAGATGTCTGGCTGCTCAAGTCATCCAATCAATTACAGAACTGAGATGGTAATGACATTCATTGACATACAAGAAGCTCCATTCTATGAAAAGTTGCTAGCAGGCATAGGAAAACCATTCTCAGAGATGATCAAACATGGAGAAATGGCTGAGATGGGGATGAAGTCTAGAAAGATTAAAGACCTTACTACTTTAGAAGTCGTGGCTGAGCACATTCAGGAGAGAAATTATGGGAATAATCCTCGGAGAGTTCATAAGAAGAAAGAAAAGGATGTATCCTTGGTACTCCAAGGTCAAACTCAGAGAGGCAACCAAAGCCTTCCAATTCAAAGGAAAAATTATTCCCCTTTCCAAACATCTGCACAACCCTCAAATCCTATGTTCCAAAGAACTGGAGAGGCTAAACGTCGAAGAACATTTACACCCTTAGGGGACTCACTTGAGAATATATTCAAGCTTCTGATAACAGAGAAGAAAATTGCTCAGCTCCTTCCATCAGCCAATCCAAGTGGGAAGAATTTTGACCCAATCAAGAAATGTGCTTACCATTCTAGGGCTCCAGGCCATGATACCCAAGAATGTTGGTCCCTAAAACACAAGATTCAAGACCTGATAGACAGTTGTGAGATTGTGGTGACAAAACCAGAGCAACCACATGTTCAAGATAACCCTTTGCCTCAACACAATGAGGAGGAAGTCAACATGATTAGTATGGGGTGTGGAGAAGGTTCCAAGTACCTCAAATACGTAGTGGATCCTCCCCCAAACAAGCAAGGATAGCTCTGACAAATAGGGATATTCAGAATGTCAATTTCTGATAGAACAAGAAATGAAATCTATTAAGGAACAGATTGGTCAACTGGCAGAAATGATGGTATACCAGCAGCAAGTGACGCGACACTTGATAACTCAAGTCAACTAAAGGAGAACAAATCCTCCCATGCCTAAAATTCTTCCAATTACAATGATGGATCACTATCGGTTCCATGAACATGAAACCTGGGCAGAAAAAGTTGCCAGGGAAGAAAGAGTCCGAGCTCATAGAGAGTTTTCTTTCCAGAGAAAGTTCACGGCTTTGGATCAGCCTATAGAAAAAATTCTATAGATGTTGATCAATGAGGGAAAAGTCACACAACTATTGCCCCCAGTGGACCCTCAATCAAGGAAGTTCAATCCTTCCAAAATATGTCAGTATCATTCCAAAACTCCTGGTCATGATACAGAAGAATGTTGGGGACTTCATCACCTAATTCAAAACCTAATTAAAAGCGGCGAATTGCTAAAACAAGTCCAAAAAATGGCTTTCCTGATGAAGAAGCGATATTTCCTCCCATGGCATGGAGTCTGAAGGAAGTCGTAGCAGTCATTTCCTGTGAAAAAGAATACAACTGTCATAACATTTACAATTTAAAGAAAGGGGGACAAAGGAGAAAAGAATCGTTTGAAAGTGGCTGCACCAGAACCACTAATGTTGCCATTCAGACCGCAGTATCCCTTGATCAGCATGAAAAGAGTCACATGGAACTATTAGGAGAACGAGAGATCAATATCAAATCATACGACTGCTATATCAAACGAAAACCCGCTGTATCTACCTCAGCGACTGATAAAGCCAGTCACCAAGACCAAGGGTAGAGCGCCCGAGGAAAAGATTGAAGAATTCCTCAGCAAAATGGGTCATAATGAAGCCAAGGTGGTGCAAAGATTAAAAGAGGCACCCCAACAGATATCCATTATGGATTTATTTTTGTCTTCGAAAGATCATCGCAAAATCTTAATACAAGTGCTGGAAGAAGCGCATCTGCCGACTGATTCTTAAGGTCAAACCGGCTAGTGAGAAATAAATCCAGATTCCTGTTAAGGAAAATAAGGAAAAGAATGAAAGGTTCCTACAAGAAATGCACGATGGATTTGCAAAGATGTATTTTCTAGCATATACTGAGGGGACGATATCCCAGATAATAACTATTCAGACGATCAAATCCTGATCCCTCGCCTAAATAGGGCTAAGGAGAATAGTCTAAAGAAAATCACTGACCCTAATGCGAGTTCAGTCATGGTCATCATCAAAGAGGAGGAGGAAAACAACAACCCCTTCATCGCAGCTGTTAATAAGGACCTGGCCCTGGATAACTGGATCAACACTCCTTGCATCAGTCGTAAAGGGTAAAAAGGCAGAGAGTCCATCTGCCCTGACGTGTAGGTATTATTTACTGCTTGTTTTTGTTGGATAGTACTTGTAGTTCCTTTTGTCATGCTTTCATTGATGCTTTGTATGACTAAATAATTTCATATATTAAGTGAAAGCATTTTGTTTCAGGACTCCATCCTTGGATTTGTTTAGCCTTGCTGATGAATTGCCAAGTCTCAACAGTGACTACAACTTTGATGTAGAACTTGACTTTAACTTGATAGGGATTGATCAAGAGGAGATCGATGACTATAAGGTGCCTGAGGAGATCAAGGAATAGATCGAAGACAAACCCAAACCAAACCTCGATCAAACCACCGCAGTCAATATTGGAACCTCGAAAAATCCTAAAGAAACCTAAATAGGCAACGACCTTACTCCAAACCAAATGACAGACCTGATTAAACTCTTAACTCAGTTCCAGGATGTGTTCGCATGGTCACATGAGGATATGGTTGGCTTATCTACTGTCATTGTCATTCATCGATTGCCCATTAAATAGGGATTCAAGCTTGTCAAACAAAAACTCAGGAGACTAAAGCCCGAGTGGAGTCTGAAGGTCAAAGAAGAAGTTGCCAAGTAGTTCAAAGCAAACATTATCATAGTCTCAACCTATCCGGAATGGTTGTCCAATATAGTTCCTGTACCTAAGCCCGAAGGGAAGGTACGAGTATGCGTGGATTACCAGGATTCGAACAAAGCCTGTCTCAAAGACGACTTCCCAGTACCTTTCATCCATATACTGATAGACAACACGGCGCAGTATGTCATGTACTCATTTGTCGACTGTTTCACCGGATATCACCAAATCATGGTTGCCAAAGAAGATAGTGAGAAAACAACCTTTATCACCCCCTGGGAACCTTCTGCTATAGGTGATTATCTTTCAGCCTTATCAATGCTAGTGCTACATATCAGCAAGCCATGATGACTCTTTTTTATGACATGATGCACAAGGAGATAGAGGTTTATGTGGATGATATCACCATCAAATCCCGAAGGGAAGATGATCATATCGACCATCTTAGAAAGCTATTCAATCGGCTTCACAAAAATGACTTGAAGCTGAATCCATCTAAGTGTGCTTTGTGTCAAATCCGGCAAATTATTAGGATTTCTGGTAAACAACAGAGGCAATGAGCTGGATCCTGCCAAGATTAAAGCCATCGCTGAGATGAATGTACCCCAAACGGAAAAGGAGATACGGAGATTTCTTGAGAGAATTAATTTCATAAGTAGATTCATCTCTCAACTCACTGCAACTTGTGAGCCCATCTTCAAGCTATTAAGGAAAAATTCCTTTGAAAAATGGAATGAAGATTGTCAAAAAGCCTTCCTCGCCATCAAGAAACAACTGGTGGAAGCTCCTGTTTTGGTACCACCAAGGGACAAAGTTCCCTTGTTCATGTACATTTCGGTCAATGCCAACGCTATGGGTTGTATGCTGAGCCAGGAAGATGATAGAAGCAAGGAAAGAGCTATCTATTACCTCAGTAAAAGATTCAGCAGCGGTGAGCAGAAATACACCTTGATTGAAAAGACCTGTTGTGCTTTAGCATGGGCCGCCATGAGATTACAACATTATCTTCATGGGCACACAACCTATCTCATATCCCACATGGATCCTCTAAAATACATATTCAGCAAGCCCATGTTAAATTACCGATTATTCAAATGCCAATTGATCCTCTAGCAATTCGATATCATCTATGTGACTCAAAAGTCCATCAAAGGTCAAGGAATTGCATATCAATTGGCCGAAGCACCATTAGGGAACTTCGAACCCTTGGAAACTTATTTCAAAGATGATGGAATAATGACAATTCAGCAAAATCCTCGATAAAATATTGTCTAATTCTGGAAACTGTACTTCGACGGGGCTGTAAACATGGAAGGTGAAGGAGCAAGGGCAATTCTTATATCTATCACAGGAGAACAGTATCCCATGGCCATCAAACTACAGTTTGTCAACACCAACAACACAATCGAGTATGAAGGCTGTATAATGGGATTGAAACTGGCCCAATCTATAGGTATCCAATGGTTAGCAGTCTTTGGAGATTCCGAGTTGGTCATCAGACAAACCACCGGGGCATATCACACCAAGGAATTGCACTTGATGCCCTATCATCGGCAGGTCATCAAGGTGGTTATGGAATTCAAAGAAATAGCCTTCATCCTCATCCCTCGAAACAAAAATGATTTCGCGGACGCATTAGCAACACTGGCTTCCTTGATCCATATATCTGATAGGAGAGGAATTTCTGATATCAAATTTGCAAGCCAAAAGGCACCAGCCTATGGAAATTACATTGGAGAAGTATCAGATGAACTGCCTCCCATCAAACAACTTTGGTATCAGGACATCAAAGAATATCTTTGAGATGGATCTACACCCACTGGGGCAAGTCAAGCTGAAAGAAAGTGGATACATAGAATGGCCGTTAAGTTCTATTTGAGCGGAGATGCACTCTACAAAAGAGATGCTGGAATAGGCTTGCTAAGGTGCCTAGACAAAGATCAAGCCCAAATACTTATGGATGAAGCCCATAGTGGAGTATGTGGTCCACACATGAGCGGTCCTTTACTTGCCAAGAAGATACTAAGAACAGGGCATTACTGAATTTCTCTCAAAGTCGATTGTGACGATCACGTCAGAAGATGTTATTAATGCCAAATTCATGGGAATGCCATCCACGCTCCTCCAAACAAATTGCACAATATGAGTTCACCATGGCTCTTTTCCATGTGGGGGATGGACGTGATCAAGCCAATAGATCCCAAAGCTAGCAATGGTCATCGGTTTATCGTCACCGTGATCGATTACTTCACCAAATGGTTCAAAGTTGCCTCCTTTCCCAAAGTCACCAAGGAGGTAATCATTAGTTTCATTAGAAATAATGTAATCTGTCCATATGGACAACCGGGGGTGATCGATTAGGCAATGCTAAGAATATGAACAACTAGATAATGAAGGAATTATGAAAATATCAAACATATTAATTTCGTCATCTATCGTCTTAAGATGAATGGTGCTGTCGAAGCAGCCAACAAGAATATCAAGAAGATCATGCAAAAGATGTCCGCCATCCACAAAGAATGGCCTGACTTATTGCCTCTAACTCTGTTAGCCTATAGAACGTCAATGCGCTCTTCTACTGGGACTACCCCCCTACTCATTGGTCTATGGCATGGAAGTTGTAATCCACATAGAAGTGGAAATGGAATCATTAAGGGTATTGATAGATGCTCAGATGGAAGAAGACCAATGGATGCAAGAGCGATACCACCACTTATCTCTGATAGATGAGAAAAGGGCGGCAGCCATCTTTCATGGTCAGTTATATCAACAACGGATTGCTCGGTCCTACAAGAAGAAGGTCCAGTTTAGGCAGTTCAAAGAAAATGATTTGGTGATGAAAAAGGTCCTCGCCAATCAAGACGAAGCCAGAGGAAAATTCGCCCCAAACTGGGAAGGCCCTAGTGTGATGCCCCCAGAATAGGTCCAGTCAACCCAACCCATTCTGAGTCGCCAAATACATGGTACAGAATTCAAATACAAACTTTATATCATAGGGTCGTGCAAAATACGACCACACAGCTGTGAGTGTCAATACAAATATGTAGAAAATATTAAGATTCAAACTAAGTCCTCATTACAATTATTATCACACTATTTATCAGAAATAGTGAGGACTACTACTGCTCTAACTCGGACCATCACTCTGTCCCCCGACTAGTTCCCGCAATATTCTCATTTCCTGAAGAGGACAATAGATGAAAAGGGTGAGCTCAACTAGCCCAGTAAAGAATATTATGAGTAAGATAATGAAAAATAAATTATCGTTAGTCTTCAATAAATCAGATAAAATATAATGGACAACCAATCTTAGATCAATATTCGCAGCGAAAATAACAATTCATTAGAAGAGTTAAGTAGAGAATGAAGTCTACTATCTTCTATGATTTAAAAGTCCATCATCAATATTTTATCCCTGTAACATCAATCAATATACATCTCGAATCAATATTCATCTTTGCACTACAGGCCAAAGATATTCATTTGTATCATCAGTGGTCATGTTCATCTCAACACCTGTCATCTTTGCACTACAGGCCAAAGATATTCATCAGGTAATCATTCATCTTTGCTCTACAGGCCAAAGATATTCATCAAGTAATCATTCATCTTTGCTCTACAGGCCAAAGATATTCAGTTACATCACCTTTTAGGACTGAGAATGATGAAAAATATTTTAAAAAAAACGAATCCAGTGAGATAAAAGACAAAGACTAAGGATTCGTATTTTAGTATATCCAATTCAAAAATACCTCGTACTAATCAATTATGGAGCAAAATTCAAGAATAGAGCTCAAAACTTGGATACAATCAAAGATAGTAACCTTAACAAGCAATTTGGACAAATAGAAGAAAATTTAATTTTTTCGTGAATAGTGCCGTATACGTGAATAGTGCCGTATACGTGAATAGTAACCCCGACGAAAAAAGTAAGAATTTCAACATAAAATCCATGCCAATATTTCGGTATAATGATATTGAAAAAAAAATAACATCATTTACGAAAGAAAATAACATCCCTTACCTCAAAAGAACAATACTTCTGACTGGAATATCGGATATAATACCGAAGAAAACTTGCACTGAATAGTAACACTCAAAGTATCGAAATACTCACAAAAATACGCTCGATATTATAGAGAGAGAAAACTTCTGATTCTGGTGTGATTTTCAATTCTAACATAAGCACCCTATTTATAGAAAAAGCTTAGGATGCCAAAGGAGACTAAAATAATAAAATATTATTATTTTAAAAAAAAATTCCGCCGCCTGGCGGCTTCCCAAAATTCAGATTTTCAACAAAAGTGGGGCCCACCCATTAAATAATATTTATTTTTTGAAACTTCAATAATTCATAATAAATAGCCCCTTCATCAGAAAAATACAAATTCTATGTCCTTACATAGAAAATTTAATTCTCTACAACTTTGTAGAAGGAAGTTTTTCCAAATTCCAAACATAAATTATCCGAAATCCATAAACAGATGATTTCTCACACCAAAATATTGATAAAAACTCATCAGCGCCAATTCCTTCTTTAATATCCACAAAATAAATATTTCCTTATCATATAAATCAATAATTAATTATTCACAAATAATATTACAGAACTACAATATCAACCAGGTGGTTCCCAGGAAAGAGGGGGCTTTCCGATAAGGACTTCTCCTTACTGGCGCGCAATTAAATAACCCCTCCTAGACAGAACTTCCTTAAACATTGTCAATAATGCTATCTAATAATATTATTCAAATAATATGAATTATTGAGTTGATAATGTGAAATACTGTGCAGTGACAATTATTGAATCAATAATACCAAAATATCAACTGCAGCCATTATTGAATCAATCATATAAAATGACAACGTAGCAATTATTGAGTCAATAAAATATCAACGTAGCAATTATTGAGTCAATAATACAAAATAGCAACGTAGCAATTATTGATATAAAATATCAACGTAGCAATTATTGAATCAATATAATATCATGCAATTATTGAATCAATAATATAAAATATTGAACAGTAATTACTGTAACAATTATTGAGTAATGACTTCTCTCGTAAGAATCAATAATTAGAATTACTGTGCAATACCGTGTGCTACTATGCAATACCGTGTGCTACCGTGCAACACCGCGTATTACAGTACTTTAACCACCGGGTATTTCAACAGTACTAACGGTAACAACTACGCCGTTATTTTGTAAAAAGGTTATTTCTGTCGCTTTCTATATCCGACAGTTATTCCGTTGTGGGGCCCACAAATAGCTGCGCCGTCGTACGAATATTTCCCGATAACAAGAATATTCCACGACCAAACGAATACTCCCCGACAACAAGAATATTTTATAACCACTTGCTCATTTTAAAAATATTTGCACATTTCACCCATAACTTTCATATTTATCAAAACAACACCTTACTATTTCGAAATAATATATAAAGAAAATTAAATCTTTATTCATAAAAGTTGGGGTCTTACACCTTGTGTGACAACCCGAATTTTCAGTAATTATTAAAATAAGAATTTAATAAATAAAATTCTTATTATGAGATATTTTGAGTTTGAATGGATATATATATATATATATATATACGATCCGGATCTTAAGCTCACCCTTTATCCAACATACCTTGCTCACCCCCCTTTAGCAACGGACCGGGCGACGGTTCGGTCCGTCGCTATATATACAATCGTCGTCTTAGCTTTTAATGACGGACAACATATAGCAACAAACAACATATATACGACTGTTGTATATATAGCGACGGAACGAACCGTTGCTCGATCCGTCGCTAAAGGAGGGTGAGCAAGGTGTGTTGGATAAAGGGTGAGCTTAAGATCCGGACCGTATATATATATATATATATGTTATATATAATTTAAAATTTACGATTTGGTGTGAAGGAAATTAAATATTTATATATAAAAGAAAGTTGTATATATATATTCATATATTGGAGAAAATGAGATTTAATAGTTAATTAAACTATTAAAGAAATTAAATAATGTTAGTTAATTAAGTTGAGAATTATATTATATAGTAATATAATTTGATTTTCATAAACATATCAATAGAGTTGTTATGAATTAGATTTCATAAATAATGTGAGTAATTCACTTAATTAAAATAGTGAATTAGTGTAAGCATATTTATTTTAATAAATCAGGAAGTAATATATTACATATGAGTGTAATATGTCAAGGTAATACGATTTTCAACCTTGTAAATGGTTAAAATATTTATTGAATAAAATCAATATTTTAGTTGGAATATTTATGTTGTTAAATAAATATTTGATTGAAATTGTTATGAGATAATTTATTTAAGTGTAATAAAATTGATGGGATTTATGTGTATTTTGTTACGCGAGTATAATGGAGCTATTCTAATTTAATTAAACAATTAAATTAGAAGAGTGAGAATTTGTTAAATAAAGTTATAATTATTATGACACCCCCAAATTCGAGTACTCCAACTTAACAGGATTTAGTGTTCACTGTCCAATAATAACACATCTAACTACCCATAAATAAAGTTACTCATAATTAAAAATAGAAATCCTCCCCTTAAGGGGTTACAACATCATGAATAATCAATCCCAGGTCAACTAACCTTAATACATCAATGCGAAAATAACATAAACAATTAAGTCTTAAACATAACATCATAAGTCTTATCATTAACATTCTCAAATAAATAAACAAGTCTTCATCACTTATTTGCCTTGCCCTTTCCCTTACTAGTGGATGACTCGTCAACTCTTTCAACTTAGCTGCAATGTTATTGTGAAAGAGTGAGCAACGATTGCCCATAAGTATAACAATATAATAATAAATATAATATCATGCGAGAAATCAATGAGTTCTGAATAATAGAAAGCTCGACTTTTGAATCAAGATTAGGAAACAATAATTAAAAGTATATCTGAGGGTTACAAGACCAAGAACTATATCCCAGGTTATCAAGTATTTCTACTTTAAACCTTTAACAGTCGTAAGACTATATGAACCTTACTTCCTGTACTTAGGGGGATCAACCCTTAGTACCATGTATATGCACAACATCTCAACGCTAACACGTAAATAATCCCCTATAAAGGGTTGTTCATCTCAGTTTGACATCAGAGTCCGCACCAAAGGAAGTTTGGTTTGGATACACCTCAATAATAGTTCTAGAATTTAGAACGCTCATAAATTATGGACTAGTCGAATCAAGAAGGGTTCGCTAGTCATTCAAGGTTCAATAATAAAATTGATACTTAAATCAAATAATGAATCTCAAAGGTATACAATTGAATAAGCATTGTATAACCGAAGTATTATTTTAAAAGAATTAGAACATCTCATTTGGAATCATGAACTTGAATAAACAAGAGTAAGAACTTGCTTAATACACTATAAGAAACAGGCCCATCAACGACCAATATTATTTGCGACCGCCTTATTCGGTCGCTAATATCAGCATTAGCGACGGCTATTAGCGACGATTATCCAAAGTAGTCGCTATTTGTAATTAGCGACCACCGTGAGGTCGCTAACTAGTCGCAGAGTTGAGTTTGCCGCCTTAAATTTTGGCACCTGAGTTGGAGGGGGAAATTAATTCAAGTCTGCGACCGCACCCGGTCACAGATTATGGTCGCAGAACGGTTTTACTTCCTCAGCAGCTCGATTGTCAAGTTAATTAAAATCAGCAACCGCGTACAGTTGCCAAAGGCGGTTGCTGATCCTTTTTAAATACAATCAGCTCGGTCGTCTGCAGAAGACGCGAATAGAAAAAGAAAAAGAGAGGAGAGGAAAGGAGAAGATAAAGTCGCCGCCCGGCGACGCCGTCCGTCGTCACCGTCCGCCGCTGCCGGCAACCCCGCCTAAGTATTCAATCTCTCTCTTTCATTTATATATTTTTTCAGTTGGATTTGATTTGAAATTATATATATTGCATATTATGTGTTTATATGTGTTTGATTTGGCTATTTAGTTTGAATATATGTTAGATTTATATATATATATATATATATATATGTGATATTGAGTTTTAATTTGGCTTTAATTTGTGCAATTTCAGTGCATGCATGTTCGTAATATGATATTGAGACTTATGTTAGTGTATTATTACATAATATTAGTTACTAAAATACATAAATTAAATATTAATCTACATTAAGTTAAATATAATAACATATAAATATAATAAAATAACAGAAAATAATACAAACTAAAGTAAATAAAATAAAAAAATAAATTTTCTTAGTTTACTTAATTTTCCCCTACTAAAATCAACTAAGTAGCATTTACTTGTTTTCACTACTAAATTTATAACTAAGTAGTATTTACTTAGTTTCCCAATACTAATTAAAATAAATTAAGTAGTATTAATTTACTTAGTTAATATTACTTATTAGTTTCCCAATACTAATTAAAATAAATTAAGTAATATTAATTTACTTAGTTAATATTATAATTAGTTTCCCAATACTAATTAAAATAAATTAAATAGTATTAATTTACTTAGTTAATATTACTTATTAGTTTTCCAATACATACTAAATAAAATAAATTAAGTAGTATTAATATTACTTATAAAATAATGCTACTATCACATAATTTGGGTCACATAAAGCTCACATACACATAGTATGCATGTGTGTCTATTTGAGCTTTATGTGACCCAAAATTATGTGATAGTAGTATTAATTTATAATATATTACAAAATAAATAAATAAAATATTATGATTTAATTAAAAAAAATAGAATAACAATGATTTAATTAAAATAAATAAAAGAGAGAACATACTCTATCAATAACTCAACTGCAGCATCCTTAAGACCGACTTATTTTGAATGTTTTGTAACCAAATATCAGCATTTTCTTGAAAAATACTTTCTCTCACAATCTCTATCATGAAAGTATAATATGAATCTGCAATCAATTAACGTAATTAGTTTTGAATCTAACTCCACAAAGCAGTATCTCTGAAATATATACAACAAAATTGGAGAAAGATGAAATTGTGCACTTACTGAAATATAACTTGTCACAATTAGATGGAAACTTTCAAGTTACATATAATGTAAAACAAATACGTACCTTCATCATCGCCCATGAGTAATGATTAGTAGGATAAGAGTAAAGAACTTCCTTGTATGCAAGATTCGACATAGTAGTTGCAGCTAATACTTTAACATGTTCCTCAGTAACCAAAAAAATATAGGTTGTATAGTTCCTGTTTGTGTCCCATACTCGAATAATAAGTTAATTGAATTATTGCAGACATTCCTCACTGTTCCATCATAACAGATAACAACATCCCTAAGGAGTGCCATTAAGTTGTTGAACAGAACGTCAAAACCTATTTTTTTGTGAGAACTACCCATCTGAGGAATTCGGAGTGGTTAGAAGCTGTCTATGTCATGGATTGGACCCATATCAGACGATGATTCATATCTATGAAATAAATTATCGCTTGATATGGGTCCATTCCATGACATAAACAGCTTCTAACCACTCCAAATTCCTCAGATGGGTAGTTCTCACATAAAAATAGGTGAGACGTTCTGTTCAACAGCTTAATGGCCCTCCTTCGGGATGTTGTCTTCTGTTATGATGGAACAGTGAGGAATGTCCACAGTAATTCAATTAACTTATCATTTGAGTATGGGACACAAACAGGAACTACACGACCCATATTTTTTTGGCTGCCGAGGAACCTGTTGGAGTATTAGCTGCAACTGCTATGTCGAATCATCCATACAAGGAAGTTCTTGACTCTTATCCTAGTAATCATTACTCATGGGCGATGATGAAGGTACGTATTTGTTTTACATTATATATAACTTAAAAGTTTCCAGTCTAATTGTGACTAGTTATATTTCAGCAAGTGCACACTTTCATCTTTCTCCAATTTTGTTGTATATATTTCGGAGATACTGCTTTGTGGAGTCAGATTCAAGACTAATTACGTTAATTGATCGCAGATTCATATTATACTTTCATGATAGAGATTGTGAGAGAAAGTATTTTCCAAGAAAATGCTGATATTTGGTTACAAAACATTCAAAATAAGCCGGTCTTAAGGACGCTGCAGTTGAGTTATTGATAGAGTATGTTCTCTCTTTTATTTATTCTAATTAAATCATTGTCATTCTATTTTTTTAATTAAATCGTTGTCATTTGAGTATATAAACATATATATCTTTCTGTATTTTATACACACATCTTGATGATATTATATTTTGTGAACAAACAGATTGCGACTTCTCATTCAGTATAGATTCAAGACTAGCACGATAAATTCCCCCCCCCCCCCCAATACTCCTTGAGAAGTGTAAAAGCTAGTTTGTCCCACCTCTCCATGAAATCGGGAAACATCCTCGATTTTAAAGCCCTAGGCCATTCAGTTGTTACTCCTATTTTTGCAAAATCAACTGCCATAAAGTGAAGGGTTGTCAACTAAGACATTTTTTACTAATAGTCTTATCTGACTCAAGTTTTGCATGTAATATGAGAGACTCCTTGAGAGTTGAATGAAATTTAACAGTTCCCAATAAGTGGTTCAATTAATTTAACTGCACTTCCTGTTGAATTCATGAACAAAGTGGTTAAACGGTTCGGGAATTAACACTTTGTTAGGGAATTAACCACTTTGTTCTGGGAATTCGAGAGGAAGTACAGTATGGTGAAATACTTATTGGAAATTATTGAATTTCCTACAACTCTTCCTTTGTCTCTCATACCTTGGGTACAATCTCTAATACTGCACATTTAGTACATGCAGACATTGAGTTAGATAAGACTACGAGTAAAAAATATCGTATTTGACAACCCTTCACTCTATAGCAGTTGATCTTGCAAAAATAGGGGTAACAGCTGAAAGGCTAGGACTATAAAATCGAGGATGTTTCCCGATTTCATGGAGAGGTGGGCCACAACTAGCTTACACTTCTCAAGGAGTACCGAGGACAAACTTTATCGACGACGACTGACTATCAAGATCGTAATCTACTTCTTACACTTGGCGAGGACATTAGCTAGCTTATGCAGTGGCAAACGTTAACACAATAGCAGGATATCGATGATGATGCTGAGGTAATTTTGTCATGAATTTAGCTTTATGCATGTTTAGTTACTTATGGTTCTTCTATTGTATCTTTTCTTCAAGAAGAGTTTCTCTTTGCATGAGGTCTATAAATATGACTGGTAAGAGTTTCTAATCGTTTGCTTGTTGAGTTGTTTGATGTCAAAGGCAATGGAGTTAATTATAGTTTTAGATTCAATATATATTTTATATATAAATTTTAGTCACTCGAGCAATTTGTTTATTGTGTTGGTTAATTTATGGACGTGGATGGATTAATTTAAATAGTTTTGGTGATTTATATATACTGCTGTGTGTTGAGGTATAAAACTGGTACAAACAAGTATAAATTACTTGGAAAATTCACAAAACAGGTAAATTTTTATTTTTTTTTATTAATCAACTGACCGCATCCAGTCGCTGATACGTATCAGCGACCGCGGGTGACTTGGGGATATAGCGACCGGGGTGGTCGCTAATGGTGGTCGCGGACACGTGGGCCACATCAACAATGAGACGTGACTCAGCTTAGCGACGACATCGGTCGCTATATGTCGTTCGCTGACACTCCGATCGCTAAAAGTGGTCGCCGACGTGCAGTCAGCTTCCAAATTATATGCGACCACTATTTGCGACCGTATTCGGTCGTCGATAGCCATCTGCGACCTGTAACGGTCGCAGATGGGCGGTCACTAATAAGCTTTTTTCTTGTAGTGATATAAGAATAGGATTTATAAACTTGCGTAATTGTAATCAAGATGGGGTAAGAAAACTTGTCTCGTGCGTAAGCTACAATTTATAATTCAAGTTCTCCAATTAATCCTACATACCATTACATTCACAATACCAATTAATCGTAACTCAACTAGCATCATGGGTATACTACCTTAACTCTGAATCTGATTATATTAATCGAATCCACAAATGTGAACTCTTAAACACATTATTAAACTGTCATGAACAAAGAGTTTAAAACACGTATTCAACTTATTAATTAATCACGTAAAACATCATTGACATGTTAATAATCTGTTTTAACATCTCAATATATGATTAACACATTTTCATGTTCATTACATTAGGTTTTAAATTGCATTTCTGGACTTGAACACTTGAATAAAATTTTCTGGGCCATTCTGCTAACCGGCGCTGCAGCGCCTAGTTTAAACTGGGGACCGGCGTTGCGGTACTGAGCCACGTTAGCAAGTCACTGGCCTGGCGCTGCAGCGCTCGGTTTCTTCACAGAATAGGTGCTGCGGCGCCGTTACACATCAGCAGGTACTGAGCCTGGCGCTGCAGCGCTATGTTCCTTCATAGAACTGGCGCTGCGGCACCACGACACAGTGAGGCGCAGACAAAGCTCGCGAAGAACACAGAAAGAGCCCATTTATGCTAAAACTTTACTCAAACAACAATTTTAATGCTACCCATAAGTTATAAACTCAACAGAAACATTTTACAACAATCATGTCATGATTTTAACATCTTAGGCAACTTAAACAACCAAATTAAAACCTATAAATTCAATATTTTTGTGAAAAACTCCATTTTTGACATTCTTAACGAAATCAACTACAATGAACACTGTTTTCAACCATACCAGTCCGTTTAAGTTTCATTCTCTTCGTTTTTACATGTATAAACATAATCAATCATCAATTTACAATTTAATATACAATTGAAGCATGAATTTTTGTACATATAATCCATATTCATATGTTATTTCTCTATAAACTACAAAACTCCAATTTAAACATAATTTTATGGATTTGATTACTCTAAATCTCTTACAAATCATATACAAACGAATTATGCATATTAATAAACACATATAATCAACTTCTTAACAATTCAAACATGAATTTCTATTTACAAAGAACTCAAGTAACTTTTCATGGAGAAAACTAAGAACGTAAATTTAAAGCTTGAGATGGAGAAATTACCCTTACTCTCTTGTTTAGATTAGTTAGAAGGTGATAGGACTCAATTCTCCAAGCTCTTTCTTCAATCAACTCTTCTCTCAATTCTTTCTCTTTTCTCTCTGTGTTAGCAACTAATATAAACTATGAAGGAACACTGATATAACTCTACGTATAAAAATAACCGGTGCAACATGGGTTGCGGTTAAGCGCATTAAGGCCTTAACTGCTTCCATGTTCTTAAGGTCATGTTTGGTTTTGTTATAAAAAGCTCATTTTCAATGTAATTTAATTAATTTGTTTATTATATAGTTTATTTGTCACACTTTAATTAATCAAATACTATTATTTAAATTCAATTAAATAAGAGCCAATATTACACATTAAATCAAATCATCACATAATTAAAATTCTCATTTATTAATTATGACAAATTATTAAATCTCTAATTAATTATTAAATTAATTAGAATGAAATTATAATTATTAAACAACTCATTTAATTTAATAATCTCAATTAAATTCACACTTTGAACTATAAAATTATTTCACATTAATTTAATCAATGTAACACGTTTAATTAAATTATTTTATTACAATTCCATCAAATATTTATTTAACTCATTAAATAAATTAATAAAAATATTTATTTAATTCAATAAATATTTAAAATAAATTACAAAAATCTCGTTTGTCACATCTTTCGCCCCTTAAAAGGATTATGTCCTCAAAATCATGATTACCATGATCATCCATAAATGCACTCATATCTGTAATAATGCCCTCCGTATAGGATCTGAGAGCAGTACTATCAGCGAAGAAGCATCCCTGGTAGGTCGGCCCTCATCTCTATCAGCAACCAAAGCATCCCTGGTAGCTCGGGCCTCATCTCTCTCAAGAAAAGCAACATCCCGACCAGAAAGGGACGTCAACACTAAGGCTCTAGCCTGATCCCTCTCAAAGGTCAAAAGCTATATCATTTGCTCCAAAGACTTGACAGAAGGTGGAGCAGCAGCAGCTGAAGAACTAGGAACATCACGGATCAAGGCTGTTGTCAAACTAGCAAACAGCTCATCCTCGGTTAGAGAAACAGGATCCTCCTCACCTGAATCAGTACTAGGCTCTAAATAAGCAACCATAAATGATGCAATATCTGCCTCCAGCCACGCAGAATACTCTGAGGAGAGACCCGAATGGCTCGAGGAAAAATCAGCCCTCTCTCGATGGATCCAATAATCATAAACTCTAGATAAATTATCCTCTGACAAAGACGAGGTTGGTGACCGCTGATCGAAAGCCCCATCAAAAGAATGAACATCTTGATACTGGTTGAACTGTCCCATGACAGCCAAATAATGATATGTAGTCACTCCTCGCAGACCAGGCAAGGGCAAAAAGTCCATACCCACTACATGGGTGATAAAGCTGTAAGGGGAGCTAAATCACGAGCAATGCAAAATAGAGAAAGGATCCTCAATCACGGTAAGGAAGACAAACCAAGACGCGACATCTACACAGTTAACCGATCGAAAAGAATAAGACCCATATATCTCATGTATCAAGTAATATCCATAGTGTCTGAAAAAGCAGATCGGTCTCAGATGCATCATAAACCAGATGTATAACAATACCGCACTACCTCTAAAGAACCTAGTAGTATGGGTATGGAAAAATGAGGCTGACATCAAAGTCTCCGCTAGTATCATAGGTAGAATGGTACGACCCTCTCTGAGAGCACTAACTACTGTGATCAGGCCAATATCCAAATGGTTCATATACAGCGGCATGTACAAATAAGTTTCAACGCACATCAATAAGTATCTAATCCGGCAGCCCGCCATTCATCCTTAGAAATGGAAAAATCTCCTAAGTGCAGTAAATAGTTATCTAGCGATCTAAAATGGTCGATCAAGAAATCCAAGGACACCACATGCCCTGAGGTAATCTCGTCCAAAATAATGGTGCGTCGCAAACCGGTGAAGACCATAAACTGCCGCCTCAACTCGCCAATAGCTACCCTAGCACAGGGCCAGTCCAGCGGAAAGTCTGTTTTATGCTCATACTCTGCTAATGTAGGAGTAAACTCATAAGTCACAAACCTGAAGACATGTCTCTCAGGAATCCAGCATGATAACATGCCCTCCACTAAGGTCATTGGAACCTGGAATGTCAGGAGTCCATAGAATGTCCCTGCATGCGATCAACTACCACTCGATCCAAATTGGGCAGATTATCATACCACAACCTCAAAGATGAGACTATCAAAGTAAGGGGACTGTGCTTGATCCTGGTAACGGTGGATGAAGACATCTGTAGAAACGTATCATGAGACCATCTATAGGTCAATGCTAAACTCATCAATATACATGCATATTCATGACATATAATGTATGCATCATGATAAATGACAATGATAAATAACAATATGATGCAATGAATAGAAAGCATTGTACATACATTCCTAAATACATCAACATCTAATAAAGATTAAATACATCATCTTTGTCTGAAAGCTAAAAATTGAAAGTACAGGGAAATGGGGCACATCCGCCCAATATCTAACAGAGGCCTATCAAAAGAGATAACGAGCCTATCAAAAGAAATCTATGATATCTGCATCTAGCCGATCAACCTACTATTACTCCGCCTGAGTCACCATATCTCTGCCAGAGGGGATATCGTGTCGATACAGAGGGGGATATGCTCCAGTAAAACTGTCAGAATATGGGCCACCTGAGGGGCCAGAGCCAGAGCTAGATAAATTAAAAGAATCTGCCTCCGATGGATCTCTGCCCAAATGCCTGATAAAAAAATCTACCCAGTCCAATCTCTGGGTCAAGCTGGTAATCTGCTCCAAATGAGTGGGCTCTCTGACACAGGTAATCCAGTCTGTCATAAACACAGACCCAGGAACCATGTTGGTCAAGAATTGAGTGGCGCGGGTTTGAGCCCCAATGGTGCCAGGAGTCCACTAGTGATAAAAGGCATCCTGAGTGTAATGACCCTCTGACAATGTAAAGCTATCTATGCCCACCAGAGGAATCTCTGTGATCTGCTAAGATAAAGACCAATGGCGTCTAGCAGGATGAAGATATGGAATGTGAATCTCCCCTGTAGTGCTTCTGATAACACACTCTCTCAAGTAGAGCTCCCAGCCTCCCTTTGTAAAGAAAGGGATCCGACAAGTGGATAATATATACTCCACCCGGGTCAGAAAACCATTCTCAAAACCAACTTTCAGCTGATTGGGGGTATAAGGAACCCATATAATGACATCAACGGTCAGCAACTCTAACTGTAAACAAGAATTGGTAAACCTCTCCGCCACAGGGACCTCTGCCAAGGTGGAATAATGCCATCACCGTCTTCGCGAATAGGTCTCCAGACCTAAAGTAGTAACTGGGCGTAGGCAAGGGAGCCTCTCATATGCCCAAAACTGAAAATACAAAGATCAAATATCCTCAGTGATACAGAGACTGGCAACCCAAACGAGGGGAATTGAAAGATAAAAGAGAAATTACTCACCAACAGAAATGGGTAAAAGCCTAGCCAAGCCTCTGTCACACCTTCTGAGCATAGGCACATCCCTCGAAGGAAGTAGGTAAAGGTGAATGAGCCGCAATCAAAATCTCTGATGCAGTCTACATCACGAGTGGCGCTAACTAAAGCGAAAGAAACTGTGGAGAAGTTATCCACTAGGAAATAACCCCTGATGATGACTGATAAGTTGGTTTTATTCCAATGAATTGATATCCGTTATAGCTTATTTCTTGCTTACTTCAAGTTATATTAGTATCATTTTACCTGGTTTCATGTTATTTTGTGCAGGATTGGAATGGAGGAGAAACCAGGAAGGAAAAGGGAAAAAATATAGTTTTTTGTAGAAAATTGCCCCCCGCTGGGGAGGGCATGTCCAGGCCAAAACCCCCGCTGGGGCGGGGGTGCAGAATGACCACGCTGGAAAGTGGCCTGCCGTCGGGGCCGGCATACCAAAGCGGAAGTTGCCGTCGGGGCGGGCTTACGACAGAAAAATAGCAGGAAAATCCTGTTTCGACTAGGATTGTGCAGAAAAGGGGCTTAAGTTGTGTTGCGGTTGGGACACTATAAAAGGGGACAATATAAGGCTGCTACGGGCAGACTTAGACGGATGGAAAAGCCCTAATTGAAGAATTAAACTTGCAAGGAGGATTGAAGCATAAAATTGACACGGCGAATGCAAGATCGGAGTGGAGAGCGGTGATATTATTCTAGTGTGTGCTTTCTCTCAATCTTTTTATCTTGTATTCAGGATGTTTCTTATGATGTGGATTATTGGATTTTACTTGTCTATGATGAACTAAATTCCTTTTTAAGCCTACAATGGATCTTTGATTGTAATGGATGATTAAATATTCTTAAACTTAGTTTATGGAGGTTATTCCCAGGTTATTCGATATGTGTGTGATTAATTTATATAACTGCCTGATCAACGATTATGTGTTATCTCTTATGAACTTGTGAAGGGACATATGGGATTAGAACTAGCCATAGTGACATATGTTTGTGATTTTTGCATAGATGGAAGTTGCGATTCTTGTTTAGGGTAGAAGTATGCCTTTACGCCATATGTAATCTTATAGAGAACTTGATAATATATTCTTATTAATTGTAATTCACATAGAAATATAGTGAATTAGTTAATTAGGATGTCTCGCTTGAATCTATCATCTGTAGATATGAGTGAGTGGATATTATGCATCGTGAGGTGATTTTATCTACGTTAGTGTTATTGATTAATAATTTGGGGTTAACTGAAATAAATTGAGGTAAAGGATATTATCAGAAGTGCAATTATAAGTGAACTTGTAGGCTTATTTCTCTCAATCTTGTTAAAATCTTGATTTAGTGTTGCGATTGCTTTAAGTAATAATTTAGTTATAAAAAAACATCTTTTAACCGTTAGTTTGATAACGCTGAAATATTATAAAGTTGGTAATTGTTTGACTAAACAGTAATTATTGTCTCTGTGGGTACGATAGCTGATTTATCACTTTATTACTTGTTGACCATGTACACTTGCGTGTTGCGCATAGAAATTACCCAACAAGTTTTTGGCGCCGCTGCCGGGGACAGTAATTGCGTTTATTACTTACAATATCGATTTAAGTAGATCAGTTTTAATTAAACATATATATATTTATTCTTATTTTTGTTTGTTTGGTTATTTCAGGTACTTTCGAGTAGTGCATGCAAACTAGATCGAAGAAGCCAGAGTTATTGCCTTTGGAATACGACATCGACAAACGGTTTCGGAGATTAACTAAGTAGATTGCAAAGAATCGAGAGGAATTTGAAACACCCAGAACAAACATGGCTAAACAAGAACAGGAAGACAAATCAATGAAGGATTATGCTATACCAAAGATCTCAGAAATTCACTCGAGTATAGCCAGGCCAACGATCAATGCAAATAATTTCGAGATTAAGCCTGGAACAATACAGATGGTACAGGATACTTTTCAGTTTGGGGGTCTTCTGAATGATGATCCGAATGATCATATCTTCACTTTCATAGAAATCTGCGACACTTTAAAGTGCAATGGAGTGTCAGACGATGCGCTCAAGCTGAGGTTATTTCCTTTCTCGCTCAGAGACAAGGCGAAGGCTTGGCTACATTCTGAACCACCGAGATCAATTACGACATGGAATGATCTAGCACAGAAATTTTTGGCCAAGTTCTTCCCACCATCAAAGACACATAAGATGAGGACGGAGATATCTTCGTTTTCACAGTATCAAGGGGAGCCACTGTATGAAGCATAGGAAAGATACAAGGAGTTGTTGAGGAAGTGCCCACATCACGGATTCCCACCCTGGATGTAGTTGAGTAATTTTTACAATTGAGTATCGAGTTAGATACGGTCTAGCAATGATGCAGCTTCACAGGGAGCTTTTCTGACGATGAAATTTGAGGACGGATGGGCATTGATAGAAATTATGGCTTCAAATGTGTACTAATGACTGACTAAAAGATTGAGTCAGCCCACAGCAGCAAGTGTTCTACAAGTGGATACTTCGACAGCCATATTGGCACATCTATCAGCATTACAAAAGAGTATGGAAAATTTGCAAAGGGGAAACATGCAACAAGTAGCAGTCATATGTGAACAGTGTGCAGGGGAACACCTGACAGATCAGTGTGCAATTAACCTAGCTTCAGTTCAATTTGTGGGTAACTATACCAGACCAGCCAACACCTACCAGAATACATACAATCAGGGGAATAGGAACCATTCGAACTTTTCATGGAGCAACAACCAGACTCAGAACCAGCAGCAGGCTCCACGACAAGCATACCCTCCTGGTTTTCAGAGTCAGCAGCAACAGACAGTACCAAGGCAGGAGGAAAAGCTAGGTTGGGAAGAGGTTATAGCCAGAGTCAGAACAGAAAATGAAGTGGTGACAAAAACTTTAATGGCAAAAATGAAGAATCTATCAATTCAAATAGGACAGATAGCAAGTGCAGTGAATAGCCGGCCCCAAGAAGCTTTGCCAAGTGACACAGAGAAGAATTCGAAGGGGGGATATGAGCAATATCAAGCTGTTACACTAAGGAGTGGAAAATAGTTAGCTGAGCAAGAGTAGGAGAAGCCGGTAATTGAAGAGCAAGTCAAAACTACTAGGGAACAGACAGTGGAAAGAGAAGCAGGAGAAAAACCTACGGAAGAAGAAAAAGTAAGTACACCGATAGTCTACCCTCCACCGCCATATCCACAAAGGCTCCACAAACAAAAACTACAGCAATAGTTCACAAAATTCCTGGAAGTGTTCAAGAAGCTACATATAAATATACCTTTTGCGGAGCCATTAGAGCAGATGCCCAGTTATGCCAAGTTTATAAAGGATATTCTGTCAAACAAAAAGAAACTAGAGGACTTCGAAACTGTGGCATTGACAGAAGAATGTAGTGCGATTCTGCAAAAGAAGCTTTCGCCGAAGTTGAAGGATCCGGGCAGTTTCACCATTCCATGCACTATAGGGAGTGTAGCCTTCAACAAATGCCTTTGTGATTTAGGTGCCAATATCAGTCTCATGCCATTATCAGTTTACACTCAGCTAGGGTTACTAGCACCTAAACTTACCAACATCTCCCTACAGTTGGCGGACAGATCAGTAACTTATCCGCGGGGAATTGTGTAAGACATCTTGGTAAAAGTGGACAAATTACTCTTTCCAGTAGACTTCATCATCTTCGACTATGAAGAAGAGAAGGATATTCCAATAATCCTTGGGCGACCATTCTTGGCTACTGGCAGGACTCTCATCGACGTTCAGAAAAGAGAGTTGACTATGAGGGTGCACGATCAACAAGTCGCCTTCAATGTATTCAAGGCCATGAACTTTCCCAAGGAAGATGAGGAGTGTTACCGGGTGGATATAATAGACATAGTGGTGGATGAGGAACAACTTCGGATACTTAATACTGACCCATTGGAATTAGCATTGATGGAAGATTGTGATGAAGGGGATGCAGAAATAATAGAATATTTGCAACTATTAGAGGCTCACCCGAGATCTAATAGGTTCAAACCACCAGTTGACCCCTTGGAAATAGCAGGAGCGTCATCAGAAAAGATGAAGCCATCTCTCTAGGAACAACCTAAACTTGAACTAAAGCCCCTTAGCTAATCACCTCAGGTATGCGTATTTAGGTAGTTCATCTACTTTACCTGTTATTATTGCATCTGCACTTAACCAAATGCAGGAAAGTTAGCTGTTGAGAGTGCTGAGGGAATATAAATCTGCAATTGGTTGGACAATCGCCGACATTAAAGGGATCAGCCCATCATTCTGTATGCACAAGATCCTAATGGAGGAGGATAGCAAGCCCATAGTAGAACAACAGAGGCGGCTAAATCCTATAATGAAAGAAGTGGTGAAGAAAGAGATCTTGAAATAGTTAGACGTGGGAATCATCTACCCAATTTCAGACAGTGCTTGGGTAAGCCCAATCCAATGTGTACTGAAAAAGGGCGGTATGACAGTGGTGAAAAATGATAAAAATGAGCTGATACCGACAAGAACAGTGACCGGCTGGAGAGTCTGCATGGATTATAGAAGACTGAATAAGGCAACTAGAAAGGATCATTTCCCTTTGCCTTTCATTGATCAGATGTTGGACAGATTAGCCGGACATGAATATTACTACTTATTGAACGGGTATTCCGGGCACAACCAGATCATCATCGCACCGGAGGATCAAGAGAAGACAACGTTCACATGTCCCTATGGCACCTTTGCCTTTAGAAGGATGTCATTCGGCCTATGTAAAGCACCGACAACTTTATAGCGTTGCATGATGGCGATCTTCTCAGACATGGTGGAGCGAAGTGTTGAGGTCTTTATGGACGATTTCTCCGTATTTGGGGAATCGTTTAATAGATGCCTCGAGAATTTGGTATTGGTTTTGAAGAGGTGTGTGGAAACGAACCTAGTGCTCAACTGAGAAAAGTGCCACTTTATAGTCCAAGAGGGGATAATTCTTGGCCACAAAGTTTCTGGAAAAGGGTTGGAAGTCGACCGAGCAAAATTAGAAACAATTAAAAATCTGCCACCGCCTACATCAGTAAAGGGTATTCTGAGTTTTCTCAGACATGCCGAATTCTACAGACGGCTTATCAAGGACTTTTCAAAGATTACCAAGCCACTCTGCAGTCTATTAGAAAAGGATGTCCCATTCAAATTTGATGAAGACTGTGAAGTGGCCTTTGAGCAATTAAAGAAGAAGTTAACTATGACCACAGTAATCATAGCACCTGATTGGACCAAGCCATTTGAACTCATGTGTGACGCAAGTGATTTTGAAGTTGGAGCAGTACTAGGATAAATACAGGATAAAATCTTTCATTCCATCTACTATGCGAGCAAGACTCTGACAGATGCACAGTTAAACTACATTACCACAGAAAAGGAACTACTTACAGTGGTGTATGCATTTGACAAGTTTCGCTCGTACTTGGTGGGAACTAAGGTGGTGGTTTACACAGACCACTCAGCTATCAGGTATTTAGTTGAGAAGAAAGATGCAAATCCGAGGCTTATCCGTTGGGTGTTGCTACTTCAGGAATTTGACTTAGAAATCAAGGATAGAAAGGGGATAGAGAACCAGGTGGCCGATCATCTCTCACGGCTTGAGAACCCAAAGCAGGACAAAACAGACAAGTTAGCAATTAATGAGTCTTTTCCTAACGAGCAGCTATTTTTGATAAACGACAAGTTTCCGTGGTATGCGAACTTCGCTAATTATGTGGTTAGTAACATCCTCCCACCAGACTTGTCCTGCCACCAAAAGAGAAAATTCTTACATGATGTAAAGTGGTACATGTGGGATGAACCATACTTGTTCCGCCAATGTGCTGATAAAATGATTCGGCGATGTATACTGAAAAGTGACGTGGAGAGCATCCTACAGGCATGTCACGCATCACCATACGGGGGACACTATGGGATTGATCGCACAGCAGCAAAAGTTCTTCAATCAGGATTCTATTGGCCCACGTTGTTCAGAGACAAACATCAATGCGTGAAGAATTACGACAGATGTCAGAGAGTGGGGAATATTTCGAAGCGGAATGAAATGCCACTAAACATGATCTTGGAAGTCGAGATTTTTGATGTATGGGGGATCAATTTTATGGGGCCCTTTCCGTCTTCCTTCAATAATTTGTGCATCCTCTTGGCTGTAGATTATTTCTCAAAATGGGTTGAGGCGGTGGCATTACTGATAAACGATGCAAAAGTGGTTTTAAGGTTCTTGCAAAAGAATATATTCACTCGATTCGGAACCCCAAGAGCAATCATTAGCGATGAATGGATCCATTTCTACAACAAATACTTCACGGCTCTCGTGGCGAAGTATGGGGTAAAGCACCAAGTTGTCGCCTATCACTCGCAAACAAGTGGACAAGCAGAGGTGTCTAACCGGGACGTCAAAAGAATTTTGGAACAAGTTGTCAATCTCAATCAAAAGGACTAGTCAGTGAAGTTAGACGATGCTTAGTGGGCGTATCGGATCGCCTACAAGACTCCGATAGGCATGTCTCCCTATCAGCTTATCTACGAGAAAGCATGTCACTTGTCGGTAGAACTCGAGCACAGAGCTTATTGGGCAATCAAGAAGTTGAATTTCGATCTATCAGCAGCAGGTGAGAAGCGGTTGTTACAACTCAACAAACTAGACGAATTTCGCCTACAGGCATATGAAAATTCAAAGTTGTACAAAGAAAAGGTGAAGAAATGGCATGGTCAGAAAATAATGGACCGACAGTTTGAACTAGGGCAATCAGTACTGCTATTCAACTCTCGATTGAAATTATTTCCCAAAAAATTAAAGTCTAGATGGTCAGGTCCGTTCACAATAAAGACAGTGTTACCGCATGGCGCCGTTGAATTATGTACTAAGGAGTCAATCGAAACATTTAAAGTGAACGGCTAAAGCATTACTGGGGCGAAAACATCGATAGCCAGGCAACCACGATCGACTTGGCCGAGCCAAACTGAAAACAGGGAGTAGTCAGGCTGAAAGACTAAAAATCAAGCGCTCGATGGGAGGCAACCCATCCTTTATGTTAATTTATATTATATCTAAGTAGATTAATTAGAGTCATTTCGTAACTTAGTATTAATTAAGTCTTTAGAAGGCATATCTAACAATTCAAAGTTTGTTTCTATAGGGATGGGCCAAGTACAATACACATTCAAATCAAAATTCAAGAGGAATTCAATAAGGGAACCAAGGGAGGATATTCAAGGAGTTCAGCAGGAAGGAGAATGAAAGAATGTCAAGTCAGAAAATCTGTATACCCCCCGGCCCGGCGGGGGTCTTAGTTCATTTTAGCCGCCCCCGCGAGCTCTTCCAGACATAATCCCTGCATACCCCCCGCCCCGGCGTGCCCTCAAAGCAAAGATGTGCCACCCCGACGGGCCCTCCAATTAGAATCCTGCATACCACCCGTCCCGGCGGTGGTCTCAAGCATAAACATGCCCGCCCCAACGAGCTGTCGGCAATTCAGTTTTTTTAAAACACATTCTATGCGATAGATTTGAGCCTCATCAACAACAGTTTAACCTCTTGGCTGCCGAAACACACCCACAACCACAATCCGATCATCTCTAAACCCCAATCTAGATAAATTCAACTACCGAGCCGAATCATTCACCTTGGAGTTATGAAGAACATCCTTCAATACTTCATCTCATCTCACCAATTCAAGGTATTAAGAATTAATTTTTCTTTTAGGTTAAAAAGTGGGGGTTTCAACTTGAGTATTGGATTTGGGTTTCTGCAATTACGCCAAGAGGGTTAAATATTACATAGATATACATTGTTTGAGTGGTTGATTGCATCATCAATTTGGGGGGACATTGAAGAACCAACCATCACCAACCAAACCCTATATTCCCACTGCCCACCAAGTGTTTGACATAAAGCCACAACCACTCCAACTTCAAAAAACTCATCTTGAGCATTTCAACACCATGCCACCTAGAGCACAGAAACGCCAAAAGGGGGAGAGCTCTTCTGCACCATCTCGAGCCTTTGATCGGACCAAATTCCGAAGTGAAACCGCAGTCGACGGGTTTGACTATTTAGCATCAAAGAAGCTCACGCCAGAGGATGGTCTTAGGCCCGCGTTGACTGATGGGGAGATGCTCTCCAAATTGAAGAGTAGGGTTGGGAAACGTTCACTGATCAGCCCGACGCAGCGGTAGTGGTGGTCGTGAAAGAATTTTATGCAAACGCCGAGGATACGCAACCATTTCAGGCTTTCGTCCGAGGCAAAATGGTGGACTTCAGTCCCACAGCCATCGCCGATTACTACAATGTGCATCGCCTAAACATGTGTCAATATCAGCAGATGATCGATAGGGGCCCGACTATGATGAGATTCTAGCACGGATTTGCAAATCGTACACTACGTGGTTCAGAGGAAAGAAAGGGGGAATACTGATTATGAGCTCCAGTCTAAGCCAATATGGAAACGTCTGGCATTCTTTCTTGTGTGCCAAACTCCTACCATCGACGCATACAAGTGAGATCACTAAGGAGAAAATTTTGCTCTTGTATGCTATCCTCAAGGACAAAGACATCAACATAGGCCTCATCATTTTCAATCCATCGGTGTTTGAAAGGGTTGTTCTCGAGCGAAATGCCAAACCCATCTTTGATTACGGGACTATATCGCCGTGCGGGTGTCAAGTGGATGACTAAGGAACTGACTCAAGAGCCTCTCTAGTTACTTGATCCGAGGATGATAGCTCGGTTTGACAGATGGCTGGTAGCACCACCACACCCCCACAGGCTAGGTTTTATTTTCCCATCTGTCGAGGCAGCACAGAGAGGAACGGCTATGGCTAGGGAGGAGCCAAATGAGGAGACTGCAGAGGGGGACCCACCAACTGAAAATGAGGGCACCTCTTCTTCTCAGACTCCAGCGACTCAACAGCGACTAGATGAGCATCGCCGATTGGCTGACAGGTTGGCGGCGCTGCAAGATCACTTGTTCACCACACAGAATCACTTTAATGCCGCGGTCGCTGATGCTTTGGCTAGACTCAACACATCGGCTGAGCTATTCCAGTTCCTAACTCCACAGCCACTGCCTGAATATCCACCACCTCCTTATTCTGACTTTGAGGAGGATACTTGATACCTCAGGGAAGTCCTCAATACTTTTATTGCGTTATATTTTGATCAATGAGGACATTGCTTTGTTGAAGTTTGGGGGTGTATTTTATATTTCATAAAATTGTTAGACTTGCATTTAGTCATTAGTTGTAGTTTAGTCATAATTTTTATGCTTATTACATATCATAATTTTTATGTTTATTACATATATTGAAAAAAAAAATTAAAAAATTCAGAAAAAAAACCCAAAAGAGTTGTTAATTAGTATTGTATGAGTCAGTATGTCAGTGGTCAGAGATAACCTTAGCCAGTGATGAGACTGGATTTACATAAGAACATAATCAGTAATGAGAACTGGAACATTGATGTACTGTCAGACCTTTACACGAGTCCTTACCTGTTTAACACCTTTGCAATCGGTTAACACGATAGGCAACAATTTGGTCAGTTTAGCTCTAATAATCACATAATTATCGTCTAGACTAGAAATTTGAGTTTAATGACGGAGATTAAATAAACTGGTAGAGTGACTAAGATTGGACTAAAACCTAAGTTTTGGGGAAGATATGTGAGCTATCTGAAAAGAAAGAAAATTGAAAAAAAAAGAAAAAAAAGAATGAAAGAATTGAAAAATATCTAAAAAAATAGAAATGCATGAATAAACACCATGACTAGTTTAGTTTTGTGGCCTTTGGTACTCGAGTAAGTACGCCCTAGGGAATGCCTTTACACCCAGCGCCCTAAAGCCATCTGGCTTGGGAGTCGTTGGTCGAAAGCTCGCTATATGGGTATCACTGAAGAGCCTAAGGGAACTAAACATTGCACAGTCATAAGTAAAATAGAGATACGGGAAAACGAGCTAAATGCCCCCGTAAATGAATAAAGATAGAAAGTCTCCCATGTTAACTTCCGGCTTGGTTTACGTACGTTGAATTCACTTTATCTGGTATATGTGATTTCTTGAATTAGAACTGTGATTTCATTTTAAGACTCATATTATGTGGTATATTTGATTTGTAGCTGAGTTTATTGTTGTTAAGCACACACACACAACAGAGGTGTTGACAGGTATAGATTAATTTATTGGTCTGAGGTGTAGAAATGTCTCTGGTTGGATTTGTTGGTTATATATGATATGAATTCTCTGAGGCAATATTGGTTATCTTCTTGCTATCTGATAGTTGCATTTAGTAGGCATTGTATTGATATTGTATATGCATTGTTTTGCTTGAGGGCAAGCAAAGTCTCAAGTTTGGGGGTATTTGATAAGTTGGTTTTATACCAACGAATTGATATCCGTTATAGCTTGTTTCTTGCTTACTTCAAGTTATTTTAGTATCATTTTACCTGGTTTCATGTTATTTTGTGCAGGATTGGAATGGAGGAGAAACCAGGAAGAAAAAGGGAAAAAAGTACAATTTATTTTATAAAAAATGGCCCCCCGCTGGGGCGGGGGTGCAAAATGACCACGCTAGAAAGTGACCTTTCGCCGGGGCGAGCGTACCACAGAGGAAGTTGCCACCGGGGCGGGCTTACAACAGAAAAACAGTAGAAAAATCCTGTTTCATCTAGGATTGTTCAGAAAAGAGGCTTAAGTTGTGTTGCGGCTGAGACACTATAAAAGGGGACAATATAAGGCTGCTACGGGGAGACTTAGACGGATTAAAAAGCCCTAATTGAAGAATTAAACTTGGAAGGAGGATTGAAGCATAAAATTGACACGACGAATGCAAGATCGGAGTGGAGAGCGGTGATATTATTCTAGTGTCTACTTTCTCTTTATCTTTTTATCTTGTATTTAGGATGTTTCTTATGATGTGGATTATTGGATTTTACTTGTCTATGATGAACTAAATTCCTTTTTAAGCCAACAATGGATCTTTGATTGTAATGGATGATTAAATATTCTTAAACTCAGTTTATGGAGGTTATTCCCAGGTTATTCGCTATGTGTGTGATTAATTTATATAACTGCCTGATCAACGATTATCTGTTATCTCTTATGAACTTGTGAAGGGACATATGGGATTAGAACTAGCCATAGTGACATATGTTTATGATTTTTGCATAGATGGAAATCGTGATTCGTGTTTAAGGTAGAAGTATGCCTTTACGCCATATGTAATCTTATAGAGAACTTGATAATAAATTTTTATTAATTGTAATTCACATAGAAATATAGTGAATTAGTTAATTAGGATGTATCGCTTGAATCTATCATCTGTGGATATGAGTGAGTATGGATATTATGCATCGTGAGATGATTTTATCTACGTTAGTGTTCTTGATTAATAATCTGGGGTTAACTGAAATAAATTGGGGTAAAGGATATTATCAGAAGTGCAATTATAAGTGAAGTTGTAGGCTTATTTCTCTCAATCTTGTTAAAATCTTGATTTAGTGTTGCGATTGCTTTAAGTAATAATTTAGTTATAAAAAAACATCTTTTAACCAGTTAGTTTGATAAAGCTGAAATATTATAAAGTTGGTAATTATTTGACTAAACAGTAATTACTGTCTCTATGGGTACGATATCTGATTTATCACTTTATTACTTGTTGACCACGTACGCTTGCGTGTTGCGCGTAGAAATTACCCAACAATGACCAAGAACAATCGCCAAAGGATGCGATCTCTATCCCTCTGATCAGCAGGCAGAGGCTCGGATAAAACCCCATTCACAACATCAATGCTCAAAGGATCAGAACGGACTGCCCGACCCTTGAGGGCCGTAGCGAAAACTCCCAAGAGGGATCAAACTGCAACCGGAGAAATATTTGCAACTAAAGGCACCAGCTCCCCTGTAAACTCCATCCCAGTGATGAACAGTTAGTCCATCGGTGTCATCATCACCTCACAGTCTAGTAGACGGAGTAACTTAGTTTGGTGAAACCAGCGCACAGACAAAGCCCTCAGATAACCCCACGGGCAGTGACAGGGTGGAATGGAAAAGAAGGCCTCAAAGCCCCAAGAGTGGACAATATATGGCCTGGTACCCCGGATGAAGGGTCCGGTACAAAGAGTGACTACTGAACCAGTTCCCCCTAGGTTGAGTGAAGCCGGGAACCTGCATCAAGTTTAAAATCAAAGATCAAACTATTTCCCCAAAAGTGGAGAAAGAAGAAAGGAAAAAATGAAAACTGCTATTACCTCATTCGCTTGAAGATAGATTGATGGATGACGTCTCAAATCATCCAGTAGATCTGGAATATTCATGCTAATAGTAAGAAGCTCATGACGGGGAGTAGAAGAAGAAGGAGCGTGATCCTCAACCGGAACATCACCCTCCTCGTCTATAGCCTCCGTCCTATCCACCTGATGAAAGTAGTATGCATACAAGCCAATCATGTATGATGATAAAGCATGTACTTTGTCAACGATCTTATTTATTTTTTAATAAAAGTATTTATTTATTAAAGGCATTTAATTATCTACATGGTGTTGTTTTTTTATAATATGTAAATAATTCATAGTTTTAAGCAATGCTTTTAGAATCAAGATGTTGATCATGCTAATGAGAACTAAAATGCTTAGATAGCTTAAAACTAAAATAGTTCCCAATCGATGGATTACTAAAAAGGTGATTAGTAAATCTGGATAGATTGGTACATATGTTGCTTGCTCATTGGATGAGGATGATTGATCTCATGATCATTTATGTGAAGACACTAAAGCAAGTATATAGGTGCTTATTAGAGAATAAATACACTGAACATGACTCGCTAAGGAATACCTAATGGAGTTTTACTCGTCTGTTAATAAGAATTTCTAATGTGATAGTAGTACAAATGATCCTTAGACTTGAGATCATCATAGTATTTTGTGTATAATGAATTATACTTTGACTTATTCCTTATGACCCTTACGGTATATCAAGGGTATGCTTGGGTGTAATAAGTTATATATTGAGATAATGAATGATCAATAAAGAATCTGCCGCTTCTAGTAAAATAAGAGATATGTCCTATGTGATTCGATAAATGACAACCTAGGAATCCTTAGCCAAGGTGGGATGAAATAAGAAAGGAGTTTCTAATTTACATTA
Organism: Panax stipuleanatus; assembly: GCA_020205555.1. NCBI lineage: Eukaryota > Viridiplantae > Streptophyta > Magnoliopsida > Apiales > Araliaceae > Panax > Panax stipuleanatus. Next base: position 14,562,257 of record CM035116.1, read on the forward strand.
TTTGGAGTTGTCCATTTTCTGATCAAAATAGATATAGTTAAATAAAATAAGACTTGACAATAATTTCATGTCTTATATTTTTGGGACATTGTATGGTGGAAAGATTGAATTGTATGGTAACTTTTAACTCAAAGGTTCTCTTATGATTAATGTTAAAATTTATATTATTTGGAAAGTCGTTGATCGCTAGGGAGGCTTATCCCTATTGTAGAATAAATATTATTTATTTAAATATATTATTAGTTTAATTTATTTATTTAAATAAGATTAGAATTGTTCTAATTGATTTATTCACAACCGGTTTAATATGGAGAACCTAAAGGGTTACACCATAAAAAGGAAGAATAATTATTTAAGAAGGTAATGACATAATCGTAATAATATGTTAAATGTAATTAATTTAATCTATGGTGATAGAATAAATTAAATAGTTTAATATTTATTATTTAATATTTGAAAATGTTAAATATAAATTAATAAGAGGAGTCTTATTAATATTATTACAATTATTATTATTTTAATTTCTTAAGGAGTTTAGGAATTAATTTAATATTAGTACTCTCATTTATTCCTAATAAGATTAGGAGGCAAATTAATTAAAAGAGTTTAATTAATTATTTTCAATGTGTTGGGAGCCTAATTAATTAAAGGAGTTTAATTAATTAAATAAAACACTATTTCTAATTAGATTAGAAGGGTTGACCAATATCTATATAAGAGGAGTCTTATGCTGGATATCAGTTGATATAATTCCAATTGTTGGATAAGTACTCATTTTCTATAGAGAATAGAAAAATTAGGGTTTAGCCAACCACACTCCTTCTTGAACAATTCCTCTTCATTGGTGGATCACCTCTAGAGCCCAAACAATTGGGTGGCTAACGTTGATTAAAAGAAGGAATCAATCCCGGAGATTCAAGGAGATCGCGAAGAACAAATAGTTGAACTCGTAGTTGTGGAAGCTTAGTTCTACGAGGGCATGATTCCATAACTTCTTATTTATCGTTTTAAATTAATAATGTGCATAAAGGATGATACGGGTAATTGGTTTATAGAAAAATTTTAAACTCTGATTTTACCATGCTTTCGCTAATTATTTACAATTTGATTGCACCATAATTTCTTACAAACCTAGCAGCGGCTTCAGAGACAAACCATTATGCGCGTTATTAATTATTTTGATTTGATATATATACTAATATGTGTTTTTGAACAATTTAATTGGGCATAATAGTTAGCTAGAAATTACGTTTTTGGAGAAAAACTGCATAATTCACGAACTAAAAAAATTGATTCTGCTAAATGGCGCCTCGGCGCCGGATTACAGTGTAATTCCTGACACTGTAGCGCCGGTTTTGATTCTGAAAAGGTGACCCGACGTGGCAGCGCCTGATTACAGTATAATCAGGGCGCTGCAGCGTCGTCTCTAGTTTTTTGAAAAATTAGTGACGTGGCGAGACAGCGCCGGATGCTAGTTCACTAGCAGCACCGCAGCACCACCCTACCAGAAAAATAAAAATTGTTTTGTTTTATTTTTTAAATTAAGATAAAAGGTTTATTTTAATTAAAAATTAAAATTAAATGTTTTTCTGTAATTCTAGATTAATAAAGGAGTTTATTAGATTTGGAATTGGATTAAAATAAAAATATTTATTTTAATTAGAATTGGATTTCATGCTAACTAATTAGAGTTGGAATTGAATTCCATGGTAACCAATAAGAGTTGAAATTGATTTTCGAAACTAACTAGGATTGCCCATTAAATCGATATCAATGTATATATTAAATATTTTATTTATTGATGCATATGGTGATTTGTATGAAAATAAATGGGGTTGATTATTGACTATTGGCCAATGTGATTGGATTTTATTTAAGTTGAATGCTTTAATGAATGGATTTTATTAAATGGGGTCTGTGTACCTCGTCTTCTCTAATTTTTTCTTTATGTAAAATTCTATCTCCCTCCTATGTACTTCCCCTTGACTGCTGATCAAGGTTTCTATTTAAATTAAATAGTTTATGTAATAGGACTAGTTAGAATTATCTTGAAAATTGGAGAACAATGAGCAAGGAGCATTTGAAGACTCATTTGTATGAAACCCGGGTTTAAATGTAATAGTTATGTTTAAATTTAATTCTTGCACTCCTAGGTTTGACCTTTTGGTTCACTTGATGACTCTAGTGAACCAAACTAGAATAAAAGTCCATAATCAATTCGGGTAGAATATAGTATTCTATATGTGCATGCTAGTATTATATATATATATATATATATATATATATATATATATATATATATATATATATATATATATATATTATTTTATGCAAACATGCTTCGCATGTTTTAATAAAATGACGTGTATTTTATATATATATGTGCATGCGCGCTAAACAAGATGAGACTAATAATAACAAACCCCTCAAAGAAATTATTTTAAGTCTAAAGTGTTCAAATATATTTGAAATATCGAACGTCGCCTTCTAGCATGATAAAATTAATAGAGCATTAAATATTTAATATGAGTTTGCTGTGTTTTCCATAAGGCAAGTATTAAGTATTTAAGATGTTAATTTATCACATTTGATGCTTATAAAGAAAATTGAACAATATTGTTTTGTTGTATTTTCCACAAGGATAATATTTTTCTTTTTTGAATATATGAAAGTGCTAGGCTGGATTTAACTTAGATAATTTTGATTCGGATGTGTTACCACTTGATCAAAATAATCTGAGAGGCAAAATAAAAGGAGTTATATGTTGATATAATTGACAAAGAGTTGTCTACCTATTTATTTATATATGGTTTGTCGTGTTTTCCACAAGGCTATATACATTTGAAATGGGATCCTTAATCTCACTAGCAAAATATTTAATTAGATTTTAGTCGAACTATATAAGTGAGGGTAATATAGTTTGAAGAAAATAGTGAGATACCAATTTAAAATAAGACGTAATTTATTTTGGTATGTTAATTAATTAAATGAATGTTTGCTAAAATATTATCTTTTCACATGCAGAAATTTAAAAATGTCAAAATCACTAATTTCACTGCGTAGCATACTTGATGCTAACAAACTGATCGGACCAAATTATACGGACTGGTTAAGGAATCTGAGAATAGTTCTCACTGCTGAAAAGATTTCTTATGTCCTAAATTCGCTTATCCCTGCAATTGTTGCAGACACAACCTCTGAGGAAGAGATTGCCACAATAATGAAGTGGCAAGATGATGCATCTGTGGCTCAATGCATCATGCTCGCATCCATGAATAACGAGCTTCAACATCAGCATAAAAACATGGATGCTCCTACTATGTTGCTACACCTCAAGGAGTTGTATGGTGAGCAAAGTACGACTGCTAGATGTGAGATATCTAAGGAGCTTTTCCGATATCAGATCATCGAGGGCACTGTCATTGAGACTTATGTCCTAAAGGTGATCAATTTGATTGAACGCCTTGGGCAGCTTGGGTTCATCATGGATGGGGAGTTGAGTCAAGACTTAGTCTTGCAGTCACTCCCTGAGACCTTCTCATAATTTGTTGTGAATTTTCACATGAATAAGTTGGATGTCAGCTTGCCTGAATTACTTAACATGTTGAAAACTGCTGAAGGTCACTTCCCATCCAAGAAGAACCATGTCTTAAATGGTGGATGATTATTCCAAGAAAAGGAAGAGGCCCAAGGTATCTTCTCAAAAGAAAAAATCTAAGAAGGTTAAGGGTAAGGCAAAAATAAAGGATAATAAGAAACCTGATCCAGATAGCAAAGGAATGTGCTTCCATTGCCACAAGCCAGATTATTGGAAGAGGAACTGCAAGGATTTCCTTGCAGAACAACAGCAGAAGAAGCTTGGAGAAGCTTCAAATCCTAATCAAGGTTTGCTTATGATTGAAATTAATTTTTCAGAAAGTTAAAATTCTACTTGGTTATTGGATACCGGTTGTGGTTCTCACATATGTAATACTATGCAAGGACTGGTCAGAAGTAGAAAGCTGAACAAGGATGAGGTCGTCCTACGAGTAAAAAATGGAGCAAATGTTGCTGCATTAGCTGTATGCACTTATTATTTAGCATTACCTACGGGAAAGTTCATTAATTTAAATAATTGTTATTTTGTTCTGAATATCATTAGAAATATTATTTCTATTTCTGTATTGGATATGGATGGTTTTAATATTATAATAAAGAACAACAGTTGTTCTATTTATAATAATGATATTTTATATAGTATTAGAAATTTGCGAAATAGGACTTTACATAATTGACTTGCATGAAAATATATTTCAAATTGAACAAACTATAAAAGGAAAAGAGATGATGTTAATTATACATATATGTGGCACTGCAGACTCGGTCATATCAATGAAACAAGATTATCCAAGTTGCATAAGGATGGGCTCTTAGAGCTATCTGATTATGAATCATATCCAACTTGTGAATCTTGTCTCATGGGTAAAATGACTAAATCTCCCTTTAGTGAAAAAGGAGAAAGAGTTACAGAGTTATGGTCCATGGATGAGAACCAAGTATGGACTTTGGTTTCACCACCTGAAGGCATTAAGCCTATTAGGTGTAAATGGGTCTTTTAAAAGAAAGACTGGAGCAGACGGCAAGGTAGAGACTTATAAGGCTCGACTGGTTGCAAAAGGTTTTAAACAGAGACAAGTAGTTGACTATGATGAAACCTTCTCACCAGTAGCTATGCTCAAGTCTATTTGGATTTTGCTTGCGATTGCAGCTTATTACGACTATGAGTTCTGGCAGATGGACGTGAAAATGACCTTCCTCAATGGGAAAAATGAGGAGGATGTGTATATTACACAGCCTGAGGGATTTGTTTCAAAGATTGGAACAAATCAAGTCTGTAAGCTACAACGATCCATTTATGGATTGAAGTAAGCTTTTCGTAGATGGAACATCCGTTTTGATGAGACAATCAAAGAGTTTGATTTTATCAAAAATGAGGATGAACCATGTGTGTATAAGAAGGTTAGTGGGAGCGCTGTTTCATTCCTTATATTATATGTTGATGATATATTACTGATAGGGAATGATATTCCTATGCTACAATCAATCAAAATCTGGTTCTCTAAACACTTCTCCATGAAGGACTTCGGAGAAGCATCCTATATTTTGGGGATAAAGATCTATAAAGATAGATCTAAAAGGATGCTGGGCTTATCCCAAGGAACGTACATTGACTCGATGCTGAAGAGGTTTAGCATGGAAGATTCCAAAAGAGGTCTCATGCCGATGAGCCATGGATCACATCTCTCCAAGAAACAGGCCCCAAAGACACCTTAGGAGAGAGACCGTATGAGTAAGATTCCTTATGCATCAGCAATAGGATCTATCATGTACGGTATGATATGTACTAGATCGGATGTCGCTCATGCACTTAGTGTAACGAGCAGATATTATTCGAATCCAAAAGAAGAGCACTGGAAGGTAGTGAAAAATATCTTAAAGTACTTACGAAGAACTAAGGATGTATTTCTTGTCTACGGTGGGTCTGAATTAAAACTCGAGGGCTTCACAAACTCAAGTTTTCAAACGGAACAAGATGACAGTAAATCCATTTCGGGGTATGTATTTACCTTGAACCGAAGCAAAGTGAGTTGGAAGAGTTCCAAGAAGTAAACAAATGTTGATTCAGTGACAGAGGCAGAGTACATAGCTGCAAGTGAAGCTGCAAAGGAGGAGGTTTGGATGAAGAAGTTCATAACAGAACTTGGTGTGGTTCGTAGCATTGAAGGAGCAGTTCCCTTATACTGTGACAACACCGAAGCTGTTGCGCAGGCTAAGAAACCTATGTCTTATCAAAAATCCAAACACGTGTTGCGACGATTTCACTTGATCATGGAGATCATTGAAAGAGGAGACGTCACCTTGGAGCGTGTAGACTCTCAAGACAACATTGAAGATTCATTTACTAAGTCTTTAACATAACAGCAAGTTTGATCGTCACTTAGAGAAGATGGGTATGAGATACCATGGCGATTGGCGTTAGTGCAAGTGGGAGATTGAAAGTAGTATGCATACAAGCCAATCATGTATGATGATAAAGCATATACTTTGTAAACGATCTTAGTTATTTATTAATAAAAGTATTCATTTATTAAAGGCATTTAATTATCTACATGATGCTGTTTTTTATAATATATATAAATAACCCATAGTTTTAAGCAATGCTTTTAGAATCATGATGTTGATCATGCTAACGATATCTAAAATTCTTAGATAGCTTAAAACTAAAATAGTTCCCAATCGATGGATTACTAAAAAGGAGATTAGTAAATCCGGATAGATTGGTATATATGTTTCTTGCTCATTGGATGAGGATGATTGATCTCATGATCATTTGTGTGGAGACACTAAAGCAAGTATGTAGGTGCTTATTGGAGAATAAGTACACTGAATATGACTCGCTAAGGAATACCTAATAGAGTTTTACTCGTCTGTCAATAGGAATTTCTAATGTGATAGTAGTACAAATGATCCTTAGACTTGAGATCATCATAGTATCTTGTGTATAATGAATTATACTTTGACTTATTCCTTAAGACCCTTAGGGTATATCAAGGGTATACTTGGGTGTAATAATTTATATATGAAGATAATGAATGATCAATAAAGAATCTACCGCTTCTAGTAAAAAGAAGAGATATGTTCTATGTGATTCGATAAATGACAACCCAGGAATCTTTGGCCAAGGTGGAATGAAATTAGAAAGGACTTTCTAATTTGCATTATTTAGAGTTGTGCATGTTTTGATCGAAATACATATAATTAAATAAAATAAGACTTGACAGTAATTCTATGTCTTATATTTAATTGGGACATTGTATGGTAAAAGGATTGAATTGTACAGTAACTATTAACTCAAAGGTTCTTTTATGATTAATGTTAAAATCTATATTATCTGAAAAGTCGTTGATCGCTATGGAGGCTTATTCCTATTGTACAATAAATATTATTCATTTAAATAGATTATTAGTTTAATTTATTTATTTAAATAAGATTAGAATTGTTCTAATTGATTTATTCACAACCGGTTTAATATGGAGAACCTAAAGGGTCACACCATAAAAAAGAAGAATAATTATTTAAGAAGGTAATGACATAACCGTAATAATATGTTAAGTATAATTAATTTAATCTATGGTGATAGAATAAATTAAATAGCTTAATATTTATTATTTAATATTTTAAAAATATTAAATATAAATTAATAAGAGGAGTATTATTAATATTATTATAATTATTATTATTTTAATTTCGTAAGGAGTTTAGGAATTAATTTAATAGTAGTACTGTCATTTATTCCTAATAAGATTAGGAGGCAAATTAATTAAAAGAGTTTAATTAATTATTCCCAATGTGTTAGGAACCTAATTAATAAAATAAAGCCCTATTTCTAATTAGATTAGAAGGGTTAACCAATATCTATATAAGAGGAGTCTTATGCTAGATATCAGTTGATACAATTCCAATTGTTGGAGAGAGTATTCTTTTTCTATAGAGAATATAAAAACTAGGGTTTAGCCAACCATCCTCCTTCTTGAACAATTCCTCTTTCTTGGTGAATCACCTCTAGAGGCCAAACACTTGGGTAACTAACGTTGATTAAAGGAAGGAATCAATCCCGGAGATTCAAAGAGATCGTGAAGAACAAGAAGTTGAACTCGTACCCGTGGAAGCTTAGTTCTACGAGGGTATGATTATATAACTTCTTATTTATCGTTTTAAACTAATAATGTGCGTAAAGGATGATCAGGGTAATTGGTTTGTAGAAAAATTTTAAACTCTGATTTTACCATGCATCCGCTAATTTTTTCAATTTGATTGCGCCATGATTTCTTAAAAACCTAACACCTGAATAGGACGAATCACTGACTCGGTCAACCGGCGAGGCTGCAGGGCTGGACGAGGCAAAGGAACATTTGAAGCTCTCCTCCTCACACTTAAAGAAACTTGGCGAGAGCTTCTCGGTCTATCTGGTCCATATCCTGAATAAAATCTCCAAATCACCTCATAAAGGGTGAGGTACACTTTAAAATTAAAGCCATTAAATTCAAAATCATTACATCATGCATAGCCTACGTGAAAACATCCATTAGTTTAACATACTTTCCAATAGATTTAAAATTGCATGCATATTAAATGCTCAGACTCATAAAATTTTTTTCCCAGAGTCTCCTTTGTAAAAAGGACTATCCGCATGCACATAGGCATGATTAGGTGGCCATTCAGTAGCACACCAACCCAAAATCATGAGCATTTCATATATATGAAAAACATTAGAATTTAACTCACAATGGCAGCTAAATTACCATGTGTATTTTTTTTTGAAAATCCATGCTCATTTGTCCTCAAATATGATGAATAAACCAGCCAAAAAGGGTTCAAATTGACTGTCACAAAAATGGAAAATTTTCATACCGAAATGTTCAACATAGTAAAATACACGTATTTACTAGGCCTGCTCATTTTTATCCAGTCATCTATGCATACATATTTGATACATTGCGTTTAAACTCATACTGCATGAAAACTAACGTTCTAACGGTCAAAACTTAAAAAGAAAGGATATAAACATTACCAGGGTTGTGCAGAACGTTTGTACGGTGAAGGTTTCGTGAAAAGCAACACGAACTAAGTAGTTCTGAGAGAGAATTTTGGATTTTTCAGAAGGTTTCAAGTTGGAAATGATTTTTCAAAAGGCCAGGGGGGTATAAATCCATCCACAGTCTACAGCAAGTCTACCTACGGTAACCACAGGTAGAACTGAGGCACCCCTTCTAGCTTGATTAAATTTGAGTTACAGTGGGGTTCCCTAAGGCCAAAAAGTCAAATCAGCAAAAAAAGGTTCTACACAATTGAGCAGAAAGGGCCTGAAACCCTGAAACGGGACGTCAAACTTTGAAGTCTGAAAATCTTCTGTAAACCATTAGTAACAGCTCTAACATAGCATTATAGAGGGATCTGATGATTCAACCCATTGGTAACACCTCTAGCATAGCATCGGGGAATGGTCCTGTGATGAAAGCTTTAAAAACTGTTTAGACAAAGATCTGAGTACCTGACAGTGTGAACCGTTGGCGACAACTCCAGCATAGCATCGGGAAGGGTCCGGTGGTGTAAGCTATTGAGAATTACTTCAGCGAAGATCAGAGTATCTGATATTGCAAACCGTTGGTGATAACCCCGACATAACAGCCGAAAAGGGCCGATGTTATAAACTGTTGAAAGCTACTTTCGCCAAGATCAGTGGATTTGACATTACAGGTCACTGACATCAACCCAGCATGATCGCCGAAAAACCTGGAAAGAATGACCATGGAAAACTATCTTCATTGGGAAGGACCGATGATGGAATCTGTTATAAAAGAAATATCCGACTGAGACATCAGAGCAGTTCAATAATAGTTGACTATTGTAAACTATCGTTCTAGTAGGCATCGAGGAGGTTCGGTGATGGTCGACCCAGCAAACTACAGTTCGAGTAGGCATCAAATCAGTTCAGTTGACCGCTGTAAACTATTGTTCGAGTAGGCATCGAGGAGGTTCGGTGATGGTCAACCTTGTAAACTACCGTTCGAGAAGGCATCAAATTAGTTCTGTCGACCCTAAAAACTACTGTTCGAGTAGATATCAAATCAGTTCAGTCGACCATTATAAACTACCGTTCGAGTAGGCATCAAGGAAGTTTATTGATGGTCAATCCTATAAATAACCGTTCGAGTAAGCATCAAATCAGTTCAGTCGACCGTTGTAAACTACCGTTCGAGTAGGCATTGAGAAGGTTCGGTGATGGTCAACCCTGTAAACTATCGTTCGAGTGGGCATCAAATCAGTACAGTCGACGGTTGTAAACTACCATTCGAGTAGGCATCAAAGAGGGTCGGTGAAGGTCACTCATTGTAAACTACCGTTCGAGTAGGCATCAAGAAAGTTCGATGATGTTCACCCTTTGGAAACTACAGTTCAAGTAGAAATTAAGAGGATGTTATAATAGTGATCATCAAGAGTTCTATCCCTGGAAGGAAACTCGGCATCAACCAGATAGAAATCCCAAATGTTGGTGACAATACTAGTATAGCGTCAGGAAGGATCCGATGATGTAAATCGATACACACTATTATCCGGATAGGCATTAAGAATCCCTAATGAGGTCACTCGTAAAAAGAGGAATATCCCCAACGGAGGTAAAGCCAGAAAGCGTATCTAGAAAAGAGAGCGTTTGTAACAACCCCAACGTTAAATTCGAAAAGGTCTAGTGGTATCAGCCATGAAAGTCATCCCCAACAGAAAATAGGCAGCTAACCCCTATAAAGCCATATAGCATTTATAGCATATCATACCATGCATTGCATTACATTTGCATTTATCATATTTCTAGTGTCTAGTAATCTTTATCCTGTTCATTCTATTGCATTATGAAAACATGATAAAGAGGGAATATGTAGACACTCAAAATTTTGCATTCATGTTACTAACCATGCAGGAGGGCATAATCATCTTTTACCTTCCAGAGACAACGCTAGAAGTCTAAATCATCAAAACAGACCCCAGATACAGCCCCAAGAAATCATCAAACCAGACCCCCGGAGACAGCTCCTAGAAATCATCAAACCAAACCCCCAGAGACAGCCCCCTGAAATCATCAAACCAGACCCCAGAAACAGCCCCGGGAAATCATCAAACCAGAACCCCGAAGACAGCCCCAGGAAATCATCAAACTAGACCCCCGGAGACAGCCCTGGGAAATCATCAAACCAGACAACGGAGACATTCCTGGGAAATCATCAAACCAGACCCCCGGAGACATTCCCAAGAAATCATCTAACCAGACCCCCAGAGATAGCCCCGAGAAATCATCAAACCAAACCCCCGGAGACAGCCCCGAGAAATCATCAAATTAGACCCTTAGAGACAGCCCTAGGAAATCATCAAACCAGACCCCCGTAGACAGCCCTGGGTAATCATCAAATCAATCTCCCTGCATATCGCCCCAAAAATCATCAAATCAACTTCAGAGACAGCCCTAAAGATAGACGAAAGTTAACAACAGTCAAACCCCGAAGATAACCCTGAAGGAAGACAACTGCAGCCACGTCAAGACTAGAACCAACCTGGAAGGGCAAAAGAGTAATTTTTCTAACTCAAAATAAAATTATATTAAATTACTGTGAAGAAGGCCACACAGAACCGTCACAGCAATCTCAAGTAAAAACTGTGCCAAACAGCTCAATGAATTGACTGCAAAGACTCAAATATCTGGTCATGGACCCATCTTCCTAGATTTGGAAAAAGTCAAGCCCCATGTCATGTTATAGCTCTCGAAAAGGGATTTTTGAAAAGAATATCACGCCTTCATCGGATTCCCAAATTGCAAGTTATGAAGGTTCAAGCGAACAATGCGTTAGTCGGAGTGCACGTACTTTGAGGCAACGGGCCCACTAGGCCCAACCATAAGTAGATCTACAGCTGCCGCAAGTAGATCCACGGCTGATCGGGTCAATATATATGGCCTCCCCTTAGCTTATAGAAGAAGATAGAGAAAGAAAGGAACGGAGCCTCTAACGTACTCCGATTCTTGTAAAACTTCTTTGTAAACGCTTATATATATGTATACTATAACACATAAAATTTTAATTGGTGGGAAACGAGTATCGAGGCGCCAAAAAGCCATTCGAGAGCTGTTCTCACGAAATACTATAAGATTTCACCAGATTTGTCGTCTTCGCTTACTCTAATACGTATATAAGTGCTATATACATTTATTTAGTAGCTTATATTCGTCGGATCTGAAGTTTTAACTGTTTATTTCTTGTAAATAGTCAATATTTGAGCTGTATTGACTAGATCTGTATTAGATCTATCCAGATCTAGCTTTTAACTAGTTCAAAAGTTATCAAACTTGAACCTGAAAGCAAGAATGGCTAAGATATGTAAAGATCTAGCTTTCTTTCTAGTTTTGTAAATATTTAGCAACCATTGTATACACTTATAATTTTGCTTCTCTTGTACTAACTATGCAGGAGGGCAAAAGTGTCTTTTCACACTCCAGAGATAGCACTGGATAATTACATCATCAAACCAGACCCCTATAGATAGCCCTAGGAAATCATCAAACTAGACCCCCGGCGATAGCATCGGGAAATCATCAAACTAGACCCCCGGAGATAGCCCTAGGAAGTCATCAAACCAGACCCCCGAAGAGAGCCCCGAAAAATTATCAAACCAGACCCCCGACGACAGTACCGGGAAATCATTAAACCAGACCTCCAGAAATAGCCCCGGGAAGTCATCAAACCAGACCCCCGGAGATAGCCCCAAGAAATCATCAAACTAGACAGCCGGTGACAACACCAGAACATCAAATCAACCTCTTGAGACAACCCCGAAGCATCTAATCAATCCTCGGAAATAACCTTGAGGAAAAATAGAATCGACTATGATCAAACCTCGGAAACAACCCCGAGAAAAAGCCAAATGCCCCGTCCACCTTGGAGAGAACCTTCGGAAGGGCAAAGCGGTCATTTTGATAAGTCAACTTCAATAATCTCAAAATAAATACAAATACGATTATAAAGAGCCATTGCAATATTTTCGAGCGTAAACTATGTAAAACAGCTCAACATACTACCTACGAAGACTTGAAGTTACCATTTTGGTCACTAACCCATCTTCCCAAATTCAGAAAAGAGTAACCATATGTCATTACGTAGCTCTCGGGGAGAGCTTTTGGAAATGGTATGGCACATCTCCATCGGATTCCCGGATTGCAAGTTACAAGCATTTCAGCGGACTGCTCGTCGATTGAGATTGCACGTACTTCGAGGCGAGGCCTACTTAGGGACTTCCACAAGTATACTCGCAGAATCTGCAGGTATACTCGTGGAAATTCGAGACTTTATAAACAAGCTCCCCATCATCTTGTGGAAGAATATGAAGAAGAAGGAAAAAAATAAAAAGGAAGAGAAAGAGAAAGAGAGAGGGAAGAGAAAAAAAGAGGGATTTCGCGACTGAAATCGCTCGATTCTTGTTTCAAAACTTGTAAACCCTACTTGTAAGCTTTTATATACGCATCTAGTGCAACATATCAAGATTTAACCAGTGGAAATCGAGTCTAAGGGCGTTTAAAGCCGTTCGATAGCCATTCTGGTGCAATGCCGTAAGGTTTCTTTCAAATTTAATTTTTCTCGCTAAAATACATATATATGAGTAATATATATGTATATTAGTTAGTTTTACCATTTAAAATACATATATATGAGTAAGCTTAGATTGCAAATTCGTAACTTTTTACTGCTTTATTATATATATAAGTATATATATATACCGTTCAGTTTGCCTGGATTGCAAATCTGTGGCTTTTATTGCTTTAATATATATATATATATATATATATATTCTGTTCAGTTTGCCTAGATCACAGATCTGTGGCTTTTTCTTGCTTTATTATATATATAAATAATATATATATATATATATATAGTTAATCTTTACATAATTGTTTATATATATATAAGTTTTATTGCTTTAGTATATATATTTAGTTGATCATTGTGATTGAATATAAATTGTAAGCATCCATATGATGTAAATTTGCAATATTTAACGTGTGTTGACTAGATTTATATAAATCTAGCCATATCTTGCTTTTAACCGGTTCAAAAGTTAGGAAACTAGAACCTTTTCAGCTAGGATGGCTAAGATTTATTTAAATATAATTTTCTTTCTAGTTTGTAAATATTTAGCGACCACGTGACCCTAGATTTGTATCTAGAGGAAAATGGAAGCTATGAGCTACTCGCGTACGAAAATTTGACTGATGAATCTTTCGGTTAGCGACGTCTAGTATAGTTTTATTGTTTATTGCGATATATTCACTATGCATGCTATGTATTTGATATTTTGTGAGCCTAGGAGCTACAAGATCTACGATTCAATTCATGGATCTAGATTCGGTTCCAATGATGGACCTGGTTGAGTTGTATCGCCAGCTTGCGAATTTTGTAATTGTAAATATAGGATCTAAACGGTTATCCAAATTTAAGGTCCCCGTAATAATGGAAATCTTATGGGTGGTGTCCGGGTACACTTTGATGGCTTTGTCGACGCCGGGATAAAATTTCTTTTTTCTTTTGTTTGGACACGTGTCCGTCTTTCCTAAGTTTGTGTTTGTTTGTTTTTACAATTTTTCATTCACTATGTCTTTGGATTTTATTAAAGCTTGAGGTTTTAGGAAAGAGTTATCGACATAAGTGTCGACGACTTTGAAAAGATTGAATTTTATTATTTTATGATTGTACCGAATGAGACAGAGTCACTAGTTGGTATGGTTTAAATAGATGTACCAACTCATCCGAGTTTTAATAGAGTTCGCAATATGGTCCAATATGTGACTATGAAGGATTGGTCTAAAATCCGAGATTCATGGAATTGGGGGGCTAGGTTAAGCGGGGGGAAGGTGTTAGGCACCCCCCGACTCCCGTGAAAACACGGTACCGCATCTTTTTTTGATTTCCTATACATAAAATGTGAGTGTGTGTGTGTGTGTGTGTTTTATTTGGAAAATTTTATTCTAAGCCTCATCGTGAGTTATTTGGAAGTAGTTTCGTTCCTCTTTTGCACCTATGTACGAAGAATTTGATTTAGCAAAAGTTCATTTTTAGACAAAATATACATTTTATATGATATTTTGGGAAAACACAAGGTTTTCAAATCCTTCACCCAAATAGTAATCGAGGACTTTTGATACTTCCATTTATGATCTAATGTCTATTCCCGACCCGCTTTATTATTATTGAAAGCTCTTTGTGGTTTTATCGGAAATCAGTTTGATGATATGCACGTAAAAAGCTTTAAAAAGGTCGAATCATCATCGGGCATGTAAGCCATCTCGATGAATCTGAGCACCCACAATTAAAGTTTTCACTATCACGGGATCTTGAATCCAACTTCTCGATACTAACCCCTTGAGATCATCTTCAAGATCCAAATATTACATATACAATGATATTTGCATTATTTAAACATTACATCACAAAAAATCGGTCCATCGTGGGAATCAAGTCGGGATCCAATCGGGGATCTCAACACCGGAATTCCTAGGCTCACATTATTTATGCGGGAATACATATATACAATGTCCTAGGCTTTGATGTTAGATGATTTCATCGGTTGAAATCACCGTTTCAAGCCATTTTAGACCCCTTTCGCCTTTAGATACAAATCTAGGGCTATACAAGATAACCGAAACCGTTTAAAAGTAATAAATATATAGATCTACCATGGATCTGAACAGATCTAGCATACAGGTTAAAGCTTCGTGCTTAAGAACCACTCAAAAGGCTAGATTCGGCTTAGATCTAGGTAGATCTAGCCTCCGGACTTGATTTACAACACGATATGCATAATATAACCGATAGAAATGCAATATCTATCAACTATTACACAATATACTTAGAAAACAACAAGTTTAACAAGATTTAAATAAAATATAACATCAATGTAGTATATATGAACAAAATTTACAAATAACATAGCTAAAAAGAGCATTTTTTCACCTTGGGGGACGCGTGAACAAGCATTTTATCACCCAAGATCAACTTCGAACACTCTCGGGACTCTAAGTAGATGCTAAACAAGATACAATAGCTCAAAGTTGGTGTATATAAGTCCAACCCGAGGGGTTCTCTCTCTAGAAATGATTTTCTCTCTCTAAAACTCTTCTTCTTTTTTCTAAATGAGCTGATATTGCTATTTTAATCTGTCGGAGCCAGCCGCATATATACATATAGCTAGCCGCATGTATAGATGTGGCTGGGCCCCGTAGGTTCCGCCATGACGAATTATGTTCCTACGGTCCCGGTTCGGAGAAAGTCGACCTTCGCAGACCGAACTTTCAGAAAGTCTTTGCGGAATGCGGCGGAATAAGATCGAGTCTGACTGAGTCGTGATCCAGGAAGATAATACTGGTAGCTGAGAGGTATCTTCCAGTTCCAGACTGCTGTTAACTGGATTATCTTTAATGGTACGTAGTTCGAGGTTTGCTGAGGTGGTTTCAGACAACACTGTCTCAGCTTGGAGATCCTCATTTGGTTCGCGTCATGTTCGGACTTCGTTGGCCCTTTAAATCATCCACAAGGTTGCCTCTGGGGTGACCACATGCTTTGCCCTACCTCGGGGTTGTCCCTTAAGTAAAATTATACTTTTGCCCTTCTGTAAAGTTAGTATAAAGAAAGAGAAATTTTGAGTGTCTATAGATGCCCCTCTTTGTCATGTTTATGCAATGTAATGGAATGAACACGACAAATATTGCTAGACATGAAGAATGCATGACAAGGTATATCTGTTGATGTAATGTCATGTATAAAACATGTAATGATATGTGAGATTATGATAAAGTCCTAAGGATTACGTCGTCGAGGTTAAGCCGACGCCCTTATTGGGTTGTAGCCAACATATTACTCTATCAGGGCTGAGCCGACCTGCGTTTGAGTTGTAGTCAATGGATTACCACATCAGGGGTTATGCCTCCGTCTGCGTTGGATTGTAGTCAACGGTTTACGTCATCGGAGTTGAGCCGATACCTTCACTGGTTTGTGGGCATCGGATTACACCATCGGGGTTGAGCCGATACCTTCACTGGGTTTTGGCCAACGGATTACATCATCAGGGTTATGCCGATGTCTTCACTGGTTTGTTGCCAACAGATTACATCATCGGGGCTGAGCCGATGTTTTCACTGGTTTGTTGCCAACGGATTATACCATCGGAGTTATACCAATGCCTTCACTGGTTTGTTGCCAATGGATTACATCATCGGGGGTCGAGCCGATGCCTTCACTGGTTTGTTGCCAATAGATTACATCATCCGGGTTATGATGACGCCTTCATTGGTTTGTCGCCACCGGATTACATCATCGGGGTTATGCCGACGCCTTCATTGGTTTATTGCCAACGGATTACATCATCGGGGGTTGAGCCGATGCCTTCGCTGGTTTATTGCCAACGGATTACATCAGCGGGGTTATGCCGACGCCTTCACTGGTTTGTCGCCAACAGATTACATCATCGGGGGTCGAGATGATGCCTTCACTAGTTTGTTGCCAACGGATTACATCATCTGGGGTCGAGCCGATGCCTTCACTGGTTTATGGCCAACAGATCACATCATCGGGGGTCGAGCCGATGCCTTCACTGGTTTGTACCATTTTAAGTAATGTGACCATTCTGAACCCAAAACAACACGTTTCGGACTGTACTTTACCAACTGTGAGGCCACGAGACCCCTCTAGGGCAGCAGCACCTATACATGCGGCAAGAGCATGTATGGTTAAGGCTGTCCGTGATCGGGCTTATACCCTCTGGAAGACTCATTTTCATTCATTCGACTTGAGTTTCCTTGCGTTCTCTCTGAAAAATCCGGGCCTCACCTCATATCTACGCTATTCCAGCTTGATTTGGAGAGATCCGTCACCGTACATCTCTTTTACGTACTACGGGTAACGTATAGACTCCATTTTTTCGTGTTTTCCTCGGTGAAAAATAGTATTTCTTTTGTTTAAACGCAATATATCTAACATATATGCATAGATAGCTTGATGGACATGTTTATAATGCAATGAATGCTTACGAATCATCTTATGGACCATATGGATGTGATATATTATCATTTATCAGTTAATCTAGACATGTATTTTAGCTATGTGTTAGAACAACAATTTAAATTGCTATTGAATTGCTTGGCTGTGATGGTATACCCACATATGGTGGTTTAATGCATGTTTTGGGATTATGGATAGTCCATTTTATAGGGGAAAGTCAGGCAAAAAAAATTTATGAGTTAGATGCCAGGGTCCTAGATACATGTGTAGATATGCTAGGATGCTAGTTAAAAATGATGTACACATATAATGGCACATGTAGGACATACATGATGTGATGACCTAAATTATATTTCAGGGATTGAATTCAAAATTTGAAAAGGGCAGGAATATACCTGACTTTTCTTTGATTCCTACGTACTCATTGTTCAGGTATGGATTCTACGATACCTAGCCATTCTTCATCCTGTCGGGTTTTAGCTGAAGTTTGCCAGCAGAGACCTCCCTCTGATGTTCCCACTCCACAGATTAGTAGGCAGGTTCAGCGTTTGATGGAGCCAGTTCTGCGTCCTCTGGGTGAGAACCACCCTTATTTAAACGAGGAGGATATCCCTGAGCATAAGGTTCTGCCTCAGCCAGCTGCGGTGGCACGATTTCTTCCTGGCATTCAGGTAGCCGTTCCTGATTTACTGGGTATGGATCTGAGCCGCCATCCCTCTATTCACTTGCAGGCGAACGAGGTATATGATATTTACATTAATTTAGTCTTAATTTCTCTTTTTCGTCATCAACCAATTTTCATAACCTTAAGGTCATGCAGGTTCCAGAGTTTACCCAGCCTAGGGGTAATTGGTTGAGCATATACTCTTTATATCATTCACTTCATCCGAAGTACAGGGCTGTAGTGGATTCTTGGGGATTCGAGGATTTATTCACCCTCGCTCCCCGTCGCTGCCCCTAGGGCTAATTACGAGCTTTATCAGAGCGATGGTTTAATCAGAGTCGGTCTCTCAATCTGCTGGATTGCGAGGTTGTGATGACACCCATGGACTGGAGATACGTCACAGGCCTGGAGTTTACTAGGGACAGAGTGTCCTTGGAGATGGGTATCACTCCGACTATTGTGCGCATCCTTTTAGGGTTTTCTTCTTAGAAGCGGGCCTTCAAGTCTCGTAGTATTCGGTAGGGATGCCTGAGCATCGATGCTGCTTGAGGCACTCTACAGCAACCGTTACCTGCAGATTTGAGGGATAGAGATTGCATCTTGTGGCATCTGTTCCTGACCATTATGAGGGGTTGTTTCATTGCGAATAACTCCTCCAATGTTCCCTTTAGTTTGGTAGGGGTTCTTCGAGATGTAGAACGCATTGGGGACTACGATTGGGGATCTTTTACATTTGTTCTCTTTCTACACGGGATGCAATTGCGATCCGAGGGAGTCACCGACGCCTGGGTTGGATTCTACCCGTTTCTTCTGGTGAGTCATTTTGACTGAATTTCACTTGTCTGAATTTTAATTGGATTATTTTTTCCCATGACTAATGTCGGGTTCTTTGAATTAACAGTTTTGGGCTTATGAGAGGCTTCCTTATCTTTGCCCCGTCTCTGTTCTGGGCTTGGACACTTATCCTCAGGGATGTAGATGGCATCAGTCTACTTTATCGGAAGGTCCCAGTTGCGGAGGGCTTCACCCATGCCCGTCTTCAGTTGGACACATTGACGGCTTCTAACGTAGTTTGGGTCCCTTATTCTGCAGAGCACTTATTTGAGGAGTTTGAGGATGGTCTACAATTAGGGCCAGAGTATTATTTGTCTACTTGGCGGATTCAATTCCTGTTTGATGGAGGCTGGGAGCTCTACCTCGGGGAGCGTGCTTTTAGATGTATTACTGGGGAGATTCGCCTTCCTTTTCTTCCTCCAACTCAGCGATTCTAGCCTCTATCTCAGCCAACTGCAGCGATTCCCACTACTGGGTATGATGGGTTTCATTTGTTAGAGGGACATATCACTTTCGATGAGTTTTCCACTTAGTGCGTCCCACGCACGATAGGATCTCAGACCCGGGCTACCCAGTTCCTGGGAGATATTGTTCCGGGGTCTCTGATGATGGTGGAGTGGTTATCATGCTTCGAGGAGCCTTCTAATCAGACTCAGATAGCTGATTTGAGACGTCAGGTGGAGTAGTTATCGACGTACTGTCGTCATCTAGGCGGAGACCCTTCATTGGCTGGTACCTTTGCTGCTCAGGATCACGAGGCTGGACCCTTAGGCACATGTGGTTCTCATGGGGCTGGACCCTCAGGCACTAGTGGCTCTTAGGATGGAGGTGATCCCTTTACTTATTGCCCGGATGTGCAAGAGACACTTTATCACCCAGATCCGCAGGGTATGCCTCATTGCTCAGACATACAGGAGATGCCCACCCAAGGTGACTTGCCCCGGGTTGATCAGTTTGATGATTCTAGCACCTTTCTGGAGGAGTTCGACATTGAGTTACATCCGCCTTATTAGTTATTGGACATGGGTGCCCCAATATCCTGTACTTTTTTATTTCTTAGTTTTTATATATATCGCAGAGATGACAGTGATGTAAAACTTATGTATTTGGCAAATATCTATGTATGATGTTTTTTTATTTATTTGTTGCACATGCTATATTATCACTTGTTATGATGCATGCTTCACATATATTTAAATGATTTGATAGAGCTTGACCCCTGTATGGTCTTTTTGACATAGTTTTATAGATGGCTTCCTCTACCATTGCTCGCTTGGATCACCTTCCACCTAGTCAAATAGCTACCAGGTTGAGGGTTTGGAAAAACCGTCTGCTGGATTCTGATCACATTGCTGTCGGTCGCATGCTAGGCCATTCCTTATCTCTCTTATCCTTTCAGGTTCCAGAGGGGTTTGTTGATGGGATGCTCAGCTACTGGATTCCAGAGCGCCATGTTTTCCAGTTTGGCTCTATTGAGTTGACTCCCACTCTGGAAGAGTACGGTCGCATCTCCGAATTATAGATGGAGGGGCCGTGTGCTCGGATGGCGTTAGGCCATATGCGCCACCAGTTCATGACGATTACTGGACTGAGGAGGGCAGTCGTACTGGCAAAGGTGGGTGGTAGCCACATTATTTCTATGGACTTCATGATAGGCCATTTTGCATTTGCTGATAGCTTCGTCTTTTATCATGGAGATTTTGCCATTTTAGGGGAGATATGGCACATTGCCCGAGTGGACGCCCTGGTCATGTGCCTCATAGCATATCTATACAT
Organism: Panax stipuleanatus; assembly: GCA_020205555.1. NCBI lineage: Eukaryota > Viridiplantae > Streptophyta > Magnoliopsida > Apiales > Araliaceae > Panax > Panax stipuleanatus. The sequence continues at coordinate 14,583,161 of CM035116.1, forward strand.
GCCATTCTATGTTGACCATCTAGATGTGGTGATGTCAATCGCTGTCAGGGCTCTTAGAGACAACTTCACCATACTCCATCTTATCTTGGCAGAGACATTGATATTAGCATCTTTCTGTCGGACTGTTGGGGATCAGGGATTCAGAGTTAGCCCCGTGCTCATATATATCTGGTTCATGACTCACCTCAGACCGATCAGTCGGCTTCGTCGTCATGGGTTCTGCTTTGGACATGGCATGTCGCAGATTTACTTGTACCGCCTGACTTCATGCATTGATGAGGCGTCCTTGACTTTATTTCTAGGTGCCATAGAGGATCCTTTTGCGATAGTTATGTATTCTGGTTACTGCTCCTTTCTGAGCTTCACCACCCATGTAGTTGACCTGGATTTCCTTTCGTTGGCTGGTATGAGGTGTGTGACGACCTATCATCCTTTGGCGGTGGTGGGCCAGTTTGATCAGTATCAGGAGGTCCATTCATTTGAGGAGACTGAGGATTATTGCTTCCTCATCTACTCAATTATCGAGGCTGATCTAGCTCGGGTTTACGGATTTTGGTCTCATCAGCAGACAGCGGAGTTCAGAGATAGCCATTCGAGCCGATCTGCAGAGTACTCAGCTTGGCTAAAGTCAGATTTAGTACCAGACGCAGCGGGCCAAGTTGAGATATGATCTTTATCAGAGGATGATTGTAATAACCAGGAATTTCAAGTCACTTTATATGTATATACATTATTGATATTTAAAATTTTGTGCTATATAGTGATTTAATATGTTGATAACATATGTGAAGTGGTGTATGACTAAATAAATATATATACTATAGTTATGGATATATATATTTATAGATTTCATTAAAAAGGAAAGCTTCATAACCTAATTATACATTAGGTGAGATAATTAAATAACCTAAGGGTTATGGTAATAATGAATAGTTAGTATTTAATATTTATACTAACTTAAGTTGATAATTTTATTATTTCAAGTGATTAATAATTTTAAACCTAATTATAGTAAACCTAATTAGGTTATAAGTTAAAGAGATATGTGTAAGTAACTAAATTCCATAAGATTGAAAATAAAAATCCTAAATAAAAAATTAGGGTAATATATATTAAAATTGTTAAACTATGTTTATTACATAGCCCAAAACAATTAAATGAGAAGCCCAAAAGAAATAATATGCAAACCAATAGTTAGCCCACTTGATTAAGGGTATGTTAGACTTTTGATTAATCAAATTTGTGCATTAAAATAAAAGCAAAATGGAGGGGATAATGGGGCAAGAGTGACCACCTCTTTTAGGCCTTTTAAGGCAACAAAATTATGCTAATCAAGTTCCTTAATTAGTAACTCTTACATCAAGTACAAGTGTGCCCATCTCCCATTAGTAGAAAATCTACTTAGCACCCTTAATGACATGATTAGGCTTAATTGGAAGAGATAAGATAAAGCCTTTTATCCAAGGGACAACAAAGATATAGGGGATATTAGTTATGATCCTAGTCGTATCTAACTATATTGCAAGATACATTTTTAAATCACCACATATCATTTCTCTTATTCTTCTGCTTCTATTTTCTCCCAAGCTAGCAAAATACAAAGAGAGAAAAGAGAGAGAGAGAGAGGTTCGGATTTTGAGGAGAAAAAGGGGAGTGTGCTAGCTTGATTTATGCACCCTAAGTTCATATCTTACTTTGGTAGATCAAGGAAGGTTGCTACTAAAATAATGTATAACCTAAATCTTCATCTTCTTCTTCTATTTGGTGTTATAGCAAGATTTGATGGGGTTATGAACTAATACCTAATATACTCTAGTTCTACATATCATCATGTATGAAACTATGTATCTTGAGTGTTAGATCAAAGGTTTAGAGGAAAAAAAATGAGCATATGTTCTCCTAGGGGTGAAACCCTAGTTTTTCTTCCACTAAATCTTGTGTAACCCAAGTTTTACAACTTGGATTTGTGATCCGTCGAAAGGGGAGTGCTAGATACATAAGTTAGCTAGTAAAATCAAGTGGTAGAACACAAATCCAACAATTTTTTAAGCCTTGGGGGATGTTTTTCCAAAACAGTCCAGGTATAGAACTTAAAGCTTTAAAACCCTAAAAGTTCACTGACCTATTTTTCCTAAGGCTGTTTCGGCCAGTTTTGAATCTTTTAAAAACTTGGAAAAAATCACAAAGGTACCTTAAGAAGTTATCTACATGTAGGAAAAAGAACGGACACGTTGCGATTTATAGTTTGTGTGTAATGGCTTTTACCGTGAATGACTTCTAAATATTCTTACCCGAATTCCTCACTGTGTATACCTTGGAAAAATCTAAAATTTATACAGTATGTGTATATATGTTATGAGAGTGTACCCTGAAAGTTTCAAAATTTTCTAAGGAAAACTAGATTTATGAAAAATATAACAAGATTAGGAGGTTTTGAGTACTTTAAATATAGTAAATCACTTTCTAAGATTCCAGAAAAATTTGTGAATCATTGTTGGATCATATACTGTCCAGATCCAGAAGATAATAATTTTCAGAACCTGTTTGCTATTTTTCATAATAATGTTATAATTATGGTTAAAAGGAAATAAATGGTTAAATGATGTCATAAATGAGAAAAATAGGATGTTAAAGCTTAGTTACTCCTATTATAGTGTAATCTGACCTATGTGAGGTATTTGGCAATCTATTATGATAAGTAATATTTATGACCTTTTATGGGTATTAAATAAGTTGTTTAATAAAGGAGAAAACAATTAGAATAAATTGTTTATTTGCATAATAACTTAAAAAATGTTACTATGATATTTGTAATATAATAATCTGATATTTTTAAGTAAATAAAAATATTAAGATTTAAAACTTTATTGAAATATTATTGAATGGTTAATAATATTTGATTTAAGCATTAATAAATGATTAAAATATTATTAAATGGCTAATAATATTATATTAAAATATTAATAATATTATATTAAAGTATTATTGGATGATTAAAATATTATTAAGTAAATAATAATATTCAGAATTTAATAAAATGTTATTAAAATGTAATAACATTAGTAAAGGAATAAAATATTATTAAGTGATTAATAATATTAGTAAATAAATAAAATATTATTAAAAGGTTAATAATATTAGTAAATAAATAAAGTATTATTAATTGATTAATAATACTAAAGAATAAGTAAGGTATTATTAAAGTACTAATATTAACGCATGATTAAAATATTATTAAGAGGATTAATAATATTAGTATAGTATTAAAATATTATTAAGATGTTAATAATATTAGCAAGCGAATAAAAGTGTTATTAGTGGACTAATAATATTAAGAGGTGGATTAAATATTTTCAAGATTAATAATTTTAAGTGAATTAAAGGTAGTTGTTATTTAATAGTAATATTATCGAGGCATGATAATATTTCTAAGAGCTAAATGTAATATGTAATATCTATGTGATTACATAATATAATGTTATGTTATGGCTAATTGAAAGATTAACTATAGGTCTCTCAAAGGAAGATAATTAAAATGCCTAGCGGATAGAATTTAATTGCGTAGCAGTAACCTACAAACGAGGCAAGTTCCCTAACTCAAACTCGAGTTATTATTTTCGAAGCATGTTAGTGAATAATTATTATTGATTATTCACATCTATACTGATTATTGAGATTCGCACTTTGTGCAATTGAATTCCTATTCTATTATTATTGAACTGTGAATTAAATTAAAGTTCTTTCATTCATGAACTGTTTATGAGATAGATCTATGCTAATTGTATCAGCTAGATCAAGCATGTCTAAAATTGTTAAATCAAATATGTTTTAAAAGCTGTTCTTGTTAAATTGATATGGTAAGAACTCTTGGCTGAGAAAAGGACGAATTTGATTAAAGCATGATATCAATGCCGGATTATTAAGTGTTTATGTATAAATCACGGGGTATGAAAGGTTGATCCCCTTGATTACCAAAACTTATTAAAAGGTCGATTTTAAATGTTGAGGACCTTGGCAAATGTTCATAGTAATTTCAAACCACTCAGTACCTGTTATTCAATTATTCGAATATTCAACTGTTGACTATTAATTCATGTTCCTTCACAATTTTATACTGTTGTGGAATATTGAAAGCGAAACTTCTTTCTAATCATGATATATCTCCCTTGTGTATAAACTTGCTAAGAAAATTAGTTGCTTACCCTTGCTATATCATGACATTTATTTCAACTAAGGTAGAAACGTCCAAAGGGGACAAAGGAAAGGGGAAGGTTCAAGAGTAGATGTTTGAGAAGGCTTATGTACTAGTTTATTTTAAATGCTATTTGATTATGTAAACTCTTTATAGTATTAAGAGTAGGTTTTAAGTTAAGGTTAAATAACCTTGGGACTATGATTGTAAGACTTTATTACTATTATGATAAACAATGTACGTTTATTCTTTCGCATTAGTTAAAAAGTATGTTTGTTGTTGAGTATCGTGAACACCAAATTCAAGGTTAGGAAACCTGAATTTGGGGGTGTCACAATGATGGGGGGTATACTAATGTTGAGGAGCCCATGGAGGATCCTATATCTCCAACTGAGGATGCTTTGTTTGCGGAGTTGACAACTTCTCTTGTCAGTACTGTCTTGAGTTCGCCCTCTGTTTCCATGGAGGCGATGGATAGTCAGCTTCACTTGGTGACCTTTGAGAATGAATAGGCTCGGTCCATGATGTTGAACACCTTAGCTAGGTTGGGATGCTGCTATCGCTGAGAGAGACGCAACCTTTGTTTCCAGAGACCAGGCCCTCGTTAATAGAGATACGGCCCAGACTTTCGCAGATGGACTCATTAGTCATGTACAGGGCGTAGTGCAGAGTTAGAAGGGTGTTTATCGCATCGCAGTAGAGATGCTGAGACGTGTCGAGGTACTGGAACATGAGCTTAAGGATGCTCCTCAGACTGCAGAGACGGCTGGATACTTGGCTATGTTGACTCGTCTTACCGCCGATTTATAGCACTATTTTATTTTATTGTACAGACTTTGTTATTATCTTCTGTCACAGGTTAGAATCAACTTTTGTATTCTAAACAGTTGTATATATAAAAAGAAACAAGTTCAGTTCACTTCCCTTGTTTGAGCATGTCTAGCTTTGTACACTTTTACCATTCTCGCTCCATGATTTATTATGTCTACATAGAACTAGTCTTGTCATACTTGCACCAGATTCGGCATGGTGATGCTGAGATGTCGCTAAGTCCTCTCCACATGAGCTATTGATTGGTCGGGTTTGTGTTATATTTCTATTTCTGTATAGGTTAATACTTTGGTTTTGAGGATATATGGTGAAAATGTTTGGATTCTTTTGAAGGTTAGACCGCACCATAAATGATTGCCTATGTACTCCCATAGATGAGAGATCAGGTCTTTCGTAGTTCGGGCTTGGCTTGAATAGTTGAAAAAGGTTTATTTTGGTTTGAGCTTGGTTTGATAGGGTTTTGATTTTTTTTTTATTTGATGGGGTTTTGATTTTATTTTTTTTTGATTTGACTGCACCATAAATGGCTGCCTACGTACTCCCGCAGATGGGAGATCAGGTCTTTCGTAGTTCAAGCTCAGACCTGAAAACCAGACTTGATATTTTTTCTTTTTTTTTCTTTTCTATCTTTTTTTCTTTTCTATCTTTTTTTCTTTTCTTTCTTTTTCTTTTTTTATCAAGACAAAGTATTCCAGTTTGAAATAAAAGGGGTCTCAAACATAATACCGTTTCACAGAATCGAAATTGATCAATTGTGAGAATTCCTCACCATCCATCTCCTCCAATTTCAAGTCTCCGCCCGATAGGATTGCTTTGACAATAAAGGATCCTTCTGAATTTGGGGCAAATTTTCCTTTAGTTACATCCTGGCCTGAAATGATCTTCTTTATTACCAAATCATGCTCTTTAAATTCTCGAGGTCTCACCTTCTTGTTATAAGATCGGGACATTCGCTGTTGATATAGTTGGCCGTGGAAGATAGCAGCGGCCCTCTTTTCATCTATCAGGGATAACTGATCGTATCGATCTTGTGTCCATTGGCTCTCCTCTATCTGGGAATCTAGCATCACTCTCAGTGATTCCATATCCACTTCGACAGGAAGTACGACCTCCATACCATAGACTAATGAGTAAGGGGTTTCCCCGGTCGAGGTTCGAGTCGACATTCGGTATGCAAGTAGAGTTAACGGCAACAGATCAGGACATCCCCGATGATTTTCCGACATCTTCATCATTATCTTCTTCATATTCTTATTAGCGACTTCCACCGCGTCGTTCATTTTCGAACGATAAATAACCAAATTAAGGTGTTTGATATTGAACTTATTGCACAGTTCCCTCATCATCTCGTTATTCAGATTCTTCTCGTTGTTCGATATGATAACCTCGGGTTGTCCATACCGACAGATGACATTGTTTCTAATAAAACCAACGATGACCTCCTTAGTGACCTTGGGGAAGAAAGCTGCTTCAACCCACTTGGTAAAGTAATCGATCATAGTGAAATTAAATTGATGACCATTACTGGCTTTAGGCTCAACAGGTCTTATCATGTCCATTCCCCACATGGAAAAAGGCCATGGTGATGTCATGCAATGCGGTTGATTTGGGGGTGCATGAATAATGTTGGCATGGATCTGGCATTGATAACAACGCTTGACGTGATCGTCGCAATCCTCTTTGAGGGATATCTAGTAATGTCCCGTCCTTAGAATTTTCTTGTCAAGTAGGGGTCCACTCATATGTGCTCCGCACACCCCACCATGTACTTTATTCATATGTCGTTAGGCCTGATCTCTGTCTAGACATCTCAGAAGGCCTACGCCCGGGTCTATCTTAAAGAGAGCATCCCCACTTAGGAAGAAATTCATGGCCATTTTCTGTATTCTCTTCTTCGCGGCTTGACTCTTTCCTTCAGGGGTCGATTGATCTCACAAATATTCATTAATGTGGTGGTACCAAGGTGGTCCAGTAGGTGCTATCTCATCGGATATCTCCCCTACACTGTTTCCACATGTCGGTGTGTTCTGTTCAGTGAAAGCGATGACATGCATTCCATTCCTTGCTGACATGTTTACCAATGAAGCTAAGGTAGCCAATGCGTCGGCGAAATCATTTCAGTTCCGAGAATATGCATGAAAGTAATGTCTTCAAACTCTGCTACTAATCGGAGAATATGCTGATGGTAAGGCAGTAGATGTAATTCCTTGGTGGTGTAGGCCCCTGTGGACTGTCTGATGACTAGTTCCGAATCTTCGAACACAACTAATAGTTTAACTCCCAGGGACTGAGCCAGTTTTAATCCCACAATGCATCCTTCGTATTCTGCGGTATTGTTTGAATTGTTAAAATACAACTTGGTGGCCATGGAGTACTGATCTCCCGTGATGGACACCAGAACTACTCCTGCTCCTGTGCCTTCAGTGCTAGATGCGTCGTCAAAATACATTTTCCAGAATTTCCCTCGATCCTCCTTACTGGTCAGTTGAATAGTCATCAATTCCTCCTCCGGGAAATAGGTTTCTAGAGGTTCATAACCTCTTGCTCGTGCGGCTGACAGGTGATCTGCAATCCCTTGCCCTTTAATGGACTTTTGGGTCACATAGATGATGTCGAACTGTTGGAGGATCAACTGCCACTTGGATAATCGGCAGTTCAACATCGGCTTGCTAAAGATGTATTTCAAAGGATCCATCCTAGAGATGAGATTAGTCATATTGCCGTGTTGGTAATGCTGTAACCTTGTGGCTGCCCAAGCTAATGCCCAACAGGTCCTTTCTATCAAGGTGTATTTCTGCTCTCCGCAGATGAAACGTTTACTGAGATAATAAATCGCCCTTTCTTTCCCCATATCATCCTTTTGCCCCAGTAAATAACTCATAGCGTTGGAATTAACTGAGATATACATAAATAACGGAATTCCATCCCTTGGGGGTACCAAGATAGGTGCTTCAATCAACCTCTTTTGGATAGTACGGAAAGCTTTTCGGCAGTCTTCATTCCATTTTCCTGAGGAGTTCTTTCTTAATAATTTGAAAATGGGTTCACAGGTTGCTAGCAACTACGATATGAACCGACTGATGAAGTTTATTCTTCCAAGGAAACCTTATAATTCCTTCTCGATCTTTGGTTCAGGCATCTCCGTGATGGCTTTGATCTTGGCAGGATCCAACTCAATGCCCCGGTTGCTCACAAGAAATCCCAGAAGTTTACCGGACTTCACACCAAAAGCACACTTTGCTGGGTTTAACTTTAAATCAAATTTATAAAGTCGTTCAAACAACTTCCGAAGGTGGGTACAATGGTCACCAGCCTCTCTGGACTTTACGATGATGTCATCCACATACACTTCAATCTCTTTATGCATCATATCGTGAAATAAGGTCATCATGGCTCTCTGATAAGTAGCACTAGCATTGGTAAGGCCAAAAGCTTATCTTTGTTAACAGAATGTTCCCCAGGGGGTAATGAAGGGGTTCTTTCCCCTGTCTTCTTCAGCAACCATAATCTGATGATATCCGGCAAAGCAATTGGCGAAAGAATACAAATCCAACTATACCGTATTGTCAATTAACACATGGATGAACAGCATTGTAAAGTCATCTTTAAGGCTGGCCTTGTTAAGATCTCGATAATCTACACATACTTGCACCTTCCCTCCAGATTTTGGCACTGGGACTATGTTGGACAACCACTCAGGGTATGTTGATACCATAATGATTCCCGCTTTGAACTGTTTGATAATTTCTTCTTTGACCTTCAGGCTCCATTTTGGTTTTAACTGTCTTAATTTCTGCTTGACCGGTTTGAACCCTTCCTTAATTGGTAGTCGATGGACAACTATATCGGTGGATAGACCTATTAATATCTTCATGAGACCAGGCAAAAACATCCTTCAATTGGGTTAGGAGTTTGATTACTTCTTTTTCTTGGTTAGAGGGAAGGTTGGTTCCGATCTGTATCTCTTAGGGATTATCAGGGTTTCGATATTTATAGTGGTGGTTTGATAAAGGTTGGGTTTAGGTTTATATTCGACCCATGCTTTAATTTCCTCGGGCACCTCTTCATCATCCACTTCCTCTTGCTCGATCCCCAGCAAGTCAAAGTCCAATTCTATATCGAAATCGTAATCATTACTCAAATTTGGCAAGTCATGGACATGGCTAGAAATACTCAAATTTGGAAACCTGAGACAAAAAACTTGATTGCTAAATATATACAAACGGTTGTCAATTACAAAAGGATTCAACAGCTGATATGACAACATGCAATAACAAGTTGCAGATAAAATAAAAACAGACATAAATATATAAAGGTAAAGCTCCCTGTTAACGGATCACTTGTTTTACCCTTTTAGAACGATCTGAGGGGTGACCGTCCAATTACTGGTAGTTAAATCCTAGGGGATAGCTGAGATAGATGCATTGATGGAGTTGTTAGCGTCTTCTAAGATGACCATAACTAATTTGGAACAGGTCCCTGGATCCTCCTTTGAGATGTCCACACTTCCCAGTTAAGGACCGGGAGGATGGGTTGATCATTCGACAGGTCTGCGCCATTAGATTTCTTCAGGTCATTACCAGGAAGGCAAAAGCTTCTCACAAATTGAAACTGAATCTCTTCAAAAAAATTCTTATCTTTGGCCATCCGGGCAGCATCCTTAATAGTCTCTTCAACACCAATCTCCTTATATCTATTCTGATTGGCTTTAGGGTTCAGGTGGTTTGAGATAATAGCGGGGACCTTCTTCAATGGCTCCTTAAATTCGGCTTCACTGAGGTCTGGCTTGAGATGAATCAGATGGTTAACTGGCATATGCTTATGAGGATTACGATGTTTGGATCCACCAGAGTATCCTAATCCAGCTCTTCCCAACTGCGTGGGTATGTGGATCGGGTTCTTGATTCCCTGGCCATTTCTCCCAAAACCTCGACCTAGTTGACGTCCTCTAGAAAGCATCTCTTGGCCAACTTCCATCACTTCTGATGATATCCGGGGACTTAATGATGGCATACCTATAGAGTGGTATCGTGGATTACTTACTTCAAAGGCTTGAAAACTGGAGGGCTCAATACCCTTATTCACGCTGATCAGGGGCATATCTCCTAGATTATGGATAGGATAATCAGGTTCTGCACTGACAGTGACTAGATTGTCGTTAAGGATGTATTTTAATTATTGATGAAGAGTTGAAGGAACAGCCCCAGCCATGTGGATCCATAGGTCGTCCCAGCAACAGATTATATCTGGTAATGAATTTTAGGATTTGTAAAAGGTATATTGAAGGTGAACAAGCCAATCTCTATATGAAGTTTAATTTCCCCAACTGTATCCCTTCTTGATCTGTCGAATGCTCTTACCACTATATGGCTTTCCCGAATCTAATTCGGGTTGATCTTCTTCCTATCAGAGTATCCTGTGGACTGATGTTCAAGGATGATCAGCCATCAATTAGCACGCCTCCTACCATGTATCCAGATGATTCGACAGTGATGTGCAATGGTCTGCGATGCCCAGTTCCCTCGGCCAGTATATCATCATCAGTTAATAATATCACATTACTGTCCAATACATGGCTGATCAGGTGCTGGAATTTTTTAGTATCAATGGTTTTGGGCAGGTGTGTCTCCTCTAATACTTGGATTAGAATTTGATGATGGTCGTCAGAAGCTAATACTAAATCCAGAATGGAGGTATGATGTGGTTCCGCTTCTAACTGCTTCACCGTACTTGCTTCGCTGTGCCCCACTTTATGGAGGAATTTTACAATCTTTCCCGTTGATACCTTCCCCAATATCTTGGTTGCTGATTTCAATAAACACCCATGGTGGTAAAGTGGATTCTCCTTAAGTACGATAGATGTACAATCGGGTGTTAATTTTATGCCTTCTCCAAAATTGGGAGTTGCGGCCAAGGAGCCAACATAAGTGGTTTTGGTGTCGGTATCTCGTGAGTAGTCTTGTTTCCCTGCCTATATAATCCTTTTATGGTTATGGGTCCGCCAGACGCTCCTTCTATGCAAAGGATAACAGCTACCATTCCCTCCAAATTCCTTGCCCCTCAAGGGTAGATTATCTCTTCCTCTGAGAAGATCTCAGTTTTATTCATTAATTCTAGCTCTTCTAATTCGATCAGATTCTGAATTAAGTGTCACAGGGCCCAACATTCCTCAGTGGCATGTCCAGGGGCATTCGAATGATAGAGGCAGGATCTAGAAAGGATCGAAACACTTCGATCGCGAATCCGGGGGTTACAGAAATTCTGTGATCTTTCCCTCCTCGATCAACACGCATATAATTTCCTCCCTGGACTGCCCCAAGGGGATGAATTTTTGTTTGGCTGCAAATTCTCACCAGTGCTGAATTCTAGCTTCCCTAGCCATCTTCTCTGTCCATTTGTTCTGCTCTTGACAGCGAATTTGATCCCTTCTTGAGATTAGGACATCCTGGATCGATATAGTGTTGGTTGGCCTTGGCAGGACTTGGTCTATGAGCTTTCGAGTCAACTAGTGTTGGTATACAACCAGATCTGCCAACTGATCAACTCGCGCCTTAATCGAGGCCAAGTTTTGCTCCATCCCATACTTCTCTTCGAGGTATCCCCATATTTCAGGGTCATTCGCAGAGGCTGCTTCCCCCAGCTTCCTTAGGTAGTTGTGGTTTTCCCTGCCTCCTGCACTGATTCTGTTGATTCCTTCCGCATTATGTTGAAGCAAAGGGTTGTTGTTGACATTTTGCTACTCTAGTGCTTTGACTACAATCTCCCCATTATTAATCAAGTTTTGAATCTTGTGTTTTAAAGTCCAACATTCCTGAGTATCATGCCCCGGTGAGTTGGAATGGTAAGCGCATTTCTTGCTGGGATCAAATTGCCTTCCATTTGGATAAGAAGGTGGAGCTAGCTCAACGATCTTCTTCTAGGCGATCAATAATGCCAATATATTCTCCAAAGAGTCCCCTAAAGGAGTGAATAACCTTCTTCACTTGTTCTCCCCAACCTTTAATGCTGTGGGATTTTGGGAATTCACAGGATGAGAGTTTTGTTTCTGGATAGACGTACCAGGGGCTCTTATTGGTAGCTTGCCCATACAATATCAAAGAGATATCTTCTTCCTTCATTTTAGATACTCTTTTGGGAGCGCTTGCATAGTTACCCAACTGTATGTGCTCTGCTACGGCTTCCAAGGCAGTGAGATCTTTAATTTTGCCAGACTTCAAACCCATTTCAGCCATTTCTCCATGTTTGATCATTTCGGAGAAAGATTTTCCTAACCCGGCGAGGACTCTCTCATAGAAAAGGGCTGCTTGTATGTCAATGAAAGTTGTCACAATCTCACTTTCATCCATTGGTGGGTTAACTTGGGCAGCCATTTGCCTCCACCGCTGTGCATATTCTCTGAACGACTCATTGCTCATTTTTTTTGAATTTGGTAACCTGGTAGCGATCAGGTGCCATCTAGGATTGGAAACTATACTGGTTGAGGAAAGCATGGGCCAAATCTTCCCAACCTCGGACTTTGGAATTATCTATTCGAGCATACCAAGTTCGGGCTTCACCGGTAAGGCTTTTTTGGAATAGTTGCATATTGAGGTTTTCATCCTAGGCGTAGGTTCCCAGTTCACCTATGTAGACTTTTAAGTGAGTATAGGGATCCCCAAATTCATTGTATTTCTCGAACTCTGGGATTTGAAACTTATCCAAGTATCTCGCTTTTGGCAAAATACACAGATCCGAATAATTCATGCTCCCATGGGATCCTGTCCCTTTCATAGACCGGATGGCGTCCTCCATCTGCCTAACCTTCCTCCTGATATCTCCAGTTTCTTTGTCTTCTTGGAGGTCTATAATTTCCCGTGTCGTCTTCTGGATCGGTGCCTCTTTGGATACTTCAACATCGAGGGGAGAGATAGGTGTGGACATCTGGGTATCAGCGTCTTTTTCTGTTATTTTCATATCTCCTTGCACAGAGGGTTCAGTCTGACTCTTATGCTTAGGTTCCTAAGATACTTTGCACTGTTCTCTCAACAGGGTCGTCATCTCGGCAATCTGTTTCTTCAATTCCTCGAATTCCTCTCGAGATACAGGGATGGGTTCAGATGAACTACCTTCTGCCATCTTGACTGGTCGTGAACGAGCCTTCTTGGCTCAAAATCGAGTTCTAGGACCAATCTGCACAAAATCGATATCTATTTTAGACTGGATATTGGTGGACAAAGATGCATAACATAATATGCATCAGTTTAATGGTTTTTTAATCTTTTCCTGCTAAACAAAAGGTTAGTTGACTTGGTGACAGGATAAGAAAGATGTGCAGATGACAGTTTCAAAATGGTTGTTATTTATATATGCGGAAGATTAAATAGGGCATGAAGAGGCCCACCCCGCGTTTGATTTATCAGAGGCTGACCTATCTTAGGGTTACTCTCACGGGCTGTTTAAAATTGGTTCCCATATCTTCGCAATTCACTTGATGAAAACATCTAATTTTCAATTGAAGCGGATCTGAGTGGTGCCTTTCATGAGCCTCACAATGGAAACACCCAGTGGAGTCCATTAATAAACATCCTAATGGAGGTACCACACAACATACATTCACTTCTTCACCGTATGCAATTATGATGACATTATGTGAAGCAGTAATATATTGTGCGAGGCACTAATACAAAAAAATGCTTAAAGATTGAGACAATTATCACACACAAAGATCATTCACACAAGATGCATATGCAAAATGAAAATAAAAAAGATTGAATGCGGCCTAAGCCCTCTTTAATCCCCAGCGGAGTCGCCACCTGTCGACACCGGGACAAAATTTCTTTTTTCTTTTGTTTGGACGCGTGTTCGTCTTTCCTAAGTTTGTGTTTGTTTGTTTTTACCCTTTTTCATTCGCCATGTCATTGGATTTTATTAAAGGGTGAGGTTTTAGGAAAGCGATACCGACATAAGTGTCAACGACTTTGAAAAGATTGAATTTTATTATTTTATGATTGGACCGAATGAGATAGAGTAGCCAGTTGGTATGGTTTAAATGGATGTATCAACTCATCCGAGTTTTAATAGTTTTTGCAATATGGTTCAATATGTGACTCCGAAAAATTTGTCTGAAACCCGAGATTCGTGGAATTAGGGAGCTAGGTTAAGCGGGGGGAAGGTGTTAGGCACCCCCCGACTCCCGGGAAAACACGGTACCGCATCTTTTGTTGATTTCCTATGCATAAAATGTGAGTGTGTGTGTGTGTGTGTTTTATTTGGAAAGTTTTATTCTAAGCCTCATCGTGAGTTATTTGGAAGTAGTGTCATTCCTCTTTTACACCTATGCACGAAGGGTTTGATTTAGCAAAAGTTCATTTTTAGACAAAATATACATTTTATATGATATTTTGGGAAAACACAAGGTTTTCAAATCCTTTGCCAAAATAGTAATCAAGGACTTTTAATACTTCCATTTATGATCTAATATCTATTCCCGACCCGCTTTATTATTATTGAAAGCTCTTTGTGGTTTTATCGGAAATTAGTTTGATGATATGCTTGTAAAAAGCATCAAAAGGGTCGGATCATCATCAGGCATGTAAGCCATCTCGATGAATCCGAGCACCCAAAATTAAAGTTTTCACTATCACAGGATCTTGAATCCGACTTCTCGGGACTAACCCCTTGAGCTCGTCTTCAAGATCCAAATATTACATATACAGTGATATTTGCGTTATTTAAACATTACATCACAAAAAATCGGTCCATCGTGGGAATCTAGTCGGGATCCAATCGAGGATCTCAACACTGGGATTCCTAGGCTCACATTATTTATGCGGGAATACATATATACAATGTCCTAGGCTTTGATGTTAGATGATTTCATCAGTTGAAATCACCGTTTCAAGCCATTTCGGACCCCTTTCGCCTCTAGATACAAATCTAGGGATATACGGAGTAACCAGGACCGTTTAAAAGTCGTAAATACGTAGATCTACCATGGTTAAAGCTTTATGCTTAAGAACCACTCAAAAGGCTAAATTCGGCTTAGATCTAGGTAGATCTAGCCTCCGGACTTGATTTAAAAAGCGATATGCACAATATAATCGATAGAAATGCAATATTTATCAAATATTACACAATATGCTTAGAACACAACAAGTTGAACTAGATTTAAACAATATATAACATCAATCTAGTATATTGAACAAATTTACAAAGAACGTAGCTAAAAAAGTATTTTTCACCTTGGGGGATGCGTGAACAAGCGTTTTATCACCCGAGATCAACTTAGAACACTTTCGGGACTCCACGTAGATGCTAAACAAGATAAAATAGCTCAAAGTTGGTGTATATAAATCCAACACGAGAGGTTCTCTCTCTAGAAATGATTTTCTTTCTCTAAAACTCTTCTACTTTTTTCTAAATGAGCTGATATTGCTCTTTTAATCTGCCGGAGCCAGCCGCATATATAGATACGGATGGGCCCCGAGGGTCTCGCCATCTCGAATTGTGTTCCTTCGGTCCCGGTTCGGAGAAAGTCGACCTTCACAGACCAAACTTTCGGAAAGTCTTTGCGGAATGCGGCTGAATAAGATCAAGTCTGACTGAGTCGAAGTCCGGGAAGATAATGCTGGTAGCTGAGAGGTATCTTCTGGTTCCAGACTGTAGTTAACGAGTTTATCTTTGACTGGCATGTAGTTCGAGGTTTACTGAGGTGACTTCCGACAGACACTGTCTCAGCTTGGCGATCCTCGTTTGCTTTGCGTCATGTTAGGATGTTGTTGGCCCTTTGAATCATCCACAAGGTTGCCTTAGGGGTGACCAGATGCTTTTTCCCTACCTCGGGGTTGTCTCCAAAGTAAAATTACGTGTTTGCCCTTCTATAACGTTAGTATAAAGAAAGCGAAGTTTCGAGTGTCTACAGGTTTTGATGCCCATAAGAGGATTGACACTTATATATATATATATATATATATATATATATATATATATATATATATATATATATATATTATTTTGTCGATGATTGTGACGAACGAGAATTTTGTAAAGTTATTTGAATATTTATTGAAATAAATAAATATTTTTGATGATTTAATTATTGAGTTAAATAATTAATTCATGAATTTATGGTAGATTAATTTAATTATATGTGTTACATCAATTAAATTAATCTGTAGTAATTTTATAGTTCAAAGTATATATTTAATTGAGTCTATTTGATTAAATGAATTAATTAAATAAGCATAATGTACTTTAATTAATTTAATAATTAATTAGAGAATTAGTGAATTGACATAATTAATAAATAAAAATATTAATTATGTGATAATGTGATTTAATGTGAATTATCTTATTTTATTTAATTGATTTAAATAAAATTAATTAGTTAATTTGTAATGTGACAATTAACTATATAATAAGGAAGTATTAAAATAAATGAAAAAAAAGATTAGTGTGTTAGCCAAACAAGGCCCTTGTGGGAGTTAGCAGTTAGCAATGCAACGGATATAATATATACGTATAAAGATATTGTTACGTTAGACTTAGGATTCATATCCAGACTTCAGAGAAAAAGTTAGAGAAACTTGAGAGAGAAATATCAGAGAAAAAGTGAGGTAGTAAGAGAGAAGTAATTGAAGGAGAGATTAAGAAATCATTGTTTTGTTTTTGATCATCTTCATCATCTAACAAAGGGTAATTAATTCCTTTATTTAAGTTTTTTCAAAATTCTTATGTTTTCCATTAAACGTATCTTTGAGTTTTCTGAGAAAAACATAGTTTATGATTTTTCATACAATGATGATATAAATGTTACTAAGTAGTCATAACATGTTTTTCTAACATATAATCCTGTTTTAAAGTAATCAATTTCATATGAATATGCCTTAGTTGGAATTTTGTGAAGAACAGAGTTTTCGTTTACGTATTATAAAGTTCTCTGTGAATGGAGAAATATTGATAATTGTTGATTTCATGGATATATATATATATATATATATATATATATATATATATATATATATATATATATATATATTAACATATGTCTATGATATATTCTATGCCATATATTCATGAATTACAATGATCACACCATGGAATTTTGCTAATAATTGGGTTTCATGAAATACAGAGTTTGAATATCGTATGAATAACCCATATTGGTAAATTAAATGCTTTTATAGTATGTTTAACTTAAAATTGATAATGGATTATAATTATACATCTTAAAACAAAGAAAACAAACTTTGAACGGACGGATTCGGAGTTAGAACGAATTCGTGACGATGAATTTAGTGTTTTTTTTCAAAACTATCAAGAACACCAAGAACGGTAGAATTTCATGATTTGATTCGAGTAATTGCATGATTTAAGATGTTAAAAACATATTAATAACATTGTATGATATTTCTATGAAGTTTATACTTCATAGAAATCACGGTACTAGTTTGATTTGCATTTAATTGGGATTATTAGGAAAATAAAGTGTCAAAATCACGAACCAGAAATGTAACAGCTGTATGCCCCGCCCCAGCGGGTCCCCATAGCCATAAAACTCCGCCCCAGCAGGGGTATGTGCTGTCCGGGGGGTTTTTTGGTTTTTAAGACTATTTTGACCTCCTGTAGTAAAATAAGCATAACTTCTTTATACGAACTCCGATTAAGGCGATTCAGGATGATTCGGAAAGATAACGAGTAGATCTACAACTTTTATTCTGTACATTTTTCGATTTAAAGTCATTAAGAGGGGTTAAATTGGCCATCTTTGGGACTAATGCGTATTCAGAGGCAATCAGAGGGCGTCAAACATGCACGTACGTAAGTGTAGTGCTCTCGACAATAAAAGATGTTGTTTTAAGTTATAAAACATGAATATTATATGATTTGAAGTTCATGTTAATAAACTAAGTTATTGACATGTATAAGATAATGTGAAGATTCAAGTTAACAAACTAAGTGCGAACTTGAATATTGTGATTGTAAAACTTGATTATGATTGTTTGAAGGATTATACCTACAAGATACGCATATTGTGAATTCATACTCATGCTATATGGTTAGTTAATAAGTGAACACTAAGAACCTAGTTGTAAGTTGACTTAAATAAAAAGTTCAACAGTTGAACATAGAAGTTATGAAACTAATCAACATCGTATGCATAATGTAATGTGTAGGACGTTGAAGAATTGAATTGTAACTAGATTTGTAGCTTGCGCACGAGGCAAGTATTCTATCCCTAACTTATTATTTTTGAGCAAGTATTCTAACCTTACTTTATATTGAGCAAGTTATAGACTTAAATTCTATATCAAGCAAAGTTCTTATTCTTGATTACTCAAATTCAGAATTTCGCATGAGATGTGATGATTCTTTTAAAAGTATCATTTCAGTATACAACACTTATTCGATTGTATACCCTTGAGAAGTTATTATTCAAATTGAATATCATATATTGATGAATCCTTTAAGACTAGCAAACCCTTATTGATTTGACTAGTCCATAGTTAATGAGCATTCTAAATTCCAGAACTACTATTGAGTTATCCAAACCAAACTTTATTTGGTGCGGAATCTGATGTCAAACTGAGATGAACAACCCTATTAAAGGGGAATTGATGATGCTTTAAGCGTTGAGGTATTGTGCACAGTATTGGTACGAAGAGCTGATCTCCCTAAGTACGAGAAGTAAAGTCCATAGTCTTATGACTGTTAAAGGTTAAAGGTTAATATACTTGACCTAGGACATAGTTCAAGGTCTTATAACCCTAAGATATAATTTGATTCTCGATTATTATTCCTGATTCAAAAGTTGAGCTTTCTATTATTCAGATTTCTTTGATTTCACTCGCATGTTATTATTGTCATATTTTTATAATTGCAATCATTCGGGCTCACTCTTGCATAATAACATTGCAGCTAAGAATGACAGATGTGATGAACCTTTTAGTAGCAAGGACAAAGGAAAAGTTAACAAGTGTTGAAGACTTGTGGTGTTAGTGAAATGTTAAAGTTCAAGACTTATGTATGATAATTAAGACTTATTTGTTTATGTTTCCGCAACAGAGATTTAAGATTAAGTACATACTGGGATTTAATATGTATTTATTATTTCAGATATTGTAACCCTATTAAAGGGAGATGATGGATTATTTATCTAATAAATGAATTTTATTATTTATTGGTAGATAGTTATATGATATTTGAACAGTGAACACCAAATCCTGTGGAAATTAAGATGCCGGATTTGGGGGTGTCACCAGTTGGTATCAAAGCCTTAGGTTATGAACCTTAGATGGGGGAAAACCTTAAGATAGTAGCCTTCGAGAACATAGAAATGATAACTCTTGTTGAGTTCTAAGAAAGATAATAAATTACTTTATGTGCTATGTGTTTATATTTATATACTTGCTAGAGTATCAATTAGCATCACTTAATAACTACGACTTAAAATTCGATTATCAGGATGTCAGATGTAAGAGGATCCGGTCAGCCTAGGGATTTTATACCCCGAGTGGCTATTGAGGAGGAGCCCTGAGACATCTATACAGTCTGGGAGAAGTTAGTTTGACGAGAGCCATCTCCTTTGATCACAGTTGTTGGTCAGGAGCATGAGCCGATTTTGAATTAGAGGACTCTAAGGAGATTGAGATTTAGGCTGAAGCAACTGAGGAGGATAAAGATCCTGAAGAGTTCCCACCGAACTCTATCAGTGCTAAGATTTACGATGAACTATATGACCGTAACATAAAGTTACGGGATATTATTCAGGAGCATGAGCCAGTTTTGGGTCATGAGAATTAATATTTTAGATAAGTTAAGTTTATAATTTAGCACGGTCATAGTTTGTAGTGGTATAGATATAGTATTTGGGCTAAACGATTTCGTCAGAGAGAGGCGGTATAAAACGAACTAGCAACCGATCTAACTCACTGTGAAAGACAGTGTATATGAGACGGGAAACTAGTTTGTTGGTTGTTTGTGGGAAACCACTCAGTATACTATATTGAATACTGTTAGAAACTCGAACTATGCTAAATATAATAAAACTGAAGAACGATATTAAAGAGAAATCATCGAAGCCTGCCGCAGCAGAGGATGCTTGGGTGAGGGCTTCATGACGTGCAGATTGTTAAAGATAATGATCGTGAGAAGAAGGCTACGATTGAGGAGACGCACTACACGTTTCAGAATGCGATTGATAAGGCCCAGGATCGGGCAATGAGCTATCCAGTTCAGTTCGAGGGACTGCCTTGGTATATTCTAGATCGCAGGACTATGTCCCGCATTATGGAGGAAGAGCGTAGCGAAGCTGTTTGACGCCTTAGTACGCCGTGGTAGGAACAATAAGATTATGTGAATGCTTAACTGAAAGTTAATAATGTAAATTCCGATGTGATTATAAACAAAGGAATATTCTGATGATTTAAATCCTGAAGATTCTTTATCTCGGGATAGTTGATGTAAATAGCAGAGATGCTATCGTAATATGTTTAAAACTTTTGATTAAACAAAATATCAGAGTTTATTTGAAATGACATGTGTTAAGTGGTTATGTTAAATATTTAAGTTAAGTCTTAAGTATTTAAGAGATTGAATAAAAATCTAATAAGCGTATATCTTACGAGAAATATGTCGCCAAGAAGAAGGCAAAATCGTCGACAAGCCCAAGAAGGGTTAGAATTGTAAAGAACTTAGAATTGCATAAGGACGAGTTAGAATACCCTATAAACATAGAGATTGCGAATGGGGAAGTGATTCCTGTTAGGTATATACACAAGAAATGTAGGGTGGATATTAAGGGTAACATTATGAATGTAGATCTTATCCCAATTAAACTTGGGGAATTTGACATTATTCTAGGAATGGATTGACTATTCAATTATGGGGCTGTAATTGATTGCCAAAAAAAATGTATTAACCTTATGACCCCGTCAAAGGTTGTGTTTTATGGCAGCAAGTCTCCTAGAAAAGCGAGTTGTATGACAATGATGCAGGCCAAGAAGTTATTAAGACAAGGCTGTGTAGGATATTTAGCCTACATAGTCGATAGTCGTAAAGAGAATCCGAAGTTTGAGGAAATACTAGTCGTAAGGGACTTCGTAGACGTGTTTCTCAATGATCTGCCATAACTTTCACCAGATAGGGAAGTAGAATTCGTGATCGACTTGGCACCAGGAACGGCTCTAATATTGAAGGCACCGTACCGGATGGCTCCGGTAGAAATGAAAGAATTGATGGTTCAGCTACAAGAGCTAATGGACAAGAAGTATATTCAACCGAGAGTATCGCCGTGGGGAGCGACGGTGTTATTTGTTAAGAAGAAGGATAGGACGATGCGGCTCTGCATCGATTATAGAGAGTTGAAAAAGGTTACCATTAAGAACAGGTATCAGTTGCCAAGGATTGATGATCTGTTTGATCAATTGAAGGGAGCGAGATATTTCTTAAAGATGGACCTGAGGAGTGGTTATCATCAGCTGAAGGTGAGGCCAGAAGATGTTCCGAAGACAGTATTTAGTACTCGGTATGGTCACTATGAATTTTTGGTTATATCATTTGGTCTAACGAATGCGCCTGTAACATTTGTGGGCCTAATGAACGGAGTGTTCAAGTCATTTTTGGACAAATTCATGGTGGTCTTTATCGAAGACATTTTAGTGTACTCAAAGACCAAGGAGGAATATGTAGAACACCTGAAGGTGACATTAGAGGCATTGAGAAGAGAGAAGTTGTACGCCAAATTCTCAAAATGTGAGTTCTGGATTGAAAGGGTGCAATTTCTTGGATATGTAATTGATAAGGACGGAATTTCGGTAGATCCCTCCAAAGTCGAAGCTGTGATGAATTGGGATTAGCCGAAAACACCGTCGATAGTAAGAAGTTTTCTTGGATTAGCAGGATATTACAAAAGATTCATTCAGGATTTTTCCAAGATCGCAACTCCCCTAACGAATTTGACCAGGAAATCGGTGAAATTCGTTTGGACGGAGAAGTGCGAGGAAAGATTCCAAGAACTTAAGAAGAGGTTGAGTACAGCACCTGTGTTATCCCTTTCGGATGACACAGGAAACTTTGTGGTATATAGTGACGCATCGTATAAAGGGCTAGGCTGTGTGCTTATGCAAAACGGCAGAGTCATTGCGTATGCGTCACGACAATTGAAGGATTACGAAAAGGGATATCCAACCCACGATCTAGAATTGGCCGCAGTGGTATTCGCTTTAAAGATTTGGAGACACTATCTCTATGGGGAGAAGTGTGAAATATATACAGACCACAAAAGTCTGAAATATATTTTCACCCAGAAGGATTTGAATATACGTCAGAGAAGATGGTTAGAACTAATTAAGGACTACGATTGTGATATCTTATACCACCTGGGTAAAGCAAATATTGTAGCCGACGCCTTAAGCAGAAAGGGTCGGGAGAAGTTGATGATGTTGACAGCACAGGAAGAATTGATTTCAGCAATGGAAAAGCTGAAATTAGAAGTAGGATGTCCAATGGAGATTGATGAAAAGTTATTCCAGATGTAAGCTGGTACAACTTTATTGGATAAGGTTAAGGAAGCTCAAATCCTAGATAAGGAGTATGAAGAAGTAAAGAAAAAGATATCTGCAGGGACGGGACTTAAATTCAAGATGGACAGTGAGGGATTGTTGAGGTTTGAAAATAGAGTTTGGGTACCGCCAGTACCAAAAATCAAGGAGGACATTCTAAGCGAGGCTCATAGTTCGAGGTATTCCATTCATACTGGAAGTACCAAGATGCATCAAGATTTACGACAACACTTTTGGTGGCGAAATATGAAGAGGGACGTTACCGATTGTGTTGCCAGGTGTCTGACTTGTCAAAGGGTCAAGGCAGAATATCAGAGACCAAGTGGTTTGCTACAACCTATAGAGATCCCAGAATGGAAATGGGAACATATTACGATGGATTTCGTGGTTGACCTTCTGACGACCCAGAAAGGTTACGATGCAATATGGGTTATCATTGACCGATTAACGAAATCCTCCCACTTCCTTCCGATCAGAATCAGATTTAACCTAGATCAGTTGGCGAAGTTATATGTGAAAGAGATTGTTTCGAGGCACGGAGTACCAGTGTCGATTGTATCCGACCGCGATTCGCGCTTTACATAAAAATTCTGGAAGCGACTACAAGAATGCATGGGGACACAGTTGAGGATGAGTACTGCTTATCACCCTCAGACTGACGGCCAAAGCGAAAGGACGATCCAGACATTGGAGGATATGCTGAGAGCATGCATCATGGATTTTAAAGGCAATTGGGATGATCATTTACCGCTTGTATAATTCGGTTATAATAATAGTTACCACGCTAGTATTGGTATTCTGCCTTACGAAGCGTTGTACGGCATAAAGTGCAGAACTCCATTGTACTGGGATGAAGTTGGCAAGAGACAGTTGCTAGGTCCAGAGTTGGTACAGCAGACATCAGAGATAGTTAAAATAATTCGGACAAGATTAGTAGCGACTCAGGATTGGCAGAAGAAATACGCCGACCCACACCGCAAGAATGTAGAGTTTCAATCGGGTAGCTTTGTATTTTTGAAGGTCTCTCCCTGGAAGGGAAAGATCAGATTCGGTAAAAAGAAAAAATTGAGCCCGAGGTTCATTGGACCCTTTGAGGTACTACGAAGAATTGGAGAAGTAGCCTATGAGGTAGCTTTACCTCCGGCATTAAAGCATGTCCACAACGTCTTCCATGTGTCAGTGTTACGACCTTATAAACCTGATTACAGACATGTGATAGAATATGAACCCCTACAATTTGAGAAAGACTTATCCTACAAAGAAGTTCCTGTGCAAATTATTAACAGGAAAGAGCAAATTCTCGTAAATAAAGTACATTCTGTTAAGGTAATTTGGAGGAACCACAACGCTGAAGAAGCTACGTGAGAACTCGAAGAAAATATGATGAAGACTTATCCACACTTATTTTCCTGAATAGGTGAACGCGATTCTGGGGACAAAATCTTTGTAAGGGGGGGGGGGAGAGTAACGGGATGAAATTATTGATCGAACCGTGATTCTTAGGACAGAAACTTTTTAATGGGGGAAAGATGTGACGAACGAGAATTTTGTAAAATTATTTGAATATTTATTGAAATAAATAAATATTTTTAATAATTTAATTATTGAGTTAAATAATTAGTTCATGAATTTGTGGTAGATTAATTTAATTATGTGTTACATCAATTAAATTAATGTGTAGTAATTTTATAGTTCAAAGTATATATTTAATTGAGTTTAATTGATTAAATGAATTAATTAAATAAGCATAATGTACTTTAATTAATTTAATAATTAATTAGAGAATTAGTGAATTGACATAATTAATAAATAAAAATATTAATTATGTGAAAATGTGATTTAATGTGAATTATCTTATTTTATTTAATTGATTTAAATAAAATTAATTAGTTAATTTATAATGTGACAATTAACTATATAATAAGGAAGTATTAAAATAAATGAAAAAAGGATTAGTGTGTTAGCCAAACAAGGCTCTTGTGGGAGTTAGCAGTTAGCAATGCACTGGATATAATATATACGTATAAAGATATTGTTACGTTAGACTTAGGATTCATATCCAGACTTCAGAGAAAAAGTTAGAGAAACTTGAGAGAGAAATATCAGAGAAAAAGAGAGGAAGTAAGAGAGAATTAATTGAAGGAGAGATTGAGAAATCATTGTTTTGTTTTTGATCATCTTCATCATCTAACAAAGGGTGATTAATTCCTTTATTTAAGTTTTTTCAAAATTCTTATGTTTTTCATTAAACGTATCTTTGAGTTTTCTGAGAAAAACATAGTTTGTGATTTTTCATACAATGATGATATAAATGTTACTAAGTAGTCATAACATATTTTTCTAAAATATAATCCTGTTTTAAAGTAATCAATTTCATATGAATATGCCTTAATTGGAATTTTGTGAAGAACAGAGTTTTCGTTTACGTATTATAAAGTTCTCTGTGAATGGAGAAAAATTGATAATTGTTGATTTCATGGATATATATATATATATATATATATATATATATATATATTAACATATGTCCATGATATATTCTATGCCATATATTCATGAATTACAGTGATCACACTACGGAATTTTGTTAATAATTGGGTTTCATGAAATACAGAGTTTGAATATTGTATGAATAACCCATATGGGTAAATTAAATGCTTTCATAGTATGTTTAACTTAAAATTGATAATGGATTATGATTATACATGTTAAAACAAAGAAAACAAACTTTGAACGGACGGATTCGGAGTTATAACGAATCTGTGACGATGAATTTCGTGTTTTTTTCAAAACAATCAAGAACACCAAGAACGATGGAATTTCATGATTTGATTCGAGTAATTGCATGATTTAAGATGTTAAAAATATGTTAATAACATTGTATGATGTTTCTATGAAGTTTATACTTCATAGAAATCACGGTACTAGTTTGATTTGCATTTAATTGGGATTATTGGGCCAATAAAGTGTCAAAATCGCGAACCAGAAAACGTAACAGCTGTATGCCCCGCCCCAGCGGGTCCCCATAGCAATAAAGCCCCGCCCCAATGGGGTCAGTGCTGTCCGGGGGTTTTTTTTTGGTTTCCGAGACTGTTTTGTCCTCCTATAATAAAATAAGCATAACTTCTTTATACAAACTTCGATTAAGGCGATTCAGAATGATTTGGAAAGATAACGAGTAGGTCTACAACTTTTATTCTTTAAGTTTTTCGATTTGAAGTTATTAAGAGGGGTCAAATTGGCCATCTTTGGGACTGATGCATGTTCGAAGGCAATCGGAGGGCGTCAAACATGCACGTACGCAAGTGTAGTGCTCTCGACGATAAAAGATGTTGTTTTAAGTTATAAATCATGAATATTATATGATTTGAATTTCATGTTAATAAACTAAGTTATTGATATGTATAAGATAATGTGAAGGTTCAAGTTAACAAACTAAGTGCGAACTTGAATATTGTGATTGTAAAACTTGATTATGATTGTTTGAAGGATTATACCTATAAGATACGCATATTGTGAATTCATACTCATGTTATGTGGTTAGTTAATAAGTTAACACTAGGAGCCCAGTTGTAAGTTGACTTAAATGAAAAGTTTAACAGTTGAACATAGAAGTTATGAAACTAATTGACATCGTATACATAATGAAATGTGTAGGACGTTGAAGAATTGAATTGTAACTAGATTTGTAGCTTGCGCATGAGGCAAGTATTCTATCCCTAACTTATTATTGTTGATCAAATATTCTAACCTTACTTTTATATTGAGCAAGTTATAGACTTAAATTCTATATCAAGCAAAGTTCTTATTCTTGATTACTCAAGTTCAGAATTTTATATGAGATGTTATGATTCTTTTAAAAGTATCATTTCAGTATACAACACTTATTCGATTGTATACCTTTGAGAAGTTATTATTCAAATTGAATATCATCTATTGATGAATCCTTTAAGACTAGCGAACCCTTATTGATTCAACTAGTCCATAGTTGATGAGCGTTCTAAATTCTAGAACTACTATTGAGTTATCCAAACCAAACTTTATTTGGTGCGAACTCTGATGTCAAACTAAGATGAACAACCCTATTAAAGGGTAATTGATGATGCTTTAAGCATTGAGGTATTGTGCACAGTATCGATACGAAGGGCTGATCTCCTTAGGTACGAGAAGTAAAGTCCATAGTCTTATGACTGTTAAAGGTTAAAGGTTAATATACTTGACCTAGGACATAGTTCAAGGTCTTATGACCCTCAGATGTAATTTAATTCTCGATTATTATTCCTGATTCAAAAGTTGAGCTTTCTATTATTCAAATTTCTTTGATTTCACTCGCATGTTATTATTGTCATATTTTTATATTTGCGGGCATTCGTGTTCACTCTTGCATAATAACATTGCAGCTAAAAATAAAAGATGTGATGAACCTTCTAGTAGCAAGGGCAAAGGAAAAGCTAACAAGTGTTGAAGACTTGTGGTGTTAGTGAAATGTTAAAGTTCAAGACTTATGTATGATAATTTAAGACTTACTTGTTTACGTTTTCGCAGCTGAGATTTGAGGTTAAGTATAACCTGGGATTTAATATGTATTTATTATTTCAGTTATTGTAACCCTATTAAAGGGGGATGATGGATTATTTATCTAATAAATGAATTTCATTATTTATGGGTAGATAGTTATATGATACTTGAACAGTGAACACCAAATCCTGTGGAAATTAAGATGCCAGATTTGGGGGTCTCACAATGATGCTTCACATCTAGAGAATAAAATCAAGTCAATCAGAATGTGGAATAAAATGGAAGTATCAAAAAGCCATCTTTCAAAACATCACTTTCATATCTTGTCTAACAAATGACTTTTTAATAAATCAAACCCTTTGTATATAGGTCCAACGAAGCAAAGCACTACTTTCAAATAAAGCACTTAGGCCCAATTACTGTAAAACACACACACACACACACACAAATTAGGGAATGAAAAGCGCAGTAACCGTGTTTCAAGGAAGTCGGGGGGGTGCCTAACACCTTCCCCCCCCCCCCTTAATCAAGCCCCCGGACTCTATGAAATCTCAGTTTCTAAGATAAATTAAACAGAGTCCAGTAATTGGGCCATAGTACAAAACCTTTCAAAATTTGGTTGAGTTGGTAAAACAATTTCACTCATACCAACTAGCGGCTCTGTCTAATTCGAACCAATAAAATCAAACATTTCAAATCATCGACATTATATGTCGGCCTTTTCCTAAAAATTCACCCTTTAGATCAAACAAAACCAAATAGAAAACATAATGGGTAGAAACAAGAAGGAAAATGGAACCCCAAATTTTCCCGACGTCGACAGGTGGCGACTCCACTGGGGACAGTAGAGGGCTTAAGCCGCTTTTTCAAATTTTCAATTCCCTTCTTGTTTGTATGTGTGTGAAATGACGTATTTACATTGAATGGATATGAATGTCTCTTTTACCACGCTTTATATTAGTGCTTCGCACAATGCCATCATTTTGCATGTAGTGAGACGCGATAAATGTATGTGGTGTGTTCCTCTACCAGGAGGCTAACCCATTAGTGGCTCATTACTAGACTCAAGAGGTGATTAATACCGCGAGGCTCAAGAAAGGCGCCACTCAGATTTGCTCCAATTGAAAAATCAGATTAACTTCCCATCTAGTAGATTGCGATGATCTGGGAACCTTCATGTGAAAAACCCATGAGAGTAACCTTAAGATAGGTCAGCCTCTGTTAAACCAAACGCGAAAGGATGGCTCTTCATACCTTTCCCTTTCAATTCCAAATATTAACTCATTGTCAAATATCAAATCCTGTCATACTGTCCTGTCATAAAAATAACTGATCTTTGTTTTGTAGGAAAACATTAAAGAAACCCCTAAAAACTGACACATTTTATAGCATGGATATTGTTAGTGTCTATCAAGACTAAACTACCTACTCGTCTTGTAGGTAAGATTGGTCCCATTGCCAGATCGAAATTTAAAAAGGCATAAAGCCTATCTAACGACATGGCTGAAAGTGCACAACAAGAATCAAGTTTCGTATCTCGAAAGGAGTTTGAGGGACTTAAGAATCAAATAGTCTGTTGGCTATCCTCCTAAAGGAACAAAGTAAAAGCACTCAGGGCTAGACACGCTCAATCAAATAGAGTAATCCTCACAGGGTGGCAATCAAAGTGCTGACAAAAAAAGGGAAATACAGATACATGAACCTCAATCCAGTGAAAGAACCAACAAAACCCCTGATATCACAAATCTTAGGGAAGATCGAGAAACTGGTGATATCCAAAAGAAAGTCCAACAAATGGAAGAAAGCATCCGGTCAATCAAAGGGACTGGAAACCTTGGAAGTATCACATGTACAGATCTCTACATATTCCCAAAGGCTAGATATCCTGATAAATTCCAAGCCCCATAGTTTGAAAAGTACAATGGGGCAGGCGATCCCTATACGCACCTGAAAGTATACATTGGCGAGCTAGAGTCTTATGTAGAGGATGAAAAGATCAGAATGAAGTTATTCCAAAAAAGTCCAACAGGAGAGGCTAGAACCTGGTATGCCCGACTTGACAATGCCAAAATCCACAACTGGGAAGAGTTAGCCCACGCCTTCCTGAATTAGTACAATTTTCAGTCACGAATGGCAGCAGACCGATACCAAGTGACTAAAGTAAAAAACCAGAGTACTGAGTCTTTTCGTGAATATAGCCAAAGATGGAGATGTATGGCAGCATAGGTCAGTCCGCCTATGTCAGAAACTGAAATGGTGATGACTTTCATAGACATCCAAGAGGCACCTTACTATGAGAGGACCCTAGCAAGAATAGGCAAGCCATTCTCAGAGATGATCAAACACAGAGAAATGGCAGAGATGGGCTTGAAAGCAGCTAAGATTCAAGACCTCACTGCCTTGAAAGCAGTTGCTGAGCATATACAGACTGGCAACTATGCGAGCGATCCCAAGAGGGTACCCAAGAAAGGCGATGAAGATATATCCCTCATTTTACAGGGGAAATCTAGGAGACCCAACCATAGTCCCCCCATTTGGAAGAAGGAAGGCAATCTGTCATTTCAACAACATGCCGTATTCATCCAATGCCATGATAGAAAGAGAAAATTTGAAAGAACAGAAAATTGAGTATTCACTCCACTAAGCGATTCTCTAGAAAACATATTGGAGTTATTAATCAACCAGAAGAAAATTACTGAACTAGGCTCCACCTCTGGATCCAAGAAGCAAAAGATACAATCCAAGCTAGAGATGTGCTTACCACTCAGGTTCTCCGGGACACGATACACAATATTATTGGTCCTTAAAGCATAAAATCCAAATTTTGATCGAAAGCGGCGATGTTGTGGTCCAATAACCTGACCATGCAAATGTCAACACCAACATTCTGATGCAGCATAATACGAAGGGAGTAAACATAATCGGGTTAGGAAGCGTTGAAATGTGTCCAAATCGTAAGTACATCCGAAGGATGGAGGAATACCCCCAAAGGAGCAAAATAAATGTCCTAGAGTGGGAAAATTTAGAGGAAATTATGACAGTAAGTCAAAAATTAGATACACACCAGCATCAAGTAACTGTGCTAGCTAAGCTGATAATGCACCAACATCAGGATACAAGGTAGCTTTTCACTGAACTATCAGAAAGCCAAAAAGAAAAAGAGGTTAGCCAGAATGTAAGCATATCTCTCTCAAAAATAATCCAGCTGACTGAAGAAGATCAAAGTAGGCTGAAAGGGCAGGAAAAGTGGAATGATAAAATTACTAGAAGATCTCGCCAGCGAAAAAATCTCTCGGGGGGATGTGAATTCTCAAAGAAGAAAGATCAAACAACCTCCAAAAAAGACGAAAAATTCACCCCTCTGAACAAATTAAATGAAGAGATGCTACATTGTCTAATAAGAGAAGGAAAGATTATTGAGTTGCTGCCTCC
This sequence comes from Panax stipuleanatus, assembly GCA_020205555.1. Classification (NCBI taxonomy): domain Eukaryota; kingdom Viridiplantae; phylum Streptophyta; class Magnoliopsida; order Apiales; family Araliaceae; genus Panax; species Panax stipuleanatus. The sequence goes on from CM035116.1 coordinate 14,613,674, forward strand.
TGTAAATCCTGAGATGAAAAGTTATGATTCCACCAAGATATGTCTCTACCATTCTAACTCACCTGGACATGCAACTGAAGAATGTTGGTCTCTAAAGCATAAAATCCAAGATCTCATTGAAAATGGAAAGCTGAAGATAGAAGTCCCCATGACCAGAAAAGGCGAAAGGGAAATAAAGAGCTTAAGATGTCCACTCGAGACGGGCTGTTCAAAGGAGGTGACGGGTATGAGCACCAATCCTGGCAGAATACAAGGTGGACTGATCCTAATGCTGGGAGTGACAGAGGAGACAAGAGAGTCCCCTAAGGAAATTCATCCGTCACCATCAAATATCTTGTTGCCCAAAGTCAGCAACCACATTCTTGATTTTACCCTCCTAAATGATGAGGTGGAAATACTGATCCTTCATAGTGAGGAAAAAGCCAAAAAGGAAAGTTCCTTGCGAGAAATTCAACAACAGATCGAGAGAGATTTCATAGTCAAAACCTTTCAAGCCCATGGAAAAGATAAAGGAACAGATGTAGAAAAATGTAATGAAGTTGTCAAGGAAGCCAACCCATCAAAAAATCTAGAGTTCATCCCTTTTTGCGACTAGTTTAGTTTGAGCCTCCTTAAGGGATATGCTGAATCAGGAGACGATCAAGTTATGGCCATGATTGAAGATATTCAAAACCAGGAGCTAACCTCTATCATGAGCCTCGAAGGAAGCATCACCACTGATAACTGGACTATCAGACCTCAGCTAGCTAAGAAGACGTAGATCCAGAGGATAAAGTTGCGAGTTCCAGGAGATATGGGACGGTATCACTTTCTTAGCATTATATATTTTATATTCCATGAAAAAAAAATCATCAAAAAATCGGACAACAAGTTTTTGGCGCCGTTGCCGGGAAATTAATTGGATAACTGTTTGCCAACATTAGTTTCAATCAAATTAGTCTTAATTTAAACATTTTTATTTTGTTTAATTCACTTCATATATTCTCTTCCCAGGTACAATGGATCTCAACGCTTATCCATGGAACTACACAAGGCAAGAGCAACCAAGAGAAATAGGGAATGATGGTGTCGACCCAATTGCTTCACTTTCAGCACAGTTGGAGGTTCTCTAGAGGATGTTGGATACTGTTACATCCCAACAGAGTCGAGAGACGGCAACGGCACCAAAAACTTGTTGTCCAATTTATATGATGACAATTAACATGCAAGTATACGCGATCAACAAGTAATAAAGAGTGAGTAAAGATATCATTCCCACAAGGAATTAACAGATAAACAGTTACCCAAGCACTAGCACATAATTATTTCAGTCTTATTTAAACAAGCGGTAAAGAGGATGAATTTAATGCTAGGCAAGGAATTGAATTTAAACTAAATAACCCTAAAGTGAAATCAGATAATGAAGACAAGAGATTCCAATTTCCCCCTAATGATTCATCTAAATCAATAAACTCCCATTTAGGTCAAATCAATCGTTACACTTTGTTAGCCGAGAACACGAAAGTGAGAGAAGGCCATCTTTCAATGCACCTAATCCATATCACGTGCAATCCACAGATGATAGACGCACATGAACACCCACATTATCTAAACCCCTATATGTCTATGATGTTTACAAATAAGTAGGGTTTAAGGTCAAGTTCTCTATTGACTACAGGCGGCGCTTCGATATATGTCTATCCTAGGCATAAATCATACGTCCAACGTCATGTGAACATACAATCATCCGCTACTACGATTAGATCTAAACCTATATTTCATCTTTCAAGTCCACATAGGTTATCACAGTAATTGGTCGCGAATCAATTAGCAATGCAAGCACGAATCATAATAGAAAATCACATAGCAATAAATAAGACAATCATGGAAGAATATCAAAGTAAACTACTCAAAGGGTTCCATTGGAATCTTAAAATATGATTTAAGTTATATACAACTCAAATATATCATCCACAAGTAGATTATACATTATCCGAATAAAAATTAAATACAAGGAGAGTTAAGAGATAGAAAAAATGCAAATCGTTGTTCTTTCTCCAAGTGTGGATCTTCAATGTTAATCCCTTGCTTCAATCTTTAAAAACTAACTAAACCCTAGAATCAAACTAACTAACTAACACTAATCTATCTCTAATCTACTCCTAATCTAGACAAAATGTAAAGGAAAAGGAAGAGAGGAGGTAGCTAGGGCTTAAGGCCAAAAATTGTATATCCTTTGTCTAAACTGAGCCCCCCTTATATCCCATTCTCAAGCCAAGCCCAGTTCAAGTGAAAAGTCAAATTTGGTCAAGCTGGGGGTTGGCGCGGCTGCGTACACCCAAGCCTTCTTCCTGGCACTGCCAGCGCGACACTGGAAATCTGGAATCTGCAGGCTTTTGCTGGTGCAAGGCTAGTGTCATGTAATCTTCCTTTGTTTTCTTCTGCACCTCTTGCATTCTTGCCTCTTATTAGCCTTCTTGCATCTTCACAGTCCCTTCACGTTGCTCGACTTCATTCCATTAATCATGCAATCAATCCTTTTAGCTTCTTTTGGCAACACTTCATCCTTTTAAGCTCAATATGCGCCACGAGAGTTCCTGAACAAGAAAACTGCAAAACAAAGGAAAAACATATTAAAAGCACAAGATTACTTGAGTGTAAGCAACGAAACAAGCTGGTGACTATCCGAATAAGTGGTTATATAACCACTTATCACCAACCCATCAAGAAATCTAGAGTTCATCCCTTTTTGCGACTAGTTCAGTTTGAGCCTCCTTAAGGGATATGCTGAATTAGGAGACGATCAAGTTATGGTCATGATTGAAGATATTCAGAACCAGGAGGTAACCTCTATCATGAGCCTCGAAGGCAGCATCACCACTGATAACTAGACTATCAGACCTCAGCTAGCCAAGAAGACGTAGATCCAGAGGATAAAGTTGCGAGTTCTAGGAGATATGGGACACTATCGCTTTCTTAGCATTATATATTTTACTTTCCATGAAAAAAAAATCATCAAAAAAATCAAAAAATCAAAGAACCAGTTTCAAGAACTACGTAGACCTGATCTCCTCGTATAGGAGTACGTAGGCAGCCATCTATGGTACGGTCTAACCCCTACAAAAATCACAAAACCCCTTCAATGATTCAACGATCATAAGATACAACTCTTTAATAACTCATTAAACACTCATCAAGCCTAAACTACGAAAGATCTGATCTCTTATCTGTGGGAGTATGTAGACAGCCATCTATGGTGCGGTCAAACCAAACAAAAAAAATCAAAAACCCCTGAAACAAAACAAGAAAATTAAAAACTCCTCAAACGAAGCTCAAACCCAAATAAGCACTTTTCAACTGTTCAAGCTAAGCCTGAACTACGTAAAACCTGATCTCCCCCCATCCCCGGGAGTACATAGGCAGCCATCTATGGTGCGGTCTAACCCTAAAAAGAAAAAACCAAACACTATACCTCTCGATCCAAACCCAAAGACCAGTCTCAAAACACCAAAATCAAACCTGAAAGCCTACACCCAAGAAAAACCCTTAAAATCAGCGACCTAGGTTGAGAAGACCCAACGACACTTCAATGTCATTCCATCAACTCTGGCATAAGTCCCAGAAAGGAAGAGACAGTGATACATCAAGACGACCAGTCACAGGGATGAAATTATAATCATCATAAGATGCAACCTGTTAGCAAATCATCACTCTTGAAGTGCGAGAAGACTTGATCTCCTTTGACCTACAAAAGTATATGGGCTATCGTCATGGCAAAGTCCATCTCATACCCGACGACCTGTTCCCTGAGGAAAAGGCCACAGGTTAAACCTCACAGATGAAACCAAATTTGGTTGAAGCCATCACATCACCAACCAAACTAAGCTCTTACATCTAATTCAGTGGAGTCCGAAGGCCTCTTAACATCAATAATCAAAGTTAAAACAAAAACACCGCGATATATCAAGCATGATCATCGACAAGGATCTTCAAACCCTCAATCTGAAACCTTCATCAAATTAGAAAAAGAAATCATCAAAGCCAATTGTGCCTACAAGTCAAAACGAAGTTTGGGGAAAACCAAATGAAAAAGATCCAATACCTGTCCAATATATGGGTCATGAGATAAAAGACTCTGGCGATCTCGGCATCTTATCAGTCCAGATGACAAGCAAGACTTGGGCAATTTCAAAATCAACAACAACTGATATTGGGACCCTTACAACAAACAAGACTGGGCATTTTCGAAAGCAGCAATATCTCAAACACTGGGGCATTCATCGACCATCCTTAAAAGGAAAATGCACCAGTTAACACCATCGGCATGGTCCATCATCATCAAAGGGTCCCTCATATCATTTCATTGGCGACCCGGTATGATCAATTGGTCTTTTCCAATCATAATTTTTCTTAGAATACAGCGATCCACGGATGAGGTATGACTCTTTCATCTCTTTATGTGCTTTCAATCTCCATTCACATGCATTATCAATAATATACATGTTAAGTATAGATAAATCGTGCATTAGAATCTTAGAAAAAGGTTTTAAAAAGAGATTTTGTTTAACTTGTTATGAATTGGATTAATTCCGATAAGCATCCGTGGAGCAAGAATCAAAGGAACGATCAGAAAATTAATTTTTTTAAAAAAATTCTAGTTCAAAGTGCTTTTTGGAGTAAAATTGACCTCATATGCGTGTCTGCACTTTGCAGTTATCTTGACTCTTAGTTGTGGGGTATGAAGCTATGGCAATAGCAATGACAATTAATGAAAAGATAAAAAATAAGTAGCCAACCTAATGTCTCAAACCGTGACCTAGGTTACTCTAGTAATTAAGCCTGAGGGGTGTCTTCACACCTGGTGCCATAAAGCCGTCTGGTTTGGGAGTCACCGGCCCAACACTCGCTACATGGGTAATTTAGTGCCTAAGAAAACGAGCATTAAAGAAGGAGATGACGAGACCTGAGTAGATCCGAATTGTAGTCTAGGTTACTCGAGTAATTAAGCCCGAGGGGTGTCTTTACACTTGGTGCCCTAAAGCCGTCTGGTTTGGGAGTTACCGGCCCAACACTCGCTACATGGGTGACTTAGAGCCTAAGAAAACAAATCTTTCATAAGCTCAGGCAAGGAGAAATAGAGTAGACCGCTTGACTTATCTCAAAGTGTAGTCTTTATTACTCGAGCCAGTAAACCCGAAGGGGTGTTTTAACACCTAGTGCCCTAAAGTCGACTGGTTTGGGAGTCATTGGTCCAAAATTCGTTAAATGGGTAACTCTGAATAGCCTAAAATAACGAGACAAGTTAAGCGAGAGAAAAAGAAAAAAGAAAATTTAGAATCTTGGGAATAAGATCATCTAAAGTCATAGAAGAGAAACCCCTGCTAAGGGTTACGTCACTCATAGTGCACATGTCATATGAAGTCAATTCTGCAAAGAGCATTGCCTAGAGCGAAAATGAAATATCTTACCCGTGCACAATGACCATGGATGCTTAAATGTTTTCTTACAATGTCATAACTTGTTAAATGAAAATTTAGATTTCCTTAGGAAAAATTCATTTTCATACTCAATTTCAAAATCTGTAGCGATAAGATCAAAGCTCAGTGAATACCAACATTCAATTTCAAAAAATTTAACTTAAAATGCATCATTCACGAGATTATACTAGCTCTGATGGCCCAAGCCTTCAAGATTTTGTGCATTATGTTATTTGTTTGATGTGCAGGATATTGCTCAATCTTGACTTGGTCAACAGAGAGTTTCTTATATGAATCCTGAATAACAACGTGCGAAAGGGCTGGGACATTTTTCGATTGCAAGAAATGGAAGTGATCTAAGGCGAGATTAAACTTCTCATCAAAAGAAAAGGGAGAACTCATGAAAAAAATCACGATGACATAAGCTTGCCCTGACAAAAGAAAGGAAAAATTCTCAAGAGAGTCCTTAACTCCAAAAATAGATGCCCGATGACAAAAGGTCTAGCAAATGAAATCTACATCATCAAACATGTCAACCTGTGCAAAGTCCTCAGAAGTCGGAGCCTTTACAACGAAGTTCAAATCTGGGCAGGGAAAGAACGGGCCATATCCACCCGGACGTCAGCAACACCTGAGCCATCAGTCTAGCCAGTATCTAATCCAGTAGGGTCACAAGTAAAGAGCTCGCCCTTTTTCATAATCAATAATTAAACCGTTAGCATCCATCCAGCATAGCATTGGGGAAGGATCTGGTGATGTAAGCTGTTGAACACTACTTCAGCGAAGATATCGGGATATCTTCTAGTAAAGCCATCAGTGTCTGGACCGCCAGAGGGACCGGCACCAGATCCGTATCTAGAAGAAAAAAACAATCTCTAAGGGATCCCCACCAAGATGTCGTATGAAAGGTAAACATCTGAATCTGGCACGCGAATGCCAAAAGAATCCATACAGGAGTTAGAGCTGCTAAGCCTATCAAAATCCATGCCTGAAACGAAACTCCAAATTGCCTCAGAAAGGGTGAGGTATATTTCTACATCTAGTCAATTTAATTAAGTATGCGCATCAACCTAAGATAATATACTCCTAAGGATAAATTTAGATCATCACATCAAGCATGGTCCGCACATGTGCAACCGCTCTATATCAGCACACATCTCCAAAAAAAAATTAACATGCATCCCCAGTTGAGTTAAACATGCATGCACACTAAATGTCCAGACTCGAGAAAATTTCACCGTTGTTAACTACCAGCAGGGTAGACACCATTGTCAACTACTAGCAGGGTAGGCACCGTTGTTAACTATTAGCAGGGTAGGCACCGTTGTTAACTACCAGCAGCTGTTGTCAACTTCCAGCAGGGTAGGCACCGTTGTCAACTTCCAGCAAGGTAGGCACCGTTGCCAACTACCAGCAAGGTAGGCACCATTATTAACTACCAGCAAGGTAGACACCGTTATAAACTACTAACAGGGCAGGCACCGTTGTCAACTACCAGCAGCGTAGGCACCGTTGTAAACTACCAGCGTAGACATCGGGAAGGTCTGATGATTTCAAAACATCATCCCCAGCAGAGAAAATATATCAGTTTATCTTCATCAAATAAGCATCGACAACACTGAAAAAAATAAAATCGATCAACACCAACACATGCATCAACAGTACTGATGAAAGATAACCATTGGAATCAGCCCCAACATAGGCATTAGCAATAACCGATAATGGTAAAGCAATTTGCAAAGTGCGATGTGTGATATGCGAGTGCAATGTGCGAGGTGCGAATTGCGATGTGCGTAAAGGCAATTTGTGAATTGCGATGTGCGAAAATGCGATTTGAGAAATGCGATGTGCGAAGTACGAAATACGATTTTTACGAAGTGCAAAGTGGGATTTGCGAAGTGCGATTTGCAAAAACGTTTTATCATTCATTCATTGCATTGCATTATTAGATTTATCTTGTCATATTTCAAGTGTCTAGTAATCTTTATCATGTTCATTCCATTACATTGCATAAATATGATAAAGAGGGGCATCTGTAGACACTCAGAATTTTGCTTCCCTTGTACTAACTATGAAGGAAGGCAAAAGTGTCTTTTCACACTCCAGAGATAGCGCTGGAGGATTACATCATCAAACCGGACCCCCAGAAATAGCCTTGGGAAATCATCAAACTAGACCCCCGGCGATAACACTGGGAAATCATCAAACCAGACCCCCGAAGATAGCCCCGGGAAGTCATCAAACTAGACCCCAAAAGATAGCTCCGGGAAACCATCAAACCAGACCCCCGGCAACAGCACCGAGAAATCATCAAACCAAACCCCTGGAGATAGCCTCGGGAAGTAATCAAACCAGACCCCCGGAGATAGCCCTGGGAAATTATTAAACCAGACTTTCGGCGACAGCACCAGGACATCAAATCAACCTCCTGAGACAACCCCAAAGCATAAAATCAATCCCTAGAAATAACCCTGAGGAAAAACTGAATCGGTTGTGATCAAACCTCGGAAATAACCCTGAGAAACAGCCAAAAGCCCCGTCAACCTTGGAGACCACCTCCGGATGGGCAAAGCGGTTATTTTGATAAGTCAACTTCAACAATCTCAAAATAGCTGCAAATAGGGTTATAAAGAGCCATTGCAGTATTTTCGAGTGCAAACTACGCAAAACAGCTCAACTGACTACCTACGAAGACCCGAAGATACCATTTTGGTCACGGACCCATCTTCTCGGATTCAGAAAAGAGCAAGACCTATGTCATTTCTTAGCTCTCGGAGAGAGCTTTCCGGAATGGTATGGCACATCTCCATCGGATTCCCGGATTGCAAGTTACAAGCGCTGCTCGTCGATTGAGATTGCATGTACTTTGTGGTAGGGCCCACTTAAGGACTTCCGCATGTACACTCGCGGAATCCAAAGGTATACTCGCGAAATCTGTGACTTTATAAACAAGCTCCCCACCAACTTGTGGAAGAAGAAGAAAAAAAGAGAGAAAATAGAGGGATTTCGAGACTGAAATCGCTCGATTCTTGTTTCAAAACTTGTAAACCCTACGTGTAAGCTTTCATATACTCATCTATTGCAACATATCAAGATTTAATCGTTGGAAATCGAGTCTAAGGGCGTTTAAAGCCGTTCGATAACCATTCTCGTGCAAGGCCGTAAGGTTTCTTTCAAATTCATTTTTTCTCGCTAATATACATATATATGAGTAATATATATGTATATTAGTTAGTTTTACTATTTAAATATCAATATTTAGCTTTTATTTGTGTTATTATATATATATATATATAATAGTTAAGCCTTGATTGCAAATTCGTGGCTTTTTACTCCTTTATTATATATATATATATATATATATATATATATATTAAAGCAATAAAAGCTATGAATTTGCAATCCAGACAAACTGAACGGTATATATATATATATATATATATATATATATATATATATATATATATATATATATATATATATATATATATATATATTGTTCAGTTTGCCTGGATCACATATATGTGGTTTTTTCTTGCTTTATTATATATATAAATAATATATATAGTTAATCTTTACATAATTGTTTATATATATATATATATATATATAAGTTTTATTGCTTTATTATATATATTTAGTTAATCATTGTGATTAAATATCAATTGTAAGCGTCTATATGATGTAAATCTGTAATATTTAACGTGTGTTGACTAGATTTATATAAATCTAGCCATATGTTGCTTTTAACCGATTCAAAAGTTAGGAAACTAGAAACTTTTAAGCTAGAATGACTAATATTTATTTAAATCTAGTTTTCTTTCTAGTTTGTAAATTTTTAGCGACCACGTGACCCTAGATTTGTATCTAGAGGAAATTGGAAGCTATGAGCTACGCGCGTACGAAGATTTGACCGTTGAATCTTTTGTTTAGCGACGTCTAGTATAGTTTTACTGTTTATTGCGATATATTCATTATGCAGGCTGTGTAACAGATGAGAATTTTTTTTTTGTGATTCTGAGGACCGAATCCTTTTAAGGAGGGAAGATTGTAACGAATGAGAATTTTATATTAATTTTTAATATTTATTGATTAAATAAATATTTTAATTAATTTATTTATTGAGCAAAATAAATAAGTTATGTGATTGTTGTAGAGTAATTTAATTAAGTGTAATATATTAATTAAGTGAATATTTAATATTTAATTTAATTAATGTATAATGATTTTATGGTATGGTTCTAATTGAATTGAGATAATTAAATTAGATGAAGTTTATGTGGTAGTTGTTACATGGAATTATGATTAGCGAGTAATTATAATTGTGATGTGATAATTTTTATGTAATTAATTGATGTTAGCTTTTAATTAATTAAATTAGAATGTTCAGATATAATTAATTACAGTGTAACATTAAAAATATGTGTTAAAGGATTTATTAAAGGATTAAAAAGAGTTTTTAAAATCGTTTTGCCAAACAAGGCCATTGCACCTATTTTAAATTCGTTTTGCCAAACGGGGCCTTAACTACTAATGTGACACCACCAAATTCGGGTACTTTGTTTTTACTTGATTTAGTGTTCACTTTCTAATTAAAACATACATCTACCTAATAATAAAGAATTAAAAAATAAATTACAACCTTCAGAAATACTTAAATAAAATCTTCCTTGAAAAAAAGGATTACAACTTGTCCAAAATAAAATCTCAGGGTTATCTAGACCTTGACATCAATCAAATAAGTGCGAAAATAAAATATCATTAACTAAGTCTTATTACAATCAGATATTGAAGACAACAAGTCTTCACTTGCTCAGCTTTCCTTTTCCTTTACTTGTTAACGGTACGTCAACATTCTTGGCTTCAACTGCAAGGGATTGTAAAATATGCAAGAGTGAGCAAACAAAAGCTCACTTGAAATACAACAGTGATATGACATAACTGAATAACTTCGAAAGGTTTGAATGACTTTACTTTCATCAAAATAAAGAATTGAATAATAATTCTTTCATCATTTTCAAAGTTCAAAAATAGAATTTATTTGAGGGTCATACGACCTTGAACTATGTCCTAGGTTATAAATATTTCTATTTAAAACCTTTAACAGTCATTGAGACTATGGACCTTTAACTCGTACTTAGGGGGATCAGCCCTTCGTACCATGTATTGTGCACAACCATCTTAACGCTTTCGCATAAATGTCCCCTAATAAATAGGGTTGTTCATTCTCAGTATTTGAATACAAGTCCGTACCAAATAAAGTTTGGTTTGGATAGATAAAGGAACTTTGGAGTTTCAACTATCATCAACTAAGGAGTAGTTGAATCGACTCACAATACTCTAACAGTACGATAATATAAGAATTATGAACCAAATGTAAGATACAACAATAGGTTTCATAATAACTAGGCATGCTTTGAAAATAACTTAAAGCATTCAATAGATCAAGTAGATCTTGCTTGAACAACTAAGTCAAGATCACATTACTTAAATAATACTTCAATACTTATGCTTTACGAATATTTGAATACAGTATAACTTGTACAATACATAACAAGTTAAGAAACGGAAATGAACTTTCATGATATATTGAGCAATGGTTAGAGAACTTGAACAATAAAAAGATATAATGATAAAGCTTGCATAGCGTACAAGAATGGTTTAAAAAGCTTTCACAATATAAATAACATGTTTAGAGATAGGAAACTTGCTTAACGTAAAAGAATAAGGACTAGAGAACTTGCCTCAAGCGCAAGCTACACTTTAATAATTACAATCACTTCCACAATTACCCTACAATTACATTACCTTTAAAACGTCTATTAGTACTTAACTATAACGTTTAAACCGTTAAACTTCATACTCAAGTCCAACCTAACAACATGATTACGACGCACGTCGATACTAATATACATACGTGAGGCTAAACTCACAATCAAGCACCTCGTACACGTATAGCACTTTTACTATCATATTGCATCTTACGGTAATAATATCCAAGCACACATATAATATAACAACATAAAACTTCAATCTATCTTAAACAAATCAAAAGTATGTTATCTCATTACCTATTACACTTAACAAGTCATAAAAATAAGTTAGCTAAAACAAACGCGACATAAAAACTTAACGAAGGGAAAACAAAATTCCTGGACAGCATGGTGCCCAGCTAGGGCGGGGACCACTGCTGTGGGAACCCCCCAGCTCGTAAACGGCAGAGAAATTAGCCAATTTGGCTTATTTCTCCACACCAAAATTCGATTTTTCTCACCAAGATGAACATGAAACTTGGTAACAATAAAATTTTGGACTCTTTAACATGATTATAACATATAAAATCCTTACAACACATAATCAAAACTAAGTTTTCATGATTTTTGAAGAAAACTACAATATCAAGCGTTCTTGACAAAAATTGCTATTACGAATTCGTTTTTCAATCAATTCATGTAATTCCAATTGCAATAACTCTAATTCTTAACATATTAACATAACCCATGATCAATTTAAACAATAATCCATAATCAAACATCAATTTGATAGTTTCAAAGGCTATTCTTTCAAAATTAGTTTACAGTAAATCATTATGAACATAATTTCTTCTTGTTTATCGAAATTACATGGATTAAATTGTTAAAACAACTATATAACTCATATAATAAAATCAATATATATATACATCATATATATACATCATGATCACATAATTTATACAAAAGGCGTTTACAAAGAAGTTCTTTTATGAAGAAACATGGAATATGTAAAACACAAAATAGAGAAGATTTAAGCATGGAGATTATACCCTTTTCTAGCTTGGATAGGAGAAGAGATGGAGATGATGATGGTGTATTGTTCTTCTCTTGCTTTCTCAAAGCTTCTTCTTCTTCTTCTCTCTCTTCTTCCTCTTCTTCTTTTCTGAGTATACTCTCTAACTTTCTCTGTTTTCTTTCTTTCTTTCTTTCTTTGTTTTCTAAAACTAACGTAACTTTTATCTAACGTATACTATATAATATACATATACATATATAATATATATATGTAACTTATATTATTAATATAGCTAATAAGTATAATACAACTTACTATATTAACTACTACAAATTATACAAATTACAAAACCTTGACACTACAAAAAAATGGACATTTGGCAATAATTTTTCGGATAACGACTTATAAAGTCGTTGCCAAAAATGCATGTTTAGCAACAAAATTTGTCATTCGTTGCAATATGTAAAAGGCTTTCATTTTTTGTAACGAAATTCATTGGTCGTTGCAAAATTTCGTTGCCAAATCGTTGGAAAAAAAAACGCCCCGCCTATTTACATTTTTTGTTGCTGATGAGATTTCTCCTCATTATCGGCAACGAATTTTTTTTTGTTGCTATATTTCATTGCCTAATATGGGTTACATTCATTGTCAATAATTTTTTTTTGTTGCTTATTTTATACATTATTTTGCAACAACTATTAAATTGTTGCCCAAAATTAAGATAAATCCAATAAATACGTTTCAGCCTCTTCTTTTTTTCCCTAAAACGCATCACTTTGTATTTTAAAATTAGTTAAATCCCAATACAGTAGCTTCAAATTCCAGTCCATAATTCGTATCACTTGCACTAATTGTTCTTCCTTTGTTTTTCTTTCTCCGTACTCTAGACTACTAGGTTAAATCATGGGAGCTGTCGTTTACACTCCTAAATTAACCTCACTTTCACTTCACGAATTTAAATAATTAGCACAGTAGTAAGCAAGGATCGATCCCACAGAGAGTAAGTTTGTTTTAGATTTATTCTACTATTTTAACAAAAAATAAAGATGGGGGATTTTTGAAATTGTTTTAAACTAAGAAAAATAGAATTTAAATAAAGAGATTAACCAAATATGTAAAAACTTCAGTTCTGTAGTTCAGTTTCACCAAGCACAGCAATCAATTAATCAAGTTATTATTCTTTACCATTCAATGAAACTATTAACCCTAGATAACAATAAGCTCTGCTATCCGAAATTCTCCTTAGATATTCACTGTATGAAACAAGCTCTTCACCAGATTCAACTAGCATATAACCTAGAACAAGCTCTCTAGATTTAATATGATAGAAGCATTAAGAAATAGAGAATTAGGCTAATCCAAGCAACAAACACATAAGCTCGATTTGTTTAACTTATTTTCTGATAATCTTAGCAATACCCAAAAGCTTGTCCACAATTAGTATCACTAATTTACTACTTGTGATGAAGACAGATATCAATTACATGTAATACCAATCTTAATATAGCATATGATAATGATTAAATTAACTCAATTGTCCATATCAAATTAATTAGATCAATTAGTATGCAATCAATGAAAACAGATTATCAGAAGAAATTTCATACAAGAAGGAATAAATAATAATACTCAATTAATTAATTACTTGTAACAAGGTTCCACCTCCCTTTAGAACTGAATAAAGAAACTAGCCTGACATGCTCCAAGTCTGCACTTCAATGAGGTATGATACTTGATAGAAGATTGAATGAATAAAATCTTAACTATCATCCTCTATTTTATAGTGCTAGACAAGGGCCTAAATCCTATAAGAACTAGGAATCCAAATCCTAAAATGAATTACAATTATAACTAGTCTCCATAAAGAAATAGAATCTAATAAGGAAATAAAATCTCAGTCCAAAGAAGTCCTAATTCTAATAGTAATATCAATCCAATTCCATGTAGGAATCTCCAAATATTGAGAAAGTCAACTGCTGGTCAAACTCCTCTTCAATTCAACTCCAAATCAACTTGTTTCCATCCTTTTAGCTTTAATTCACCTGAAAATAATAAACAACTTATTAAGCTCATATACACATGAAACATGTAATAAAACCAAATGTAAAGGAATAAAAAATCATGAATATTGTGTACTTATCAAATCACATTCACCACTTGTATCAATCTTCATAACATATAACATAGGGTATCAAAAGATGCAAAATTAGTCGAGTCAAGAACAACCTAAGTATGAAGATTGGAAATGAAACCCAACAATCAATAAATCAATGGAAACTATTACCAGTCAATTTGTCAAATTTCCAAAATAACTAGTACAAGCAGAGAAAAATTAAATTTTTCAACAGAAAAAGTTAATGTAAACAAAAATATAAAAGTAGTTCTAAGGAATAAACAAAACAACTTACGAAATCCAATAATAGGCATCTAAAAATGCTCATTGCAATCTACAGAAATTATCTCAATATAGAAGGTAAGAAACCCAATTTGAAAACATAACTATTTAAAGAGTGAAGTTGCAGATTCACTCCAAGAAAAGTGGAAAGCTAATAAGTAATGTTAGTAACAGTAAGTGACAATATATATATTTACAAAGGGCTGAATGACACTTTTGTTCCCTCAAGTTGCCACCCACTTTCAATGTCTTTCCTAAAGTTTATTTTTCGTCAATTAGATCCTTAAAGTATCATTTTTTGGCGTTTTCGTTCCTTTTACCCGATTTGACCCCAACTCGACACATTTTTGAACAAATTTTGACCCAATCCGACCCAGTTTGACCTAGCCCTAATTTTTAATATTTTTAAATAAAATAAATGTTTTTAATATTTTTAAATAAATTATTATTTTAAAAATGATTTTAAAATAATAATTATTTTTAATATTTGAAAATAAAATAATAATATCAAAAATAGTTATTTTTCATAATTTAAAATAAAATATTATTTTAAAAATAAAAATTATATTAAATATTTTAAAATAAAAAATTATTTAAAAAATTATTTTTTTTAATATTTTCAAAGAAAATATTATTTTTTTAAAAAAAATCGAATCATAATTGAATTTAATATTTTAAAATAAAATATTTTTTTAAAAATAATTTGAAAATAATAATTATTTTTAATATTATAAAATAAAATATTCTTTTTTAAAAAATTACAAAATAATTATTTTTTAAAAAATAGTTATTTTTCATATTTTAGAATAATATATCATTTTAAAAATAATAATTTATTTAAAATATTTATTTTATTTAAAAATATTTAAAATTATGGTTGGATCGAACTGGGTCGGGTTAGGTCAAAATGGGTCAGGTTGGGGTCAAATCGGATAAAAGGAACGAAAACACCAAAAAAATTAATTTAAGGACCTAATTGACGAAAAATGAACTTTAGAGACGACATTGAAAGTGGGTGACAATTTGAGCGGACAAAAGTGTCATTCAACCATTTTTTATATTTTTAAATAAAATATTTTTTAAAAAAATTTAAAATAATTATTACTTTAAGGAAAAAATTTTAGAAACTTTTATTTTTTCAAATAAAAGTGTAAAGTTTCATAAAATATAGATTTAAAAAAGCATAAAGTTTAATTTTTTTTTTAATTCTTACTTATTTTTATGAAAATATACACATCTTTTCAAAAATAAAAAATTTCTAATTTTGTTTTATGAAAAAAAAGTTTTTGTTATTTTATTTTTTTGAATCTATATTTTTTTCAAATAAAGTTTTATTGTTTTTTATTATTTTTTGAATCTATATTTTATAAAACTTTACTAATTTTCTTAAAAATGAAAAAATTCTAAATTTTTTTCCTAATAATAATAATTTTTTTAATTTTTTTTTTAAAAAAGTAATCATTTTTTTTAAAAAAAGTAATCAATTTATTTATTTATTTTTTACTATTTTTTGTATTCTAAATTTTTAGTTTTTGTTTTTAAAAATTCTAATATTAAGAATGCATATAATAATTGTAAAGACATAAACTTTTTTTTCTAAAAATAATTTTTTAAATAAAAAATGAAAAAAAATTCTACTTTTTTTTGAATGTAAAGTTTTATTTTCGTATTTAACTTTTTTGAATCTATATTTTAAGAAACTTTACTAATTTTATGAAAAAATAAAAGTTTCTAATATTTTTTCTTGAATATAATAGTTATTTTTTAAAATATTTAAAATAATATTTTAAAATATAAAATAATATATTATAATTAAAATAATTTTAAAATAATAATTATATTTTAAAATAAATTTAAAACTTTTTAGTTTTTTTAAAAATTAATTAGTGAAATTGGGGTTGAATCAAACTGTGTCGGGTTGGGTTAAAATTTGGTCAAAATGGGTAGGGTTGAGATCAAATCCGGTAAAAGGAACGAAAATACCAAAAAAAATTGGCAAAAATTGAACTTTATGGACGACTTTAAAAGTGAGTGGCAACTTAGAGGGACAGAAGTGTCATTCAGCCCAAAATAAATACTCAAATTTAAGTTTTTTGGTATTGATATTGATATTTGTAAATTAAAAAAAATTAATACTTGAAATAAATAAATAAATTTACATTATAATTTGAATTTTAGGATGCCATAAATTAACTAAGAACAAATTTAAAGAAAAAAAATTGTAGGACAAAGAAGTGATATTCTAGTATTTGTGATCTATTCCACAAAAGAGTACTATATAAAAAAAATTCATAATCAATTTTCAAAATTCTATAATTCCAATTATTGTAAATTTATTTGATTTTAAATAATGTAATATTTAGTATTGTAAATAACATAAAATAATTATTTAAAATCACATTTTTATTTTCAACAATTAAATAAAATTACATTATAATTTGAATTTTAGAATCTCATAAATTAACAGAAACATACTCAATGAAACCTCTCTTTTTTTTGGAACGAAGGAGTAACATTTTAGTATTCTCCATAATTAATATTGTATTATCTATCATTATTTATTTTATTAAGCACATAGATATATTTATTTATTAAACACAGAATTATCAAACACAGATCATGTAAAAGTATTTCCTTGTTTTAGTTCAAACATATGAAATAAGAAACTTTAATTAAAAAAATCATTAATTATTGTATTTATTTTCTACGTTCACACTCGTTATTTTATTTATTAATATTTTACACCATTATACAATTATTCATAAACTCTATAAATAATTATGAATCCTTTTTAATAAAAAGAGTTCCAATAATAAAATTTGCGAATATTAAAATGAGAATGCATATCCCTAAAAATAGTAAATTATATTAATCTAATAGATTGATACAATAAAAATTATGATGACAAACTTTAGTATATCGTATTATTCTGTGTAATTAGCACTACCAAGAAAATGAGAATATTCTAGCCATCGGATAATGAAAAGAAAAAAAAGCAATGATAATATAGTTTTATTGAGTTTATTTTGAAAAATATTTCCTTTAAAAATACTAAAATATTACTCATCCGTTCTACAAAAAGAGTTTTATTGAATTTGTTCTTTGTTAATTTATGACATCCTAAATTTTAAATTTTAAATGCAAATTTATATATTTATCTAAACAACAATTTTATTTTTAATTTTCTTCCTAAGTTTTTAGAAATATCAACTACATTATTTATTAAAATTAAATAAACTTAGAATATTTTTGAAAAAAATAAGGTTTTTAGGCCCGAATCAATCATCAAACCGAAAAGGTACTGAGTGGATGGGTCACATGTCTAACCAGTGGTCGAACCGTTATTCACCCAGATACGTCATTAATATACAAAAATATATATTATTAGTAATTAATAAAATTTTAAAAAATCTCCTTTTTTTAAGAACTAAAACATAATAAATTTGAGTTACAATATTACTAAAAATTGTTAATTTTAATATTAAAAAAAATTGATGCAAAAAATAATAATAAAAATTGGGTCACTGGATCAATTAACCGGTTTTAATGGTTGAACCTCCAATTCGTTCGGTGGGTCAACCGATTTTTGACAAAAAATAATTTTTTTTTGTTTAAACCGAATCGGAGTGCTGACCGATTCTAATTTTTACGAGTCCGGGTTTTAAAACCATGTTGAAAAACAAGCGGCAAGCAGCTAGGAGGGAAAACAGAAGTTACGTAAGGCCATGTTTGGCAAACCATATTATTTTTAAAAATAAATTCTTTTATTAACTAAGGCCATGTTTGGTAAAATAAGTTAAAAATTCTTTTCAATTCTTTTAATAAATTTTTTAATCCATAGATTAAATGCTACACTTATTTAATTAAATTCCAACCTTTTAATTTAATTAAATAAAAACTAACATTCATTAATTAATTAAAAATGCATACAATACTCAATTGTCACACTTGCAATTCTCTTATTAAACATAATTCATGTAACAATTAGTACTTTATTAGACACACTTAGCACATAATATTATTCTAATTTAATTATTCTTATTTAAATTAGAATTATGAAATACCATTTCTTTCATATCAATTTAATAAATTCTATTGCACTTAATTGAATTATCCACAACAATCACACACTTTATAAATTACATAATTTATTTATTTAGCTCAATAAATAAATTCAATAAAAATATTTATTTAATTCAATAAATATTTATGATTAATATATAAAATTCTCATTCGTTACAACTAAAAACCTGTTTTTAAAAATAAACTGTTTTTGCCAAAGAAAGCCTTAAGGCTTTTGAATTTTAAAAAAATAAAATTGATAATTAATTGACAATTAATATATGATATAATTATATGTATTAAATTGTCAGTTATATATTGTATAGTTATATGTATTATATGTATAATATATGTATTATATTATACGTTAGTTAAAGAGTTAATCAGTTAGAACAAAGAAGAACAAAACAGAGAAAGAAAAGAGAGAAGAAGAAGAGAGAAGAAGAAGAAGAGAAAGGAAGAGTTTGAGAAAGCAAAGCATCAACACCATCATCATCATCCTCTTCCCAACACTAAGCTTAAGGGTATAAACCTAAACCTTGTAGTTTAGGAATTTTGTCTTTATGTTCTTCAATTTTTATTCTCTATATGTTTGATTTAACATGAAATTTATGTATATATATATATATATATATATATATATATAACGTGTTCATAAATGGTTTATATATGAGTTGTATGATGATTGTAGTGGGTTAATTCATGTAAACATAATGAACATGGTGAAATCATGTTCATCACAAGTTATAGAGAATTGGTTTTTTAAATAGTCTTTTAAATTATCAAAATTCATGTTTGATTGTTAATTTTTGTTTAAATTGATCATATATTATGATAATATGTTAAGAAATAAAGTTAATACAATTTGAATTACGTGATTTGATTTAAAAACAAACTCACAATATCAATTTTCGTCAAGAACGCTTAACAATGGTGTTTTCTTCAAAATCATGAAAATTTGTGTTTTGATTATGTGTTATAGAGTTTATGTATGTTCAAATCATGTTAGAAGTTTAGGATTTTGTTTTCATAAAGTTTCATATACATTATGATAGTTAAAATCAGACTTTGGTGCGAAGAAATAAGCCAAATTAGCTTATTTCTCTGCACAGTCGCCAGTCGGGGGGGCCCACCCCAGTGGGCATTTTGCCTAGAGAACCCCGCCCCAGTGGGGCTACTTACTGTTCGGGAATGTTAGTTTGTGTTCTGTGAAGTTTTTGTGCGGTACATGTTAGCTAACTTAATGTGATGACATGTTAAGGGTATTAGACAATAAGATAACATATTTTTAATATGTTTAAGATAATTTGAAGTCTTATATTAATATGTTAAGTGTGTACTTGGATATTATTATCATAGGGTACGATATGATAGTTAAAGTACGCATAGGATTAGACTCACGTATGTGGATAGTTAGCGACTTAAGTTGTAAACCATGTTACTAAGTTGAACTTAAGTAAGAAGTTCAACGGTTAAACGTAATGGTTAGTAACTAATTGGTATTATGAACGTAATGTATTGTGTAGGACGATTGAGAAAGTGATTGTATATTGTAAAGTGCAGCTTGCGCTTGAAGCAAGTTTCCTAAACTTTCTTTTACATTATGCAAGTTCTCTAATCCTTACTCTTTATATTATGCAAGTTTTTCCTATTCTTAACTTGTTAATTATTGTGCGAGTTATTTTGTATTCTAATATTCATAATGAACAAGTATTAAAGTTATTGTTGAAGTAATGCGATCTTGACTTATTTGTTCAAGCAAGATCTATTTAATCGTTCAAATGCTTTAAGTTATTTCTAAAGCATGCCTAATTAATATGAAGTCTATTGTTATGACTTATACTTGGTTCATAATTCTTATATTATTGAACTCTTAATTATTGTGAGTTGATTCCACTACTCCTTAGTTGATGGTAGTTGAACTCCAAATTTCCTTGTAAGCTTATCCAAACTAAACTTTCTTTGGTGCGGACTTGTAATCAAATCTTGAGAAGAACAACCCTATTTATTAGGGGGGTTACTACGCGAAAGCGTTAAGATATTTGTGCACAATACATGGTACGAAGGGTTGATCTCCCTAAGTACGAGTTAAGAGTCCATAGTCTAAACGACTGTTAAAGATTTTAAATAGAAATGTTTATAACCTAGGACATAGTTCAAGGTCTTATGACCCTCAGATGATTTCAATATTCAAAATTCTAAATGATGATTCAATTCTTTATTATTGATGAAAGAAATGTTATTCAAATCTCTTGAAGCTATTTAGTTATGTCATTATTATTGTTATATTCCAAGTGAGCTTTTGTTTGCTCACTCTTGCAATTAAATAACCATTGCAGCTAAAGTCAAGAACGTTGACGTACCACCGTCAACGAGTAAGGGGAAAGGCAAGATAAACAAGTAAAGACTTGTTTTATTTGTTGATTATGAATTGTAATAAGACTTGATAATGTTAAGTTATTTTTCCGCATTAATTGTTTATGTTATGGTTAGCAAACCCTGGGATTTATTTTCAATTAAGTTGTAATCATTTTATAAGGAAGATTTTTATTTAAGGATAAGGTTGTAATTTATCTTGTATTCCTTATTATTGGACAGTAGATGTATGTTTTATTTAGATAATGAACACCAAATCGTGCGAAAATGACGTACCCGAATTTGGGGGTGTCACAAGCTATGTATTTGATATTCTGTGAAGCCTAGGAGCTACAGGATCTACGATTCAATTCATTGATCTAGATTCGGTTCCAATAATGGACCTGGTTGAGTTGTATCGCCAGCTTGCAAATTTTGTAAATGTAAATATAGGACCTTAAAACGGTTATTTTGATTTAATATCCCCGTAATAATAGAAATCCTATGTGTGGTGTCCGGGTAAACTTTGATGGCTTTTATGCCCATAAGAGGCCCGACATTTATATATATTATTTTGTCGAGGATGCTTCGCATCCCGAGAATAAAATCAAGTCAAGCCGAATGTGGAATAAAATGAAAGTATCAAAAGGCTTCAATTTTTATATGAGCGAAAGGGTTTGAAAATCACCTTTCAAAACATCACTTTCATATCTTGTCTAAAAAAAGACTTTTTAGTAAATCAAACCATTCGTATATAGGTCTAATGGAGCAAAACACTACTTTCAAATATAGCACTTAGGCCCAACTATTGTAATACACACACACATACACACAAATTAGGGAATAAAAAACACGATAACCGTGTGTCACGAAAGTCGGGGGGTGCCTAACACCTCCCCCCCCCCCTAATCAAGCCCCCAAAATCTATGAAATCTCGATTTCCAAGAGCAATTAAACAGAGTTCAGTAATTGGGTCATATTGCAAAACCTTTCAAAACTCGGTTGAGTTGGTACAACCATTTCACTCATACCAACTGGCAGCTCTGTCTAATTCGGACCTATAAAATCAAACTTTTCAAATCTTCAACATTATATGTCGGCCTTTTCCTAAAAATTCACCCTTCAGATTAAACAAAACCAAATAGAAAACATAAAGGGTAGAAACACTTAGGAAAAGGGAACCCAAAATTTTCCCAACGTCGACACCTAGATTTTTATCTAGAGGGAACCGGAAGCTATGAGCTACTCGCGTACGGAGATTTGACTGATGAATCTTTCATTTAGCGATGTCTAGTATAGTTTTACATTTTATTGCAGTAAATTCATTATGCAAGCTGTTTATTTGATTTTCTATTAGCCTAGGAGCTACAAGATCTACGATTCAACTAATTGATCTAGATCTGGTTCCCATGTTGGACCTGGTTGAGTTTTATAGCCAGCTTGCAAATTTTGTACTTGTAAATATAGGATCTTAAAACTGTTATCCGGATTTATGGTTCTGAAATAATGAAAATCCTATGTATGGTGTCTGGGCATACTTTGATATAACTTGGTTTGGTACAACTTTTCAAAGAAAGCTTGATTTTCTTTTAACATGACATACCATTTGTCTAGCCAAATCAAATAGCTTAGACCATACCAATAAATTGGACATCAACTGAAACATTCATCTAGTGAAATCAATTGACATCGACTACTTCTTGAAATTCATTCACAATACTTCAAAACGTTTTATGACGTTATGATACCGCACTGCTTCATAGTACGTTGAGAACTTCGTCAGTTTATGACTTCGTCATTCTACATTATACCATAGCGGGTTGATAATCCAAAGACCACATCCAACACTAGGTTCAAATGCATTAATAACTCCATCGTTTTACCATCTATGCATCAAATGCACTGATGATATAAAAATTCATTTTGATATTTCAAATCAATTTCTATCTAGCCAAAATAATTAACATAGAGATACAAAGAATAGTGCTTTTAAAATCCATTAATTCCAAAAATTTGAACCAATATTATTTTCTCAAACATGTACACATTAGCATGATGTCAATAATTTTAAAATCTAGCATAGCTAGAAGACTTGGAATTTTTTACTTTCTTCTTCTTCCTTCATTGTCTTTTTTGCGACAATTCTAACTTCTTATAGCACCTTCAATGCTACTTATACTGAAAATAACTTGTTTTCAGTCTAAACATTCATATTCCTTAGTATAGATCATCAACTTACCACACTTTATGTCTTTGAGAACTTTCCACAACCATATGTGTTTAAGAACTTATCTTCGCAATATGTACTCCAAGAACAAATCAAGGACTTTCCATATGCTTAAAGGCTCGAAAACATAGCATATAACCATAAGTCACAAACTTTTCATAAGCATGAATTTCAAGAACTCGCACCTATCTTAATATATTCTACTACCCAATATACACATGAGAAAAGATGCTCCTTCTCACCATATACATATTGATAGCGCGACCTTACTATTCTAATGATTATCACTGTAATAAACTAAGTGGTTGTTACACCAAGAACAAACCCCTGCCCATAACAAAGGTTCGTACAACTCAGCTATCATATGAGTCCTCAATTAAAATTTTACAACTTCTAACTTTCTTCTTACCTAATACAAATTTTCTTTAATTCATATTTCATCATCTACAACTCTTCTGAGTTCTTCTTCTCGCACTACTTCATAGTACCATTCATTTATAGCGTTTAACTATAAATCATTCATCGTTTAATATAATATATGTTATTCACGATTTAATGAGATCACGTAGTGATCTTCTTCCACAATCATTTTAACACAACGATTTTCTTACTCTATGATCGCCTCATTCCTACGATCTTCCTACTTCTCTTAGATTATAGTCTAAGGTACTCATAACTTATGTTTATACCTATCAGCTCTGATACCAACCTGTGACGCCCCGAAATCCGGTCTATCTTCACACCCGGATTTCGTACATCACGAGTACTTCTCATTCCAAATATACATCATTATATAACTAAATATAACAACATACATCTTCAAATCCCAAATTCTATTACCTTAAAATCTCGTTCATTACAAATAATGATAATTACATTATTTTTTACATCTTACAAGTGTGACTTTCATCCGCCACAAAAGATACATAATGGTTAATTAAACTACTATATAGTTTAATTTACTATTCTACATTAAAAGTCTTGGCTTGATCTTCACGCTCAATCATATAATAAACAGCACTTCATCAGGACACCAGTCAACTTGATCTTTATGGGATCCTTAAATTCATTCTATCGTCGTTCGCTGAAAATGTTTTTATTTAAAGCAAGAGTGAGCATTCAATTGCTCATCAAGTTAAAGCAGTTGAATAACAACTAAGCAAGAATCACATATTCTTTTAAAACTTCAATAACCGAACAATGGTTACAAAACAGCTCGAATAATACGAAAACATTCTAATTCCTATCATTTAAAAAATAATAACAGTTATTTTCACATAACCTCATTTCTTATATCTCTTCTAGGACTTAACTCATCCTATATATCAACATATGTGAAAAGAATCACCTTTTCAACATATATTACCAAAATATAACTGCAGCACAAACCGAGTCCTCAATAATTAACAAGATAGTAAGCTGAGTGGCACTTGCCTAGAAATGATGAATTAGTTTTCCATCTGATCTACACTGTCTTCAACATCGAGTTAGATCGGTTGCTAGTACATCATAAGCCTTTGCCAATAACAAAGGAGACGTTCATCTTAGTCACTACAAGCTAACAATTTAAAAGCACGATTGTACCTACACCTTAACTCAATTATCATTCTTACATTCTGTCTAGATAAAATCATTATCACATACTTAATCTTACATAGTTCATGAATAAATAGAACTCCTTCATATTGAACAGTTCAATCACAGAACAGTTCATCTTACAGAAACACATAAGTGTTGAAAATTTGGCACATAGCCTCATACATACTAACAACTTGTACAAAGATAACACATTTGCACATAGGTAAAACTTCTCAAGTTCAACATCCGAAAAACTTTAAAAAACTAACATTCATATTAAACATGAATGAAGTTAAGAAACTTGCCTTAAGCACAGATGCAACTTATAGTTTACGTTGAACTGTTCATTGCAAACTCTATGTATCACATAAGGAATATCACATACCAATTAGTCATATATTTGACTTACATATTGGTTTAACTTAACTTTAGTTCTTATGGTTCGCGTTTTATAACCTAAGTTTATGTAACCGAATTTTTACATTCATTCTTTTAACGTCTTTTTGCATTACAACATTCAAAGATGGCTTATTACATTCAATCATTATCTACGATGTTTTACATAACCATTTCCTTCCCTCTAGCTTAACATATCTGAATCATTACAACTATAATGTTCGTTAAGTCAATTATTCTTTCTTATGGCTTTCTGATAACTAAATGTCAAACCTCAGGATTTATTCATTAATGTCTAGGTCGTAAAGTTATTTGTATGTCGAGAACAACATTTAATGTTAAAACTATATGTTCATAGCTTGTAAGCATTTTACATTACCTCTATTTCATATCTTACAACGTTCAGTTCATTAGACTCGGAACGTTATTCAAGTTATTATCACTAACTCGGCTTGTTCAACGTTTATACGTTATTCGTTACTCTTCATTATATCACGTTCAAACCATACACGGTGTGTAGGTTATGCACGTTTAACTTAAGCGTACACTCAATACCTTCACATCAGTTTAAGTGTTCTAACGCTTATGTTTCATTCTAACGTTCTCTATCCGATTCACACTTGGACCTCCATTAACTTCATTACCGTTCGTTACGGTTTTCTTGTTAGGTTTGAAAGATTCGTGAACACAATCAAATTGCATTAAAATAGTAGAAGCATGGTAAATCAGAGTTTTAAAATTTTTCAAACCATATACCCAGATCATCCTATATGCACAGTTATTAATTAAACAAAAAGATTAATAATAATACCCTTGAAGATTCTAGCTTCCTCAGGTACGAGTTCAACTCCAAATCCTTTTCGCGTTCTACTTGAATCCACCGGGTTGATTCCTTCCTTTGATCAATGTTAGTCACCCAAGTGTTTGGCCTTTAGAGGTAATCCACCAATGAAGAACAAGAATTTAAGAAGAAAGGTGTTTGGCAAAATCTTAGTTTCTATCTCTATAGAAAATGTGTACTCTCCCAACTCTGGAATAAAGTGTGTAACCTTGTTCTATAATAAGACTTTCTTATTTATAGATATAGGCAACCCTCCTAAACAATTTAGGATTAAGGTTTCATATTAAGTAATTAAACCCTTTTAATTAATTAACCTCCTAATCTTATTAGGAATATATATATGAGAGAGTATCTTATTAATTAATTCCCAAACTCCTTTAGGAATTAAATAATAATAATAATAATAATAATAATAATAATAATAATAATAATAAGACTTCTCTTATTAATTTATATTTAATATTTTTAAAATAATAAATAATAAATATTAAATATTAAACTATTTAATTTATTCTATCACCATAAATTAAATTAAATACACTTAACTTATTATTACGATTATGCCATTTACTTCTTAAATAAATATTCTTTCTTTTATGGTGTGACCCTTTAGGTTCTCCATATTAAACCAGTTGTGAATAAATGAATTAAAATAATTCTAATCTTATTTAAATAAATAAATTAAACTATTTAATTTATTTATATAAATAACATTTATTTTACAATAAGGGTAAGCCCCCTTAGCGATCAACGACTTTTCAGATAATATAGATTTCAACATTAATCATAAAAGAACTTTTGAGTTAATAGTTACTGTACAATTCAATCCTTCCACCATACAATGTCCCAATTAAATATAGGACATGGAATTACTATCAAGTCTTATTTTATTTAATTATATGTATTTCGATCCTAAATGCACAACACTAGATAATGCAAATTAGAAACTCCTTTCTAATTTTATTTCACCTTGGCTAAGGATTCATGGGTTGTCATTTATCGAATCACATAGGACATTCTCTTCTTTTACTAGAAGCGGTAGATTCTTTATTGATCATTTATTATCTCCATATATAAGTTATTACATCCAAACATACCCTTTGATATACCCTATGGGTCTTAAGGGACATGCCAAAGTATAACTTATTATCGACGTCGGTAAAATTTTGGGTTCCCTTTTCCTTAGTGTTTCTACCCTTTATGTTTTCTATTTGGTTTTGTTTGATCTGAAGGATGAATTTTCAGGAAAAGGCCGACATATAATGTCTACGATTTGAAAAGTTTGATTTTATTGGTCCGAATTAGACAGAGTCGCAAGTTGGTATGAGTTAAAATGGTTGTACCAACTCAACCGAGTTTTGAAAGATTTTGTAATAAGGCCCAATTACTGGACTCTGTTTAATTGGTCTTGGAAATCGAGATTTCATAGAGTTTGGGGCTTGATTAAGCGGAGGGAAGGTGTTAGGCACCCCCCGACTTCCGTGAAACACGATTACTGCGCTTTTGATTCCCAAATCTTTGCGTATGTATGTGTGTGTGTGTGTGCTTTGTAGTTAATTGGGCCTACGTGCTTTATTTGAAAGTAGTGATGTACTTCGTTAGAGCTATATACGAAGGGTTTGATATATTGAAAAGTCCATTTTTAGAGAAGAATATGAAAATGATGTTTTGAAAATCAGTTTTCAAACCCTTTCGCTAGCATAGGAATTGAAGCACTTTGATACTTTCATTTTTATTTCATATTCAGCTTTATTTGATTTTATTCTCGGGATGCGAAGCATCCTCGACAAAATAATATATATATATATATATATATATATATATATATATATAAGTGTCGGGCTCCTTATGGGCATAAAAGCCATCATGGTATGCCCGGATACCACACATAAGATTTCCATTATTACGGGGAACTTAAATCCGGATAACTGCTTTAAGGTCCTATATTTGTTGGGTTTGTACGAAATCATGGAGCAATCAAATTATAAATATTAGCGGAAGCATGGTATATTAGAGTTTAAAATTTTTTATAAAACCATTACCCGGATCATCCTTTTTTTCATATTATTAATTTAAAATGATAAATAAGAAGTTATGGAATTCACACCCTTGTAGAACGAAGTTTTCACAGTTACAAGTTAAACTCTTTATTCTTCGCGATCTCCTTGAATATCCGGGATTGATTCCTTCCTTTGATCAACGTTAGCCACCCATGTGTTTGGCCTTTAGAGGTGATCCACCAAGGAATAAGAATTATTCAAGAAGGAGGGTGGTTGGCTAAACTCTAGTTTTCTATCCTCTATAAAAAAGGAGTACTCTCCAACAATTAAAATTGTATCAACTGATATCTAATATAAGACTGCTTTTATATAGATATTGGTCAACCCTTCTAATCCTATTAGAAATAGGTTTTTATTTAATTAATTA
Source organism: Panax stipuleanatus (assembly GCA_020205555.1). Lineage (NCBI taxonomy): Eukaryota > Viridiplantae > Streptophyta > Magnoliopsida > Apiales > Araliaceae > Panax > Panax stipuleanatus. Next base: position 14,642,182 of record CM035116.1, read on the forward strand.
AACTCCTTTAATTAAATAGGCTTCCCAATCATATTGGGATTAATTAATTAAACTCCTTTAATTAATTTGCCTCTTAATCTTATTAGGAATAAATAAGAGTACTAGTATTAAATTAATTCCTAAACTTCTTTAGAAATTAAAATAATAATAATTGTAATAATATTAATAAGACTCCTCTTATTAATTTATATTTAATATTTCTAAAATATTAAATAATAAACATTAAGCTATTTAATTTATTCTATCGCTATAGATTAAATTAATTACACTTAATGCATTATTACGATTATGCTATTACCTTCTTAAATAATTATTCTTTCTTTTATGGTGTGACCCTTTAGGTTCTCCATATTAAACCTGTTGTGAATAAATCAATTAGAACACTTCTAATCTTATTTAAATAAATATATTAAACTAATAATCTATTTAAATAAATAATATTTATTCTACAATAGGGATAAGCCTTTCTAGCAATCAATGACTTTCTAGATAATATAGATTTCAACATTAATCATAAAAGAATCTGTGAGTAAATAGTTACCGTAAAATTCAATTCTTCAACCATACAATGTCCCAATTCAATATATGACATGGAATTACTGTCAAGTCTTATTTTATTTAATTATATGTATTTTGATTAGAAAATGCACAACTCTAAATAATGCAAATTAGAAACTCCTTTCTAATTTTATTCTGCCTTGTCCAAGGACTACTGGGTTGTCATTTAACGAATCACATAAGACATATTTCTGCTTTTACAATAAGTGGTAGCTTCTTTATTGACCATTCATTATCTCCATATGTAACTTATTATAATCAATCATACCCTTTGATATACCCTAAGTGTCTTAAGGAATAAGTCAAAGTATAATTCATTATATACAAGATACTATGATGATCTCAAGTCCAAGGATCACTTGTATTACTATCACATTAAAAATTCCTATTGACAGGCAAGTAAAACTCCATTAGGTATTCCATAGCGAGTCACGTTTAGTGACCTTATTCTCCAATAAGCACCTACATACTTTCTTTAGTGTCTCCACACAAATGATTATGAGATCAATCATCCTCATCCAATGAGCAAGCAACATATGTGCCAATCTATCCAGATTTACTAATCTTTTTTTAGTAATCCACCGATTGGGAACTATTTTAGTTTTAAGCTTTCTAAGAATTTAGATCTCATTAGCATGATTAACATCATGTTTCTAAAAGCATTTCTTAAAACTATGGGTTATTTACATATTAAAAACAGCATCATGTAGATAATTAAATGACTTTAATAAATGAATACTTTTATTAATAAATAAATAAGATCGTTCACAAAGTATATACTTTATCATCATACATGATTGGCTTGTATGTATACTACTTTCAATCTCCCACTTGCATTAAAGCCAATCGCCATAGTATCTCATACCCATCTTCTCTAAGTGACGATCAAACTGTTGTTGTGTTAAACCTTTAGTAAATAGATCTGCAATGTTGTCTTGATAGTTTACACGCTCCAAGGTGACGTCTCCTCTTTCAATGATATCTTTGATCAAGTGAAATCGCCGTAAAATGTGTTTGGATTTCTGATGAGACCTGAGTTTCTTTAGCCTGTGCAACCGCTCCGTTGTTGTCACAGTATAAGGGGACTGCTCATCCAATTCTAGGAACCACACCAAGTTCTGTTATGAACTTCTTCATCAAAACAGCTTCTGTAATGAATGAGATTTTGTATATTTAATTATAAATATTTATTAAAATAAATAAATATTTTAATTGATTTATTTATTGAGTTAAATAAATAATTTATGTGATTATGTTATGGAGTAATTTAATTAAGTGCAATATGTTAATTAAATGAATGATAATTTAATTGATGTCTAATGATTTTATGGTATAGTTAATTTAATTGAGATAATTAAATTAAATGAATATTACGTGATAATTGTTACATGAGATTATGATTAGCGAGCAATTATAATTGTTATGTGATAAATTTTATTTGATTAATTGATGCTAGCTTTAATTAAATTAGAATGTTAAGATTTAATTAAATAAAGTGTAACATTGAAAGTTATGTGTTAAAAAAATTAAAAAGGGTTTTAAATTAATTTTACCAAACAAGACCCTTAAAACTGTTTTAAAAGAATTTAGCCAAACAAGGCCCTTGCACTTATTTTAAAGAGTTTTTAACAAACAGGGCCTTAACTACTAAAAACCTATTTTTATAAAAAGCTGTTTTGCCAAACAAGCCTTAGGGCTTTTAAATTTCAAAATAGTGTAACTTATATATTAATTAGTAATTAGTATATGATATAATTATAGGTATTAACTATTTGTCAGTTATGTATATTATATAATTATACGTATAATATATGTATATCAGTTATACAAAATAGTTTTTACATTAGTTAAAGTTAGAAGAACAAAACAAGAACAAAGAGAGATACAGAGAGAGAGTAAGAGAGAAAAGAGAGAAAGAGAAAGAAGAAGAAGAAGGAGAAGAAATTATTAACACTTGAAGCCTATCATCATCACTTTCATCTTCTTCATCACTAAGCAACAAAGGTATAATTCTAATATTTATATTTTAGAAATTATGTTCTTATGTTCTTCGTGTTAAGTTCTCTGTATATACGAGTTTCATGAAAATTGATATAAACATGATTATAAATATATATATATATATATATATATAATGTGTTCATAAATTATTTATATATGAATTGTATGATGGTTTTAGTTGGTTAATTCATGTAAACATGACGAACATGAAGAAATCATGTTCATCAAAAGTTATAGTGAATGAGTTTTGATAATTGGCTCTTTAAAATCAAAATTTATGTTTGATTGATAATCAATGTGTAAATTGATTCTAGATAATGATAATATGTTTATAAACGAATTCAATATACTTTGAATTGTGTATGTTGATTTAGAAATAAATTTAAAGTGTTCAATTACATTAAGAACACTTATCAATAACTTTTCTTCAAAAATTATGAAGTTAGAGTTTTTGATTATATGTTATGATAATTGTATATATTATAAACATATTAGAAGCTTTAAATTATCTTTTCTATAAAGTTTTATATGCAATATGTTAGTTAAAATTGGAATTTAGTGCGAAGAAATAAGTCAAATTGGCTTTTTTTTTGCACAGTTCGCGAACCAGAATTTCGTCGCTGCAGGGGGCCCGCCCTGGCTGGCCTTTCAAGGCCAAAACACCCGCCCCGGTGCAGGGGGTGCAGAAGATAATTTTTTTATTATTTTTGTGTAGTTTTGTTGTATCATGAAAAGTTAACCTAATGTGATAAACTTGATGACATGTTAGGCATACATTAAAATGCTAAATGGATAGTAATGAATTATAAAATATAATATGTAATTATAATTTGAATAATTATAATTAAAGTAAAGGCTTAATTTAAATTATAATTTGTTAAATTATAATGAATATAGTTTGATTAATTATGTGAGTATGTAATGTGAACATGTGACATGATTAATTATGTGATAATTTGTTATTAATTTAATAATTAAAGAAAAATGAGTTAATCCAAATGGGTTAACTAATTATGTGAATTAGTTATGTGATAACTAATTTAGATTATTATTGTTAATTACATATATGTAGGGTTAATTAAGGAACGTGAATTGTAATTGTAGCTTGCGCTTGAGGCAAGTTTTCCTAACCCTTATTCTTTTATATTGTGCAAGTGTTTTAAATTCAAATATTTATTGTATTTGAGATTGTCCTTTTATTTCTGCAATGAACAAGTACTTATTTAAAATTAATAATTTAATTAAAGTGACCTTGACTTAATTGTTCAAGTAAGGTCGATCTTATCTTTCGAATGCTTTAAGTTTAATTCTAAAGCATAAGTTATTTCATAATTCATTATTATTGAATTATTCTTGATTATTATGAGTCAATTCAACTACTCCTTAGTTGATGGTAGTTGAACTCTAAATTTTTTTGTTAGCTTATCCAAACCAAACTTTCTTCGGTGCGGACTTGTATCAAATATTGAGATGAACAACCTTATTTATTAGGGATACGCAAAAGCGTTAAGATATTTGTGCATAATACATGGTACGAAGGGCTGATCCCCCTAAGTACGAGTTAAGAGTTCATAGTCTAAACGACTGTTAAAGATTTTAAATAAAAATGTTTATAACCTAGGACATAGTTCAAGTTCTTATGACCCTCAGATGATTTCAATATTCAAAATTTTAAATGTTGATGAAAGAATTATTATTCAATTCTTTATTATTGATGAAAGAAAAGTTATTCAAATTTTCTGAAGTTATTCAGTTATGTCATCAGTATTATTATTGTTATTCCATGTGAGCTTTTGTTTGATCACTCTTGCAATTAAATAACCATTGCAACTAAAGTCGAGAACGTTGACGTACCGTCAACGAGCAAAGGAAAAGGCAAGATAAACAAGTGAAGACTTGATTATAATATTATTTATGATATGTAACAAGACTTTAGGTTATGATATTTTATTTCCACATTTATTGTTTATGTTAAGGTTAGATAAACCCTGGGATATTTTGATTAAAGTTGTAATCCTTTTAAGGAAGATTTTTATTTGTTTATAAGGTTGTAATTTATTTTGCATTCCTTATTATTGGGCAGTAGTTGTATGTTTTATTTAGATAGTGAGCACCAAATCATATGGAAATAAAGTACCCAGATTTGGGGGTGTCACAGCTTCATTTGCAGCTTCACTTGCAGCTATGTACTCTGCCTCTGTCACTGAATCAGCAACTGTTTGCTGCTTGGAACTCTTCCAACTCACTGCGCCTCTGTTCAAGGTAAATACATACCCCGAAACAGATTAATTGTCATCTTGGTCCGTTTGAAAACTTGAGTCCGTGAAGCCCTTGAGTTTTAAATCAGACCCACCGTAGACAAGAAATACATCCTTAGTCCTTCGTAAGTACTTTAGGATATTTTTCACTGCCTTCCAGTGCTCTTCTCTTTGATTCGACATATATTTGCTCGTTACACTAAGTGCATGAGCGACATCAGATCTAGTATATATCATACCGTACATCATAGATCTTATTGCTGAAGCATAAGGGATCTTACTCATACGGTCTCTCTCAGCGGCGGAGCCAAGAATAAAAATTGAGGCGGGCTAAAAATATTATAATGTCAAAATTGTACATTTGGGCTGAGAGGGCCAAATATATTATAATACCAAAATTATATATTTGGGCTGGGCTGACCAAGGCTATTCCAACTTATTTACTTTGGGCTACATAATTATATAGTATATCTAGTAAAAATATAATTTTGGGCCAGGCTATTGCCCCAAAAGCCTACTAGTGGCTCCGCCCCTGGTCTCTCTCCTAAGATGTCTTTGGGGTCTGTTTCTTGGAGAGATTTATTACATGGCTCATCGGCATGAGACCTTTTTTGGAATATTTCATGCTAAACCTCTTTAGCATCAAGTCAATATACGTTCCTTGGGATAAGCCAAGCATCCTTTTAAATCTATCTCTATAGATCTTTATCCCCAATATATAGGATGCTTCTCCTAAGTCCTTTATAGAGAAGTGTTTAGATAACCAGATTTTAATCGATTGTAGCATAGGAATGTCATTCCCTATCAGTAATATATCATCAACATATAATTCAAGGAATGAAACAGCGCTCCCACTAACCTTCCTGTACACACATGGTTCATCCTCATTTTTGATAAAATCAAACTCTTTGATTGTCTCATCAAAGCGGATATTCCATCTACGAGAAGTTTACTTCAATCCATAAATGGATCGTTGCAGCTTACAGACTTAATTTGTTGCAACCTTTGAAATAAATCCCTCTGGCTGTGTCATATAAACATTCTCCTCAAGTTTCCCATTGAGGTAGGCCGTTTTCCCGTCTATCTACCAGATCTCATAGTCGTAATAAGCTGCAATCGCAAGCAAAATCCGAATGGACTTGAGCATTTCTACCGGTGAGAAGGTTTCATCATAGTCAACTCCTTGTCTTTGTTTGAAACCTTTTGCAACCAGTCGGGCTTTATAGGTCTCTACCTTGCCGTCCGCTCCAGTCTTTCTTTTAAAGACCCATTTACACCCAATAGGCTTAATGCCTTCAGGTGGTGAAACCAAAGTCCATACTTGGTTCTCATCCATGGAGTCAATCTCAGATTTTATGGCTTCAAGTCATTTCCCTAAGTCTTTATTACTCATAGCCTGTTCGTAATTCAATGGATTATCATCATTCATGATGTGTACCTCTTTATCATCCTCTATGATGAATCCATACCTAACAGGAATCTTCAGTACTCTTTCAGATTTACGAACAGGGTGTTGTACAGAAGGTGTCTCTACTTGGACAGGTTCATCCACTTGATCTGTAGTGGTTTGTGGTTCTTGAATTTCTTCAAGATCTATTTTTCTCCCACTAGCCCCTTCAAGAATAAACTCATTTTCCAAGAAGGCAGCGTGTTTTGCAGTAAAAACCTTTTGCTCAGTAGGATTGAAGAAATAGTATCCCAAACTTTCTTTAGGATATCCCACAAACGTCCACTTATCAGATCTTGTCCTAAGCTTATCATTTTGAAACCTTTTCACATAAGCTGGACATCCCCAAATCTTAACATGCTCAAGACCAGGTTTCCTCACTGTCCACACTTATATAGAGTCTTGCGGACGGATTTTGAGGGGGCCTTATTTAGTAGATATGCAGCCGTTTCTAGGGCATAACCCCAGAATGATACTGGAAGATCGGTAAAACTCATCATGGAAGAACCATGTCCAACAATGTTCAATTTCTTCTTTCAGATACTCCATTTAACTGTGGTGTACCTGGTGGAGTCCATTGTGAGATTATACCATTTTTTTGAGACAATCGAGAAACTCATCGCTTAAGTATTTACCACCTCTATCTGATCGAAGAATCTTGATACTTTTGCCTGTTTGTTTCTCTACTTCACTTCTGAACTCTTTGAACTTTTTAAATGATTCAGATTTGTATTTCATTAAATACACATATCCATATCTTGAGTGATCATCAGTGAAAGTAATAAAATAAGAATACCCTCCCCGTACATTCGTTGTCATAGGTCCACAAACGTCTGTGTGAACCAACGCTAACAACTCTGTAACTCTTTATCCTTTTCCACTAAAAGGAGATTTAGTCATTTTACCCATGAGACAGGATTCACAAGTTGGATATGATTCATAATCAGATAGCACTAAGAGTCCATCCTTATGAAACTCAATAATCTTGTTTCATTGATATGACCGAGTCTACAGTGCCACATATATGTATAATTCACATAACCTCTTTTCGTTTTCTTAGTTTGTTATATTTGAAGTATATTTTCATGCAAAGTCAAGTATATAAAGTCTATTTCGCATATTACCAACACCATATAAAACATTGTCTTTATAAATAGAACAATTGTTGTTCTTTATTATAATGTCAAATCCATCCATATCTAATACAAAAATTAAAATAATGTTTCTAATGATATTCGGAAAAAAATAACAGTTATTTAAATAAATGGACTTGTTCGTAGGCAGTGCTAAACAATAAGTGCCTACAGCTAATGCAGCAACCTTTGCTCTATTTTCCACTCGTAGGACAACCTCATCCTTGTTCAACTTTCTACTTCTGACCAGTCCCTGCACAGTATTACACATGTGAGACCCACAGCCGGTATCCAATACCCAAGTAGAATTTTAACTTTCTGAAAAATTAATTTCAATCATGAACAAACCTTGATTGGAAGTCAAAGCTTCTCCAAGCTTCTTCTCTGCTAGAAACTTCTTGCAGTTCCTCTTCCAGTGACCCGACTCGTTGTAATGGAAGCTCATTCCTTTTCAAGCTGGATCAGTTTTCTTTTGTTTCTTCATGTTCACCTTGCCCTTAGCCTTTCTAGATTTCTTCTTTTCAGAAGATACCTTGGGCCTCTTCCTTTTCTTGGAAGAATCCACCATTATGACATGGTTCTTATTGGATGGGAAGTGACCTTCTGCAGTTTTCAACATTGTAAGTAATTCAGGCAAGCTGACATCTAACTTATTCATGTGAAAATTTGCGACGAACTGCGAGAAGGTCTCAGGGAGTGACTGCAAGACTAAGTCTTGACTCAACTCCCCATCCATGACGAACCCAAGATGTCTAAGGCGTTCAATCAGATTGATCACCCTTAGGACATGAGTCTCAACGATAGTGCCCTCGATCATCCGAGATCGAAAGTGTTCCTTAGATATCTCATATCTAGCAGTCCTACTTTGTTCACCATACAACTCATCCTCATCCAATGAGCAAGCAACATATGTACCAATCTATCTGGATTTACTAATCCCCTTTTTAGTAATCCAACGATTGGGAACTATTTTAGTTTTAAGTTTTCTTAGAATTTAGATCTCATTAGCACGATTAACATCATAATTCTAAAAGCATTGCTTAAAACTATGGGTTATTTACATATTATTAAAAATAGCATCATGTAGATAAATAAATACCTTTAATAAATGAATACTTTTATTAATAAATAAAAATAATCTTTCACAAAGTATATGCTTTATCATCATACATGATTGGCTTGTATGCATACTACTTTCAATATTTACAATTACGAAATTTGCAACCTGTCTGTACAACTCAACCAGGTCCATCATGGGAACCGGATCTAGGTCCATGAGTTGAATCGTAGATCCTGTAGCTGCTCCTAGGCTCACAGGAAATCAAATAAACAACATGCATAATGAATATATTGCAATAAAACAGTAAAACTATACTAGACGTCGCTAAACGAAAGATTCATCTGTCAAAATCTTCGTACGCGCGTAGCTCATAGCTTCCAGTTTTCTCTAGATACAAATCTAGGGTCATATGGTCGCTAAATATTTACAAAAACTAGAAAGAAAACTAGATCTGTACAGATCTTAGCCATTCTATCTTCCAGGTTCAAGTTTTACAACTTTTGAACCAGTTAAAAGCTAGATCTGGCTAGTTCCAGTACAAATCTAGTCCATACAACTCAACTATTAACTATTTACAAGAAATGAACGATGAAAAACTCAGATCTAATGAATATTACCTGTTAAAAATGTATATATATCGTTTATATATGTATTAGAGTAAGCTAAGAAGGCAGATCTGAAGAAATCTTACAGTATATAGAGAAAATAGCTCTCAAACGACTTTTGGCGCTCCGATACTTATTTCCCACCGGTTAAAATTTGATATTTTATAGTATATATGTGTATAAACGTTTGTAAAGAGATTTTACAATAATCAGAGTACGTATGAGCCTCTGTTTGATCTTCCTAGCGTTTATTTCTCTCGCCGCGACTCTTTCTTCTCTCTTTATTTCTATAAGCTAAGGGGGAGGCCACATATATAGACCCGATGGCCACGGGTCTACCTGTGGTAGTCGCGGGTCTACTTGCGGATGTTTATGGTGGGCCCAAGCTGGTGGACCATGCTGTCTCAAAGTACGTCCACTCTGACCAACACATTGTCTCCTTGAACCTTCATAACTTTTAATATGGGAATTCGATGGAGGCGTGCTATTCCTTTCCAGAAAGCCCTTTCCGAGAGCTACACAATGACATGGGGCTTGAACTTTTCTGAGTCCAGGAAGACAGGTCCATAACCAGATCTTCAAGTCTTCGCAGTTAGTCCGTTGAGCTGTCTTGCGCTATTTTCACTCGGGATTGCTGTTATTGTTTTGCATGACATTCTTCATGGTAATTTTACTTGATTTGATGTTCAGTTGGCAAAATTACCCTTTTGCTCTTCCAGGTTAGTTCCAGGCTTGACGTGGCTGCAGCTGTCTTTCTCGGGGTTGTCTCCGTGTTTGGACTGCAGTTGACTTTTGTCTATCTTCAGGGCTGTCACTGAAGTGGATTTGATAATTCCCAGGGCTATCTCTAGGGAGATTGATTTGATGATTTCCCGGTGTTGTCTTCGGGGGTCTGGTTTGATGATTTTCCGGTGTTGTCTCCGGGGGTCTAGTTTGATGATTTAATCCTCCAGGGTTGTCTCTGGAGTGTGAAAAGACATTCTTGCACTCCTAAATTGTTAGTAATAGGAATGCAAAATTTTGAGTGTCTACATATGCTCCTCTTTATCATATTTATGCAATGAAATGCAATAGAATGAATAGGATAAAAATTGCTAGACACTAGAAATATGATAATTGCAAATGTAATGCAATGCATGGTATGATATGTCATGAATGATATATGCCTCTGTGGGGTCAGCTGCCACAGGTTGGATCAATGACCATTCTCTATTTTCTGTTGGGGATGACTTTCCCAACGCTCTCTCTTCCAGATACGCTTTATGACTTTACTTCCGCTGGGGATATTTCCCTTTTCCAGATACGCTCTCTGGTTTTACCTCCGCTGAGGATATTTATTTTTTTACGAGTGGCCTCAGTGGGGACTCATGGTGCTTATTCTGATGATAACTTGTTCCAATTTATATCATCGGATCCTTCCCGATGCTACGTTGGGGCTATCACTAACGGTTTGGATTTATATCTTGGTTGATGCCGACATTCCTGCCGGGGATAGGATCTTTGATGCCTACTCGAACGTCAGTTTATAACGGTGTGACCATCATCGAACCTCCTCGATGCCTACTCGAATGATAGTTTAAAATGGCCGGCTGAACTGATTTAATGCCTACTCGAACGGTAGTTTGCAAGGTTGACCATCATCGAACCTCCTCTGTGACACCCCCAAATTCGGGTACTTCATTTTCACAGGATTTGGTGTTCGCTATCTAAATAAAACTTAACTAACTGCCCATAAATAAGGAATGCAAAATAAATTACAACCTTCATAATAAAAATCTTCCTTATAAAAGGATTACAACCTTGTCAAAATGTTCTCAGGTTTCTGACCTTAAACATCGTCATAAAGTGAGGAAATAAAACATCACATAAATAAATTAAGTCCTATACAAAACCATATAATCAAATTAAACAAGTTTTCACTTGTTCATCTTGCCCTTGCCCTTACTGGTTGACGGCACGTCAACTTTCTCAGCTTTGGCTGCAATGGTTATATATGCAAGAGTGAGCAAACAAAAGTTCACTTGAATAATAATCAATAAAGGTAATCGTAACACTGCTAATGAATAAGTTCAATCGAATTGAATAACATTCTCTATCACCAATAATGAAGAATTAAAAATAAGATTTAAAATTCATCTGAGGGTCACAAGACCTTGAACTATGTCCCATGTTGTAAGTATTTCTACTTAGACCTTTAACAGTCGTTAGACTATATGGACTCTAATTTGTACTTAGGGGGATCATCCCTTCGTACCATGTATTGTGCATAAATATCTTAACTCTTTCGCATGGTAATCCCCTATAATAGGGTTGTTCATATCAGCTTTAATTAACGAGTCCGCACCAAAGAAAGTTTGGTTTAGATTAGCTCAAAGGGTAATTTGGAGTTCAACTATCATCAACTAAGGAGTAGTTGAATCAAATTTACAATAATTTAAGAGTTCGATAACAAAAGAATTATGGAACAACTATAAGTCACAACAATAGACATCATACTTAAAATTCATGTTTTGGAAGTAAACTTAAAGCATTTGAAAGACACAATAAAACATTGCTTGAACAATTAAGCCAAGGTTACATTATTTTCAATAATGAAACTCAACAAGAATACTTGTCCAATATGGAATTAAAGAACTTGCATAATTAAAAGTAAGAATTAGGAAACTTGCGTAAAAATAATCGGGTTAGGGTAAGAAAACTTGCTCAATTATAAACAAGAAAGAATAGAACAACTTGCTCAATTTAAAGAGTATAGTTAAAAAAACTTGCCTCGCGTGTAAGCTAGCAAATAATAACTCATTCCATGATAATCATACGTACACATTATTAACAAATAACAACACGAATTAGTTACCACATAGCTACATCACATCACTAGTTAACCAATCCAAGTTAAATCTCAACTTTTAATCATTAGTTAGTTCATAATATGATCGAACCACACTTACTTTTATTAAACTTAACCTTATTAATAATCAACTATGTTATAATTTAAAATCATAAATCTCATATTACAATATGATTACACACTGTCCAATTAATATATAATTTTATTAACATGCTTTTATAATTATTACATTAACATTCTTACAAAATTATACACTTAGATAATTTTTTTTGTCTAAACTGCATAGGTGGCGCTACAACGCCACATAATGAACTTCAGCCGGCGCTGCAGCACTGTGCCACATCATCAGGCCTCTTCAAAATCAGATATGGCGCTGCAGCGCTCTAGTTAACACTCTGAACTGGCGCTGCGACGCCGTGCCACGTCACCAGATGCTGTTGTAGCGCTGCAGCACCCTATTTACTGATAGAATAGGCGTTGCGGCGCCACGTCACAGTGGGACACAGTCATCCTCGCGAACAGTGCAGGAAAAGCCAAATTAGCTTATTAACTTTGCTCAAACAATAAATGTTATCGATACAATTTAGATAAAACATTACAGAAACATAAACTAATGTTTCTAACATGTTTTACACGTAAAAACAACACAACAACCGATTTAAAACCTTTTAATTTCATGATTTTGAAGAAAACTTTATTTTTAAGTGTACTTTACAAAAATTAACACTGTGACTTTGTTTTTAAACCAAATCACTTAATTCAAATCATGTTATTTTCATTTCTTAACATATTATCACAATGTATAATCAATTTACATAATATAGAATGAATTAGATATCAATTTTTATATTAAAGAAGCCATTTTTTTCATAATACTTCACTATAAATTGCTATAAACATGATTTCTTCATGTTTATCATATTTACATGAACTAAACAACTTAAACTCTCATATAAATCATATATAAATAGTTTATAAATACAAATTACATATATAAACTATATTTATATTATTATCATAAAAAACTTCAAACACAGAGAAGTAAAAATATCTTTTTCATGAAGAACAAGGAAGAACATAAATCAACCATCAATTTCAAGTTAAATATACAATTAAAGCATGCAAATTTATACATAAAGGCCATATTCATATGTTTATACTCTGTAACTTATGAAATTCTAATTAAATCATAAATACATGGTTTTGATTACTTTAAAACATGACTAATTGATATAAAACGTGTTATGAACATATATTAATATATATAATTAATAATCATTTATGAATGTCAATTACAGAGAACTTTAAAAACATACGTGTCGACGCCAGGAAAATTCTTTAGGAATGGTAGAATGTGTTCGTCTTTCCTAAGTTTGTGTTATTTTTTTTACCCTTTTCCATTTGCTATATCTTTGGATTTTCTTATAGGGTGAAGTTTAGGAAAGCGATACCGACATAAGTGCCGACGACTTTGAAAAGATTGATTTTATTTAATTTTGAATATTGGACCGAATGAGACAGAGTTTCCAGTTGGTATGATTTAAATGGATGTATACCAAATCATCCGAATTTTAATAGTTTTCAAAATATGGTCTAATATGTGACTTCGAAACATTGGTCTTGAAACCCGAGATTCGTGGATTTTGGGGGCTAGGTTAAGCGGGGGAAAGGTGTTAGGCACCCCCCGACTCCCATGAAAATACGGTACTACATCTTATTGATTTTATGTGCATAAAGTGTGTATTTGTGTGTGTGTATATGTGTGTTTTATTTTGAAAGCTTTAGTCATTTTTATTCTAAGTCTTTATTTAGAGTTATTTGAAAGTAGTGTTGTACCTCTTTTGCGCCTAGGTACGAAGGATTTGATTTGATAAAAAGTTCATTTTTTAACAAAAGGTATGAATTGAACTGATGTTTTAGAAAATAAGATTTTCAAATCCTTGGCCCGACTAGGAATCAAGGACTTCGATACTTCCTTTTATTTATCTTTAGGTTCATAAGGTGATCTAGCCTGAATCGCTTTATTATGATTGAAAACTCTTTGTGGTTTTATTAGAAATCATTTTGATGATATGCATGTAAATGTTAAAGAGGGTCGGATCATCATCGAGCATGAAACCATCTCGATGAAACCGAACACCCACAATTAAAATTTTCACTATCACGGGATCTTGAATCCGACTTCTCGGGACTAACCCCTCGAGCTCATCTTCAAGATCTAAATATTACATATACAATGATATTTACACTATTTAAACATTACATCATAAAACACGGTCCATCGTGGGAATCAAGTCGGGATCCATTCGGGGATCTCAACATCGAGATTACTAGGCTCACATTATTTATGCGGGAATACATATATACAATGTCCTCGGTGTTGATATTAGATGATTTCATCGGTTGAAATCATCGTTTCAAGCCATTTCAGACCCGTTTCGCCTCTAGATACAAATCTAGGGATATACGGGGTAACCGAGACCATTTAAAGCAATAAATACGTAGATCTACCATAGATATAAATCGATCTAGCACACAGGTTAAAGCTTCATTCTTCATAACCACTCAAAGGCTAGATTCGGCTTAGATCTAAGTAGATCTAGCCTCCGTACTCGATTTACAACGCAATAAGCACAATATAACCGATATAAATATAATATCTATCAACTATTACACAATATGCTTATAAACAACAAGATTAACTAGATTTAAACAATATATATCATCAATCTAGTATACTAAGAAGGATTTACAAAGAACGTAGCTAGAAAGTCCGTTTTTCACCTTTGGGGGACGCGTTTACAAACATTTTAACTCCCATGGTTAACGTAGAACACTCTCCGGGCTTCAATTGGATGATAAACAAGATGGAATAGCTTCAAGTTGGTGTTTATATGCAAAACTCGAGCCCTTCTCTCTCTAGAATTTATTTTCTCTCTCTAAAACTATCTATCTCTCTCTTCTAAATGAACTAATGTGGGGGTTTTAAGCTGTCCGAGCTAGCCGCATACATGTGTGTGGCTAGCCGCATATATGTATGCGACTGTGCTAGGTGGGGCCTGCCGTCTTGAAGTATGCTCCTTGTGGTCCCGGTTCGGAGGAAGTTAACCTGCGCAGACTGAGCTTTAGGAAAGTCTGTGCGGAATACGAAGAATCCAATCGAGTCTGACTGAGTCAGGGTCAGGGAAGATGATGCTGATAGCTGAGAAGTATCTTCTGGTTCTCGATGGTAGGTAGCTGGTTTATCATCGACGCACACATTTTAAGGCTTGCTGAGTTGGTTTCCGGCGGACACTGTCTCAGCTTGGCGATCCTTGTTCGGTTCATGATATGTTCGGATGTCATTGGTCCTTTGAATCTTTCACGGGGTCATCCCCTGGATGACCTGGCTCTTTTGCCCTACCTCGGGGTTATCTCTGAAGTAAAATTACACTTTTACCCTTCTGCAAGGTTAGTACAAAGAAAGCAAAATTTTGAGTGTCTACAAATGCCCCTATTTGTCATATTTATGCAATGTAATAGAATGAACATGGCAAAGATCACTAGATACGAAGAATGCATGACAACGTATATCTGATGATGCAATGTCATGTATAAAACATGTAATGATATGTGAGATTAGAAAAGGGTTACTCCCCTCTGCTGGGGAAGTTAAAGATTACGTTGTCGTGGTTCAGTCGACTTACGTTGGGTTGTAGCCAATGAATTGCACCATCAGGGTCAGGCCGATACCTTCATTGGGTTGTAATCAATGGATTACCTTATTAGGGCTGAGCCGACCCGCGTTGGGGTGTAGTCAATGGATTACACTATCAAGGTCATATCGATGCATTTATTAGGTTGTAGCCATCGGATTACATTATCAGGGTTTTACCGATCTGTGTTGGGTTGTTGCCAACGAATTACACCATCGGGGTTTTGTCGATCTGCTTTGGGTTGTTGCCAACAGATTACACCATCTGGGTTTTGCCGATCTGCGTTGGGTTGTTGCCAACAGATTACACCATTGGGGTTTTGTCGATCTGCATTGGGTTGTTGCCAACGGATTACACCATCGGGGTTTTGCCGATCTGTGTTGGGTTGTTGCCAACGAATTACACCATTGGGGTTTTTTCGATATGCGTTGGGTTATTACTAACGGATTACACCATCGGGTTTTGCCGATCTATGTTGGGTTGTTGCCAATGGATTACACAATCAGGGTTTTGCCGTCCTGCGTTAGGTTGTTGCTAATAGATTACACCATTGGGGTTTTGTCGATCTGCGTTGGGTTGTTGCCTACGGATTACACCATCGCTGCATTGGGTTGTTGCCAACGAATTACACCGTCAGGTTTGTGCCGATGCCTTCACTGGTTCATTGCCTGTGGATTACACCATCGGGGTTGTGCCGATGCCTTCACTGGTTTATTGCCAACGGATTACATCATCGGGGTTGTGCCGATGCCTTCACTGGTTCATTGCCTATGGATTACATCATCGAAGGTAGAGCCGACGCCTTTACTGGTTCGTTGCCTGTGGATTACATCATCAGGGGTCGAGCCGACGCCTTCACTGGTTCATTGCCTATGGATTATATCATCGGAGGTCGAGCCGACGCCTTCACTGGTTCGTTGCCTGTGGATTACATCATTGGGGGTCGAGTCGACGCCTTCACTGGTTCGTTGCCAGTGGATTCTAAGATGTAGTATCAATTTTAACTGACTTTCTGGTCTTTTGTTAGTCCTTGGGCATTTGTGCCCCAGTATCCTATACTTTTTATTTATTAGTTTTCACATATATCATAGGTATGACAGTGATGTATATAAAACTGATGTATTTGGCAGATATCTATGTATGATGTTTTCTATTTATTCATCGCACATGCTATATTATCACTTGCTATGATGCATGCTTTATATATATTTAAAATGATTGGATAGAAATTGACCCCTGTATGGTCTTACTGACACAGTTTTATGGATGGCCTCCTTTGCTGTTGTTCTCTTGGATCACCTTCAGCCTAATCGGATAGCTACTAGTTTAAGGGTTTGGTATGACCAGTTGCCATATTCTGACCGCATTGTAGTCAGTCGCATGCTAGGCCACTCCCTATCTCTGTTGTCCTTTTAGGTTCTAGAGGGGTTTATTGATGGGATGCTTAGTTATTGGATTCCCGAGCGCCACATTTTTCGGTTTGGCTCGGATGAGTTGACTCCCACTCTGGAGAAGTATGGTTGCATCTCTGGATTATCCATGGAGGGACAGTGTGCTCGGATGGCGTTGGGCCATATGCGCTCCAGTTCATGATGGTGACCGGACTGAGGAAGGTAGTGGTACTGGCCGAGGTGGGTGGCAACCACATTATCTCTATGGACTTCATGATAGGCCACTTTGCATCTGATGATAGTTTCATCATTTATCATGGAGATTTTGCCATTTCAGAGGAGAGATGGCGTACTGCCCGAGTGGACACCCTGGTCATGTGCCACATAACATATCTATACATGCCATTCTATGCTGACCATCTAGATGTGGCGATGTTGATGGCCATCATGGCTATCAGAGATGACTTTACCATACTTCCTCTTATCTTGGTAGAGACATTGATATCATCATCCCTCTGCCGGACTGTTGGGGATCAGGGGTTCAGAGGTAGCCCTGTGCTCCTATATATCTGGTTCATGACGCACCTTAGACCGATAGGCCGGCTTCATCAGTCATGGGTTCTGTTTTTGACATGGTTTGTCACAAGTCTACTCATACCGCCCAACTTCCTGCATCGATGGGGCATCATAGACTTCATTTTTGGGTGCCATAGAGGAGCTTTTTGCGATAGTTATGTATTCTGGTTACTGCTCCTTTTTGAGGTTCACCACCAATGTAGCCGACCTAGATTTCCTCCCGTTAGCTGGTTTGAGGTGTGTGACAACCTATCATCCTCTGGCGGTGATGGGCTAGTTTGATCAGCATCAGGAGGTCCATGCATTTGAGGGGACTGAGGATTATCGCTTCCCCATCTGCTCAGTTATCGAGGCTGATCTAGCTCGAGTTTACAGATTTTGGTCCCATCGATAGACAGCGGAGTTCTGAGACTGTCATCCGGGCTGATCTGCAGAGTACTCAGCTTGGCTAGAGTCGAATTTGGCACAGACGCCACAGACCAGGTTGATACAAGATCTTTATCTGGGGATGATGGTGGGTCTACTAACATTGACGAGCCCATGGAGGATCCTATATCTCCAACTGAGGATACTCTATTTGCATAGTTGGCAGCTTCTCTTATTAGTACTGTCCTTCGCTCGTCCTTAATTTCCATGGAGGCGATGGACAGACAGCTTCACCTGGTGACCTTTGAGAGGGATCAGGCTCAAGCTCTGATGTTGACCACCGTAGCTGGTCGGGATGTTGCTATCGCTTAGAGAGATGCATCCCTTGCTTCCAGAGATCATGCCCTCATTGATAGAGATGTGGCCCAGACTTTCGCAGATGGACTCATTGGTCATGTACAGGGCGTAGTGCAGGGTCAGGAGGACGTTTATCGCATGGCATCAGAGATGCTAAGACGTGTTGAGATACTGGAGCACAAGCTCAGAGATGCTTCTCAGACCGCAGAGACTGCTGGATATTTGGCTATGTTAGCTCGTCTCACTGTCGATTTATAGCTCTGTTTTATTTTCCTGTACAGATTTTGTTATTATCTTTTGTCATAGGTTAGAATAAACTTTTGTATTATAAACAGTTGTATATATAAAAAGAAACAAGTTCAATTCACTTCCCTTGTTTGAGCATGTATAGCCTTGTACACGGTTACCGTTCTCGCTTCATGATTTATTATGCCAACATAGAACTGGTCTTGTCATACTTGTGCCATATTCAGCAGGGTGATGCTAAGATGTCGCTAGGTCCTCTCCGTATGAGCCGTCGATTGGGCAGGTTTGTGTTAGATTTTAGTTTCTGTATAGGTTAATATTTTGGTTATAAGGTGAAAGTGTTTGGATTCTTTCGGAGGTTAGACCGCGCTATATATGGTTGCCTACGTACTCCCATAGAGGGGAGATCAGGTCTTTTGTAGTTCAACCTTGACCTGAATAGTTGAAAAGGGTTTATTTGGGTTTGAGCTTGGTTTGATAAGGTTTTAATTTGATAGGGTTTTGATTTTTTTCAAGGGTTAGACCGCACCATAAATGGCTGCCTACGTACTCCCGCAGATGGGAGATCAGGTCTTTCGTATTTCAGGCTCGGACCTGAAAACCAGACTTGATATTTTTTCTTCTTTTTTTTTCTTTTTATCTTTTATATTTTATCTTTTTATCTTTTTTATCTTTTTTTTTTATTTTCTTTTTCTTTTTATCAAGACAAAGTATTCCAGTTTGAAATGAAAGGGCTCTCAGATATAATTCCGTTTCACCGAATCAGAATTGATCAATTGTGGGAATTCGTCACCATCCATCTCCTCCAATTTCAAGGCTCCGCCCGATAGGATTGTTTTGACAACAAAGGGTCCTTCCCAATTTGGGACAAATTTTCCTTTAGCTGCATCCTGTCCTGGGATGATCTTCTTTAGTACCAAATCATGCTCTTTAAATTCTCGAGGTCGCACCTTCTTGTTATAAGATCGGGACATTCGCTGTTGATATAGTTGGCCGTGGAAGATAGTAGCAGCCCTCCATTCATCTATCAGGGATAACTGATCGTATCGATCTTGTATCCATTGGCTTTCCTCTATCTGGGAATCTAGCATCACTCTTAGTGATTCCATCTCCACTTCGACAGGAAGTACGACCTATATACCATAGACTAACGAGTAAGGTGTTGCCCCAGTCGAGGTTCGAGTCGATGTTCGATATGCAAGCAGGGTTAACAGTAACAGATTAGGCCATCCCTGGTGATTTTCCAACATCTTCATCATTATCTTCTTGATATTCTTATTAGCGGCTTCCACTGGGCCGTTCATTTTCGGACGATAAATAACCGAATTGAGGTGTTTGTTATTGAACTTACTGCGCAGTTCCCTCATTATTTTGTTATTCAGATTCTTTGCATTGTCTGATATGATAATCTCGGGTTGTCCATACCATCAAATGACGTTATTTCTAATGAAACCAACAATGACCTCCTTCGTAACCTTGGGGAAAGATGCTGCTTCAATCCACTTGGTAAAGTAATCGATCATAGTGAAGATGAATCGGTGACCGTTACTGGCTTTAGGCTCAATAGGTCCTATCACGTCCATTCCCCACATGAAAAAAGGCCATGGTGATGTCATGCAATGCAGTTGATTTGGGAGTGCATGAATAATATTGGCATGGATCTGGCATTGATAACAACGCTTGACATGATCGTCGCAATCCTCTTTGAGGGATATCCAGTAATGTCCCGTCCTTTGAATTTTCTTGGCAAGTAGAGGTCCACTCATATATGCTCCGCATACCCCACCATATACTTCATTCATAAGTCGCTGGGCCTAATCTCTGTCTAGACATCTCAAAAGGCCTACACCTAGGTCTCTCTTATAGAGAGCATCTCCACTTAGGTAGAAATTCATGGCCATTTTCTATATCCGCTTCTTCGCGGTCTGACTCATTCCTTCAGGGGTTGATTGATCTCGCAAATATTCTTTAATGTGGTGGTACCAAGGTGGTCCAATAGGTGCTATCTCATCCGATATCTCCCCTACATTGTTTCCATATGATGGTGCACTTTGTATAGTGAAAGTGATGACAGGCATTCCCTTTCTTGCTAATAGGTTAACCAATGAAGCTAATGTAGCCAATGCATCAGCGAAATCATTTCGGTTCCGGGAAATATGGATAAAGGCAATGTCTTCAAATTCTCATGCCAATCTGAGAATATGCCTATGGTGAGGCAGTAGATGTAATTCCTTGGTGGTGTAGGCCCCGGTGGATTGTCTGATGACTAGTTCCGAATCTCCGAACATAGCTAATTGTTTAACTCGTAGGGACTGAGCCAGTTTTAATCCCATAATACATCCTTCGTATTATGCGGTATTGTTGGAATTGTTGAAATGCAACTTGGTTGCCATAGGGTATTGATCTCCTGTAATGGATACCAAAACTGCCCCGGATCCTGCTCCTTCAGTGTTAGATGTGCCGTCAAAAGACATTTTCCAGAATTGACCTCGATCCTCCTTATTGGTCAGTTGAATAGTTATCACTTCCTCATTCGGGAAATAGGTTTCTAAATGTTCAAAACCTCCTGCTGGTGTGTTCGACAGGTGATTTGCAATCCCTTGTCCTTTAATGGACTTTTGGGTCACATAGATAATGTTGAACTGTTGGAGGATCAACTGCTACTTGGATAAACGACAGTTCAACATCGGCTTGCTGGAGATGTATTTTAAAGGATCAATCCTAGAGATGAGAAAAGTTGTATGGCCGTGTACGTAATGCTGTAACCCCGTGGCTGCCCAAGCTAATGCACAACAGGTCCTTTCTATCAGGGTGTATTTCTGCTCTCCGCAGCTGAAGCATTTACTGAGATAATAAATCGTCCTTTCTTTCCCCATATCATCCTTTTGCCCCAGTAAGCAACCCATAGCGTTGGAATTGACTGAGATATATATGAATAATGGAATTCCATCCCTTGGGGGTACCATGATAGGTGCTTCAATTAACCCTTTTTGAATGGTACGAAAAGCTTTCCGGCAATCTTCATTCCATTTTCCCGAGGAGTTCTTTCTTAACAATTTGAAAATAGGTTCACAGGTTGCTGTTAACTGCAATATGAACCGACTGATGAAGTTTATTCTTCCCAGGAAGCCTCGGATTTCCTTCTCAATCTCTGGCTCGGGCATTTCCGTGATGGCTTTGGACTTGGCAGGATCCAACTCAATGCCCCGGTTGCTCACAAGAAATCCCAGAAGTTTACCGGACTTCACAACAAAAGCACACTTCGCTGGATTAACTTCAAATTAAATTTGTTTAGTCGTTTAAACAATTTCCGAAGATGGGTGCAATGGTCATCGGCCTCTCTGGACTTCATGATGATATCATCCACATACACTTCAATCTCTTTATGCATCATATTGTGAAATAAGGTCATCATGACCCTCTGATAAGTAGTAACAGCATTGGTAAAGCGTATTTTCCATGTCTTCTTTAGCAACCATAACCTGATGATATCCGATAAAGCAAATAGAGAAAGAATACATCTTAAACTATGTTGTATTGTAAATTAACACGTGGATGAACGGCACAAGGAAGTCATCTTTAAGGCTGGCCTTGTTAAGATCTCGGTAATGTACACATACTCGCACCTTCCCCCCAGATTTCATCACTGGGACTACATTGGACAACCACTAGGGTATGTTGATACCATAATGATTCCCGCTTTGAACTGTTTAATAATTTCTTCTTGGACCTTTAGGCTCCATTCGAGTTTCAATCGTTTTAATTTTTGCTTTACCGGTTTAAAGCCTTCCTTGATTGGTAGTCGATGGACAACTATATTAGTGGATAGACCTATCATATCTTTATGAGACTAGGCAAAAATATCCTTGAATTGGGTTAGGAGTTTGATTAGTTCTTTTTCTTAGTTAGAGGGAAGGTTGGATTCGATCTGTATCTCTTGGAGATTGTCAAGGGTTTCGATATTTATGGTGGTGGTTTGATCAAGGTTGGGTTTAGGTTAATCTTTGACCCATGCTTTGATTTCCTCTGGCACCTCGTCATCATCCACTTCCTCTTGCTCGATCCCCATTAAGTCAAAGTCCAATTTTATATCGAAATCGTAATCATTACTCAAATTTGGCAAGTCATGGACATGGCTAGAAATACTCAAATTTGGAAACTTGAGACAAAAACTTGATTGCTAAATATATAAAAATGGTTGTCAATTACAAAAGGATTCAGCAGTTGATATGACAATAAGCAATAACAAGTTATAGATAAAATAAAACATACATAAATATATAAAGGTAAAGATCCTTGTCAACAGATCACTTTATGGTTTTACCCTTTTCAGACGATCTTAGGGGTGACTGTCCAGTTACTGGTAGTTAGATCCTGGGGGATAGCTGAGATGGATGTGTTGTCGGAGTTGTCAATGCCTTCTAGGATGACCATAACTGATTTGGAACCGGTCCCTAGGT
The DNA here is from genome assembly GCA_020205555.1 of Panax stipuleanatus. Taxonomy (NCBI): domain Eukaryota; kingdom Viridiplantae; phylum Streptophyta; class Magnoliopsida; order Apiales; family Araliaceae; genus Panax; species Panax stipuleanatus. The sequence goes on from CM035116.1 coordinate 14,665,183, forward strand.
CCTCCTTCGGGATGTTCATACTTCCCCAGTTAAGGATCGGGAGGATGGGTTGATCATTCGACAGGTCTGCCTCATGGGATTTCTTCAGGTCATCTTTAGGAAGGCAGAAGCTGCTCATAAATTGCAACTAAATCTCCTCCAGAAACTTCTTATCTTTGGCCATCTGAGCAGCATCCTTGAGAGGCTCTTCAGCTCCAATCTCCTGATGTCCACTCTGATTGACTTTAGGGATCAGGAGGTTTGAGATAATAACGGGGACCTTCTTTAATGGCTCTTTAAATCCAACTTCACTGAGGTTTGTCTTGAGATGAATCAGATGGTTCACTAGCAGGTGTTTGTGAGGATTACGATGTTTGGGCCTACCAGAGTATCCTAATCCAGCCTTTCCCAACTGCGTGGGTATGTGGATCGAGTTTTTGATTCCCAGGCCATTTCTACCCAATCCTCGGCCTAGTCGATGTCCTCTAAAAAGCATCTCCTGGCCAACTGCCATCACTTCTGGAGATATTTAGGGAGTTAATGCTGGCGTACCCACCGAGTGGTATCGTGGATTACTTACTTCAAATGCTTGAAAACTAGCGGGCTCAATACCCTCCTTCAAGCTGATCAGGAGAATATCTCCCAGATGGTGGATAGGATAATCAGGTTCTGCACTGACAGTGACCAGATTACCATTGACAATGTACTTCAATTGCTAATGAAGAGTTGAAGGAACATCCCCAGCCATGTGGATCCATGGTTGTCCTAGCAATAGATTATATCCGATAATGATCTTCAAGATTTGGAAAGGTATATTGAAGGTGAACGAGCCAATCTCTACTTGAAGTTCAATTTCCCCAACTGTATCCCTTCTTGATCCGTCGAATGCTCGTACCACTACATGGCTTTCCTGAATCCGATTTGGGTTGATCTTCATCTTATCCAGAGTATCCTATGGACAGATGTTCAAGGATGATCTGCCATCGATTAGCACACCTCCTACCACGTATCTAGATGATACGACAGCGATATGCAATGTTCTACGATGCCAAGTTCCCTCGGCCGGTATATCGTTATCGGTAAATGATATCACATTACTGTCCAATACATGGCCAATCAGGTGCTGGCATTTCTCAGTATAATTGGTTTTGGGCAGGTGTGCCACCTCCAATACTTGGATTAGAATTTGACGATGGTCATCAGAAGCCAATACTAAATCCAGAATGGAGATTTGATGTGGTTCCGCTTTCAACTGCTTCACCGTCCTTGCTTCGCCGTGCCCCATCTTAAGGAGGAATTCTGCGATCTTTCCCGTTGATATCTTCCCCAATACCTTGGTTGTCGGTTTCAATAAACACCCCAGGAGGTATAGTGGATTCTCCTTAGGTACGATAGCTGTAAAATCGAGTGCCAATTTTATGCCTTCTTCGTAATTCCACGGTACCTTCTTTAGGCTGAGGATTGGGAGTTGTGGCCAAGGAGCCAAAATTCGGGGTTTTGGCACTGGTCTCTCGAGAGTCGTCTTGTTTCTCTGCTCAGATAATCCTTGTATGGTTATGGGTCTGCTAGACGCTCCTTCTATGCAAAGGATAACAACTACCATTCCCTCCAAATTCCTTGCCCCTCGAGGGTAGATTATCTCTTCCTTAGAGAAGATCTCAGCTTTATTCATTAATTCCAGCTCTCCTGACTCGATTATATTCTGAATTAAGTGTCGCAGGGCCCAACATTCCTCTGTGGCATGTCCAGGGGCATTTAAATGATAGAGGCAGGATCTATAAGGATCGAAACACTTTGATTATGGATCCGGGGTTTGTAGAAATTACGTGATCTTACCTTCCTCAATCAAGGTGCATAAAAATTCCTCCCTGGACAGCCCCAAGGGGGCGAATTTCCATTTGGCTACAAATTCTCGTCATCTTTGAAGTCTAGCTTCCCTGGCCATCTTTTCTGTCCATTTGTTTTGCTCTTGACAGTGAATTTGATCCCTTCTTGAAGTGGGGACATCTTGGATGGATATAGTGTCGATTGGCCTCTGTAGGACTTGCTCTATCAGCTGTCGGGTCAACTAATGTTGGTATATGACCAAATTTGCCAACAGATCAACTCGCGCTTTAATCGAGGCCAAGTATTTCTCCAACCTATACTTCTCTTTGGGGTATCCCTATATTGCAGGGTCATATGCAGAGGGTGCCTCTCTTATCTTCCTCAGGTATTTGCGGTTTTCCCTACCTCCTGCACTGATCATATTGATTCCTTCTTCGTTATGCTGAGGCAAAGGGTTGTTGTTGACATTCGGCTTCTCTGGCGCTTTGACTATAATCTCCCCGTTGTCAATCAAGTTCTGAATCTTGTGTTTTAAAGTCCAACATTCCTGAGAATCATGCCCCGGTGAGTTGGAATGGTAAACGCATTTCTTGCTGGGATTAAATTGCCTTTCGTTTGGATCAGAAGGTGGAGCTAGCTCAACAATCTTCTCCTGGGCGATCAATAGTGCTAATTTATTCTCCAAAGAGTCCCCTAAATGAGTGAATATCATTCTTCGCTTGTTCTCCCCAACCTTCAATATTATAGGGTTTCGGGAATTCACAGGATGAGAGTTCTGCTTCTGGATAAGCGGATTAGGGCTCTTGTTGGTAGCTTATCCTTGCAATATCAAAGAGACATTTTCTTCCTTCCTCTTCGATACTCTTTTGGAAGCGCTTGCATAGTTTCCCAACTGTATGTGCTCTGCTACGGCTTCCAAGGTAGTGAGATCCTTAATTTTGCCAGACTTCAAAACCATTTCCACCATTTCCCCATGTTTGATCATTTCGAAGAAGGATTTTCCTAACCTGGCAAGGACTCTCTTATAAAAAGGGGCTTTTGTATGTCAATGAAAGTTATCACCATCTCACTTTCATCTATTGGTGGGTTAACTTGGGCCGCCATTCGCCTCCACCACTGTGCATATTCTCTGAACGATTCATTGCTCAATTTTTTTAACTCTGGTAACCTGGTAGCGATCAGGTGCCATTTAGGATTGGAAACTAAATAGAAGGAGACACGGCGCGCCCACGCCCTTCTGCAGAAAATGTTGATGCTGATTTTGGTAAGAAAAGTGATTACAAGCAAGAATCTGATGTAGAAAAGAAGGAATTAGCAGAGAAATCATGTGCTCCACCACTTATAGTGTATCTACCGGTCCCTTATCCACAAAAACTCCAAAAGTAAAAGTTAGACAAGCAATTTGTCAAGTTCTTTGAGGTATTCCAAAAGCTGCAAATCAATATACCATTCATAGAGGCTTTAGAACAAATGCCGAGCTATGCTAAATTCATAAATGGGATTCTATCTAGAAAGAAGAAATTGGAAGATTATGAGACAGTGGCCTGGACTGAAGAATGTAGTGCGGTATTACAAAGGAAGCTACCTCCCAAACTAAAGGATTTTGACAGCTTCATTATCCCGTGCTCTATTGGAGGTTTGTCATTTAACAAGTGTTTGTGTGATTTGGGAGCTAGCATTAATCTCATGCCATTATCCGTGTACACATAATTAGGTTTACCGACTCCAATACCGACAAACATCTCTCTTCAGCTTTCTGATAGATCCATCACTTATTCGAGGGGTATTGTGGAGGACATCCTTGTGAAGGTGGACAAATTCATATTTCCCGCTGACTTCATTATCCTTGACTATGAAGAAGACAACGACATTCGGATCATTTTGGGAAGACCTCTCTTAGCCACCGGGAGAACTCTCATTGATGTGCAAAAAAGAGAGCTTACTATGAGAATTGAGGATCAAGAAGTCACTTTCAACGTGTTTAAGGCTGTGAAATTTCCTACCGATGAAGAGGAATACTTCCGAATGGATGTGGTTGATAAGGTTGTGAATTGAGAGATCACACATGTTATTAACAGTGATCCTTTGGAGAGTGCTCTAATGGGGGACTTTGGCATTGAGGACCTTGAGGTAGTTGAATATGTTCAGATTCTGAATACAGTGCCATGGATGAGCAAGTTCAAAATTCCGGTTGAACCTCTAGAGCACTTAGGGGAGTCATCTGAGCGTTAAAACCATCTCTTGAGATGCCTCCTACACTTGATCTAAAACCTCTCACTAATCACCTCAAGTATGTATTTTTGGGTGATTCTTCTACTTTTCCTGTTATAATTACTTCTACACTAACATCATTTCAAGAAAGTAAGCTATTGAGAGTGCTGAGGGAATTCAAAACTGCAATTGGGTGGACCATTGCTGATATCAAGGGGATAAGCCCTTCCTTTTGCATGCATAAGATTCTTCTTGAAGATGATAGCAAGCCGACAGTTGAACAGCAGAGAAGACTCAACCCCATTATGAAAGAAGTGGTTAAGAAAGAGATTTTGAAATGGTTGGATGCCGGCATAATATACCCCATCTCAGACAGCTCTTGGGTAAGTCCAGTGCAATGCGTACCTAAGAACGGAGGAATGACTGTGGTAGCAAATGAGAACAACGAGTTGATCCCCACTAGAACAGTCACTGCATGCAGAGTGTGTATGGATTATTAAAAGCTTAACAAGTCGACCAGAAAAGACCACTTCCCTCTCCCATTCATTAATCAGATGCTGGATAGGTTGGTATGTCATGAGTATTATTACCTCCTAGATGGATACTTGGGATATAATCAGATAGTCACTGCTCCTAAAGATCTAGAAAAGACAACCTTCACTTGTCCCTACGGAACATTTGCTTTCAGAAGGATGTCTTTTGGTTTATGCAATTCGCTGGCTACATTTCTAAGGTGTATGATGGCTATCTTCTCCGATATGGTAGATTAGAATATGGAGGTCTTTATGGACGATTTCTCGGTCTTTGGGGACTTATTTGATATATGTTTGGAGAACTTGGTTATGGTGTTGAAGTGGTGTGTTGAGACAAACTTAGTGCTTAACTGGGAGAAATGCCATTTCATGGAGCAAGAAGGGATTATTCTTGGACACAAGGTTTCAGGCAAAGGCTTAGGGTCGACAAGGTAAAGTTGGACACAATAGAAAGCTTACCTCCACCAAATAGGGTGCTCGCAGTTTTCTTGGACATGCGGGGTTCTACTGTCAATTTATAAAGGACTTCTCCAAGATTACAAAGCCTTTATGCAATTTACTGAAGAATGATGTTCCTATTAAGTTTGACGAGGATTGTTTGGCAGCATTTGAGCATTTGAAGAGAAAGTTGAAGACAACACCTATCATCACGGTTCCAAATTGGTCGTTACCTTTTGAGTTGAGGTGTGATGCTAGTGACTTTGCATTGGGGGTTGTTTTGGGGAAACGCAAGGAAAAGATGTTTCATTTCATTTATTATGCTAGCAAGACCTTGACGGATGCACAACTCAACTATACAACCACTCAGAAGGAGTTATTAGCAGTGGTGTATGCTTTCGACAAGTTTCGTTCATACTTGATTGGCACGAAAGTAGTGGTGTTTACAGATCATGCTGCCATTCGATATTTGATTGCTAAAAAGGATGCCAAACCCCATTTGATTCGATGGATTCTACGCTTGCAGGAGTTTGATTTGGAGATCAAGGATAAGAAGGGTACCGAGAACTAAGTGGCGGACCACTTATCGCAATTAGAGAATTCGGGAAAAGATACCAATGATGGAGTATTAATTAATGAGTCTTTCCCGGATGAACATCTGTTTATGGTCCAAGGCGAAGTACCATTATTTGCTGACTTTGCAAACTACTTGGTTAGCAACATCCTTTCTCCTGAGTTAACAAGGCTCCAAAAGAAGAAATTTGTGCACGATGTCAAATGGTACATGTGGGACGAGCCATACCTGTTCAAGCAATGTGCAGACATAATGATCAGGCGATGTATCCCTCACAGTGAGATAGAGAGTATATTACATGGTTGCCATGCATCAGTGTACTGGGGACATTATGGAGGAGAGAGGACAACAGCTAAGGTGCTTCGAGGACAAAGATGTGGTAGATGCCAGCGAGTAAGGAACATCTCTAAGAGGAATGAAATGCCCTTGAACATGATTTTAGAAGTTAAAATCTTTGATGTGTGGGGTATTGACTTCATGGGACCATTCATCTCGTCATGTGGTAATCTGTACATCCTGTTGGCGGTTGACTATGTTTCTAAGTGGGTTGAAGTGGCAACTTTGCTAACGAATGATGCAAAGGTGGTTTTAAGGTTTCTACAGAAAAGCATCTTTACAAGATTCAGGACACTTGGAGCAATCATTAGTGACGAAGGCACTCAGTTTTGCAACAGACAGTTCACAACTTTTTTGGCTAAGTATGGGGTAAATCATCGTGTTGCCATTACTTATCATCCCCAAACCAATAGCCAAGCTGAAGTCTCCAATCTAGAGGTCAAGAGGATTTTGGAGAAAATTGTCAACCCCACTAGGAAAGATTAGTCACTCAAGCTTGATGATGCAGTATGGGCCTACAGAACCGCGTACAAAACTCCACTCGGGATGTCACCTTATCAGTTGGTATATGGAAAAGCCTGTCATCTTCCTATGGAGCTAGAGCACAAGGCATTTTGGGCAATCAAAAAGCTGAATTTTAACCTCAAGGCCGCAGGGGAGAATAAACTTCTCCAATTGAATGAACTCGATGAATTCAGACTACACGCTTATGAGAACTCAAAGCTGTATAAGAAGAAGGTGAAGAAATGGCACGACCGAAAAATTATTGAGAGGAAGTTTGAGTCGGGGCAAGCCGTGTTATTGTTCAATTCACGTATTTGTCTTTTCCCGGGAAAGTTGAAGTTTAGATGGTCGGGGCCATTCACGGTGAAAACAGTGTACCCTCACGGTGCAGTTGAGATTGTAGGTCAAGACACGGACAAGCAGTTCAAGGTTAATGGGCAGAGATTAAAGCATTATTGGGGAGGCGAGGTTGACCGACAAAAGGCCTCCATGACCCTTGCCACTCCATGAGCATTTCTGAGAAAGTCAAGCTAATTGACTATAAACAAGCGCTAGATGGGAGGCACCCCATCCACTCTATTCTCCCCCTTGTTTAATTCTTGTTACTTATCGATTTTCTTAACCCTTGTTTAATTCTTGGTTATTTTGAGATAAGTACATTTTGGATATAGTATAACAAATTTCAAATATTGCATTTTTGATAATAGATATAGTTAGTTTATATAATTCAATCTTGAGTATATGAAATAAGAATATGTCTCATCTTTGATGAATCTTTGTGCAAGAAATGATTCACATCCAAGTTGACTGCTTAGTTTCAATCTGATGCAAAAGCATCAGGGCCAGAACCAGGGCAGCACGACCGTACCGTTTGCCAAGCCAAAGAAAGGGCGCCGGCGCCAGCAAAATTCTTTATAGTGTGATTTATAGGCCTAGCGCGCCCGCATTCCATCATGCCTAAGCCAAGGCACCCCCGCGCCAATACCCAGAAAATATTTCTTTTAAAAACCCTCCAGCAGTCGACCTAACCCTTTTATTTCATTTTAGTTCGGTCGAGTCTCCTCTCAAAACACGACAAACATACACTCTAAGACTCTTATTCCTAAACCTCCTCAAAACTTAACCTATTCACAATCAAATCCACTCCTTCATCATCTACAAACACTTCCACGTCCTCTCTCCACGATTCTCTAGCCCTAGTCCTCCATTATCTCCACTACCTTAGAACACTTCTCTCCACTTCCTCTCAACTGCAAGTTCTATATAAGCCCTAGCCCTAACACCCATCATATACAAACCATCTTCGATTCATCAGAAGTTAGGGTTTACAGAGAGGGATTTATCAGGCAAGGTTTGGGGATTTTGATTTGATAAAGTAGGGTTGAATTTTCTGCATCATGGCACCAAAGAGAGTACATTCATCATCTTCATCCTCATTATCCAGCGATAGCCATAGAGAAGGGAGCAGTCGGGATGTTCTGGATGCATCCAAATTCATTAATCTGTCGGCTCAGAAACATTATTACAGTGTTTTGTTGTCCAAGATTTTTGTGCTACAAAGGGGCTTTAAGCCAAGTAAGGAGGATGGAAAGTTGTTGGCTATAATTCAAGATAGAGCCTGGATTGGCGTTATAGCAACGCTCGTGGCTGAGCCAATAGCGATTGTGCGGCAGTTTTATGCTAATGCTAGGGAGACGCAGAATGGGATCTCCTACGTGCGAGTAAAGTAAGTGGTCTTTCTTCCTAATGCTATCAATGAGGTGTTCCATTTATTTCCTCCCTCTGCTGAGACAGTGAACTGGGTGGTGGCTGATCAATTTAAAACCAACTTGGACAAGGTTCTGAAGGATCTCTGCGTGCCAGACACAAAATGGGCTCTCAAGCCAGGCTTAGATACGAAGACATATTTCCCACACGCTGCGTTGAACAGATATGCTAAGGCTTAGAACAGTTTCATCTGTGCCAGTCTGATGCCCACACGCCACCAGAGCAATGTCACCGCAGATAAGGCCACCATCTTGTATGGGATCATCACCGGCAAGTACATAGATGTGGGGCACTTAATACATCAGTCCATGCTCAGGTACTTGCGAGGCAGTACCACCGTCGGGATTCTGTATGCTTTGGTCGTGACTCAGCTGTGTGTGCAGGAAGGGGTCATTTGGGAGAATGAGTCCTATTAAATGCCTATGAAAGACATTGATCATGCCGCCATCAAGAAGTATTTTGAATGGGGCGGTGGCAAGGCTCATCCACGAGGCTTGGGATTCGTTTTGCCTCGTGCTCCCGAACATGAAGAAGCTCCACCGCAGTCATCTGAGGCGACTGATCCTCCTCCAGCCTATGTGATTAGTCATGATCGCCAGATGTGACACTTGCAGGCGAGGATGGATGCGATGCACGTTAATTTTCAAGTCTACGCAAATGGACTATCAGGTGCATTGGCACATGCCTTCGCTTAGGAGTGTGTGTAAGTTGAGTTTCCTGTCTTCGGTTTAGCCATGCCATATCCACCACCGGATTCACCACCCGAGCCATAGTCGGGTGGCCATGATAATGACTACAAGCGGTGCTTTAGTATATGTCTATCCGAAACACGAATTATGGAATCTAACACCATGTAAAAACATAAACACATGCTAATATGGTCAAATCTGAACTCATAATTTATTTCTCAATTTCATATGAGTTATTCCGGTAATTGGTGATCAAGCAACTAGGCAATCAAAGCAAACCATACTAGACAATCCATACATAATCAGTTAGAACTCAACAAGGAAGCATACAAATCTGAATTAAACAATAAGATCCATTAAAATCCCACAATGGAGATTAGCTCATAATTAAATCAATATCCATCATCAAAACTTGTTCATACATTGAGAATCAAAAATGAAAGTAAAGAGAAGCTAAAGAACAAAAGAAGCAAATCTGAAATCTCCACTTCAATTTTGAACCTTCAATGTAAAACCAAATCCTTCAATCAACCAAATCTAGCCCTAACCTACTCTCAAAAACCCTAAAAGTAGTAATAAATAATGTTCAATGCTATGTTCTTAACCTCCAAATACACCTTCATAGAGAAAAATAGTCAATACAAGATTTTAAATGAAAAGTCAAATTTGGTCAACTAGTCAGGCGCGGCCGCGTTGCCCCTTAAGCCAAATGGGGTGAGGCCGCGCTGCCTGCCGGTCTGATCCTCTCCTGGCACAGGCGCAATGCAACCAAGCATTATAATGGCGTGGCCGCGCTTCATGACTTTTCGACAGAATGATGCTATCTTTCTGCTGGTTTCCTGCTGCTGCTGCTGGTGGTCTTTTGTCATTTCAAGCTTCTTCTCCTTTGGTTAATTCATATGCCAACCTCCTTTGCACCTTGCCATATGCCATTTACTCGTCATCAAGCTAGTTTCCTGTCCATTCCACCCATGATGCCACCGAGATAGTTTCCAATATGCAATCTACAAAATAAAGATAAAAAGTATGAAAAGTAACTTAAATACGTGAGAATAAGATATAGTTATAGTAAGTTGATAGCTAATAAGTAGGTATAAAACCTACTTATCAAATATCCCCAAACTTAAACTATTGCTTGCCCTCAAGAAACTAACACAAATGCAAACTACATGCAATGCAAACTACGCTACCATGATAATGAACTCCATATTTCAGCCAAGTATGAATTCCAAGAAGAGGTGCCTCAGAGAAATAACAAGATATATGAACAAAGTATCCAACCAAGACAATGCTATAGAAATATACAATCTGAAAATCAAAACCTGTTGAAAATGATGTAGTGTGTGTGTTCTAAGATTCATTAAGCTTGAAATAGGCAAAAATTCCACATGCTATGCTTCTAAAGAGGAAAAGTAAGGCTTTAAATCAAGAAAACCTTGAACATATGAAGCATCAACCAAGACTACACATCAATCCAATCTAAGGGTAAATAAAGGGTTTATTATGCTTTTATTCACTCACGAGGGCGATATTCATGCATTCCCGTGGTTAAACCCGACTGTGCAATGCCAAGCCCTCTTAGGCTTTTCAATGATACCCGTGTAGCGAGCTTTCGACCAACGACTCCCAAACCATAAGGCTTTAGGGCGCTAGGTGTAGAGACAACACCTAGGGCGTACTTTCTTGAATATCAAAGGCCACAGGACTCGACTAGCCAAGGTGTTTATTCACATTCTATTTTTCTTTTCTTTTTCTCAATTTTTACTTTAATTTTTTTTATATAGCATGCATACCCAATGTTTTCCCTCAAACTTGAATTTCTGTGTCATTATGGTTATTGCTTACTGTCTACAAAACTCTTTCATTAAAATAAAAATTTTCCCCTCAGAAGACAAGCATGTTGTAATCTAAACCAACAAGTAAATATAACAATACCGTGCTATTCGGTAACATCAAAATCAACAGGTAAAGATTACTTCATATAATAAATCTATGACTAAGCTTAAGCTATCAACAATGTTCAATATTCCATATAATTCCAATATCATCATCGGCCAAATGAAACTAAAACTAATTGAAATATGGAATCATGCAAACTAAATAAATAAAAACTAAACAAATGAACAAAAGAATACTAACTAAACATGCAAAACTAACTAATCAAATAAGAAAGTCAAGTATATAAAGTCCATTTCGCAGATTACCAACACCATATAAAATATTGTCTTTATAAATAAAACAATTGTTGTTCTTTATTATAATGCCAAATCCTTCCATATCTAATACGAAAATAGAAATAATGTTTCCAATGATATTTGGAACAAAATAACAATTATTTAAATAAATGGACTTGCCCGTAGGCATTGCTAAACAATAAGTGCCTACAGCTAATGCAGCAACCTTTGCTCCATTTTCCACTCGTAGCACAACCTCATCCTTGTTCAGCTTTCTACTTCTGACCAGTCCCTGCACAGTATTACATATGTGAGAACTACAGTTGGTATCCAATACCCAAGTAGAATTATGACTTTCAGAAAAATTAATTTCAATAATAAACAAACCTTGATTGGAAGTCGAAGCTTCTTCAAGCTTCTTCTCTGCCAGAAACTTAGTGCAGTTACTCTACCAGTGACCCGACTCGTTGCAATGGAAGCACATTCTTTTGCTAGCAGGATCAGGTTTCTTTTATTCCTTTATGTTCACCTTGCCCTTAGCCTTCTTAGATTTCTTCTTTTCAGAAGATACCTTGGGCCTCTTCCTTTTCTTGGAAGAATCCATCGTTAAGACATGGTTCTTCTTCGATGGAAAGTGACCTTCTGTAGTTTTTAACATGTTAAGTAATTCAGGCAAGCTGACATCTAACTTATTCATGTGTAAATTAACAACGAACTGCGAGAAGGTCTCAGGGAGTGACTGCAAGACCAAGTCTTGACTCAACTCCCCATCCATCACAAACCCAAGCTGTCCGAGGTGTTCAATCAGATTGATCACCCTAAGGACATGAGTCTCAACGGTTGTGCCCTCAGTCATCCGAGATCGGAAGAGCTCCTTATATATCTCATATCTTGCAATCCTACTTTGTTCACCACACAACTCTTTGAGGTGAAGTAACATAGTAGGAGCATCCATGTTTTCATGCTGACGCTGAAGCTTGTTATTCATGGATGCGAGCATGATACATTGAGCCACAGATGCATCATCTTGCCACTTTACAACAGTGGCAATCTCTTCCTCAGAGGCTGTTTCTGGAACAGTTCCAGGGACAGGTGAATTTAGGACATAAGAAATCTTTTCAGCAGTGAGAACTATTCTTAGATTCCTTAACCAGTCCGTGTAATTCCGTTCGGTCAGTTTGTTAGCATCAAGTATGCTACGCAGTGAAATTAGTGATTTTGACATTTTTAAATTTCTACATGTGAAAAGACAACATTTTAGCAAACATTCATTTAATTAATTTTACATACCAAAATAAATTAGGTCTTATTTTAGATTGGTATCTCCAATATTTTCTTCAAACTATATTACCCTCACTTATATAGTTCGGCAACAACTAATTAAAGATTTGCTAGTGAGATTAAGGATCCCATTTCAAATGTATATAGCCTTGTGTGTGCACAACAAACGATATATAAATAAATAGGTAGACAACTCTTGTCAATCACATCCACATATAACTCCTTGTATTTTGCCTCTTAAATCATAATGGTCAAGAACTAAAATGATTTAAGTTAAGTCCATCCTAGCACTCCGTATATTCAAAAAAGAAAAATATTATTCTTGTGTGTGCACAACAAAACAATATTGTTCAATTAACTTTATAAGCATCAAATGTGATTAAATTAATATCTTAAATACGCAATACTTGCCTTGTGTGTGCACAACAAACTCATATTAAATATTTAATACTCTATTAATTTATCATGCTAGAAGGCGACGTTCGATAATCCAAATATCTTTGAACGCTTTAGACTTAATATAATTTCTTTGAGAGGTTTGTTATTATTTGTCTCATCTTGTTTAGCGTGTATGCACACACACACACAGATATATATATATATATATATATATATATATATATATATATACATATATAAAATACGCGTCATTTTATTTAACATGCTAATCATGTTTGCATAAAATATAATATATATAATACTTAGCATGCACATATAGAATACTATATTCTACCTGGATTTATTATGGACTTTTATTCTAGTTTGGTTCACTAGAGCCACTAAGTGAACCAAAAGATCAAACTTAGTAGTTCAAGAGTTTAAATTTAAACGTAATTATTACATTTAAACTTGGGCTCCATACAAACGGGTCTTCACTCGCTCCTCGCTCCTTGGTCTCCAATTTCTTCAAGAAAATTATAACTATTTCTATTACATAAACTATTTCAATAAATAGAAATCTTGATTAGTAGTCAAGGGAAAGTACATAGGAGGGAGATAGAATTTTACATCAAGAAAAATTAGATAAGACGAGGTACGCATACCCCATTTAATAAAACTCATTCATTCAAGCATTCAACTAAAATAAAATCCAATCACATTGGTCAATAGTCCATAATCACATTGGTCAATAGTCCACTAAATGACATCGATCTATATATGGAATTATTTTATTATTCATGTGATGAATGATTATTTATTGATGTATATGTTGATGTGTATGAATATAAATGATTAGTGGACAAACATTTTGCTAAATTTTAATTTTGAAACAAAATAAACTCTTTTATTTTAATCAAAAACCAAATCCAAATTAAAATCCTTTAATTTTCAAAGAAAACTGAAATTATATTTCAAATAAAATAAACTCCTTTATTTTAAACTTTTATCAATTAAATAAACTATTTATTTCAATTGAATGAAAAATTAGAATTTTAGTTTTTGTCTAGGGGCTAGCGCAGCTGCGCCCAGAATGAACTGGGGTGCGGCACAACTGCGCAGCCTTTCTGAATAGAACAAATCTGCAGAACAGTACAGCTGCGCCCAGAATGAACTAGGGCGAGGCACAGCTGCGCCCAGTCGCAGAACAAGAAAACAAATCTGCAGAACGGCGCAGCTGCGCCCAGAATGAACTTGCGCTACGCCCCGTCGCAGAATTTGATTTTTGTCTACAAAATTCGATCCAATCTTACATCAATTCATACATGGAATCATAAAATTGATAATTAGCACAAAGTTAGGCTCTGATACCACTGTTGGGTTTGTATCTTACGTATACATGCAATCAAATTACACAATTAAGGGCTGAAGCGCGATAAATAAGGTTTTAAAATTTTTATACAAACCCCCACCATGATCATGCTTTGTGCTCAATTATAAATAAAAAAAAATTAAGGATAAATCAGAATCATACCCTTGTAGAATCTAGCTTCCGCAGGTACGAGTTCAACACCTTACTCTCCTTGATCTCCTTGAATCTCATGTGTTGGCTCCTTCCTTTGATCAACATTAGCCACCCAAGTGTTTGGCCTCTAAAGGTGATCCACCAAGGAAGAGGAATTGCTCAAAAAGATGGGTGTTTGGCTAAACCCTTGTTTTCTATTCGCTGTAGAAAAACTAGTACTCTCCAACTCTTGGAATCACTACAAGAAATAGGCCTATCAGCGATCGCCTACGGTCGCACTTGGTTATCAGCAACCGAGTGCGGTCGCTAATAGTCGTCGAATAATATCTGGTCGCTGGGATGTACAACAGCGACCAATATTAGCGATCGACATATCTGCGATAGCGAGTAGCGACAGGTGTCATCGCTAGACTGAGTCAGCATTGTCAGGGTCGACAGGCTGACATGGGCCACGTGTCAACAACCGCCATCAGCGACCGAATCCGGTCGCTAACTCCCTGATTCAATAGCAGTCGCTAATATATATTAGCGACCGTCTGCGATCGTTGATGTATAAAAAAAAATATGTTTGTTATATTTTGGATTTCCCAAAAAACTATACCTATTTTATACCTGTTTTATATCCCAACACACAACAGATAGTATATATAAACTTCCAACCAAGTTTTATATAATCCCAACACAAGCACAACCATATATATAACATCCATCCATATACCAACACATACACCAAAACAGTTTAAACTATATAAACACTAAAAAATCAATATGAATGAAGAAATATATACAAATCTAATGTGTAAGTAACATACAGTCATCCAAAGAATGAATATATAAGTACAAGGCTCATAAATAGCTATACAACAAGACTAGCTATTGGTCGGTCGTCATGCATCTTCGTCCAAATTAGTATCTGGATGATCACCCTGTAATCAACAAAATAATAAAACAAGTTACATATATAGTATATATATAGTACATATAAGTGACTAATTAATTTGATTGTAATATAAATACTAAGATTACCTGGTCGCCATCCTCATACTGTGATGATGCTGCTGCCGCCACTGCAGCAGCTAACTCATCAAGACATAGAGCCCCCAAATGCCCGCCTAGTATACGAAGAAGATCACGATCTCGACAGATCGCTCTCACACAGTCAGCAGGAGTTCGATGACTGTGTAGACTGGGTAGCAGAGCTGCCTGAGCCACTGATGGTTGGGTGTCATCATTATCCTTGGCCTTTGACGCAATTCTTCTTCACAACTGATGCCCTCTCCCACAGCTCTTGATCAATGACCTTACGTGGAGTGCCTTCAGGATAACGCTCGTTCAATAAGCGCTTATAAGTATCCTGTCAGCAGGTTAACAATTAAATAGTTAAAAATAAATATTAAATTCTAAATAATAACATAAACTTGATAAACAACATATATCAAAGTTGTAAAAACTTATTACCATGATCTGGACAGCATCAGGCATACCATCACAGGTGGCCACGTACACATCCAACCAATGGATAGGCTGACCTTGAGACTAAGACTCCTATACAAAACATACTCCCATACTAAGTAAACATGTGATATTCTACAAACCATATATGATTTTAAACATATTAAAAATATTGTATCAAATATTCACAAGTTAATTTACTATTGATGCGTACCCTAGCAGTGATATGTTGCACTTGTGATATACTGCACCTGTGATATACTGCAGCCCCTGTAGGTGCCTTTCGCCTTTTCGCCATCAGGTACACCCGAGGATCTGTTGGTGGCGGCAATCTTGCGTCTCTTGACCCAGATCTCAGCTCTCCATTGGGCACATATCTCAGCCCATATGGACTGGGTGCACCACCAGGGGTTTTGCTCGTGCATGTGCTCCTCTCGCTGATCTAGATGGTCGACCAATGCATTGTGTAGGGCTTTTGGCGTTCTTTATTCAAATTATCTTTGGTGCAGACCGCGCACTTCTGCCAGAATAGTGTCTGTATCACTGAAGCATGCACGTCCTCCCGTCCTCCCATCTATACCATTTCTGTAAATAAAACAACAATAATAATATTAAAACGGTACTATATATTAACATATAATCTAACACTACTAAATAATTAAAAACTTACTTGAAATTCAGCCCATACTGCATCCTTGTGGGCGATAGGTGTACTCGCCCACGTATTCACAGGTGTCGGCCAGATCTGCAGGCACAACTGTGAAATGCACTTGACTATCTTGTCATCTGAAAAGTTACTACAATATACAACAATTTACATTAAAGATATGTAGAGTTACTATAATATTTAAAGCAATTTGCATGGAAATCTAAAATGTTTATATATACAGAAAGCGGACGGACATGCTGTTAGGAGGATGACGTATCAAAATAAGAATCCGGTCATCCGGATTAGTAGAGGCCTTCAGCACGTGATTAGGCCCCCGACCCAAGCCGCGCTTTTTCGGCGCTGCTGAAGACGAAACCATCTACATTTTACAAATTTCAAGATATTATTATGAGTTATATTTGAATATAAAATGACAATAATGACAATACATGCATATATGAATATAAAATGACAATAATTACAGAAAATTGCATAAAATAGTTAAGTACATAAACATGATAATGATATAAAGAACATGTAATCCTAAACATACATTTTATTTTTTTAATCAATGTCTGAGTCACAGTTATCTCCTCTACGTATTGCAGATTCATAACCATCATCTGCTTCAGATTCAGTTTCAGTGTTAGTTAATAACTCTTCCTCCTCAGTATCAGTGTCATCTGGCACAAGTAGTGACTCAGGTTCTAATTCATTCGGTTCATCTCCACCATCTAACTGGATTACATCATTGTCATCCTCCACATTTATAATTTTTTGTCTATGAAGTATTTGCTCTTTGTAAATCTCGCCGTCTACTATTTCTACACGATTGGGCGCGGGAGTATGAAGTACAACTTGCCAATCTGCAGGCAGTCTATGCCTTTTCCTAACATGACTAGGAGTGTAGTGTACTTGTACTATTTGTGTTGGTAACACAAATGATTCGTTGGCGTACGTGAACCTATGGAGGTCAACCTCGACGATTCCATATCTGTCAACACGCATCCCTTTTTCTAAATCAAACCAACGACACTTGAACAAGTTAATATGACCCTTGTACGTCCCCTTGTACGACAACTCTATGATTGCCTCCAACTCCCCAGAAAAGGCCCGACCAAGCTCATTGTAACAATCTCCTTGGACACACACTCCAGTATTCGTTGTTCTTTTACCGCGACTATATGCCTTGATATGAAATTCACAACCATTAAATTTGTAACCATTGCGGCACACTTGGTCCCTGTCTAGTCCTATAGCTAGGACTTATATATTAGTCGGAATCGTTGATCCTACAGTAAAAGCCTATAAAAACTCCATCCTATTAAATGAAGTCATAGTTAATATGGAGTATATATATATATATATCGTGCTTAAGTAACTTAACTCACTTTGTCCTTTAGCCAAAGTGCAAATTGTTTATCACGACTGATTTGAATATCTTTATCAGTAATGCCGGGATGCTTCACTTTTAACTTGTCATCGTATGATCTATACAATGTTATAAACATTAACATATTAGAATGTATATTGCATGTCATTGAAAGTTAAGGGATCAATATGTTATTTATATGTGTACCTCACAAATTCGTCAATCTCCTCGCAATTGAGAAGAATGTTAGTATGTGCCGCATGTAATTCTTGTTCAGATAGGAATATACGCACCATTTTTCCATAAGCGTGACCCGATAGACCAAATACAGAAAGCCGACCATTTAGTTCAACATTGCCCCCATCATCATGTCTCGAGACTCGATTGGCCTTTGTCAAAACTTCGTCCGAAAAGTAGTCTGAGACAAACGTAGATATCTCATCTAAACTGTATGCCTCACATATCGACCCCTCGACATAAGCTCTATTCTTCACCTTCCGCTTAAGGTTTCCCATCACTCTCTCAAAAAGGTACATCCATCTATATTGAATTGCACCCCAAACACGAGCTTCATAGGGAAGATAGATCTGCAAATGCTCTATGTACAATCTTTTTAGCCGATGTGTAATTAGAAAATACCTTAAAATCTAAATGGAATATTTGATTTTTTTGTAGTCACACCCTCTTTATTAGGCCTAAATCGATCATGACTGCAAAACGTGCACCGGGTCATCTGTTCATTTTCATTATAAAACAACATGCAATCGTTGGGACATGCATCAATCTTTTGGTATCCAAGACCCAACTTTATCACCATTTTCTTATAATAGTAATAGTTATCAGGTAATTTCTCACCGTCAGGCAACATACTCTTAATGACCTTCAAGAGCGACTCAAAACACTTATGGCTCATGTTGTGATCAGCCTTGATGTTAAGTAATATCGCCACTGCAGACAATGTAGTGTGTTTGGTTCATCCATGCCACAATGGCTCGCTACCCTCGTCTAACAACTTAAAAAAGGCTTTGCCATCAGAATTCATAGGTTGCTCTCTACCTTGTTCCCAATCAAACTCTGGCCCTACAATATCATGAACCATTTCATTCATACGATGAGTACTGCTTCCCGGATTATGTACTTCTGTGATGACACTATCTCTTCTCTGCCCATGTGCCCACCAACATTCTTCATAATTTTTCATGAACCCAGAAACAAGTAAATGATAGTTTACCACATCTCTGTCCATATAATTTATATTCTTACACTTCAAACAAGGGCATCTTATCTTATTCTGACCATTCACACATTCTGGGTGACTATACGCAAACTCCAATAACACTTGGCAACCAGCTCTAAATTCAACTTTAGCACCTATGTGGGCACTTGACTTTCGTCGTCTCATCCAACTACAATCTGAATAGAGGTCCATGATACCACGGTACCTACTATAGACAACATGAGCTTATTAATGTATATTCAAGCTCTCTAAGCATACTTATAAGCATACTTGTAAGCATATGACTTAAATTTAAGCATACTTGTAATTAAGCATATGACTTGAGCATACTTGTAAGCATAGAGCATACTTGTAAGCATATGACTTACATTTAAGAATACTTGTAATTAAGCATATCACTTGAACATACTTGTAAGCATATGACTTACATTTAAGCATACTTGTAAGCATACTTGAGCATACTTGTAAGCATATGACTTACATTTAAACATACTTGTAATTAAGCATACTTGTAAGCATATGACTTACATTTAAGCATACTTGTAATTAAGCATATGACTTTAGCATACTTGTAAGCATATGAGTTACATTGAAGCATACTTGAGCATACTTGTAAGCATATGACTTACATTTAAGCATACTTGTAATGAAGCATATGACTTGAGCATACTTGTAAACATATGAGTTATATTTAAGCACTACTTGTAAGCATATGACTTGAGCATATTTGTTAGAATCTAATTAACATTTTAGCATACTTACCTAAACATTTGGTAAGATTTCTCCTCTTTTAAAGAGACCCTTCCCTACATCTTTTAGTTATCATTAGCGACTTATTTAGTTCTTATTTTATCCTTTAGTGGAGTTTGTTTCTCCCTAATTTGAAGTTAGTGCATCTTTTTTTCTCTTTTTGGGAGCTTGAATTCTCTCCGTGAGTTGATTTTGTCAATATATGGGTGATTGTAGACAAGTTAATTGGAGCGATAAGTCTACGATAGTTGTTTTCTGATTATTATTTTATTTTTACTTAAGTCGTGAAAGTTTATAATTTTGATTTCACTTTAGATAGAGTAAGTATCCCCTCAATTTTATTATACATGTAATTTGAGGTCAACATTGAATGAATGGATTTCCTAGTATTGTTACTAGGGATTGTCGTAAAAGAAAAAACTAGAAATCAGATGCCACAATTTAATTGACGAGCAATTGACTGACTTGAACAGAAAAAGAAGAGGACTTAAAGGGGGGCGGGGTAAAACAAGATATCTAGTAATTTGATCCAAAGAAACTCAAGAATAACAGTTATTGTACTTTCTAAGCATGTATAATCATCACCCACCAAAAATAGATTTTCATTTACATTTGTTCTCTTTCAAAACTAATGATATGAAGAAATCTTACCTAATTCGCGGCGGTGGTGACGGCGGCGGTGTAGGCGTCGACGACGGCAATGGTGGCGGCTCCCTCTTCTCCCTTTTCTCTTCTCCATCTTTTTCTCTTCTGCTGTTGTGTTGAGCGAATGCCTAAATCTGATTTGATTAAAGAGAATCAGCGACAGCCAGTAGCGACCACATGCGGTCGCTAAATTTTTAATGATGTGGACGTATCAGTGACTGCTTAGTGGTCGCTGATATTGAGTGGTCGCAAAAAACCTCCGCGCCAACTTTTCACACAAATTTTAGGGCTAGAAATTCATACCAGCGTGGTCGCGGATATAGTCTAGCAACTAGATTCAAATGCGATCGCATATGGCGGTCGCTATTACTACTATCAGAGACCGTAGAGGGCGGTCGCTGAAAGTGATGGTCGCTTTTAGACCATTTTCATGTAGTGAATTACGTATACCTCATATCTGATGTAAGACTCCTCTTATATAGATATTGGTCAACCCTACTAATCTAATTAGAGTTGGGTTTCATTTAATTAATTAATTAAACTCTTTTAATTAATTAGGCTTCCCAACATATTGGGATTAATTAATTAAACTCCTTTCATTAATTTGCCTCCTAATCTCATTAGGAATAAGTGAGAGTACTAATATTAAATTAATTCCTAAACTCCTTTAGAATTAAAATAATAATAATTATAATAATATTAATAAGACTTCTCTTATTAATTTATATTTAATATTTCCAAAATATTAAATAATAAACATTAAGCTATTTAATTTATTTTATCACCATAGATTAAATTAATTACACTTAATGCATTATTACTATTATGTCATTATCTTCTTAAATAATTATTCTTTCTTTTATGGTGTGACCCTTTAGGTTCTCCATATTAAACCGATTGTGAATAAATCAATTAGAATAATTCTAATTTTATTTAAATAAATAAATTAAACTAATAATTCATTTAAATAAATAGCATTTATTCTACAATAGGGATAAGCTTCCCTAGCGATCAACGACTTTTCAGATAATATAGATTTCAACATTAATTATAAAAGAACCTGTGAGTTAATAGTTACCGTACAACTCAATCCTTCCACCATACAATGTCCCAATTAAATATAAGACATGGAATTACTGTCATGTCTTATTTTATTTAATCATATGTATTTCGATTGAAAAATGTACAACTCTATATAATATAAATTAGAAACTCCTTTCTAATTTCATTCTTCCTTGGCCAAGGACTACTGAGTTGTCATTTAACGAATCACATTGGACATATCTCTTCTTTTACTAGAAGTGGTAGATTCTTTATTGATCATTCATTATATCTATATGTATCTCATTATAGCCAAGCATACCCTTTGATATACTCTAAGCCAAGGATATGGACTTTCAAAATTTTTCTCTCTAGTCTCTCTCTAAGAGCGGCTAGGGTTTTGATTTCGATAATACCCTAAACGGCTGATATATCATATAAATAGCAGTTAAAGGAATTAACCAAAACCTAATCCAATTAGAAAAATAAAATCCGAATTTATATATATATATATATATATATATATATATATATTATATCTTAATTAAGTCTTACTTAATTAATATACATATATATATATACAAATTATCCTATTAATTTAAATTTATAATTTAAATACTATCAATCATATTGATATATTTAAATCCATACAATTTAAATTAATTTTCTTTTAATTATGTTCTAAGTGTGTGACCCTATAGGTTATTATTATGTTGGCAATAATTTTAAAATCATATTATAAAATTATAAACAGTGAGCGGCATCTAGTAATGCATCACTGCTACCCAAATAATAATAAGATCGGTGATTCGATACAACCTTTTCGTGACCAATGTTTCAATGTAATTTAATCCTTTTAACCTTGACATCCTAGATTAAACTCAAGGCATGGAATGTGTCATCCTCTTCATAATTTAATCTGAGTTTTCTTGATCGATGAGTAGACTATATGAAATAAATCACTATTTGAGCATGGCCATGCATTTTATAGTCCTACTCAATCAAGAGGCCTATGGATATCACCCCTAATATATAGGAGGGTTAAATTCCATCTAGATCACTCATATTCCTCACATGATTCATGATGTACCCAATAATCACCTTTATCGTCCACCCTATTAAAGGTGGCCTTTGATGATATCAAAGTACATAAATTCTCGTGTAGTAATATAGTGATTTCAGGTCGGAGGATCATTACATCATTGTCACTATGAGAATTGCTTATGACACTTTGCATAATGCTCCACGTAGAATTCTCATGGTGGGTCTATCCAGTACATTGTTCTCTAACATGTACCTATGCATTGACTCAATATCTCATATATTTATGACCAATGAGATTTGGCCATCAGTCAATCCACATACTAGTCTCAATGTATCATTGTTATCCCATTAACAATGACACTCGACTAGGGACATTTAAGAGTAATGATACTAATTGTAATTATATGATCTCATGTTCAAGTCACATACTTGAAGCCATAAAATTTGTATCACTATTCTAAGGACTTTTATTATGTTAACATTTATATAACGCAGTAAATAAAACCATAATAAAATAATTTATTTATTCAATCAAATATAATATCAAAAATGTTTAAGCAATTACATCAAAGAATTAGCCTCTAGGGCATAAACTCTAACAGTCTCCCACTTGCACTAGAGCCAATCACTCATGTATCTAATACCCGTAGAACTAGTGTGACCTTTGTACTTATGCTGCGACAAAGCTTGGGTCAGTGGATCTGCAACATTATCATCTGTTGGCACTCTGCTTATATGTACATCTCCTCTATCAATGATTTCACGGATGAGATGGTACCGCCTAAGTATATGCTTGGATCGTTGGTGAGATCTGGGTTCCTTAGCCTGTGCAATGGCTCCATTATTATCACAGTATAGCTCAACCGGATCAACAATAGTTGGAACAACACCAAGTTTAGTGACAAACTTTTTAATCCATACAGCCTCCTTGGACGCACTAGAAGCAGCAATATACTCAGCCTCTGTTGTAGAATCGGCTACTGTCTCTTGCTTCGAACTTTTCCAGCTAACAGCACCACCATTAAGGCAAAACACAAAACCTGACTGAGACTTATAGTCATCTGTGTCAGTCTGGAAACTAGCATCTGTGTAACCCTTTACTGTCAGTTCGCCTTCACCTCCATATACCAAGAATGAATCCTTAGTCCTTTTTAGGTACTTGAGGATATTCTTGACTGCTGTCCAGTGACCTTCACCTGGATTCGACTAGTATCTGCTCGTCATGCTCAAAGCATACGAAACATCCAGACAAGTACATATCATTGCATACATGATAGATCCAATTGCCGAAGCATAAAGGATCTTTCTCATATGCTCCTCATCATCATGTGATTTAGGACATTGGGCCTTAGAGATCTTAACACCATGAGACATGGGTAAGTGTCCTCTTTTTGCCTCTTGTATGCTGAACCGTTTTAGCACTTTATCAATATATGTACTTTGACTTAGGCAAAGCATTTTTCTCGATCTATCTCGATAGATCTTGATACCTAAAATGTAGGTTGCATCGCCCAAATCTTTCATGGAGAAACATTTTCCTAACCATGTTTTTACAGCCTGTAAGGAAGGAATGTCATTCCCAATAATTAATATGTCGTCAATATATAATACCAGGAATACAATGTGACTCCCACTCACCTTCTTATATACACAAGGTTCATCTTCATTTTTTATAAAGCCAAACTCTTTGACTGCTTCATCAAATCGAAGATTCTAACTTCGAGAGGCTTGCTTCAATCCATAAATGGATCGCTGCAGCTTACATACCTTTCCAGCATCCTTTGGATTGGCAAAACCCTCAGGTTGTGTCATATACACATCCTCAAGGAGATTTCCATTAAGGAAAGCAGCTTTGACATCCATCTGCCAGATTTCGTAATCATAAAAGGCTGCAATAGCAAGTAAGATCCTGATGGATTTAACCATTGCCACTGGAGAGAAGGTTTCATCATAGTCAACACCTTGAACTTGTTTGAAACCTTTTGCTACCAGTCGGCCTTTATAGGTTTGTACATTACCATCCATGTCGGTTTTCTTCTTGAAAACCCACTTGCACCCGATTGGTTTTACTCCTTCGGGTGGATCAACTAAAGTCCATACTTGGTTAGTATACATGGAGTCCATCTCAGATTTCATGGCTTCAAGCCATCTCTCAGAATCTGGTCCATTCATAGCTTCTTGGTAGGAAGCAGGATCATCATGATCTATGAGCATCACATCGCCGTTTTGAGTCACAAGAAATCCATAATATCTCTCGGGCTCTAGGCGTGTCCTACTAGATCTACGAATGCCTCGTGTAATTTGAGTAGGTTCACTTTCCACAATATCTTGTGGTTCCTGCTCATGTTCCAACTCAGGTTCAATGATATTTTGTGGTTCTCGAACTTCTTCGAGTTCTACTTTCCTCCCACTGTTTCCTTTAGAGACAAATTCTCTTTCTAGAAAAATACCAGTTCGAGCAATAAATACTTTGTTCTCAGAAGGTTTGTAGAAATAATACCCTTTTGTTTCCTTTGGGTATCCCACAAAATTACATTTGTCAGATTTGGGTCTGAGCTTGTCAGAAGCCAGACGTTTTACAAACGCCTCGCAACCCTAAATCTTTATGAACGACATACTAGGACGTTTCCCAGTCCACATCTCATATGGTGTCTTATGAACCGTCTTTGTAGGAACACGGTAAGTGTGAATGCAACTGTCTCTAGGGCATGACCCCAAAAGCTTATTGGAAGATCTGCATGACTCATCATTGATCGTACTATGTCCAACAAGGTGCGATTCCTCCTATCAGACACACCATTCCATTGTGGTGTTCCAGGTGGAGTGAGCTGTGATATAATACCACACTCCTTTAGAAGGTCATCAAAGTGTTGGCTTAAGTATTCACCTCCTCAATCGGATCGAAGGGCTTTTATGCTTTTGCCAAATTGGTTTTGAACTTCATTCTTGAATTCCTTGAACTTTTCAAAGGATCCAGATTTGTGTCTCATAAGATACACATATCCATATCTACTGAAGTTGTCAGTAAATGTAATGAAGTAAATAAAAGCCACCTCTTGCTAACGAACTCATGGGTCTGCATACATCACTATGTATAAGTCCCAATACATCGCTAGCCCGTTCACTGTGTCTAGTGAAAGGGGCTTTAGTCATCTTGCCTAATAAACAAGACTCGCATTTTTCTCATATGATTCAAAATCAAATGAATCCAAAAACCCATCTTTATGGAGTTTGGATATGCGTTTCTCATTTATATGGCCTAAAAGACAGTGCCAAAGATATGTCGGATTTGAATCATTTGATTTAAATTGTTTTGTATTTATGTTATAGATAGGCATTTCTAAATTACGAATATAAAGACCATTAAACAATTGTTCAACACCATAACATATTTCATTTAAGTAAAATGAACAACTGTTGTTCTTTATTAAAAATGAAAAACCTTTCTTGTCCAAACAAGAAACAGAAATAATGTTTTTGCTCATAGCAGGCACATAATAACAATCCTCTAATTCTAATACTAGCCCAGTGGGCAAAAATAAATGATAAGTTCCTACGGCTAGTGCAGCAACTTTTGCTCCATTCCCAACTCGTAGGTCAACCTCGCCTTTCGCCAAAATCCTACTCCTTCGGAGTTCCTGCACATTAACATAAATGTGAGAACCACATCCAGTATCCAATACCCATGATGTAGAAGTGGACAAATTGACTTCTATAACATATATACCTGAATCAGAAGTCATACTTCCTTTCTTTTTCTTCAGTTCTTCCAAATAAGCATGACAATTCATCTTCCAGTGTCCAGATTTTCCATAGAAGTGACAATCACCTTCTTTAGCCACCCCACCTTTCGGTTTTAAAGCCTGTTTGGTTTTGGGATTGGGTTTGGCAGATTTAGATCCTATCTTCTTCTTGCCTTTCCCCATTCCCTTAGCATTCCCCTTTTGCACCATCATTATGGGAGCGGGTCCTGCCTTTTTCATGTTGTTCTCAGCAGTTCTTAACATGCTCAACAACTCAGTAAGTGGTTTCTCAATTTCATTCATGAGGTAATTCATAATAAATTGAGAGTAGCTGCTATTCAAAGATTGCAAAACAAGATCAGTTTGGGCTTTCGGAGTAATTGGAAAACCCAACCTACCAAGGTACTCAATATACCCAATCATTTTCAGCACATGTGGACCAACTGGATCACGTTCACCCATCTTGCAGTGATACAAAGCCTTGCTTGTATCATACCTCTCCTGTCGAGCATGCCCTACGAACAATTTCTTGAGATGCTCGATCATCTCATAAGCATCCATTAACTCATGTTGCTTCTGAAGCTCAGAGTTCATAGTTGCTAGCATGAGACAACTCACGTCCAGAGCATCATCTTGATGCTTCTTGTAAGCATTATGCTCTATACGTGGTGCAGTGTTAGCTGGTGCTGCAGGAATGGGCCCATCAAGGACATATAGCTTGCGCTCTTGTTTGAGGACAATCCTCAAGTTCCTATGCCAGTCTATGAAATTAACTCCACTCAGCTTTTCCTTCTCAAGGACTGATCGTAGTGAAAGACTATTTATGTTGTTGTTTGCCATTGATATCTACAATTTATAAGTGCAAAAATAATAAGTCAAATTGCAGAATTTTGATATTATGTAATTGATAATAGTACATTCAAAATATACCTCCCACTATTTTATTCAAATTAATAGCCCTCACCATTAATTCGGAAAGTATTTTCAATTAAATCTTTCTAGTGAGCTAAGATCCATATTTCATTATGCCTTAAGTTAGCTTTGGCTATTCTCTCAAAACATAATTATTTAGGTAGACAATCCTTTGTCAATTATATCATTTATAACTCTTAGATAGTTTGGTGAACAACATTTGTTTCTAGTCCATCTAATGGTACCTACCAAACTCTATGCCTCTAAGTCCACAATCCTATTGTGATAACTTAGTTAAGTCTGGCCCAATGATTTTAACAGTTTAGATATCACAATTATCCTATCGCATCTTACCAAGATAAATGGGGTACTTTACTTTGGCAAACCTACATCCATCGGTCAAGGTCTTGATGAGTGTTATTCATTGGAAGGTATCTGATTTAGACTTAATAATTTTATGAGGGATTTTAATAATTAATTTAGATCTCACCAATTTTAATCTATTAAACATGCACATTATTTATCATATCATATCGTATACAAGCATAAATAAAGTGCAAAATTAAATGTGTTACAGTTATGGCCCCAACCCTATGTCAATCTTTTCAAGCTAATGAAAAGATTGAAGGTCAGTCTAAGGTGGTAAAAGGTCTTCAAAATAGTAGCTTCCTTGGACCTTCCTCATGCATGTGTCTCCTCTCCATCATCATCTTGTCATCTTGATAGGTTACAATTGTACATTACATGATATAAAGAAACCTCGAGTTACATTCGAGGGGATTTAGATGAGAAGAGAATATTACATCAGAATTTATAGAAAGGCACGACATGCAAGCCGTATTTCAAAACCAAAAACCACTAACCTATGGGTCAAAAGGGCCATAACTGTGCACCATGCATATCACAATAAGCACATGACACAATTTATATAATTAAAGAAAAATATATACAAAATATTGGGGTCACGACCATCGTGCGCTACGACGGGGGGGTCCAAGGGGGGGTCTCCCCCCTAGCGGTGGTTCGAACTACAGTCTGTATTGTAGAAATTTTTTCATACGAATCTCTGAAACAATTCCAGAATCATATACAATCCGCCAACACACTCATAATAACAATACACCCAAAACATATCATATATGTCCAGTTTCGATTAATCATATTAAATCGAATCTTCATGTTTCTAATCCAGTTAGAACAGAAGTTGAATTGTTATTCCACCTTCTAGGATACGATTATCATAACATCATATACATGCATATATATTACAGATTTCCAGAATACGCATACATGCAGAATATCATATACTCAATTTTAGATTGGTAAACATGCATCATCATACATCATATATCATATATAACGAATACAATTAAAACACGTAATCTGAATTAATCGTTTCGCAAGTAGCTCTGATACCACTGTAGCGTTTTCGGCACATAAACGCAGCAGAAATTAAAAAAATTTTGAAACCCTAAAATAGGATCCATGTATCATTGTTGTCCCATTAACAATGACACTCGACTAGGGACATTTAAGAGTAATGATACTAATTGTAATTATATGATCTTATGTTCAAGTCACATACTTGAAGCCATAAAATTTGTATCACTATTCTAAGGACTTTTATTATGTGAACATTTATATAACGCAGTAAATAAAACCATAATAAAATAATTCATTTATTCAATCAAATATAATATCAAAAATATTTAAGCAATTACATCAAAGAATTAGCCTCTAGGGCATAAACTCTAACACTAAGATTCTACAGAAGTAGAGTCCATTTTGAGTTTAAACCGAAGTGGCGCGGCCGCGCCACTTCCCCATTCAAAACCAGCGCAGCTGTGCTGGTCATCAGTCTTGGAAAAATCTTTTGTTGATTTTTGATGTTCTGAGCTTGTTAGTTTGGCTTGTTTAGGTAGGCAAATGAGTCTGACATGTGGTTTAAAGTTGTCTTTCATGTAATGTATTACCTTAGCTTGGTTTAGAATAATCTTTAAAAGCAAACTTGGAATTTTGAAAATAAACATGTATGAGCATGGTACTAATTGCATTTCTGACTTTTGAAACATATGTAGTAGTACTCTTTACACTTCTAATATGTAACTCTAGGATGTCTTGCATATAGTGTGTTATCTTAACATAGTCTAGTAATAACTTTTTAATAAAAATTTAGGGACTTTAAACATAAACCTTTTGAAAACTACTATAACCTTATGTGCAAGCATTGTAAGCTCTTTTATGCCTTAAAACATGATTAGTATATTGATCCATCTAGTTAGATATGAAATAAACTACTCAAGCATGATTTACAATAAATTTCAAGAGTAAAACTATACTAACTATGTGTAAATAAGTTGAATAGCTTGAGCATGCATATGAAAGTGGTATGACTACACTATGTGGATTAAATGTTAATATAGCTAGTCCTATGTGAGATGAACCCATTAGACCTTGGATTAGATATTTCAAAATGAAACTATATGATTTAAAAACGTTTGAATGTAAAGCTATCCTAGATATGAATAAATGGTTTAAATACATTTGAGAATACGTATTGACAGTCTAGGTAACATCCTTATGTGGTGTAGACACTCGAAATTTTGCTTTCTTTGTACTAACCTTTGTAGAAGGGCAAAAGCATAATTTTACCTTTGGAGACAACCCTGAGGTAGGACAAAAGAATTAGGTCATCCCGAAGACAACCCCGTGAAAGATTAAAGGACTAATGACGTCTGAACATGTCGTGAACCGAACGAGAATCGCCAAGCTGAGACAGTGTCTGCCGAAAACCAACTCAGTAAATCTCGAAATGCGTGCCATCGACGATAAACCAGCTAACTGCCATCGGGAACCAAAAAATTCTTCTCAGCTATCAGCATCATCTTCCCGGACCCCGACTCAGTCAGACTCGATTCTATCCAGCCGCATTCCACACAAACCTTCTGAAAGTTCAATCTGCGCAGGTCAACTTCCTCCGAATCGAGACCAAAGGAACGCACTTTGAGACTGGGGGACCCACCTAGCCCAGCCTTATACATATATGCGGCTAGCCTTATACATGTACGAGGCTAGCTCAAACAGATTAAAAGAGCAACATTAGCTCATTTCCAAGGGGGGAGAGATACAGTTTTAGAGAGAAAAAGTCACTTTTAGAGAGAGAACCCCTCGGGTTTGACATATAAACACCAACTTTGAGTTATTTTCTCTTTTTAAGCATCTACTTGGAGCCCTGAGAGTGTTCTAAGTTCATCCCGGGTGATAAAACACTTGTTAACGCGTCCCCCAAGGTGAAAAATGCTCTTTCTAGCTACGTTCTTTGTAAATTTTGTTCAATATACTAGATTGATGTTATATATTGTCTAAATATAGTTAAACTTGTTGTTTTCTAAGTATATTATGTAATAGTTGATAGATATTTAGTTTCTATCGTTTATATTGTACATATATTGTTGGAAATCAAGTCCGGAGGCTAGATCTACCGAGATCTAAGTCGAATCTAGCCTTTTGAATGGTTATTAAGAATGATATTTTAACCCGTATGCTAGATCGGCTTAGATCCACTGTAGATCTACGTGTTTTACCGCTTTATATAAGTCTCGGCCATTCCGTTGAGCCCTAGATCTATATCTAGAGGTGAAAAGAGTCCTAAACTCTTATGATGGGGTTTTCAACTGATGAAACCACCGAATCATGAGTTTAAGACGTTGTATATATTGTTTATTTCAATAAATATCAGCCTAGGAATCCCGGGGTTGAGATCTGATGATTAGATCTTAACTAGATTCCCACGATGGACATTTTATTCACTTTGTAATGTTTAAATAACGTCGAAATATTGTACATGTAATATTTGGATCTTGAAGACGAACTCGAGGGGTTAGTCCCGAGAAGTCGAATTCAAGATCCTGTGATAGTGAAAACTTTAATTGTGGGTGCTCGGTTTCATCGAGATGGCTTACATGCCTGATGATGATCCGACCTTTTTTGGCACTTTTTACATGCATATCATCAAAATGATTTCTAATAAAACCACAAAGAGCTTTCAGTCATAATAAAGCGATCCGGGGTAGATAACCTTTTGAACGTTAATATTAATAAAAGGAAGTATCGAAGTCCTCGATTCCTAGTCGGGCAAAGGATTTGAAAACCTTGCTTTCCAAAACATCATTTCAATTCATACATCTTGTTAAAAATGAACTTTTTATAAAATCAAATCCTTCGTACCTAGGCGCAAAAGAGGTACAACACTACTTTCAAATAAACCAAAATAAAGACTTAGAATAAAAATGAATAAAGCTTTCAAAATAAAACATACACTCACACACACACACACACACTTTATGCACAAAAAATCAATAAGATGTGTTACCGTGTTTTCACGGGAGTTGGGGGGTGCCTAATACCTTTCCCCCGCTTAACTTAGCCCTTGAATTCCATGAATCTCGGGTTTCAGATCAATCTTTTGGAGTCACATATTGGACTATATTGCGAAAACTATTAAAACTCAGATGAGTTGGTATATCCATTTAAACCATACCAACTGGCAGCTCTGTCTCATTCGGTCCAATCATAAAATAATAAAATCAATCTTTTCAAAGTATTCAACACTTATATTGGTACCAATTTCCTAAAAACTCACCCTTTGATAAAATTCATAGACATAGCGAATTGAAAATGGTTAAACAAACTTAGGAAAGAC
The DNA here is from genome assembly GCA_020205555.1 of Panax stipuleanatus. Classification (NCBI taxonomy): domain Eukaryota; kingdom Viridiplantae; phylum Streptophyta; class Magnoliopsida; order Apiales; family Araliaceae; genus Panax; species Panax stipuleanatus. Next base: position 14,696,946 of record CM035116.1, read on the forward strand.
GGACACATCAAAGAATTTTCCTGGCGTCGACAGGTGGCGACTCTGCTGGGGATTAAAGAGGGCTTAAGCTGCATTCAATCTTTTTGATTTTCATTCTGCATGTGCATCTTGTGTGAAAGATCTTTGTGTGTGTGATAATTGTCTCGATCTTTAAACATTTTTTTATTGGTGCCTCGCACAATATATTAGTGCTTTGCACACTGTCATCATATTGGATACGGTGAGGACGTCAATGTATGTGAATGTATATTGTGTGGTACCTCCATTAGGAGGCAATCCCGTCGGTTGTTTATTACTGGACTCCTCTAGGTGTTTCCATTGTGAGGCTCAGGAAAGACACCTCTCAGATCCGCTACAATTGAAAAATGGATGTTTTCATTAAGAAAATTGCGAAGATCTGGGAACCAATTTCAAAAAGATCATGAGAGTAACCCTAAGATAGGTCAGCCTCTGATAAACCAAACGCGCGGTGTGTCTCTTCATGCCCTATTTACTCTTCTGCGTATGTAAATGGCAATCATCTTGAACTGTCATTTATGCATCCTTCTTATCCTGTCATCAAGTTGACTAACCCTTTGTTTCGTAGGAAAATATTAAAAAACCATTAAACTGATGCATAGCATATCATGCATCCCTGTCCACCAATATCCAGTCTAAACTAGACATCGATTTTGTGCAAATTAGTCCTAGAACTCGAATCCGAGCCAAAAAAGCTCGTTCACCACCAGTCAAAATGGCTGAGGGTAGTTCATCAGAATCCATTCCGGTATCTCTAGAAGAATTCGAGGAGTTTAAAAAATAAATTTCTGAGATGACGACCCTGCTAAGATAGCAGTGTAAAGTATCTCAAGAACCCAAACAGAAGAATCAGACTTAATCCTCCGCTCAGGGAGGAGCCCGAACACTAGGAAAGGATAGTGATACTCGAGCATCTACCCTACTGTCCCCACTCGACGTCGAAATAGCCAAGGAAGACCCAGTCCAAAATATGACAAGGAAAATAGTAGACCTTTGAGAGGATAGAGAAATAGGAGACATCATGAAGAAGATGCGACAGATGGAGGATACTATCCGATCTATGAAGGGGACAGGGTCCCACGAAAGTGTTAATTACTCTGACCTCTGTATTTTCCCAAGGGCCAGATATCCCGATAAATTTCAAGTCCCAGAATTTGAGAAATACAACGGTTCAGGCGACCCTTACACCCATCTGAAGGTATATATAGGCGAGTTAGGATCATATGCCGAGGATGAAAGCCTCCGAATGCAGTTGTTCCAAAAAAGACTTACTGTTGAAGCCCAAACTTGGTATACCCGGATCGACAATTCTAAATTCCAAGGTTGGGAAGATTTGGCCCATTCATTCCTTAACCAGTATAGCTTCCAATCCTAAATGGCCTATGATCGCTACTATAGACACTCGAAATTTTTGCATTCCTGGTACTAACCCTGCAGGAGGGCAAAATCAGTCAACTCAACCCCGATCACCAATATCGGAATGTCAACTCAATCCCGGTCACTAATACTAGGATAACTATAGCCCTGATCACCAATATCAGGATTTCAACTCAACCCCAATCACCAATACCGGGACAACCATAGCCCCGATCACCAATATCAGGATGTGAACTCAACCCCGGTCACCAATACCGGGACAACCACAGCCCCGATCACCAATATCGGGATGTCAACTCAATCCCAATCACCAATACCAGGACAACCACATCCCCGATCTCAATATCGGGCCATCAGTTCAACCTCGGTCTCAATACAGGGCCATCAGTTCAACCCCGGTCTTAATACCGGGCCATTAGTTCAACCTCGGTCTCAATGTCGGGCCATCAGTTTAACCTCGATCTCAATATCGGGCCATCAGTTCAACCTCGGTCTTAATATCGGGCCATCAGTTCAACCCTGGTCTCAATATCGGGCCATCAGTTTAACCCTGATTTCAATACCGGGCCATTAGTTCAACCCCGGTCTTAATATCGGGCCATTATTTCAAACCCGATCTTAATATCAGGCCACTAGGTCAACCCTGTTCTCAATATCGGGGCATCAGGTCAACCCTAGTCTTAATACCAGGATATTAATTCAGCCCTGTTCGTAACCCGGGAGGCACAGTTAAGCACAGCTCACAACCGGGAGATCCAGTTCAGCCCAGAGATAACCCTAGGAAGCCAATTCAACCTTCAGAGACAAACTCGAAGCATCATATCATCCCCTGAGTCAACCTTTGGAGGACCGAGTCAGCCTCAGAGACGATCCTGAGGACAAATAGAATCAGCTGGGAGCCAAACCTCGAGGAATAACCCCCGGAAGAAAGCTGAAGATCGTGCCAGCACAATAAACAATCCTGGAGAGGCAAAATGGTCATTTTACCAACTTAAAACTGATTCATTCAAAACCAGGCTGAATTGATGCCATCAAGGTCAGAAAGAACCATAATATTGATCACGAGTGAAAACAGCACAAGACAGCTCAACGGATAAACTACGGGGAATCGAAGACCTGGTACTGAACCCATCTTTTTTGACTCGGAAGAGGTTTTATCCCATGTCATTATGACACTCTCGACGAGGGCTTTCCGGAAAGATATAGCATGCCTCAAACGGACGCTCCGATCAAAAGTTAGAAAGTTTCAAATCTGACATCGCATTGCTCGGAGTGCACGCACTTTGATGCAACGGGGCCAACCACCTCTACCTGCCACATGGAGCCACAGGTAGAGTGGAGGCAGCCGTACATAGAGCTGCTTCCACCTGGTCTATATATATGAGTGCACCCCCAACTCATTTTTAATTCAAAAATCGCTCTGAACCCTTGCCCGTTTGATTTGCCAACCATTTTCTTGTCTTTCAAGCCCAAATTTTTTCACACTAACACGTAGATATACCCACATACTACCACATATCAGAAACTAACTGGTAGATTTGGACGTTTAAAGCCTACGATTTGGCAAAAAGCCCGTGTAGCAGTCCATTGTGAGTATTTTTACGATCAGAAAGTTATTATTACTTCATCGCACTTTTACACTTGCATATCAAGTTTCGTTTTCAAAATATGCTCGGAACTCAGTTCTGTGGCCGTTTATGTTAACTTTTAGTATATTTTAGTACCTAAACGCATTTTCTAGCATTTCTACAACCCGGATTGACGATCCGTTGCTTCCAGCAGCTTTTATATACTTGCATCTTCGTATTGAGCAACTTCGTCAGACTGGGTTATCTTTCCAGTTAGGGTTTGGCTTTTTTTTTGTATATATTTAACTGTATATATACTAACTTTTCAATTCTGTCAAGTCCGGATGTCAAATCTGCGATAGTTTACTGCTTATACATATATATATGCATATATAAGCAATATTCACCACACTAGGTTATCTTCCCAGTTCTGGTTGACTACTTTTCTGTCTATAAATATATATATTTAAATTTTGTCTAGCCTGGATCATTTCGTGGCTTTTATACAACTTTTATAAATATATATTTACATTCTAGTCCGGGCCTTGGAGTGAAAATCCACCGCCCTTTATTACTTTTCTATATATATTTACATTCTGTCCAGCCTGGATCATTCCGTGGCTTTTATACAGCTTTTATATATATATATATATATATATATATACATTTCAGTCCGGGCACCGGCGTGAAATCCCATCGCCCTTTACAGCTTCCGTATATATATATATATATATATATATATTGCTTTACTCATTTTTATTAAATTATTACTTTAAATATTCATTTGATAGGAATCGGCACTGACATTTCTGCGGGAGAACTAGATTTATTTAAATCTCGCCAACTCTAGCTTCCAAATGGTTCAAAATAGGTCCAAAAGGAACCGGGAAGCTAGAATAGCTGAGATTTATTTAAATCTAGCATTTTTCTAGTTTCAATTGTAAAAGCTACCTCGCCGCCCATAGATCGCTATCTAGTGGGAACGAGATGCTACGGCCATGTGCGAGCCAGGATTTACTGATGAATCCTTGGTTCTGGCGATATTTGGATATATTTCTGTACAAATTTGAGCTGTGCAGGTTTATCAGCCTCCCAATGTGAGCCTAGGAATTGTGGGATTTATGATCAAATTGATTAGAATCTGTTTCCCACGATGGACAAACTCAACTTTACAAATGTACCCTGCCAGTTTTTCTGTAAAAATGTACATACAAAAGACCTTAAAACGGTTATCCAGATTTAAGGTCTTAACATAGTGAAAATATGTTTTGTCATGTTAGAGTTCCTCCGATGGCTATCATGCCCATGAGGAGACCGACACTTGTATATATGTTGTGGTCGAGGATGCTTCGTAGCCCGACAATCACCATTCAAATTGAGCCTTAAGGCTGAAAAGATAAAATTTAAGTATCGATATGCTTCAATTCCTATGTTAGTGTAAGGGTTTGAAAACCTTCTACAAAACATCATTCAATAATCTTTTCAAAAAAAGAAGCTTTTGCAAATCAAAGCAAACACTTGTGCAAATCAAATCAAAGACTTTTTGCAAATCAAATCAAACCCTCCGTATATAGGTTCAATGATGCATAGACATGCTTTCAATCAAACTTAGACCCAATTTTCTTCCAGCATTCGCACACACATTGCAGATTTAAAAGGGAAAAATTGAAAAGATGTGGTACCGTGTTTACACGGGTGTGTATACGGGAGTTGTGGGGTGCCTAACACCTTCCCCACACTTAACCAAGCCCCCAAACTCAAAACTTCGATTTCAAAGATTAAGTTTTGACAGTGTCCAGCAATTAGGCCTCTTTTCAAACAAAACTCGGTTAAGTTGGTACAACCATTTCAAATCTACCAACTGGAAAAACGTCGACATGATACATGTTGGCCTTTTCCTAAAAAACCCTTCAAAACCTTTTTCGCAAATAAAAAGAGTAAGGGTAGACATAACTTAGAAAGAGAGAAAGATCTGGGTTGTGACCCAACCCGAGGATTTTTTCCCAACGTCGACAGGTGGCAACTCTACTGGGATAGTAGAGGGCTTAGGTCGCGTTCAAATCTTTTCAAACATTTCCCATTCATATCTGCGTATGTGTGAATGCTGCATCTTTACATTAAATGAATGTGTGAATGCTATGTATTTACATTGAATGAATGTGAATGAATGCTTTCTTGCTCTTTTAGTGCTTCACTCCCATATTAGTACCTCGCACCAATGTCATCATATGCATAGCGGTGAGACACGATGTATGTGAATGTATGTTGTGTGATTCCTCCTCCGGGAGGCAAACTAGTCAGTGCTAAGTAATGTCTCTGGGGACGGCTAAGTTTCTGGGGCTCATGAAAATGCACCACCCAGATTCACTCTAGTTGAAAGATCGAATTAATTTCCCCTCTAGTAGATTGCGATGATCTGGGCACCTTCATGCGGAAAAAGCCACCAGAGTAACCTAAGATAGGTCAGCCTCTGATTAACCAAACCCGAAGGGAAGCTTCCTCATGCCTTCCTCTTTCAATTCAATGTCAAGTTTTTAAATTCCAATGTAAATGTTATAAATATACATTCCATGTCATGTAAAGCCTGTCATAATATCCTGTCATCAAAACAACTGACCTTTGTTTTGCAGGATAAGATTAAAAAACCTCTAAACATGACACATTGCATAACATGTATATAGTTAGTGTCTATCAAGACTAAATTACCTACTTGTCTTGTAGGTAAGAGTGGTCTCATTACTAGATCACAATCTAAAAAGGCACAAAGCCTATCCACCAACATGGCTGAAAGAGGCCAACGCGAGTCAGGTTCCATATCTCGAAAAAAGTTTGAGGGACTTAAGAATCAAATTGCAGAGTTGGCTATCCTCCTAAAGGAACAAAGTAAAAGCACTCAGGGCCAGACAACACTCAATCAAACAGAGTCCTCACAGAGTGACAATCAAAGTGCTGATAAAAAGGGGGAAATGCAAATCCCTGAACCTTGATCTAGTCAAAGAACCAACAAAACCCCTAAAATCACAAATCTTAAGGAAGATCGAAGAATGGCGATATTTGAAGGAAAGTCCGACAAATGGAAGAAACCATCCGTTCAATAAAAGGAACTAGAAACCTTGGAAGTGTTACCTATTCAGATCTCTACATATTCCCAGGGGCTAGATATCCTGAAAAATTCTAAGTCCCAGAATTTGAAAAATACAATGGGGCCGGCGATCCCTATACACACTTGAAAGTGTACATTGGCGATCTAGGGTCTTATACTGAAGATGAAAGCCACAGAATGCAGCTTTTCCAAAAGAGTCTCACTGGACATGGTATGCTCGACTTAATAATGCAAAAAAATCCACAGTTGGGAAGAGCTAGCTCATGCCTTCCTAACTCAATACAGCTTCCAGTCTCAGATGGCTCCGGATCGGTATCAAATGACCAAGGTTAAAAAATAAAATAACGAGTCTTTCATTGAATATGCCCAAAGATGGAGACATCTGGCAGCACAAGTCAGCCCACCTATGACAGAAGCTGAAATGGTAATGACTTTCATAGACATCCAAGAGGCACCTTACTGTGACGCCCTCAAAATAGGTTCAATACCAACCCATTCTGAGTAGCTAAATACATGGTACAGAGTCCAAATACAATCTTTTATAACAAAAGGTCGTGAGAAATACGACCATACAACTGTGAATTTCAATACAAATCGTATATAATACGAAATATTAACACTCAAATTCAGTCCTCAATAATTATAATTATTATCACACTATTTTACAAAAAATAGTGAGGACTACTACTGCTCTATTCTGACCATCACACTGATCCCCGACTAGATCCCACAACATTCTCATTCCCTGAAGAGGACAATAAATGAAAAGGGTGAGCTCAACTAGCCCAGTAAAGAATATTATGACTAAGATAATGAAAAATAAATTATCATTAGCCTTCAACAAATCAGATAAAATATTATGGACAACAAGTTTTAGATCAATATTCGCAGCAGAAATAACAATTCATTAGAAGAGTTAAGTAGAGAATGAAGTCTACTATCTTCTATGATTTAAAAGTTCATCATCAATATTTTATCCCTGTAACATCAATCAATATACATCTCAAATTACATATTCGTCTTTGCACTACGGGCCAAAGATATTCATTTGTATTACCAATTGATTATGTTCATCTCAACACCTGTCCATCTTTGCACTACGGGCCAAAGATATTCATTAGGTAATCATTCATCTTTGCTCTACAGGCTAAAGATATTAAGTTATATCACCATTTAGAACTGAGGATGATGAAAAATAATATAAATAACGAATCCAGTGAGATAAAGGACACAACTTAGGGATTCGTAATTTAGTTTATCCAAGTTCAAGAATACTCCATAATAATCAATTGTGTAGCAAAATTCAAGAATGAAGTTCAAAACATGGATACAATCAAAGATAGTAACCATAACAGACAACTTGGACAAATAAAAGAAAATTTATTTTTTTGTGAATAGTGTCGTATACGTGAATAGTGCCGTATACGTGAATAGTGCCCCCGACATGAAAAGGTAAAAATTTCATCATAAAATTCATACCAACATTCCAATGAAATGATACTAGATGAAATGAAAAATTCGAAGAATTTCTGATCATTTCAGGAATTATAGAAGCGATACTTACCGTAGTAAGTTTTAATTTGGGTATATGAAATGAAATATTATCGCTTTATAATATGAAATATGACAGAAAATAATATTCTTTATGAATATTGAAAGAAAGTAACATCATTTACGAGAAAAATAATATCCCTTACCTAAAAAAAATTATTTTTGACTGGTATGGCGGGGATATTCTTGAAAAAAACTTATACTATTTTCTACACTCAAAGCTTCATTAAACTCAAAAGAAATACGCTCAATATTATAGAAGAAGAATTCTCTGATTCTGGTGTGATTTTCATTTCTAAACTGAGCATCCTAATTATAGGAGAATGGAAGGATTAGCCTCCCAGAAAATCTCCATATCTTCTCTGTCTTCTACCACATCATCCACCACTTTCTTGAGGTCACGGACCTCCTTACTCAGTTGGACATTCTGTCCAGTATTGCCATGAACAGTAGTTTCATGGACTCCCCTTGTACAGACTCCTCTGCTTCCTCCTCATTAGGTAATACCGTATTAATCGGTGTTGTCTCCACCTGCTTAGTAGAAAGTACCGTATTAATCGGCACTGACTCAACCTCTTCCTCCGATATACCTTCAAACAATGACGCGTAGTCAAAGTTATTGGGGTACTCGGACGGATCCTCTTCTTTTACATCAGTCCCCTCTAAGATTACCATAGGTATCTCTGCTACTGGCATAGGTACCACCTCTACAAAGTTGACTAAATCCTCGCTAACCTCATGTATTTCATTATTTATGTTCATTATTCTTGTTATCTACATAAAACATAAATAACTGGATTAGTATACAATCAAATATGAACAGTTTATATCACATTTAATATGTTTAAGGTTACTTTCTTCTTTCAAAACTTTACCCGAGTTTGTTAACTTCTAACTTTTACTTCACTTCTCTAGGTTATAACCTAAGGTTTTTACCCCTTAAGTTTTATAACCTACAGCTTTGATACCAACCTATGACTCCCCCAAATCCGGGTTCCTTCAAACCCAAGACATGGTGCTACACAGTGCTACAATCTACTCATACATTCAACTGAGGACATCAATATCAATGCATAAGTTTACTAATTATTACATTCTATTAATCCCTTCCGAAGTATTCGTAACCAATACATTGTTCTGTGTCATAATATCAATAAATACAATACTAATACTATACTATTACAAAGGTCACTACTTGTCCAGCTTGGACTTGCCTTTGTCTTTACCTGATCCTTCGGTCCGTTCGCTCTTAGCTGAAATCATTTAGTTTTAAGCAAGAATGAGTATAAATAGCTCAGTAAGTTAAACAGTATATCTTAAAACCACAAAATCAAGAATCATATCTCTTGGTCTTCAATAACTGTACAATGGTTATGAAGTACTTAAGAATAATCAAAATATCATTTTGATTCCTTTAAAAACCATTCCCAAGGACTTTATAGCCTCTTTGGAATCCATCTTGGTTAACGACCACGAACCATATTTTAGTTCTCATTCATGAAAGGAACAACCCGGCACGAAGGCCGTAAGTTTGATATAGCTTACGAGCACATCCAGGTGATCAGCCTGTAGTACTCTATGTTGATCAACACTCATACATTAAACGTGTTTACGTTTAATTGGTGGCAACCTCACGTGCCTGTCGAATTAACGACGTTTAAAACCTTCGTTTTATTCATGCTCAGGTTTACCTGAGAATCCGTACCAAGCAATTGGCATAGAATCACCACAGTATATATATATATTTTGGAAAGATTTATGGAAAAAACCCACCAAAATATGCTAAGTCTCAGTCTAGCCGAATCAAATGGCATCGACTATGCAATAACAATTCATACATAAGAAGTTATGCACAATGACCACTTGTCCAACCATAATGTATAGACAAGGGTTTAGCAAAACTCGCATTCATAATCAAGTATGAATGAAGTTAGGAAACTTGCATAACACAATGTTAATGCAAGAGTTAGAAAACTTGCCTTTACGTCTTCTATACCTTTACGTAGTCTACTCCGTATTTAGTATGTCTACAAAGCATAACACATAGTATACCAATTATTAATTATAGTTGGAATACACTGTATTTGCCTAACTCCTCCTTCTTTTATAACTAAATTGAATGTTAAACTGATAACATTCGTTCAAGTAATTTAACGTTGTTACGGCTTATTAACATTCCTATGTTATATACCGAACTCTCATTGATCATCACTAATCATGATGATAATGAGACTTCACTTGTTCCTTAACTTAATCTTGGTTTATGGTTTCCAATCTTAAGTTTAATTACGTTTAGTTAAGGTTTAATTCTCATAACCCTTGGTTAAACATGTCATTTAAAGGGTATACGTTCATGTTCATTCATCATTTACTAACACTTTACTACTTATGGAAAGAGTTGAGTAAACATTTCATTTGGTCAACAATTTTTCTTGGACGGCGCGGTCTGCGCTCCATTTCCTTTGCAAACGGAGCGGTCAGCGCCACCTATACAGTAGACCTGATCCGGAACGGCGCGGCCAGCGCTGTTTAAGGCGCGGCCCGCGCTGCACCTGTGCTGCAGAAAAATTTCCTAAGTTTTGAAAATTCTGAAATTCCCGAGCTCGTAACGTGATCGTTTTAACTCAGAATTGGCTTGTTCCAACGCCCATAGTTCACAAATGATATGCTCTATCATCCTATCAAGTCAAAAATCTTCTCTGATTTCGTCGATGTGAAATTCGCCGATTAGTCCATTTTTACATTTTCGTTTAAACGTTCGTGAACATTCGACGCTCAAATCTTCGTTTTAAGTCAGAATCAATCCGTTCTTGTTCCCGCAAGTCTTATTTATCTAATTACATGTGTTGCAATCCAAAACCATCATTTTCGACCCACACGGTGTTTTTTAACTTCTAATCCGAGAAAATTACGTTTTCGACGATTATCATCTAATCGCGTAACTTCCGCCGAATCTTCATTCTTCATTATTATTACTTCAAACCATTTGGAATCAATCCCATGGTTGATTATTACTAATTCTAATCATTCAAAACATTTAAGTTTTAATGGTTTGATAAGTTCATTAGTCCATTTCATATGAATTCATTAAGTTCTTCCTTAGTACTTAATGAGTTCTTATTAGCTGAACATGCATGGTTTATTAGGGTTCATACCTCACCATCAAAACATCCATATAACTTCCTCATAATCATATCTCCTTCCATCACTTTCCTATTAAATCTATTATAGAAAGAAAAGAGATGTTTATATATTTCTTAGGTTATACCTTTCTTGTTCTTGGTTTGATTGAGTATTAAACTCAAAGTCTTTCTTCTTCTTGGATGACGAAACTCTTCAAAAACACAAGCTAGCCTCTCTTCTTATCTCTCTCTCTCTATTGTGTTTGTGGGAATTTTGTGTAAACAACAAATGAAGAGCAAGGCTCTCTATTTATAGAATTGGCAAGGCTTAGGGTAGGATGATAATTTAGGCCTAACCTCCTCTACTATTCTCACCTCCTCTCTTTTCTTTCCCACCAAGTTAAGGCCCATGTGCTAGCACATGGCCAACCATGTCTCCCCTTGTGTTCTCCCATGTCCCCACATGTGTCAACATGGATAGTGGGTTGAATCACGAGTTAAACCCACCCGTTTACCCAACGGTTCGACCCATGGGTTAAACTTATTAACTTTAATTCAAATTAATCCCAATTCAATTCATTTTAACGTATTTACTCTGTATAAAATTCGGATTATACGTCGTATTAATTCTCGTATCCTATCCGCATAATTCTCGTACAATACCTCATATTATACACTTATTATTTTCGTATAATAATCATATATTATTATACGTAAACAATTAATCATTAATCTCACTTTTCCTAACGCTTAGGCTTTTTAAGTCCCTACGCAAAAACTTCGTGAGTCATAAATGAAATATTATTACATATTCCATCTCGTATCGAAATTCTATCATTACGCGTTTCCCGGAATTTCAAAATAAATTCCCGAGCAGAAATGGATGAATAGTGATTTCCGTACTTTTTCTCCCTAGAAATCTTTTCTCGGCTAACTTAACTTTTCACGGTATATTACCGTCAAATCTTCCAACAGAATGTCATTCTGACATTCCGAACTCTCAAAATGGCCTAGGGCCTCCAACCCTAACCCTTAAGGTTAAACCCTAACCCTTAGGGTTAAATAGTACTTATTTCGTCTTTTCCAAAAATATTTTTATTCTCGAAAATATTTTATTTTCGTCTTATAAATTCATATCAATTATTTCTAGCACGTAGCTAGAATCCTACTCATTTCTGCATTCTCTAGGTCATAAAATGACCTACAATTAGCTTACTCAGTTTAATAAACAAATCATCCAAATTTTATTCAATAAATCAAATAAAAATTCATTTACATAAACGCTCAATTTTCTCGGGCGTTACATGGGTGACCCTGAAAAGCTTAAGAAAACGAGACAAGCGAGGAAAATAGAAAAATTTTGCAAGATAAAAATTAGATCATCTAAAGGCATAGAAGAGAAACCCCTGCTAAGGGTTGAGTCACTCATAGTGCACATGTCATATGATGTTTAATTTTGTGAAGCAGTGTTTAGAGCGAAGATGAGGTGTCTCTGATGAAGGGAGATGAGTCTTTTGAATCTGATCCTACCAATGAAAAATGAACATGGACGCTTAAAAGTTTTCCTGCGATTTCATAACTTGTTAAATGAAAATTTCAATTTCCTTAGGAAAAATTCATTCTCATACTCCCTTTCAAGATCTTTAACGATAAGATAAGAGCGCATTGAATACAAGCATTCATTTTTATAAACTCTAAACTTCAAATGCCTCATTCACAAGATCATACTAATCCCGACGGCCCGAGCCATCCAGATTTTGGGCACACTTTGTTATTTGTCTAATGTGCAGGATATTGCTCACTCTGGATGTGGTCAACAAAGCGAGTTTCTTCTGTGAACCCCAGTAATAACCTGCGAAAGGGCTGGGGCATTGTCGATTCCAAGAAATGGAAAGGATCTACGGCGAGACCAAGTTCCTCATTAAAAGAAAAGGGAGAATTCCTGAAAGAAATCAAGGCGACATAAGCTGTCCCTCCACAAAAAGGGAAAAATTCTCAAGAGAGTCCTTAACTCGGGGAAAAAAGATGCCCGATGACAAAAGGTCTGGCAAATGAAATCTATATCATTATACATGGCAACATGCGCCAAGTCCTCACAAGTCGAGGCCTCTACATCGAAATTCAAATCTGGGCACTGAAAGAACGGGCAACATCCTATAGGACGTTAGTAACACCCGGGTCATCAGCCCAGCCAACATCTAACCCAGCAAGGTCACAAGTAAAGAGCTTGCCCCTTTTCATAATCAATGAGCAAACCGTTGGCGTCAATCCAGTGTAGCATCGAAGAAGGATCTGGTGATGTAGGTCATGGAACACTACTTCAGTGAAGATATCGGGATATATCCTAATAAAGACATCAGTGTTTGGACCGCCAGAGAGACCAGCACCAAATCCAGATCTAGAAAAATAGCAACCTCAACGGGATCCCCACCAAAGACGGCATATGAAAGGGGAACATCTGAATCTGCCATGCCAAAAGAAGTCATACAGGAGTTAGAGCTAATAAGCCTATCAAAATCCATTCACCTAAGAAAGAATGAGGTATGGTTCTACATCAAGTCAATTAAGCATATGCATCAACCTAGGACAAATTAAGATCATCATATCATATCTGGTCTGCACGTATGCAAGAAGCGCTACATCAGCGCACATCTCCATTAAAAATTTAGGCATACATACCTAGTAGAATTAAAAATGCATACACATTAAATACACAAACTCGATCAAAAATTTTGCTACCGTTCGAGTAGGCATTGGGATAGTCCAATGATCAACCATTGTCCCAACCATCAGGGTAAGCACTGTTGCAAACTACCGGTGTAAGTTATCATCAGGATAGGCATCGGGAGCACCCACTAAGGTAACTCGGCAAAAAGAGATATATCCCCAGCGGAGGAACCTTCAGAAATGTACAACGACGTCAACCAAGAGAAAATCTGCCCCCTGATAGTATCGACAGATTGGGGAAACCATTGGTCTAAAAACCAAGGTAACATCAAAGGCTATCATAAAGAACGTCATCCCCAGCAGAAATGTAGAAAACATTTTAGTTTATCCTCATCAAACAAGCATCGGCAACACCGATGGAAATCAACCCGTTGGAATTAACACCACTATAGACATCAGCAGCACTGATGAAAGTCAACCGTTGAGATCAGCCCCAACATAAGCATCATTCATGACCGGTTAGGGTAAGTGATTTACGATGCGATATGAGATTTGCGAAGTGCGAAATGCGATTTGCGATTTGCGAAAACATTTTAACATTCATTGCATTGTGATTTTCATCATTAATATCCTGTTATATTTCAAGTGTCTAGTAAATCTTTATCAAGTTCATTCCATTGCATTTCATAAATATGATAAAGAGGGGCATCTGTAGACACTCAAATTTTTTTTATTCCTGGTACTAACTCTACAGGAGGGCAAAATTGTCAAATTAACCCCGGTCACCAATATCGGGATGTCAACTCAACCCCGGTCACTAATATCGGGACAACCACAGCCCCGATCACTAATATCGGGATTTTAACTCAACCCCGATCACCAATACCGGGACAACCAGAGCCCCGATCACCAATATCTGGATGTCAACTCAACCCCGGTCACCAATACCGGGACAACCACAGCCCTGATCACCAATATCGGGATTTTAATTCAACCCCGGTCACCAATACCAGAACAACTACATCTCCGGTCTCAGGGCCGGGCCATTAGTTCAACCCCGGTCTCAATACCGGGCCATCAGTTCAACTCTGGTCTCAATGTCGGGCCATCAGTTCAACCCCAATCTCAATACCAGACCATCAATTCAACCCTGGTCTCAATACCGGGCCATCAGTTCAACCCTGGTCTCAATATCGGGCTATCAGTTCAACCCCGGTCTTAATATCCGGCCATCAGTTCAACCCTGGTCTCAATACCAGGTCATCAGTTCAACCCCGATCTCAATACCGGGCCATCAGGTCAACCTTGGTCTTAATACCAGGATATCAATTCAACCCTGGTCGCAACCCGGGAGGTACAGTTAAGCATCGCTCATAACCGAAAGATCCAGTTTAGCCCCAAAGACCACAAATGTCGATTCATTCAAGCAAGAAAGTGCAACAATCCTTTCCTTTGACACAGGTCCCGTAAATGACCCTAGGAAGCCAATTCAACCTTCAGATTCTTAACAATTAATATGAATTATTTGTTAATTGGTTTGGAAGTTGGTATCATTGTGTTATATGAGTCATATATATGTTTAAGATCCCAATGTCGATGGCCTGAGTTTTAATTTGATGAGTTAAGTGTTTTGAAGTTCTGAGAATCTACAGAAAAAGAGTCCATTTTAAGTCTAAATTGAAGTGGCGCGGCCGCACCACTTCCCCTCTCAAAACTAGCGCGGTCGCGCTGGTCATCATTCTTGGAAAAATGGTTTTGTTGATTTTTGATGTTTTGAGTATGTTAGTTTGGCTTATTTAGGTAGGCAAATGAGTCTGACATATTGTTTAAAGTTGTCTTGCATGTAATGTATTACCTTAGCTTAGTTTTGAATAAACTTTAAAAGCAAACTTGGAATTTTGAAAACAGTCATTTGTGAGCATGGTACTAATTGCATTTCTGACTTTTGAAACATATGTAGTAGTACTCTTTACACTTCTAATATATAACTCTAGGATGTCTTGCATATAGTACGTTATCTTAACATAGTCTAGTAATAACTTTTCAATAAAAATTTAGGGACTTTAAACATAAACCTTTTGAAAACTACTATAACCTTATGTGCAAGCATAGTAAGCTCTCTTATGCCTTAAAACATGAATGGTATATTGATCCGTCTAGTTAGATATGAAATGAACTACTCAAGCATGATTTACAATAAATTTCAAGAGTAAAACTATACTAACTATGTGTAAATGGGTTGAATAGCTTGAGCATACATATGAAAGTGGTATGACTACATTATGTGGATTAAATGTTAATATAGCTATTCCTATGTGAGATGAACCCATTAGAACTTGAATTAGATATTTTAAAATGAAACTATATGATTTAAAAACTTTTGAATGTAAAGTTATCCTAGATATGAATAGATAGTTTAAATACATTTGAGCATGTGTATTGACAGTCTAGGTAACATCCTTATGTGGTTTAATGGTTATCATATTTAGTCCCTTGTTGCATGAACCCAATTAGCGTTATTAAAATAAAAATTTTCTCAAATGCATAATGTTTGAAAGTGAACTTGAGATGATCGTGGGAAGACCCAACCTAGTCCAAGACCTCTCAACATGGGTATATGACATGTATTAGTATCTGTGTATGCTAGAAAGTAAGATGGAATCAAGTGAACAAAAACTCAACTCTGGTCTTGACAGGGAGCAACGCGGCCGCGCAACTACCTAGTCATAATGCAGCGCGGCCGCGCCACAGAGCAATGTTGACCGACTGTTTTAATTATGATCTAAACCTTAAAGCATGTAAACCTTTATGCCTTAAGTTTAATTACAGAACAAAAGAGATGTTTTAGATGTTCAAATATGTGGTGACTATATAAAACCAAGATTTAACAAGTTTATACCAAGTTTTAGATAAAAACTTTTAAAAACAAAGGCAAGGGTAAAATGCAATGTTGTGATGTGATGGTATGTCAAATATATGACTGAATGTATACGATGTACGTGATTGAACATGTGTATTATAGAATTGTTGGTTTACTTATCGAGCGTGTATAACTAATAAACGTGTTTATATACGTAACTATGATAAATAGGACCTTGAGGTGACGTTAAGCTATATATCGATAATCTATGAGAAAGGCAAGTATCCTAACTTTTCTCTTCTATTGTGAAAGTTCTTGACTCTACCTTTCCATTGTGCATGTACTCGAACCTTACTCTCTATTGAGCAAGTATCCTAACCTATGCATTTACTTTATGCAAAGAATCTTTGATTATGCAAGTTTTGTAACTTACACAACTTCATATATTGTTCAAGTTTCTTAATAATTACACCCCTATTGAGCAAGTTTCTTAAATTTTATTTGATTTTCATATTGACTGCAAGTTCCCTAACTTACACATTCTTAGATATTGTGCAAGTTTCAAATTATCGTTATATCAACCATATATATATTAAGCAAATATATGGAATTATACATTTATGGGCTGTATAAGCAAATTATTCTATTCTCGTGTTATCTAAAGTCATGAAAGTTATTATTCAAAATCTGAAGCTTGATCATACTTATATCTTTGAAAAATGATTCTTTGAATCTTGTTGCAAACGTTGAGCGTATAAATTATTCATAAGTGAGTTGAAAAGAGCGTCTATGCCATTTGATTCGGCTAGACCAATCTTTATGAATTAGAAAGAAATCCAAACTAATTTCTTTGGTGTGGACTTTTATAATCTGTTGAGATGAACAGCCCTCATAGAAGGGGAAACTATACAGTCGGGGTGCCGACATTGCACAAACAGCAGGATATGTTATGCATAACACCAGGTACGGTAGGCTGATCACCTATTGTACTTGCTTTTATTGGATTATTAATGTATTACTGTTAATTCTAGCAGGAGTTCATGGTCCATAGTGACTACCCAGTATTCAATATTTATTAACTTGAAATTTGCTGAAATCTTTGGATTCTTCTAGAAAGTTTTGGTCCATAGTGACAATAAGTGACATCTATTCATTCACTTGAAATTGTTGAAACATTTAAATGCTTTTATTGATCTTTTAGTCCATAGTGGCTCTTTATTGACTTCAAAGGTTAGATTTGGAACCTTTGATAATTTCTTTGTTCACAACATTATTCTTTAAATTTCTGAGCTATCAATTATCATTATACCCTTGATATTATGAGCTTATTATATGCTTTTTTACCTTTATTGTATATTACTTGCTGGGCAAATTTGTTGCTCATTCTTGTTTCCTTAAACATTTCAGTTAGGACAGAGCAAGATGGAACCTCAGTAAAAGACAAGGGCAAAGGCAAGGCTACGGATTAGCTTTGTTCTTCCATGCTAGAAATTTATTCTTATGATGTATTAAGACTTAATTAATATTGTGTATTAATTTATGTTTTGGGAGTAAGTTATGAAGTGTATTAGTAACAGTTTCGTGGCTTGGGACGAGAATATTTATATTACATCAATGTAAATTATTCTATTTTTCACTATTGGTTAATATTAGTATGTTATTAGAATTAGATCGTGAAGCACCAGATTCGAGGTACAGATATCTGAATTTGGGGGCGTCATAGTAATTCCATGTCTTATGTGTAATTGGAATATTATATGGTAGAAGGATTGAATTGTACGGTAATTATTTACGGAATAAGGTCTTTGTATTCTTTGTGATAATCTTTGTGATTAACGTTGAATTCATATTATCTGGATAGTCATGATACATTATTTATAAGGTATCACTCAAGATGTAGAATAAATATTATTTATTTATATTTGAATTAAAGGAGTTTAATTCAGTATAAATAATATTAAAATATTTCTAATTTATTTATTCTACTACCGGTTTAATATTGAACCTAGAGGGTAACACTACAAAAGGGAGAAATATGATTTTAGAAGTGATTAGTTTAATAATAATAAATTAAGTGTATTTAATTTATTAGTGAAATAAATTAAATAACTTTAGATTTATACTTAAGTATTTAGAGAAATACTAATAATATAAATTAATAAGACTATTATTATTATTATTATTATTATTATTATTATTATTATTAAATTACTAAATAATAATAATATAGTATTTGGATAAATACTAATATTTATAATTAAGTATTTGGAGAAATACTATATATTATAAATAAATAAGAGGAGTCTTATTATTATTATTATTATTATTATTATTATTATTTAGTTACTTGGGAATTTACTTTATACAATTCATATAAATACTAAATCTATTTAAAAAGAAAGATATTAAATCATGATCATAACTCAAAACTCAAGACTAAAGAGTGATAAAATTAATTACAAATAATAAACATCTTTAGGATACATTCAATCAAATTCGATAAATAAAAAAAAAACTAAATTTATTTGTACAATGATTATTTTATACAATTCAAATAAATACTAAATCTATATGAAAATAAAGATATTAAATCATAATCATAACTCAAAATCAAAACTCAATCAATGATACATTCATTTAATCAAATTCAAAGTCTAAAAAAAGTGAGGTAGGGAACCGGTAAAACCAATGACCCGGTTACCGGGTCACTGGGTTGACCGGTCCAACCGCCGGGTCACCGATTTTTACTGAGTTTGGACTAAAAAATGATTTTTTTTGTTTGAACCAGATCGAAGAGCCGACCAGTTCTGATTTTTACCTGTCGAACCGGCGATCCGAACTTTGATTATCATAATCTTAGATACCCGGTAATGTGAGTTGGCCATCTTAATAAATTTTGTTTGTTACACTGGTAATATTATATTCTTAGTAATTCCATTCCAGATAAATCTCCAAAATTTCCATCTAAAGTGGGTATTTAGATGACCAAAAAAAGGTAGTAATCTTAGATTAACACGTTGGTCATTCTTGAGCTCTTTTTATATACCAAAATACCATCATAGTAAATTAGACATAAATATCCTTATTTACACATAATTATAATAAGTTTACCAAATAAATGCTCTTATATCAAACCCATTCTTCTTTATTTTAATATTATTACTTTAATAATTTGGACATAAATGTTCTAATTTGTCATTATTCATCTCGTTTTGTTATTTATTATTATAAGCTTTTGTTTATTATTGTGCTTAAATTAACTTAATTAATTCACCTTTATTTATGTATTAATAATTAAATGTATTATAAATTATTGTTTTACAAAATTAATAAAACTTTAAATATATTTTATTAAATACTATTGATAAATTAAATAGTTGGATAGCATTTTGGGTGTTTAGTTTTATTCGACAAAAATATATTTGTGAATTATTTGACATAAAATGATAAAATAGTATAAAGACATTTTAGTAAAAGGCAAATATTAAAAGAATAACCTACCTTGAATTCGTACCAAAAATTTACTACAACTATTATCAGTAATTAAATAATTTTTACTAAGCAAAAATAATAAGTTATTACCAATTTTTATTACTAATAACCAAAAACACCTTGTAATTTAAATTTCAATAAGTATGTAATATATTAGATGAGCAGTAACAAACAGTCACTTTAGTTAAAACATGATAAATAAGAGGACTCGATTTGTAATTTAGTCTAAATTTTTAGAAAACATCACAAGTGTTATAATAGTATGATTTACCTAAAGTCAGAAGCTACATACTAGACCATTAGTCTAGTACTTATTTTGTGGATCCTTATTGGATATGTTACATTGTTTTTGTCTGTAAAAGGCAAAGAAATATCAGATACGATTCAAGTGAAAAATCTCTAATACTTCTATCTTGCAACTTTCTTATTTCTCTAGTTTTATAACACGTTATCAGCACGAAACTCCAACCAACTAAGACGGTAAAATTTTAAATTCTTATAATTTAGCATTATACGACCGGCTCGGCTTTGCCGCCATTTATATTCTTTTAAATGTCAAATTATGTGACGCCCAAAAATAGGCTCACACAACCCATTCTGAGTCGCCAAATACATGATACAGAATCCGAATACAAATATTCTTATAACAAATGGTCGTGCAAAATACGACCATACAAACTGTGAGTTTCAATACAGATCGTATATAATACGAAAATATAAACACTCAAATAAGTCCTCATTACAATTATTATCACACTATTTTATAAAATAGTGAGGACTTCTACAGCTCTATCTCGGACCATCACTCTATTCCCCGACTAGTCCCTGCGATATTCTTATTTCCTGAAGAGAACAATAGAAAAAAAGGTTGAGCTCAACTAGCCAGTAAAGAATATTATGACTAAGATAATGAAGAATAAATTATCGTTAGCATTCAATAAATCAGATAAAATATGATGGACAACAAGTTTTAGATCAACAAATGCAGCGGAAATAACAATTCATTAGAAAAGTTAAGTAGAGAATGATGTCTACTATCTTCTATGATTTAAAAGTCCATCATCAATATTTTATCTCTGTAACATCAATCAATAAATATTTTAAATTAATAATTCATCTTTGCACTACGGACCAAAGATATTCATTTGTATCACCAGTGGTCATGATCATGTCAAACACTTGTCCATTTTTGCACTATAGGCCAAAGATATTCATAAATCAACAGCTCATCTTTGCACTACGGGCCAAAGATATTCATCAATCAACAGTTCATCTTTACACTACGGGCCAAAGATAACTTTCACCATAATTCAAGACTGAGGATGATGAAAAATAATATAAAGAATAAATCCAGTGAGATAAAGGACAAATATTAGGAATTCGTAATTTAATTTATCCAAGTTCAAGAATATTCAATAATAATCAATTGTGGAGCAAAATTCATGAATGAAGATCAAAACATGGATCCAATTTCAAGAATAAGACCCATAAAAGATAACTTGGACAAAGAAAAAAAATTTAATTTTGTCATGAATAGTACTATTAAAAAGTACCGTACGTATGAATAGTACCGTACATATGAATAGTGTCGTACGGATGAATAGTAACCCCGACATAAAAAGGTAAAAATTTCATAAGAAAGTTCATACCAATATTCCGGTGAAATGATATTTGATGAAACACAAAACTCAAGGAATTTTTGATCATTTCAGGAATTATAGAAGCAATACTTACCGTAGTAAGTTTAAATTTAGGAATATGGAATGAAATATTATCACTTTCATAATATGAAATATGAAAGAAAATAATATTCTTTATGAATATTGAAAGGAAATAACATCATTTTCGAGAAAAATAATATCATTTACCTCAGTAGAATACTAGATCTGTCTGGATTATCGAATATTATGCTGAAGAGTTCTTGCACTATTATCAACACTCAAACTATCCTTATGCTCACAAGAAATACGCTCAATATTATAGAGAGAGAATTTTCTGATTTTGGTGTGATTTTCATTTCTAACTAAGCACCCTATTTATAGGAAATGCTTAGCATACCATCTCTGAAAATTTTCCTACGGATGAATTTTCCACTCCCCAATTTTGACAACTTCTCAGCACATCCACCAAAAAAAGGACACCCCCTTTTTTTCATTTTACATGTTTTTGTTTCAAAAAACATTTATAACAATTAAAAATAATTCAAATCCAATTTGCTCATTTTCACCTCATTTTATACCATAAATTTACTATAATAATGTTACCATTTAAATTATAAAATTATACTATTATATTATCACATTATACTATTATAATATAATATTATAATAATATATTTGAATGAATTATTTTATCAGAAAAGGTAAAATATCAACTTTCAACAAATGTCTCTTTTGCTAACAATGCCTCCCTTTATATCAAAAATTGAACAAATATTTACTTATCATATTTATCAAAAAAATATATTTTATTCATCAATTATTATTCATAATATTATAAAATTATAATATTGACAACCAGGTTGTTCCTAGGAAAGAGGAGACTTTTTTACTGGCGCGCAATTAGATGACCTAACCTCTTTCCTAGACAGAACTTCCTATACATTGTCAATAATGTTATCTAATAATATTATTCAAATAATATGAATTATTGATTTGATAATGGAAAATACTGTGCAGTGGGTACTGTGACACTTATTGAATGAGTGACTTCTTACGTAAAAATTAATAATTTAAAATACTGTGCAATACCGTGTGCTACTGTGCAATACTGTGTGATACTGTGCAACAACGCGTATTACTGCTCTTTAACCATCGGGTATTTTAACAGTTTAATGGTAACAGTTTTGCTGTTATTTTTAGAAAACTTATTCTTGTCGTTTTCTTCATCCAACAGTTTTTCGTTATGGGGCCCACCAATGACTGCGCCGTCGTACGAATATTCCCCGACAAAAAGAATATTTCCCGACCAAACGAATATTCCTCGACATAATGTATATTTTATGACCATTTGCTTACTTTGTAAAATTCGCACATATCACCCCATAACTTATCACATTCATCAAATCAACACCTTACTATTTAAAATAATATATAGAGAAAATTAAATCTTATTCATAAAAAGTTGGGGTCTTACAAATTATATCCATGTTTTGTTGTCTATTTTTAAATTTTGTTATTTAGAGTGGTACCATCTATCCTTGTTGATCTTACAAGACTTGGTGGGAACCTTTTTACCATTTATTAATTTATTGGAATAACCTGACTACGAGGACTACCGCATGCTTGGTGAATACACCTTCGTATTAATTCCTTATTAGTAATTTGTGGAAATAATCTGTCTACGCAGACTACCGCATGCCGGGTGAAGATCCATTTGCAGTTTTGTACATGTATTTTTTTATGATGTGTATAATAATATTTGTATATACATTAGTGGTTGCATAACTTCTGTGACGCCCCCAAATCTGGGTCCCCAGAAACTCGGACCTGGTACGTTACGGTACTTTATTGTCATATATAATCTATCATCTAACGCGGAATATATAAACATATATTATTTTTTTCACATGATTCTATAACGTTTTCCAAGGTTTATTAACCTTAACTGAATACTTACCTTTAAGTAATTAAAAAGGTTTACAACATCACTTGCATATGATAACTAAATAGTTATAAATGTATATAATCTACTTTTAGAGTTTGCCTTTCCCACTGTCTTTCTTCGAGCCTTCGTTTTAATCTGAAATTTGTTATCATGATATAGAAAAGGTGAGCAACTACTTCGTTGAGTAAGTTTAAATACAATGAAGATATATCATGATTGAAAGAAAGAATATGCTTTCGCATTTTTAACAATATAATAATTGTGAAAGAGCATAAATCAGAATTTCAATAAATTAATGACTGAATCAATAATGTTTAATGTCAACAAGTACCATGAACAACTATAACTGAACTTTAGGGTAATGAAGGTGATCAGCCTTCCATACCAGATGAACATATGCAACATGCACTAAGTGCGAATCAATAATCAGTATAAATGTGAATAATCAACAATAATTATTCACGAACATGCTTTGAAAATATAACTCAAGTTTAAGTTATAGAAAAACTTTCCTGAACCGTCGATTACTGCTACGCAATTTAATTTAATCTCTTTATTGTAAAGACCTATCATTTATAAGATTGATCTTTCAATTAGTGTAATGTGACGCCCCCAAAATAGGTTCAATCCACCCAACCCATTCTGAGTCGCCAAATACATGGTACAGAATCCAAACACAATCTTTTATATAATACGGTCGTGCAAAATACTACCACACAACTGTGAGTGTCAATACAAATCGTATATAATACGAAATATAAACACTCAAATTCAGTCCTCAATAGTTACAATTATTATCACACTATTATACAAAAATAATGAGGACTACTACTGCTCTAACTCTGCCCATCACTCAGTTCCCCGACTAGTCCCTACAATATTCTCATTTCCTAAAGAGGACAATAGAAGAAAAGGGTGAGCTCAACTAGCCCAGTAAAGAATATTATGACTATGATAATAAAGAATAATTTATGCCTCGATCCTCTCAATCACTTGATTTGAAATTTCATCCAGAAATAGAGAGAACCGCATGAAGGCTCAAGAAGGAAGCTCGAAAAACTCAAGGTCCACTTGCAGATTCTGAAGAAGCTTCATCACCAGGCCTCAACATCGCACTCACACTACTTTCGTACCAATCTTCTTTAAGTGAATCAGAAGAGGAGATGGCAGTGCCAAATAACAGGACTTTAAAGGAGTTGTCAACTCCTAATCTTACTCAACAACCTCTTTGTATCGAATATCTTGCTTCAAATGTGTCGTTTGAACTAAAATCTGGACTAATTCACCTTTTGCCTACTTTTTGTGGTCTTACAGGTGACGATCCGTACAAACATTTATAGGAATTCCATATTGTGTGCTCCACCATGAAGCCACACAATGTCACGGAGGATCAGATAAAGCTGCGAGTTTTCCCATTTTCACTGGGAGACTTAGCAAAAGATTGGTTGTTTTATCTTCCCCCGGGATCAATTCAATCATGGAACGACATGAAGAGGCTATTTTTGGAGAAGTATTTTCCTGCTTCAAGAGTAGCCAACATTAGGAAGGAAATTTGCGGATGTCTGATAATTCAGTGGTAAAACACTGCATGAATACTGGGAAAGATTCAATAAGCTTTGCGCCAACTGTCCACCCCACCAGATCGATGATCAACACCTCATCATCTACTTTTATAAAGGACTCCTACCAATGGATAGGAATATGATCGACACTGCTAGTGGAGGAGCATTAGTGGAAAAGAAAACCAGAGGCTGCAAAGAATCTGATTGCAAACATGGCCGCTAATGCACAACAGTATGGACCAAGGAATTCTAATCCAGCCCAAAGGGTAAGTGAGGTAAGCACAACAAGTGTAGAGCAACAGATTTTTGACCTAACTTCTTTGGTGAAGCAATTACCTACAGGTAACGCACCAGTTGCATAAGCTTGTTAGAAATGTTTAATAGGGGGGCACCTTACAGGTACATGCCCGACATTACAAGAAGAGGATACTACACAGCAATCAAATGCAGTGGGAAATTACCAAGCTCAGCCGCAGAGGAAATATGATCCTTTCTCCAACACATACAATCCAAGATGGAAGGATTACCTTAACTTCAGTTATGGGAGTGCTAGGCCACAGGAACAAGGATTTTACCCAACTGAACAGCAGTTTCAGTAGAATCAGCCACTGTACCAACCCAGACCAGCAGCACCGGCCAATCCTAGAACATCCTTGGAGGACATGTTCAAGGCGTTCATGCAACAGACATAACAATTCCAACAATAGACGAATTATTCTATCCACAGCTTGGAGAGTCAAGTGCGCCAATTTGTCACTACGGTAGATCGGTTAGACTCTCAAGGTTCAGGGATACTTGTATCGCAGACTGTTGTGAACCCAACAGAGAATGCCAGTGCTATAACCTTGCGAAGTGGAAAACAAATGGATACACCTATAGCTACGGTTGAGTTAGAAGAAGAGCAAGCAAAGGAGGAACCGGATAAAAGTAAGGTACACCCTAACCCTCCTTTTTAGATTCAAGATATTCCACTTCCCTTTCCTCGTAGAAATTCTAGAAATTCAAAGAAAGATGAACAAGACAAAGAAATTCTAGAAACCTTTAGGAAGGTAGAAGTGAACATTCCCTTACTTGATGCAATTAAACAAGTGCCACAGTATGCAAAATTTTTGAAAGACTTATGCACTAATAAACAAAAATTGGAAAATAATGAGAAAGTCACAGTTGGGGAGAATGTAACAGCTGTTCTGCAAAGAAAAATGCCACCTAAATGTAAAGATCCAGGCATGTCTACGGTCCCATGTAAAATAGGAAACACTAGATTTGAAAAGGTCATGCTAGACTTAGGTGCTTCAATTAATGTTATGCCATTATCTGTATATAAGTCTTTGAATCTTGGACCTTTGAAAAATACTGGTGTAATTATTCAATTGGTTGATAGTACTAACATCTATCCTCGAGGGGTAGTCGAAGATGTTTTGGTGCAGGTGAACGAACTAATATTTCCTGCAGATTTTTACATTGTGGATAGGGAAGATGATACATCTCCGAACCCATCCCACATCTTGCTAGGACGACCATTCCTAAAGACAGCAAGGACTATGATTGATGTTCACAACAGGACCATGACAATGGAGTTTGATGGCGAGAAGATTCAATTTAACATCTATGACTCCATGAGGTACCCTAGTGATATTTGTCAGGTTTTTGAAATTGATGTGTGTGACTCTTTAGTGCAGCAAACTTTTGAACAAATTCAAAGGGACAACTTGGAGGTGGCTATTTCCAATAGTTTAGACATGGATGGGACATACGAACTTGAGCACAGTCACGAATTGAAGGAAACTATGGCTGCATTACAGTAATTTCCTAAACTCACAGATAAGCAGACAGTCCAATTAATTCAATTACCCATCAAAAATTACTACCATCAGTTGAGCAAGCTCCAACGCTTGAATTAAAATAATTACCGGCACACTTGAAATATGCATATTTAGGGTCTAATGAAACTTTACTTGTGATAATTGCTAGTAATCTAACCAAAGTGCAGGAAGAGAAATTGTTGAGAGTCCTTAGGGATCACATCACAGTGTTTGGGTGGACTATAGCGGACATCAAGGATATTAGTCCCGCGATGTGCATGCATCAGATTTTGTTAAAGGTAGGAGCAAAATCGACGAGGGCTGCACAAAGACGGTTGAACCCACTGATGATGGAGGTGGTGAAGAAAGAGGTAATTAAATTGCTTAATGCAGGAATCATTTACCCCATCTCTGACAATCAATGGGTAAGTCCAGTACTAGTGGTTCCAAAGAAATCAGGTATCATGGTTGTCAAGAATGACAATAATGAATTAGTGCCCACAAGGATGCAAACAGGTTGGAGAGTATATATACATTATAGACGATTAAATACTGTAACTCGAAAAGACCACTTTCCCCTGCCTTTTATTGATCAAATGTTAGAACGTTTAGCTACGCATTCCCATTAATTCTTTCTAGATGGTTTTTTCAGGTTATAACAAGATTGTGATAGCCCTAGAAGATCAGGACAAGACCGCGTTCACATGTCCTTTCGGTACCTTTGCTTATCGGCGAATGTCCTTTGGATTATGCAATGCCCCAAGAACGTTTCAATGACGCATGGTAAGTATCTTTTTAGATCTTTTAGAAGAATGTATTGAAGTCTTTATGGATGATTTCACAGTTCATGGTGACTCGTTAGATGCATGTTTAGATAATTTAACATGTGTACTAGACAGATGCTTAGAAACAAACCTTGTACTAAACTGGGAGAAATGTCACTTTATGGTAGAATAAGGGATTGTACTTGGACATGTAGTGTCAGTCAATGGCTTAGAAGTCGATAAAGCAAAGATTGATATTATATCTGCATTGCCTTACCCTGTCAGCGTACGGGAGATACGCTCTTTTCTTGGACATGCAGGATTTTATCGCAGGTTTATCAAGGATTTCGCCAAGATAGCATTGCCCTTATACAAGTTACTACAGAAGGATGAGGAATACCAGTTCAATGCTGAATGCAAGGTGGCCTTTGATACATTAAAGCAACTATTGACGTCAACCCCCATCATTCAACCACTAAATTGGAAGATACCTTTTGAGATAATGTGTGATGTGAGCAACTATGCTGTCGGCGCCGTCTTCGGCCAAAAGATTGACAAAATGGTCCATGCGATCTACTAC
Organism: Panax stipuleanatus; assembly: GCA_020205555.1. NCBI lineage: Eukaryota > Viridiplantae > Streptophyta > Magnoliopsida > Apiales > Araliaceae > Panax > Panax stipuleanatus. The sequence continues at coordinate 14,725,018 of CM035116.1, forward strand.
GCTTCCAAAACTTTGAACGCGGCTCAGATAAACTATTCAACAACAGAAAAAGAACTCTTATCTATTGTATTTGATTTAGATAGATTTAGATCCTATCTACTTGGTACTAAAGTAATAATTTATTCTGACCATGCTGCTCTCAGGTACTTACTGACCAAGAAGGAATCCAAACCACGAATCATATAGTGGATCTTGCTGCTGCAAGAATTCGACTTGGAGATCAAAGATAAAAAGGGTGCGGATAACTTGGTAGCGGATCATTTGAGCAGGATTATTAAAGAAGAGAAAGCATGACCATTACACGATATGTTTCCAGACGAGCATCTATTGTCCATTGGAAATACAACTCCCTGGTATGCAAATATCGTGAATTTTTTGGTAAGTACTTATGTACCGCGTGAGTTTTCTAGAGCCCAGAAAGAAAGGCGTAGAAGTGAGGCCAAACATTACGTGTGGGACGACCCATACTTGTGGAAATTTTGTGCCGATCAGATAGTTAGACGATGTGTACCTGATAGTGAATTCCAATCTATTCTAACTTTTTGTCATTCCTATGCTTGTGGAGGTCATTTTGGACCTAAGCGAACTGCACGTAAGGTGTTAGAGAGTGGTTTCTTTTGGCCCTCTATTTTCAAAGACTCATATGAATTCTGTAAATCATGTGAAAATTGTCAAAGAACTGGTAATTTATTCATAAAAATCAAATGCTACAAAAGTCCATACTAATTGTAGAGATCTTTGATGTCTGGGGTATTGATTTCATAGGACCTTTTCCTGTTTCTTTTAGAAATATTTACATTTTACTGGTAGTTGATTATGTTTCAAAATGGGTGGAAGCTAAAGCCACTAGGACTGATGATTCTAAAGTTGTTGCAGAATTTGTCCGAACTAATATTTTTGTCAGATTTGGAGCACCACGGGCCATCATCAGTGATCGCGGAACTCATTTCTATAATAGAGTGTTAGCAGCTTTGTTGAAGAAGTACAACGTTCTTCACAGGGTATTTACATCCTACCATCTGCAAAGTAATGGTCAGGCAGAAGTCTCAAACCGTGAAATCAAATCCATTCTGGAGAAAGTGGTCAACCCCAATAGAAAAGATTGGAGTCTGAGATTGGATGACGCATTATGGGCCTATAGGAAGGCATACAAAACTCTGATAGGTATGTCGCCTTATAGGCTGGTCTTCGAGAAACCATGCCACCTACCCATGGAGCTGGAGCATAAAGTTTTCTGGGCAATCAAACAATGCAATATGAACATGAATCAGGCTGGCGTTAATAGGAAGTTGCAGTTACAAGAACTCGAGGAGTTGCGCACTGATGCATATGAGAGTTCTAAATTGTACAAGTCAAAGACAAAAGCTTTCCATGATAAGAAAATATTGAGAATGAATTTCACTGTGGGACAGAAAGTTCTACTTTTTAATTCACATTTAAAATTATTTCCAGGGAAGTTGCGCTTTCACTGGGAGGGACCATTTGTTATCATTAACGTTTTTCCTCATGGTGCAGTCGATATCCAGAATCCGAAGACAGGCCATGTGTTCAAAGTGAACGGGCATAGACTAAAATAGTTTCTGGATTGCAGTCAAATAGAAGAAGTCGAAGTCATGACCATGATGAATCCAGTTTTCGAATAATTGGGTGGTCTACAGTCGAGCTAACGACGTTAAACAAGGGCAGCTATTAGGAGGCAACCCAAATTTTTAAATCTTTCCTAGATTATTAGTTCAGTTTTGTTTTAATATAGTATAGGTATTCCATTCTTAGAGTCCAAAATAGTCAATCCATGAGGTGCTAAAAGGTTAAAATTACTTGTGATAGGTGAGCAAAGGAAAAGAAAGGAGAATAAAATTCAAGATGGCGCTGAGCGAGCCCCAACGGCGCTGACCGCGCTAGGTATACAGCATTATCAAGCCCAATCGCCATAAGAACACGCCGACCGCGCTCCACCGACGCTGAGTGCGCTATGACGGGCGCTGACCGATCGTACCATACAGTAAGTTGGCCAGTTTTTTTTTTAATACAGCGCTGAGCGCGCCATGACGGGCGCTAACCGTGCCGTACGTCTGAATCAGATTGGAAATCGAATTTGGGGTAATTTAGTGCACATCAAAAACCCAAATTTCCATTTCTATTTCTTTTTCTACTTCCTAATCTCTTTCTCCTATTCTCCTTTCACCGTACTCCTTCATCTCTTATCATCTACTTCCTACACCACCAGATTCACACAAACCCCTATTTTTTTCCCTCCAATTCATGACTTGCAACCACCTAATCTCTAATCCCAATCACAACATCTTCCAAATGGCGAATGCATTCTCCCGAATCAATCTAAACGAGCAAGTCCATCTTCCAGATCCAACCACTCTACTTGCCTACCCTCCTTCGGACGATGAAGGATCTCAAGACGAGCATTGACTCGTCTCGCAGGGAAGTCCTCGTATTTTAACTCTTTATTTACACGTAATGAGGACATTACCTGAATTAAATTGGGGGGGGGGCATTATTATATTTTTTGTTTTTTTTCATGCTAGGCTGTATATAGATTAGGTAAATTCATGTAGTTCATATTCATATTCATAAATATATATATATATATATATATTTGCATTTATATAGGAATTTGTTAGGTTGCATAGAGATTGAAAAAATAAATCTTGCTAGTTATGATGAAAGCCAATGAGGAAATTTGATTTATGACTTGCTTGCCAAAGTTGATCATAATGTGTTGACTAAAATTGGACCATAGGAACTTCATAACATAAGTTTGGTGTTTTCTAAGAATCAAGCACATCAACTGATTTTCAAGAATAATGAGGAAATAAATGCAAGATAGAACATTGGCATGTATTCATTTGATCACGGATTAAAAAGGATGCTTACACATAAGTTTAGGGGAAACAGTGGCTCAAAAGAAAAGAAAAGAAAAATCAAAAAAAGGAAAAAAATAGTTCAGAAATAAAAATCTTAGATGGCTTAGTTCAATTTCGTGGCCTTTGTTACTTGGACAAGTAAACCTTAGGGGATGTCTTAACACCTAGCGCCCTAAAGCTTTCGAGTTTGGGAGTCGTTGGTCGAAAGTCTGCTACACGGATAACATTGAAAAGCCTAAGGAAATTGAGCATTGCAAGAGTCAGACTTGAGAAGAAAAAAATAAAAGTGAGATGGAGCATTAAAATGCACTCACTAGGAATAAAGAGCCTGTTTCAAATTGTTGATTTTCCTTTTATCTATGTGTGTGCTATAATAAAGGTGATGAATGTTTTACATACGTATGATTTTATCTAAGTTAATTATTGTTGTTGTTGGAATCATGTTGGACACACACGCACAGAAATATGCAAATCTTATGTTTGTGAGGTGAGGATGTGAAAAGGAAGGATTATATGTGATGTAATATTGATTACATTATAGTTGTTTACCTCTGAGGCATCTGATTTATCCAATTATCATGGTTATTGTTCGATCTCGGTAGTTGCATTCATTATAGTTTAGTATTAGTAGCATTGTGTTTGCTTGAGGACAAGCAATAGTTCATGTTTGGGGGAATTTGATGAGTAGGTTTTTAACCTATGAATTGATCTCATTTAGCTTGTGTTATTGAAAGTTTTTAGGTAGTGTTCATATTACTTTTGGTGTTTTGTGTTTTTAATGCAGGAATAAGGGTTGGAGTGGAATTGAAGATAAAAAAAATGAATTGGTGACAAAATTGTTAGACCGGCGCTGACCGCGTCATTGCCAGTATGAATCGGGAGCTGACAGCACCAGAGAAAGGATGAGATGCTATATAGGTAGCGCTGGCAGCGCTGTGGACTGAAGGAAGATGGCGCTGACCGCGCTAGGGCGTTGCCAAGACTCTGCATAGCGGGCGCTGGCCGTGCCATAGTGTGAAGGGAGACAGGACATACGAGCTGTCATGTTTTTAGGGTTTTTAATTTAAAAGTTGATTAGGATTAGGATTGGGACTTACTCTAATTACATTAGGGTTTGTCTAAGCTATAAATAGGAGTTGTTTTCCTAGGTTTAGATATCTTTTAGCTGAGCTCTGATTTCTATCTTTTGTTCTATATTCTTGGAGGCTACAAACCTTGGTATTGAAGATCAAGCATATCAGGCTAAGTTTTCTATTTCAATTATGAAGGGATGTTGAACCTCAGTAGCAATTTATGGTTTGATTAAGTTATAATATTTATTCTTTCATATTGAGATTTATTCTGATTATCCATATAAACTTTTATGTATGTTATTCAATTGACTAATTTGATTTATGCAGGATTAAATTAATATCATCTATTAGATTAAGACATATTTTAAGCAAACAAAGTATGTCTAATCTAAGTAAGAATTAAGGATATTTTATTGTGGTCAAGCTTTGGAATATTGTTAAGGTATTCAGAAGACAAGTTAAATAATTTCTGATTGTGTAATTACTGCTTGGAATAATCTAATTCGCATGCTTAATGCTTCTATCATATTAAATCTAGGCTGATAGTTCTAGGTTGTATGTTAGTTAGAATCTATTGTTGGTGATCGTTGCATTAGATCTACACTTAAGGAGAATTTCGGGTAATTTGCGATCGCGGTTATCTAGGGTTATTAATCTCATGTTGAAAGAGTAAATAGTATGTTAACTTGATTAATTAATAATTGTGAAAAGGGGATACTGAACTGAAGAATTGATCTTTTTACTCATTGATATTTTCTTATTAATCCACTTTAGTTAATTAAACTGTTTTAAAAACAAAACCCCCAATTCATTGGAATCATTGGATAGTTAAAATACAATTCACTTCTTGTGGGATCGATCCTTGCTTATTGCTATACTGATTCTTGAATTAGTAAAAATCTTAGTAAGGTAAATTTAGTAGTGCTAACGACAGCTACCAGGGAGTAGCGCGGCCGCGACGTTCTGCAGAGTGGCCAAGAGCAGTTTGTTAAATGCTTGGGCTTAAGTCATGATTATGTATTTTCCTTAAAGACCACATGGAATGAAACAAGATGTTTTCAATAGAATAAGTATGAGGGTATAATGTGGTAACGACATAGTTATCCTAAGATGAAATAAAAAGAAGGATTTAAAAACCAAGTTAAGAGACAATGTAATATCTATTATTATATTGAGAATGTATGGATGTGTATGACTGATGGGTATGAATCCATGATTATACAAATGTGTAGGAATACACGAAGTGCAGATAGCTATAAGCATTTAAGTTGTAGTTGATAAACTACGAGCCAGGCAAGTTTTTCAGTTCCTATTTGATATATGAATTTGATAACTGTTGGTTGAATTATATTATGCTATGAGGATGTTGATTTATATATGAAATGCATATGAGATATGTATGAAATTTGAAAGTTGATCTTTGATGACATGCTTAAGAAGTTAATCTCTATATTTGTTATGTGAGAAGCAACATGCGTAGTAAATTTAAATAATTATGAATGCATGAACTGACCATGATATTATATGTTATGTGATGCATGAAAACTGTTAGAATTGCTGAGCTGTCGAGCTCACTCTTGCAAATAACCATTTTTGCAGGTTAAGGACTCACGGTAAAGTTACGTGCTACTTGATTGATAGAGTTCAATAGTATCGCAAGAAGATTGTTATTTAGTTGAAGTTATTGCTTGGAACCATGTTTAGGGTTCTAGGAGATGTGCATGATAGCAGTTACGATGTTTAATACATGTTGAGTTGTAAAGTCGTACTATCGATATATAGAGGATGTCGAATCGAGTTGTAAAATCTTATACTGTAATTCGAATAAAGTGAATCATAACATAATTTGATTCAAGAATATGTAATCGATAAAGATTGTGAGTTAGAAATAATAAAGGAAGAAGATTAAAAAAGTTTAAATTATTTCGCATTTTTATAACATCAAATATGATGTAAAGACACGAATGGTAAATGACCAAGATTGGAACTTATTAAAGTTGGGGTCATTATACAGATCCTGGAAATGGAAGGAATTTATATTCTAATTTGTAATAAAGTGAAGTTATATTCATTAAGTTATGAATAAAAGATATAAATAATTTGACGATAGTAGTATCATAACACACCAGGTCCGAGGTTCGAAGGGACCCGAATTTGGGGCGTCATAGGTTGGTATCAAAGCTGTAGGTTATAAACCTTAGGTAAGAGTACCTTAGGCTATTACCTTAAAGAGGGAAAGAAAAGATTTAAAATATATCTAGGCGAAGAATCTTGAAGTATCTAGAGAATGAGAATCAGGAGCTACCTGACTCCAGTAATAAAAATGTTAAGACGATGTCTACAAGATGAAGATGACAAAGATAATAAGAATAAACTCAAATGGAGCTTAGTTGATAATAGGAAAGAACCGTAGAGTAAACCAATGATCACGACGTGATCAGATTAAGCTATGAAATGATAGATGGTCTGTAATGACTGAGAAGTTATAGCTTGATGCTATAAAAAGAAGGTATCATGAAATGGTACGAGATGAATTTGTGAGGAGTTTTAAATGATGAAATATAAAAAATTCGTATCAAACAAAGAGCAAGTTAAGAGTAAGATAAAGTTAGGTGTTGGATTTCGAATGAGGACTCATGTAATGGCTTAGTTGTACAAACCTTTGTATAGGCGGAGGTTTTGTACTTGTGCTAAGTGCATCACATTGATAATCATTGGAATGTTGGTGTCGCGCTATCGATATACATATGGCGAAAAGGTGATTCTTTTCTCATATTTATTTTTGATAGTTAAAGATTACTAAGATTAAATTAGAGAATATTAAGATTAGGTGCGAGTTCTTAAAACTCATGCCTATGATAAGTTTATGACTCATAATCATATGTATTTTTAAGCCCCTAAGCGTATGTACAGTCCCTGATTGGTTCTTGGACTATGTATTGCTAGGACAAGTTCCTAAAATCGTATTATTGTGGTAAGTTCCTAAACTTTCAAGGTGTGGTAAGTTTGATGAACTATACTGAGAATAGATATATTATATATTAAGAATTAAGAGTTTTGGTATAGTGAGCATTGATGGTATTAAAGATTGATAGAATGATGAAGCAATGGAGTAAGAGATTGAAGTTGATGGAGAAATTTGGATTTTTTTAAATATTCTAGCTATGCTAGATTTTCCAAATTTATTGACTTCGTGCTAATGTTTGCACTTTTTTTCTTGAGAAACATTTGGGTCAGATGACTGAGCCAATGAGTTTTTAAAAAAATATTAAAACTGTTATTCGTATGTCTATGCTATTTATTTCGGCTAAGATAAAAATGATTTAAAGATCTTTTAAAATGTATCTTTAACCATATGCATCATTTAATATGGTGTAGAGGATGGTAAACGATAGAGTCATCAATGCAATCGAACCTAGTGTCAGGAGTGATCGTAAGATCGCCAGTCCATTATGGTATGATGTAGTATGGCAAAGTCATAAAATGATGGAATCTTCAACGTACTACTGAGTTGGTACGGTATCATGACGTCATAAAAAGGATTTTTGGTTTTCAGTTTACATTATGATAAAGGTCAATTAAGTTGATTAAATTCGATTGATGTCCGAATTGTTGATAAAGGTCTAAGCTATTTGATTCAGCTAGGCGACTGTTAAAGAATATTTATGGAATTCGAGCATTCTTGAGCACTTATGCCAAACCAGATTGCTCTGGTGCCGATTTAGATGTTGAAAGGTTGAGGTGAACAACCCTATAAAAGGGACATATTTTAGGAGACAATGGTTCCGAGCGTAACACATATAGTTGTTGCAAAACGCTACGTTTACGGCATAACGTAGTGGTACAATAGGATGATCACCTAGTGTACGCATGGAGGGTGTTTTCAGTCTTTGTGATTGATAAACACTTTGGTTTACAGTGTGAAAGATTTTGTTGAAGCACTTGTAAACCTAGAGAAGAGTTCACGGTCTTGTGACCCCCTCAGTATAAATTGGAATCTGAGTAATTCATACTACTTCCCGATTATTGGACAATTGTGGAAGATTCTTATTCTTTCTAAAGGATGAATGTTGTAAGTAGAATGTTCCTTAGAAAGAAGAAAACGGTAGGATGCAATTAAGCAAATTATAATAATAAAACTTTCAAAAAGAGAAGGGATGAAGTTATCTGAAGAATATGTAATATTTGGAATAGTACCGAGTAGGAAAGGTTTCGGTGATTCCGAGGACGGAATCCTTATCAGGGGGAGAGGATGTAAGAACCCGAATTTTCAAAAATTATTAAAATAAAAATTTAGTAAATAAAATTCTTAAGACATGTGTTGGGCTCAAATAAAAATATATATGTGTTATGAGGTATGTGGTATGTGGTATTGTGTTGCATAAGGAAATATGAACTATGAAATATGTGATTTTTGTGTTTAATAAATATATTATTATGATATATTTGTTGAAGAGGCAATTTATTTGAAGTAAGGAGATGGGTAAAATTTATCTATCAATATTAAATAATTTATAAAATTATTTTATCATAGTAAGTGGTGACATTAAAAATCTTTGATGAATAATCGTCATTTTCTTGGGTATATGTACTAGTGACTAATATGTTGTAATATGGGTCATAATTGTTGCTCAAACTATCCATTGATGGATTGAGATAACAAGGCATGAAAGTTAATTATGGGAATTAACTAATAAGAATAAATATTGGTTAATTTAAATTAAGTTAAAATTTATATTATGAAATAATATAATTTGAATAATAAAACCTTAATTGACAATGGTGATATAGTAAAGGGTTTAATTCAATTAAGTAAATGGTGAATTAATATATGTGTTTAAAAAATGAGTATGTAATTAAATTTAGTATTGTTTTTATATATTACTTAGCATGGTAATATATGTAAGAGTTTAATGTTCAGAATAACATTAATAAAATATATACGTTGTTAAAAAAAGAAGAAAACCAATATACCTTTAGATAAATATTGGTTAGAGATTTATAAATTAGATTAACATATAGCTAAGATGTGAAGATTGAAGAAATTATTTTGGGACAATTTATAGAAAAGAAAGAGAAACAATTATTGTATATTTCTAATAAAGGATATTAAAATAAATTCTAGCATTGAATTATTTTAATAAAGGGAGAATATTAATATTGATATTACCTTATATATTTGGCTTTGTATGAGGTAATATGTACGATTAAGCAATATGGTAGATATATTAAAACATATTTTCTGTGTGTAAATAAATTGATGGAAATAATTTATCATTATAGGAAAAAAACTTATTCACTATTTTCTATATATAATATGTGTACATGTACCGTACATGTAATTATTTTAATGAGACATAGATATTATATTAAGAATAATATCTTGAGAAAATGTGTAAATCCTTTTATTATAATTAACGCCTTTAGTTTTCAAAATCGTAATAAAAATAAATTATGTATGTTTTCATGGTGGAATACATAGTTTATATAGTAGTAATTATATCTTATGTATTTTCAAGAAGGTTAAACTTATAAAGAAAGCTAAGTTATTTTTATTTCACTAAATAACTTAAGTTAATATATTACCCTTAGATTTTATAAATAAAAATATTTGAATATTTCCGTCCACGACATATGTATTTATGTGAACCTTGAAATATAATAGTTCGATGTAAATTGAACATAAGATGATTAAGTGATATGGTGAAAGTGATAATGAGCTTAATTTAAGCTTGTGGAATATGCCTAGTGTGACATATTGATGGACAAAGGAATTATTTATTTAAATTAGTAAGGAAATGATGAAGTAATGTAATGGTATTACATCATATGTATATTATAAAAGGTGATATTGAGAATATCATTATTTTGTGAGATTATATTATTGTATGCTTGAGGTCTATTAATTACTAAGCCTATATAATTATGCATTGTGTGACATGAATAGTAAAGTTAAATCAACGAAAAATTTAACTAGAAGTACTAAAAGAAAATCAATGGTAAGTTAATAAATAATTGATATTAATTATTATTATAATATTTAGGTATATTTGAGATAATGAATTTTATGGAAAATGATGGGTTGAGAATACCAAACTAAATTATATTTAGCCCAATTAAAATATTAATTGGATTATGTGACGCCGCCAAATCCGGGACCGCCACTTGGTCGCTCGAATTCGGTTCGTCACGTGCTCATTGTACAACAATGATAACTAAAATCACACATTCACAGCGGAATATCTAATTTAGAATAATATATAATGATTTATTATAATTATTCTCCCAAGTCCTAGTAACCTACAGTACTTAATAGATTACATAATATTATCAATTAACGACTTATTACATAATCTAACTTAAGCTTAAACATAATCAAATCCAGTCGTACTACATTATCTTAATACAACATTAAAATATTTAAAAACATAAAAGAGACAAGCTAGTTGGTAGCCTTGCCCTTGCCCTTATCAACGCCTGAAGGTTCGCCATGCTCTGCCTTAACTAAAATATTTTTAGGGAAAGCAAGAATGAGCACAAATTGCCGAGCAAGTAATATACAATAAGGGTAAGTGATATAATTCTCAATTCTCGAAAGGGTATAACAAGGTTTGATAGTTCAAGGATAACAAGAATATCAACAGTTTTCAATAACAGTCGCTAAGGGCATAATAATATCAATGTGATTTAATAATAAATCAATTCAAGATTTCAAGATAACTGAATACTGAGCAGCCACTAAGGACTATGAACTTCCACAGGAATTGACAGTAATAAACTGAAAATCCAACAAAAACAAGTACAACAGGTGATCAGCCTAAAGTACGCTATGTTATGCATAACACTCAATCATACTAATATGCTCGCGTCAGTTCTCCTGACAGTTATAGTTTGTTCTTCTTAGTCAAATATAAGATCCCGCACCAATCAATTGGTTTGGGTCGCTTTTCAATAAAATCAGTCTAGCCGAATCAAATGGCATCGACACTTTCACAATATTAAAGAACAATACCAAGTTCAACATGAAGAATAACTTTAATGAAATAAGAGTTCAAGTATGCTAATTCAATTCAACGATTAAGTACAGAAACTAGTTTGCAATATATAAGGATAGAATAGTTGCACAGTAAAAGAGTGTAAGTTAGGAAACTTGCCTTAAGCATAGTTTATCCCCGTAATTTAATCAACACTTTTCGAATCCTATCGTAATATAGTTATGTATATATGATATTCATTAGTCATATAGTTTAACATTATATCTCATCTCGTACATACGATAATCACATAAGCTAAGTTTTGTCTTAGCAACACAGTTATATAGTATTATATTAATATAATTTCTTTTCTGAACTTTCCTCTTTTCTCTAGTTAATCATTTTCATACATCATTACTATCATGTGAGACTACCACAAATAGTAAACATATTCAAATTAGCGAGTTATAGCATTACTTATAAGTTAACCATCAAAAATCGGATTCAATCATTAACATATGATATCACCTTAGCAATCATGTTTATTTTAAACATATGAGGCGAGTATATAACTCATTCCAGGCATGCTTATGAGTATTCATGTAACTATCGTAGTTATTAGTTTGAAAACATATTTTGTTTACTGCAAAACTTGGTTTCACGACATGTAACATAGTAGGCAAACATGAATGATACTTTAACAAGCCTAAAAGTATTATCAAGTATGATCATAACTTTCAGAATACTGAATCTTGTAATAACATGTTAAGGTTCACCATCAAAGCTCATATTTTCATTAGTAAATCTTACTAACATGTTCGTGTTACATCATGAAATCCGTATATATAAGTCAATAGGTCTGACATGCATTTCAAGGTTATATAAACATGCTCGAAAAATTAGAATATATATATGGTCTTTACATGTCAATATCAACCTTCAAAACTTGTATTTTTGTTAGAAATGTTTAATAGTGAGGTCTAACATGCTCTTTTCATACTATGAACCATATATACATAAGTTAATATATCTTTCATGCATCTCTCGGTGGTACTAATGTGCTTGCAGGGTCAGTATATAAACTATGGCATACATACATATCAAGTTCATTTCTAGAGTTCTAAATTCATTTCAAACTATATGCTTTCTTTGGTTATGCATGCTAATATAATACAACATGTTTACATCGCCTTAATATATTCATATACATGTGTTACACAAGCTAGCATGCAATCTTAAGCCAAATCAAACCATTAGTACTTAGCATAAAACAAGCAGAATCAATCAACCATTTCCAGTGACCTGCGCAGCTGTGCTGCGCCACAGTATTAAACCTGCGCAGCTGCGCCGTGTCTGGTTTGTATCAGGAGGCAGCCGGCAACGGCAGAAACTAGGCCAAACACAAAATTTTCTTCACCAGTTCGTATGAAATCAGTCATATAACAGTTTGGACATGCTTATATGGTTATATAACACTTAGGCAAGCATTCTATATCCCAATTACACTTTAATTTGGCATGATCAAGAATCTAAGAAATATCAGTAACAGAAACAGGAAATTAAAATGAAGAACAAAGGAAGAGGGATTATACCTCTGCTAACAATCTGAGTTTGCTGCTACTTTCCACTCACAATGCTACTATACTAATATATGTATTACTCTCAACTCAATACTCAAGCAAAATCTCAGCAATGAACAATCTGAAGAGAAGGGCCATATATATATAGCAAAACTAGTTTCCAGGCAAAGCCTTTTTCCTCCAAATCAAAACAACGGATTGAAGGATTGCATGCTAGATAAGAGGGAGTTGGCAATTAGTTGGTGATCTCCACTATACTGCCCACTCCCTTCATGATCATGATGGCTAGAATGCTGAGTTTGAGAGAAGAGAGTAGGCTAGCTTCATGATGCATTTCACGTGTACAAGGATTGTGTTTGTCAATATGGGCCAAGCTTCTAAGTATCCAGCATTTTGCAACATGAAGTGTATTAACACTAAGGCCATATATACATATATCATACACTTAGGCTATTACATATATATTCATACTATATATTTAGATTATAATTAACATTATAATGTAAGTCACATGCTTAATATTTCAAGGTAGTAGATGTGATATGGCAATGTAATACATATCATCCATGTACATTTATTAATACTGGATATAATTTACTCGGATATAATCACATCACATTATCTCCTTTATTAAATTTTATTATTCCATTATATGTATAAATAATCATCAATTATTATTTATATTCATGATACACTATTTTAATGTATACTTACATACATATTGTCACATAGGCTATTTTAATGTCACAACAAATCTTGCCTTATTCAATGAATGAAGGAACTTTATTAATTATTTATATACTTAAACTATACACACATACTTATATTATACAAGTCCCCTTAGATTATATAATATATACTTTTAAGTCACAATGTACTTTTAACATGGCAATGTGGTATAATTAATTTACACATATATAATCCATGTCATATTCTTTTACTGTATACTCACATGTCACATAGGCATTATCATGTAACTCCCATAATTCAATAAGTCTTACCATATAATAGTGTTATATTACACTTCACATAATACATAGTTAGCTAATATATGTTACACATTTAATTCGCATGCTTGCATATAGAATTACTCATCTCATTAATTAATAATATACACACATCCTTCATCAATCAATATAATTGTTAATCTCCATAACAATTTAATTAACCCTTATATGATTAATTATCACTTTAATATAAATCTTATTATATTTATAAACACGTTGCTCATTATTATTATTATATTTCTTGCAATAATAATAATCACATATTATTAATCAATCACAGTTAATATTCCACAACAATTAATTAATATTCTACGATAACAATTAATTAATATTCTACAATAACAATTAATATAGATTAATTGTTCGCTTAAATTAATATAATCACTCTTATATTACGTCACTGTGCCACACAAGGCTATCAATGAGTTTATCGCAAACTCCATCAATTTCTCAATTATTATAATTATTCAATTTAATATAATTGAATTAATCATTCTCATAACACAAAATTATTTATATTCTAATAAATTCTCATTTTTATTAATATATTTATTTAATAATATTAGGAAATTCTCAGGTATTACATCCTCCCCCCCCCCCTTATAAAAATTTCGTCCCGGAATTGCTACAAGGTTACACAAATAAATGGGGATAATCCCTCATTATCCTATCTTCTAACTCCCACATTGCCTCCTCAACATCGTGGTTACGCCAAAGCACTTTTACAGAAGATATAATTTTATTTCTCAAAGTTTGTTCTTTCCTATCTAATATCTGGACAGGAATTTCTTCATTTGCCAAGTTCTTCTCCACTTGAATGGGCTCGTAAGAAATCACGTGCTTGTAGTCGGCCTTGTATGGTCGCAACACGGAAATGTGGAATACGTTGTGGATGTGCTCCAACTCGGGTGGTAATGCAACTTTGTATGCCACTTCGCCCACTCGCTTCAGTATCTCGAATGGTCCTATGAATCTTGGACTCAATTTTCCTTTCTTGCCGAAATGGATCTTTCCCTTCCATGGAGATACCTTTAAAAATATGAAACTACCAACTTTGAAGTCTCGGTCCTGCCGATGCAAATCTACATACTTTTTCTGGAGGTATTGAGCTGCTACTAACCTGGCTCTTATCATTGTCACCACGTCTGTGGTTTGTTGAACTAACTCTGGTCCGAGTATTCGTCGTTCTCCGACTTCGTCCCAACATAATGGCGTTCTGCACTTTCTCCCGTAAAGAGCTTCGTACGGTGGCATGCCGATACTCGCATGGTAACTATTATTATATGCAAATTCTACTAAGGGTAGGTGGTCGTCCCAATTCCCCTTGAAATCCATCACGCAAGTTCTAAGCATGTCCTCCAGTGTTTGTATTGTTCGCTCACTATGTCCGTCTGTCTGAGGATGATAAGCCGTACTCAACCTCAACTGTGTTCCCATTCTTTCTTGCAAACTCTTCCAAATATTGGACGTGAAGCACGGATCTCGATCAGAGACAATAGATACCGGCACTCCATGTCGTGAAACAATCTCCTTTACGTACAAACTCGCTAATTGGTTCAAACTGTAGCGGATCTTGATTGGTAGAAAATGTGCGATCTTCGTTAGTCGATCCACGATAACCCAAATAACATCATAACCTTTCTGTGTAACTGGAAGTCCTACCACGAAGTCCTATTGTAATATGCTCCCATTTCCACTCTGACATTTCTAACGGTTGTAATAAACAACTCGGCCGTTGATGCTCTGCTTTAACGCGTTGGCAAGTCAAACATCTACTAACGCACTCTACGACTTCCCGTTTCAATTTAGGCCACCAAAAATGTTGCTTCAAATCTTGGTACATCTTAGTGCCTCCCGGATGAACGGAATATGTCGTATTATATGCCTCGTGCAAAATCTCTTCCCTCAACTCGGTTACCGCTGGTACCCACACTCTTCCTTCGAATCTTAAGATACCATCTTTATCCATTCAGAATCTTTCTTCTTCATTTTTTGTGATCCTCTTTCGGATTTTCTCACACTCTTCATCCTTTTCCTAAGCTTCCTTTACTCTATTCAACAATGTCGGATGAGCTTCCATTACAAACAACTTCTCTCCAGGCTTCTCCAGTTCCTTCACTTCTATCTCCAATTTCTCCATCTCTCTTATCAATTCTTCCTGAGTCGTCAAATTAAACAACTTCTCCCTTCCTTTCCTGCTTAGAGCATCGGCAACCACATTTGCCTTACCCGGGTGATAAAGAATATCACAATCATAATCTTTGATTAATTCTAACCACCTCCTCTGACGCATATTTAGCTCCTTCTGTGTGAAGATATATTTCAGACTTTTGTGGCTCGTATATATCTCACATTTCTCTCCGAACAAATAATGCCTCCATATCTTTAACGCAAAATTTACTACCGCTAACTCTAAGTCGTGAGTAGGGTATCGTTTTTCATAATCCTTAAGTTGTCGTGACGCATACGCAATGACCTTGCCGTTTTGTATAAACACACAACCAAGTCCCTTGTGCGATGCATCACTATACACCACAAAATTTCCCACATCATCTGGTAGTGATAACACAGGCGCTTCGCTCAATCTCTTCTTTAACTTCTGAAAACTCTCTTCGCATTTGTCGGTCCATACAAATTTCACTGTCTTTCTAGTTAAATTGGTCAACGGGGTTGCTATCTTAGAAAAATCTTGGATAAATCTTCGATAGTACCCAGCTAACCCTAAAAAGCTTCTCACCTCCGTCGGTGTTCTCGGTTGTTCCCAATTACTTACTGCTTCGACCTTTGCAGAGTCTACTGAGATTCCATTCTTATCACCACGTGGCCTAAGAATTGAACCTTCTCCATCCAAAATTCGCACTTAGAAAACTTCGCATACATCTTCTCCTTCCTTAGTGCCTCCAAAACAATCTTCAGATGTTCGGCGTGTTCTTTCTCTGTCTTCGAGTAGATCAAAATGTCGTCGATACAAACTACCACAAACTTATCCAAGTATGGCTTGAAAACTCGGTTCATCAAGTCCATAAATGCTGCTGGAGCATTAGTCAATCCAAATGACATTACCAAAAACTCGTAGTGTCCATAATGAGTTCGAAACGTAGTCTTTGGTATGTCCTCATCCCATACTTTCAGTTGATGATATCTTGTTCGCAGGTCAATTTTCGAGAAACACTTTGCTCCCTTCAGTTGATTAAATAAGTCGTCTATCCTCGGTAGCGAATATCGGTTCTTGATCGTTACTCTATTCAATTCTAGATAATCGATACAGAGCCTCATCGATCCGTCCTTCTTCTTAACGAATAACACTGGTGCTCCCCAAGGAGACACACTTGGTCTAATGTAACCCTTATTCAACAACTCTTGCAATTGTATCATCAATTCCTTCATTTCTACTGGCGCCATACGATATGGAGCTTTCAAAATCGGTGCCGTTTTTGGTGCTAAGTCTATTACGAATTCAATTTCTGTCTGGCGAAAGACCAAGCAAATCGTTCGAAAATACATCTTGGAATTCATTAACTATGGATATATCCTTAATTTCTACTCCCTTCTTCCGAGTATCAACGATGTAAGCTAGATAACCTACACATCCTTTCCTTAACAATTTCTTAGCCTGCACCATCGTAACGCAACCCGATTGCTTAAGCGATGAGCTACCATAAAACACTACCTTAGACTTACTCGGAGTCTGAAGGTTCACACATTTGTTCTGACAGTTAATTATCGCAGCATGGTTATACAACCAATCCATTCCCAGTATTACATCAAACTCTCCCAATCTAATAGGAATCAAGTCTACTTTTAGTTCATGTTCTCTAAGGTTTGCGCGACAATCACGATAAACGTATTCTACAAGGATTACTTCCTTATTAGCAACTTCTATGATCAAAGGATTTTCTAATCGTTCTCGGGGTGTACTAAGTTTACTAGCAAATTCTTCAGATATAAAAGAACAGGTGGCACCCGAATAAAATAATACATAAGTATTTATATCATTGATTGGGATTATACCTGACACCACGTCCTTCACAGCCATGGCATCCTGGACGGTCATGTTAAAGGTTCTGGCGGTTGGGCGGTTGGATTGTAACGGCCCACTGATCATCAACTTGTTGCCTCCTTGCTGATTGCTACCCCCGCCACTTCCCTTCTTTGGGCAGTCCTTAATTCGGTGCTCCGTTCAGCCACACGCAAAGCATCCTTGTATCTTCTTTGGTTTCGGACAGTTGGGCGAGATGTGCCCGTCCTGTCCGTAGTTGTAGCAAGTGCCACGTCCCTTCCAGCACTCGCCCTGGTGATTCTTCCCACACTTTGAGCATCCTTCAGCCCTCTTCTTGAAACCTCCACGAAAATTCCCTGATTAATTATTGTTGTTTTTGTTGTTGTTGTTGTTCTCCCACTTTCTCTTTCCCAAATTACTTCCTCCACTGCTGCTTCCTCCAATACGATTCTCTCCTCCATTATTCTTTCCCTTCTTTTCCTTGTTATACAGACTTAAGGCCTCACTGCCACCTTCCGCAATGATTTCCTTTTCCAGTAATGTTGCAAAGGAATCAATTTGAAGAACTGATACCTTATTGAACAGCCACGACTTCAGCCCTTGTTCGAAGCGTCTAGCCTTCCTCTCTTCATCACCAACTTGGTGCTCCGCAAATCATGCTAGTTCATTAAACTTAGCTGCGTACTGCGCCACCGTCATGTCACCTTGTTTTAGTTCTAAGAACTTCACCTCCATCCGATTCTTCATACTCTTCGGGAGTAATTCTCGAAGAACAGCGTCTTAAACTTATCCCAAGCTATTATCCCTTCTCCAGCTCTTTGTTGATTAGCCTCCCACCAGTAATTCGCTTATCCCCTCATCATGTACGTGGTAAACACCGTCTTCTGATCTTCGCCTGCGTGAGCTATAGTGAAAGCTTTTTCGATCTCCTTGATCCATGTTTGTGCGACGATTGGGTCGGTAGTTCCTTCGAACTCTGGGGGTCCTACACTCTTAAAGTCTTTGAAGGTTGTTACTGGCACAGCCTGAGGGTTTGTGCGAACTGGTTCATTGTTCCTTCCCCTTAATGCCTCTCCTAACAGGTCTACCAGTTTCTGGATCGGGTCAACTTGTTCCCTCTCGTTATTAATAGATTCTTCGGGTTCAGTCAATCTACGTCTGGGCGGCATTATCTGCATCACAAATTTTCATTTTATTATTATTCAAGTATATTACTTAAGTATTTCTTTTAATACTAAAGGAATAAATTTATAACACATTTCAGAAATAAACTCCATTTATATTCATATGCCAAATCGTTTCATTACATGATTTCCCTAGCATACTGCTATAAATGTTATCACATATATCCCCTAATATCACAAAAGACAGGGAATATACCAACCTACTACCATACTACCCCTCTAACAAAAGCTAACACGGGGTTCACATCATTATCCCACATCTTACACAAAAGATTGGGATTATAACATAGTATGTACAACACATAAAGATAAATTCTACTAAACTACCACCAGACCATCTAAGGAAATCTCATCACATCATCCCGCGCTCCACAGCGCTCTTGTACTCTAACTGTGCTATATACGCAACAAGCTCTCGACTCAAAGTATGTAGAGTCTGTCCCTGTTCTGCCGGGTAGTGGTACACACCATCAATCATCCTCTCAAAAGCTGAACGGAACACATACCCCATCTTGTTCATCTTTCTCTTCTTGCACCTGACCTCGTCCTCTAGGTCGTCAGCTCTCTCATTGGCCGCTTCCCACTTCTCCTCGAAGTGTATCATATCCATCACCTCCAACTCTAGCTGAGTACGGAGTGCCTCTTTCTCAGTCTTCTCACTCAATTCTCTCTATTCTACTTCTTCCAGCTTTCCTGCCAGATCCACGTTCCGAGCCACTGACCTGTGAAACAGAGTCCACATCTAGATCCCTGCCTCCCTACGGTAGGCAATCTCCACCTCTAACTCCTGCATGGCCAGCTTCCTCTGGTGGTCCTCGTCCCTCAATTTTTGGAACTTGGACTCTCTCTCTTGGCCTCTTCCTCTAGCTCTTGTACTCTGCAGTTTAACTCTAGGATCCGCTCCTCATACTCGCCTAACATCTGCTCCTCTATAGTAGCCTCATCAGAGTCCTCTACTGGCTCATCCCCCACCGGCTCGTCCTCCATCGGCTCCTCCTCTAGGATCAGACTCTATCTCAATCTCGTCCTCGTCGTCAGACTCGAATGGTGCAACAGCCTGCACTGGTGTAGCCTCTAAAGGTGCCTCGTATACTACATGTATAACCCTAGGCTCATTCTCAGCCACTCTAGCGGGTACTCCTAAATCTACCATCTACAATCACAAACACAAGACAAACAAACAGCAACTCCATTAGAATGTTAAATAAAACATAAGTTCATTGTATAAAATGACGTTACATTTCATAACAGACTAAGTCTCTCAAGGAAAAACTCTACATGAGTCTTATTTCCTTCCTAACTTCTAAGTTCGCCTAAGTTATAGTCTAAGGACACTCGTTCCTAAGGTTTATAGTCTACATGAGTTTTATTTCCTTCCTAACTTCTAACTCAACCTGTGACGCCTCCAAATCTGGGACCGCCACTTGGTCGCTCGAATTCGGTTCGTCACGTGCTCATGGTACAACAATGATAACTAAAATCACACATTCACAGCGGAATATCTAATTTAGAATAATATACAAATTTATTATAATTATTCCCCTAAGTCTCGCAACCTACAGTACTTAATAGATTACATAATATTATCAATTAACGACTCATTACATAATCTAACTTAAGCTTAAACATAATCAAATCCAGTCTTACTACATTATCTTAATACAACATTAAAATATTTAAAAACATAAAAGAGACAAGCTAGTTGGTAGCCTTGCCCTTGCCCTTATCAACGCCTGAAGGTTCGCCATGCTCTGCCTTAACTGAAATGTTTTTAGGGAAAGCAAGAATGAGCACAAATTGCCCAGCAAGTAATATACAATAAGGGTAAGTTATATAATTCTCAATTCTCGAAAGGGTATAACAAGGTTTGATAATTCAAAGATAACAAGAATATCAACAGTTTTCAATAACAGTCACTAAGGACAGAATAATATCAATGTGATTCAATAATAAATCAATTCAAGATTTCAAGATAACTTAATACTGAGCAGTCACTAAGGACTATGAACTTTCACAGGAATTGACAGTAATAAACTAAAAATCCAACAAAAACAAGTACAACAGGTGATCAGCCTAAAGTACCCTATGTTATGCATAACACTCAATCATACTAATATGCGCTCATCGGTTCTTCGACAGTTATAGTTTGTTCTTCTCAGTCAAATATAAGATCATGCACCAATCAATTGGTTTGGGTCGCTTTTCAATAAAATCAGTCTAGCCGAATCAAATGGCATCAACACTTTCACAATATTCAAGAACAATACCAAGTTCAACATGGATAATAGCTTTAATGAAATAAGAGTTCAAGTATGCTAATTCAATTAAACGATTAAGTACAGAAACTAGTTCGCAATATACAAGGATAGAATACTTGCACAGTAAAAGAGTGTAAGTTAGGAAACTTGCCTTAAGCGTAGTTTATCCCCGTAATTTAATCAACACTTTTCGAATCCTATCGTAATATAGTTATGTATATATGATATTCATTAGTCATATAGTTTAACATTATATCTCATCTTGTACATACGATAATCACATAAGCTAATTTTTGTCTTAGCGACACAGTTATATAGTATTATATTAATAAAATTTCGATCCTGAACTTTCCTCTTTTCTCTAGTTAATCATTTTCATACATCATTACTATCATGTGAGACTACCACAAATAGAAAACATATTCAAATTAGCGAGTTATATCATTACTTATAAGTTACCCGTCAAAAATCAGATTCAATCATTAACATGTGATATCACCTTAGCTATCATGTTTATTTTAAACATATGAGGCGAGTATATAACTCATTCCAGTCATGCTTATGAGTATTCATGTAACTATCGTAGTTATTAGTTTGAAAACATGTTTCGTTTACGCTAAACTAGGTTTCACGACATGTAACATAGTAGGCAAACATGAATGATACTTTAACAAGTCTAAAAGTATTATCAAGTATGATCATAACTTTTAGAATACGAATCTTGTAATAACATGTTAAGGTTCACCATCAAAGCTCATATTTCCATTAGTAAGTCTTACTAACATGTTCGTGTTACATCATGAAATCCGTATACATAAGTCAATAGGTCTGACATGCATTTCAAGGTTATATAAACATGCCCGAAAAATCAAAATAGATATATGGTCTTTACATGTCAATATCAACCTTCAAAACTTGTATTTTTGTTAGAAATGTTCAATAGTGAGGTTTAACATGCTCTTTTCATACTATAAACCATATATACATAAGTTAATATATCTTTCATGCATCTCTAGGTGGTACTAACGTGCTTGCAAGGTCAGTATATAAACATGGCATACATACATATCAAGTTCATTTCTAGAGTTCTAAATTCATTTCAAACTATACGCTTTCTTTGGTCATGCATGCTAATATAATACAACATGTTTACATTGCCTCAATATATTCATATACATGTGTTACACAAGCTAGCATGCAATCTTAAGCCAAATCAAACCATTAGTACTTAGCATAAAACAAGCAGAATCAATCAACCATTTCCAGTGACCTGCGCAGCTGTGCTGCGCCACAGTATTAAACCGGCGCAGCTGCGCCGTGTCTGGTTTGTATCAAGAGGCAGCCGACAACTGCAGAAACTAGGCCAAACACAAAATTTTCTTCACCAGTTCGTATGAAATCAGTCATATAACAGTTTGGACATGCTTATATGGTTATATAACACTTAGGCAAGCATTATATATCCCAATTACACTTTAATTTGGCATGATCAAGAATCTAAGAAATTGGAGTAACAGAAACAGGAAATGAAAATGAAGAAAAAAGGAAGAGGGATTATACCTCTGCTAACAATCTGAGCTTGCTGCTACTTTCCACTCACAATGCTACTATACTAATATATGTATTACTCTCAACTCAATACTCAAGTAAAGTCTCAGCAATGAACAATCTGAAGAGAAGGGCCATATATATATATATCAAAACTAGTTTCCAGGCAAAGCCTTTTTCCTCCAAATCAAAACAACGGATTGAAGGATTGCATGCTAGATAAGAGGGAGTTGGCAATTAGTTGGTGATCTCCACTATACTGCCCACTCCCTTCATGATCATGATGGCTAGAATGCTGAGTTTGAGAGAAGAGAGTAGGCTAGCTTCATGATGCATTTCACGTGTACAAGGATTGTGTTTGTCAATATGGGCCAAGCTTCTAAGTATCCAGCATTTTGCAACATGAAGTGTATTAACACTAAGGCCATATATACATATATCATACACTTAGGCTATTACATATATATTCATATTATATATTTAGATTATAATTAACATTATAATGTAAGTCACATGCTTAATATTTTAAGGTAGTAGATGTGATATGGCAATGTAATACATATCATCCATGTACATTTATTAATACCGGATATAATTTACTCGGATATAATCACATCACATTATCTCCTTTATTAAATTTTATTATTCCATTATATATATAAATAATCATCAATTATTATTTATATTCATGATACACTATTTTAATGTATACTGACATACATATTGTCACATAGGCTATTTTAATGTCACAACAAATCTTGCCTTATTCAATGAATGAAGGAACTTTATTAATTATTATACTTAAATTATACACACATACTTATATTATACAAGTCCCCTTAGATTATATAATCTATACTTTTAAGTCACAATGTACTTTTAACATGGCAATGTGGTACAATTAATTTACACATATATAATCCATGTCATATTCTTTTACTGTATACTCACATGTCACATAGGCATTATCATGTAACTCCCATAAGTCAATAAGCCTTACCATATAATAGTGTCATATTACACTTCACATAATACATAGTTAGCTAATATATATTACACATTTAATTCGCATGCTAGCACATAGAATTAGTCATCTCATTAATTAATAATATACACACATCCTTCATCAATCAATATAATTGTTAATCTCCATAACAATTTAATTAACCCTTATATGATTAATTATCACTTTAATATAAATCTTATTATATTTATAAACACGTTGCTCATTATTATGATTATATTTCTTGCAATAATAATAATCACATATTATTAATCAATCACAGTTAATATTCCACAACAATTAATTAATATTCTACGATAACAATTAATTAATATTCTACAATAACAATTAATATAGATTAATTGTTCGCTTAAATTAATATAATCATTCTTATATTACGTCACTGTGCCACACAAGGCTATCAACGAGTTTATCGCAAACTCCATCAATTTCTCAATTATTATAATTATTCATTTTAATATAATTGAATTAATCATTCTCATAACACAAAATCATTTATATTCTAATAAATTCTCATTTTCATTAATATATTTATTTAATAATATTAGGAAATTATCGGGTATTACAGATTAACCCAAGATACAAGATTATATATATTGGTGTATGTGACGCCCCCAAAATAGGTTCAATACCAACCCATTCTGAGTCGCCAAATACATGGTACAGAATTCCAAATACAAATCTTTTATAACAAAAGGGTCGTGAGAAATACGACCATACAACTGTGAGTGTCAATACAAACATATAGAAAATATAAACACTCAAACTAAGTCCTCATTACAATTATTATCACACTATTTTACAAAAATAATGAGGACTACTACTGCTCTACTCTGACCATCACACTGTTCCCCGACTAGTTCCCGCAACATTCTCATTCCCTGAAGAGGACAATAGATGAAAAGGGTGAGCTCAACTAGCCCAGTAAAGAATATTATGACTAAGATAATGTAAAATAAATTATCGTTAGCCTTCAATAAATAAGATAAAATATTATGGACAACAAGTTTTAGATCAATCTTCGCAGCGGAAATAACAATTCATTAGAAGAATTAAGTAGAGAATGAAGTCTACTATCTTCTATGATTTAAAAGTCCATCATCAATATTTTATCCCTGTAACATCAATCAATATACATCTCGAATCAAATATTCATCTTTGCACTACTGACCAAAGATATTCATTTGTATCACCAGTTGGTCATATTCATCTCAACACCTGTCCATCTTTGCACTACGGGCCAAAGATATTCATCAGGTAATCATTCATCATTGCTCTACAAGCCAAAGATATTCAGTTATATCACCATTTAGGACTAAGGATGATGAAAAATAATATAAATAATAAATCCAGTTAGATAAAGGACAAAAATTAGGGATTCGTAATTTAGTTTATCCAAGTTTAAGAATACTCCATAATAATACTTTGCGGAGCAAAATTCAAGAATAAAAATCAAAACTTGGATCCAATCAAGGATAAGACCCATAATAGCCAACTTGGACAAATAGAAGAAAATTTAATTTTTTTTGTGAATAGTGTCGTATACGTGAATAGTGCCGTATACGTGAATAGTAACCCCGACGGAAAAAGTAAGAATTTCATAATAAAATCCTTGCCAATATTTTGGTATAATGATATTGAAAAAAATAACATCATTTACGAAAGAAAATAACATCCCTTACCTTAAAAAGAGAGTATTTCTGACTGATATGATAGGGATATTTTTGAAGAAAACTTGCACTATTTGCAACACTCAAAGTTTTTTTAAACTCAAAAGAAATACGCTCAATATTATAGAAGTAGAATTCTCTGATTCTGGTGTGATTTTCATTTTTAAACTAAGCATCCTATTTATAGGAGAATAGAAAGATACTATTTAGAAAATAATCACGGGTGCACAGTTTAGAAAACTCACGGAGGAATTCGGCGGAAGAAAAACTGATTTTTTTAATTTTTACTATTCATCACAATGCAATAAAATATTCTAATAAAACAAAATTTTAAATAAAATATAATATATTTATATATATATATATATATATATATATATATATATATATATATTCACACACATCACCATCCACCACACACACCCTAACACACACTCCACACACACACCCCCCACACACACCCTCACACACACACACACATTTATATATATATATATATATAATACGTATATATATGTATACTTTATAACTTTCTACTGATTATTTTGAAAAATGAGTAAGTGGGGCATCCAAATAATAAGCCAAATTTATAACAAATACTGATAAAAACACCTCAGCACTAATTCCTTCTTTTATATCCATAAAAATAAATATTTTCTTATCATATAAATCAATAATTACTTATTCACAAATAATATTACAGAACTACAAAATTGACAACCTGGTCGTTCCCAAGAAAGAGGGGGCCTTCCGATAAGGATTTCTCCTTACCGGCGCGCAATTAAATAACCCCTCCTAGACAGAACTTCCTTAGACATTGCCAATTATCTAATAATATTATTCAAATAATATGAATTATTGATAATGTGAAATACTGTGCAATGACAATTATTGAATCAACTAAAATATTATGCAATTATCAATGTAGCAATTATTGAATCAATAATATAAAATATTGTACAGTATTTACTGTAACAATTATTGAGTAGTGACTTCTTACGTAAGAATCAATAATTAGAATTACTGTGAAATACCGTGTGCTACTGTGCAACACCGCGTACTACTACCGGGTGTTTTAACAGTTTTAACGGTAACGACCACGCTGTTATTTTTAGAAAAATTTATTCTTGTCGTTTTCTTCATCCGACAATTTTCTGTTATGGGGCCCACAAATGATTGCGCCATCGTACGAATATTTCCCGACAAAAAGAATATTCCCCGACACAATGAATATTTTATGGCCACTTGCTTACTTTATAAAATATGCACAAATTAGCCCATAACTTACCACATTCATCAAATCAACCCCTTACTATTTTAAAATAATATATAGAGGAAATTCAATTTTATTCATAAAAATTGGGTCTTACAACCTCCCCTCCTTATGAAATTTCGTCCTCGAAATTGACGTATGTACCTGGTATGTCGAAAAGTTGAGGATACCTCGCTTTCATTTCCAATTCCAACTCCCAGGCCATTTCCTCAATAACATGGTTTTTCCACAAAACTTTGACTTGTGGTATAACCTTTGTGCGTAGGACATGCTCCTTCCTATCCAAGATCTTGATAGGTACCTCCTCGTACGTTAAATCTTCAACTATCTCATCTGGTTCTAATTCAATAATATGGTTTGGGTCTTTCACATATTTACGTAGCACGGATATGTGAAACACATTATGAACACGAGACATACTTGAAGGTAAAGCTAGTCTATAGGCCACATTTCCTATTCGGTCAAGAATCTCAAATGGACCAATGAATCGTGGATTGAGCTTTCCTCTCTTTCCAAACCACGTAACTCCCTTCCACTGGAGCAACACGTAACAATACATGATCCCCAACACTAAATTCCATGTTCTTTCGATGAAGATCTGCATAACTCTTTTGTCGATCATGTGCTGTTTGTATACGTTGTCGGATCATTTGAATCTTTTCCGTAGTCATACGTACCAACTCTGGTCCCAACAATGTTACTTTGCCCACCTCATCCTAACATACTGGAGAGCAACACTTTCGTCCATACAACTCTTTGAATGGAGCCATGCATATACTTTCCTGATAACTGTTGTTGTAAGAGAATTCCACCAATGGTAGGTACTTATCCCAACTCCCTTTGAAGTCTAGAACACAGAGTCTTAATAGATCTTCAAGAGTTTGAATAGTCCTTTTCGATTGCCCGTCCGTTTGAGGATGATATGTCGAACTAAATCGTAAATCCGTGCCCATAGCTTTCTACAAACTGACCCAAAATCGTGAAGTGAATCTTGGGTCATGATCCTAAACTATGGATACTGGCATGCCATGCAATCTCACAATCTCATTTACTTACATACGAGCAAGACGTTCCAGTGAATAATTCTCTCATATGGGCAAGAAATGAGAAGACTTGGTTAATCTATCCACAATAACCCAAATCGCATCTATGCCTTGAGAAACCTTGAGAAGACCGGTAAAGAAATCTATAGTAATGTGTTCCCACTTCCATTTTGGAATCTCAAGTGGTTGCAATGGACCCTTTTGCACTTTATGCTCCGCCTTGACACGTTGACACGTTAAACACCTTGAGATAAACTCCGTAATCTCTCTCTTCATATTTCTCCACCAAAATGTATGTCGAAGATTACGCTACATTTTGGTACTCCCAAGATGGATTGCAAACGGTGTGTTGTGTGCCTCCATCATGATTCTATACTTCAAATCAGGATCGTTGGGAACACAAAGTCTGGAGTTGACTCGAAGTATTCCTTCTTCATCAATTCTTGCTTCTGGAATAGCACCTTCTTGCACTTTCCTCTTCATCTTCATCAGCTCCGGGTCTGTAGCTTGAGAAACTTTAACTTTATCAATTAAAGCTGGTTCTACATGTATACTTGACACCATTGCACTCATTCCTGCATATGATCTTCTACTCAACGCGTCAGCTACCACGTTCGCTTTTCCAAGATGGTATTGGATGGTATGGTCGTAATCTTTCAACAGCTCAAGCCAACGTCGTTGTCGCATGTTGAGTTCCTTTTGAGTGAAGAAATATTTAAGGCTCTTATGATCCGTATAAATCTCCACTTTCTCTCCATACAGGTAGTGTCTCCAGATCTTCAACGCGAAAATGACTGATGCCAACTCTAGATCATGAGTAGGATAATTCCTCTCATATTCTTTGAGTTGTCGTGAGACATAGGCTATGACTTTCCCATGATTCATGAGAACACATCCTAACCCTTTGCCCGAAGCATCGCTGTAGATGACAAATCCATCCGAACCAGATGGTATTGTCAGAACAGGTGCTGAAATGAGTCTCCTCTTGAGCTCTTGGAAGCTCTTCTCGCATTCCTCGTTCTGTACGAATTTTGTATCTTTCTGGAGTAGTGATTTGAGAAAAGCCTTCCACGAATCTCCGATAATAACCAGCTAAACCCAAAAAGCTACGTACTTCGGTCACCGACTTCGATTGCTCCCAACTTTGTATTGCTTCAATCTTCGTCGGGTCAACAGATACTCCACGTTTTGATACCACGTGCCCAAGGAAAGCTACCTCCTCAAGCCAGAACTCGTATTTCTTCAGCTTGGCATATAGCTTATTTTCATAAAGCCTTTGAAGTACCAGCTTCAGGTGGTTCTCATGATCTTCACGGCTTTTGTAATAGATGAGGATGTCATCAATAAAGACAACCACGAACTGATCCAAATATTCCTTGAATACATGGTTCATCATATCCATGAAAGTAGCAGGAGCATTAGTCAATCCAAAAGATATGACTAAGAATTCATAATGCCCATACCGAGTTCTGAAGACAGTCTTTGGAATATCCTCAGTTTTAATCTTTAACTGATGATATCCAGAACGAAGATCGATCTTTGAGAAGAATTGTGCACCTTGCAACTGGTCGAATAGGTCATCAATGCGAGGTATCAAATACCTATTATTGACGGTGACATGGTTCAACTCCCGATAGTTAATACAAAGTCGTATACTTCCGTCTTTCTTCCTTACGAATAAAACAGGAGCACCCCAAGGAGATGTACTAGGACGAATGAAATCGATGTCTAACAACTCCTGTAGTTAGACCTTTAACTCTTGAAGTTCAATAGGGGCCATTCGATATGGGATTTGAGAAATGGGTTTTGTACCGGGTTCAAGGTCAATAAAGAATTCAACTTCACGTTCTGGGGTAGACCGGGAAGTTCTTCGGGAAATACATCAGGAAACTCATTAACAATAGAAATATCATTCAAACCTGACGTATTCTGGTTTAGATCAGTGACATGGGCTAAGAAAGCTTGACATTCGTTTTTCAATAAACGAATAGCTTTATGACTTGAAATGACATTGATTGATTTTAGGGGTTTGGTTATTTGAATTCGCACAACAGGTTGGTTAGGATTATGAAAACTAACAACCATACGAAAATAATCAATTTTGGAATGATAAGTGGTTAACCTAGTCAATTCCTAAAATCACATCAAACAAGTATTTTCAAAGATATAAGATCAACAGGTAGGGTGAGGGTACTAATTTGAATCAAGCAAGATTTGTAAACCGTGAATGTAACGAAGGTTTCTCCCAACGGAGTTTCAACAGATAAGTCAAAGTCTAATTTCTTAGGAGTCAAGTTCAAACGTTGAGCACAAGCAAGTGAAATAAAAGGATGGGTAGCACCGGTATCTAACAAGGTGTAAACTTCGCAAGAGTTTATGATTAGCTTACCCGTGATCACCTCGTTCGGGTTCCTCACTGTTTGGGTAGTCAAGAAAAATGTTCTTCCAGGAACCACCAACTTTGACTTGTCCGGGATGGCCTTTCGAGTCACCATCCCCGCTGGACTTGGTTTTGCTACAAGACACACTCGAGTAATGTGACCTTCCTTTCCATAGTTATAGCACACCTTGGATTGCTGTGTGCAGTTAGGACTGATGTGTCCCTCTTGCCCGGATTTATAGCATACGATCGACGGTCGTTCTCCTCCCCTAGAAATAGTTGTTGATGTTGGTGCCGACGTCTATTGGTCCGATTAGATGACACAATTTACGCGCAAGTATACGCGGCCAACGAGTAATAAAGTGAAAGTAAGATATCGTTCCCACGAGGAATTAATAGATAAAAGGTCGCCAAAGCACTAGCATATAATCATCTCAGTCTTATTTAAACGGATGGTAAAGAGAATGAATTAAAACTAAGTTAAACTAGGTAAGCAATTAACTTCAACTAATTAATTCTAGAGTTAAAATCAGATAATGAAGACAAAAGATTCTAATTTCCCTTAATGATTCGTCTAAATCGACATACTTCCAATTAGGTCAAATTAATAGTCAAGATAGTTAGCCGAGAACACGAACATGAGAGAAGGCCATCTTTCGATGCACCTACTCCATATCACGTGCAATCCACAGATGATAGAACGCACGTGAACACCCACATTATCTAAACCCCTATATGTCTATGGTGTTTACAAATAAATAGGGTTTAAAGTTAAGTCCTCTATTGACTACGGACGACGCTTTGGTATATGTCTATCCTAAGCACAAATCATACATCCAACGCCATGTGAATGCACAATCACCCGCTACTATGATTAGATCTAAACCTACGCTTTGTCTTTCAAGTCCACATAGGTTATCATAGTAATTGGTCGCGAATCAATTAAGCAATGCAAGCACGAATCGTAATAGACAGTCAAATCTCAATCAAAGAGACAAGCATGGAAGCATATCAAAGTAAACTACTAAAAAGGTTCCATTGGAACCTCAAAATAAGCTTAAGCCATAAATAACTCAAGTATGTTATCCACAAGATTCAATAACATCATCTAAATATGCAATGTAATAGCAAAGAGAGATTAAGGATAGAGATTTCAAATCTTTCTCCAAGCTTGGACCCTTGATGTCAATCCTCTTGCTTCAATCTTCAATACAAATCAAACCCTAGAATCTAACTACTTTAAACTAATCTAACACTAATCTCTAACCTAATCTACTCCTAGACAAGGAATTGAAAGAAAAGGAAGAGGAAAAACTAAGGCTTAAGGCCAATACATGTATATCTGATCCTCTTTTTTGCCCAAAACGAGCCCCCTTATATCCCACTCAAAAGCCAAGTCACGTTCAATTGAAAAGTCAAGTCTGGCACAACTGGGGACTGGCGCGGCCACGCCCAAAAATGCGCTAGAATCCGAGGGCCCGCACCAAGGCTTTTCTGCTGCAGAGTCATCTGGTACAACGGCCATAACTTTTGATCCTGGAGGAGTTACGAGGCCTGCCACCTGTCAATCGAAGCTATCGAAGAGCTCTACAACTTTCATTCTTTGAGATTTGAGAAATAATGGATGGATGAAGGCTGAAATTGAGCTCCAAGTGACAGCTGTGCAATAGAAATCCAAAATCGTGGAGTTTAGCATCCGTTGGTATACGAGGCATAACTCTCGCCTCCGAGCTCCGATTGGTATGATTCAAGATGTTCCGGAAAGCTTAGAAGACGCTCTACAATATGAACTAAGCTCCAATCCAAGAACATAAAATGAACATAAACCACCCAAATGATGTCCGGATTGCATTTTCTTCCCATTTTTGCTTCAAATGCCATTCTTGCTCCTTTTCGCCTCTAGACTCGTGGCATCACCTTCATTGCTTCCTCACCCATGCTATCTTTATGCTTTAAGCACATTTCAGTGCTTTGCCCCATTTAAGCTCAATTTGCACCCGGAGAGTTTCTAAACCTAAAAATCATAAAATAAAGAAAAAACACATAAAACGCACAACGATACTTGAGTTTAAGCAACAGAATGAGTTGGTTACTGTCCGAATAAGTGGTCATAAAAGCCACTTATCAAATACCCCCGAACTTAAACATTGCTTGCTCTCAAGCAACCAAAACAAAATTAAACAAAAGATGCAATGCAGTATCTACAATGTATGCAACCTACGCTATCATGAATGCGAATCCAAGTTCCCAGCCAGTATTAAACTTTCAAAGCAATGCCTCAGAAAACCACAAGATAAACAAACAGATAAGCTACCCATGACAAGACCATAAGGCATATTCTTGCAAATCCAAAACTGTCAGCACTGATGTATTGTGCGTTGTGTGCCTGGCAACCATTAAACATGCTTTGAACAAATATATCACATACTATGCTTCTTAGGGAAAAAACAAGCTTCAACTTAAGAAAAGCAGTAAATCATATAAATTCTAACCAAGACCATGTATTACTAAAGTCAAGAGTCAACAGGGGGGTGTTCATTAAGCTTTTATTACTCACGAGGGCACATTCGCACTTTGTCGTGTACACAATCGACTATGCAATGCCTAGTCCTCTTAGGCTTTTCAATGATACCCATGTAGCGAGCTTTCAACCAACGACTCCCAGACCAGACGGCCTTAGGGTGCTGGGTGTAGAGACACCCCGAGGACTTACTTGCTCGAATATCAAAGGACACAGAACTCGACGTAGCCGAAGTGTTTATTTTATTTTTTTATTTTTTTGATTCTTTTGTTTTGTTTTCTCCTTCTTTTTCTTTTCAAAGGCGAGTGCGTCTTACGCTCCATCTCCCCACATAGCATGCAAAACCCCTGTTTCCCCCAAACTTAAGCTTTTTACAGTCTAGTTATTATTATATGAGAACTGAAATTCCTTCATTAAAACACAGATTTCCCACCAAAAGACAAGTATGTGAACATTTAAACTTAGCATGTCATGATGGTTACTCTATCGTGCTCATTGGTTACACAGTATCTGACAGATAAGGATTTACATATATGACAATGAAATCAAGCTTAAGTCTCAAATCAGTTCGAAAGTCAAGTGACTTCAGTTTCCTCACAGGCCAAATATATAACTAACCAACTGAAACTGGATTCATGCAGTATGCTCTAACACAGAATGCAAAAACAAAAGAAAAATTTTAAAATTTTTACAAATTTTAACTATTTACAACCTACATGCACTAAATGAACTGACACAACATGAAATGAACTAACTACATGTAAAACATAAAATGAACTAACTACATGCAAAAACAACACCAATACCCCCCAAACTTAACCTGTTCAATGTCCTCATTGATGGTAAAGGTAAAAAGAAAGGAACTCCCCTATTCTGGCTCGTGGTCGCCGTCGTCCTGTCAATATGCTCGTGAACTAAGTTGGAGGACTCGGACTGTGCTGGTGGCATCCTCTCAGAAGTTTCCCCGTCTCTCTCTTCTCTTGGTAAAATAAATCTCGCTCAACACTATACTTAACGAACCAACCCAATTCAATATCAATCTTGCTCTGCTAATGATCCCACACTCAATGTCTCAATTGATCAGGTTTAGAGGATGAGGTGGATGGGAATTAGTACTTTGGATTGAGGAGGTAGGAGGTTTTCAAAACTAAGGCTTTTAGTGGGGGGGATTGAATGAGATGGAAGAGATGGGGGATTGCATTAAAGAACTTGAGGGTTTGGGATAAGAGGGACTGAGGCTTGGGTGCT
Organism: Panax stipuleanatus; assembly: GCA_020205555.1. NCBI lineage: Eukaryota > Viridiplantae > Streptophyta > Magnoliopsida > Apiales > Araliaceae > Panax > Panax stipuleanatus. The sequence goes on from CM035116.1 coordinate 14,758,680, forward strand.
GCTGATAATTGACATGAAGCGGTGCCCCCAAAAGTTGCCAGAATTTTCTTTAAGTTAGGCCCAGTCTGTGAGAGGCGTGGCCGCTCGCCAGCTCAGGCTTATCCTGGCGCGGCCGCGCGGCATGCCAGATCTTGTTTTCTGCAGAATTTTTTTAGGCACAGAGACTATGGCATTTGAACTTTGCTCCCAAGCAGCTTTTAACCTGAAATATGCAGACAAGACTTATTAAGCCCTATTAAACCATCAAAAATTAATACTTAATATTTACATCAAGAGAATTAAACATGGAAAGATATATGCATTTAAATTCCCAAAAATTCTCTATGTGCCTAAATGTAATATGCTCGTGATTCAAAAATGTGCAATAAACGTTTCAGTCCCAAAAATAGATACATCAATGCCTAAGTCCAAAAATGTAGGCCGTGAACTCCTAAATCTATGAGCATTCAAAAATTTTAAACTAAATATTAACTAATAAGAATTAAACAAGGGGGAGGGAATTGTGATAGAAAGCAGGTAATGGAGAATTAAACAGTTAGAGAGAGAGAGAAATTATGGGGTGCCTCCCATCGAGCGCTTGATTTATAGTCCTCTAGCTGGACTGTGTCTGAGATGACTATCCAACCCCCCGACGATATTGAAGAAACCCTCCATCCATTAGAATAGTTTTGTGACTTTGGAGGCTTCCCAATAGGAGAGGACTCGGATTTAAACTACCTAGCATTGGATAAGTATAAGAATTCCCCGTCCTGAAGGTTGGGGAGCTAGGCAATGGTTCCGTTGTGCTTGTGACATGATAGAGGCATTGAGTTTCACACAGCACAACGGACTCTTCTTTTATTCTCTCTTCTGCTGACCACCATGGTTTCGAGAATACGGACTCTCTCATATCATCAAGATCCGTCTCTGTGATGTGGCTTTCAAGGGGGTAGGGATATGTAAACTTTATCGGCTTGTTCCACGAAGGCTGAGAAGGCTCTTGGGGGATTATCACTGGTGGGTCACATTCATACTCCACAGCCCCAATTGGCTCCTCGATATCCATTGCCTTTCTCTCGTCCAGTTCCAAGTGCACTTGGGGCTCTTCATCAGTTTCTGCATCCATGTCATAACACCAATCTTTCTGAGGGTCATAACTCACGGCTTCGGTCATTGGAGGCACAAAATCTTGCACTGTTGTCTCTTGTTCACATACCTCCTCCTTCCTTAATGTCGTGCTAATCTGCTCCACCCAAATCTGAAGATCCTCAATCGATGGCTCTTGCTCAATCAAGGTCTCCTCTGTTGATGCTATGGAATTTCCCCACAAATTATCCAACCCTTCCTTTTCAGATTCAGTCTCGAGATCCATGTACTGAGGCTCATTTGTCGACAGATTGTTGATTAGGGCCATCTGGTTCAGAAAGTTTTGGTTCGATTCTTCTTGGCTCCTAATCATCTCCTCTTGCTTCACTAAGGCTCTATCCAGGATGTTCATGGTAGACTGTTCTCCTTGTAAACATGGGGATGGATAAGTGGGTTCGGATGTAAAAATTGGACTTGGCACGTATTGATCTTGATAGCTCGCAGTATTGTTCAGAATCCCTTGTTCTTCCTCTATCATTAAGGCCTTGCTAATTTGCTCTGCCTAGTTCTGGATATTCTTGACTGACTTCTGTTGTTCAATCAAGATGTCCTTCAGTGATATGTCACCTCCTTCCTCTAATCTTGCATTTTCTGTGACACCCTCAAAATTGTATTAAGGCTCGTAAACTGGAGTCTAGAAAGTGCATTCTGGGGCGTAAACGGGATTTGGATCCCAGTACTGGTCTTGATAATAGTCTGATGAAGGGTTTGCTGAAGGGTCTGGGTGATACCCCCAATCTGGCTGATAAGTAGGATGAGGTTCGGTGTTGGAATAACCACCCCCATACTGCTCTTGTCCAAAACTGATAGGCTCCTGATGGCTCGTGCAGCTCCCAGCACCATAGTCATATGTCACTGCCGTCTCTCGACTTTGCTGGCCTGAAACAGTATCCAGCTTCCTCGAGAGAACCTCCAAATGTGCTGAAAGTGAAGCAATTGAGTCGACGCCATCATTGTATACTTCCCTTGGTTGTTCTTGCCTTGTACCATTCCATGGATAGAAATTCAAGTCCATTGTACCTTAGAAGAGAATATAGGAAGACAATTAAACAAAAATAAAAAGTTTAAATTAAGACTAATTTGATTAAACTAATGTTAGCAAACAGTTATCGAATTAAGTCCCCGACAACGGCGCCAAAAACTTATTGGTCCGATTAGATGACACAATTTGCGTGCAAGTATACGCGGCCAACGAGTAATAAAGTAAAAGTAGATATCGTTTCCACGAGGAATAGATGGATAAAAGGTCTCCAAAGCACTAGCATATAATCATCTCAGTCTTATTTAAACGGATGGTAAAGAGAATGAATTAAAACTAAGTTAAACTAGGCAAGCAATTAACTTAAACTAATTAATTCTAGAGTTAAAATCAGATAATGAAGACAAGAGATTCCAATTTCCCCTAATGATTCGTCTAAATCGACATACTTCCAATTAGGTCAAATTAATAGTCAAGATAGTTAGCCGAGAACACGAACGTGAGAGAAGGCCATCTTTCGATGCACCTACTCCATATCACGTGCAATCCACAGATGATAGAACGCACGTGAACACCCACATTATCTGAACCCCTATATGTCTATGGTGTTTACAAACAAATAGGGTTTAAGGTCAAGTCCTCTATTGACTACGGACGGCGCTTCGGTATATATCTATCCTAAGCACAAATCATACATCCAATGCCATGTGAATGCATAATCACCCGCTACTACGATTAGATCTAAACCTAAGCTTTGTCTTTCAAGTCCACATAGGTTATCAAAGTAATTGGTCACGAATCAATTAAGCAATGCAAGCACGAATCGTAATAGACAGTTAAATAACAATCAAAGAGACAAGCATGGAAACATATCAAAGTAATCTACTAAAAAGGTTCCATTGGAACCTCAAAATAAGCTTAAGCCATAAATAACTCAAGTATATTATCCACAAGATTTAATAACATCATCTAAATATACAATGTAATAGCAAAGAGAGATTAAGGATAGAGATTTCAAATCTTTCTCCAAGCTTGGACCCTTGATGTCAATCCTCTCGCTTCAATCTTCAATACAAATCAAACCCTAGAATCTAACTACTTTAAACTAATCTAACACTAATCTCTAACCTAATCTACTCCTAGACAAGGAATTGAAAGAGAATGAAGAGGAAAAACTAGGGCTTAAGGCCAATACATGTATATCTGATCCTCTTTCTTGCCCAAAACGAGCCCCCTTATATCCCACTCAAAAGCTAAGTCCCATTCAATTGAAAAGTCAAGTCTGGCACAGCTGGGGACTGGCGCGGCCGCGCCCAAAAATGCAATAGAATCCGCGCGCCCGCACCAAGGCTTTTCTACTGCAAAGTCCTCTAGTAAAATGGCCATAACTTTTGATCCGGGAGGATTTATGAGGCCTGCCACCTGTCAAATCGAAGCTATCGAAGAGCTATAAAACTTTTATTCTTTGAGTATTGAGAAATAATGGATGGAAGAAGGCTGAAATTGAGCTCCAAGTGACAGCTGTGCAATAGAAATCCAAAACCGTGGAGTTTAACGTCCGTTGGTATAAGGGGCATAACTCTCGCCTCCGAACTCCGATTGGTATGATTCAAGATGTTCCGGAAAGCTTAAAAGAAGCTCTAAAATATGAACAAAGCTCTAATCCAAGAACATGAAATGAACATAAACTCCCCAAACGATGTCCGGATTGCATTTTCTTCCCATTTTTACTTCAAATGCCATTCTTGCTCCTTTTGGCCTCTAGACTCGTGGCATCACCTCATTGCTTCCTCACCCATTCTATCTTTATGCTTTAAGACCATTTCAGTGCTTTGTCCCACTGAAGCTCAATTTTCACCCGGAGAGTTTCTAAACCTTAAAATCACAAAACAAACTAAAAACACATAAAACGCACAACGATACTTGAGTTTAAGCAACAGAATGAGTTGGTTACTATCCGAATAAGTGGTCATAAAAGCCACTTATCAACGTCTTTACGTTGTCATTATTGTACCTTCTCTTCTTGAAATCTCCCCCCGACTCACTTCTTTTATTATCATGGCCACGATTACCATCGGAGTGGTTACCGCTTCTGTCATAATACTTTCCTCCCTGCTGATTGTCATTGTTCTAATGACTGCTGCAACCGGTACGACCTTGGTTGTTGTCCCTTAGTTGAACATAATCATTATCCCGTTCTAATAATTGGGCCATGTTCACCACTTCTGAATACAAACAAAGTTTGTGAGAAATGAGGTACTCACGAATTTCGAGTTTCAAACCTCTCAGAAACATCCGTGTCATATGTTCCTCATTATCCACCAAATGAGATGCGAACCGGGATAACTCTAAACTTAGCCTCGTACTGGGACACAGTCATGTTGTTTTGTTACAGTTTGATAAACTCTACCTCCTTCATATGACGAATACTTTTTAGAAAGTACTTGTCATTGAATAGTTTTTGGAACTCCTCCCAACACATCTTGAGTGCGGCAGGCTGGGTACGCTTCAAAGATTCCCACCAGTAATCTACCTCTCTGCGGAACATAAACGTGACGAATGGAACTTTCTGTTCTTCCGTGCATCCCAAGACATCAAATATCTTGGTAATTTGCTTAACCCACGTCTCTGCCTTGATTGGATCTGGCTTTTCCTGAAACTCTGGTCGTCCCAACTCCTTAAACTGCTTGGCAGTGACAAGCCGCGAGTTGCTATTATTTCCACCCGTATTTTGCGCACGAGTCTCCCTCGTCTAATTTTGCATGAACTGCAAAAAGCTTCTAAACATCCCATCGTTCATCGTCTGATCAGTGGTATTGCCTTCCTGTTGCACGTTCTCCTAGTTGGTGATTAAAGGTGTCTCAACGGTCTCATTCACTCCATTGATTAAATTTTCAGCTGCCATTCTCAAATACTTCCACAAAACAAGAGTTAATTAAACAAATTAACATATCACATATTAACCGTATGCTCCGACTAACCAAATAAATACCAGATAAGCTTAGTTAGGACACACTAGTTAAGGATTTACTCGTCTCTCCATTCCTAGTTCTATTACCCGATCTCCTGCCAGAGATCATATCCCTAAGCTCTGATACCAACTGTGACGCCCCAAAAATAGGTTCAATACCAACCCATTTTGAGTCGCTAAATACATGGTATAGAATTCCAAATACAAATCTTTTATAACAAATGGGCCGTGAGAAATACGACCATACAACTGTAAGTGTCAATACAAACATGTAGAAAATATAAACACTCAAACTAAGTCCTCATTACAATTATTATCACACTATTTTACAAAAATAGTGAGGACTACTACTGCTCTACTCTGACCATCACATTGTTCCCCGACTAGTTCCCGCAACATTCTCATTCCCTGAAGAGGACAATAGATGAAAAGGGTGAGCTCAACTAGCCCAGTAAAGAATATTATGACTAAGATAATGAAAAATAAATTATCGTTAGCCTTCAATAAATCAGATAAAATATTATGAACAACAAGTTTTGGATCAATATTCGCAGCGAAAATAACAATTCATTAAAAGAATTAAGTAGAGAATGAAGTCTACTATCTTTTATGATTTAAAAGTTCATCATCAATATTTTATCCCTGTAGCATCAATCAATATACATCTCGAATCAAATATTCATCTTTGCACTACGGGCCAAAGATATTCATTTGTATCACCAGTTGGTCATGTTCATCTCAACACCTGTCCATCTTTGCACTACGGGCCAAAGATATTCATCTGGTAATCATTCATCTTTGCTCTACAGGCCAAAGATATTCAGTTATATCACCATTTAAGACTGAGGATGATGAAAAACAATATAAATAACGAATTCAGTGAGATAAAGGACAAAGATTAGGGATTTAAAATTTAGTTTATCCAAGTTTAAGAATACTTCATAATGATACTTTGTGGAGCAAAATTCAAGAATAAAAATCAAAATTTGGATCCAATCAAGGATAGGAATCATAATAGCCAACTTGGACAAATAGAAGAAAATTTAATTTTTTTGTGAATAGTGTCGTATACGTGAATAGTGCCGTATACGTGAGTAGTAATCCCGACGAAAAAAGTAAGAATTTCATAATAAAATCCATGCCAATATTTTGGTATAATGATATTGAAAAGAATAACATCATTTACGAAAGAAAATAACATCCCTTACCTTAAAAGGAGAGTATTTCTGACTGGTATGGCAGGGATATTCTTGAAGCAAACTTGCACTATTTGCAACACTCAAAATTTCCTTAAACTCAAAAGAAATACGCTCAATATTATAGAAGACGAATTCTTTGATTTTGGTGTGATTTTCATTTCTAAACTAAGCATCATATTTATAGGAGAATGGAAGGATACTATTTAGAAAATAATCACGGGTGCACAGTTTAGAAAACTCACAGATGAATTCGACGGAGGAAAAACTGATTTTTTTGATTTTTACTATTCATTACTGTGCAATAAAATATTCTAATAAAATAAAACTTTAAATAAAATATAATATATTCTATTATATATATATATATATATATATATATATATATATATTCACACATCACCATCTACCACACACATTCCACACACACACACACCACACACACCCTCACACACACTCCACACACACACATTTATATATATATATATATATATATATATATATATATATATATATATATATATATATATATATATATATACTTTATAACTTTCTACCGATTATTTTGAAATATGAGTAAGTGGGGGGTCCAAATAATAAGCCAAATTTATAACAAATACTGATAAAAACACCTCAGCACTAATTCCTTCTTTTATATCCACAAAAATAAATATTTCCTTATCATATAAATCAATAATTACTTATTCATAAATAGTATTACAGAACTACAAAATTGACAACCAGATCGTTTCCAAGAAAGAGGGGGCCTTCCGATAAGGATTTCTCCTTACTGGCACGCAATTAAATAACCCCTCCTAGACAGAACTTCCTTAGACATTGCCAATAATGCTATCTAATAATATTATTCAAATAATATGAATTATTGATAATGTGAAATACTGTGCAATGACAATTACTGAATCAATAAAATATTATGCAATTATCAATGTAGCAATTATTGAATCAATAATATAAAATATTGAACAGTAATTACTATAACAATTATTGAGTAGTGACTTCTTACGTAAGAATCAATAATTAGAATTACTGTGCAATACCGTGTGCTACTGTGCAACACCGCGTATTACTACCGGGTATTTTAACAGTTTTAACGGTAACGACCACGCCGTTATTTTTAGAAAAACTTATTCTTGTCATTTTCTTCATCCGATAATTTTTCGTTATGGGGCCCACAAATGATTGCGCCGTCGTACGAATATTCCCCGACAAAAAGAATATTCTCCGACACAATGAATATTTTATGGCAACTTGATTACTTTGTAAAACATGCACAAATCACCCCATAACCTACCACATTCATCAAATCAACCCCTAACTATTTCAAAATAATATATAGAGGAAATTCAATTTTATTCATAAAAGTTGGGGTCTTACAGTGTATATTCAAGATATGAGTATACTTGTTTATATGTGGGTGTGCATATGTATATATGTACATATATATGTGTATATGTACCCCCTAACTTATCATAAGGTAATAACATTAAGCTATTAAGTGTGACTTGTGTAGTCCAAATAGGAAATAAACCTAAGTATGCTTGCACCAAATTTGCTAATGCTGAGTTTATAAAGGATTATCCCATTTTGAAAGTCCCATTTCTCTCATTCACGTAAATAGCCATTGGCCTAGCTTCCTACTTTGCTGAAAATGAGTTTTGTGATGATGGCTATGCAATGATGAATGGGGAGTGGCTCCAATAGTGAGTGTTACTATACCACCAACTTCTTCTTGTCCATCATCTTCTCCTTCCTTCCTTTGGTTTGAAATGTTGGGCAAAGCTTTGGTATGGGTAAGGAATTCTCTATAAATAGAGACTCTCCCCTTCTCAAATTGTTTGCTAGTTTTTGATAAATTACAAATTAGAGAGTGAGTTGCTAGTTGGTAGAATCTGAAATTAGAAGTTAGTTGGGAAATTCAACTTCAAAGTGGTAACATCACTAATTATGTTCTTAATTCTAAGTTTAAAGAAATCTTAGAAATTTCGTGAATTCTTGGTAATTAGTTTGGTAGTGGATACCATTGTGTTATATGAGTTAAATGTATGTTGATGGTGTAGTATAGTTAGTCGGAGCATGCTGAAATCAAAAGTGATATGTTAAGTTTCTGAAAATTCTGCAAAAGCAGAGGCTGTTTGGGCTTGCATCGGAGTGGCGCAGCCGCGCCATTACTCAGTACAAACCCAGCGCGACCGCGCCGTCTACCAATTTTGGTTATTACTACTGCTATAATCTGACATCATAGGCATGCTAGTTTGACTTCAATAAGTATAAAAATGAGTCTAACATGTGACCTAAGGTTACCTTGTATGTAACGAGTGGTGTTAGCTTGGTATTAATGATTTTCTAAAAGAAAACTTAATATTTTGAAAATAAAACTTGACGAACTTTGCGTCCTTTAAAGTTTCTACATTTCAAACATGTGTATGTGGCCTAGTTATGTGCCCGAATGGGTTAGGAATGTGGTTTCAATATATATTGCATATAGAAGGTGGTTAATCATGATATAAACTATCCAAGCATGTTTTGAAGTAAGGTTTCAAAAGAGGGATTTTACTAACTATATGTAAATGAAATTGATACACATGATCATGCATATTGAGGATCGTTGAGCATCCTTATGTGGGTTAGTCATTAACATAGCTAGTCCCTTGTTAAACGAACCTATTTAGTCACGCTTAAAGAATTTTAGGAAGGAAGTTTTAAACCCAAATTGAGTTTTATCTCAAAATATATTTCTGATATCTAAGATAGTGTCCCACTTGGTCAATAAACTATGGAACATATTAACCCTAGTCAAGATAAGGAATTCAAAAGAAAACTAAAATTTTTAGAAGTTAATCAAACAAGTATGGGAAACCAAATCTGTTCTAAACCCTGTCTTTAGGTGTTTACATTGTGTTCAAAGATATTAAGGTGATAATAAGAGTAATGGACCTCTGAAAATTTTGTTTTGGTTTTGGCAGGGAGTAGTGGGGCCGCGCCACTCCGACGCCTATATGCATCGCGGCCGCACCGTTCTGCAGAATGGCCAAGAGCAGTTTCTTAACTGCTTGGGCTTAAGTCATGATTATGTATTTTCCTTAAAGACCACATGGAATGAAACAAGATGTTTTCAATAGAATAAGTATGAGGGTATAATGTGGTAACGACATAGTTATCCTAAGATGAAATAAAAAGAAGGACTTAAAAACCAAGTTAAGAGACAATGTAATATCTATTATTATATTGAGAATGTATGGATGTGTATGACTGATGGGTATGAATCCATGATTATACAAATGTGTAGGAATACACGAAGTGCAGATAGCTATAAGCATTTAAGTTGTAGTTGATAAACTACGAGCCAGGCAAGTTTTTCAGTTCCTATTTGATATATGAATTCAATAACTGTTGGTTGAATTATATTATGCTATGAGGATGTTGATTTATATATGAAATGCATATGAGATATGTATGAAATTTGAAAGTTGATCTTTGATGACATGCTTAAGAAGTTAATCTCTATATTTAATATGTGAGAAGCAACATGGGTAGTAAATTTAAATGATTATGAATGCATGAACTGACCATGATATTATATGTTATGTGATGCATGAAAACTATTAGAATTGCTGAACTGTCGAGCTCACTCTTGCAACTAACCATTTTTGCAGGTTAAGGACTCACGGTAAAGTTACGTGCTACTTGATTGATAGAGTTCAATAGTATCGCAAGAAGATTGATACTAAGAACTCATTAAGTATAAAGGAAGAACTTAATGAATTCATATGAAATGGACTAATGAAATTATTAAATCATTAAAACTTAAATGTTTGGAATGATAGGAATTAGTAATAATTAACTATGGGATTGATTCCCATTGATTTGAGATAATAATAACGAAGAACGAAGATTCGACGAAAGTTACGCGATTAGACGATAATCGTCGAAAACGTAAATTTCTCGGATTAGAAGTTAAAAGTCGTCGTGAGCATCGAAAATGATGGTTTTAGATTGCAACATATGTAATTAGGTAAATAAGACTTGCAGGAACAAGAACGGATTGATTTTGACTTAAAATGAAGAATTGAGCGTCGAACTTTCACGAACGTTTGACGAAAACGTAAAAATGGACTAATCGGCGAATTTCTCACCAACGGATTCGAAAACAAATTCCAACTTTATAGGATGATAGAGCATGTCATTTTTGAACTTTTGGCTTTGGAACGAGCCAATTTCGAGTTATAACAGTTACGTTACGAGCTTGGGAATTTCAGAATTTTTAAAGACTTAGAAATTTTTTTGAGTTGCCCAATAGGCTTAAAACGGCACCATAGCCCCACTCCGGGGAGAAATCTCTGGAGGGGTAGCGCCGCAGCGCCACTCCAAGAGGAAAATCTGGCGCCGCAGCGCCAGCATAGTAGAAAATTCTGGCATTGCTAGTAAGTACTTAACCTTTTGCATATCAATTAAAGGGCTAGCAAGTGATGTAATGTAAGCATTAAACAACATGTTTAACCAAGGATTATGAGAATTAAACATTAACTAAATGCGATGAACTTAAGTTTTAAAAACGTTAACCAAGATTAGGTTAATGAACATTAAATAACTTGAACGAATGTTACGTAGTTAACGATTCACTTAAGTTATATAAGAAGGAAGAGTTAGGCAAATACGGTGTGTATCAACTACGATTACTAATTGGTATACTATTTATTATTCTTTGTAGACGTGCTAAAGACTGAGTAGGCTATGTAGAGGTATATAATACGCAAAGACAAGTTTCCTAACTTCGTTCATACTTTACTATGAATGCAAGTTTCTAAACTCTTGTCTATACATTATAGTTGGACAAGTGGTCATTATGCATAATTGCTTATGCATGAACTGTTATTGAATAGTCGATGTCATTTGATTAGATTAGACTGAGACTTAGCATATTTTGGTGTTTTTTTTCACAAATCTTTCCAAAATATATACAATGTTGTGATCCTATGCCAATTGACTGGCACAGATTCTTAGGTAAACCTGAGCATGAATAAACAAAGGTTTTAAACGTCGTTAATTCGATAGGCATGTGAGTTTGCCACCAATTAAACGTAAACATGTTTAATGTATGAGTGTTGATCAACATAGAGTACTACAGGCTGGTCACCTAGATGTGCTCGTAAGCTATATCAAATTTAAGGCCTTCGTGTCGGGTTGTTCCTTTCATGAATGAGAACTAAACTATGGTTCATGGTCATTGACCAAGATGGATTTCGAAGAGGCTATAAATTCCTTGGGAATGGTTTTAAAGGAATCAAAATGTTATTTTGATTATTCTTAAGTACTTCATAACTATTGTACAGTTATTGAAGACCAAGAGATATGATTCTTGATTTTGTGGTTTCAAGATATACAGTTTGTAACGCCCCCAAAATAGGTTCAATACTCAACCCATTCTGAGTCGCCAAATACATGGTACAGAATCCAAATACAATCTTTTATAATATACGGTCGTGCAAAATACGACCACACAACTGTGAGTTTCAATACAAATCGTATATAATACGAAATATAAACACTCAAATTCATTCCTTATTCATTACAATTATTGTCCCACTATTTTATAGAATAGTGAGGACTTCTACAGATCTAACTCTGATCATCACATTGTTCCCCGACTAGTCCCCGCGATACTCTCATTTTCTGAAGAAAACAATGGAAGAAAAGGATGAGCTCAACTAGCCCAGTAAAGAATATTATGACTAAGATAATGAAAAAAATTATCGTTAGCCTTCAATAAATCAGATAAAATATTATGGACAACAAGTTTTAGATCAATACTCGCAGTGGAAATAACAATTCAATAAAAAAGTTAAGTAGATAATGATGTCTACAATCTTCTCTGATTTAAAAGTCCAACATCAATATTTTATCCCTGTAACATCAATCAATATACATCTCAAATCAAATATTCATCTTTTGCACTACGGGCCAAAGATATTCATTTGTATCACCAGTTGGTCATGTTCATCTCAACACATGTCCATCTTTGCACTACGGGCCAAAGATATTCATCAGATAATCATTCATCTTTGCACTACAGGCCAAAGATATTCATCAAGTAATCATTCATCTTTGCACTACAGGCCAAAGATATTAAGTTATATCACCATTTAGCACTGAGGATAATGAAAAACAATACGAATAACGAATCTAGTGGATAAAGGACAAATATTAGAGAATTTATCCAGAGTTCAAGAATGAAGATCAAAACCTGGATCCAATCAAAGATAATTTGGAAGAAAAAAATATTTTTTTATCGTAAATAGTAACTCGACATGAAAAGATAAAAAATTTACAAGAAAGTTCATACCAATATTCCAGTGAAATGATATTAGATGAAGCGCAAAACTCAAGGAATTTCTAATCATTTCAAGAATTATAGAAGCAATACTTACCGTAGTAAGTTTAGAGTTAGAAATCTGAAATGAAACAATATATGAAACTGCAATTAGATTTTCACCCGTCAGGGCGGTAGTCCGCTCAGACAGATTATTTTCACAATTTAATAAGAATTGAATACGAAGGGTTATTCACCAGGCATGCGGTAGTCCACGTGGACATGTTATTCCCACAGAATAATAAAGAATGGAATAACAACAGAATTTCACCATGCATGCGGTAGTCCGCGTAGACAGGTTATTCCAACAGAATAATAAAGAATGGAATAACAACCCTTACGAGTATTGAAAGAAAATAACTCTCTTCATGAATACGAAAGAAATAATACCCCTTACCTTAAAAGTTTGGAGACTGCACTAGTGTAATAGCAGAATACTCTTCTTCTTTCTCTCTTATTCTCTCTATACTTTCTCTCTCTATAGCTTTAGTGAATTGGTGAGAAATAATGAAGAAATGAGCTTCTATTTATAGGCTCGGCAGAGTAAGGGTAAAATAGTCTTTTCGCCATAATTTATGACATCATCGTTTACATCATCGATCCTATGACATTATTGCTTACCTTCATCGTTCCGATGATATAATTGCCTACCTCATCGTTCCGATGATATCATTACTTACATCATAAGAATTCAAATTTAATTTATTCTCTTCTACCTCATTTTACTTTTATACCATGAATTTACTATATTAATGTTACCATTCAAATTATAAAAATCATACTATTATATAATCACATCATACTACTATAATGTAATATTATAATAATATATTTGAATGAATTATTTTATCGGAAAAGATAAAATACCAACTTTCAACAAATGTCACATGCTAAAAAAAATTCCGTTTAAATTCACATTGAATAAATATTTCCTTATCATATATATCAAAAATTAATTATTCACAAATAATATTACAGAACTATAATATTGACAACCAGGTCGTTCCCAAGAAAAAGAGGGATTTCCGATAATGATTTCTCCTCATTAGCGTGCAATTATATAACCTAACCCCTTTCCTCGACAGAACTTTCTAAACATTGTCAATAATGCTATCTAATAATATTATTCAAATAATATGAATTATTGATTTGATAATTTGAAATACTGTGCAATGACATTTATTGAATCACTAATATAAAATACCAATGTAGCAGTTATTGGATCAATAATATAAAATATTGAACAGTAATTACTGTAACAATTATTGAATGAGTGACTTCTTACGTAAGAACCAATAATTCGAAATACTGTGCAATACCATGTGCTACTATGAAACACTACGTATTACTGTATTTTTACCACCGGGTATTTTAACAATTTAACGGTAAAAGTTTTGCCGTTATTTTTATAAAAAGGTTACTTCAGTCGCTTTCTATATCCGACATTCATTCTGTTGTGGGGTCCACCAATGAATGCGCCGTCGTACGAATATTCTCCGGCAAAAAGAATATTCCTCGACCAAACGAATATTCCCCGACACAACGAATATTTTATAACCACATGCTTACTTTGTAAACTTTGCACATCTCACCCATAACTTATCACATTTATCAAATCAACATCTTACTATTTCAAAATAATATAAAAAAAAATTAAATCTTATTCATAAAATTTGGGGTCTTACAACCTCCCTTCCTTATGAAATTTCGTCTTCGAAATTGACGTACATACCTGGTATGTCGAAAAGGTGAGGATACTTCGCTTTTATTTCCGATTATAACTCCCAGGTTATTTCCTCGATATTCCTCCACAAAACTTTTACTTGAGGTATAATGTAATGACCGAGAATTTTAAACTCCATTATTAATTTAATATGTGATTTAAATTTTAATGAGTTAGTTTTATGAACTTATTTAAACCTTATGTGATTATGTGAATTTGAGAAATAATTAAAGGGAGTCACTAATGGGTTATTTAAATTAGTGGACTAACCCTAAGACTTTAATATATCAAAGAATTGATATGATTATTAAAAACTAAATATTCAACTTATTTGAATATCGTGGTAGGATTTGAACGTGTTTGATTAATTTCAATTATGAGTAATTAATTGATAATGTGTTGATTAATAATTATTATGAATGAATAATATTTAATGAGTAAGGGATTAATGAATATAATAATATTATATTTACTTGGTTAATTATTTTATACAAGCATGTGATAAGTAAACCTTGCAATATATGGTAGTTAACTATATATTATATATAGTACAACGTGACACATTAATACATCTATATATTATATATGTAGACTATATAGTATAATTAATGACATTATGTGAGTTACATGTTATGTATGAATAGACATTAATATGATACTCTATCACTTTATATTAATAGCAATAAACTATTGTTATTTGATAATGATTTTTAATAAGTTATTATAATTATAATAATAACAGTTATGGTAACGGAAGAATGGACAATACATGATTGAATTATCTTTAGTGTTAATAGAAAATATACATGGATTATATGTATGTATACTACTTGATATATTATATCAACATTTGCTCATTAGAAGTAACATTATAATATACTATTTGTATATATATTATACTATCTAGTGTATTTATTATGTAACAAGTATGGGACATATATGATATACACCCATTTGCTAGATTGCTGAGTTTACATTGTCCCATAATAAAAGCCTAACTTCTTCTCACGTGAAACACTCATGAAGCTAGCCTACTCCTACTTTCTCAAACTCAGCAACATAGAAGGGATCATTGCAAGGGGAGTGGGCATAATAGTGTAATTCAACTACTCCTCACCAACTTCTTGTAATCCATTATACATTCTTGCAATCCTTTGATTTAATTTGAAAGAAAATTACTTTGACTGGTTACTAAATTATCTATATAAAGAACTCTTCTCCTTCTCTTTTCAATTGCTGAGAATTCCATCATATAAGGCTAGTGTGAGTATACGTTATAGTGAGAGTCTGAGAATCGAATAACAGATTATTAGCAAAACAACTTACAGAGATACAATCAATTGCATTCAAGTTCTTCATTCTCTGTAAAATCCAATTTCATGTTCTTTCATTCTCTATAATAATTCTAAATTCTTGATTTTGAATTAAGCATGATTTAATTGATTAGAGTATGCTTATTAGATGCTATGCTAGTTTACTTACCAAATTAGAAATGTATTGCATGATGGCTGGAACGAATTTGGTATGAAACTTTGTGAGTTGGGCTAGAAACTGCCGAAGCAGCCTGCGTCTGCGTCTGGACAGCAACCGGCGCAGCTGCGCCAGTTTTGAACTAGCCAGCTGCGCAGGGCCTGCTGCAGAATTTTTGGCTTCTTTTTGATTTCTGTTCAGACTATCATGTAATGTTTTGTTGGAGCAAGTATGTGAACTGAATTCATGTGCATCTATGAGTAGTTTGGCGTAGCATGAGGCATGTGACCATGTTAGCACATATATTAGGGAGGGAAAGAATATGATTTAAAAGAAAACTTATAATTTCAAATATGAATTTAGAAATTTCTAAAGTAAACTTGTTATGAACCTATCGAGTATGTGTATTCTGATATTATAAGCATGATAGTAGGGTTATATTAACTTGAAATGCATGTTTAAAATGTTAAACACATTAGCATACGAGATTGATGGATTTAAAGGTTTTCAAAGGAGAAACTTAAGAACTTTGAAAACAAACTTGACCAAGACTTGAGTCTCTTAGATTCTGACCATTTGAATAGGTTTATATGGCGTTGATATGTGTTTCTAATGCATATGAAATATATATCGAGACGCTTAACATGTACTATGATACCTTGTTGACTTAATGTGATTTTCGATGTAAAAACTTAGAATGAGAAAACTAAATAGGGTCGATTACCATGTGAATGATATTATGATCATGCGAGCATGTGTATTAAAGTTTAGTATAGCTATAAGCATATTAACATAGACCCCGTTTGGTCAAAGCGTGAATTTCGCATATGCACGTATTCATAAGAAATGAATTTCTGAAGCATGAACTACGTGATTAAAGTATATGTGTGTAGTATACTCGAGCATACATATTAAATATTGTTTAGCCTTGTTATGTGATAACATGACTTTAGTAATCAACTTTGAAGCATGAACTTGTATTAGTTAAAGTATGTGAATTACCGGCATGAGAACATATGACTTTAAATTGGATTAGGATGAGCATGCTAGGTTTTCAAACTTGAAATTATAAAACTTATAAGCATGTGTGTTGATTTATAACTTGAAGTGCTATGTGGTCAAGCCTATATTGATGCATAGTAACTAGATAATCTAAAGTTATTAAATCTAAGACATGAGTAGATGGACTTACGTGAACTATGTGCCAGAATTATATGATAAGTAGATGTTTGTTAAGTGTAGACTCATATTAGTTTACACATGCTAATTGAAAGGACGACTTATTAATGTTAGGTCATTTTGACACAAGTTAATTAAAGCTAGAACTTAATCGTAGCTAAGCAATCAGGTAAGTATCCCTAAATTCTTGCACTACTTTATCCAATGAATCGTGTAAGCGAGTTTCTTAACTTCACTTGATTTGAATGCAAGTTTCCTTACACTCTTTATTGTGCAAGTTCCTATCCTTCTCATATTATATTGAGCAGGTTACTATCGTATTGACAGTTAATTATTTAAAACTTGAACTTTATTTCCAAGCATGCTATTAGGTGGTTTAATTATTTTATAATTATTCCACATCGATTTTATTGATATTCGCACTTGGTGCACTTGAGTTCGTACAGTCTTGGACTTGTACCTTATTTAAAAGTTCTATAATTCTTGAACTACGTCAGATAGAGTCTGAACCCTTGTTCGGTCAGACAATTGTATGAAGTTTTATAAAAGCTATCCAGACCAATTGATGGTATGGATTCTTAGACTGAAAAGAACACCCCTTATATATAGGGGAGTACCCCAGGTATCTAATATAAGATACAAACAGCAGAGTTGAATGTTATGCATATACTTGGCGTACGCGAGGCTGATCCCCTCAAGTACTATTCTGTAGCCAGTAACCAAAGGGTCAATCAGCTATTGATCCTGTTGGAGTTTTATAGTTCAAAAGTCTACTTGACTACCAGTTATTCTAAAAGCAATCATTATTCTTGCTTTCGATATTCATATTGTTGAATTCATTATCAGATATTTTCTATTCATCATGATATATCCTTTATTGTTGTATTTAAACTTGCTGAGCAAACTTGTTGCTCATTCTTGCTATATAATGAATTATATTGCAGTTAAGCCAGAGACTTTAGGGAAGGACAAGGGTTAAGGGAAGATGTAGGATTAGTTTGCAAAGAGCAGACTTTATCTTTATGTTTAATTAAATTAATGTTATGTAATATGAACCCTAATGACTATTCTAGGGTAATGTTTGTATGACTTTTTTAAGGTTATCGAATCTTGGAACTAGTAACACCTTTTGAATGAACGATGTACGTTTATTATATTCCGCACTTTAGTTATCGTATGTTGTTTAGAGGTGGATGTGTAGTATTGTTTTGTGACGACCGGACCGGGGTCAGAGGACCCGGATTCGGGGGTGTCACAGGTTGGTATCAGAGCATTAGGTTATAAATATTAGGAATGCGAAACCTAGGTTATAACCTTAGTAGAAAACTCAAGTAGAGTATGTAAGTGATGGGTTGAGGAGATCCATCGGGTTTTATTGTGATAGTGAAGTTGTTTATTTGAATCAAATATGATTGATAGATGTCTTAAACTTCTTAATGCTAACATGAATAGCATATCACATAAAGTCTAATGTTTTCTTCCTTTCCTCAGGATCATGCCGCCTAGGAGACTACCGCGGAACCAGAGGGAGGAAGGATCCGTTAATAATAGTGGAGGGGAAAATGTCGACCCTATGCAGAACTTCGTTAACTTATTAACTGAGGCAATGCAGAACAGACCCCAGCCAGCAGCAGGGCAGCCAGGACATCACTTGGCGAGCTTTAAGGACTTTAAATTGGTAGGACCACCGGAGTTCGGGGGAATCTTAGACCCAATCGAAGCCCAAACCTGGATAGAAGAAATGGAGAAAGTGTTTGAGGTCGCACGAGTGGCCGAAGCACAGAAGACAAGTTCTGCCACTTTCATGATGAAGGGCGAAGCTAACTATTGGTGGAAAGCTAATAAGGGACGGGCATGCGAAGGAGTTATTCCTTGGGATAAATTTAAGGAGCTATTTCTCGAGAATTACTTCTTGGAGAATACGCAACAGGATATGAAAGTTAAGTTTCTAGAACTAAAACAAGGTAGTATGTCTGTCGTAGAGTACGCGGCAAGATTTAACGAGTTGGCCCGATTCGCTTCACACCAAGTGGACACGGAGGCTAGGAAGGCAAGAAGGTTCGAATTAGGACTGAAACCTTGGGTGCAGAAAGCAGTCGCAGTATTAAAGATTAAGACATTCTCTGATCTACTGGAAAGGGCTATCATTGTCGAAGGAGGCAATGAAGCCATTGCTCGTTTTAAACAAGAAAAGAAGACCAGTCAGGAGGGACAAAAAGGGGGAAGCAGCGGAGGCAGAAACCCCAATAAGCGTAAATGGACGGAGAGCCAATCCTCTGGAGGTAACAAGTCTGGGGGAGAGGCCAAGAAAAGTGTGAAGTGCAGTAACTGCGGGAGGAACCACTCGGGGGAGTGCATGAAGGGAAAGAGTGTTTGTTACCGTTGTGGACAACCCGGGCACATGGCTCCTCAGTGTTCGAATAAGCAGAAAGGAGGGTGTTTCTCGTGTGGAGCCCCAGACCATCAAATCAAAGACTGGCCGAAGAAAAAGGGTGATGCAGCTAGCGGTAATCTCAACAACAACAATAATAGACTGAACATCGGAGGGCCAGCCAGTCAAGCCAACAGACCAACGGCACGCACGTTCAACATGACCGTTCAGGATGCGATGGAGTCTAAGGACGTGGTGTCAGGTATCATCCCGATCAATGATATTGATGCTTATGTGTTATTTGATTCGGGTGCTACCTGCTCTTTTGTTTCCGAAGAATTTGCTAAACGGTTAGACTTACCCCGTGAAAGATTAGAACACCCTATGAACGTACAAGTAGCGAACAAGGAAATTATTCCCATAGAATACATTCATAGGAACTGTTATACTGAATTGCGAGGATTTAAGCTCAACGTGGATTTGATACCGATTCGTTTGGGGGAGTTTGATGTAATCCTTTGAATGGATTGGTTATCGAATCACAAAGCAGTTATCGACTGTAAGAAGAAGTGCATACACCTTAAGACTCCGTACAAGTCGAAGGTGGTATTTTATGGTAGTAAATCGCCGAGAAAATCTCATTGTCTGATGATGATTCAAGCGCAGAGATTGCTTAGGAAGGGTTGTATAGGTTATTTGGCTCACGTGGTTGATACTCGACGAGTCGAGGGTGAAATAGGTCAGATACCTATTGTAAGGTATTTCATTGATGTCTTCCCGGACTAGATTTCGGGATTGCCACTGGATAGAGAAATTGAGTTTGTCATTGATTTGGCACCAGGGACAGCACCGGTATACAAAGCGCCATATCGTATGGCACCGGTAAAGATGAAAGAACTAATGGCTCAATTACAAGAGTTGTTGGATAAGGGATACATTCGACCGAGCGTATCATCGTGGGGAGCATCAGTCTTATTCGTGAAGAAGAAAGATGGATCGCTCAGACTTTGTATCGACTACCGAGAGTTGAACAAGGTCACCATTAAGAACAAGTACCCATTGCATAGGATCGATGATTTGTTTGATCAGTTGAAGGGGGCAAAGTACTTTTCAAAGATTGACTTGAGGACCGGTTATCATCAACTGAAGGTGAGGCCGGAGGACATTCCAAAGACGGCATTCAGAACTCGGTATGGACACTTTGAGTTTTTGGTAATGTCATTCGGATTGATGAACGTGCCGGCAGCATTTATGGACTTGATGAACAGAGTGTTCAATTAATATTTGGATAAGTTTGTTGTCGTGTTCATCGATGACATTCTGGTGTATTCGGAGACGGAGGAAGAACACGCCGAACATCTTCGAATAGTGTTGGAGACATTAAGGAGAGAGAAGTTGTATGCAAAATTCTCCATGTGTGCGTTTTGGTTGCAGAGAGTGCAGTTTTTGGGGCACGTTATTTACAAGAATGGTGTTTCGGTGGATCCAGCAAAGGTATAAGCGGTTATCAATTGGGAGCAGCCGAAGACGCCAGTAGAAATCAGGAGTTTCTTAGGATTAACGGGATACTATCGAAGATTCATCCAGGATTTTTTGAAATTAGCATCGCCGTTGACCAGTCTTACTAGAAAGACAGTTAAGTTCATTAGGACGGAGAAGTGTGAAGAGACTTTCCTAGAGTTGAAGAAGAGGCTTAGTCAAGCACCTGTGTTAGCTTTACCAGATAACACGGGAGGGTTTGTAGTGTATAGGGATGCATCACACAAGGGTCTTGGCTATGTATTAATGCAACAAGGCAGGGTCATTGCGTACGCTTCACGTCAGCTGAAAGATTATGAGAAGGGTTATCCGACTCATGACCTGGAATTAGCAGCAGTAGTTTTTGCCTTGAAGATTTGGAGGCATTATTTGTATGGTGAGAAGTGTGAGATATATACGGACCACAAGAGTCTGAAGTATATCTTCACGCAGAAAGAATTAAACATGAGGCAGCGTCGATGGCTATAATTGATCAAAGATTATGATTGTGAGATTCTGTACCATCCAGGCAAAGCAAATGTAGTGGCAGATGCCTTGAGCTGAAAAGGCAGAGAGAAGTTATCGAAGTTAACCGTTCAAGAAGAGTTAGTGAAAGATTTTGAACGACTAGATTTGGAGGTTAAGTATCCGATGGAGACCAACAAGAAATTATTTACAGTGATAGTGAGCCCGACTTTATTAGATAAGGTTAAGGAGGCACAAGAGAAGGACAAAGATTGTGATATTATCAAGAAGCGGATTGTTGAAGGTGATGATTTGAAATTCAAGATTGATAGCACTGGACTGCTAAGGTTTGAAGGATGAATTTGGGTACCGTTAGTACCAAAACTGAGAGAAGAGATTTTACAAAAAGCACACAGTACGAGATACTCGATACACCCAGGAAGCACAAAGATGTACCAAGACTTGCGTAATCACTTTTGGTGGCCAAACATGAAGAGGGAGGTTGCAGAATGCGTAAGTAGGTGTTTAACTTGTCAGAGAGTTAAGGCAGAGCACCAACGACCAAGCGGGTTTTTACAACCGTTAGAGATTCCAGAATGGAAATGGGAGCACATCACGATGGATTTTGTGGTGGGACTTCCGGCAACGCAGAAAGGGCACGACGCCATATGGGTAATTGTAGATCGTCTTACTAAGTCAGCTCACTTTTTGCCGATTAAGATTAAGTATAGTTTGGACCAGCTAGCCAGATTATATGTCAAGGAAATTATCTCGAGACATGGGGTGCCGGTATCTATTGTATCTGATAGAGATCTATGATTCATGTTGAATTTCTAGAAGAGTCTTCAAGAGAGATTGGGGACACAGTTACGAATGAGTACCGCGTATCATCCGTAGACAGATGGGCAAAGCGAAAGAACAATTCAAACACTTGAAGACATGCTCCAAGCTTGTGTAATGGGCTTCAAGGGTAGTTGGGAGGATCACCTTCCATTAGTAGAGTTTACGTACAACAATAGTTTTCACGCTAGTATCGGAATGCCACCATACGAGGCGCTATATGAGAGAAAATGTCGAACATCGTTGTGTTGGGACGAAGTTGGAGAATGTCGACTGTTGGGACCAAAATTGGTACAGCAGACTGTAGAGATTATCAATGTGATAAGAGCACGGCTGGTAGCGGCTCAAGATCGCCAGAAGAAGTATGCGGACTTGCATCGCAAGAAGAAAAAATTTGAATTAGGAAGTTATGCTTTTCTGAAAGTATCTCCCTGGAAGGGGAAGATTCATTTTGGGAAGAATGGCAAGTTGAGCCCTAGGTTCATAGGACCGTTCGAGATTCTGAGGCGAGTCGGTGAAGTGGCGTACGAGGTGGCGTTACCTCCTGAACTTGAGCACATTCACAACGTGTTTCATGTGTCAGTGTTGCAGCCGTATAAACCAGACTACAAGCACGTTATCTCCTATGAGCCGATCCAAGTCAAGAAAGACTTATCATACGAAGAAGTTCCTGTCCAGATACTAGATAGGAAGGAACAGAAGCTGAGGAATAAGATCATTCATTCCGTTAAGATTCTTTGGAGGAATCACGCAGTTGAAGAAGCTACATGGGAGCTAGAAGAGAAAATAGAGCGAATTATCCGTTTTTATTTGAGTAACCTTATTTTTACAATTCCGAGGATGGGATTTTTATAAGGGGGGAGGGATGTAATGATCGAGAATTTTAAACACCATTATTAATTTAATATGTGATTTAAATTTTAATGAGTTAGTTTTATGAACTTATTTAAACCTTATGTGATTATGTGAATTTGAGAAATAATTAAAGGGAGTCACTAATGGGCTATTTAAATTAGTGGACTAACCCTAAGACTTTAATATATCAAAGAATTGATATGATTATTAAAAACTAAATATTCAACTTATTTGAATATCGTGGTAGGATTTGAATGTGTTTGATTAATTTCAATTATGAGTAATTAATTGATAATGTGTTGATTAATAATTATTATGAATGAATAATAATTAATGAGTAAGGGATTAATAAATATAATAATATTATATTTACTTGGTTAATTCTTTTATACAAGCATGTGATAAGTAAACCTTGCAATATATGGTAGTTAACTATATATTATATATAGTACAAGGTGACACATTAATACGTCTATATATTATATATGTAGACTATATAGTATGATTAATGACATTATGTGAGTTACATGTTATGTATGAATAGACATTAATATGATACCCTATCACTTTATATTAATATCAATAAACTATTGTTATTTGATAATGATTTTTAATAAGTTATTATAATTATAATAATAACAGTTATGGTAACGGGAGAATGGACAATACATGATTGAATTATCTTTAGTGTTAATAGAAAATATACATGGATTATATGTACGTATACTACTTGATATATTATATCAACATTTGCTCATTAGAAGTAACATTATAATATACTATGTGTATATATATTATACTATCTAGTGTATTTATTATGTAACAAGTATGGGACATATATGATATACACCCATTTGCTAGATTGCTGAGTTTACATTGTCCCATAATAAGAGCCCAACTTCTTCTCACGTGAAACACTCATGAAGCTAGCCTACTCCTACTTTCTCAAACTCAGCAACATAGAAGGGATCATTGCAAGGGGAGTGGGCATAATAGTGTAATTCAACTACTCCTCACCAACTTCTTGTAATCCATTATACATTCTTGCAATCCTTTGATTTAATTCGAAAGATAATTGCTTTAACTGGTTGCTAAATTATCTATATAAAGAACTCTTCTCCTTCTCTTTTCAATTGCTGAGAATTCCATCGTATAAGGCTAGTGTGAGTATACGTTATAGTGAGAGTCTGAGAATCGAATAACAGATTATTAGCAAAACAACTTATAGAGGTATAATTAATTGCATTCAAGTTCTTCATTCTCTGTAAAATCCAATTTCATGTTCTTTCATTCTCTATAATAATTCTAAATTCTTGATTTTGAATTATGGTTTAATTGATTAGAGTATGCTTATTAGATGCTATGCTAGTTTACTACCATATTAGAAATATATTGCATGATGGCTGGAACGAATTTGGTATGAAATTTTGTGAGTTGGGCTAGAAACTGCTGAAGCAGCCTTCGTCTGCGTCTGGACTGCAACCGGCGCAGCTACGCCAGTTTTGAACTGGCCAGCTGCGCAGGGCCTGCTGCAGAATTTTTGGCTTCTTTTTGATTTCTGTTCAGACTATCATGTAATGTTTTGTTGGAGCAAGTATGTGAACTGAATTCATGTGCATCTATGAGTAGTTTGGTGTAGCATGAGGCATGTGACCATGTTAGCACATATATTAGGGAGGGAAAGAATATGATTTAAAAGAAAACTTATAATTTCAAATATGAATTTAGAAATTTCTAAAGTAAACTTGTTATGAACCTATCGAGTATGTGTATTCTGATATTATGAGCATGATAGTAGGGTTATATTAACTTGAAATGCATGTTTAAAATGTTAAACACATTAGCATACGAGATTGATGGATTTAAAGGTTTTCAAAGGAGAAACTTAAGAACTTTGAAAATAAACTTGACCAAGACTTGAGTCTCTTAGATTCTGACCATTTGAATAGGTTTATATGGCGTTGATATGTGTTTCTAATGCATATGAAATATATATCGAGACGCTTAACATGTACTATGATACCTTGTTGACTTAATGTGATTTTCGATGTAAAAACTTAGAATGAGAAAACTAAATAGCGTCGATTACCATGTGAATGATATTATGATCATGCGAGCATGTGTATTAAAGTTCATTATACCTATAAGCATATTAACGTAGACCTCGTTTGGTCAAAGCGTGAATTTCGCATATGCACGTATTCATAAGAAATGAATTTCTGAAGCATGAACTACGTGATTAAAGTATATGTGTGTAGTATACTCGAGCATACATATTAAATATTGTTTAGCCTTGTTATGCGATAACATGACTTTAGTAATCAACTTTGAAGCATGAACTTGTATTAGTTAAAGTATGTGAATTACCGGCATGAGAACATATGACTTTAAATTGGATTAGGATGAGCATGCTAGGTTTTCAAACTTGAAATTATAAAACTTATAAACATGTGTGTTGATTTATAACTTGAAGTGCTATGTGTTCAAGCTTATATTGATGTATAGTAACTAGATAATCTAAAGTTATTAAATCTAAGACATAAGTAGATGGACTTACGTGAACTATGTGCTAGAATTATATGATAAGTAGATATTTATTAAGTGTAGACTCATATTAGTTTACACATGCTAATTGAAAGGCCGACTTATTAATGTTAGGTCATTTCGACGCAAGTTAATTAAAGCTAGAACTTAATCGTAGCTGAGCAATCAGGCAAGTATCCTAAATTCTTGCACTACTTTATTCAATGAATCGTGTAAGCGAGTTTCTTAACTTCACTTGATTTGAATGCAAGTTTCCTTACACTCTTTATTGTGCAAGTTCCTATCCTTCTCATATTATATTGAGCAAGTTACTATCGTATTGACAGTTAATTATTTAAAACTTGAACTTTATTTCCAAGCATGCTATTAGGTGGTTTAATTACTTTACAATTATTCCACATCGATTTTATTGATATTCGCACTTGGTGCACTTGAGTTCGTACAGTCTTGGACTTGTACCTTATTTAAAAGTTCTACAATTCTTGAACTGAATCAGATAGAATCTGAACCCTTGTTCGGTCAGACAATTGTATGAAGTTTTATAAAAGCTATCCAGACCAATTGATGGTATAGATTCTTAGACTGAAAAGAACACCCCTTATATATAGGGGAGTACCCCAGGTATCTAATATAAGATACAAACAGCAGAGTTGAATGTTATGCATATACTTGGCGTACGCAAGGCTGATCCCCTCAAGTACTATTCTGTAGCCAGTAACTAAAGGGTCAATCAGCTATTGATTTCGTTGGAGTTTTATAGTTCAAAAGTCTACTTAACTACCAGTTATTCTAAAAGCAATCATTATTCTTGCTTCCGATATTCATATTGTTGAATTCATTGTCAGATATTTTCTATTCATCATGATATATCCTTTATTATTGTATTTAAACTTGCTGAGCAAACTTGTTGCTCATTCTTGCTATATCATGACTTATATTGCAGTTAAGCTTGAGACTTCAGGGAAGGACATGGGTAAAGGGAAGATGTAGGATTAGTTTGCAAGGAGTAGACTTTATCTTTATGTTTAATTAAATTAATGTTGTGTAATATGAACCCTAATGACTATTCTAGGGTAATGTTTGTATGACTGTTTTAAGGTTATAGAATCTTGGGACTAGTAACACCTTTTGAATGAACGACATACGTTTATTATATTCCGCACTTTAGTTATCGTATGTTGTTTAGAGGTGGATGTGTAGTATTATTTCGTGCCGACCAGACCGGGACCCGGATTCGGGGGTGTCACATATAACCTTCGAGCGTAGGACATGTTCATTCATATCCAAGATCATGACAGGTACCTCCTCTTATGTTAAATCTTAGGCTATCTCGTCTGGTTCTAACTCAATAATGTGGTTTGGGTCTTCCACATATTTACGAAGCACGGATATGTGAAAAACGTTATGAACACGAGACATGCTTAGAGGTAAGGCGATCTATAGGCCACATTTCCTACTCGGTCAAGGATTTCAAATGGACTAATGAATCGTGGGTTGAGCTTTCCTCTTTTTTTGAATCTCGTAACTCCTTTCCATGGAGCAACACGTAACAATACATGACCTCCGACATTAAACTCCACGACCCTTCCATGAAGATCAGAATAGCTCTTTTGTCGATCTTGTGCCGTTTGTATACGTTGCCGGATCATTTGAATCTTTTCCGTAGTCATACGTACTAACTTTGCTCCCAACAATGTTGCTTTACCCACCTCGTCCCAGCATACTGGAGAACGGCATTTTCGTCCATACAATGCCTCGAATGGAGCCATGCCTATACTTGCCTGATAACTGTTGTTGTAGGAGAATTCCACCAATGGTAGGTACTTATCCCAACTCCCTTTGAAGTCTAGAATACAGAGTCTCAATAGATATTCAAGAGTTTGAATAGTCCTTTCCAATTGCCCGTCCGTTTGAGGATGATATTCCAAACTGAATCGTAAATTCGTGCTCATAGCTTTCTACAAACTGATCCAAAATTGTGAAGTAAATCTGGGGTCACGATCTTAAACTATGGATACTGGCATGCCATGCAATCTCATTCACGTACATACGAGCAAGATGTTCAAGGGAATAAGTCTCGTATATGCAAGAAATGAGTAGACTTGGTTAATCTATCGACAATAACCCAAATCGCATCTATGCCCTGAGAAACCTTGGGAAGACCCGTAACGAAATCCATGGTAATGTGCTCCCACTTCCATTTTGGAATCTCAAGTGGTTATAATGGACCCTTCGGCACTTGATGCTCCGCCTTGACACGTTGACAGGTTAAACACCTCGAGATGAACTCCGCGATCTCTCTCTTCATATTGCTCCACCAAAATGTATGTCGAAGATCACAATACATTTTGGTACTCCCAAGATGGATTGTAAACGGTGTGTTTTGTGCCTCCATCATGATTTTATACTTCAAGTCAGAATCGTTAGGAACACAAAGTTTGGGGTTAACTCGAAGTATTCCTTTTTCATCAATCTTTGCTTCTGGAATAGCACCTTCTTGCACCTTCTTCCTCATATTCATCAACTTCGAGTCTGTAGCTTGAGCAGCTTTAACTTTATCAATCAAAGCTGGTTCTATGTGTATAATTGACATCATCGCATGGGTCCCCGGAGTCTTGAACTCTATCTCCATCTTTTATAAATCACAAAAAATAGGCCTTAAAAGCATCGCATTTATTCCCGCATATGATCTTCTACTCAATGCGTCAGCTACCACGTTCGCTTTTCCAGGACGGTATTGGATGGTATGATCATAATCTTTCAATAGCTCAAGCCAACGTCATTTCTGCATGTTGAGTTCCTTCTGAGTAAAGAAATATTTAAGGCTCTTATGATCCGTATAGATCTCCACTTTCTCCCCATACAGGTAGTGTCTCCAGATCTTCAACGTGAAAACGACTGCTGCCAACTCTAGATCATGAGTAGGATAATTCCTCTCATATTCTTTGAGTTGTCGCGAGGCATAGGCTATGACTTTCCCATGTTGCATGAGAACACATCCTAACCCTTTGCCCGAAGCATCGCTGTAGATAACAAATCCATCCGAACCAGATGGTATTGTCAGAACAGGTGCCTAGATGAGTCTCCTCTTGAGCTCTTGAAAGCTCTTCTCGCATTCCTCGTTCCATACGAATTTTGTATCTTTTTAAGTCAGCTGAGTTAATAGAGTAGCGATTCAGGAAAATCCTTCCACGAATCTCTGATAATAACTAGCTAAACCCAGAAAGCTACGTACTTCGGTCACCGACTTCGGTTGTTCCCAACTTTATATTGCTTCAATCTTCATCGGGTCAATAGATACTCCACGTTTTGTACCACGTGCCCAAGGAATGCTACCTCCTCAAGCCAGAACTTGCATTTCTTCAGCTTGGCATATAGCTTGTTTTCATGAAGCCTTTGAAGTACCAGCTTCAAGTGGTGCTCATGATGTTCACGACTTTTAGAATAGATGAGGATGTCATCAATAAAGACAACCACGAACTGATCCAAATATTCCTTGAATACACGGTTCATCATATCCATAAAAGCAGCAGGAGCATTAGTCAATCCAAAAGACATGACTAAGAATTCATAATGCCCGTATCGAGTTCTAAAAGCAGTCTTTGGAATATCCTCAGTTTTAATCTTTAGCTGATGATATCCATAACGAAGATCGATCTTTGAGAAGAATTGTGCTCCTTGCAACTGGTCGAACAGGTCATCAATGCGAGGCAACGGATACCTATTCTTGATGGTGACATAGTTCAACTCCCGATAGTCAATACAAAGTCGCATACTCCAGTTTTTCTTCTTTACGAATAACACAGAAGCACCCCAAGGAGATGTACTAGGACAAATGAAACCCCAATGTCTAACAACTCTTGTAGTTGGACCTTTAACTCCTGAAGTTCAATAGGAGCCATTCGATATGGGGTTTTAGAAATGAGTTTTGTATCGGGTTCAAGGTCAATAAAGAATTCAACCTCACGTTCTGGGGTAGACCAGGAAGTTCTTCAGAAAATATATCAGGAAACTTATTAACAATAAAAATATCATTCAAACCTGACGTATTCTGGTTTAAATCAGTGACATGGGCTAAGAAAGCTTGACATCCATTTTTTAATAAATGAATAGCTTTAAGACTTGAAATAACATTGATTGATTTTAGTGGTTTGGTTGTTTTAATTCGAACAATAGGTTGGTTAGGAATATAAAAACTAACAACCTTACGAAAATAATCAATTTTGGCATGATAAGTGGTCAACCAGTCAATTCCTAAAATCACATCAAATGCAAGTATTTTCAAAGATATAAGATCAATAGGTAGGGTGAGGGTACCAATTTAAATCGAGCAAGATTTGTAAACTGTAGATGTAACGAAGGTTTCTCCCAACAGAGTTTTAACAGATAAGTCAAAGTCTAATTTATCAAGAGTCAAGTTCAAACGTTGAGCACAAGTAGGTGAAATAAAAGAATGGGTAGCACCGGTATCTAATAAGGTATAGACTTCGCAAGAGTTTATGATTAGCTTACCTGTAATAACCTCATTCGGGTTCCTCGCTTGTTGGGTAGTTACGACAAAAGCTCTTCCAGGAACCACTGACTTTGACTTGTCAGGCATAGCCTTTGGAGTCACCATCCCTGCTGGACTTGGTTTCGCTATAGGACACACTCGAGCTATGTGCCCTTCCTTTCCACAGTTATAACACACCTTGGATAGTTGTGTGCAGTTGGGACTGATGTGTCCCTCTTGCCCGCATTTATAACATACGACCGGCGATCGTTCTCCTCCCCTAGAAACAGTTGATGTTGGTGCTGCTGTCGATGCTTTCACGTTCTCATTGTTATACCTTCTCTTTTTAAAATCTCCCCCTGACTCACTTTTTCTATTATCATGGCCACGATTACCACTGGAGTGGTTATCGCTTCTGTCATGATAATTTCCTCCTTGCTGGTTGTCATTGTTCCGATGACTGCTGCCACCGGTACGACCTTGGTTGTGGTCCCTTGGTTGAACCGACTCATTATCTCGTTCTAATAACTGGGCCCTGTTCACTACATTCGAATATAGAGAAAATTTGTGAGAAATGCGGTATTGACGAATTTTTGGTTTCAAACCTCTTAGAAACATCCGCGTCATACGTTCCTCATTCTCCACCAAATAAGGTGCAAACCGAGATAACTCTGCGAACTTAGCCTTGTATTGGGACACCGTCATGTTATTCTGTTCCAGTCTGATAAACTCTACCTCTTTCATGTGACGAATACTTTCTAGAAAGTACTTGTCATTGAACAGTTTCTGGAACGCCTCCCAAGACATCTTGAGTGCGGCAGGCTAGGTACGCTTCACAAATTCCCACCAGTAATATACCTCTCCACGAAACATAAATGTGGCGAATGGAACCTTTTGCTCCTCCATGCATCCCAAGACATTAAATATCTTGGTAATTTGCTTAATCAAATTTTCTGCCTTGATTGGATCTGGCTTTCTCTAAAACTCTGGTGGTCCCAACTCTTTGAACTGCTTGGCAATGACAAGCCGCGAGTTATTATTATTTCCACCTGTTTTATGAATACGAGTCTCCCTCGTCTGGTTTTGCATGAACTGCAAAAAGCTTCTAAACATTCCATCATTCATCGTCTGATCGGTGGTGTCGTTTCCAGAAGGAATATTGCCTTCTTGTTGCACGTTCTCCTGGTTGGTGATTAAAGGTGTTTCAACGGTCTCATTCACTCCATTGTTTAGATTTTCAGCTGCCATTTTAAAATACTGCCACAAAACAAGGGTTAATCAAACAAATTAACATATCACATATTAACCCTATGTTCCAAACGACCAATTGAATACCAAATAAGCTTAGGTAGGACACACACTAGCGAATGATTTACTCATCTCTCCCCTCCTAGTTCTATTCCCAGATCTCCGCCAAATATCATATGCCTAAGCTCTGATACCAACTATGACGCCCCCAAAATAGGTTCAATACTCAACCCATTTTGAGTCGCCAAATACATGGTACAGAATCCAAATACAATCTTTTATAACATACGGTCGTGCAAAATACGACCGCACAACTGTGAGTTTTAATACAAATCGTATATAATACGAAATATAAACACTCAAATTCATTCCTTATTCATTACAATTATTGTCCCACTATTTTATAAAATAGTGAGGACTTCTACAGATCTAACTCTGATCATCACACTGTTCCCCGACTAGCCCCCGTGATAATCTCATTTCCTGAACAGAACAATGGAAGAAAATGGTGAGCTCAACTAGCCCAGTAAAGAATATTTTGACTAAGATAATGAAAAACAAATTATCGTTAGCCTTCAATAAATCAGATAAAATATTATGGACAACAAGTTTTAGATCAATATTCGCAGTGAAAATAACAATTCAATAGAAAAGTTAAGTAGATAATGATATCTACTATCTTCTCTGATTTAAAAGTCCATCATCAATATTTTATCCCTATAATATCAATCAATATACATCTCGAATTAAATATTCATTTTTTGCACTACGGGCCAAAGATATTCATTTGTATCACCAGTTGATTATGTTCATCTCAACACCTATCCATCTTTGCACTATGGGCCAAAGATATTCATTAGGTAATCATTCATCTTTGCACTACAGGCCAAAGATATTCATCAAGTAATCATTCATCTTTGCACTACAGGCCAAAGATATTCAGTTATATCACCATTTAGGACTGAGGATGATGAAAAACAATACGAATAACGAATCCAGTGAGATAAAAGGCAAATATTAGAGAATTTATCCAGAGTTCAAGAATGAAGATCAAAACCTGGATCCAATCAAAGATAATTTGGAAGAAAAAAAATATTTTTTTACCGTGAATAGTATTTCATGAATAGTAACTTGTGAATAGTAACTCAACATGAAAAGATAAAAATTTTACAAGAAAGTTCAGACCAATATTCCAGTGAAATGATATTAGATGAAGCGCAAAACTCAAGGAATTTCTGATTATTTCAGGAATTATAGAAGCAATACTTACCGTAGTAAGTTTAGAGTTAGGAATCTGAAATAAAACAATATACAAAACTGCAATTAGATTTTCACCCGTAAGGCGGTAGTCCGCTCAGACAGATTATTTCTACAATTTAATAACAACTAAATACAAAGGGTTATTCACCAGGCATGCGGTAGTCCGCGTAGACAGGTTATTCCCACATAATAATAAAAAATAGAATAACAACAGGATTTCACCATGCATTCGGTAGTCCGCGTAGACAGGTTATTCCAACAGAATAATAATAAATGGAATAACAACCCTTACGAGTATTGAAAGAAAATAACTCTCTTCAAGAATACGAAAGAAATAATATTCCTTACCTTAAAATTTGGAGACTGCACTAGTGTAATAGCAGAATACTCTTCTACTTTCTCTCTTATTCTCACTATACTTTCTCTCTCTATAGCTTTAGTGAATTGGTGACAAATAATGAAGAAATAAGCTTCTATTTATAGATTTGGCAGAGTAAAGGTAAAATAGTCTTTTCGCCATAATTTATGACATCGTCGCTTATATCATCGATCCTATGACATCATTGCTTACCTCATCGTTCCGATGAAATCATTGTTTACATCATAAGAATTCAAATTCAATTTGTTCTCTTTTACCTCATTTTACTTTTATACCATGAATTTACTATATTAATGTTATCATTCAAATTATAAAAATCATACCAATATATAATCACATTATACTACTATAATGTAATATTATAATAATATATTTGAATGAATTATTTTATCGAAAAAGATAAAAAACCAACTTTCAACAAATGTCACATGCTAAAAATTCCTCCGTTTAAATTCACATTGAATAAATATTTTCTTATCATATATATCAAAAATTAATTATTCACAATTAATATTACAGAACTACAATATTGACAACCAGGTCGTTTCCAGGAAAGAGGGGGCTTTCTGATAAGGATTTCTCCTCATTGACGCGCAATTATATAACCTAACCCATTTACTCGACAGAATTTTTTAGACATTGAAAATAATGCTATCTAATAATATTATTCAAATAATATGAATTATTGATTTGATAATTTGAAATACTGTGTAATGACAATTATTGAATCACTAATATAAAATACCAATGTAGCAATTATTGGACCAATAATATAAAATATTAAACAGTAATTACTATAATAATTATTGAATGAGTGACTTCTTACGTAAGAACCAATAATTCAAAATACTGTGCAATACCATGTGCTACTGTGCAACACCGCGTATTACTATATTTTAACCACCGGGTATTTCAACAGTTTGACGGTAAAAGTTTTGCCGTTATTTTTATAAAAAGGTTATTTCTGTCGCTTTCTATATTCGACATTCATTTCGTTGTGGGGTCCACCAATGACTGCGCCGTAGTACGAATATTCTCCGACAAAAAGAATATTCCTCGACCAAACGAATATTCCTCGACACAACGAATATTTTATAACCACTTGCTTACTTTGTAAACTTTGCACATCTCACCCATAACTTATCACATTTATCAAATCAACACCTTACTATTTCAAAATAATATATAAAAAAAATTAAATCTTATTCATAAAATTTGGGGTCTTACACTGTTTAACTTGCTGAGCTGTTTATGCTCATTCTTGCTTAAAACTAAATGATTTCAGCTAAGAACGAACGGACCGAAAGATCCGGTAAAGACAAAGGCAAGTCCAAGCTGGACAAGTAGTGACCTTTGTAATACCATTAGTATTAGTATTGTATTTACTGATATTATGACAAAAAATAATGTATTGGTTACGAATACTTGAGTTTAGATTAATAAAATGAAATAATTAGTAAACTTATGCATTGATATTGATGTCCTCCATTGAATGTATGAGTAGATTGTAGTACCTGAAAGTAGTATGCATACAAGCCAATCATGTGTGATGATAAATGATATATACTTTGGAGACAATCTTATTTATTTATTAATAAAAATATTAATTTATTAAAGGCATTTAATTATCTACATGGTGCTATTTTTATAATAACCCATAGTTTTAAGCAATGATTTTAGAATCATGATAATGATCATGCTAATGAGATCTAAATTCTTAGAAAGCTTTAAAACTAAAATAGTTCCCAATCGTGGAATTACTAAAAAGGGGATTAGTAAATCCGGATAGATTGGTACATATGTTGTTTGCTCATTGGATGAGGATGATTGATCTCATGATCATTTGTGTGGAGACACTAAAGCAAGTATGTAGGTGCTTATTGGAGAATAAGTTCACTGAACGTGACTCGCTATGAAATACCTAATGGAGTTTTACTTGCCCGTCAATAGGAATTCCTAATGTGATAGTAGTACAAGTGATCCTTGGACTTGATATCATCATAGTATCTTGTATGTAATGAATTATACTTTGACTTATTCCTTAAAGCCCTTTAGGGTATATAAAAGGGTATGCTTGGGTATAATGAGTTACATATGGAGATAATGAATGATCAATAAAGAATCTACCACCTCTAGTAAAAGAGGAGATATGTCCTATGTGATTCGTTAAATGATAACCCAGGAATCCTTGGCCAAGGTGGAATAAAATTAGAAAGGAGTGTCTAATTTGCATTATTTGGAGTTATGTATTTTCTAATCGAAATACATATAATTGAATAAAATAAGACTCGACAGTAAATTCATGTCTTATATTTAATTGGGACATTGTATGGTGGACGGATTGAATTGTACGGTAACTATTTACTCACATGTTCTTTTATGATTAATGTTGAAATCTATATTATCTGGAAAGTCGTTGATTGTTAGGGAGGCTTATCCCTATTGTAGAATAAATATTATTTATTTAAATAGATTTTTAGTTTAATTTATTTATTTAAATAAGATTAGAATTGTTATAATTGATTTATTCACAACCGGTTTAATATTGAGAACCTAAATAGTCACACCATAAAAGGAAGAATAATTATTTAAGAAGGTAATGACATAATCGTAATAATGCATTAAGTATAATTAATTTAATCTATGGTGATAGAATAAATTAAATAGCTTAATGTTTATTATTTAATATTTTAGAAATATTAAATATAAATTAATAATAGGAGACTTATTAATATTATTTCAATTATTATTATTTTAATTTCTAAAGGAGTTTAGTAATTAATTTAATATTAGTACTCTCATTTATTCCTAATAAGATGAGGAGGTAAATTAATTAAATAAATTTAATTAATTATTCTCAATGTGTTGGGAAGCCTAAATTAATTAAAAGAATTTAATTAATTAAATGAAATCCCATGTCTAATAGGATTAGAAGGGTTGACCAATATCTATATAAGAGGAGTTTTATAATTGATATCAGTTGATGAAATTTCAATTGTTGGAGAGTACTCCTTTTCTATAGAGAATAGAAAACTAAGCCAACCACCATCTTTCTTGATAATTCATCGTCCTTGGCGGATCACCTCTAGAGGCCAAACACTTGGGTGGCTAACATTAATCAAAGGAAGGAATCTAACCCGAAAATTCTAGGAGATCACGAAAAATAAGGAAATGAACTCGTACCTGTAGAAGTTTCGTTCTACAAGGGTATGATTCCATAACTTCTTATTTATCGTTTTAAATTAATAATTTGCATAAAGGATGATCTGGGTAATGGTTTTGTCGAAATTTTTTAAACTCTGATATACCATGCTTCGACTAATTTTTGCAATTTAATTGCGTCACGATTTCATACAAACCCAACAGTGGCATCAGAGCCAAACCTTAATGCAATTATTAATTGTTTTAATTTCATATACATATGGATATGTATTTAGAATAATTTATTGGGTATGCTTTTAATTGTATAAAATTATTATTATTATATTTTTTTTAAAAAAAAAATTTAAAATCGCGAATTACTTTTATTTTGGGACGAATTGCGAGAAAACTACAAAGGAAGTGTTTTTTCCAAAAAGTTAATCAAATTAGTATTATATATATATATATAATATTCTTAATAATTTTATAATTAAAATAAAGAGTTTATTTTAATCTTGGAATTGGATTTCTTGCAAATTAAAATTGTCCATTAAATGATACTCATATATATATATAATGTTTTAATTCATGAGATGAATATTTATTTGTTGATATATACGGTGATATGTATGATAATAAATAGGGATTGATTATGAACTATTTGACCAATGTGATTGGATTTTATTTTATTTGAATGCTTGAATGAATGGATTTTATTAAATAGGGTCTGCGTACCTCGTCTTCTCTAGTTTTTCTTGATGTAAAATTCTATCTCCCTCCTATGTACTTCCCCTTGACTGCTGATCATGGTTTCTATTTTAATTAAATAGTTTAATGTAATAGAAAGAGTTAGAATTTTCTTGAAGGAATTGGAGAGCAAGAAGCAAGGCACGCGTGAAGACCCGTTTGTATGGAGCCCGGGTTTAAATGTAATAGTTACGTTTAAATTAAAATTCTTGCACTCCTAGGTTTGACTTTTTGGTTCACTTGGTGGCTCTAGTGAACCAAACTAGAATAAAAGTCCATAATCAATCCTGGTAGAATATAGTATTCTATATGTGCATGCTTAGTATTATATATATTATATTTTATACAAACATGCTTAGCATATTTAATAAAATGATGCGTATTTTATATATATATGTGCATGCGCGCTAAACAAGATGAGACAAATAATAACAAATCCCTCAAAGAAATTATATGAAGTCCGAAGCGTTCAAATAATATTTGGAATATCGAACGTCGCCTTCTAACATGATAAATTAATAGAGTATTAAATATTTAATATGAGCTTGTTGTGCTATCCACAAGGCGAGTATTGCGTATTTAAGATATTAATTAATCACATTTGATGCTTATCAAGAAAATTGAACGATCTAGTCTTGTTGTGCTATCCACAAGGACGAACATTTTTCTTTTTTGAATTTATGGAAGTGCTAGGCTGGACTTAACTTAAATCATTTTAATTCGGATGTGCACACACTTGACCATGATGATTTAAGAGGCAAAATAAAAGGAGTTACATGGTGATGTAATTGACAAGAGTTGTCTACTTATTTATTTGTATATCGCTTGTTGTGCTATCCACAAGGTTATATACATTTGAAATGGGATCCTTATTCTCACTAGTAAATCTTTAATTAGATATTGCTGAACTATATAAGTGAGGGTAATATAGTTTGATAAAAATAGTGGGAGATACCAATTTAAAATAAAGACCTAAATTTATTTTGGTATGCAAAATTAATAAAATGAATGTTTGCTAAAAATGTTATCTTTCATATGCAGAATTTTAAAAATGTCAAAATCACTTATTTCACTGCGAAGCATACTTGATGCTAATAAGCTTACCGGACCGAATTATTCGAACTAGTTAAGGAATCTGAGAATAGTTCTCACTACTGAAAAGATTTCTTATGTTCTAAATTCACCTGTCTCTAGAACTGTTCCAGAATCAGCATCTGAGGAAGAAATTGCCACCATTGTAAAGTGGCAAAATGACGCATCTGTGGCTCAATGCATCATGATCGCATCCATGAATAACGAGCTTCAGCGTCAGCATGAAAACATGGATACTCCTACTATGTTGCTTCACCTCAAGGAGTTGTATGGTGAACAAAGTAGGACTGCTAGATATGAGATATCTAAGGAGCTCTTCCAATCTCGGATGACCTAAGGGTAAGGTGAATATAAAGGAACAAAAGATACCTGATCCAGCTAGCAAAGGAATGTGCTTCCATTGCAACGAGCCGGGTCATTGGAAGAGGAACTGCAAGAAGTTTCTGGCAGAGAAGAAGCTTGGAGAAGCTTCGACTTCCAATCAAGGTTTGTTCATGATTGAAATTCATTTTTCAAAAAGTCAAAATTCTACTTGGGTATTGGATACCGGCTGTGGTTCTCACGTATGTAATAATGTGAAGGGACTGGTCAGAAGTAGAAAGCTAAACAAGGATGAGGTTGTCCTACGAGTGGAAAATAGAGCAAAGGTTGATGCATTAGCTGTAGGCACTTATTGTTTAACACAGCCTACGGGCAAGTCCATTTATTTAAATAATTGTTATTTTGTTTCGAATATCATTAGAAATATTATTTCTATTTCCGTATTAGATATAGATGGATTTGACATTATAATGAAGAACAACAGTTGTTCTTTTTATAAAAGTAATGTTTTATATGGTGTTGGTAATTTGCAAAATGAACTTTATATACTTGACTTGCATGAAAATATACTTCAAATAGAACAAACTAAGAAAAGGAAAAGAGATGATATTAATTATACCTATATGTGGCACTGTAGACTCGGTCATATTAATAAAACAAAATTATCCAAGTTGCATAAGGATGGGCTCTTAGAGCTATCCGATTATGAATCATATCCAACTTGTGAATCTTGTCTCATGGGTCAAATGACTAAATCTCCTTTTAGTGGAAAAGGAGAAAAAGTTATAGAGTTGTTAACATTGGTTCACACCGACGTTTGTGGACCTATGACAACGAATGCACAAGGTGGGTATTCTTATTTTATTACTTTCACTGATGATCACTCAAGATTTGGATATGTGTATTTAATGAAATACAAATCAGAATCATTTAAAAAGTTCAAAGAGTTCAGAAGTGAAGTAGAGAAACAAACAGGTAAGAGTTTTAAGATTCTTCGATCAGATCGAGGTGGTGAATACTTAAGCGGTGAGTTTCTCAATTGTCTCAAAGAAAATGGTATAATTTTACATTGGACTCCACAAGGTACACCACAGTTAAATGGAGTATCTAAAAGGAGAAATCGAACATTATTGGACATGATTCGTTCCATGATGAGTTTTACCGATCTTCCAATTTTATTCTGGGGTCATGCCCTAAAAACGGCTACATATCTACTAAATAAGGTCTCCACCAAATTCGTCCCCAAGACTCCATATGAGATGTGGACAGGGAGGAAACCTAGCCTTAAGTATGTTAAGATTTGGGGATGTCCAGCTTATGTGAAAAGGTTTCAAAATGATAAGTTTGGGACAAGATCTGATAAGTGTACGTTTGTGGATATCCTAAAGACTGTTTGGGATACTATTTCTACAATCCTACTGAACAAAAGGTGTTTGTTGCGAAACACGTTGCCTTCTTGAAAAATGAGTTTATCCTTGAAGGGGCTAGTGGGAGAAAAATAGATCTTGAAAAAATTGAGGAACTACAAACCACTACAGATCAAGTGGATGAACCTGTCCAAGTAGAGACACCTACTGTACAACACCCTATTTGTAAATCTGGAAAGGTACCGAAGATACCTGAAAGGTATGGATTCGTCATAGAGGATGACGATGAGGTACACATTATGGATGATGATGATTCATTGAATTACGAACAGACTATGAGTAATAAAGACTCAGAGAAATGGTAGATGACCATAAAATTTAAAATGGATTTTGAAGCTATGCTTAAGTCCATTTGAATTTTACTTGCGATTGCAGCTTATTATTACTTAATCTGGCAAAATGGACGTGGAGACGCTCTTCCTCAAATATAAATTATTAGAGGAGAATGTATGTATGATACAACCAGATGGTTTTTTGTTTCAATGGTTGAAACAAATCATGTATATGAGCTACAACAATCCATTCATGGATTGAAGCAAGATTCTCATAGATGGAACATTTTTTTTGATGAGACAATCAAAGAGTTTGATTTTATCAAAAACGAGGATGAACCATATGTGTACAAGAAGGTTAGTGGGAGTGCTATTTCATTACTTGTATTATATGTTGATGATATATTACTGATAGGGAATGAAATTCCTATGCTAAAATCGATCAAAATAAAGTTGTCCAAACATTCCTCCATAATGATTTGGGTAGAACATCCCACATTGGGGATATAAATCTTTA
Organism: Panax stipuleanatus; assembly: GCA_020205555.1. NCBI lineage: Eukaryota > Viridiplantae > Streptophyta > Magnoliopsida > Apiales > Araliaceae > Panax > Panax stipuleanatus. Next base: position 14,799,200 of record CM035116.1, read on the forward strand.
TTGATATATTTATAAGGATGTTTGGCTAAACCCAAGGAAACGTATATTCATTAGATGCTAAAGGCGTTTAGCATGGAAAACTCCAAAAGGTGTCTCATGATGATGAGCCATGGAGTGAATCTCTCTAAAATTATCCTCAATAAAAAAGAGATTGCATGAGCTACTATCATGTATGCAATGAAATATACGAGACTTGATGTTGATCAGTCATATTCTAGAGAAGATCACTGTGAGACAGTGATAAATATCTTAAAGTACTTAACTGACACTAAGGATGTCATCATATGACATGATGAGTCTGAATTAAACTAGAGTGCTAAACAGACTCAAGTTTTTAGACTGACCAAGATGATAACAAATCCACTTTAGGGTAAGTCGTTACCTTGAAAGATGGTGCAGTGAATTGAAAAGGTTCCAAACAACAGAAGGTTGCTGCTTTAGTGACAAAGACAAAGTATATAACTGTAAGTGAAGCTGCAAGTTGATGTTTCGGATGAAAAGTTTATTACAGATCTATGAATAGTTCTTAAGTCTCATCTTGAATCTAAACATGTGTTGCGGCACTTTGATTAAAGAAATCATTGAAAGATGAGCATATAGACTCTCAAGATAACATTGCATATCCATTTACTAAAGCTATAACACAACAGCAGTTTGATCGTCACTTAAAGAAGTTGGTATAAGATACTATGGCGATTGGCTTTAGTGCAAGTGAGAGGTTCAAAGTAGTATGCATACAAGCCAATCATGTGTGATGATAAAGCATATACTTTGGAGACAATCTTATTTATTTATTAATAAAAATATTTATTTATTAAAGGTATTTAATTATCTACATGATGCTATATTTATAATATGTAAATAACCCATAGTTTTAAGCAATGCTTTTAGAATCATGATGATGATCATGCTAATGAGATCTAAATTCTTAGAAAGCTTTAAAACTAAAATAGTTCCCAATCGTGGGATTACTAAAAAGGGGATTAGTAAATCCAGATAGATTGGTACATATGTTGCTTGCTCATTGGATGAGGATGATTGATCTTATGATCATTTGTGTGGAGACACTAAAGCAAGTATGTAGGTGCTTATTGGAGAATAAGTTCACTGAACGTGACTCGCTATGGAAAACCTAATGGAGTTTTACTCGCCTGTCAATAGGAATTCCTAATGTGATAGTAGTACAAGTGATCCTTGGACTTGATATCATCATAGTATCTTGTATGTAATGAATTATACTTTGACTTATTCCTTAAAGTCCTTTAGGGTATATAAAAGGGTATGCTTGGGTATAATGAGTTACATATGGAGATAATAAATGATCAATAAAGAATCTACCACCTCTAGTAAAAGAGGAGATATGTCCTATGTGATTCGTTAAATGACAACCCAGGAATTCTTTGCCAAGGTGGAATGAAATTAGAAAAGAGTTTCTAATTTGCATTATTTGGAGTTATGCATTTTCTAATCGAAATACATATAATTGAATAAAATAAGACTCGACAGAAAATCTATGTCTTATATTTAATTGGGACATTGTATGGTGGAAGGATTGAATTGTACGGTAACTATTTACTCACAGGTTCTTTTATGATTAATGTTGAAATCTATATTATCTGAAAAGTCGTAGATCGCTAGGGAGGCTTATCCCTATTGTAGAATAAATATTATTTATTTAAATAGATTATTAGTTTAATTTATTTTTTTAAATAAGATTAGAATTGTTCTAATTGATTTATTCACTGTGACACCCTCAAATCCGGGTACTTCGTTTCCACATAATTTGGTGTTCACTTTCTAATTTAACATACATCTACCCAATGAATAATGCAAAGTAACTACAACTTAAATTAAAATAAATAAATCTCCCTTATAATTAATCATGTAATTATCAATTTAAAATTAATTAATCATGCATTTATAATTACATAATTTATAATTAATCATGTAATTATCAATTTAAAATCCACAATTAAACATGCATTTATTAAATTATAATTACTTAAATTATAATTTAAATTAGCATCTAATTGATTAAAATAAATCAACTTCTATACATTATAATTTCACAGAATTATAATTTAAATTAAACATTTACTCTTAATTATAATTAATCAAATTATAATTAAGTAACTTATTTTACAATTAAACAATTATAGTTTATAATTTAAATACTATATTATGTTTCTTTTTTCTCAAATATGAATTTATCACAATCATATAACAACATGTTATATCATTTAAATATATGTCCACTATCAATGAATAATTAAACTAAGGCTCAAAAGTAATCTGCACAAATAAACTAAAACCACTGCCCAAACACTGTGCACAGCGCAGCTGCGCAGCCAGCAGCCAGCAGCCTGGGCACCGACGCAGCTGCGCAGGGGTCGGATCAGAGATGGGCAAGCGGTGCAGCTGCGCTACTTCTGGCCTTGCTGCCGGCGCAGCTACGCTGCAACTCGGCCAGACGCAGACAGCCACGGCTCTCTGCTTTACCGAACAACCCATACAATCCAACAACCGGCAATACCAAGCAATACAAACAACATAAGACACATACATGCAACAATACATATGTACAACATGTACTTAAACACAAAAATCACCTAAGTAACAAGAATCAGTGTTTTAAAAACTCAATTTTTGATATTTTCATATAAAGTCATACTTTAACAAAATAAGTCACTGTAAATCCAATTCTCAATCAATTTCAACTTATAACACATGTATTCTTTTCGTGATTGAGGATATAACATCCTAACAAATTTTAATAGACATATTAAAAATAATTAAATCATAACTTTTACTCTAAAACTCAACCAAATACATGAACCACATTTGAACACTATTTTCACATATAAAACTTATTTTTACAGTACTTTGATTTTGAAAATAATCATTAATAGCATACATGTAATGGATTACAACATCCCTCAATTCATATAACATGTAATAACAAATTTATCAATTACAATCCCAATTATTTACCAAAAACTCAAGAATACAAGAACTAAAAATAAGAGGTGACTTGTTACCTTAATTCTTGATTAAGTTTTGATAGAGGGTAAGAATAGCTCTGATAATCCTACTTTGATTCTCAGAATTCCAACTCTTCTCCATCTTTTATGTTAAAAAAATTCACAGTGTTTCCTCTCTTTTCCTCTTTGTCTTCTCTTCTTCTCTTTTCTTAGTTTAGACTTAGAAAAAACTAACGTAGTTTAGGAAAATATAACTGTTACATGATAATATACGTATATAATAGACATAATAACATGCAACGTAACTGACAAATATATAATGTCTAAATTAAATAATTAGCAGTTATAATTTGTTTTGAATTTTAAAAGCCATAAGGTCATGGTTGGCAAACTTTTTATTTAAAAACAGATTTTAGTTACTAAGGTCATGTTTGGTAGAAATAGGTTTAAAACAAATATATACAAGGGCCTTGTTTGGTAAAACAATTTAAAAATTCTTTTCTTTATTTTAACAAATCATTTAACACATACTTTAATGTCACATTTTAATTAATTAAATATCAATCATCTAATTTAATTAATTAAAATCTAACATCAATTAATCACATAAAATTGCCACATAATTATAATTACTCGCTAATTATAATCCATGTAACACTTCATCACATATCTCATCTAATTTAATTATCTAAATTAAATTAGAACTATACTATAAAATTAATATACATTAATTAAATTAAATATTTCACATTTATTTAATTAATATATACACTTAATTAAATCACTCTATAAATCACATAATTTATTTATTTAATTCAATAAATATTTAAAATTAAATATAAAAATCTCAATCATTACATTCACAACCGGTTTAATATGGAGAACCTAAAGGGTCACACCATAAAAGGAAGAATAATTATTTAAAAAGATAATGGTATAATCGTAATAATGCATTAAGTATAATTAATTTAATCTATGGTGATAAAATAAATTAAATAGCTTAATGTTTATTATTTAATATTTTGGAAATATTAAATATAAATTAATAAGAGGAGACTTATTATAATTATTACAATTATTATTATTTTAATTTCTAAAGGAGTTCAGTAATTAATTTAACATTAGTACTCTCATTTATTCCTAATAAGATTAGGAGGCAAATTAATTAAATAAATTTAATTAATTATTCTCAATGTGGTGGGAAGCCTAAATTAATTAAAAGAGTTTAATTAATTAAATGAAATCCCATGTCTAATAGGATTAGAAGGGTTGACCAATATCTATATAAAATGAGTTTTATAATAGATATCAGTTGATGAAATTTCAATTGTTGGAGAGTACTCTTTTTCTATAGAGAATAGAAAACTAAGCCAACCACCCTCCTTCTTGATAATTCATCTTCCTTGGTGAATTACCTCTAGAGGCCAAACACTTGGGTGGCTAACGTTGATCAAAGAAAGGAATCTAACCCAGAAATTCAAGGAAATCACGAAGAACAAGGAGTTGAACTCGTTCATGTGGAAGCTTCGGTCTACAAGGGTATGATTCCATAACTTCTTATTTATCGTTTTAAATTAATAATTTGCATAAAGGATGATCCGGGTAATGGTTTTGTAGAAATTTTTTAAACTCTGATATACCATGCTTTCGCTAATTTTTGTAATTTAATTGCGTCACGATTTCGTACAAACCTAACAGTACCGTGTAGCACCATGTCCTGGGTTTGAAGGTAAAAAGACGCCCCCAAATTCGGACCGCCACAGTGCCTCTTGAATTCGGTTCGTCACTTTCTCACGATAATACAATATAACTAAAATCACACAATCACAGCGAAAATCTAGAATAATATACAATGATTTATTATAATTATTTCTCCAAGTCTCTCAACCTACAGTACTTAATAGATTACATAATAATATCGAATAAAGATTTATTACACAACCGTACTTAAGCTTAAACATAGTTCTGAAAATAGTCTTAATGCAACACCAGAGATTTTAAAACATAAAAAGGACAAGCTAGTCGGTAGCCTTGCCCTTGCCCTTATCGACGCCTGAAGGTCCACCCTGCTCTGTCTTAACTGAAATGTTTTTAGGAAAAAGTAAGAATGAGCACAAATTGCCCAGCAAGTAATATATGATAAGGGTGAAGAGTATTATAACACAAGTTTGAAATGTCCGTGTATAATCTCGCTGATAATCAAGAGTTTAAAAAATAACATCATGAACAACGAGTATCAACAATTCTCAAATCAAAACCTTGGAATATGAAACGATAGTTCAATATAGATCAACGGATATATATGAATTCAAAGGCCATCAATGTATCCAACTAGATAAAATATTTTATACTGAGCAGTCACTAAGGACTATTGAACATCTACTAGAAACATCAATATTAAACTGATAACCCAAAAATAAGTATAATCGATGATCAGTCTACAATACTCTATGTTATGCATAACACCACAATAATTTCACGCGTGTGTTGGGGCTTCCAACAATATACACTCCCCTTATCATAAGGGTTATTCAACTCAGCTTTCAAGAGTTTTGCACCAGTCAATTGGCTTGGATAATTTTCTAAACATGCACATAGTCTAGCCGAATCAAATGGCATAGACACTTTCACAATATTTACAAGCAATACTAAGTTCAACATGAATAATAGCTTTCATAAGGCTCAATTAGAATAAGAGTTTATTCAATAAGCATACTAACTCAATTTAAACAAGTAAGTAAGAAAACTTGCTTACAATATTCCTTGAATAAAGTAAATACAAGGATAGAATACTTACACAATAAAAGAGTGTAAGTTAGGGAATTTGCCTTGAGTGTAGTCTATCCACGTAAGGTTAATCACACTTTTGAATCCTATTTATAATGTATTATATATATAGGATGTTCATTAGCTAAACACATTCGATATACAAGCTTGATATGTGATTCAAGTATATACATATGGTTCTATGAAATTCTAGAGGTACATCATTATATACTTGCAAGTATACATAACCCAAAATCAGTATATAAGTTATTAACGAAACTGTCGACTTTAAAGTCTCGGTCTTGTCGATGCAAGTCTGCGTACTTTTTCTGGTGATCTTGAGCTGCTACTAGTCTGGCTCTTATCACTATCATCACGTCTGCTTTTTATTTTACTAACTTTGGTCTGAGTATTCGTCGTTCTCCGACTTCGTCCCTACATAACGGCGTTCTGCACTTTCTCCCGTAAAGAGCTTCATATGGTGGCATGCCGATACTCGCATGGTAACTATTATTATATGCAAATTCTACTAAGGGTAGGTGGTCATCCCAATTTTCCTTGAAGTCCATCACGCAAGTCCTGAGCATATCCTCCAGCGTTTGTATCATTCGCTCACTCTGTCCGTTTGTCTGAGGATGATAAGCAGTACTCATCCTCAATTGCGTTCCCATTCTCTCTTGTAAGCTTTTCCAAAAGTTTGACGTGAAGCGCGGATCTCGATCAGAGACAATTGACACTGGCACTCCATGTCGTGAAATAATCTCCTTTACGTACAGACTCGTTAACTGATTCAAACTATAGCGGATCTTGATCGATAGAAAATGTACGGTCTTCGTTAGTCGATCCATGATAACCCAAATGGCATCATAACCTTTCTGCGTGACTGGAAGTCCCACCACAAAGTCCATCGTAATGTCCTCCCATTTCCACTCTGGTATTTCCAACAGTTGTAATAAACCACTCGACCGCTGATACTCTGCTTTAACGCTGTTGGAAAGTCAGATATCTACTAACGCACTCTGCGACTTCCCGTTTCAGATTGGGCAACCAAAAGTGTTGCCTCAAATCTCGGTACATCTTTGTGCCTCTCGGATGAACGAAATACGTCATATTGTGTGCCTCGTACAAAATCTCTTCTCTTAATTCGGCTACCGCTGGCACCCATACTCTCCCTCCGAATCTCAAGATACCGTCTTTATCCATTCAGAATCTTTCTTCTTCATTTTTTGCTATCCTCTTTCTGATTTTCTCGCACTCCTCATCTTTCTCTTACGATTCCTTTACTCTATCTAACAAGGTTGGACGAGCTTCCATTACGAATAACTTTTTGTCAGACCTCTCCGGTCCTTTTACCTCTATTTCCAACTTCTCTATTTCTCTTATTAACTCCTCCTAAGTCGTCAAGTGAAACAATTTCTCCCTTCCTTTTCTGCTCAGAGCGTCAACAACTACGTTTGCCTTTCCCGGGTGATAGAGAATACTACAGTCATAATCTTTAATCAATTCTAACCACCTCCTCTGACGTATATTCAACTCCTTCTGTATGAAGATATATTTCAGACTTTTGTGGTCTGTGTATATCTCACATATCTCTTCGTACAAATAATGCCTCCATATCTTCAACGCAAACACTATTGTCGCTAACTCTAAGTCGTGAGTAGGGTATCATTTTTTGTAGTCCTTTAATTATCGTGATGCATACATAATGACTTTGTTGTGCTGCATTAGCACACAACCAAGTCCCTTGTGCGATGCATCACTATACACCACAAAACCTCCCGCATCGTCTGGTAGTGACAACACAGGTGCCTCGCTTAATCTTTTCTTCAATTCTTGAAAATTTTCTTTGCACTTGCCTGTCCATACAAATTTCACTGTCTTCCTCGTTAGATTGGTCAACGGGGTTGCTATCTTAGAAAAATCTTGGATGAATCTTCGATAGTACCCAGCTAACCCTAAGAAACTTTTTATCTCTGTTGGCGTTTTTGGCTGCTCCCAATTACTTACTGCTTCGACCTTTGCAGGGTCTACTGAGATTCCATTCTTATCCACCACGTGTCCTAAGAATTGAACCTTCTCCATCCAAAATTCACACTTAGAAAATTTCGCATACATCTTCTCCTTCCTTAGTGCCTCCAAAATAATCTTCAGATATTCGGCGTGCTCTTCCTCTGTCTCGGAGTAGATCAAGATGTCATCGATGAAAACTACCACGAACTTATCCAAGTGTGGCTTGAAAACTCAGTTTATCACATCCATGAATGTTGCCGAAGCATTAGTCAATCCGAATGACATTACCAAAAACTCGTAATGTCTATAACGGGTTCGAAACGCAGTCTTTGGTATGTCTTCTTCCCATACCTTCAGTTGGTGATAACCTGTCCGTAGGTCTATCTTCGAGAAACACTTCGCTCCCTTCAGTTGATCAAACAGGTCATCTATCCTCGGTAACTGATATCTATTCTTGATCGTTACTCTGTTCAATTCTTGATAATCGATACAGAGCCTCATCAATCCGTCCTTCTTTTTAACAAACAATACTGGTGCTCCCCAAGGAGACACACTTGGTCGTACGTAACTTTTATCTAATAACTCTTGCAGTTGTATCATTAATTCTTTCATTTCTACTGGCACCATACGATATGGAGCTTTCAAAATTGGTGCAGTTCCTAGTGCTAAGTCTATTACGAATTCGATTTCTCTGTCTGGCGGAAGCCCAGGCAGATCGTTCGGAAATATATCTTGGAATTCATTCACTACGGATATATCCTTAATTTCTACTCCTTTTTTTCGAGTATCTACAATGTAAGCTAAATATCCTACACATCCTTTGCTTAACAATTTCTTGGCCTGCATCATCGTAAGCCAACACGATTGCTTAAGCGATGAGCTACCATAAAACACTACTTTAGACTTACTCGGAGTTTGAAGGTTCAAACTTTTATTGTGACAGCTAATTACTGCAGCATAGTTATACAACCAATCCATTCCCAGTATTACGTCAAATTCTCCCAATCTAATTGGAATCAAGTCTACATTCAGTTCATGATCTCTAATGTTTACGCGACAATTTCGATAGACGTATTCTACAGGGATTACTTCCTTATTTGCAACTTCTATGCTTAAGGGATCTTCTAAACGTTCTCGGGGTGTATTAAGTCTACTAGCAAATTCTTCAGATACAAAACAACAGGTGGCACCCGAATCAAACAATACATATGCATTTATATCAATGATTAGGATTATACCTAACACCACGTCCTTCGCAGCTAATGCTTCCTGGATGGTCATGTTAAAGGTTCTAGTGGTTGGGCGGTTGGATTGTGCCGGTCCACCGATCATCAGTTTGTTTCCCCCTTGTTGGCTGCTACCTCTGCCACTTCCCTTCTTCGGGCAATCCTTGATCTGGTGCTCCATTGATCAGCAAGCAAAATATCCCCTGATCTTCTTCGGTTTTGGGTAATTTAGTGATATGTGCCCCTCTTGGCCGCAGTTATAGCACGTGCTCTTTCCTTTCCAGCACTCCCCCTGATGATTCCTCCCACATTTATTACAAGCTTCACTCCTTTTCTTAAATCCTCCACGAAAGTTTCCTGACCAATTGTTGTTGTTTTTGTTGTTATTGTTCTCCCACTTTCTCTTTCCCAAATTACTTCCCCCGCTGCTACTTTCCCCACGATGCTCACTACCAGTGTTCTTATTTTTCTTCTCCTTATGATACAGACTTAAGGCCTCACTGCCACCTTCTGCAATGATTGCCTTCTCTAGCAACTGTTGCAAAGGAATCAATTTGAAGAACTGATACCTTATTGTACAGCCAATGCGTTAGTCCTTGCTCAAAATGTCTCGCCTTCCTCTCTTCATCTCTTCATCTCCAACTTGGTGTTCTGTAAATCGCGCTAGTTCATTGAACTTAGCTGCGTACTGCACCACCGTCATATCACCTTGTTTTAGTTCTAAGAACTTCACCTCCACTCGGTTCTTCATGCTCTTCGGGAAGTAGTTCTCGAAGAACAGTGTCTTAAATCTCTCCCATGTTATCGTTCCTTCTCTAGCTCTCTGCTGATTCACCTCCCACCAGTAGTTTGCTTCGCCTCTCATCATGTGTGTAGAAAATACCGTCTTCTAGTCTTCACTCACTCGACGATGGTGAAAGCCTTCTCAATCTCTTTTGTCCAAGTCTATGCAATGATCAGGTCGGTAGTACCCTCGAACTCTGGGGGTCCCATACTCCTAAAATCTTTAAAACTTGTTACTGGTACTGCTTGAGGATTGGGGTGAACGGGTTCGTTGTTCCTTCCCCTAAGAGCTTCTCCTAACAAGTCTACTAGCTTCTAGATCGGATCTACTTGTTCCCTCTCATTGTTAACTGATTCCTCAGGTGCAGTTAATCTACGTCTGGGCAGCATTTTCTGCATCACAAATTTTTTATTTTATTAATACTCAATTATATTACTTAGTATTTCTTTAATACTAAAAGAATAGAATTTACGACACGTTTCTAAAATAAGATCATTTATATTCATATGCCAATTCCTTTCATTACATGATTCTCCCTAGCATACTGCTATAAATGTCATCACATATATCCCCTAATATCATAAAAGATGGGGAATATGCCAACATACTACCCCTCTAACATATGCCTACTCGTGGTTTACATCACTATCCCACACTTTACACAAAAAGTTGGGATTATAACATAGTATATACATCACATAAGGTAAATACTACTAATACTATGACTAGACTGACTAAGGGTCTTATCCCATCATCCCACGCTCCACATCTCTCTTGTACTCGATCTGTGCTATGTATGCTATCAGCTCTCAGCTCAAAGTATGTAGGGTCTGTCCCTGCTCCGCTGGGTAATGGTATACACCATTGATCACCCTCTCTAAAGCTGAACGGAACACATACCCCATCTTGTTCATCTTCCTCTTCTTGCATCTGACCTCATCCTCTAGGTCGTCAGCTATCTCGTTAGCCGCTTCTCACTTCTCCTCGAAGTGGATCCTATCCATAACCTCCAACTCTAGCTGAGTACGAAGTGCTTCCTTCTCGATCTTCTCACTTAGTTCCCTCTCCTCTACCTCTTCTAGCTTTCCTGCCAGATCCACATTCCTAGCTACCGACTTGTGAAACATGGTCCCCATCTGGATCCCTACCTCCTTGCGGTAGGCAATATCCACCTCTAACTCCTGCATCACTAGCTTCCTCTGATAGTCCTTATCCCTCAGCTTCTGGAACTCAGACTCTCTCTCCTGGGCCTCAGCCTCCAGCTCTTGGACTCTGCAGTCCAACTCCAAAATACGCTCCTCGTACTCTCCCAGCATATGCTCTTCCAGGTTAGGCTCGTAAGAGTCCTCCATGGGCTCGCTCTCCGTAGGCTCGTCCTCAACAGGAACGTCCTCTATAGGCTCCTCCTCTGGGTCAAACTCCACCTCAATCTCATCCTCGTCGTCAGACTCGGAAGGTGCAACTGCCTGTACTGGCACAGCCTCTAAAGGTGCCTCGTATACTACATGTATATCTCTGGGCTCCTCCTCGGCCACTCTACTAGGTAATCCTGTGTCTGTCATCCTACAATCACAAACACAAGACAAACAAACAGCAACTCCATTAGAATGTTAAATAAAACATAAGTTCATTGTATAGAATGAAGTTACATTTAATAACACACTAAGTCTCTCTCTAGGAAAAAACTTTATGTGAGTTCTATCTCCTTCTAACTTCCTAAGTTCTTCAAGGTTATAATCTAAGGACACTCGCTCCTAAGGTTTATAACTACAGCTCTGATACCAACCTGTGACGCCCCTAAATTAGGATCGCCATAGGGCCTCTCGAATTCAGTTCGTCACTTTCTCAAGATAATACGATATAACTAAAATCACATAATCACAGCGAAAAATCTAGGATAATATACAATGATTTATTAAAATTATTTCCCCAAGTCTTGCAACCTACAGTACTTAATAGATTACATAATAATATCGAATAAAAACTTATTACATAACCGTACTTAAGCTTAGATACAGTTCTAAAATAGTCTTAATGCAACACCAGAGATTTTAAAACATAGAAGGGACAAGCTAGTCGGTAGCCTTGCCTTTGCCCTTATCGACACCCGAAGGTCCACCCCGCTTTGCCTTAACTTAATTGTTTTTAGGGGAAAGCAAAAATGAGCACAAATTGCCCAACAAGTATAACACAAGTTTTTAGTGAAGAGTATTATAACACAAGTTTGAAATGTCAAGGTATAATCTCGCTGATAATCAAGAGTTTGAAGAATAACATCATAAACAACGAGTATCAACAATTCTCAAATCAAAACCTTGGAATATGAAACGATAGTTCAATATAGATCAACAGATTTATATGAATTCAAAGGCCATCAATGTATCCAACTGGATAAAATAATTTATACTGAGCAGTCACTAAGAACTATTGAACATCTACTAGAATCATCAATATTAAACTGATAACCGAAAAATAAGTATGATAGATGATCAGTCTATAATACTCTATGTTATTCATAATACCACAATAATTTTCACACGTGTGTTGGGGCTTCCAACAATATACACTCCCCTTACCATAAGGGTTGTTCAACTTAGTTTTCAAGATTTTCGCACCAGTCAATTGGTTTGGATAGTTTTCTAAACATGCACATAGTCTAGCCGAATCAAATGGCATAGACACTTTCACAATATTTACAAGCAATACTAAGTTCAACATGAATAATAGTTTTTATAAGGCTCAACTGGAATAAGAGTTTATTCAATAAGCATACTAACTCAATTTAAACGAGTAAGTAAGAAAACTTGCTTACAATATTCCTTGAATAAAGTAAATACAAGGATAGGATACTTGCACAATAAAGAAGTGTAAGTTAGGGAACTTGCCTTGAGCGTAGTCTATCCACGTAAGGTTAATCACACTTTTGAATCCTATTTATAATGTATTATATGTATAGGATGTTCATTAGCTAAACACATTTGGTATACAAGCTTAATATGTGATTCAAGTATACACATATGGTTCTATGAAATTCTATAGGTACATCACTACATACTTGCACGTATACATAACCCAAAATCAGTATATAAGTTATTTACTAAATTAAGAAACATTCGTATAGCATTATGTCATATTGTTTTAATCGATTAGGTTTTTATTATCTATGGAATTCTTTTTCTTAATTGAAACATCTTCATAGTATGCTACTATCATATATCAGTAACAATTAGACTTGTTTAGCAGCTATAGCATTGATATGAGTTAACTATCAAAAATTAGATTAGCAAACTGATTCAATTCTGATTCCAGACTGGCGCAGCTGCACCATGGCTAAGTCTAGGGGTGGCGCAGCTGCGCTGCCCCTTGGCCATGCCAAGGTTGGGCTGCTGCCTGCAGTTTCTGTTTAACATGTTAGCATACGTCTACACATGGTATATACTCGGGTCATTCAAGCTTTCCAAGTCAATCAAAGTTTAACCTTCCATGTTATAGTTCCAAACTAACATCCTTACTAACTTAAGGCCATACAACGTCATGAAATCACATAAGCTAGCATGCTTGTCATTTAAACACATAAGATAGTCATATATTTTATTGATAAGCATGCTCACCTGTTTCTATGTCATATATGCATAACTAGTATCGTTATTGGTTTCGAAAACATGTTTAAACTCTTACGTGATTGACTTTCATTGAATCTAACAAGTGAGTACACATGTATGATATACTAGTGATGTTAAAAGCACTCTCATGCATGTCCAAAATATCAGAACACTATGACTTTGGTTCATGCATCTTTAGTTTCCAAAACTTCCAAGTTTAGCCTTTTGAAATCGTTTTAAACACAAACCATGTATGCTAGTGTAATCACAACACCTTAGACTAACTTTTCATGCTTAACAAACCATATAATCATGCTCGCAAAAATCAAAATGTAGATATGATTCCTACATGTCAAAGTTCGCTTTAAAAACTTAAATTTTTGTTCGTAAATGTTCACTAATGAGGTCCAACATATGCATGCTATATCATGAAACATATATACACAAGTCAACATATTTTTCATGCATTTCTAGGCTATAATAACATGCTTGCAAAGTTAGAATACAAACATGAGTCTAACATATCAAAGTTCCTTTTAAAACTCTAAGTTTATTTCGAAACTATAAGTTTTCATCAATCATGGATGCAAACATAGTAAAACATGTTCACGTTATGTTAAGGTACTCATATAGGCATGTCAAACCTATTAGCATGCTTTTTTAAGCTATATTAGCCTAACTACCTCTTAACATATTTGCAGCAGAATGGAAAAACAAGAACCAGGGACTGGCGCAGCTGCGCTGCGCCCCAGTTCAAAACTGGCACAGCTGCGCCGTTGCCTGAACTGCACCGAATGCTTCTGCTTCGACAGAATGCAAGCCAAACCTCAAAATTTCTTCACGAAAATGATTGTAATCATGCCACATTGTATACTAACATGATACTAACTTAGATAATAGCTAACAAACATATCCCAATCACCTTATCACAATAATCAAGAACAATTCAAGAATTATAAGTTTAAGAAATGAATAATAAGGAATGGAAATTATACCTCTGCTACTTGAATATGAACTTGCTGCTAAATCAAACCTACAATGCTGCTATGTCACTAATATGAATTTACTCTCAATGAACTCACAAAACACTCCAAAGACTCAGTAAACTAGCAAGCGTGAAATGGAGGGAGGAGGCTTTAATTTATAGACAATCCTTTAACCAATTTGTGGTCCTTGCCCATGGAATGAAACTTACAGAAAATGAAAGAATTTGATGGTTAAGAAGAAGTTGGTGAGTAGTTGGTGATCTTCATCATGAATCCCACTCCCCATTGATGATTGCCATCTAAGTTTGCTGAGTTCGAGGAGAAAATAGGCTTAGGCCTTATAGCTATGCACGTGAGAAGGAAAATGACTCTTATTTTGGGACAAGCAAAGCTCAGCATTAGCAATATGAATTCATACAATACTTATGTTATTATCTACTATATACATAGGTTATAATTTAATTTAGAGTCACAATGTAATTTCAAATGAGGAAACAATATTTCAATGTAGTAAAATTAATTTGCACATATATAATCCATGTACATTTTATCACACCGGTATAATTTAATCGGGTATTATCACATTACATTATCTCATCTATTATTCAATTAAATATTGAAATAATCATCAATTAGCAATTGTTTATTATATATTCAGGAGGTACTATTTTAATGTTTACACACAATTGTCACATAGGCATTAATCATGTGGCTTCACAACTTAACGAGTCTTACTATATAGTTTATGTATAATTGTATGGTTACACTTAAGTGTTGCACTACACTTTATATAACATATGTGTAACTACTATATGTTATACTTTTAATTATCGCATGCTTTGCACATAACAATTAGTTGAACAAATATAATCTTATTAATTTACTTGCTTATGCGTTATTAATCACAATGTCAATTAATCAACAATAATTTATCTTATCAATTAATTAACAATAATATTAATTAATCCTCCCCTCATTAATCTATTCTTTTAATCAAGTATTATTATACGATAAATTATCACATTCCTAAACAATTTAATAAATATAAATCTTATTATATTTACAAACAATTTACTTACTATTACTTGCAATAATAATAAATCAACATACTATTATTATATTTCTCATAATAACAATTAACAATTAATATAGATTAATTGCTCATTTAATAATTCTTTCATCCTCGAATTAATTTACTCATCATCGAATCTATTCTTGTGCCACACAAGGCATTTCAACGAGCTTATCACAAACTCCATATTTTCCTCAATTATTACATATATTCAATTTGAAACAATTGAGTTAACTCGTCTCATAACACATAAATATTTATATTCACATAAATATTCGACTTTTATTAATATCGATATAATCTTTATTCACGAAAATTCTCAGGTAGTACAGCGTCACAGCACTTTTCTTAGTTTGCTTACTAATTAAAATAAACTTGGGCTTCCACCAATAATTAAATTGTGACATTATTATACTTACCCTATTCATGTTATATTAGGCTAGTTTAACAATTTAATTGCTATTAAATCAAATTAGCTACAAGTCCAATGTTTAAATAAATAATTGGGCTACTTATATAATTCCTTGGGCCATAAATCAACTTAGTTTCATACTCTCTAATTTTATCATTCCCTAATTATTTAGTTAGGGCTCCATTTCCCCTCCTTTGTAATTAAATTCCTTACTCATGTATCTTTAATTTCATAACCCAATTAGACTTGTTTTACTTAGGTTATAAAATTAATTAATTGAGATGTATAAAATAAATCTCTTAGGGTATTTAATTACCCTACCTAATAAATATTAGGTTATATAACTTTATTCTTAATTCTCTTTATATACAAAATAAATATATACACTTTATATAATGAATATTTATTTAATCACATACATCATTCTCACAAGTCATCACATATTCTATTAGTTTATTAACTAAATAGCCATAATCGGCATAATGAGTTATGACCACTCACATAATCATACAAGATAATCTAATAGGTTGAGACATATTTCATAAATTTCTATATTTTTAATTTCCTTAATAAAATTTCTTACAACATTTAGTTCACATCAAATTTATAGGTATCGTAGTACCTTATCCTTAATATTCCTTCAAGTACATATAAATTCATTTATAGGGTTTTGAAATTTTGTAACCCATATTTTCTCTATTCTCTTTCAAATAGTAAACCCTATAGGTTCTTTTTTAAAAATTTTAAATTATTCATCAAATTTCCATCTAGGTTTTATTCTTTTAACCTTTATTTTAATCATTTAAGATCTTATAAATTTTTGGGTTGTCACACCTTCTGACTAAAAGGATATGCTAATAAAATAAACATTTATATATTTATATTATTTATATATTTATCATCACTTGGGGTGGTGACTTAGTAGTGGGAAGCCGGACATAAATCCCAATAAATATGGGTTCGAGTCCTGGTAAACCCCACTATGCTTAAGTGGTCTCACGCCCTGGATTTATTCAGGAGAAAGCTGAGTTGTGCCGATGAAGACACCACTAAGGCCTCCAAAAAAATCGGTTCACGTGCATTTACCTTCTCCATATCATGTATGCAATTATTTATTACATACGTTAATAAATAATGGAAATTATTATGTTTTAAATCAAAATAGATGGCAAACATAGAAAAAATAGAATTTTCAATTTTGAAAATCTCTGGAGACAACTATTTGGCTTGGGCACTTGATGCAGAATTACACCTTAGTGCAAATGGGTTAGAAAAGACCATTGAATCAGGAAACAAAGCAACTACAGCATAAAATGCACAAGCCATAATCTTTCTTCGTCATCACGTTGATGAAGCATTAAAAACTAAGTATTTAATAGTCAAAGATCCTTTGACCTTATGGACACAACTAAAGGAATGATTTGACCACAAAAAATTGATTGGTCTCCCTAGTGCCAAATTTGAATGGCTTAATTTAAGGCTACAAGATTATAAATCAATTACGGAGTATAGTTCTAATATCTATAGAAAAACCTCCATTTTAGCCTTGTGTGGGGATCCAGTTTCTGAAACCCAAATATTAGAAAAACGCTTTTAACTTTTCATCCCACCAATATGATTTTGTCACAGCAATATAGACAAAGTAAGTTCACAAAATTTAGTGAATTATTGTTTATCCTCCTTGTTGCGGAAAAGAATAATGAATTGTTGTTGAAGAACTATCAAGTACGGACAACGCGTTCTACCCCATTGCCAGACATTAACAGCATGTCATTCCAGCAGAATAAACGTGATAATAGATGGCAAAATAATAAGAGGTTTCGAGGACGAAAAAATAAACGAGGCCATCATGACAACAAATTCCACAATCGCAAAAAGTTTGCAGCACCAGAATTGGCAAGAGTCTGGGTCGGGTAAAAATGCAACACAGACAAAGAACAAACCAGATGTTTGCTTCAGGTGTGGGATGAAAAGGGCATTGGTCGCGTACCTGTCTTACAGCAAAGCATCTGGTTAATTTATATCAGGAGTCTCAAAAGAGCAAAAAAATGTGGCAGAAATAAACTTTGTTAACCATCAATTGAATATTGCTAATGCTCCAATAATGACCAACAATGAAGAAAAGTTTGGCGAAATTGTTGGACCTTTTGAAAGCATCCTTTGGGATATCGAATAATTTCTTATTTTAATTAAGCACCATGCATGTATAATATTATTAGTTTTCATTTTTGTACGTTACATGTTATATGTTCCTCATGGATAATATTATGAATCAAATATATATTTTTTTATATGTGTCAGACCAACTTTATGCGATATAGAAGATATATGTTTAACAGACAGTGCAATAACTCATACAATCTTTCAAAGAGAGAGATATTTTTCATAACTAACGAAAGCTAAGGGAAGCGTGGGAACTATCTCTGGCATATCAAATTTAATCGAGGGATTTAGAAAAGCTAGTTTCATGTTATCAAATGAGACACAATTCTTCATCAAAAATGCTCTATATTCTAGTAAATCAAGAAGAAATTTGATAAGTTTTAAAGATATTCGACTAAATGGTTTTCACATTGAAACAACAAATGAAAATAATAATTAATATCTTCTCATCACTTCTACTATTTCTGGAAAGAAGAATATCCTAGAAAAACTTCATTCAATTTCTTCTAGGTTATATACTATGAAGATTAGAGCAATTGAGTCTCATACTATTGTGACTCTAAATATCATAGATCACAAATTATTTATGCTTTGGCATGAAAGACTCGATCATCCAGGCACGTCTATGATGCGTCGTATTATTGAAAATTCTACTAGTCATCCTCTCAAGAATCATAAGGTCCTTCCTAGTAGTGATTTTCCTTGCGCTGCATGTTCTCAAGGAAAATTAATTGTTCGACCATCACCAACAAAAGTTTATAATGAAACCCCAAAATTCCTAGAGAGAATACAAGGAGACATTTGTGGACCTATTCATCCATTGTCTAGCCCATTTTGATATTTCATAGTTTTAATAGATGCTTCAACTAGATAGTCCCATGTTTGTTTACTCTCCTCTCGAAATTTTGCCTTCTCTAAACTTCTTGCTCAAATAATTAAGTTATGGGCTCAGTTCCCATTTCATCCAATCAAGTCAATTCGACTTGATAATGCTGCTGAATTTTCATCAAAGACCTTTAATGACTTCTGTATGACTATTGAAATCACCATTGAATATTCTATTCCTCATGTACATACACAAAATGGTTTAGCTGAATCTTTAATAAAAAGACTTCAACTAATTGCACGTCCATTGATATTAAGGTCTAACTTACCAACCTCAGTTTGGGGTCATGCAATTCTTCACGCTGCAGCTATCATTCGAGTGAGGCCAATAGCTCTTCATAAATATTCTCCCCTATAGTTAGTTCTTGGTTAGATACCCAACATCTCACACCTTAGAGTTTTTGAAAGTACAGTATATGTTCCAATTGCACCTCCACAAAGGACTAAAATGGGAGCCTAACTAAGAATTGGAATTTATGTTGGTTTTGATACTTCTTCTATTATTAGATATCTTGAGCCTTTAATTGGAGATGTTTTTACTACACATTATGCATATTGTCACTTTGATGAATCTGTATTTCCACCGTTAGAAGGAGAGAAATTTTTAAATAAGAAACCCTTTGAAATATCGTGGAATGCATCAGAATTAAATTCACTTAATCCTCGCATAGGACAATGTAAAATTAAAGTTCAAAGAATTATTTATTTACAACATATTGCAAATCAAATGCCAGATGCATTTAATAATGCAAGGAAAGTGATAAAATCACATACACCTGCAGTGAATACTCCACTAAAAATAGAAATACCTATCGAAAAGTTAATTCCTAAAAAATTGACAAATAAGGCAACAGAAGAACCTAAACCACGCCAGAAGCATGAAAGACCAGTTGGTGCAAAAGATACTGCACCACGAAAACAAAAGGCAAATAAGGGAGTTCCAGAAGTAATACCCTCTCCATAAGTAGCACTTATTCCAAAAGCGGGAATACCCCCAGAAGAGGTACAAAATCTCACCGAAGGGATAAGAGATGAATGCCAAGAGATCTCAATAAATTATGTACATGATGAGAAACTATGGGATCGAAGCAAAGTCATGATTGATGATATATTTTCTTTCTCTATAGCATCAGATATTATTATGATTTCTGGCATGGATCCTGAACCACAAAACATGGAAGAATGTCGAAAAAGGAAAGATGGCCAAAATGCAAAGATGTTATTCAAACTAAGCTACAATTATTATTGAAAAGAGAAGTATTTGGACCAGTAGTCCAAACACCACTGGGAGTAATCCCGATTGGAAATAATTGGGTATTTGTACGAAAGCGAAATGAGAAAAATGAAATTGTAAGATACAAAGCCCGACTTGTATTTCTAGGTTTTTCACAAAGACCTGGTATTGATTATCATTATACATATTCTCCAGTAATAGATGGAGTCACTATGACACCCCCAAATCCGGATACTTCGTTTCCACATGATTTGGTGTTCACTTTCTAACTAAAATATACATCTACCCAACCATAAAGAATTGCAAAGTAAATTACAACCTTCATAATACTTAAATAACATCTTCCTTGATAAAGGATTACAACTTGTCCAAATAAAAATCCCAGGGTTAACTAAACCTTAACATCAATCAAACAAATGCGGAAATGTAAAACATAATCAACAAAGTCTTATTACAATAGAAACTTGACATAACAAGCCTTCACTTATTCATCTTTCCTTTTCCTTTACTTATTGACAGTATGTCAACATTCTTGTTCTCAACTGCAAGTGGTGATAAAACATGTAAGAGTGAGCAAACAAAAGCTCACTTGAAAATACAACAGTGATATGACATAAGTGAATCGTTTCAAAAGAGTTTGAATAACTTTACTTTCATCAATATAAAGAATTGAATTATAATCCTTTCATCAATACATAGAATTCGAATATAGAATCATCTGAGGGTCATAAGACCTTGAACTATTGTCCTAGGTTATAAATATTTCTATTTAAACCTTCAACAGTCAATAAGACTATTGACCTTTAACTCGTACTCAGGGGGATCAACCCTTTGTACCATGAATTGTGCACAACCATCTTAACGCTTTAGCATAAACATCCCCTAATAAATAGGGTTGTTCATTCTCAGTAATTGAATTCAAGTCCACACCAAAGAAAGTTTGGTTTGGATAGATAAGGGAACTTTAGAGTTTCAACTATCATCAACTAGGAGTAGTTGAATCGACTCACAACACTTTAATAGTTCAAGAATACAAGAATCATGAACCAATTACAAGATATGACAATAAACTTTATAATAGATAGGCATGCTTTAGAAGTAATTCAAAGCAATTGAAAGAATAAGTAAATCTTGCTTGAACAGTTAAGTCAAGATTACAATATCCCAATAATACTTCAATATATGAGCATTAGGAATAATAGAATACAACAAAGCTCGAACAAAGTAATCAACGAGTTCGAAATGGAAACTTGCTTCATTAGAAAACTTGCACAATGATAAGTTTAGAGATAGAAAACTTGCTTAACGTTAACGAGTTTAAGGTTTAGAAGACTTGCCTTAAGCGCAAGCTACACTTGAAACACAATTACAATCACTTCACAAACACCCTAAACATTTATATTACATTCAAACCATCTATTAGTATCCAACTACAACATTTAAACCATCGAACTGCATATCCGAGTCCAATTCTCAATGTAATTTACCACATTGGTTGCTAACTAGTCAAGTACATAAGTCTATACTCACGGCATACATTCATAAGCTTATAACTCAATGAACCGTGTTGTGTACCTTAGGAAAGTAACACACACACACACATGTAACATATTCACATAATACTTTAATCAAACTTAAACACATCAAAAACATGTTAACTTATTATAAATTCCACTTTCCAAGTCATAGAAACAAGTTAGCCAGACAAACGGGGCATAAAAACTCAACAAGCAAAAACCAAAAATCCCGGACAGCAGCTTTACCTTCTGAGGCGGGTCCCCATAGTGTAAAACACCCACTGGGGCGGGTCCTCCCCCTGCTGCACTACATGGTTCGCGAACTGGTGGAGAAATAAGTCAATTTGGCTTACTCCGTCACACCGAATTCGAATTTTCCCAACATGACAAACATGAAGCTTGTGACAAACAATATTTTAAGCTTATTAACATGCTTATAACATAAAATTTTCATATAACCACATAATCACAACCAACATTTCATAGAATTCGAAGAAAAACATAATTTTAAGCGTTCTTGACAAAAATTGCTACTACGAATTCGTTTTTCATCCAATTTAAGTGATTCCAATTGTAATCACTTCTATTTTTAACATACTAACATAACACTTAATCAATTTTAACAATAACTCATAATCAACATCAATTTTGATAGTTTCAAAAGCAATTTTTTAGAAATTGACTCAAAGAAAAATACTATGAACACGATTCCTATTGTTTATCAAAAATCCATGTTTTGAATTGCTAATACAACCATATAATTCATATATAATCATGTTATATCATATATTACACATATCTCATGCTCACATCAAGGATTTAAGAATAATTTTCAACATAACTTCATAAAAGAGTACTATGAACATAATTTCATAGTGTTCATCATATACTTGTGAATTGAAACTCTTAAACAACTATGAAAATTATATGTAAACATATATATATATATATATATATGTACATATCCCATTCACATATCAAAATAAATAACTTTTACAAAGAAACTTCCACATAGAATTCTAAAATCATAAAAACATAGAAGAACATGCTTTGAAAACTTGTTTTTACAACAATTATATTTTGAAAACACTTTCATGACATACAATTACATATGAAATTCATATATACATATAATTTCATAATCATGAAAACCTAGCTTGACAAAGAGAAAACATCACATATGAATACAAATTGATTTTACAATTAGAAGAGTTAGGATTAAAATCTTACTAGTTTTGATTAAAGAGAAGAGATGATGAAGATGATGATCCTCTTTTGCCTTATCAAGCTTTTCTTCCTCTTCTCTCTACTTCTTCTCTGACAATTCTCTCTAACCTTCTTCTTTTTTGTTTCTTTGTTTTGTTTGTAAAACTAACGTACTAACTATCTGACATATATTATAATATACATATACATATATAATATCTGTAACTTATAAATAATAAATATAATACTTATAACCATATTAATTCTTATTAATAACATAGGTTACAAATTTTGAAAAGCCCAAGGCCATGTTTGGCAAACTCTTAGTTAAAAAAATAGGTTTTAGTGCTAAGGCTTTGTTTGGAAGAAATAAGATTAAACAAGTACAAGGGCCTTGTTTGGTAAAACCACTTAAAACTCTTTTCTACTCTTTTAATAAATCCTTAATCCATAAATTAAATACCACACTTATTTAATTAAATTACAACACTCTAATTCAATTAAATAAACTAACATTCACATAATACCAAATTGTCACATAATTTTAATTCCTTTATTAAACATAATTCATGTAACAATTATTCTTAACACTTAGCACATAATATTAAATCTAATTGAATTGTTCTCAATTAAATTAAATTATGCTACACCATTGCTAATATATCAATTTAATTAAACATGTAGCACTTAATTAAATTGTCCACAATAATCACTCAATTTATTTATTTACTCAACAAATAAATTTAATAAAATATTTATTTAATTAAATAAATATTTACAATTTATATATAAAATTCTCAATCGTTACAGTCTTCCCTCTTTAAAAGGATTATGTCCCCAGAATCACAACATCAAAAAAAATCTCATAAAAATTTAAAATTCAAATCCTCATCTGTTATAGTCACCTTTCGCTTTATACTAGGTATGACAACCATGGAAGGTTTGGAAACACGTCTGATGGATGTTGTACATACCTATATGGCTCACTTGATAGTGAGATCTACATGAGAATTTGTGACAAACAAGAATTTTGAAATTTATTTTAAATATTTATTGAATTAAATAAATATTTTTGATTATTTATTTATTGAGTTAAATAAATATTTGATGGAATTGTGGTAGATTAATTGAATTAAATGTGTTACAATGATTAAATTAATGTGGAGTAATTTTATGGTTCAAACTGTGAATTTAATTGAGATTATTTAATTAAATGAGTTATTATTAATTATAATATTATCCTAATTAATTTAATAATTAATTGGAGATTTAATAATTTGTCATAATTAGTAAATAAGAATTTTAATTATGTGATGATGTGATTTAATATGTAATATTATCTTTTATTTAATTAAATTTAAATGGTATTATTTAATTAAGTAAAGTGTGATAAATAAACTATATAATAAATATTTAATTAGAATAATGGAAAAAGAGCTTTTTATGACAAACCAAACGGAGCCTTAAGATAATGGGAGTAGTTAAAAACCATTATGGGATTAACCGACACCCATGATCTCTTCAGTTATATCATATACGTATAATAAGTTATATTAGTCAGTTCATTTATATTATATTCATCAGTTAGATAAAAACTCAGAGAAAAAGAGAGATTTGGGAAAGAATTTGTATATATTGAAGAAGAAGGAGAACTAAGGATTTCCTTCATCTAATCAAACAGAGTTAGCAAGGGTAAGATTCTTCATCCCAAGTTTTATATTTACGTTATTATATTTTCTCCATAAAAGCCAACTTGAGTTCTCTGTAAACTATTTTTTGTGACTAATGCATGAGATAGTGATTATATATGTTAATAGATGTATATAACATGTTTTATATCAATTACAAACTGTTTTAGCATAATGAAATCCATGTAATCAAGTTTTAATTGGAGTTTTATAAGTTACAGAGTGTTAACTCATGAATATGGTTTATATGTACAAAAATTCCTGCTTTAATTGTATATTAAACTGTAAATTGATGATTGATTATGATTATGGATATAAAAACGAAGAGAACGAAACTTAAACGGACTGATTCGGTGTTATAACGAATCTGTAATGTATGATTTCATGAAAATTGTCAAAACAATGAAAAATATCAAGAACATGAAAATTATGTGTTCTAATTTGATTGTTTACGTGATTTAAGTTGTTAAAAGCATGCTAAGAAGGTTATTAAATGATTCTGTTCAGTTTAGAATGTATGGGTAATATTAACATTGTTGTTTGAGCTTAATTTTGGCATTATTTGGCTTTTCTCTGTGTTCTTCACGAACTTTGTCAGACTTCACTGCGGCGCGGCGGCGCAATGTCGGTTCTGTGAAGAAATTGGGCGCTGCAGCGCCAGGCTAGTGCTGGCTGACGTGTCACGGCGCCGCAGCACCGGTTCTGTGAAGGAACCAAGCGCTACAGCGCCAGGCCAAGGGCTTGATGACGTAGGCACGGCGTCGTAGCGCTGGTTCTATGAAGGAACCAACCGTTGTTGCACCAGGCCAAAGGATGGCTGTCGTAGGCTCAGTGCCGCAACGTCAGTCCTCAGTTTAAACTGGGCGCTACAGCAGCCGGCCAGCAGAATGACCCAGAGAATTTTATTTAAGTGTTCAAAGTTCAGAAATGTAATTTAAAACCTAATGTAATGAACATAATAACGTGTTAACTGTATATTAAGATGTTAAAACAATTTATTAACTTGTCAATGATGTTTTACGTGATTAATTGACAAGTTAAATATGTGGCTTAAACTAGTTATTCATGAAGTCTAATAATGTGTTCAAAAACTGATGTTTGTGATTCAATGAGTATAATTAGACTTAGAATTAATTGGTATTGGGAATGTAATGGTATGTAGGATTACTTGAGGAACGTGATTTATAATTATAGCGTGCGCACGAGGCAAGTTCCTAAACCTTACTTTTACATTACGCAAGTTATAAATCCTATCCTTTTATTGAGCAAGTTCTTACTCTTATTCATTCAAGTTATGATTTCGAATGAGATATTATAATCCTTTTTAAAGTAATACTTCGGTTATATAACACTTATTCAATTGTATACCTTTAAGATTCATTATTTAATTTAATTATCATTTTATTGTTGAACCTTGAAAGGCTAGCGAACCCTTATTGATTCGACTTGTCCATAGTTGATGAGCGTTCTAAATTCTAGAATTATTATTGAGTTTATCCAAACCAAACTTCCTTTGGTGCGGACTCTGATGTCAAACTGAGATGAACAACCCTTTATAGGGGATTATTTACTCGTTAGCGTTGAGATGATGTGCACATACATGGTACTAAAGGCCGATCCCCCTAAGTACGAGAAGAAAGGTCCATATAGTCTTACGATTGTTAAAGGTTTAAAGTAGAAATACTTGATAATCTGAGATATAGTTCTTGGTCTTATGACCCTCAGATATACTTTTGATTCTTGTTATTCATTCTTGATTAAAAAGTCGAGCTTTCTATTATTCAGAACTCATTGCTTTCTCGCATGTTATTATTACTATTATACTTGTGGGCAATCGTTCCTCACTCTTGCATAATAACATTGCAGCTAAGGTTGAAAAAACTGAAGAACCTTCCACTAGTAAAGGCAATGGAAAGATGAACAAGTGATGAAGACTTGTTTATTTGTTTGATGATGTTTGTTTAAGACTTATGATATTATGTTTAAGACTTAATTGTTATTTATGTTTTCGCACTTGATGTATGAAGGTTAGTTGACTTGGAATTTATTCGTCCAGATGTTGTAACCCCTTAAGGGGAGGATTTCTATTTATTTATGAGTTTCATTTATTATGGGTAGATAGATGTGTTATTATTGGACAGTGAACATCAAATCCTGTGGAATTAAAGTACCCGGATTTGGGGGTGTCACAAGTTGCTATCAAAGTTGTAGCTTATGAACCTTAGGTGGGGGAAAACCTTAGGGTGGTAGCCTTTCTAAGAGTTCGATAACATAGTGGTGATAAACTCTTATCGAGTTCTAAGAAATGAATTCCTGAATTTATTGAAGATAATAAAAGACTTTATGTGCTTATGTGATTACTTATGTGCTCACGAATATCGATTAGCATCACGTAGTAACTAAAAACTTAAAATTTTGATTGTCAGGATGTCAGATGTTGGAGGATCCAGTCAGCCTAGGGAGGTTGAGCCCCGAGTGGCTAGAGAGGAGGAGCCCCGAGACATTCATACAGTCTGGGAGCAGTTAGTTCAAAGAGAGACATCTCCTTTGATCACTGTTGTGGATCAAGAGCATGAGCCAGTGTTTGATTCAGAGGAGGACTCTGAGGAGATAGAGGTTGAGGTTGAGGCTGAGGAGGAAGATGAATACCCTAATGAGTTTCCACCAAACTTTACCAGTGTCGAGATGTACTACGATCTGTACGATCGTAACATAGAGTTACAGGATAATGTTCGAGAACTGAAGGAGCAGACAGTTGCACAACGGACTACTATAGAACAGAAGGAAGGCGAGATCGAATATCTGGATATACGTCTTGGAGACGTGGAGTGGAAGTTGGTTCATACAGAGAACCAAAATGAAGAGATGTCAGCTGAGTAAGAGAAACTGAAGAGTGACTTGCGAGAGGAGTCAGCAAAGCGTGCTAGAGCAGAGGATGCTTGGATGAAGGCTTCTCGACGTGCAGATCTTGCTGAAGATAACGATCAGGAAAAGAAGACTAAGATTGAGGAGACGGACTACACATTCCAGACAGCGATTGATAGGGCCCAGGATCGAGTTGTCTACTATCCAGTGCAGTTCGAGGACTTACCTTAGTATATGCTGGATCATAGGACTATGTTCCGTATCATGGAAGAAGAGCGCAGAGAAGTTTTTTGATATCTTAGTAGGCCGTGATAGGAATAGTATGAGTTATGTGAATATTTTATGGTAGTTAATAATGTAAATTTCGATGTGGTTATAAACAACGAAATATGATGATGATTTAAATCCTGAAGATTCGTTATCCCGTGATAGTTGATGTAAATAGCAGTGATGCTATCTTGTTTTGTTTAAAGCTTTTGAATGAATAAAATATCATAATTTAATTGAGATGATATGTGTTAAATGAAATCTTAAAATGTTTAAGTTAAGTCTTAAATATTTAAGAAGGTATCAGAAGGGGCAGGAGCAGGTGGAAACAGAGGAACCAGTGGTGGCAACACTCTGACTATCACGGGATCGACGCCAACCAACCGACCTACCACCAGGACTTTAAACATGACCGTGCAAGATGTTGTGCACTCACGTGATGTGGTGTCAGGTATCATTCCGATCAATAATATAAATGCGTATGTGTTATTTGATTCGGATGTTACTTGCTCATTTATATCCGATGACTTTGCTAAGAATCTAGAATTGCCTAAGGACGAAATAGAATACCCTGTGAACATAGAAATTGCGAATAGGGAAGTGATTCCTATTAAGTTTGTACACAAGAACTGTAGGGTGGACATTAAGGAAAATGTGATGATTGTAGAGCTTATCCCCATTAAACTTGGGGACTTTGACATTATTTTGGGGATGGATTGGATATTCAATTACGGGGCGATAATTGATTGCCAAAAGAAGTGTATTAACCTTATGACTCTGTCAAAGGTTGTGTTTTATAGCAGTAACTCTCCTAGACAAGCGAGTTATCTGACGATGATGCAGACCAAGAAGTTGTTGAGACAAGGTTGTGTAGGGTATTTACCCTATATAGTCGATAGTCGCAAAGAGAGTCCAAAGTTAGAGGAGATACCAGTCGTGAGAGACTTTGTGGATGTATTTCTGAATGATTTTCCAGGACTTCCGCCAGATAGGGAAGTAGAGTTCATGATCGATTTGGCGCCAGAAACTACTCCAATATCAAAGGCCCAGCACCGTATAGCTCTAGTGGAAATGAAGGGATTAATGGTGTAGCTGCGAGAGCTATTGGACAAGAAGAATATTCAGTCGAGCGTATCGTCGTGGGGAGTGTTGGGTAAAATTTAATACGCACAACACACAAGTATACGTGGTCAACAAGTAATATAGTGGAAGTAAAGTATCGTTCCCACGGAGAAAATAAATACAATTTATCCCAACAATTACCAATTTTATATTATCCCAATTTTATTAAACCAATGATTAAGTGATGATATTTATGAAAAACTACTAATTAAACTATAACGACCACTATCCAGGAATTTGACAAGTTTTAAGAGAATTAAGCCTACAACTTCACTTATTGCTTCACTTCGAATGACACACTTCCTTTTAAATCAAATCAACTATTCCAAATTATTAACCTATAACACAATAGTAGATATAACCATCTCTTAATGAATCATACACATACCAACTCAACTCCACAATTGATAGAATTAAGTAAAACACCTTAATTAACTAACTCATTATATCTCTATGTGAGTTATAATTGGAAAAAGGTTCAGTTCAGGTTCTCTTTAGATTACATATGATGTATAGATACCTCTATCCTACACATGAATTATGACTTCTAACTTACTGCAGAAATCACAAACATACGTTACTATGATCAGTTCTAATTCCATATTTCATCTCTCGAGTTCATATGGAATAACAAGTAATTGGTGATCAAGCAAAAACATAATTAAGCATAAACCATAGTGAATAATCTGGAAATAGTCCCAATAAACTAATATGGAAGCATGTCAATTCTCAGTTACACAACAAGCTCCATTATAGACTTAAACAGTAAATTAGTTCATCATAGATAAGTAAATAACTAGCATCCACAAAGTTACTAGCATCCTGAATACAAAGAATAGATTAAGAAAGAGAATAGAAATTGAAATTTTAATGCTACTCTTCTCCAATCTCGCCTTGCGTTCTTTGTGCCTTTAGCCTCGCTTTAATTCTCCAACTTGTGATCTCCCAAGGTTAGGGTTTGTTAATGACCAAGATAATGTCCTCTCTTCCCCTCTAATTGCCTTTAATACTCTTCTAATCGCGTTCCAAATCCCCCAGCCAAATATCTCCAAAGTCCAACTTGAACAAAGAAACTTTAAGTTGTCTGTCGCGAACCTCGCCCCGACGCACATTTCAGCATTGCAAATTTCGCCCCAACGAACCTGCGCCTAGGCGAGATTTCCCAATACAAATTCTGCGCCCTGGCGCGGTTTATGAACTTTCTGAAAGAAAAATTTTTTTTAACTCATTCTTCCTGTTCTCGTCCGCCCGACTTATCCCTGCACAAAACCAATGCAAACATGTAATAATGCTCAAACAAATACCCGAAGTAGTAATATCTTAGGGTTGAAAAATATCCAATTCTTAGGTATGAAACCCACTCATCAAATACCCTCAAACTTAAGACTTTTCTTGTCCTCAAGCAAAAACATAAAAGAAATAAAAATAACCAAACAAACCTATCTATATGAATGCATATGCATGATCTACTTTCTAATATGCCTACGAACCTAGCAACAAATCAGTATGATGTCTAGCAACCGGCCTCAAAGATACCATAAGATACTCAAATAATATATCCAATCAAGCCACAGTCCATAACTTAACCAATCAGTCAATCCAAACCTGTCATCACCCATGTTGTGCGTGTGTGCTCGTCAACCATTCTAACCATCCACAGTTCAAGATAATCTTATAACAAACTTCTTAGAAGGAAAATTTTAGTTCCAATTCGAGTGTCTCTATAAAAATAACACTTTCGATTAAAACTAAACAATTACCAAATTCAGGGGTCTCTACTGAGGCTTATTACTATTTTTATTCATTCACGAGTGTGTTTTATGCTCCATCCCGCGTTTACACTTGACAGTGCAATGTCTGATTCTCTTAGGCTTTTCAATGTTACCCATTTAGCGAACTTTTGACCAACGACTACCAAACCAGATGGTTTTTTCTTTTCTGGATTTTCTAATTTTTTTTAATTTTTTATATATATACCCCATAGATACCCCCAAACTCGAGTTTTTACCTATTTTAACCTCTACTGCCAATTCACATATCTCATTAATATTTTAACCAATATTTTCCCCCAGAAACAACTTACGAAACCTTTTAACCAAGTTGATTAACACAATTAAACCTTAAGTGCTAACCAGTTACATAAATTTCATATAGGCTCATATTTTCCTCATGATTAAAATTAGAACTCATCATCAATCATCAACAATGTTCGAGTTAACATGCAATACCAATCTTATCATAGGCCGAGCTAAATTAATCCCAATCAAATGCTTAGATTCATACAAACAATCAATATGCCTAAATGCAAAAGAAAATATTTTTGTGATTTTCTAAATTTTTACTCTCTTTTTTCAATGAAACTACTATGCAATATATGCAATTAAACTAATATGCAGTTAAATGACTACGATGCAACTACAATGAAATTGATATGCGACTACAATTTAATATGATGTACACTACCCCAAAACTTAACCTATGCAATGTCCTCATTGTATAAATATAAAGAATTATAAAGTTTGAGGACTGCCCTGAGTGGTCAAGAGTCATGCTCGACCGGTGGATCCTCGGCCGGTGGGTCGTCAATCAGCTCCTCAACGGGTTGCAGTGGGGGATAGGCTCGAAAATTGAAAATTATCAGCTGAAGTATTTAGGCGGGCAAAAGAAGTGGCCAGAGATGCATTGAACTCGTTCTGGGTGGCAAACATGTGATCCTATTTGGAAGCCAACCCCTGAAGTCTCTGGTCAAAATACTAGTTGAAGAATCCAAAATTGACTGTTGAAAGTGGCTTTGGTGCGGGATGAGTTTGAAGTCCCGGCTTGTTCTTACTCTTGTTCTCTTTCCTCATCAAAATCTGCATCTTGTTCTTCCACCCCCTCATCATCCTCAGAATCTTGAAAATGTGAACCCAAGACCACTTGGGTCAGAATTCCCTCCTTTCTAGACCGAATACCTCTGAATCATTTTTGAATCTAAGCATAGTAATGGTTGCTGGATAGGTTCATCTGTCCGCCATTGTACCCCTACCCATGCACATAGCGCACAGATGAGAGATGGATGAGGCAATCCGCTCTGCAGAGGCCCATGAAGATTTTGAAGAATTGAGTGATGAATGATTTGGCCCACATCTATCGAACGGTCTTTAATAATTGTGTATAACAGCACCGACTTCTCCTTTGTGAAATCGCTAGTGTGTTTTAATGGTAACAGATTTGCACATAAGAAAGCGTGCCATATCTTTTCGTATAAACTGAGATGGCCAGTCTGGAAGTGAGACCCATTCGATGACCATGTAGCGTCGGGCTTGCACAACTCGGTTAAAATTTTATCATAATTCAACCCACTTTCCTTGAGTGTTGAAAACGCACAACTCAGTTACGATGGCAAATTATAATAATCATTAATTTCTTGCACAGTGAATGGTACCATCTTTCCCCTGACGAATGCAAAAAATGGTGACTTGTCTGGGCCATTCGCATAAAATTCCTTCACCACCGCCACCACGGCTGCGTCCGGTTGTGCGGTGAATGTTTCCCATCTCCTCTCGTGGATTTGGTGAAGCATTGCCCCGTCAAACTCATCGGGAGTTAAGCCACGCTCTGGAGTCAATGCCTTGGTTACTAGATACTCAAATCTCTCCGCCACCTCGACATTCAGAAATTTGAGTCTGTCGAATTGCAAAGACTCTGTCAAAGTTCGTTGAGACTTTGTATCAAACACCTGTTGTGCGTACTGTGATTGCTTATCAAACTTACCCCTAAACTTCAATTGTTCAACCCAACTTGTGAATTATCCAACAAAATTGTGTATCAACCGGAAATATACTCTGATAATTACCAAAATTGAAGTTACCTTAATGCTTGTAGGAGAAAACTCAATTTTGTAATGTGTTTGTGAAGATTCCCCTTCTATCAGACTGAGTATGGCTGCAATTCAGAACCCTAGATTGTGTGCAATGAATGATGATTGTGTAATCCGAAGTGTATTCTGAATAAGATGACACTTTGGTTGAGTATTGGGATGGATTTTATACTTGGGTAGGGTTTTGGTTGTGTTCGAGTGCGAGGGAGATGGTAGATTTCTGTTTGAATGAAAGGGAGTTATGCTCAAGTCGACCAAATGAGGGTTTTTAAAAACTAAAATCCGTGTACCTCGCCGGGGGCGAGAATTTTTACCCTTCAAACTGAGCCAGGGCGAAGTCTGCCAGAGGCATCTGTGCCTAGACGCATTTTTTTCTTTGTAAAACTGCGTCGGGGGGAGTTTTGCCAGAGGCATCTGCGCCTAGGCGAGATTTCCCTTTGTAAAATCTGCGCCAGGGCAAGATTCCTGTTTCCTGCCCAAA
The DNA here is from genome assembly GCA_020205555.1 of Panax stipuleanatus. Classification (NCBI taxonomy): domain Eukaryota; kingdom Viridiplantae; phylum Streptophyta; class Magnoliopsida; order Apiales; family Araliaceae; genus Panax; species Panax stipuleanatus. Next base: position 14,832,329 of record CM035116.1, read on the forward strand.
AAAATTTCTTTTGTGTTGGCATTCCCTCGACTATGTAGCGCACGTGTATAGCAACCGTTTCTCTTCTTCCTCATGTGAATGTATGCACCCATCCTATAACAAAATCCGTGAACCGTATTAGTATCCATAAGTGAGATCGAGGCACGGATGTAACTCTTAAGCTAATACTTATCCTACTCTACTAATAATTTACTCAATGAATGCTAAAACAAATAACTTTTAATAATCAAAATAACCAATGACTGGGTTGCCTCCCATCAAGCACTTGATTTAAAGTCTTTCAGTCTGACTACTCCCTGTTCTTATGCTAGCTCGGCAAGGTCAATTGAGGTTACTTGGTGATCGAGATCACCAGCCCAATATTTCTTTAAGCATTGTCCATTGACTTTGAATGTTTCCACTGAATCCCGACTATATAATTCAACGGCCCCGTGTGGAAACACAATTTTGATGGTGAATGGGCCCGACCACCTGGATTTCAGCTTCCCGAGAAAGTGTTTCAACCAGGAGTTGAATAATAATACTGCTTGGTCCAATTCGAACTTTTTATCCACAATTTTCTGATCGTGCCATTTCTTGACCTTTTCTTTGTATAATTTGGAGTTCTTGTATGCCAGCAGGCGAAATTCATCCAACTCGTTGAGTTGTAGAAGTCTTTTCTCTCCCGCTGCTGTGAAATCAAAATTGAGTTTTAAGATGACCCAATAGGCTTTATGCTCAAGTTCCACTGGGAGGTGACACGCTTTTTAGTAGACAAGCAGATACGGAGACATTCCGATCGGGGTCTTGTATGCAGTCCTATACGCCCATAGAGCGTCATCTAATTTCAAAGACCAATCTTTCTGGTTCGGGTTTACTATTTTCTCCAAAATTCTTTTCACCTCTCTATTAGATACCTCTGCTTGGCCACTCGTCTGGGGGTGATAGGCAGTGGCGATTCTGTGATTGACCCCATACTTGGTCAAGAGTGTTGTGAAATACTTGTTGCAGAAGTGACTTCCCTCATCACTGATGATTGCCCTTGGGGTGCCAAATCTTGTAAAGATATTCTTTTGCAAAAATTTCAAAACAACCTTTGCGTCATTTGTCGGTAGCGCGACTGCCTCAACCCATTTGGACACGTAGTCTACTGCCAACAAGATATATAAATTGTTGTATGAACACGAAAAAGGTCCCATGAAATCAATCCCTCGTACATCAAAAACCTCCACTGCCAAGATCTTGTTGAGTGGCATCGATCACAACTCTTTACACACTGATGTGTGTCTTTGAACAAAGTGGGCTAGTAAAATCCTACATGTAGTACTTTGGCGACCGTTCTTTCACTTTTGAAGTGTCCCCCATATAACGATGCGTGCAACGCCTATAAGATACTCCCCACTTCACTTTGTGGCACACATCGCCGAATCATTCTATCGGCACACTGTCGGAACAAAAATGGTTCATCCCACATATACCACTTCACATCATATAAGAATTTCTTCTTTTGTTGGCGTGTCAAATCTGAAGGTAGAATATTGCTCACCAAATAATTGGCAAAATCCGCATACCATAGGAACTCGCCATGAATTATAAACAACTGCTCATCTGGAAAAGATTCATTAATCAACACTCTGTCTATCTTGTCTTGATTCAAATTTTCCAATCTTCAAAGGTGGTCGGCCACCTGATTTTCTGTCCTCTTCCTATCTTTAATTTATAAGTCGAATTCTTGAAGGAGCAAGATCCAGCGAATCATTCTCGGCTTTGCATCTTTCTTTGCAACCAAATACCGTATAGCCGAATGATCAGTGTATACCACCTTAGATCCAACTAGGTACAAGCAAAACTTATCGAAAGCGTACACCACCGCAAGTAGTTCCTTCTTGGTGGTTGTGTAATTCAGTTGTGCATCTGCCAACGTTTTGCTCGCATAGTAGATAGCATGAAAAACTTTATCTCGGCGTTGTCCCAACACTGCCCCTACCGCATAATTAATTTCTTATTATTTAAATTAATTACTAGCGTCACACATCAATTAGAATGGCATGGTACAGTCTAGTGCTATGATCACAGGTGCTATAGTTAATTTCTTATTTAACTGCTCAAACGGTGATAGACATTCTTCATCAAATCTAAATGGTACATCTTTCTCCAACAAACTGCATAGAGGTTTTGTAATTTGGGAGAAATCCTTAATGAACCGGCAGTAGGATCCGGCATGGCCAAGAAAACTCCGAATACCTTTCACTGAAGTTAGCGGAGGCAGATTTTCTATTGTTTCCAATTTTGGTCGATCCACTTCCAACCCCTTTTTTGAGACTTTATGCCCAAGTATGATCCCCTCTTGAACCATAAAATGACATTTTTCCCAGTTAAGCACCAGATTAGTTTCTACGCATCTTTTAAGTACCATGACCAAATTTTCTAGGCAGTTGTCAAAAGAATCCCCAAACATTGAAAACTCATCCATGAATACCTCAACATTTCGTTCCACCATATCTGAGAATATCACCATCATCCATCTCTTAAAGGTTGTCGATGCGTTACACAGCCCGAATGACATCCTTCTAAAGGCAAAGGTGCCCTATGGGCATGTAAACGTTGTCTTCTCTTGGTCCTCCAGTGCAATTACAATTTGATTGTACCCCGAATAACCGTCTAGCAAACAGTAGTATTCATGTACCGCTAATCTATCTAACATATGAACAATAAACGGCAAGGGAAAATGATCCTTTCGGGTTGCCTTATTGAGTTTCCTGTAATCCATGCAAACCCTCCAATCGGTCACTATCCTCATCAGTATCAACTCATTGGTTTCATTCGTCACTACTGTTATACCACCCTTCTTTGGGATAGACTGAATTGGACTTACCCATTCACTATCAGAAATAGGGTAGATTATTCCAACATCGAGCCATTTCAAGATTTCTTTCTTCACTACCTCTTTCATAATTGGATTGAGCCTCCATTATTATTCCACTGTAGGCTTTCCATCCTCCTTCATCAAAATATTGTGCATGCAGAATGAAGGGCTGATTCCCTTGATGTCAGCGATGGTCCATCCAATAGCAAATTTGTATTCTCGGAGAACTCGTAACAGCTTAATTTCCTACAAATCGTTAAGCGCAGATACAATAATAACAGGTGAAGTAGATGAATTACCCAAATATGCATACCTGAGATGTTTAGGTAAAGGCTTGAGTTCGAGTGAAGATGGTTCCTCTAGAGCTGGTCTCATACCTGTCATACCACCCTTCTTTGGTTCCGCTAGTTCCTACAAATTCCAACAGCTCAAATGGTATTTTGAATCTGCCCATTCTAGGTTGTGCATCTAACAAATGAAGATACTCAATCAAATTTGGATCGTCGCTCTCACAATCCCTTATCAATGTCATCTCTAAAGGATCGATACTTAGTATACGCCCCTGTTCATCCCCCCACAAGATAACACTCCTCATCCTCCTTGGGAAAGTTCATGGCTTTAAAAACATTGAAGGTTACCTCTTGGTCTTGAACCCTCATGGTTAACTCTCTTTTCTAAACATCGATGAGAGTCATACCGGTTGCCAAAAATGGTCGCCCGAGTATTATAGGAATATCCTTATCCTCTTCATAATCCAAGATGATGAAATCAACTGGGAATATAAATTTATCAACTTTTACCAGAATGTCTTCAACAATTCCACTTGGATATGTCACCGATCTTTTCGCAAGCTGTAGAGAAATGTTTGTTGGTCTAGGTGCCGGTAAACCCAACTGAGTATATACTGATAACGACGTGCGATTTATGCTTGCACCTAAGTCACACAAACATTTGTTGAAGGACAAACTACCTGTTATGCAAGGAATGGTGAAACTGCCCGAATCTTTCAATTTGGGTGGAAGCTTCTTTTGCAATATAGCGCTACACTCCTCAGTTAATGTCACGGTCTCAAAGTCCTCTAGCTTCTTTTTCTTTGATAAGATATTCTTTATGAACTAGGCGTAGCTAGGCATCTACTCTAACGCTTTCGCAAACGGAATGTTGATATGCAACTTTTTGAACACTTCTAGAAACTTAGTAAATTGCTTTTCTAGTTTTTGTTTTCGGATCCGTTGTTGAAAGGGTGGTGGTAGGTAAACTGTTGGTGCGAAAACTACCTGTTCCTTTACCACTGATTCTTCTCCTTCCTTATTTCCCTTAACTGTTTCCTCCACATTTGTCTCAACATTCTTTTGTGTCCTCAGATTTTCTGCATTTTGCTCAATTAACTATTTTCCACTCCGAAGTGTAACAACTTGACATTGCTCATGACCTCCCCTTGGATTCTTTTTGGTGTCGCTCGGCAAGGTTCCTTGAGGTCTATTATTCAAAGAACTTGAAATCTGTCCCATCTGAGTTTCCAAATTTTTTATTGCAGCCGCCTGAGTTTTCATTGCCGCCTCATTTCCTGTTATATATTTCATGAGTAACTCCTCCAAGTGTATCTTCATCTCATGATGCGGAGCTGACTGTTAGTGTTGATTTTGAAAATTAGAGGGGTATGCTGGTCATGGAGCTTGCTGCTGATTCTGATTCTGATTGTTGCTCTATGAGAAATTGGGATGGTTCCTTGCCCCCTGATTGTATATACTATGAAACGTGTTTTGTGGCCTGTTGTAACTACCTACGAACTGTACTGATGCCGGATTACTTGCACAATGGTCAGTTGGATGCTCCCATGCATATAGCTCACACACAACTGCTACCTGTTGCATATTCCCGCTCGACATGGCATCCATCTTCTTTGATAGGGCTGATATTTGACCTGACAGAGATGTTACTGAATCTACTTTCAGAATCCCCGCTACCTTGGATTGTGTCATTCTATCAGTCGGCCACTGATAGTTGTTTGTAGCCATTGTTTCTATCAAGTCATAAGCGTCCTCAAATTTCTTTGCCATAAAAGCTCCCCCTGATGCTGTATCAATGCTAGTCCGGGTATGACCTCCTAACCCATTGTAGAAGGTATTCATATGCATCCACTGAGGTAGTCTATGGTGTGGACATTTTCTCAATAACTCTTTATATCTTTCCCATGCTTCGTATAAAGGTTCTCCCTGTTGCTGTGCAAATGTACAAATTTTAGTTCTCAGTCTGGCTGTTTTTGCTGGCGGGAAGAATTTAGCCAGAAATTTCTGTGCCAAATCATTCCATGTGGTAATTGACCCCGGTGGTAGAGAATGGAGCCAAACCTTTGCCTTATCCCTGAGAGTGAACGAAAATAACCTCAGCCTAATAGTATCATCTAAGACCCCATTGCACTTGAATGTAACACAAATTTCTATAAAGCTGACAATGTGATCATTCGGGTCGTCATTCGGTAGACCCTCATACTGACAAGTGTTCTTCACCAATTGTATAGTACCAGGCTTGAACTCGAAGTTGTTAGCATTAATAGCAGGCCTGGTAATACTTGACTGAATTTTCGTTACCCGCGGCGTAGCATAGTCCCGCAGTGCTTTCTGTTCTTCTTTAGCCATGTTGTCCGGTCTTTCAAGTGATTCTCGAGTTTTCTCAATCCACTTACTCAATCTCTAAAACCGTTTATTGATGTCGTCCTCGTAAGGTAATAATTCAGGCTTCTTTGATCGAGTTTGCATGCACTACTCGAGAGTACCTGAAATAGTAAATAAAATAAAAATAAGAATAATAAAAAAATTGTTTAACTAAAACTGATTTAATTAAACTGATACTGAAAGTGATAAACACAGTTATAATCATCGGCAATGGGGCCAAAAACTTTTTAGGTAAAATATAATACGCACAACACGCAAGTATACGTGGTGAACAAATAATAGAGTTGAAGTAAAGTATCGTTCCCACGGAGAAAATAACTAAAATTTATCCCAACAATTACCAATTTTATGTTATCCCAATTTTATTAAACCAATGATTAAGTGATGATATTTATGAAAAACTACCAATTAAACTATAACGACCACTATCCAGGAATTTGACAAGTTTTAAGAGAATTAAGCCTACAACTTCACTTATTGCTTCACTTCGAATGACACACTTCCTTTTAAATCGAATCAACTATTCCAAATTATTAACCTAGAACACAATAGTAGATATAACCATCTCTTAATGAATCATACACATACCAACTCAACTCCACAACTGATAGAATTAAGTAAGACACCTTAATTAACTAACTCACTATATCTCTATGTGAGTTATAATTAGAAAAAGGTTCAGTTCAGGTTCTCTTTAGATTACGTATGATGTTTAGATACCTCTATCCTACACATGAATTATGACTTCTAACTTACTGCTAGAAATCACAAACATATGTTACTATGATCAGTTCTAATTCCATATTTCATCTCTAGTTCATATGGAATAACAAGTAATTGGTGATCAAGCAAAAACATAATTAAGCATAAACCATAGTGAATAATCTGGAAATAGTCTCAATAAACTAATATGGAAGCATGTCAATTCTCAGTTACACAACAAGCTCCATTGTAGACTTAAACAGTACATTAGTTCATCATAGATAAGTAAATAACTAGCATCCACAAAGTTACTAGCATCCTGAATACAAAGAATAGATTAAGAAAGAGAATAGAAATTGAAAGTTTAATGCTACTCTTCTCCAATCTCGCATTGCGTTCTTCGTGCCTTTAGCCTCGCTTTAATTCTCCAATGTGTGATCTCCCAAGGTTAGGGTTTGTTAATGACCAAGGTAATGTCCTCTCTGCCCCTCTAATTGCCTTTAATACTCTTCTAATCTCGTTCTAAATCCCCCAGCTAAATATCTTCAGAATCCAACTTGAACAAAGAAACTTTAAGTTGTCTGCCGCGAACCTCGCCCCGGCGCACATTTCAGCCTTGCAAACTACGCCCCGGCGAACCTGCACCTAGGCGAGATTTCCCAATACAAATTCTGCACCCCGACGAGGTTCATGAACTTTCTGCAGATTTTTCCTCTTTTTAACTCATTCTCCTATTCTCGTCCGCCTGACTTATCCCTGCACAAAACCAATGCAAACACATAATAATGCTCATACAAATACCCGAAGTAGCAGTATCTTAGGGTTAAAAAATATCCAATTCGTAGGTATGAAACCCACTCATCAGGGAGCGCCGGTATTATTCGTAAAGAAGATGGATGGAATGATGCGGCTCTACATTGATTACAGAAAGTTAAACAAGGTCACAATTAAGGATAAGTTTCCGTTGCCTAGGATCGACGACTTATTTGACCAGTTGAAGGGAGCTAGATACTTCTCGAAGATAGACCCGAGAAGTGGTTACCATCAATTGAAGGTGAAGAAAGAGGATGTTCCGAAGACATCGTTCAGGACTCGATATGGTCACTACGAGTTTCTGGTAATGTCATTTGGTCTAACGAATGATCCTGCAGCATTTATGGACCAAATGAACATGGTGTTCAAACCGTTTTTGGATAAATTTGTAGTGGTGTTTATCGACGACATTCTTATGTATTTAAAGATCAAGGAGGAACATGCAGAGAATCTGAAAGTGACGTTGGAGGCATTGAGAAGAGAGAAGTTATATGCCAAATTCTCAAAATGCGAATTCTGGATAGAGCGGGTGCAATTTCTTGGACATGTGATTGATATGGACGGAATATCGGTAGATCCCTCAAAAATTGAAGTTGTAATGAATTGGGATCAGCTGAAGACACCGTCGAAAGTGAGAAGTTTTATCGGATTGGCAGGATATTATAGAAGGGTTATTCAAGACTTTTTCAAAATCGCAACTCTGCTAACGAATTTGACTAGAAAATCGGTGAAATTCGTTTAGACGGAGAAGTGTGAGGAAAGCTTCCAAGAGCTTAAGAAAAGGTTGAGTACGGCACATGTCTTATCTCTTCCGGATAGCACAGGAAATTTCATGGTGTATAGTGATGCGTCGCATAAAGGACTAGGCTATGTGCTTATGCAAAACGGCAAGGTCATTGCGTATGCGTCATGACAACTGAAGGATTATGAGAAGGGGTATCTAACCCATGATTTGGAGTTGGCCGCGGTAGTATTTTCTTTGAAGATCTGGACACATTATCTCTATGGGGAGAAGTGTGAAATATATACAGACCATAAGAGTCTGAAATATATTTTTACAAGAAGGATCTGAACATGCGCCAGAGGAGATGGTTGGAATTAATAAAAGACTATGACTTGTGAGATCTTATACCATCCGGGTAAAGCGAATTTGGTTGCCGACGCCTTAAGCAGAAAGGGTCTCGTTGACCGCCCAGAAGGAGCTAATTACAGCGATGGAGAAACTGGAATTGGAAGTGAGATATCCTAAAGAGTCTGACGAGAAAATGTTCAAGCTAGGAACTGGTACCACTTTAGTGGATAAGGTTAAGGTAGCACAACTTCAAGATGAGAAATGTGAGAAGATTAGGAAGAGGATATCTGAAGGGCATGAACGAAAATTCAAAGTGGACAATGAAGGACTGTTAGGATTCGAGAGAAGAATTTGGGTTCCACCAGTGCCAGGGATTAAAGAGGAAATTTTGAGTGAGGCTCATAGTTCACGGTATTCAATTCACCCAGGGAGTACGAAGATGTACCAGGATCTCCGATAGCATTTCTGGTGGTCAAATATGAAAAGAGACGTTGTCAATTGTGTGGCCAAGTGCCTGACATGTCAGAAAGTGAAAGCAGAACATCAGAGACCGAGTGGGTTGCTACAAACATTAGAAATCGCAGAATGAAAATGGGAACATATCACAATGGATTTCGTAGTAGGTCTTTCGATGACTCAAAAAGGTTTTGATGCAGTATGGGTTATCGTGGACCGATTGACGAAATCAGTACACTTCTTACCGATCAAGATCAGATTCAAGTTAGATCAATTAGCAAAGCTGTATGTCAAGGAGATTGTTTCAAGGCACGGAGTTCCAATGTTAATAGTTTCCGATCGAGATTCGCGCTTCACATCAAACTTCTGGAAGCGACTACAGGAATGCATGGGGACGTAGTTACGAATGAGTACGACATATCACCCTCAGACAGACGGGCAGAGCGAAAGAACAATTCAGACATTAGAAGATATGCTAAGAGCATGCATCATGGATTTCAAAGGAAATTGGGATGATCACCTACCGTTAGTGAAATTCGCTTACAACAACAGTTACCACGCAAGTATTGGCATGCCGCCTTACAAAGCGTTGTACGGCAGAAAGTGCAGAACTCCATTGTGCTTAGATGAAGTTGGTGAACGTCAATTTCTAGGACTAGAATTGGTACAACAGACCGTCGAGATCGTCAAGGTAATCCGGACAAGATTGGTAGCTGCTCAGGATAGGCAGAAGAAATACGCCGATCCACACCGCAAGAATATAGAATTTGAATCAGGTAACTTTGTTTTCCTGAAAGTGTCTCCCTAGAAGGGAAAGATCAGATTCGACAAGAAGGGAAAATTGAGCACGAGGTTCATTGGACCCTTTGAGGTGCTGCGAAGAATTGGAGAAGTTGCGTATGAGGTAGCCTTACCTCCTGCATTAGAGCACATCCACAATGTTTTTTATGTTTCAGTATTACGACCATATAAACCCGATTACAAACATGTCATAGAATATGAACCCCTATAATTTGAGAAAGATTTATCCTATGAAGAAGTTCCTGTTCAGATTGTTGACGGAAAAGAGCAAGTGCTCAAAAACAAAGTGATACCTTTTGTTAAGGTAATTTGGAGGAACCACAACGCTGAAGAAGGTACGTGGGAACTCAAAGAACACATGATGAAAACTTACCCACATTTATTTGCTTAATCTATCTGTAAGAGATTCTAAGGACAAAATCTTTGTATGGGGGGAGAATGTAACGGGAAGAATTAATTGAATCGTGATTCTGAGGACAGAATCCTTTTAAGGAGGGAAAGATGACGAACGAGAATTTTGTAATTTATTTTAAATAGTTATTGAATTAAATAAATATTTTTATTGATTTATTTATTGAGTTAAATAAATATTTGATGGAGTTCTGGTAGATTAATTGAATTAAATGTGTTACATTGATTAAATTAGTGTGGAGTAATTTTATGGTTCAAAGTGTGAATTTAATTGAGATTATTTAATTAAATGAGTTGTTATTAATTATAATATTATCCTAATTAATTTAATAATTAATTAGAGATTTAATGATTTGTCATAATTAATAAATGAGAATTTTAATTATGTGATGATGTGATTTAACGTGTAATATTATCTTTTATTTAATTAAATTTAAATAATATTATTATTTAATTAATTAAAGTGTGACAAATAAACTATATAATAAATATTTAATTAGAATAATGGAAAAAGAGCTTTTTATGACACACCAAACGGAGCCTTAAGATAATGGGAGCAGTTAAAAACCATTATGGAATTAACCGACACCCATGATCTCTTCAGTTATATCATATACGTATTATAAGTTATATTAGTCAGTTCATTCATATTATATTCATCAGTTAGATAAAAACTCAGAGAAAAAGAGAGATTTGGGAGAGAATTTGTTAATTGAAGAAGAAGTAGGAGAACTAAGAATTTCTTTCATCTAATCAAACAGAGTTAGCAAGGGTAAGATTCTTCATCCCAAGTTTTATATTTACGTTATTATATTTTCTCCATGAAAGCCAACTTGAGTTCTCTGTAAACTATTTTTTGTGACTAATGCATGAGATAATGATTATATATGTTAATAGATGTTTATAACATGTTTTATATCAATTATAAAGTGTTTTAGCATAATCAAATCCATGTAATCAAGTTTTAATTGGAGTTTTATAAGTTACAGAGTGTTAACTCATGAATATGGTTTATATGTACAAAAATTCCTGCTTTAATTGTATATTAAACTATAAATTGATGATTGATTATAATTATGGATGTAAAAACGAAGAGAACGAAACTTAAACGGACTGATTCGGTGTTATAACGAATCTATAATGTATGATTTCATGAAAATTGTCAAAACTATGAAAAATATCAAGAACATAAAAATTATGTGTTCTAATTTGATTGTTTACGTGATTTAAGTTGTTAAAAGCATGCTAAGAAGGTTATTAAATGATTATGTTCAGTTTAGAATGTATGGGTAATATTAACATTGTTGTTTGAGCTTAATTTTGGCATTATTTGGCTTTTCTTTGTGTACTTCATGAACTTTGTCAGACTTCACTGCGTCGCGGTGCCGCAGCGCCGATTCTGTGAAGAAATCGGGCACTACAGTGCCAGGCCAAGGGCTTGCTGACATAGGCAAGGCGCCGTAGCGGCGGTTCTGTGAAGGAACCAAGCGCTGCAGCACCAGGCCAAGGGCTGGCTGACGTAGGCTCGGCGCCGCAGCGCCGGTCCCCAGTTTAAACTGGGCGCTGCAACACCGGCCAACAGAATGACCAAGAGAATTTTATTTAAGTGTTCAAAGTTCAAAAATGCAATTTAAAACCTAATGTAATGAACATGATAACGTGTTAACTATATATTGAGATGTTAAAACAATTTATTAACTTGTCAATGATGTTTTACGTGATTAATTGACAAGTTAAATACGTGGCTTAAAATCGCTATTCGTGAAATCTAATAACGTGTTCAAGAACTGATGTTTATGATTCAATGAGTATAATCAGACTTAGAATTATTGGTATTGGGAATGTAATGGTTTGCAGAATTAATTGAGGAACGTGATTTATAATTGTAGCTTACGCACGAGTCAAGTTCCTAAACCTTACTTTTACATTACGCAAGTTATAAATCATATCCTTTTATTGAGCAAGTTCTTACTCTTATTCATTCAAGTTATGATTTCGAATGAGATATTATAATCCTTTTTAAAGTAATACTTTGGTTATACAACATTTATTCAATTGTATACCTTTGAGGTTCATTATTTGATTTTAGTATCATTTTATTGTTGAACCTTGAAAGGCTAGCGAACCTTTATTGATTCGACTAGTCCATAGTTGATGAGCGTTCTAAATTCTAGAACTATTATTGAGTTTATTCAAGCCAAACTTCCTTTGGTGCGAACTCTGATGTCAAACTGAGATGAACAGCCCTTTATAGGGGATTATTTACGCGTTAGCGTTGAGATGATGTGCACATACATGGTACTAAGGGCTGATCCCCTTAAGTACGAGAAGTAAGTTCCATATAGTCTTACGACTGTTAAAGGTTTAAAGTAGAAATACTTGATAACTTGAGACATAGTTCTTGGTCTTATGACCCTCAGATATACTTTTGATTCTTGTTAGTCATTCTTGATTCAAAAGTCGAGCTTTCTATTATTCAAAACTCATTATTTTCTTGCATGTTATTATTACTATTATACGGTTATACTTGTGGGCAATCGTTGCTCACTCTTGCATAATAACATTGCAGCTAAAGTTAAAAGAACTGAAGAACCTTCCACTAGTAAAGGCAAGGGAAAGATGAACAAGTGATGAAGACTTGTTTATTTGTTTGATGATGTTTGTTTAAGATTTATGATATTATATTTAAGACTTATGATATTATGTTTAAGACTTAATTGTTATTTATGTTTTCGTACTCGATGTATTAAGGTTAGTTGACCTGAGATTTATTTGTTCAGATGTTGTAACCCCTTAAGGGGAGGATTTCTATTTATTTATGAGTTTCATTTATTATGGGTAGATAGATGTGTTATTATTGGATAGTGAACGCCAAATCCTAAGGAATTGAAGTACCCGGATTTGGGGGTATCACAGAATTCCTGAAGGATTAAAAATGGCTTAATCACAAAAGTCACGCCACATATATTCAATCAAGTTACAACGCTCATTATATGGGTTAAAAAAGTCTGGTCGTATGTGGTATAATCGACTTAGTGATTATTTAATAAAAGATGAGTATACAAATAATCAAGTATGCCCATGCATTTTTATTAAGAAAACACAAAGTGGATTTACCATCATTGCTGTATATGTGGATGATTTTAATCTTGTAGGTACTCCTGAAGAACTCACAAAAACTGCTACTTATTTAAAGGATGAATTTGAAATGAAAGATCTTGGAAAAACATAGTTCTGTTTGGGAATACAAGTGGGGCATTTAGCATCTGGAATTCTTGTTCATCAATCCACATATACTGAAAAGATTCTCAGTCGTTTTCATATGGATAAATCTCACCCTTTGACTACCCCAATAGTTGTTCGGTCTCTGAAAGTTGATAAAGACCCATTTCGACCTCTGAAAAGTGGGGAAGAAGTTCTTGGACCTGAAGTCCCATACCTAAGTGCAATAGGTGCACTTATGTATCTTGCAAACTGTACATGACCAGATATTACTTTTGATGTTAACTTGTTGGTAAGGTACATTTATTCTCTGACTAAGAGGCATTGGGATGAGATCAAACACATTTTGAGATACCTCCGTGGAAGTATTGATCTTGGATTATTTTATCCAAGAGATTCAACGTCGCGATTAGTTGAATATGCTGATACAGGATATTTATCAAATCCACACAATGGGAGATCACAAATAGGTTATGTATTTACATATTGTGGCACAACTATATCCTGGAAATCCACAAAGCAAAACATGGCAACTACATCTACAAATCACTCAGAGATTCTCGCAATACATTAAGCAAGTAGAGAGTGTGTTGGTTGAGGTCAATTATTCAGCATATCCAAGAGTCATGCGAATTACCATCAATCAAACAACAATTATGTATGAGGATAACGTTGGATGCATTGCTCAAATTAGAGGAGGGTACATCAAGGGAGATAGAACAAAACACATTTCACTTAAATTATTCTACACATATGAGCTGCAAAAGAAGGGTGATATAGATGTGCGTCAAATTCGATCATGTGATAATATAGCCAACTTATTCATAAAGTCACTACCAAATGCAACGTTTACAAAACTTCGAAATAAGATCGGAATGCGTCGACTGAAAGACTTATCACAACATTTTATCAAAAAATAATAAATTCCTTTTGAGGGAGAGATATATATTCTTTTTTCCTTCGCTAAATTTTTTCCCACTAAGTTTTCTTAGCAAGGTTTTTAATGAGACATAATCATCTATTTTAAGAAATCAAGGGGAGTGTTATAATAGTATAATTTACTTAAAGTCAGAAGCTACCTACTGGACCATTGGTCTAATACTTATTTTGTGGATCCTTGTTGAATAAGTTACATTATTTTTACCTATAAAAGACAATAAAAAAATCAGAGACGATGCAAATGAAAATGGGAAAATGCACCTTTACCCCATTGGAGTCGTCGTATTTTAAGCAATTGGCCACTGTGCTTTTAAAATATTCAATTAGCCCATTATATTTTTTAAAAATGTACAATCAAGTCATTCCGTCCAAAAAATTGGACGGACGTCTTCTATTTTCATACTTGGCTTTTTAAAAAAATGAAAAAACAATAAAAATGATGATACGGCTTCTATCATGGATTTTTTCTCTCGTTCCTCTTATTCATCTACAACCCAGTTATTTCTCTCTCCTCTTCTTGACTCTTCATCTTCAACCCATAAAATTAATTCAAACCACTTGCATAGATCAGCTTCATAAGTACAAAACTCATAATGGAGTAACAATTTTCTAAATCTCATCCCTTTTTCAAACCCAACGATCAGTTTCAAAAACAAAAACTCAGCGGTCCAAAAATTCAATTCTCAGATCAATTCAAGCTACTTTTTCAAACCCATTGATCAATTCAATCCCCTCTAATTTTCTAAATCTCATCAGATCTTCAAAAACAAAAACCCACCAGTCCAATCAAGCGATGAACCAAGCTAGGTAAGAAACCAGGGGGAGTTGGGTTCAGATCCAACACGCCGGTTCCGACGTGGAAGACGACGACATCTGTGCTGCGTGGCTGCGCCGTTGAGTTGCCTAAGTACGAGAGTGGTAGGTCAGGTTGGTATCGGCTAGGAAGCTGGCAGCGACGCTATGGGAGATGAACGAAATGTTGTCGTCGAGAGTAGTGATGGAGGAGGAGACGAAGTTATTAAAGAGGAGAGAGAAAATGAGGTTGGTGCTTTCGGGTTCCTTCCTCCTCATTGCAACGACGCTGCAATAATTGTTGTTATTGCAGTTAATGGGTATGATTTAGAATTCAATTTTGTCATTAATTGATGCAAGCATGGGTTTTGTGTAACACCCCCTTCCCGAAATAGAAAGGGAGGTTACTCAAAACACAACATAACCAAACGAAAGCTCTATGCCACAAAAGAATAATATTTAAAACTAATAAATATCAACAAGGTCAAACTAGAATAAATGCCAAGCTGACCCAAACCAAAATCTGAAATAGTTATTACAACTCCAAAGAAATCAATATATCCAGCCTAAATAGAATATTCCTAAACCATTGGATTGAAAGGAGCTCTCATCACACTTGCCCTTGATCCCCCTGATTACCTGCCGGAAGAAAAACACAGCATGAGCCAAATGCCCAGTACAGATATGGAATATAAAATAAAGAACTGAGATAACTAACTCAATTAAAATAAACTGAACTGTAACGAACAAACTAATACAACGAAATAATAGGCTGAATCAAATGGCTGGGGTTATTTCATACCGAGCTCAGAAAAGAACATAAATATACCTTGCCACACAGGCAAGGTCAAATAATGCCACACAGGCAAGTCACACACATTGGACCGCGAATCCAAATGTATGAAAAATCGGAAGGCGTGTTTGGCACAAACATCGCCACTCCGCAGAACAGAACAGAACAGAAAACTAGGGTCGACCCATACGCCTCCCACAACAAAACACCAAATGGCCAACTCCCACCGGAGCACAAAACGGAGACGCCGTGGACTGATCACACCGCCACGGAAAGTGTCATGTGTAAGACCCCAACTTTTATAAATAAAGATTTAATTTTCTTTATATATTATTTCGAAATAGTAAGGTGTTAATTGATAAAGGTGAAAGTTATGGGTGAAATGTGCAAATATTTTAAAATGAGCAAGTGGTTATAAAATATTCTTGTTGTCGGGGAATATTCGTTTGGTCGTGGAATATTCTTGTTGTCGGGGAATATTCGTACGACGGCGCAGATATTTGTGGACCCCACAACGGAATAACTGTCGGATATAGAAAGCGACAGAAATAACTTTTTTTACAAAATAACGGCGTAGTTGTTACCGTTAGTACTGTTGAAATACCCGGTGGTTAAAATACAGTGATACGCGGTGTTGCACAGTAGCACACGGTATTGCACAGTATTTTGAATTATTGAGTCTTACGTGAGAAGGCACTTACTCAATTATTGTTACAGTAATTACTGTTCAATATTTTATATTATTGACTCAATAATTGTTACATTGATATTTTATTGACTCAATAATTGCTACGTTGCTATTTTATATGATTGATTCAATAATGACTACAGTTGATATTTTGTAGTATTGATTCAATAATTGTTGTTGCACAGTATTTCGCATTATCAACTCAATAATTCATATTATTTGAATAATATTATTAGATAGCATTATTGATAATGTCTAAGGAAGTTCTGTCTAGGAGGGGTTATTTAATTGCGCGCCAGTAAGGAGAAGTCCTTATCGGAAGGCCCCCTCTTTCCTGGGAACGACCTGGTTGTCAATATTGTAGTTCTATAATATTATTTGTGAATAATTAATTATTGATTTATATGATAAAGAAATATTTATTTTGTGGATATTAAAGAAGGAATTAGTACTGATGTGTTTTTATCAGTATTTTGGTGTGAAAAATCATCTGTTTGTGGATTTCGGATAATTTATGTTGGGAATTTGGAAAAAACTTTCTTCTGCAAAGTTGTAGAGAATTAAATTTCCTATGGAAAGGACATAGAATTTGTATTTTTCTGACAAAGGGGCTATTTATTATGAATTATTGAAGTTTCGGAAAATAAATATATTATTTAATGGGTGGGACCCACTTTTGTTGTTTTGTTGAAAAAATCAGATTTTTGGTAGCAGCCGGCGGCGGAAGAAAATAAAATAAAATAATATATTTTATTCATTTAGTCTCCTTTGGCATCCTAAGCTTTTCCTATAAATAGGGTGCTTAGGTTAGAATTGAAAATCACACCAGAATTCGAAGTTTTCTCTCTCTATAATATCGAGCGTATTTTTGTGAGTATTTCAGTACTTTGAGAGTTACTATTCAGTGCAAGTTTCCGTCGGTATTATATCCGATATTCCAGCCAGAAGTGTTGTTTTTTTGAGGTAAGGGATGTTATTTTCTTTCGTAAATGATATTATTCTTTTCAATATCATTATACAGAAATATTGTCATGGATTTTATGTTGAAATTATGACTTTTTCCGTCGAGATTACTATTCACGTATACGGCACTATTCACGTATACGGCACTATTCACGGGAAAATTAAATTTTCTTCTATTTGTCCAAATTGCTTGTTAAGGTTACTATCTTTGATTGTATCCAAGTTTTGAGCTCTATTCTTGAATTTTGCTCCATAATGGATTATTACGAAGTATTTGTGAATTGGATAAACTAAAATACGAATCCTTGATCATTGTCTTTTATCTCACTGGATTCGTTCTTTAAAATGTTTTTCATCATCCTCAGTCTTAAAAGGTGATGTAACTGAATATCTTTGGCCTGTAGAGCAAAGATGAATGATTACCTGATGAATATCTTTGGCCTGTAGTGCAAAGATGACAGGTGTTGAGATGAACATGACTACTGATGATGCAAATGAATATCTTTGGCCTGTAGTGCAAAGATGAATATTTGATTCGAGATGTATATTGATTGATGTTACAGGGATAAAATATTGATGATGGACTTTTAAATCATAGAAGATAGTAGACTTGATTCTCTGCTTAACTCTTCTAATGATTTGTTATTTCCGCTGCGAATATTGATCTAAAGTTGGTTGTCCATTATATTTTATCTTATTTGTTGAAGACTAACGATAATTTGTTTTCCATTATCTTAGTCATAATATTCTTTACTGAGCTAGTTGAGCTCACCCTTTTCATCTGTTGTCCTCTTCAGGAAATGAGAATGTTGCGGGGACTAGTCGGGGGACAGAGTGATGGTCCGAGTTAGAGCAGTAGTAGTCCTCACTATTTCTGATAAATAGTGTGATAATAATTGTAATGAGGACTTAGTTTGAATCTTAATATTTTCTACATATTTGTACTGAGACTCACAGTTGTGTGGTCGTATTTTGCACGACCGTATGATATAAAGTTTGTATTTGAATTCTGTACCATGTATTTGGCGACTCAGAATGGGTTGGGTTGAATGGACCTATTCTGGGGGGCGTCACAGTTGGTATCAGAGCTTAGGGATATGATCTCTGGCGGAGATCGGGGAATAGAACTAGGAGGGGAGAGACGAGTAAATCCTTCGCTAGTATGTCCTACCTAAGCTTATGTGGTATTTAATTGGTCAGTCGGAGCATAGGGTTAATATGTGATTTGTTAATTTGTTTAATTAACCCTTGTTTTATGGCAGTATTTGAGAATGGCAGCTGAGAATGTTAACAACGAAGTGAATGAGACCGTGGAGACACCTTTAATCGTTAACCAGGAGAACGTGCAACAGGAAGGCAATGTTCTTCCTGAAAACAACGTTGGTCAAACGATAAATGATGAAATGTTTAGAAGTTTTTTGCAGTTCATGCAAAATCAGACGAGGGAGACTCGTGTGCAACATACAGGTGGAGATAATAACAGCACGCGAGTTGTCACTGCTAAGCAGTTCAAAGAATTGGGACCACCAGAGTTTCTGGGAAAGCCAGATCCGATCAAGGCGGAGACGTGGATTAAACAAATTACCAAGATATTTGATGTCTTGGGATGCACAGAGGAACAGAAGGTTCCATTCGCCACGTTTATGTTCCGTGGAGAGGCAGATTACTGGTGGGAATCCGTGAAGCGTACCCAGCCTGCCGCACTCCAGATGTCTTGGGAAGCGTTCCAGAAACTGTTCAATGACAAGTACTTTCCTGAAAGTATTCGTCATATGAAGGAAGTAGAATTTATTAGACTCGAACAAAATAACATGACGGTATCCCAGTACGAGGCTAAGTTCGCGGAGCTGTCCAGGTTTGCACCTCATTTGGTGGAGAATGAGGAACGTATGACGCGGATGTTTCTAAGAGGTTTGAAACCCGAAATACGTCAATACCTCATTTCTCATAAGTTTTCTTTATATTCGGATGTAGTAAACAGGGCCCAGTTATTGGAACGAGATAATGATTATGTTCAACCGAGGGACCACAACCAAGGTCGTACCGGTGGCAGTAGTCATCGGAGCAATGACAACCAGCGAGGAGGAAAGTATGACAGAAGCGGTAACCACTCCGGTGGTTATCGTGGTCATGATAGTAGAAGAAGCGAATCGGGGGGAGATTTCAAGAAGAGAAGGTACAACAATGAGAACGTGAAGACGTCGACATCAGCACCAGCATCAACTGTTTCGAGGGGAGGAGAACGACCACCGGTCGTATGCTTTAAATGCGGGAAAGAGGGACATATCAGCCCAAACTGCCCACAACAATTCAAAGGATGCTATAACTGTGGAAAAGAAGGACATATAGCTCGAGATTGTCCTGTTGCGAAACCAAGTTCAGCGGGGGTGGTGATTCCAAAGGCGGTTGCAGACAAGTCAAAGTCGGTGATTCCTGGAGGAGCGTTTGTCGTGACATCCCAAAACGCGAGGGATCCGCACGAGGTGATTACGGGTAAGCTGATCATAAACTCTTGCGAAGTTTATACCTTGTTAGATACCGGTGCTACCCATTCCTTTATTTCACCTGCTTGTGCTCAACGTTTGAACTTGACTTCTGCTAAGTTAGACTTTGACTTATCTGTTGAAACTCCGTTAGGAGAAACCTTTGTTACATCTACAGTTTACAAATCTTGCTTGATTCAGATTGGTACCCTTACCTTACCTGTTGATCTTATATCTTTGAAAATACTTGCATTTGACGTGATTTTAGGAATTGACTGGTTAACCACTTATCATGCCAAAATTGATTGTTTTCGTAAGGTTGTTAGTTTTTATATTCCTAATCAACCTGTTGTGCGAATCCAAATCACCAAACCACTAAAATCAGTCAATATCATTTCAAATCCCAAGGCTATTCGTTTATTGAAAAACGGATGTCAAGCTTTCTTAGCTCATGTCACTGATTTAAATCAGAATACATCAGATTTGAATGATATTTCCGTTGTTAATGAGTTTCCTGATGTATTTCCCGAAGAACTTCCCGGTCTACCCCCAGAACGTGAAGTTGAATTCTTTATTGACCTTGAGCCCGGTACAAAACCCATTTCTAAAACCCCATATCGAATGGCTCCTATTGAACTTCAGGAGTTAAAGATCCAATTACAAGAGTTATTAGACATCGGTTTTATTCGTCCTAGTACGTCTCCTTGGGGTGCTCCTGTTTTATTCGTAAAGAAGAAAGACGGGAGTATGCGACTTTGTATTGACTATCGGGAGTTGAACCATGTCACCATCAAGAATAGGTATCCGCTACCTCGTATTGATGACCTGTTCGACCAGTTGCAAGGAGCGCAATTCTTTTCAAAGATCGATCTTCGTTCTGGATATCATCAGTTGAAGATTAAAACTGAGGATATTCCAAAGACTGCTTTTAGAACACGGTACGGGCATTATGAGTTCTTAGTCATGTCTTTTGGATTGACTAATGCTCCTGCTGCTTTCATGGATATGATGAACCGTGTATTTAAGAAGTATTTAGATCAATTCGTTGTTGTCTTTATTGATGACATCCTCATCTATTCTAGAAGCCGTGAAGATCATGAACACCATTTGAAGTTAGTACTTCAAAAGCTTCGTGAGAACAAGCTATACGCCAAGTTAAAGAAATGCGAGTTCTGGCTTGAGGAAGTAGCATTCCTTGGGCACGTGGTATCGAAACATGGAGTATCTGTTGACCCGGCGAAGATTGAAGCAATACAAAGCTGGGAGCAACCTAAGTCGGTGACCGAAGTACGAAGCTTTCTGGGCTTAGCTGGTTATTATCGGAGGTTCGTAGAGGGATTTTCTCGAATCGCTACTCCATTAACTCAGTTGACTCGGAAAGATACGAAATTCGTTTGGGGCGAGGAATGCGAGAAGAGCTTCCAAGAGCTCAAGAGGAGGCTCATTTCGGCACCTGTTCTGACAATACCATCTGGTTCGGATGGATTTGTTATCTACAGCGATGCTTCGGGCAAAGGGTTAGGATGTGTTCTCATGCAACATGGGAAAGTCATAGCCTATGCCTCGCGACAACTCAAAGAATATGAGAGGAATTATCCTACTCATGATCTAGAGTTGGCAGCAGTCGTATTCGCGTTGAAGATCTGGAGACATTATCTGTACGGGGAGAAAGTGGAGATTTATACGGATCATAAGAGCCTTAAATATTTCTTCACTCAGAAGGAACTCAACATGCGACAACGACGTTGGTTGGAGCTGTTGAAAGATTACGATCATACTATCCAATACCATCCTGGAAAAGCGAACGTGGTAGCTGACGCGTTGAGTAGAAGATCATATGTAGGAACGAATGCGATGATGTCAAGTATACGCGTAGAACCAGCTTTGATTGATAAAGTTAAAGCTGCTCAAGCTACGGATGCGGAGCTGATGAAGATGAAGAAGAAGGTGCAAGAAAGTGCTATTCCAGAAGCAAGAATCGATGAAGAGGGAATACTTCGAGTCAACTCCAGACTTTGTGTTCCTAACGATTTTGACTTGAAGTATAGAATCATGATGGAGGCACACAACACACCGTTTGCAATCCATCCTGGGAGTACTAAAATGTATCGTGATCTTCGACATACATTTTGGTGGAGCAATATGAAGAGAGAGATCGCGGAGTTCATCTCTAGATGTTTAACTTGTCAACGTGTAAAGGCGGAGCATCAAGTACCGAAGGGTCCATTGCAACCACTGGAGATTCCGAAATGGAAGTGGGAACACATTACGATGGATTTCGTTACGGGTCTTCCCAAGGTTTCTCAAGGCGTAGATGCGATTTGGGTTATTGTTGATAGATTAACCAAGTCTGCTCATTTCTTGCCGATACGAGAGACTTATTCCCTTGAACGTCTTGCTCATATGTACGTGAATGAGATTGTGAGGTTGCATGGCATGCCAGTATCCATAGTTTCGGATCGTGACCCCAGATTTACTTCACGATTTTGGATTAGTTTGCAGAAAGCTATGGGTACGGATTTACGATTCAGTTCGGCTTATCATCCTCAAACAGACGGACAATCGGAAAGGACTATCCAAACTCTTGAAGATCTATTGAGACTCTGTGTTCTAGACTTCAAAGGGAGTTGGGATAAGTACTTACCATTGGTGGAATTCTCCTATAACAACAGTTATCAGGCAAGTATAGGCGTAGCTCCATTCGAAGCGTTGTATGGGAGAAAGTGTCGTTCTCCAACGTGTTGGAACGAGGTGGGTGAAGCAACATTGTTGGGACCAGAGTTAGTACGTATGACTACAGAAAAGATCCAAATAATCCGACAACGTATACAGACGGCACAGGATCGACAAAAGAGTTATGCAGATCTTCATCGAAAAGACGTGGAATTTAATGTTGGGGACCATGTGTTATTACGTGTTACTCCGTGGAAAGGAGTTACGAGGTTTGGGAAGAGAGGAAAGCTCAACCCACGATTCATTGGTCCATTTGAGATTCTTGACCGAATAGGAAATGTGGCTTATAGACTCGCTTTACCTCCAAGCATGTCTCGTGTTCATAACGTGTTTCACATATCCGTGTTACGTAAATATGTGAAGGATCCAAACCGCATTATTGAGTTAGAACCAGACGAGATAGCTGAAGATTTAACGTACGAGGAGGTACCTGTCAAGATCTTGGATAGGAAGGAGCATGTCCTACGCTCGAAAATTATACCTCAAGTTAAAGTTTTGTGGAGAAACCATGCAATTGAGGAAATGACGTGGGAGTTGGAATCGGAAATGAAAGCGAGGTATCCTCACCTTTTTGACATACCAGGTACGTACGTCAATTTCGAGGACGAAATTTCATAAGGAGGGGAGGTTGTAAGACCCCAACTTTTATAAATAAAGATTTAATTTTCTTTATATATTATTTCGAAATAGTAAGGTGTTAATTGATAAAGGTGAAAGTTATGGGTGAAATGTGCAAATATTTTAAAATGAGCAAGTGGTTATAAAATATTCTTGTTGTCGGGGAATATTCGTTTGGTCGTGGAATATTCTTGTTGTCGGGGAATATTCGTACGACGGCGCAGATATTTGTGGACCCCACAACGGAATAACTGTCGGATATAGAAAGCGACAGAAATAACTTTTTTTACAAAATAACGGCGTAGTTGTTACCGTTAGTACTGTTGAAATACCCGGTGGTTAAAATACAGTGATACGCGGTGTTGCACAGTAGCACACGGTATTGCACAGTATTTTGAATTATTGAGTCTTACGTGAGAAGGCACTTACTCAATTATTGTTACAGTAATTACTGTTCAATATTTTATATTATTGACTCAATAATTGTTACATTGATATTTTATTGACTCAATAATTGCTACGTTGCTATTTTATATGATTGATTCAATAATGACTACAGTTGATATTTTGTAGTATTGATTCAATAATTGTTGTTGCACAGTATTTCGCATTATCAACTCAATAATTCATATTATTTGAATAATATTATTAGATAGCATTATTGATAATGTCTAAGGAAGTTCTGTCTAGGAGGGGTTATTTAATTGCGCGCCAGTAAGGAGAAGTCCTTATCGGAAGGCCCCCTCTTTCCTGGGAACGACCTGGTTGTCAATATTGTAGTTCTATAATATTATTTGTGAATAATTAATTATTGATTTATATGATAAAGAAATATTTATTTTGTGGATATTAAAGAAGGAATTAGTACTGATGTGTTTTTATCAGTATTTTGGTGTGAAAAATCATCTGTTTGTGGATTTCGGATAATTTATGTTGGGAATTTGGAAAAAACTTTCTTCTGCAAAGTTGTAGAGAATTAAATTTCCTATGGAAAGGACATAGAATTTGTATTTTTCTGACAAAGGGGCTATTTATTATGAATTATTGAAGTTTCGGAAAATAAATATATTATTTAATGGGTGGGACCCACTTTTGTTGTTTTGTTGAAAAAATCAGATTTTTGGTAGCAGCCGGCGGCGGAAGAAAATAAAATAAAATAATATATTTTATTCATTTAGTCTCCTTTGGCATCCTAAGCTTTTCCTATAAATAGGGTGCTTAGGTTAGAATTGAAAATCACACCAGAATTCGAAGTTTTCTCTCTCTATAATATCGAGCGTATTTTTGTGAGTATTTCAGTACTTTGAGAGTTACTATTCAGTGCAAGTTTCCGTCGGTATTATATCCGATATTCCAGCCAGAAGTGTTGTTTTTTTGAGGTAAGGGATGTTATTTTCTTTCGTAAATGATATTATTCTTTTCAATATCATTATACAGAAATATTGTCATGGATTTTATGTTGAAATTATGACTTTTTCCGTCGAGATTACTATTCACGTATACGGCACTATTCACGTATACGGCACTATTCACGGGAAAATTAAATTTTCTTCTATTTGTCCAAATTGCTTGTTAAGGTTACTATCTTTGATTGTATCCAAGTTTTGAGCTCTATTCTTGAATTTTGCTCCATAATGGATTATTACGAAGTATTTGTGAATTGGATAAACTAAAATACGAATCCTTGATCATTGTCTTTTATCTCACTGGATTCGTTCTTTAAAATGTTTTTCATCATCCTCAGTCTTAAAAGGTGATGTAACTGAATATCTTTGGCCTGTAGAGCAAAGATGAATGATTACCTGATGAATATCTTTGGCCTGTAGTGCAAAGATGACAGGTGTTGAGATGAACATGACTACTGATGATGCAAATGAATATCTTTGGCCTGTAGTGCAAAGATGAATATTTGATTCGAGATGTATATTGATTGATGTTACAGGGATAAAATATTGATGATGGACTTTTAAATCATAGAAGATAGTAGACTTGATTCTCTGCTTAACTCTTCTAATGATTTGTTATTTCCGCTGCGAATATTGATCTAAAGTTGGTTGTCCATTATATTTTATCTTATTTGTTGAAGACTAACGATAATTTGTTTTCCATTATCTTAGTCATAATATTCTTTACTGAGCTAGTTGAGCTCACCCTTTTCATCTGTTGTCCTCTTCAGGAAATGAGAATGTTGCGGGGACTAGTCGGGGGACAGAGTGATGGTCCGAGTTAGAGCAGTAGTAGTCCTCACTATTTCTGATAAATAGTGTGATAATAATTGTAATGAGGACTTAGTTTGAATCTTAATATTTTCTACATATTTGTACTGAGACTCACAGTTGTGTGGTCGTATTTTGCACGACCGTATGATATAAAGTTTGTATTTGAATTCTGTACCATGTATTTGGCGACTCAGAATGGGTTGGGTTGAATGGACCTATTCTGGGGGGCGTCACATCATGCCTCTCGTGCCAAGACGACATGCCTGTGGTACCCCCACAGGTGGTTATAGCTCAGGTATACCCTACGGTATATTCTAATAATAATATCATGTCACAACACATGCGACACAATATTAACACAAGGGTTCTAAGTGTACATGTAACATCGAAACGAAAAATAAATACAAAGCTCCCAAGATACATTAACATGCACATCTCTAAAAGATTTAAAATAAATACTAAATATGTTAACATAACTCAAGAGTACAAATACGAATTCTATGAATCAACACTAACATGAAACAAATATATTAATTTCACAAGGAACAATTATGCGAAATAATAACGAAATTAGAAACGAGTAACAAAACGAACTAATTAAATTTTATAAGAGTATCGCTGAAGGAGTACGGAATCCGTACCTGAATTAAGCAATGTAATACCCAAAATTATATTCCAAATATAATCCTTAAATTCTCTCCGTTCGAACTAAACAAAAGAATAAATAAACATAAATACGTTTGCACAATATTTCTATTATTATTATTATTAATAATAATAAGTTATTGAATAAGCCCTCTGGCAAGTTCTGCTGGCGGCATAATTCCGTTTTCTTTATATATATATATATATATATATATATATATATATATATATATATATATATATATATATATATATATATCAAGTAGTAGAAAAGCAGGCAAAGAATTTTGTAGGAGTAATTTATATATATAACATATTAAGCCTAAAGTCTACATGGCAACCAATACTCCATGTGACAACTAATTATCAGACATGATCATATATTATATAATTATAAATACCTTATGAATCCTTATGTTCTTCCGCAACAACGTTATGAGTTCGTTCTCTCAGCCGCCTCCTTCTTTCCTCAGTTCGTTCGTATCAGATAAAAGAAATAGTTAGGGTTTACATATTCATTTATTAATTAAAGCTCTTAATAATTCTCCTATTTTTAATAGAATTTCAATATTACACAAATATAAATGAGACCCAATTAGTATTAAGGCCCAATTAATGAAATTCCTTATTTATTATAGTCCACATAAATTAAATACAGTGTTTGACTCGAACATAAGAAAAGCCCAATTTAATATTTTTAAAACATAGTTTTAAAAAGTCATTTATTTATTTATTTATTTATTTATTTTTTATTTTTTATTTTTATTTTTTATTTTTACGGGTATTACATCACCTACCCCTTAAAAGGATTCCGTCCCCGGGATCAAAAGAAAAGAACGAACCTAATTATCAAAGAGATGCGGATACTCCGCTCGAATAGACTCCTCCATCTCCCATGTAGCTTCTCGCTCCGAATGGTTTCTCCACAAAACCTTAACAAACGGAAATGTCTTCCTCCTCATAACCCGCTCTTGACGATCCAAAATCGCCTCGGCTTGCTCCACACAAGTAAGATCATCACTAATCTTATCGAACGGATATTGCACCACATGCAACGGATGATATTTATAACTCCTTAACACCGACACATGGAACACATTGTGCACAGCTAGCTGTGGAGGCAAAGCTAACCGATATGCAACCTCACCAATCCTTTCCAGAATCTCGAATGGGCCAATATAACGCGGACTAAGCTTCCCTTTCAGACCAAATCGCCGAATACCCTTCCAAGGAGAAACTTTTAGGAACACATGCTCACCAGGTTCAAACTCTAAGGTCCTCCTATGCTTATCAGCATAACTCTTCTGCCGTGATCGAGCCGACTTCAATTTCTCCTTAGCCACCGCTACCTTCTCCGTAGTGATTTGAACTAACTCAGGCCCTTCTATGGCTCTCTCGCCAACCTCATCCCAACAAGTTGGTGCCCGACACTTCCTACCATACAACGCCTCAAACGGAGCCATCCCAATACTCGCATGCCAACTATTGTTATAAGCAAACTCAACTAGGCTCAAGTAATCATCCCAATTACCTGACCACTCAAGTGCACAAGACCTCAACATGTCCTCCAACGTCTGAATGGTCCGTTCGGATTGCCCATCAGTCTGCGGATGAAAAGAAGTACTAAAGTTGAGCCGAGTACCCCAAGCTCGTTGAAACCCTTTCCAGAACCGTGAAGTGAATCGTGGGTCCCGATCCGAAATAATAGACACCGGAGTACCATAAAGTCTAACAATCTCCTGTTGAAATATCTGTGCCAACCTATCCACCGAGTAACCCTCGTGGATGGCCAAAAAGTGTGCCGATTTAGTCAACCGGTCCACCACAACCCAAATGGCATCATTCTTCCTGAAAGTCTTCGGCAAACCAGTCACAAAATCCATCGTGATATCCTCCCATTTCCACACTGGAATGTCTAACTGTTGCAGCAACCCACTAGCCCGTTGATGTTCTATCTTCACTTGTTGACAAGTGAGGCACTTCCCAACATATTCAGCCACATCTCGCTTCATCCCATTCCACCAAAAACTTTCCTTCAAATCCCTGTACATCTTTGTAGAACCTGGATGAATAGAAAATGGCGAACTATGAGCCTCCGCCAAAACTGCCTCCCGAATAATTGGATCAGATGGTACACACAACCGCTCACCCAACCAAATCACACCATGGTCATCAATACGAAAGTCGGGCTGCTTGCCCTCCTCCATATTCTGTGCCATACTCCACAATTCCCCATCTTCCTTTTGAGCTTCTTTAACCCGCGAGATAAGAGAGGGCTCCACTCTCATATCTGCCACATGCCCATCTGTACCTCGGACATACAACTCCAACTCTAGTCGCTCCATATCCGAAATAAGATGAGGTTGTGAAATAAGAGCTGCTACACTTCCTGAACTTTTTCGGCTAAGAGCATCTGCAACCACATTTGCCTTCCCCGGGTGATACTGAATCCTCGCATCATAATCTTTTAGAAGCTCCAACCAACGCCTCTGCCTCATGTTAAGCTCCTTTTGAGTGAAAATGTATTTAAGACTTTTGTGATCGGTGAAGATATCACAAGTCTCTCCATACAAATAGTGCCTCCAAATCTTTAGAGCAAAGATCACTGCTGCCAACTCCAGATCATGTGTGGGGTAGTTCACCTCGTAAGGTTTAAGCTGCCTAGAAGCATAAGCAATCACCTTACCGTGTTGCATCAAAACACACCCCAAACCCTTCTTAGAAGCATCACTATAAATCTGATAACCTCCTATTCCCGAAGGCAATGTAAGTATAGGAGCTGTCACAAGTCGTTTCTTCAACTTCTCGAAACTCTTCTCGCGCTCCTCATTCCACACAAACTTCATGCCCTTTTTCATCAACTGAGTTAATGGCAAAGCAAGCAAAGAGAATCCTTCCACAAATCTCCTATAATACCCTGCTAAACCCAAGAAACTCCTAATCTCTGTCACAGTAGTAGGTCTCGGCCACTTAGTGATAGCCTCAACCTTCGCAGGATCCACCTTAATGCCTTCAGCAGAAACAACGTGGCCCAAAAATGCAATCTGCTCCAACCAAAACTCGCATTTAGAGAATTTAGCATACAATTTCTCTTTCTGCAAAATTCTCAACACTGTTCGAAGATGCTCCTCATGCTCCTCCCTAGACTTGGAGTAAACCAAAATGTCATCAATAAAGACAATAACAAATTGGTCTAAGTACTCCTTGAACACCCGATTCATCAAATCCATAAACACTGCTGGAGCGTTAGTCAACCCAAATGGCATCACCAGAAACTCGTAATGCCCATAGCGAGTACGAAAAGCTGTCTTAGAGATATCCTCATCTCTCACCCTCAACTGATGGTAACCCGACCTCAAGTCTATCTTTGAAAAATACTTCGCCCCCTGAAGTTGGTCAAACAAGTCTTCAATCCTCGGCAGTGGATACCGATTCCTGATAGTAATCTTGTTCAACTCCCTGTAGTCTATGCACAACCTCATAGACCCATCTTTCTTTTTCACAAATAAAACCGGAGCACCCCATGGCGAAACACTCGGCCGAATCACACCACGATCTAACAGCTCTTGCAACTGCTCCTTCAACTCCTGCAACTCCAATGGTGCCATCCGATACGGCGCTTTAGAAATAGGTCCCGCCCCAGGAACGAGCTCAATAGTAAACTCAACTTCCCGTTGCGGTGGTAACCCTGACAACTCCTCAGGAAACACATCGGGAAAGTCACGAACCACTGAAATATCCTCAATACGAGACTCGCCCTTAGAGGTATCCTTCACAAATGCCAAATACCCCTCACAACCCTTTGCCACTAACTTCCCAGCCTTCAAGGCTGAAATTAATTTCATCACTCTACTCGGCTGTGAACCCTGAAACACGAATTCCGGAGACTTCACATCTCCAAATATAACCTTCTTCGCCTGACAATCGATAGTGGCCTGGTGCTTATCCAACCAGTCCATCCCGAGAATAACATCAAAATCGTGCATACACATTGGAAGAAGATTAGCACTACGAATCTTATCCCCAAAATTGATCGGACACCCTCGATATAAATCAGAAATAATAACAGAAGTCCCCATCGGGGTAGCAATAGACATAACAGAATCTAAAGACCGAGATGGCACACCCAGGTGCCGAACAAAAGACTGAGCCACAACAGAATGAGTAGAACCAGTATCAAATAAAATAGAAGCCTCACGACTACCAACTAAAAGAGTGCCAGAAACAGTACCTGGCGCACCTGCTGCTTGATTATGTGTCAAGGCAAACACTCGACCACCTTGACGCTGACCACCATTGCCACCATGATCACCGCCTCCACCATTACCACGTGGCCCGGTACAATCTCTAGCCATGTGACCCATCTGTCCACACAAGAAGCATGCACTAATAACTCTATGACACTGTCTCCCCGGATGATTAGCCCCACATATGGCACAAGGAATTATCGGAATAAGATTTGGGTTACCCCCACCAGCTGGTCCCGGATAACGACCCTGATTCTGCCCCTGCTGACGATTCTGCCCTTGCTGCGGATTCTGCCCATACCAAGGTAGCTGAAGCTGACGATTCTGTCCTTGCTGAGGCATCTGCTGATTACCCCTGTTCTGATTTTGACCACGCCACTGCCCTTGCTGGACACCACGGTTTCTATTCCACTGACCACCTTGATTTCTCCCATGCTGACCCGAAGCTTGACCCTGCTGGTCATCTCTATCCCTCTTCCGATTCCCTTCCGGTTTAGAAGACCGAAAGTCCTGCCGCTCCATCTCAATGTTCTTGGCCGCATTAGCCACAGCCGATATATCCGCAAACTTGGTGTTAATGAGATGTTGCCGATACCTATAATGAATCCGCCACTTGAACTTCTCCGCCTGTTCCGCTGCAGTCCCTGCAGAGGTTCCCGCAAAGCCTGCTAATCTGGTGAACCTCGTCATAAAATCTGTGAGGGACTCATCATCTTTCTGCCGAATAGACAGATACTCTCTAGAATAGGCCTCTTTATCAGCAGCTGGAAAGTACTGCTGATAAAAGGCCTCACAAAACTCTGCCCAACGAAGTGTCTCCACGTACCCATCACCCTTGGTTATTTTCAGCGCTTTCCACCACCTCTGTGCATCCCCCTCCAGCTTATAAGCAGCAAGCAATACTCTCTGATTATCTGAGCAGCCCAACACATCAAAAATCTTCTCTAGGTGTGCAATCCAATTCTCCGCATCGATTGGAGTCGGAGCTGAACTGAATGACTGTGGCTTCTGCTTCTGAAACCTCTCCAACCATACGTACATTGGAACCACCTGTTGATCAAGACCATCCGCATTCCCTTCCTCTTCGTTTGCCTGCGGACCATTATTTCCCGAGTTCCCCTGCTCAGGAATTTCTGGCGGCTGTTGCATTGCCTGTACCACCTGTGCCACCAACTGCGGTAAAGCCTGATTAACCGTCTGATTCACCAAGTTAGCCAATTGAGCATTAATTTGGTCATTAGGTTGCTCATCGGGCTGACCATCACCTCTTCCCCTATTGTTACCTCGCCTCCCAGCAACTCTAGCGGATCTACGAGCCATCTAAGAAAGAGATCAACGAATATCAGCAAAATAGATTAGAGACAGATTTGAATATAGCTGAACAGAAAATCAAACTGAACAAAACCTAACCCAGAATTCTACCCATAACTCACAGGTCAAACCTAAATAGGTTTTCTACAAGAAAGAACCTAAGCTTTGATACCAACTCTGTAACACCCCCTTCCCGAAATAGAAAGGGAGGTTACTCAAAACACAACATAACCAAACGAAAGCTCTATGCCACAAAAGAATAATATTTAAAACTAATAAATATCAACAAGGTCAAACTAGAATAAATGCCAAGCTGACCCAAACCAAAATCTGAAATAGTTATTACAACTCCAAAGAAATCAATATGTCCAGCCTAAATAGAATATTCCTAAACCATTGGATTGAAAGGAGCTCTCATCACACTTGCCCTTGATCCCCCTGATTACCTGCCGGAAGAAAAACACAGCATGAGCCAAATGCCCAGTACAGATATGGAATATAAAATAAAGAACTGAGATAACTAACTCAATTAAAATAAACTGAACTGTAACGAACAAACTAATACAACGAAATAATAGGCTGAATCAAATGGCTGGGGTTATTTCATACCGAGCTCAGAAAAGAACATAAATATACCTTGCCACACAGGCAAGGTCAAATAATGCCACACAGGCAAGTCACACACATTGGACCGCGAATCCAAATGTATGAAAAATCGGAAGGCGTGTTTGGCACAAACATCGCCACTCCGCAGAACAGAACAGAACAGAAAACTAGGGTCGACCCATACGCCTCCCACAACAAAACACCAAATGGCCAACTCCCACCGGAGCACAAAACGGAGACGCCGTGGACTGATCACACCGCCACGGAAAGTGTCATGCCTCTCGTGCCAAGACGACATGCCTGTGGTACCCCCACAGGTGGTTATAGCTCAGGTATACCCTACGGTATATTCTAATAATAATATCATGTCACAACACATGCGACACAATATTAACACAAGGGTTCTAAGTGTACATGTAACATCGAAACGAAAAATAAATACAAAGCTCCCAAGATACATTAACATGCACATCTCTAAAAGATTTAAAATAAATACTAAATATGTTAACATAACTCAAGAGTACAAATACGAATTCTATGAATCAACACTAACATGAAACAAATATATTAATTTCACAAGGAACAATTATGCGAAATAATAACGAAATTAGAAACGAGTAACAAAACGAACTAATTAAATTTTATAAGAGTATCGCTGAAGGAGTACGGAATCCGTACCTGAATTAAGCAATGTAATACCCAAAATTATATTCCAAATATAATCCTTAAATTCTCTCCGTTCGAACTAAACAAAAGAATAAATAAACATAAATACGTTTGCACAATATTTCTATTATTATTATTATTAATAATAATAAGTTATTGAATAAGCCCTCTGGCAAGTTCTGCTGGCGGCATAATTCCGTTTTCTTTATATATATATATATATATATATATATATATATATATATATATATATATATATATCAAGTAGTAGAAAAGCAGGCAAAGAATTTTGTAGGAGTAATTTATATATATAACATATTAAGCCTAAAGTCTACATGGCAACCAATACTCCATGTGACAACTAATTATCAGACATGATCATATATTATATAATTATAAATACCTTATGAATCCTTATGTTCTTCCGCAACAACGTTATGAGTTCGTTCTCTCAGCCGCCTCCTTCTTTCCTCAGTTCGTTCGTATCAGATAAAAGAAATAGTTATGGTTTACATATTCATTTATTAATTAAAGCTCTTAATAATTCTCCTATTTTTAATAGAATTTCAATATTACACAAATATAAATGAGACCCAATTAGTATTAAGGCCCAATTAATGAAATTCCTTATTTATTATAGTCCACATAAATTAAATACAGTGTTTGACTCGAACATAAGAAAAGCCCAATTTAATATTTTTAAAACATAGTTTTAAAAAGTCATTTATTTATTTATTTATTTTTTATTTTTTATTTTTATTTTTTATTTTTAC
This sequence comes from Panax stipuleanatus, assembly GCA_020205555.1. Lineage (NCBI taxonomy): Eukaryota > Viridiplantae > Streptophyta > Magnoliopsida > Apiales > Araliaceae > Panax > Panax stipuleanatus. Next base: position 14,865,802 of record CM035116.1, read on the forward strand.
GGGTATTACATTTTGGGTTTCATCGTTCAACTTTTCCGGTTTGTTTGATTTATCTCTAGTTAGTAATTAGGTAGGGATTGTTTATTGATCGGATTTGGCAGCCATGAGTTGATTTAGATCAAAATTTTGAATGAAGTTTCTGGATTTAAATATGCATCTGGGATATTTGTTTTGGGAATTTTAAAAGGAAGAAGAAGCAGACGACATGATTTGTTAGAAGCCATATCTAGTTAGAAGCCATTCCGTCCCTGTCATGAATTGATATTTGATACTGCATGTACCGAAGAAGTATGTAATCCAATCTGGTTATGATGTTGCTAACAAACTGTTAGATGATGGGATTAAACATTGAATTGATTGCAATTACGTTTAATTCATTAATCTAATCGATAGCATCCATCAAGCGATGAAGGAAAATAAAAAATTATAAAGAAAATGAATTAAAATATTTATTTTAATTTTATTATTATTTTAATTATTTTTTGTAACATAATTAATGATTTTATTTTTTTTGTTGGAAAAGAAAAAATTATAAAGAAAATGAATTAAAATATTTATTTTAATTTTATAATTATTTTAATTATTTTTTTGCCACATAATTAATGATTTTATTTTTTTGTTGGAAAAGAAAAAATTATAAAGAAAATGAATTAAAATATTTATTTTAATTTTATAATTATTTTATTTATTTTTTTGCCACATAATTAATGATTTTATTTTTTTGTCGAAAAAGAAAAAATTATAAAGAAAATGAATTAAAATATTTATTTTAATTTTATTATTATTTTATAAGTATTTTAAAAATAAAAGTTTTTTCATTTTTATTTTTAAAATAAAACATACATATTATAAAATTAATTTTTATTAATATTATACATATTATAAATAATTAGGTAAAGAAAAAGAAATAAAATAAAACATAAAAGTATTTGGCTGACTAACTTGCCACATAGGAAATAATTGGTTTTTTTTTTTCAAAAGCCATGTAGGAAAATTGGTTCAATTTCTTAACGTTATTGAGCAAAATTTGACGGAATGACTTAATTGTATATTTTTAAAAATTACAGTGAATCAATTAAATATTTTAAAAATACAGTGACTAATTGTTTAAAATACCAGAAACACGATTTGTTAAAGGTGCATTTTCCCAAATGAAAATTCTCTAATAGTTCTATCCAGCAACTTTCTTATTTCTCTAGTTTTATAACAAGTACTTGTTTTTTAGTCGATTTTCTGGACAGTGGACATCACGGAAATTTCGTTCTGTTTGCTCTTTTCTTTTCAGTTAATAAAGAGAGAGAAATAGTAGAGAGAGATGTCACTGGTGGACTACACTTCTTCAGATGAAGATGAAGATGAAGATGAAGATGAAGAGCAAGATATTAAAGAAGAAAGCATAGGCAATGCATACATCCCAATCGAAGTACCTTCAAATATGCCAAATAACCTAAATCGACCACCTCCTCCTCTTCCTCGGATTCAGTAACTTCTCCTTTTCCTCCAAAATTTGCATATTATAGTTTAGTTTCATTCAATCGGCTGAAACTAGGGTTTGTTTGTTATTTGATGGCATGAAAATCCCCCTTTCTTTTTGTTCTACCTAGAAAATATTATAAATTATATATGAAATAAACTAGGATTTTTTTTATTTTATTTTTTATTAATTTTTTTTTTGGGGTGGGGGAGAGCTTTTGTTTTCTTTTATTGAATAATTGGAATTTGTTGTAACATTTATATTGAATTTAAGGAAGGGAATTGATATTTTCATGTGGCTCCCCCTCACATAGTATAAGAACAAACAAGAATAAGGTGGGTCTTTCCTTCGTGTGAAGGAGATCATGTGGAAATATTAAAAAATGCATGTGGAAATACTTCCCTTTATGAAACTGAAACTGTATAGAGATAATTAAATTGCTAATGGCTGGCAGTATTGTTAGAATTGATTTTGTTGCTGCCCATCATAGTATTCTACTTTATGTTGCAAAAGTGGTATTTTCTTGCTTTATTCTTTTTTCATTGTTAATCTTTCCCAAAACTATGCTTCCTAGTTTTTGTCTTATAGCAATTACCAATTTTTATTAATGTACTCCCTCCCCGAATTGTAAGATCATTATTGAATTTTGAAAGTCAATCGAATATCTTTAAACTCGAAATTGATATGATTCATAATAATTACGAAACAATGAATTAAATGATATGTGGAATGGGGTCCAAAAACTTTCGTATTCTCATCTTTTGATAATTTGAACATAAGGGTAACGGTAGTTGTCAAATTAGACATTAACGAATTGATATGTGGACTACGGCCCTTAGGGACATCCCACAATAAACAAGAGGTCTTTTAAATTTGGTGAAAGGAAAATTATTGCTCAGGCTATTCAAACACCCGTTTTATTTTTTAGAGTATCTCAAATTTTAATCTTGTGAGAATTTAAGCTGGAATATGGACCACTGTACTCTACCCCAATTTGATTCTCAAACCCCAAATTTTTAGCCAACGCATTAGAGCACTATTCGATAAATTGGACCACAACCTCAATCTGACATGATTGTTATTGGGGGAGAATTCCACTTTTAATCTATTCTGAATGAGATCTGTTTATCATAATCCAGTTAGACTGAGCTACTTTGCTTGTTCAATGATGATCTAAATCTGGCTGAACTCTTAAGTAAAGGGTTGGGCATGGATTCCATGTGTTTTATTAATAAATTATTAGATACATAAAACTATTTAGGGATGTGTTCAATGTAGTGTATTGTCCATTATAAACTCATACAAGTTAGTAACACATTATAACTAATTGTTATTTTAATACAAAAATACATCGAGCTATTTGGTATGTGTATTTGCACTCCCACCCTCCCCCTTCCCCCGCCTCCTGCGCCCTGCGCCCTGCGCCCTGCGCCCTGCCCCTCTCTCTTCTTTTTTTAATGACATTGCAAGGATCCAGTTATTTATGGTCAAAATCGTATTGATGACCTTTCACAAAATGCTGTTTTTCCTTATGTTTAGGATTCTTTTTTATCCAGTAAATCAGGCATGTTGTCATCAAATCAGCAAGACGAAAGTTCTTTTAATCAATCAGAGCCTTCTATGCTGAAACTACCTGATGCCTCACTCCTATTAAATTCCCCTGCTATGTCATCTCATCTAATGAACAGTGACCACTCTTCTAGAGTTTCAGCTGCTATGGCTGAAAATGCATCACGCAAGAGAGATTCAAATGGATTAGCTTCTGCATATCCTCGTAGTAAAGTTCCAAAAGGGAGTTTGCCCCATTCAAAGAATCTTCCAGATACTTCTGGTGGTCTTCTGCGTCCTCCTCAAATTAGTGGAAGGTACCTTTTGACTTTTGAGTTGGTTCTATTTTTTCTATCAATAAGGATTAATACTTTTAAATGTTCCCTCTTTGATCTCCTTTGGAAATTAATAGTTAACTTATACCAGATTTGTGTCAGAACCTCTTGATATTTGCCTCTAGTATGCACATGTCATAGTTTGTTGATTCACTTCCTCGATGTAGCTTTCTGCCATTCAAGTTCTTCGCCTGCCAAGTTTGTATAGAATATGTTGATGCTTCTACAGTGTTAATAATTTACTAATTTATCACCATCAGAAATTCAGAACTATTTCCAGTGTTCTGAGATTTTTTTAACTACCAAGTTCATGTTAAATTATTGATATTAGGTCAACTAATTTAGTTACATGCTTGCATGCCAGTTGCCTTTTTCTTCCATTTTTTTTTAAATAATAGAGTGTTTTATTTTCCTGGTTGTATGTGCTTTTCTTTCCTTCCTTCATCTAGTGTTTGCTAGTGTTAAGCAATCTTTTCTTTTATTTTTCTTCCATTAATCAAAATAAACTCTTGTGTCATTTCATATTTTATTGCTAATTTTCATTCATTTGGATGAGAAGATTCTGAAGGATAATTTTGGCTTCTGTTTTATGTAATGAAATAAGAACATTTGAAGTATGAATTTTTTTTCTTCAAAATAAATAAAAACTAACAATATTATCTTGTGGCAATTTATCTCCTGCAATTTCCGTTATTCTTCTTCATGACCAAATCCACATCGTTATTGATTTGTGTTAGTTGGGACTTGGGATAGTGGTGATTTAATTGTGCGCATATGAGTTGCACATGGATCCATATATCTCATGTATCTAACTGTTTTAACAAGATGGAAGAAGAAGAAGAGTGGTAAGAAGTGGAGTTGGTTGAGATATTGTTGAGTGTGCCTCCTGAGTGTGTTTGTAACCAAGTTCCATCTCCTCCTTCCTAACTTCTTCGTATTGTCTTCTCTTGCAAAGTATTTTTGTGAATTTCTAACAAAGTGCTATCAGAGCATATATATGGAGAATTTTGGGATACTTTGTATTAGATTAATTATTAATTTCCATCAAGGCTCCCATGGCTGAGGCTCGATTAGTCGTTAAATATGGCGCTCTGAAAAAAGATGCAAAGAAATAGAGATTCTCTTAAAATTCTAGAATTTATGAGATGTAGTATCCTAGCTCTGACAAAGAGATGTGATTAATTATGCCCGAGTTCTTAATCTGATGACATAATATTCTTTGTCTTCTAATAGCAATAGTTTAGTCTACGAGAAATAGAGTTTCCTAATATAGACTATTCGTTGAGGAGAATTTATCTGAGGTATTATATTTCTATCATGCGTGCTACCAAATTTGTTATATCACGTCTTAGTGGTAGCTATATCACTGCAACTTTATCTGTCGTACATGACACTAAACAGCTGTTTGTGGAAGATGCAACTGACTATTAAACTCTCAAAGTCCATATGACTAGTACATGCTCTTGCATGTTTGTATTATCTGATGATCAGAAAGATATTCTTGGACTAGAAGTCAGATTAAATCTTTGAAATACAAAATAATCGGCTTTATAGAACAAAGGTACAAGTCTGCTTCAGTGAGTAAATTGTTTCTAATTTTACTTGGTTAAGATGGCAATGATAAATATAAAAATAATTTGTTATATAAGTTAAAAAAAAAATTGTTAAAATGCCTAAGAAATGGAGCTAATCCTGTTTAGACAAGGTTTACATATCATTTAGTCAATGACATCGGAAATCCACCAGGAAATCTAGAATAGAGTTTATAGAGAGATTCCTCAATTCAAAATTACAAATTATTTTAGCTAAAAAGCCTTCAAGCTAGCCATAGACATTATGGAGCAAAATCCCAATAATGAATTTGCTGTCTGGTTTGTATAACTGACTTTGGCATAACCCTGCTGAAAACAATATATGGCATAACTCTCTTGTAATATAACAATCCAGTAATAAATGATCCACGCTCTCCCCATCGTTTTTGCAAAGAAAGTACGAATTGATATTTTTTCTCCTCAAATTGTTCGATGTTAAAATTGTAGACCAAGCTTCATCCAAAGCAAAATGGCAACTTTCTTGGGAGCTAACGAACTAGATTTCCAGGCAAAGGGCCTCTGGACTAGCAGAGCATGTATTTCAGCTCAAGAATTCCTTTCTTTCAGCATTTACTTTCCTGTGCACTTTATATCCCCTACCAAAGTGAGTTTTGTAGTTCATAGTAGGAAAAAAAAGGAGAAAATATACATGCATGAAATTTATGGAATTGATCATTATTTTTTATTTTATTTTTATGAATGTTTATAAAAATTTAGGGTGTCTGCAGGATGATGGTAATAACTAATATTTCATTATGTTGACTGGGGCATTCTATCCACAAAATATTTAAACTTGAGTTCAGTATAGAGGTTATGTGTTTGATTGCATCAGTTTGCATCATGTTCTTTAGTAATATTACTCACTAATATTTATTTAGTTATTTTATGCCTTCAATATGAATACTCTCTAATATACCATATAGATCATGCACTGGTTTGCATTTTGCACCATGTGGCTAATGAACTTTTGTCATTCATCAGTTTTATTGAACCAAAGATGGTGTTAGCTCTGATGATTTTGGATTTTTGGCTTTTTGGCAGGAGCAATGTTGTTACAGAAGATATAAGCAAGTTATTCGTAAGAAGACCTGCTGACCCCTCATCTAATTAGATATCCACATCAGTGATGGTTTCAGTACGCCGATACATTTAAAATTATGGCAGTTGACCAGATAGTTAAAAGTTTCTAGGTGTATCATTTGCAAGGATTTAAAGAATGTTCACATTAGTTTATTTCCCAGGTTATCCTTATGGACAACTAGACAACTGTAGATTGCCTTGGCTGAGTAGTTTGATGTATAGAATGTCCAAATATGTGCTATAACTAAATATTTTTATCTTATTTCTTAGTTGTTTCTCTGTTTTTTGGTGAAAGGCTGGTAATTTGGGAGGTTAATTTGGATATATGCTGCTTTGAGCTTGATGTGGAGATGGTCTAGGTCCCTATTGCTCTGTGAGGGTTTTGAATTCAAAGGGTTTGCTGCTGCTTATCTACAAAAAAAGGAACATAAATCCTAGTTTGGCACGGCATTGTGATGACAACTTACAGATGGAAGGCCCTACATTTACAAAAACAAACAAACTTGATCTGTATTTGTTGAATAAACACTTGGTTAGTTTTTATTCCAACTAGAATAAAATTCTTATTTCATTATCTTTCAATAACCAAACGCATTTTTGAAAAATAGAAAATGAAAACAGAAAAGTGTTTTCTAAAAAGTATGTTCTGAATTTTTGTGTGAAAACTTCTCCGAAAGCAAACAGCCTTGTGATTTCTCTAGTTTTCTTGGTCCAAAATAAATACCTACCAAATATTTTCCCTATCTCACAAAAGAAGTTTCATTTCTCAAATTTAGAAATGTTTAGGAATTTTAGTTACATATTTATTTTTTTTAATCATAAATTGTTAGTTTAGTAGTGGTGATATGATAATAAAATTTGATAGATTATTTTAAGGACGTCTTTCTATACGGTAACTAACCAAAAAGAAAATGATATATATGTTGACAAATATTTGACGAAATTAGATTGGGACCAACGTGGAATTGTATGTGATTTAATAGAATAAATTAAAGTGAGACCCTTATTAATTCTTACATATCTAATGTATGCACATACGTTGCAATCATAATTCAGCTGAAAGCTTTCGTAATGTACAAGAGGACTCCAACAAAAATATTCTCTTTTTGTGGAACATTTTCTAAAGAAAAAAAAATGAATATACTACGAAACCTTGAAATAGTTCTAGAATAATTATCCACAAACGTAGGTAAAAATAAATCACCCTAGCTATCCTCACTAAATAATGGGAACAAAGTGACCGACCTTGCTTTAAAATTGGAGCTAGGGAAGTGCTTAATAGATGCAATATATAGCTTGAATATAGACACTTGTCCAATTGAAACAGCCTGAGAATTTAACCTACTGCTGAAAAACTCTTTTGAGAATTGATATTTTCACAACAGAAATTTGATAATTTCACGAGACTCGCGTCACATGAATAGTAAGTAGGACTCATGTTCATGTGAGTGACTCTTTATACAAATATCGAATTAATTTCGCTTGTGGAAATAACAATTCTCAACTCGAATCTTAATATTCATGCCAAATCAGGACCAGAGGGGAGCTGTTCATAGCCATCATGATGCTGGACTGAGCCTAGAATAGGGATGCATTTGAGAATAAAGCCAAAAGGCAAGCTTATTGCTCCCATTAGAACACTAGCAAGCCATAATTCTTTGCTTAATGGCACTGTATCTGCAAATGTGCCCAAAAATTCTACTATGATGATTTGAAAGGCGACTGTGGAGACCATGACAATCATGAACACCCAACTGTCAAACATGCCGCGAAAAACATTAATCTTCTCCATGTCTCGGCTGTTTATTTCGTTGAATACCTAGTAAAAACACGCGAAAGTATCAAAAAAAATAAAAAAATTCGGCCAATTCTTTTATCCACGCTAAAGAATGTTGAACGAAAAGCATCTATATAACCACACCAATCAATATATCGTTTATTAGTTTGTCTAAAAGAATTCTGTTAGGACCTTTTTTAGCAATCGATAATTTAAGTAAATTTTACAAAAATAACTAAACGGGGTTATATAAAAACGAGTCCATAAATATTTCAAAAAAAAGAGGCTATACTAACTTGAAAAAATAGCATCTAACCCATACCAATCAATATCGGATTATTCATATTCTGATGTAAAAGGTTTATAGCCGGAGTAAACTATTTTGATAATATATCCAAATCTGTTCCTCCATGATTAAAAGGAATTGCGCGGGCCTTGTTAGCTTTGCCTGCTTGGTTGAACAAAGTAAATAGAACCAATATAGGAAATAACTTGGTATTCATAAGGATACGAAAATATCTTCTTATTGTCATAATAATAAATTACTATCACCATGTTTCCTCAGTATATTCAAAGAAAAAAATGGAAATACTTCTTAGAAATTGCACATGAATTTTTTTTCTCTTCTTTCTTCTCCATTTTTTCTACTTACAAATAACTACTACAAAGTAGTGTTCGTGTGGAACAAATGTGAATTGTTATCGCAAGTTTGTTCAGTTTTGAGCCTTGAGATATATCCCGGAAGTAGTCAGCAACTCATAGCAAATAAATCGTGGTGGGGGCGATAAAAGACTTTAAGCACAGGGATCATCCCTGTCTTGTTTTCTACTACGATTTTGACTCTACGAAGTTACAGTTTGAAAACAAAAAGAGATAGTCACAAGTATATTATAATGCAGTGTAAAGTCGCCGACCTCGCTTGGTGTCTTTGTGTTGCAATAAGTTTTAACCAGTAAGTTTAGTAATGTCACTATTCTTTTTTAATGTTTTTTTATATCTTTTTATTTAGTTCTTCGAATGTTACAAAGTTTTTATTTTATCTTCACTTTAATTACATACGCAAAACCCACAGGGTGCTAGTGGTTTATAAAGGGAGTAATCGTAAAAAAGTGCAGCTGAAAGTCTAGTAAAATACCTGGCAAAACACAAAGGTATTGAATATAAGTGTGTTAAGAACAGAAGAAGAATCTGATCCATTGAGCTGAAAAAGCCTCTTTCCATCAAAATTGAGAATGCCAAGAACAATGAGCTGATAAATGCTTTGTCCAATAATATTCCTCCAGATGACCTTTGTTATAAAATTAACATTCCTCCCAACCGGAGGTCTCTGCATCAGCCCATCATTTGGTGGTTCTGTAGCAAGTGCTAATGCCCCTAGTGTGTCCATTATCATGTTCACCCAAAGCAATTGCACAGCCGTAAGAGGAGCTGATCCTGAATATCCATCACATCACAAGATTAATATTATTAGTAACTTTTATCGGATTTGGATTCCAAGCAGTTCAAATTGTATAGTCTCTTTGCACAATTCTACAGAAATGAGTTGCATTTACATAAGAGAGAGTTGCATTTGTGTACGTAATACTTGTATAACAAAGTTTATCTGAAATGCAAGTGTACGCTATACAAAATTACAAATACAACTTATTTTTATAGACCGTCCAAATAAACTTTTTAATTTGGACTGCTGGAATCAAGGTCAAGTTGCATGTTTAAATTCATATAGAAATGTCTGGATTTGTACATATTCCAAGCAGTTCAAATTTAACAGAAAATTACAATTATATAATATTTGTATAACAAAGGTCATATGAAATGCTACACTCATTTCTATAGATATGTGAACGTATTGTCCATTTTGGACTGAACAGGATCTAATTCCGTCATTCTGTTGATATAGAAAAACGTGTAAATTTTAATAATTAGAGAAGTTTAAGTTTCTTGTCGGAACGAACCTGAGACGCATGCCGAAACAAAATTGGTCATGAGTGCTACAACATTGACAGTTAACTGGAATTGTACAAACTTCTGAATGTTGATATAAACCGATCTTCCCCATTTGGCAACTGTCACTATGGTTTTAAAATTGTCATCCATTATGACAATGTCTGAATTTTCTTTTGCAACCTGTGGATTAATTATAAAGCATTAGCAGATAGTAATAAGCACAATTGTGGAGTGTATGATATATATCGCGACAAAAAAATTGGGACTTTTATTGTAAGCAGACACATTTATAAATTACCCATGTACTTGTACATATTTATATAGTGATCCGTTATATATAATCTGGTCATAACAAAATTTGCAATGTTTTGTCGCAAGATGTAGCATGACTTGAATCATGATTAGATGCAAATTTGGAATTCCCTTTTCTGAAGGAAAATGGGAAAAAATGGAAGTTTTTAAACAAACCTCTGTTCCTGCTATGCCCATAGCTAGTCCAATATCTGCCTCATGTAAAGCAGGGGCATCATTTGTCCCATCTCCGGTCACTGCCACAACTTCCTTAAACTCACTCCTCAACAATTTCACCAACCTGTGCTTGTCCAGAGGTAATGATCGAGCCATCACCTAAACAAATGCACATTCAATGTTCATTTACCAGCGTTTATAGTTTCTAGTGTGTTTGCCACCACACCACAAATAGTGCAGTGCATTTTTGAGCTCCGAATGTTGCATTTAGAATAAATTGTTTGTAAATAAACGATATTTTCAAGTTCAAACGCACTAAATGCTCAATATGCAAAAGTATTTACGAAAAGTAACTTAGATTTGAAAAGAATAACAAGAATATAATGTTCTGAACCTGAAGTTTAGGTATAATATTCTGTAATTCCTGGACACTTTTATCGCGAAAATCAGGCCCTTCAATAGCAACACCATCATTTGTCAAAATACCGCATTCTCTAGCAATGGCCTTAGCAGTATGAATATTGTCACCAGTAACCATCCGAACCATAATTCCAGCATCCAAGCAAGTTTTCACAGCTTCTTTCACCCCAGGGCGCACCGGATCCTTAATTCCAACAACCGCTATAAGTGTGTAACTATTATCCGGAATATTATCTACATTAATATTACCATTTCCCATATCCTTGTAAGCTAAACAAAGCGTTCTTAATGCTTCACAAGCGAAACCATCAATCAAATTTGCAATATTTTTCCTCTGATCCTCAGATAAATCCACGGATTCACCTTCTTTACTAACAATCTTATCGCACATTGCCAGAACAATTTCAGATGCGCCTTTGCAAAATGCTCGAATCCCTCCACCAGGAAGAGCAACAACAACCGACATTTTTTTCTTGACCGAATTAAAAGGCTCAACTTTCACTATCTTCGCAGCTTTGGATTGCGTGGCATAATCACCTTGAAATAGCAATGCAAACTCAAGTAAAGCTGATTCTGTCGGAGATCCCATAATGCTGATCCTTCCATTTTTATCTTTCACAATTTCAGAATTAGTATTGAGGTATATAGAGTGCAAAAGGGTGCTCAAAACTTTATCTGAAATCGAAGAATTCAATACATTTCCAATAGTGTCTTTACTCTCTATAACTTTAGCTTCATCACATATCCAAATTTTGGTAACCACCATATGATTTGTAGTCAATGTTCCGGTTTTATCAGTACAAATGCAGCTAGCAGATCCCATTGTCTCACACGCGGATAAATGCCTAACAAGCGCCCTGTCATTCATTAGTTTCTTCATCGCGAAAGCTAAACTTAGTGTCACTGCCAATGGTAGCCCTTCAGGAACCGCGACAACAAGTATGGTAACAGCAATGGCAAAGAAATTTAGTAGTTGCAAAGCATCACTTATCGACCATTTTGTTATCTCATGATGGAGTCCCTTCACAACAATAAACCGCGTAGTCATAACCAAAAATGTCAAAACTGCAAAAGCCAATCCAATTTTCCCAATAATGGTAGCCACCCCATTGAGCTTAACTTGCAAAGGCGTCTCATCTTCGCCACCTTCACTCAAAGTCACCATCAATCTCCCCCACTCAGTTTTCATACCAACTGATGTCACGAGCATTTTCCCAAAGCCATCTTGCACTTTAGTCCCGGACAAAAGAAAAGGCCTTTTCGTGTCTATATGCACAGGCTCACTCTCACCAGACAAGCTTGATTCATCAATTGTCAAACTATAACCGGATATAAAAATCCCATCTGCAGGGACTTGATCCCCAATTGACAAATGCACTATATCTCCAACAACCAAGTGATAAATCGACACCTTTTTCCTACTTCCATCGCGTGTTACATGAACCATAATATTCTTCTTTTCCTTATCCAAGTCCTTGAATTGTAAGGACTGCTTGTAATCACTAATTCCAGTAACCATAACCACCAACAAAATACATAGAATTATTCCTAGTCCATCATACATGCCCTTAGGCCACCCCTCAGTAGCAATGCCAACACCAACAGAAACAACAGCACATACCATAAGAATGATTAAAGTCAAGTCTTGTAGTGCTTCCCAAACAAACATCCAAAAGGGCTTAGCTGGCTTTTCTACAAATTGGTTAAGTCCATAAATCGTTTGCCTCAAAGGTATATGGCTTGACACTACTCCTTCCTTGAGTGACACCTTGAGTTTGGCGGCGAATCCCTTTAAACCTCCAAGTGTATCCAAACTCTTGACATCATGAGAGCGATTAACGTATGCAAGTTCATCCGGTTCAATTTCAAATCCTGCTTTTCTGACCTCGTCAGAGAGCTTGTGCATGGATTGAATACTAACCGCTATACAAGATAAACATAGGATTAAAATTTAAAAGAAAATTTTAATGCAAATGAACAATATAATGTGAAGAATTTTAGTAAATATCATACCATCAATGAAATGTAATGCAGCCTTTTGCACGTATAGAGCTATACGGATCTTTTCCTATAAAAAAATGATGGCAGCATTAGTATTTTTAAACAAAAATGCTATATATATATATATACATGTGTGTGTGTGACTAGTTTTTAAGGACAATGCTATTTTGTACTTGTGTTTTAAAATTTTCTGTTCCTTGGTGCACTAAGTAATTGAGAAACAGAGTGATGCCCTTTGTTAGAGATGGAGAGTTTTTAAAAATACTCCATTACTTCGTTACTCTGTTACTGAAACTTACCTTTTTAGGCTGAAGGTTGATCTCGACGTGGCGATATAAAACATCCATGGAAGTGTTTTACAAGTGATATAAACAATTAAGGGGCAAAATCTAGCAAGTAGAAACAAGTCTTTGTTACCCTTAGTACACCATAAATAATACCGTGATTAAAGGGAGATTATGCATTTGATTAACTGTTGTTAAAGGGTAATTTTCTCTATCAAGAACTAGGCTAGGAAAACACGGACGAAGAAAATTGGTTCTAAATTCTACTAGTAATTTATGTAGCAAATAACAGGAAGAAAAGTATATGTGGGGCCAGGGACAGACTCGGTCAAGTGGTGGCCATCCCTCCTACTAGTTTTTTTCCCTTCTTTGGTGTACGAGTAATTTTGTCTATGAGCTCCCATTAGGTTTATATATTGTCCAGTATTCATAGTTATTCACTATGAGAATGATGAATTAGGATTCTTCATTTTAAATGAATCCGTTTTGTGGTTTAAATTTAAAATATATTAGAATGTGATGCCATATTGATAAAACAGAGATGATGATATAAAATATACAAAGAATAATTTTTTTTTATTTTATGATGATGTGCTTGATTATTTTATAAAGACTTGGTCCATATTTTATTTAATGATTTACAATATTTTCATAGTTTTTTATTACTGTGTTTGACATACAATAGTTGTTATAATTATCACTATATTATGTTTAAACTTTTTATATTTTTTATTATATACTATATTGTATCAAAGTCCCCACTAAGCATAAATCCTGCATCCTTTCCTCTGTGTGTGTGTGTGTGTGTGGGGAAGAGGGGGGGGGGGGGGGGGTTTATACCTTGTGTGCATAGCCGGTCCTGGATTTTTTAAAACTCATGATAAATTTTTTCAAGTGTGTCCCTTTATACAAATTAAATAAAAAATAAATAAATTATCAATTTATTAATTTTATTAAAATTATAAGAATTTACAAAAGATAAGAAAGAACACTTTGGGGCTTCATTAACACATTGTTTGGGGAAAACCCAATGGGACAAAACCCCAAACGAAGGAAAAAGAGTACCCCGCATTGTAAACATTGCATTAAAAAATGAAAACTACATATTTGAGTCTACATGCTTCCTCCTGTATCTCCTTAAGCATTTTCTTCTTTTTGTGGTTAAGAGGCTGTTTTGATTCCCCCATATTTATTGATTTATTTTATATTATATCTTATAATTAATACGTGATTTTCTTACTCGGTACGTTTCTTCTTGAGATTGAGTATATAAAGATTGATTGAATTGATTGACTTCCCTTTTCATTAACAAGTACATGCGACAACTTTTTTTGTTTTTTTTTTGGTTTTTTACACATATATATATATAAGCTTATAAAAAATTTTGGGCATGCCATGTTCTATTTCTAGTACTGTCATATTTTTACGCAACTTTCATACTACAATTTATAGTTGTACATTAAATTTGAAGCTTCAAAGAAATTTCTCACAATTTGGGAGTTGCGTAACTGTTTAATTTTGCTCAATTTCAACATAGGGAGAGTATTGGAATCGTAGGTAAAATTCTCAATTCAAATATATGCATAGTATTGGACTGGCAGGAAGCTTAAGGTACCTAGTCCAAGTTGCACATATTTTTTTTTGTCACACGTTATTCTTTTTGCGAGTAGATATAATGGCATATTTTATAAATTAATACACGCTACTCGCACTAAAATTTGACATATTATTGTTGCAAAACAAATTTGTTCATGTAATTACATAAACAAGCAATTTGAAAAGGGCGGTAAATGTTCCTTAAAGTGTCATAGTAAATGTATATTTGTATTGTCAACATTATTTTTGGTGGGAACAGTGCTCTTAAAATAATTTTAACCACAAGAACTTTTCCTTCTTTGTGATCAACAAATCCAATAATGAGAATGAAAATAACAAATAATATCCACACACAACACAATATTTAACATGAAAAATTCTTGAAAGGAAAAATAATAAGATTCGTTCTCTAATAATAAGTTTGTTTTACGTAAATTTTAATAATTATAAAAAATAATTATAATTTTATTGCGTTAATTTGTACTTTTTATGAGTATTAAAATTTTACTTTTTAATTAAAAAAATATATTTGAATATGTATCACGTAAATTTTAATCTTTGCGAAATTTAATTAACAAAAATTGTATGACGTACTTTATTTTATTGATAAAATGAATATTTATTATTTTTTTACATTTATGTTATTTATTTCACAAGTTCATAATTTAATTAATTAGATCAAGTTAAGTAAAAATTATAGTATACAAATTTATATTTAGTGGATAAATTAAACATTATAACTTAAAGGGTGTATTAGACATTATATTAAAAATATTTTTTGATATTAGTTGGTCAACCACACTAGGGGTAATGAATGTTACATATCGTAGACTATAGGGGTACTAACTATTACTTGAAAAACTAGAATGATGATGAGTGTTATTATGATTATCTACATGGGGTGTCAGTGTATTTTACTCTTTCTAGTATCACTTTTACTAATTTTTGTAGCTCTCCTTAATTTGATTTTAACTTGGATTCTATTTCATGGGTAAGAAACATACCCAACAATTTTTACTCTAACACTATCAACAAAATGTACCAAATTAAGTTCAGTTCTACTTGTAACCACAATCTAGTAAAAGAACTGAACTACTAAATGTTCTTATTTAATACAACCAAACACTCTTTTAAGTGTAGTTTAATTAAATAAAAAGATTTAATGGCAGCGCACAACACTGCAAAGTGCCTCGAAGAGGTAATAAATGATGATCCTTGGATTAAATTAACCAAGCAAGTCAATAAAAATTGGGACACTATTTTCACATTTAATTTGATATTTTTACATTTTTTTTTACAAAAAATAAAATGAGTCTCACTTAGAGGAGCACATAGAAAAATTTAAAAATTACATATAAAAATATTATTTCCCTAAAGAAATATGTTGACTACTAATTTGTCTATGATATTTTAGCTTCAATGTCTTGCTCTTAACGCGTTTCAAATGCAAAAGGATTGAGATACAATATTTTTCTTCCAATATTCACCTGGTGGATGTCAGTATTTATTACCAAAAATCAAGTCAAGTTTACTACAAAATGACAAATTTTATTTGTGAAACTCACAATAGAATTATTAAGTGTGAAACGAGTTTGCTATGGTGGCAAAATAATCATATGAAAGTAAAATACAAAATAAAATATAATTAGCTAATGATTTACTAAATATGGATGAATATGGTGGTAATAACAAATCACAACTTATCACGTTATTTTGTATCAGTTTTTAGTCATCAAAGTAGTATTACTAATGAAAACACACACACATAACACGTGTGCGAGCGCGCGCGCGCACACACACACACACATATATGTGTGTGTGTATGTGTGTGAATGTGTGCGCATAAATAAACGACACAATATATAAATTTCAAATAGTGGAAAATATTGTAGCAATATTTTTAAAAATTGAATAAAATTAATTATTTCAAAATATGAGATTATTTTTGACTTTTGAAAAACATTTCAAATTTAAAATTGATAAGATTCATTAACATGTACAAAACAATAAATATGACAGTAGTATATAATTTACAATATTAATTATTATATTTACTAAAATTAAAAGAAAATTATATCAATCTTAAATTTGAAAATATCTTAACTTGATTCAAAAAGTCAATAAAATTTGTATATTTATAAATTATTAATGGAAAAATAGCTCTGAATAGACTTATATCACAAATTGCATCCTACATATATATAGTTTAGACCTAAATTCAGTTTACACCCCGAAGTAGTATAATTTCCACCAACAATCAGTCCTTTTATTAAGTACTTTCCTCCTGCTTTCTTCTTTCAGCAATTCCAAAGAGTTAATCAAATGAACTTCTTCATTCTAGAATTGAATTCAAAATGTTCACATACATTAAACACTGGACCCCCACCCCCACCCCACAAACTTCTTTTCCAGGTTCTTCTTCCTCCATGATGTCTAATATGAAATTGATAGATGCTCTAGATATTTGTTCATTTATTAGACTTTCAACAATTTCTATGATTTAAAGACACAAGTCCAGTTCTGTTATCACATTATTTATCTTGTATGCTGTTACACTATTATAAATTATTGTCACTATATTTCTTATACAAAAATAGTTTGTGTAACAAGCACATAAGCTTGCCTAAATAGAATTTGCCAAATGTAATGTTAGTTGGAAAAGTTTTATCCTTAATTTGAAAATTTTATTTCTTGCTATTTTATCCTCTAAATTTCATAAAAAAATTATTTTGTCATAGCGCTAATCACACACACAACGTCATATATATGTATATATATATATGTGTGTGTGTGTGTGTAATTTTTGTAATATTTTCATCTTTTAGCATTTTTTTTATTTATCATGTTTAATTATTTTCAGAAAAAAAATAATTTAGTAAATGACAGCGTATAATTACATATTTGTCCTTGGACAAATTCAAAAGTCAGCCCATAATTAGCGTACTTTACATAAACCTACACCGTACGTACACGACCGCTTTGCCGCAGGCCCGCGGATAATGACAGCCTAATAGGTTGAATATTTGAGGTCGAGTTTATTGTTTCTGCCTTCGACGGTTCAACGGCGGCTTTATTTGGGTGTTTGTTCATCGTGTTAAAAATGTAATGGCTTTTTTGCCTTTGAATGAGGAAATTAAGCTAGTCTCATATATACTTGTAATAAATTTTGATAATTTATAAAAATTTGAGTCTTAAATTTTAGGTTTGTGGAAGATGGGTAGAGGTTAATTAAATTATATGCCTTACATTTTTATAATGATTTTTAAATTTCTTTTAATAAAATCTATTGTGCTGATGGAAAAAGTTAGCATGCAAAAATATGATTAAATATAAATTTTATTTAATTTAAGGTTGTGGAACACCATTAATGTAACTACGTAAAATAATATAATTTTATAGTTTAAATTTATTTATTTTTATTAATATAAAGTCATTGATACACATCGATACATCATAAAATAATACAAAATTTTACATCCTCTCATATTTTTTATGTTCTAAAACAACCTTATAAATGAAACCTTCTCTATTAAGAATATATATTATACTCCTATTAGGGTATCTCCCTATTTCAATAAACTCTATAGTGCAGACGCTAAATCATAAGTATATACACTTTAGTAATCGTCAATTACAAGTAATTTGTAACATTAATATCAACAACAATAGTTAACATGTCATATTTTAATAAAAATAATGAATTTTCTTTCACAAAATAAGAAGGAAAAAAAATAGTAGAGCAAAAAATCTCATTATCATGCAAAAACTACTATATTTCAACATAACAAACACATGCTAACATGCGCATCATAAGATCTAATCATCAAATTCAAAACAAAAAAAACACACACTAGATTTATATATTAATAGAATAACTTGAATCAAACCATAACCATGCAATAATATTGATTATGAGATAATATATATATATATATATATATATATATATATATATATATATAATGACGTAACCTTAGAATACGTATGTTATGTAAGGTCAATTTAATATGCTTTTTGCTGAAATAATAAACACGTCATAATGAACCAACCTGGATCTTCTTACGCTTGCGGTCAGCCTCGGCACGCTTGGCGAGATCCGCCACCATCCGAAACCTCCTCCGGGGATTCTTCACCAGCCAAACAGCCGATCTCCATCTTGCTAAAGCCTCTTCAGAAGGATTCTTAGGCTCAACTTCAAAGTTCTTTTTTAAATATTCCTCCATAGCTTAATTTCTCAAAAAACAAAGTTTGTGCTCTAAATGATGATGATGATGATGAGGTACATAAATTATAAACTAAAGTAGGTTTTTCACTTATATGCATACATGTTAGTTTTAGTTAAATGGAAAGTTTCAAAGTTGTCATCCGGGAATATGGACGTGAATTAGGGAGGAGAAAATATTTTGGAGATACCATAATTACAAATTATTTCTCTTGTTTTAAGAATTAAGTTTCAAAAATCATATATATAGGTTTAGTATAGGAAATTTTGGTTGATTGATTTCGGTGATCTTTTAATTTTTGTATTGGATTTTCGTATATTTGACTTTATTTTCATCCTTTTGGTGTTCCCATCTTTTTATTTGGTAGGTGGTGGTTCTTTCTTTGTTTCATTATATTCAGTTTTCATAATTATATTAGTCCAAAAATGTGAAATTAAAAGGTTAATTGTTTGGGTTATATATATATATTCTACCCTTTGGTCTAAAATCTTATATCGTTATTGACTTTTAATTTTAATAGACTAAATAACACTTCTGTGACATTAAAAGACTAAATAACACTTCTGTGACAATCCGTATTTTTTGAAAATTATTTTAATAAAATAAAAATAAAAATTTAATAAATAAAATTCTTATTATGAAACGAAATAGAAAATATATGTGTTATATGTGATTTTGTGTGAAGGGTTAAATGTGTATATATAAATGTGAATTATATATACATATATTAGAAAAATAAGATTTAATAGTTAATTGAACTATTAAAGAAAGTGGATGAAATTAATTACGAAATGAAATATGGAGGTGAAGAAAATTAATTATTTAATATTAATTAATTGAGATTAAATTGAAATTATATTATGAAATAATATAATTTGAATATTAAGCTTTGAACGACAATAAAATTATTATGAATTAAATTTCATAAATGAGGTAGTATAATTAATTCGCTCAAGTAAAATAGTGAATTAATGTATGTATTTTTAAAAAAAGGAGGGAGTTAATTATTTTAATATATTACATATGATGTAATATATTTATGTAATGGCTAAATATATATTATATTATGCCAAACGAATATAAATTAAATGAGGAATTGGAATTTCGTTACAATAATTAAGTGTAACATTTATAGTGGCCTAATAAATAATATTATGCCAAATAAGAATAAATTAAAAATGTGAGATGAGACCCAATATATAAGATATGTGTATTGGTATCACTACAAGAAACAGGCCCATCAGTGACCTATATTATCTGCGATCGTCATATTCGGTCGCTAATATCAGACTTAGCGACGGTTATCCAAAGTAGTCGTTATTTGTAATTAGCGACCACCGTGCGGTCGCTAACTGGTCGCCGAGTTGAGTTTGCCGCCTTAAATTTTGGAGCCTGAGTTGGCGGGGGAAATTAATTCAAGTCTGCGACCGCATCCGGTCGTAGATAGTGGTCGCAGAACGGTTTGACTTCCTCAGCAGCTCGACTGTCAAGTCAATTAAAATCAGCGATCGCATGCAGTCGCCAAAGGCGGTCGCTGGTCCTTTTTAAATACGATCAGCTCGGTCTTCTGCAGAAGAAGCGAACAAAAAACAGAAAAAGGGAGGAGAGGAAAGGAGAAGATGGAGTCGCCGCCCGGCCGCCCAACGACGCCGCCCGCCATCTGTTTTCTAGCCGTCGCCGTCCGTCGTCGCCGGCAACCCTACCTAGGTATTCAATCTCTCTCTTTCATTTATATATATTTTCAATTTATATTTGATTTGAAATTATACATATTGCATGTTATATGTTTATATGTGTTTGATTTGGCTATTTAGTTTGAATATGTGTTAGATTTATATATATATGTGATATTTAGTTTCAATTTGGCTTTAATTTGTGCAATTTCAGTGCATGCATGTTCATAATATGGCATTGAGACTTATGTTAGTGTATTATTATATAATATTAATTACTAAAATACATAAATTAAATATTAATTTACATTAAATTAAATATAATAACATATAAATATAATAAAATAACAGAAATAATACAAACTAAAGTAAAGAAAATAAAAATATAAATTTCCTTAGTTTACTTAATTTTCCCCTACTAAAATCAACTAAGTAGCATTTACTTAGTTTTCATTACTAAATTTATAACTAAGTAGTATTTACTTGGTTAATATTACTTAGTTTTTCAATACTAATTAAAATAAATTAAGTAGTATTAATTTACTTAGTTAATATTACTTATTAGTTTTCCAATACTAATTAAAATAAATTAAGAAGTATTAATATTACTTAGTTAATATTATTTTTTAGTTTTCCAATACTAATTAAAATAAATTAAGTAGTATTAATTTACTTAGTTAAAATTACTTAGTTTCCCAATACTAATTAAAATAAATTAAGTAGTATTAATTTACTTAGTTAATATTACTTATTAGTTTCTCAATACTAATTAAAATAAATTAAGTAGTATTAATATTACTTATAAAATAATGCTACTATCACATAATTTGGGTTACATAAAGCTCACACACATATAATATGCATGTGTGTGTATGTGAGCATTATGTGACCCAAAATTATGTGATAGTAGCATTATTTTATAATATATTACAAAATAAATAAATAAAATATTACGATTTAATTAAAATAAATAAAAGAGAGAACATACTCTATCAATAACTCAACTACAACATCCTTAAGACTGACTTATTTCGAATGTTTTGTAACTAAATATCAGCATTTTCTTGAAAAATACTTTCTCTCACGATCTCTATCATTAAAGTATAATATGAATCTGTGATCAATTAACGTAATTAGTTTTGAATCTGACTCCACAAAGCAGTATCTCCGAAATATATACAACAAAATTGGAGAAAGATGAAAGTGTGCACTTGCTGAAATATAACTTGTCACAATTAGATGGAAACTTCAAGTTATATATAATGTAAAACAAATATGTACCTTCATCATTGCCCATGAGTAATGATTACTAGGATAAGAGTCAAGAACTTCCTTGTATGCAGGATTCGATATAGAAGTTGCAGCTAATACTCTGACTAGGTTCCTCGGCAGCCAAAAAAATATGGGTCTTGTAGTTCCTGTTTGTGTTCCATACTCGAATGATAAGTTAATTGAATTACTACTGACATTCCTCACTGTTCCATCATAACAGAAGACAACATCCCGAAGGAGGGCCATCCTTGAGAGTTGCATGAAATTTAACAGTTCCTAATAAGTGGTTCAATTAATTCAACTGTACTTCCTGTTGAATTCCTGAACAAAGTGGTTAAATAGTTCGGGAATTAACACTTTGTTCGGGAATTAACCACTTTCTTCTGGGAATTCGAGAGGAAGTACAGTATGGTGAAATACTTATTGGAAATTGTTGAATTTCCTGCAACTCTTCCTTTGTTTCTCATACCTTGGGTACAATCTCTAGTATTGCACATTTAGTACATGCAGACCTTGAGTCCGATAAGACTACGAGTAAAAAATATCGAATTTGACAACCCTTCACTCTATGGCAGTTGATCTTGCAAAAATAGGAGTAACAACTGAAAGGCCTAGGACTATAAAATTGAGGATGTTTCCCGATTTCATGGAGAGGTGGGCCACAACTAGCTTACACTTCTCAAGGAGTACTGGGGACAAACTTTATCGACAACGACCGACTATTAAGATCGTAATCTACTTCTTACACTTGGCGCGGACATTAGCTAGCTTATGCAATGGCGAACGTTAACACAACAGCAGGATATCGATGATGATGCCGAGGTAATTTTTTCATGAATTTAGCTTTATGCATGTTTAGTTACTTAATTATGGTTCTTCTGTTGTATTTTTTCTTCAGGAATAATTTCTCTTTGCAGGAGGTCTATAAATATGACTGGTAAGAGTTTCTAATCGTTTTCTTGTTGAGTTGTTTGATGTCAAAGGCAATGGAGTTAATTATAGTTTTAGATTCAATATATATTTTTTATATAAATTTTAGTCGCTCGAGCGATTTGTTTATTGTGTTGGTTAATTTATGGACGTAGATCGATTAATTTAAATAGTTTTGGTCATTTATATATACTGCTGTGTGTTGAGATATAAAACAGGTACAAACAGGTATAATTTTTTTGGGAAATCCACAAAATAGACAATTATTTTTTTTATTAATTAGCGACCGAATCCGGTCGTTGATACGTATCAGCGACTGCGGGTGACTTGGGGATATCAGCGACCGGGGTGGTCGCTAATGGTGGTCGCGGACACGTGGGCCACGTTAACAATGAGACGTGACTCAGCTTAGCGACGACATCGGTCGCTATATGTCGGTCGCTGACAATCCGGTCGCTAAAAGTGGTCGTCGACGTGCAGTCAGCGTCCAGAATATATGCAACCACTATCTGCGATCGTATTCGGTCGTCGATAGCCATCTGCGACCGTATTCGGTCGCCGATAGCCATCTACGACTGGTAACGGTCCCAGATTGGGCGGTCGCTAATAAGCTTTTTTCTTGTAGTGTATCAAGTTAGTAAATTAAATTTATATTTAAACAAATGATTGAATATTTATTTAATATATAAATAAATTGTTTGAAAAAAATTTATGGAGAGAAGGAGGAAATTAAATTAATTATATAATATAAATTGTATAATTTAAATGAGTAATTTAATTTATTAAGGGAGGAGATGTTAATTATTTAAATTCGTAGTTCATTACACTAAAAGTGTTAAATTTATTATGGATTACTTTCATAATTAGTTTTTATACATAATTATAAATGTATAAATTACAAAAGTATGTAATATATATATAATGTAATTTGCATAATGTATATGTGTTAGGGGACCAATCCATAGTTGACGTTGTAAAAAAAAAAGTCTAGACTTACAACACATCGTAACCCTTCATCTTAAGATCGAATGGTTTAATAGAGCTCCCGTCCCCAGTTTAGTTTTCAGTATTCCGCAGTTTAATACAGCGAACGAGACAGATGACCAAAATACCCCTCCTTATAAAAGTCTTCGTTCGAAGTATTAAACTGCGGACGCTAAGTATGGATGACCAATTTGAAAACGACGTCTGACCAATTGGGAAACGACGTCGTATTGTTGGCTAAATTCATTATTGTTTAGTTTTCTAGGCTCCGCAGTATTAAACTACGGAGCCTGATTTTTTCCTTCCATTCCTTAATTTCATTCTCCATTCTCTCTCCTCCCCTTAATCTTATCATTCACCCCATCTCTAATTCCCATGTTCTTCTTCGCTCAAGCTCTCCTTCATCGAACTAGAATTCATAGAACAAGTTGACGCTGTTTCACCTTGGACATCGCTCACTAATTCTATGTGTTAACTACTAACATTCTGAAAACTCGAAGCAATCTATTTGGGTGAGAAATTTGGATTTGAAACTTCTGATGTCATCATTTGAGGCTTCCTTTGATTGTTGCTTCTGAGGACAAGGCTCCTCCATCTCAATAAGGTCTTTCAAAGCTTCATTGGCCTACTTTTTGAGGTATGGCTCTGTCATAGCATCTTCGACTAACCACTGATGGTCACACTTTGATTTAATCCTTGAATTATTTTAATTTTTCATTTCACCACTATTCATCACTGCCACAGGAACATCCTTTTCTCCCATTATAACACACCTCCTTCACAAATTCCACACAATTTACTATATATCCTATTACACCATATATCAGTATTGAAAGTATAAATTTGACACATAAACTCAAACCTAATTCATTGATATTGAAATTCACCCTATTAGAACTATTAAATTTATAGATCAAAGTAACATCTGAATTTATTTATCAATTTTCACAACAAAGAGCATAGCACGCTCTTTGCGTAATTTATCAAAATAAAAATCCTAATTATAACCAAATTCACCACCAAACTGAATTATTCAAATTTAAAAAAATAAAAAGATATCACAAAGGCCGAACCACCTTTCAAGCTATCATTCGATATTAATTAACAACCAAAATTTGATTCAACCAAACTCCAGAACTGAAAACACTACGCCAATTGAATTCGACAACTTCTGAATCTGAAGAGACGCAAACAGAAATCTAGAGTATCAACACACATCACCCGAAAAACTTTAAACATATAAATAGATATGATATTGAAAGCCAGTCCACATGGAAAACAAAACTAGGGTTAGGTTCTTCTCATCTACGTCACTTAAATTGAAGGATTGCGAATGCAGAGAGCGACAACGAATGAAACTGAAATTTTGCTTTGCGGTATAGATTTTTAAGAGAGAGGAATAAAATAGTTGGGACGAGATTTAGAATGAAGGAATGAATGAGATGAAGTAGAATGGATAGAGGTAAATTAACGTGTCCGACAGAACAAGGGCATGGATAACCAGTCTAAGTTAACAGACAGATTCAGTATATATATGTATATATTGTACTGTATATTTTTTTGTTTACTATTAGCATAGAATATTGATGAATAAAGTTGTAAGACAGAGTTGTTAATCTAGTCTAGTATTTGCATTTTGCGTTTATAGATTTGTTTTCTAGAAATTTGAGGAATGTGATTGAATGTAAAAATAAATTAAAAAAATTATGCTCTGCAGTTTAATACTACGAAGCCTAAAAAACTAAAAAAATTGAATTTGGCCAACAATACGACATTATTTTCCAATTGACCAGCCATACTTAGCGTCCGTAGTTTAATACTGCGGATGACACTTATTAAAAGCGACGTCATTTTCAAATTGGCCGGCCATACTTAGCGTCCGCAGTTTAATACTGCGGACTTATACTTTTATAAGGAGGGGTATTTTGGTCATCTGTCCCGTCCGTAGTATTAAACTGCAAAATACTAAAAACTAAACTGCGGACTAGAGCTCTATTAAACCGTTCGATCTTAAGATGAAGGGTCACGATGTGTTGTAAGACTAGACTATGTTTTAGAACATTATGTTAGTTCCCAAAAGCACGTTAGTTATCTAGAAGGGGGGGGGGGGGCGTTTGAATAGATATTTTAAAATTTCTCTATTTAAAATACTTAGTCAGTATTGGTGATACTGATTGCAGCAGAATATATGTTTTGTTCCCCTTCAAGATAATGCAGTTAAGGCGAGATAAACAGGTAAAGAAGTTATAACAGATATAGCAGTTATAGCAGTTAATGAGAGACAATGAGACACATGGTTTTAAGTGGTTCAGAGCCAACGCGACTCCTAATCCACTCTTCTACTCCACGAGTAGGAAATCCATTATGGATGTCTTCTTACAAATGGATCACTTAGATCCCTTCAAGGCCAGCAGCCCTGGAACTTCACTTAGTTTACTTTTGAACTCTTCAAGTCCTTTGACTTGGATCTGCTCTTAGTTCACTTCTGAACTCTTCAAGTCCTTTGACTTGGATCTGCTCTTAGTTCACTTCTGAACTCTTCAAGTCCTTTGACTTGGATCTTCACTTAGTTCACTTTTGAAATCTTCAAGTCCTCTGACTTGGTACCTCACTTGGATCGGCAGTTGATAGTTGAGGTGTGCTACTCAATTGCAGTTCAGCTTCTGTCTTTCAAAGGACTGAGTAGCGAAGCAAGCTTTCTTTAGTATCGTAGTGTTGCTCGTTGAGTGTTCTTGAGCTTTTTTTCAATGTATTCTTTCTTTATGCGTCTTGCTTACTTAGTCTGAATCCTTGTCTGATTTCCTTATAAAAGAGCCATTCAAAAAATAGCCGTTTTGAATGCTCCCGTTGCTTCATTTAATGCTCTAGATGTTTTTTGTGCAGTGATGTTGACGTCCTGCTTTTCTGCTGCTCTGCCGCCTGGCTCACTGACACAGCAGACTGTATCTTTCACCTAACACCTGAAAAGGTGTTTTCTGCAGGCTGCTTTAGTCCTATCCTTAGCTTCTACAATACGCTTCTTCGAGTTGGACTAAGGATGAATATGGAAGTATTGGGACTATCACTTTGTCAACAGCTATAAGCCTTTCTTTATTTGTTACTTTTCCTCCCTTCATTAGATCTTTAATCTTTGATGTTGACTGGAGGAACACTACGATTATGGTCATTGTGACACAATCGTTGTGTGTTGGCTTTGCACAGCGTGATTCAGACTTCTTCGTAAAGCAAACTACGATTTCTCTTAAGCTCTCGGTAGACTACGATTCCTTTCTTGCTTGTCTTGCAGACTTCACACTTCTGATAGCACTCTGTGATTCTTAGCTTGGCTCGGCAGATGCTTTTCAACTTTTATGACTCTCAGTGTGGCTTCTGAGGCAAACTACGATTCTTTGATGCTTTCACTTGAGCTCGACGATTCTTGCCTTGGCCTCTGCAGACTTGATTCTTGGGCAGACTTCTAGTTTGTATATCTTCACTCAAGCTCCACATTTTCTGCCTTAACTTCTGTAGGCTTGAATCTCTTGGCAGACTACGATTTCGATATCTTTGCTTAAGCTCCACGATTCTGCCCTATTTTTTGAATGCTGTATTTGACAGACTATGATTCTGTCAAGACTTTAACTTTTACATCTCAAATAGATCAACCTAACAAGTTTGATCTTTTCTTCTATACATTCATTTACATAAATGATAAACATTACGGCTCAGATCAACCTAACATGTTTGATCTATCATCTAAGTCCTTATACAATGATTCTCTTAAGGACTGTACACTTAAGCATTTATATTTACTTTCAATATCAAATCTGAATATGCAATTCCCAACAATCTCCCCCTATTTGATGTTGACATAATCAAGGAGATTTAGATCATAGCATCATTTTCTAAATGCAAAATGCTAGAAAGTAAATATGGCTTAGTGTTTTAGTGAGCAACTGACTGAAATTTCTAGAGAATAAGCATGAATTTATTGATGTTTGAAGAGATATTACATTCAAGAAAAAAAACCTCAATACATAATTGAGTTTAGGCTTATCTCTATTTTCGTTGTCTCTTGCTCCTCTGAAAGTAGACATGCTCTGCAGCTCTCTTTTTTCTTGAGGCTTCATCTCGTCTTGCAATGTCCTCTAGCTCATCTTGAGTTAATGGTTCATCATGATCATGTCTGTTTATGAAGGCATGATCTGCAACAGGCATACTGAGACTAGTTGATGTTATGCCTTGTGAGCTAGAGGCTTGACCTTGACTTCGTTGAGTAGTCTTAGCAATAATAGGACTTTGATCAAATCGTGGAGACTGAAGATCAGGACTTCTGAGATTTCCACCACCACTCGATGATTGACTAAGGTGAGTGTGTTGCCTTTGCGGTTGCTGCCTCTTGCTGCTTCCTCCTCCTCGTCCTCTACCTCTGTTTCTATTATCATCTCCTTCCTGATTATTCTCCCCCTTTATGTCAGCATCAAGGGTTCGAACATCGTCTGAGAGCCGTCTGATTTCGTCTACCAGGGCATGCATTTGAGTTCTTTGTTAAGAAATGTCATTGGTTTGTTCAGCAACTAAAGCCTCAGTGACCCTTCTTTGTTGCTGAAGCATTTTCATGGCATCGTTGTTCTGGGAGATTTGAGCAGCACTGCATTCTTGGAATTGGTTCAAAGCGATACGCAGTGCTAAAATCTGTTCCGCCATCAGCTCATTTTGAGTTTGCTGATTTTTTTGCATTAGTAGCAAGGCTTCTTTCTGCTTCTTGGCCTTGGCAAAATGAATATCATCTCTTGCCTTGATGCTTTCAGCCATTTCTCTGAAGATCGCCCTTAATGATTTAGTCAGTTCCGTTCCCAAATGTCCTGGCAGAGTCTTAACCGAGTCAAGAATGTTGTTTAATCTATGATGAAGAGCAAGAGAATGTTCTTCAAGGACCTTTTCAGATTCTGACCCTATTTGACTTAGTGTGGCAGTCAGCTCTTCCTTTGTTGGCATGAGAGCCAATTGATATAGAATTTGTTGTGTTTCTGGAGGAGGAGGAGTAGCTGTAGTGTGTTCATCTATTCTTGACAAACTTTCGAGAGCAAGAGTTATGTCAAAGTATTCATTGTTGGAGGATGATGGAATGTCTGCTTGGGTTAGAGGGTTAAGAGTTTGCTGGATAGGTGTAGTGTTTGACTCAGATGTATGTGTTTGTGTCTCTTTGAGCTGTTCTGGACACTCTACAATTTCTTCTTCGGATTGATCAGCATGCCCGAATCATAGTGTGTCATCTAAGGTTGATGTTTCACTGATTGAGTTTGCAAGCATTTCCTTGACAACTCGTGTGATGTGCTTAATCATTATTGGATGGTTAACGGGTCCCTCGACAAAGATGATTTGGTTATGTGGTTCATCAGTCACAGAGTTTTGGGACTCTGTGACTGGAAACTGATTTAGCATTACTTCATTCAGATTCTCTGGTAGCTCCCCCTCAATTTCTGCATTTTTTGGCTCCCCCTCAGCTGTAGCATTCTCTTGATTCTGAGCTTCCAGAGTTTCTTCTTCCTGGGACTCAGTAATCTGTTTATCCTTCTCATCAGCTCTTTTTCTGTCCTCTTCCCTCAATACTTCCTCATTGCTAAGAATGTATTTCTTGACCAATGTCTTCTTTCTCTTGGGCTTGACTGCATCTTCAGAACCTTCTTCAGCTTTAGCCCTGTTTGTCTGTTCGGGCTGAGAGACTGTTGTAGCATCTTCTTCCATACTAGCAGCCTGCCTGGACTCTACGATTGGTGAAGACTCCTTAATTGTAGTAAGTGTAAGCTTCCTTGGTCTGTGATTGTGTTTCTTCTTCTTTTGAGCCTCAACACTTCTTTCAGCCATGTCCTTACTTGTTTCCCTCTTCTTCTTCTTCTTCTTCTTCTTCTTCTTCTTCTTCTTCTTCTTCTTCTTCTTCTTCTTCTTCTTTTCTTCTTCTTCTTCTTCTTCTTCTTCTTCTTCTCTTTTAGAGTTTCCTCTGATGCTTGAGCTGCCTCAGGAGTAATAGCTCTTTCAGTCATTAAGCCACTATACTCTATTTCAGCATCAGGGCATGCTTGAAGTGCATCAGTGGTTGGGTCTTGGGGTTCCTCAATCATTGATACATCTTCATTCATCTTCTTCTTTCCTTTCCTTCTTCTGATCAGGGCTTCAGTATTTTCTTCAGTTACTCATTCTTCTTCTACCTCCTAGGCTTCCTCCCTTATAGCAGATATAATTTCAGATTTTATCTTTACATTTTCTGCCGGGTTTTTTTTCCAGTTTTGAAATAATTGTTGGGTTATCTTCTGGTTGGGGACAATGGATACGCCTTCTTCATTTTTAATCTTGTGTCTCAGTGTAGCTTCTAGTATCATGCTGATAAATCTCTCATAAGGCATTTTTGCAGTACTCTTGGTCTTCTTGGAGCTTTCCATCCATTTTCCAAACCATTCCATTAGTAGAGCTCCATAATTGAGTTGAACTCTGTACCTGATAGCTGTCATGAGCTTCAGTTATTTTTCATTGACAGTATCGTGGCCAGAGCTCTTGCAGCATATGCATTTTCCAATAATTTTAGCAAGAAACTCATATTCTTGGGGAAACTCTTTCTTCCTGTAGCCACTCTTTCCTTCAGTTTTGTTGTGTTTCATCTTCTTTAGGCCTTCATGAAAATCGATTCGGTCCAGTGATGGAAGACCTTCATTGATGAACCCTAGGGCAAGGTTTATGCTTTCTGAGTTGAGTCGAATCTGCTCACCCTTGACTTTGGTGAGGATAGAGTTTCCTTCAACAATTCCATTTGTGTAGAACTCTTTCACCAGCTTTGTGAATACAAGTGTGTTGGTATTTAGGGCATCCTTGAGTTCAGTTTTATTTAGCAGGGAAAGAATTTTGTGCATTTCTGGACTAGCATCTTCAGATTCGTCAAAGCATAGCTGAAAACCCAAGACAATTCTGGAAGCAGCCATTGATTTAGATTAATTTTCCTGAAATGAATGAACTTGGCTTAGCTTTCTGAAACTTAGGGTTTCGTTTGAGAGAGAGAGAGAGAGAGAAAGATAGTCTTTTGAATTCAAAGATGAACTGACATATGATAGTTTAAAATAGTTTTAAACACTTCCCTCTATATGTTCAGCGTCGTGGGACACGTGTCGAATTCTGCAGAACTCCACGATTTTAATCCATGTGAAAATCTCTATTCTGCCCTTAGCTCCCCCTGAGCTGGTGTGCCCTTGTGAGAAGACTACGAATGTCTAGATCCACTCCACGATTGTTAAGTTCAATCCTTTGCCACTTCTTGATCATTGACTCTACGGCTTTCTGTGATGCCTTCTAAAATGGCAAGCCTTCTAGGTTAAGGTTGCTCAGGAAGGGCCAACCTCTTAGCTTGACACTAAGGATCAGGTTTGTCCCTGAGACGCTTATCAAAAGGGTTGCTTGGCTTGTTGTTGCTATCACAGTGAGCCTTTATGTCTTAACTGGATCACTCCACGATCGTGGTTCCTCTTAGTCATCTCTACGATTTTGACTTAGCCTTTACATCTGCAAGGTTAGCACCATCTAGAGCATAGAATTTATTGTTGTAAATTTAACATACCTAACTCACTTATTAATTTATTAAATCTGGATTCATCTAAGTGTTTTGTAAACACATCAGCAAGTTGATTTTCAGTAGGAATGTATTGCAAGGATATTGTCCCATTTTGAACACGATCCCTAATAAAATGATATCCTATTTCTATATGCTTGGTCCTAGAATGCATGACAGGATTATTTGTTATTGTTATAGCACTTGTGTTATCACAGTGTATGGGTATAGATTTGAAATCAAACCCATAATCTGCTAGCTGATTCTTCATCCATAGGATTTGAGCACAACAGCTACCAGCAGCAATATATTCAACTTCTACTGTTGAAGTTGATACTGAGTTTTTCTTCTTGCTGAACCAGGACACTAGTCTATTGCCTAGTAGTTGACAAGTGCCACTGGTATTTTTTTCTATCTATTTTGCATCCTGCAAAGTCAGCATCTGAATATCCTGTTAGTTCAAATGAGGACTCTTTGTGATACGATAGACCCAAATAGGGTGTACCTTTAAGATACCTAAAAATCCTTTTTACAGCAGTTAAGTGTGATTCCTTAGGATTAGCTTGAAATCTAGCACATATATATGTTGCAAACATTATATCTAGTCTACTGGCAGTTAAGTAGAGAAGGGAGCCTATCATACCTCTGTATTGAGTAATATCAATACCTTTACCTTTCTCATCTTTTTCAAGCTTAGTTGCTGGAGCAATTGGTGTTTTCATGGGAGTAGCTGATTCCATGCCATATTTCTTGAGTAAGTCTTTAATGTACTTGGCTTGGCTTATGAAATTCCTTCATCAGTTTTTTTACTTGTAGTCCAAGGAAGAAGTTTAGCTCACCCATCATGCTCATTTCAAACTTGCTCTGCATAAGCTTGGCAAATCTCTTGCACAGATTTTCATCAGTAAAACCAAAGATAATATCATTTACATATATTTGAACTAGTAAGACTTTATCTTTGTATTTCCTAAGGAATAGTGTAGTGTCTACTCTACCTCTAGTGAATCCTTTTTCAATAAGAAAGTTTATTAATATTTCATACCATGCTCTAGGTGCTTGTTTAAGTCCATATAAGGCTTTATCTAATCTATAGACATAATCAGAGAGGGTTGGATTGACAAAACCTGGGGGTTGCTCCACGTAGACTTCTTCTTGAAGTTCACCATTTAGGAATGCACTCTTGACATCCATCTGGAATACTTTGAACTTCATGTGAGCAGCAAATGCAAGGAACATTCTGATAGCTTCAAGTCTGGCCACTGGTGCAAAGGTCTCAACGTAGTCTATGCCTTCTTCTTGAGAATAACCTTTGGCCACCAGTCTTGCTTTGTTTCTAGTGATCACCCCATCTTCATCCATTTTATTTTTGAAGACCCATTTGGTGCCGATGACTGGGTGACTCTTTGGTCTTTGAACTAATCTCCAGACTTTGCTTCTTTCAAATTGATTAAGTTCCTCTTGCATGGCTTTAATCCAGCTTGCGTCTAGCATGGCATCTTCAATTTTCTTGGGTTCTATTTGAGATAAAAAAAACTCAAATAGAAGCATTCATTCTGAGTTACAGATCTTGTTCTTATTCTGGCAGTTGGATCACCAATAATTAAATCTTGAGTGTGATCTCTTGCCCACCTGTTCCCTGTTAGAACATCAGTTCTGGTGGCTTCGTGTCTGAACTCCTCAAGATTGACTTCTGGTTCTTGTTGTTCAGAATCGTCGTTTGGTTCAGCTCTCTCTACGATTTCTTCTTCGGACACTACGATTCTTTCTTCAAGAACTGCTGTCGTAGTGTTGGGTTCAACCACTTCATTCGTAGTGTCAGTATCGTCAATCGTAGTGTCTGGTGATGCAGACTTATCCGAGTCTGTTTCATCGAAGATGATGTGGATTGAGACTTCAACACTTAGTGTCTTCTTGTTGAACACTCTATAGGCTTTGCTGTCTGTGGCATAACCAAGGAAGATTCCTTCATCTGACTTAGGTTGGATCTTAGTCAGATATTGCTTTCCATTATTGAGAATGTAGCATGAACAACCAAACACATGGAAGTAACTGACATTTGGCTTTTTCCTTTCCACAGCTCATAGGGAGTCTTCTTTAGAGTAGAGTGTACAAGAGATCTGTTCTATGCGTAGCACGCAGTGTTGATGGCTTCTGCCCAGCTGCTGCAAGTAAAGTTCTTCCGATTTCTATAAGTGTTCTGTTCTTCCTTTCAGCTACTCCATTTTGCTGAGGAGTTCGTGGTGCTGAGAAGTTGTGACTGATGCCATTGTCTGCACAGAACTGGTCCATTTCTGAGAAGTCAAACTCTCTGCCATGATCACTCCTTATTGCCTTGATAATCTCTCCTTTTTCATTCATCACCAGCTTGAACATCTTTATCAGTTGGGAGCTTGTCTCATCTTTTGAGTTGAGAAAGAGCACCCATGTGTATCTGGTGTAGTCATCCACCACAACTAGTGAGTATCTCTTCCCTCCTAAGCTCACAGTCGGAATTGGCCCAAAAAGATCTATGTGAAGTAACTATAGGGGCCTGTCAATTGAGTTGACTGCTTTGCCTTTGAATGAGCTCCTTGTTTGCTTTCCAAGATGACATGCATTGCATGGTCTTTGTTTGATGAAGTTTAACTTGGGTAATCCTGCTACCAGATCTTTGGAGGCCAGTTTAGATATACTCTTGAAGTTGAGATGAGATAATCTTCTATACCAAAGCCAACTTATTTCTTCAGTGGCTTTAGCAAGGAAGCATACTGTCTCATCAGTACTGAGCTGAGCAAGATTGATAATGTATACATTTCCTTCTCTTGTTCTTGTCAGCTTGATAGAGGATGTCTCCAGATTTCTGACTTGACATTGATTATTGAGGAAGGTAACTAGATGGCCTTTATCGCAGAGTTGGTTGATGCTAAAAAGATTGTGCTTTAAACCATCAACATAAGCCACTTTACTGAAGGACACTGCACCATTTCCAACTGAACCATAGCCTCTTATCTTGCCAGAGCTGTTATCTCCAAAGATAACTGTTGGTCCCTCCTTCTCTGTATAATTTGACAGGAGGGCTTTATTTCCGGTCATATGCCTTGAGCAACCACTGTCCAGATACCATGTGGTAGTCGTGGTGCTAATTTCCTGCAAATATATTCAGCTTTCATTTTGGTACCCAGACTAGCATGGGTCCTGCAATGTTAGTACCCTTAGGAACCCAAATTTGCTTGACTTTGGGTCTTCCATGCACAGTATTATGAAAGCATGATGCAATTTTATGACCAAACCTTCCACATGCAAAACATCCAACATAATTTTATTTGTGTGTATGTGTGGATGCTTTCTCCAATTGGATTTGTGTGGATATTTGTTGACTTTACCCTTAAATTTCATCTTCCTTTTCCATGCAGCCCTGGAGTTCATGTTCTGTGCTGAGTGAGTCTCAACACCATGATTCCTTCCAAGTTGATCGGTGGAGTCAGTTTTACTCGACTCTACGATTTGTCGAGGTCGGACAGTGGTGACTGAATTACTCTTCACTTTTCTGAACCCTAAGCCAGCATGAGATCCGTAGTGTTTAGGAACACGTCTTGGTTCAGAAGAGCAAGATTGCACTGGTTCATCTTTTTGTGTGGACTTAACGAATGTAATACTTCTATTTAAGTTAGAAGCATTACTTACATTAATCTCTTTAGTCTTTCCCACACAGGGTTTTGAGGTTGATTTCCCAAACCCTAAGCCTGTTCTATCAGAGACACTTCTCTTATTGGATATCAGGGAGTCCATGGATGAAGAAGATCTATTCCATGTAGAGATAGTCTTTTCTAGCTCCTCAATCTTAGAGGTTAGATCTGACTCTCTCTGTATGGTCAGTTCATTTGTCTCTCTTAAGATTTTATTCTCATCTTCAAGTTTAGAGAGAGAGTTAGAATTTAGTAGAGCTACTTTCAGCTCTTTCTGAACCTTTTCTTTCTCCTTTTGAAGGTCAATATAATCTTTAGATAGAACTTTTAGCCACTTCATATGTTGATATAGATCAGTTGACATATCACAAATGCCAGTTCTTAAATCATCAGTGTCTATATCAGGAGAGTTAAAGTCAAATACCTTGTCTATAACTGCTTCATCATCTTTCCTGCTTAGTGCATTTTTGGCCATCAGACATAGGTTGGCTTTCTGAGGTGCTTCATCATCTTCAAACTCAGTGTTAATGTCATTGTCTGAATCACTCCATGAACTTCTAGCTACAAGCCCTTTGTCTTTCTTCTTATTCTTTCTGTAGCCTTTGAGCTCCTTCTTTTGATTTGACTTTCTCTTCAGCTCTTCCCTGATAGGCTTGTTGCAGTTGGCAATGAAATGCCCAGGCTTTTTGCAGTTATAGCATAGGTCATTGATCTACTCCTGACTGTTGCTGTTATTGAACTTCTTAGGTTTGTTGCTTCTGCCTTTGAGCATAAGTCTTTTGAATCTTCTGGCCAGCATTGCAGCTTCATCATCATCAATGTCATCCTCTTCATCAGAGTCAGACTCATCTTCCACCTGTGCCCTGGAGATCTCTTCCTTTGCTTTGAGAGCAACTCCTTTGTCCTTCCTTCTTCCTTCTGATAGAGTTTCTGCTCGTTGAGTCAGTTCAAGCTAGTATGTAAGAAGGTTTCCGTAGAGCTGTTGAACTGTTATTTCATGCAGATTCTTTGACTCTCTGATTGCAGTGGTCTTAGCATCCCATCTGCTTGGCAAAGACCTCATGAACTTGATGACTAAATCTTTGTTTGGATAGGTCTTTCCATAGGCTCTGAGAGAGTTGAGCAGTGTAGTGAATCTTTCATAAGTGGAAGTGACATTCTCTCCTGAGACATGAACAAACATCTCATACTGTTGAGTCAGTAGAGATTGCTTGTTTTCTCTGACTTCTTCAGTTCCTTCATGCATGATGAGTAATGCTTCCCAGACTTCCTTTGCAGTTTTGCATTTAACCACGTTTTCGAATAGACTGTCTTCTAAAGACTGGAACAAGATGTTCTTAGCCTTCTTGTCAAGCTGAACATCTTTCTTCTCATTTTTAGTCCATTCAGATTTGACCTTGACCACCATGTTGTCTGGATTTTTTGGTGTTGGTGCAAGCCTTCTTGGAATATAGGGCCGTTCAGAACAGTTTCAAATAGATCATCCTCTATTGAATCCATGTACGCCTGCATCCGAACTTTTCAGTTTTCAAATTTATCTTTGTTGCACATTGGTGGTTTGCTTCCTCCACCTGTCTTGGTTTCACTTATCAGTTGTGCCATAGGATCTTCTCAAGCTTGTATGCTTAGATATGAGAACCTGCTCTGATACTAATTGTTAGTTCCCAAAAGCACATTAGTTATCTAGAAGAGGGGGTTGAATAGATATTTTAAAATTTCTCTATTTAAAATACTTAGTCAGTATTGATGATACTGACTGCAGCGAAATATATGTTTTATTCTCCTTCAAGATAATGAAGTTAAGGCGAGATAAACAGGTAAAGCAGTTATAACAGATATAGCAGTTATAGCAGTTAATGAGAGACAATGAGACACAGGGTTTTAAGTGGTTCAAAGCCAACGCGACTCCTAATCCACTCTTCTACTCCACGAGTAGGAAATCCACTAAGGATGTCTTCTTACAAATGGATCACTTAGATCCCTTTAAGGCCAGCAACCCTAGAACTTCACTTAGTTCACTTTTGAACTCTTCAAGTCCTTCGACTTGGATCTGCTCTTAATTCACTTCTGAACTCTTCAAGTCCTTTGACTTGGATTTGCTCTTAGTTCACTTCTGAACTCTTCAAGTCCTTTGACTTGGATCTGCTCTTAGTTCACTTCTGAACTCTTCAAGTCCTTTGACTTGGATCTTCACTTAGTTCACTTTTGAACTCTTCAAGTCCTCTAACTTGGTACCTCACTTGGATCGGCAGTTGATAGTTGAGGTGTGTTACTCAGTTGCAGTTCAGCTTCTGTCTTTCAAAGGACTGAGTAGCGAAGCAAGCTTTTTTTAGTATCATAGTATTTCTCGTTGAGTGTTCTTGAGCTTTTTTTCAATGTATTCTTTCTTTATGCGTCTTGCTTACTTAGTCTGAATCCTTTTTTGATTTCCTTATAAAAGAGCCATTCAAAAAATAGCCGTTTTGAATGCTCCCGTTGCTTCATTTAATGAGACGTTTTTTGTGCAGTGATGTTGACATCCTGCTTTTCTGCTGCTCTGCCACCTGGCTCACTGACACGGCAGACTGTATCTTTCACCTAACACCTAAAAATGTGTTTTCTGCAGGCTACTTTAGTCCTATCCTTAGCTTCTACAATACGCTTCTTCGATTTGGACTAAGGATGAATATGGAAGTATTAGGACTATCACTTTATCAACGGCTATAAGCCTTTCTTCATTTGTTACTCTTCCTCCCTTCATTAGATCTTTAATCTTTGATGTTGATTGGAGGAACACTACGATTATGGTTATTGTGACACAATCGTTGTGTGTTGGCTTTGCATAGCGTGATTCAGACTTCTTCGTAGAGCACACTACAATTTCTCTTAAGCTCTCGGTAGACTACGATTCCTTGCTTGCTTGTCTTGCAGACTTCACACTTCTGATAGCACTATGCGATTCCTAGCTTGGCTTGGCAGATGCTTTTCAACTTTTATGACTCTCAGTGTGGCTTCTGAGGCAAACTACGATTCTTTGATGCTTTCACTTGAGCTCGATGATTCTTGCCTTGGCCTCTGCAGACTTGATTCTTGGGTAGACTTCTAGTTTGTATATCTTCACTCAAGCTCCACGTTTTCTGCCTTAACTTCTGTAGGCTTGAATCTCTTGGCAGACTACGATTTCGATATCTTTGCTTAAGCTCCACGATTCTGCCCTATTTTTCGAATGCTGTCTTTGACAGACTAAGATTCTGTCAAGACTTTAACTTTTACATCTCAAATAGATCAACCTAACAAGTTTGATCTTTTCTTCTATACATTCATTTACATAAATGATAAACATTAAGGCTCAGATCAACCTAACATGTTTGATCTATCATCTAAGTCCTTGTACAAAGATTCTCTTAAGGACTGTACACTTAAGCATTTATATTTACTTTCAATATCAAATCTGAATATGCAATTCCCAATAATCTCCCCCTATTTCGTCTATGGTCAAGGACTAAGCAAACTATCTTCAATTACACAATAATGAAGGGGACTCTTTTGTTGAACACAACAAGTAAGTGAGAGAAATGGAGGAGAGAGCAAGAGCTCCGGGAAGGATTATACTCGCTGGAGAACACGCCGTCATGGATCTACATGAAAGTAGTATGCACACAAGCCAATCATGTTTGATGATAAATCGTATACTTTGTAACAATCTTATTCATTTATTAATAATAAAAGTTAATTTAAAAAGGCATTTAATTATCCACATGGTGCTGTTTTAAAAATATGTGATAAACCCATAGTTTTAAGCAATACTTTTAAAATCATGATGATGATCATGCTAATTAGATCTAAATTCTTAAATAGCTTAAAACTAAAATAGTTCCCAATCGTTGGATTACTAAAAAGGAGATTAGTGAATCCGGATATATTGGTACATACGTTGCTTGCTCATTGGATGAGGATGATTGATCTCATGATCATTTGTGTGGAGACACTAAAGTAAGTATGTAGGTGTTTATTGGAGAATAAGTTCATTGAATGTGGCTCGCTAAGGAATACCTAATGGAGTCTTACTTGCTTGTCAATAGGAATTCCTGTAGTGATAATAGTACAAGTGATCCTTAGACTTGAGATCATCATAGTATTTTGTGTATAATAAGTTATACTTTGACATGTCCCTTAAGACCCTTAGGGTATATCAAAGAGTATTCTTGGGTATAATAAGTTATATATGAAGATAATGAATGATCAATAAAGAACTTACCGCTTCTAGTAAAAGAAGAGAAATGTCCTATGTGATTCGATAAATGACAATCCAGGAATCCTTGGCCCAGGTGGAATAAAATTAGAAAGGAGTTTCTAATTTGCATTATTTGGAGTTGTGCATTTAAGGATCGAAATACATATAATTAAATAAAATAAGACTCGACAGTAATTCCATGTCTTATATTTAATTGGGACATTGTATGGTGGAAGGATTGAATTGTACGGTAACTATGTACTCAAATGTTCTTTTCTAATTAATATTGTTGAAATCTATATTATCTGGAAAGTCGTTGATCGCTAAGGAGGCTTACCCTTATTGTAGAATAAATATTATTTATTTAAATAAATTAATAGTTTAATTTATTTATTTAAATAAGATTAGAATTATTCTGATTGATTTATTCATAACCGGTTTAATATGGAGAACCTAAAGGGTCACACCATAAAATTAAGAATATTTATTAAAGAAATAAATGGCATAATCGTAATAATAAGTTAAGTGTATTTAATTTAATCTACGGTGATAGAATAAATTAAATAGCTTAATATTTATTATTTAATATTTTAGAAATATTAAATAATAAATTAATAAGAGGAGTCTTATTATTATTACTACTACTATTATTATTATTAGTTTAATTCCTAAAGGAGTTTGGGAATTAATTAATAAAAATAATCTCTCTCATATTCCCGATAAGATTGGGATGCTAGTTAATTAAAGGAGTTTAATTAATTATTCGTAATAAGATTAGAAAGCCTAATTAATTAAAAGAGTTTAATTAATTAAAATGAAACCCTATTCCTAAATGGTTTAGGAGGGTTGCCTACATCTATAAATAAGAAAGTCTCATTATGGATTGATTATGGACTTTATTCTAATTTGGTTCAGTAGAGCCACCGTATGAACTAAAGGGTCAAACCTAGGGTGCAAGAACATAATTTAAATATAACTATTACATTTAAACCCGGGCTCGATTAAAAACGGGTCTTCATGCGCTCCTTGCTCATTGATCTCCAATTTTTCATGTAATTCTAACTAATTCTATTACAAAGATTATTTACATTAAATAGAAACATTGATCAGCAGTCAAGGGAAAGTACATAGGAGGGAGATAAAAATTACATCAAGAAAAATTAGAGAAGACGAGGTATGCAGACCCTATTTATAAAACCCATACATTCATACATCCTACTAAAATAAAATCCGATCACATTGGTCAATAGTCCATAATCAATCTCATTTAGTATCATACATATATTATATGCATCAATAAATAACATTTATTTCATGAATTTTAAATCCATTCCATATATGCATCGATATCATTTAATGGGCAATTTAAATCGTATTTTAATAAAATAAACTCCTTTATTTCATTTTTGAAAAACAGCACAAAAACAAAAATTAGGGTTTTCTGCTGGTCCGGCGCGCCCCGCGGTGCTCTTACAGAACCCAGGGCACCCCGCGCGACGACGAATTTTTGAACTTTTTGTTTTTCTTGCAAAATGCGATTTTTGATCTTTTCATCCAAAAAATAAGATTTCATACAACAAATTATGCCCAATAAATTATTCTAAATACATACCCATATACATATATAGAATCAAAACAATTAATAACTTGCATAAAGGTTTGGCTTTGATACCACTGTTAGGTTTTTAAGATTCATGAACGCAATCAAATTGCATAAAATAAGCGAAAACATGGTTAATTAGAGTTTTAAAATTTTACAAACCATATACCTCGATCATCCTTTATGCACATTTATTAATTAAATAAAAAGATTAAGAATAAGATCCATACTTTTGAAGATTCTAGTTTTCTCAGGTACGAGTTCAACTCCAAATCTTTTTTCACGTTCTACTTGAATCCACCGGGTTAATTCCTTCCTTTGATCAGCGTTAGCCACCCAAGTGTTTGACCTCTATAGGTGATCCACTAAAGAAGAATAAGAATTCAAGAAGATGGGTGTTTGGCTAAACCTTAGTTTCTATATCTATAGAAATTGTGTACTCTCCCAACTCTTAGAATGTAATGTCTAACCTTGTTCCCTAATAAGACTTTCTTATTTATAGATGTAGGCAACCCTCCTAAACCATTTAGAATTAGGGTTTCATATTAATTAATTAAACCATTTTAATTAATTAGGCTTCCCAATCTTATTGGGAATAATTAAATAAAACTCCTTTAATTAATTAGCCTCCAAATCTTATTGGGAATATGAGAGAGAGTAATTTTATTAATTAATTCCCAAACTCCTTTAGGAATTAAAATAATAATAATAATAATATTAGTAATAATAATAATAAGACTCCTTTTATTAATTTATATTTAATATTTCCAAAATATTAAATAATAAATATTAAGCTATTTAATTTATTATATCACCATAGATTAAATTAAATACACTTAACTTATTATTACGATTATGCCATTTGCTTCTTAAATAAATATTATTTCTTTTATGGTGTGACCCTTTGTGTTCTCCATATTAAACCGGTTATGAATAAATCAATAAGAACAATTCTATCTTATTTAATTAAATAAATTAAACTATTAATTCTTTAAATAAATAATATTTATTCTACAATAAGGATAAGTGTGACGCTCCCAAAATAGGTCCACACAACCCATTTTGAGTCGCCAAAATACATACACAAAATTCCAAATACAAACTTTCCTATTTGCAACTGTTAATCTGTCGTGCAAAATACGACCACACATAAGCTGTGAGTTTCAATACAAATAACAGTACTCATACTCCAAACCAATGATACTTTACATAAAGGTACATTCAATAACTGTTTTAGGAATTAAAATATTTAGAAAATACTCAAGGAAGCCTTCGTACATGGGAGGCCATGCTTCTAAGTTATAATAGATATCATAGGACTTGAGAATTAACCTTGGTTGATCCAATAGACCCCAATGAAGAACGAGAAGATTACTATCATGTTCATTCCAATGGTGTGTATCTTCTTGCCATATAATTATCTCCATCGTCTCAAACTGAGAATTATATTCCAACCATACTCCACGATTATATAGATAATGCTCATAGATATAGTCAGCAAGTG
Organism: Panax stipuleanatus; assembly: GCA_020205555.1. Taxonomy (NCBI): domain Eukaryota; kingdom Viridiplantae; phylum Streptophyta; class Magnoliopsida; order Apiales; family Araliaceae; genus Panax; species Panax stipuleanatus. The sequence goes on from CM035116.1 coordinate 14,907,961, forward strand.
GATGCGCATAACCATATCTTATGATAACACTAATTTTTATGTGGTTAGACATCTTGTATGATAGTGGCAACACCCCCTTTAAGTTCTCAGTACAATTATTGCCACACTATCTTATAATTTGATGAGAACAACCACTAACTCGAAACATTATGGTTACTAACTCGGATCATTACTCCGCTCCCCGACTAGTCCCAGCTTCACTCTTATTTCCTGGGAAGAATAATGGAACCAAAAGGAAAAGGGTGAGCTCAACTAGCCTAGTAAAGAATATCATGACTAAGATAATAAAGAATGAATTATCCTTAGTCTTCAACAGTAAAAATCTGACAGAATATAATAGACAACAAGTTTTAGATCAACCACTGCAGCGGAACAAATAATCCATTAGAAGAGTCAAATAGATCATAATGTCTATTATTTTCTCCATGTTAAAAGTCCACCAACAATATTTTTATCCCTGTAATATCAATCAGTAGTTCCTGCCCACAATCATGTCAATCAATAGTTCATGATCATAGTTATGTTGATTAATTTCTCTTTGTACCCAGGACGAAAAGACTTTTCATCATCTGTCTTTACCTGTAACACCAAAGATTTATGGTTATATTAATTCACAATTCATGTTCATAATCATGTAAATCAACAGTTTCCCCTTGCCACAAAGGATTAATAGAACTTCCACTCAATGTTCTTGCCACAAAGGAGACATTTAATAAACATTTTATCTTTACACCCTACACCAAAGAAATTCAAACGTAACAACAATGGTTATGATCATACCAATCAATTGTCTATCTTTACACAACGGGCCAAAGATATTCAACTGTAATATATAAATGGTCACGATCATGCCAAACAACAGTCCATCTTTGCACTACGGGCCAAAGACATACAACTATAAAATCAATTGTCATACCATTCAACAATCCATCTTTCCACTACGGGCCAAAGAGAACTTTCATCACCATTAAAGTCTGAGGATTATGACAATGATATAAAGAATGAATCCAGTTCGATCAAGGATAAATATTAGAGATTTATAATTCAATTTATCCAGAGTTTAAGAATGTCCAAATTGTCAACATAAAGATCAAAATATGGATTCAATTTCAAGAATAAGATTTATAAAAGATAACTTGGACAAAGAAAAGAGAATTAAATTATGTTGTGAATAGTAATTATAAATAGTACCGTATGAATAGTACCCTAGATATATTCAGTACCCCGACATGAAAAGATTAAAATTTAATAAGAAAGTTCAGACCAATATTTCAGTGAAATGATATTAGATGAAGCGCAAACCTTAAGGAATTTCTAATCATTTTAGGAATTATAGAAGCAATACTTACCATAGTAAAGTTAGATTTAGGAATATAAAATGAAATAATATATGAAACTACAAATGGATTTTCACCCGTCATACGGTAATCCCCGTAAAAAGATCATTTCCACAACTTAATAAAGAATGAATACGAAGGGTTATTCACTATGTATGCGGTAGTCCGCATAGACAGGTTATTCCCATAAATTAATAAGGAATAGAATGACAACCCTTACGAGTATTGAAAGAAAATAACATCCTTTACCTTAGTAGGAGACTAAATCTGACTAGTATAACAGAGATTATCTTGAGAAAATCTTGCTCTCTTAGCTACACTCAAAGTATTCTTATACTAGAAAGAAATACGTACAATATTATAGAAGAAGAATTCTCTAATTCTGATATGAGTTTCATTGCTTAACTAAGCAACCTATTTATAGGAAAATGGACTAAATAGTAACGGATTCATGGATGGTCCATAGTGATTTACTATTAAAACTTCAACCGACGATCCATATTGATTTACTATTAAAACTTCAACCGACGACCCATATTGATTTACTATTAAAACTTCAGCCAACGGTCTGAAAAATTAGTACGTCCACCCATGGAATAATAAGCCAAACTTTCAACCAACGCCTCATGACAAACCCCTCTATTTATATCAAAAATAGAATAAATATTTACCACAAATCACTTATCTTTAATCAATCCATTTTTAATCTTTCAACAATTATTCATCATTAATATTATAACTCACAATATTGACAACCAAATCGTTCCCAGGAAAGAGGGGGCTTTCCGATAATGATTTTTTCTTACTGACGCGTAATTAAATAACCTAACCCTTTCCTTGACAGAACTTTTTAGACATTGCCAATAATACAAATAATAATATGAATAACTGTGCCGTGTCAATTATTGATTTAATATTATAAAATATTTGTGCAGATGTTACTGTAACAATTGTTGAATCAATAATATGAGATACTATGCAGCAACTACTGTGATAATTATTAAATACTGAGTGACTTCTTACGTAAGAATCAATAATCAAAGATACTGTGTAATACCGTGTGCTACTGTGCAACAACGCGTATTATTGTACTTTTATCACCGGTTATTTCAACAGTTTAACGATAAAAGTCTTGCCGTTATTTTTATAAAAAGGTTATTTTTTTCGCTTTCTATATCTGACAGTTATTCCGTTGTGGGGTTCACCAATGATTTCGCCGCCGAACGAATATTCTCTGACAAAAAGAATATTCTCCGACAGAACGAATGTGACGCCCCCAAATCCAAGTACTTGAAACCCGAACTTGGTGCTACACGATATTATTTTTTTGAGCGGAATAATAATATAATATAAATAAATAAACTTAATTTACATATCAGAGTTGTCTAATCCCAGGTACATGACCTTTAAAACATTCATTACATGATAAATAGTAAATATTATCGTCTTAATAAAGTCTAACTATTACACAAAATACCATAAAACTTATTCTTGCAGCTTTCATTTTCCTTTGTTTTTGCCAGAGCCTTCTGGTTGATCACGCTTAGCTGAAAATATTTAATTTAAAGCAAGAATGAGCATTCAATTGCTCAGCAAGTAATAGCAGTTAATAAACTTTGGCTGAAAGAAGTAAATATTTTCTTTGAGGTATACTTCTACAACGAATCAATAGTTGTGAAGTCCTTCGAAACATATCTTAATAACATATCAAATCGTTTAAAATTTTGAAACGACGTAGTTACTATAAATGCTGAGCGGTCAATGGACCATGAACTTTTATTTTTTATTTTCAAAAAAGTTTAAACAGAAATTCATCTATAAATCGCTCTGGTCTTACGGACATATAGGGTGATCAGCCCCGTTATGTTCTGTATTGATCAATACTATCTATTTGAACGATAAATGCGTTCACTCTATTCGCCTTGGGCATAAAAATAATTTTCTCATTTCGGGTTGTTCATACTCAGTCTGGAATCTTAACTAAATAATTCAGTTGGATGACCTTATCATAACCAATAATATTTAGCGGTACAATTCAACTCTGTCTAGCCGAGTCAAATAGCTTAGACAGCCTTTAAACCATAAACGCATACCCAAATTTAATAGTGTGTAACATGATTTGTCATATTAAAGAATTTCTAGTTCAAAATTTCTTGCATGAATATAACAGCTCATACAAGTGGGGACACTTGTATGATAACAGACAATAATGAGATATTAATAAGAAATAAATGAATTATGGATATCATTACGGATATGGATAATTGACAATAATTATTCATGAACATGCTTTTAGCTTACTGGGATCCATCGTATAAAATAAGTGCGAGGAGTAGAGATACTTGATCAATATAACATTTGAGTAAAGTTAGAGATCTTGCCTTGATAACTGATTACTGCTACGTAGTATAGCTTAAGCTTTTATCTTTAATACAAAGTCCTATCATCAATAGAATTATTCTTTTAATTAGAATAATATAACTTAACACATAATACTGCTTTAAACATGTTGTCACATAGTCATATCAGTCATTAAAACACATAAAAACGTATACCTAGTCAAACTATGTCGATTTGGTTTGAGTTCGGTATCGTTTCGGCATCCCGATTGCATTATCGGATAATTAATGAATTTCTTTTTAATGAAACTTTGTTCAAGAACTTAAATATTATATTAGATAATTTAATTATCATTTATAATATTTTTCCAAACACTAAAATCATTTATAATGATTTTTCAAACACTTATATCATTTTTAATTATTTAATTGTTAAATAATTTCATTATCATTAATATTTAAATACTTTAAAATATTAATAAACTTCATGTCAACACTTTAAAAATTATTTATTATAACCTAAAAATATTTTTAAAACCTTAATATTACCTTTAAATGATTTTTTAAGATATTAAAATCATTTTTAAATAATTACTAATAATATTAAAATATTAATGTATTTCATTTTCAAATATTAAAAGTTATTTATTATAACTTAAAATGTTTTTAAAACATTTATTTCACCTTTAAATGATTTATAAAATATTTAAATTATTTTTAATTAATTAATTTAATATAATTATTAAATAAATTTATTATCATTAATATTAAAATATTAATAAAATTCTTACCAAAATATTAAAAGTTATTTATTATAACTTAAAATACTTTTTAAAACTTTAATATCATTTTTAAATAATTTTTTAAAATATTAAAACCATTTTTAACTAATTTATTTAATATAATTATTAAATAAATTAAATATCATTAGTATTAGATTATTAATGAAATTTATCTCAAAATATTAAAAGTCATTTATTATAACTTAAAATATTTTGTAACACTTTAATATTATTTAAAATGATTTTTAATATATTAAAATCATTTTTAAATAATTTATTTAATATAATTATTAAATAAATTTAATATCATTAATATTTAATTAAATTAAAATATTAATGAAATTTATGTCAAAATATTAAAAGTTAATTTTTATAACTTAAAATAATTTTATGAATTTTTAATAATTAATTTCTATTTATTTAGTTAATATAATTAATTTTAATTTAAAACCGTCGCTAAAGGGCTATAGCGACGATTACTGTTGCTTTAGGTGTTCTTGAGCAACTCAAGAACAGCCCTTAGGTACCTAGTTTGACCGCCGGTAATTTCTTGTTCATGATGTTTCTGGGCATGAGATTGTATTAGTTATGTAGTATTGATGTAACACTACAGGTAATAACCAATTTCAGGGTCAAACTATATCATATGAAGAAGATATAAGGGATTGAACAAGCTGTCAGAGCTGTTCTTCATTTTCTGGGCTGCCCAGAAACATAAAGTCAATGCCGATCAACGCACTTGTTGGCCTTAGATCTTGCAGCCTGATCATGGTTTGGGTGTGTTAGACGTCGGGCTTTGTAGATTAACTATCAGGGTACATGATTCGAGCACTTATAGAGTCCAGATATCAACACAAAGAAAGATCTAGATTTTACAAAAACTGGTCAGACGCTGTTTTAGATTTTTTGGGTTACCCAGAAAATTAACCTTAACGGTCAACGACTTTTGACCGACTACCACCTCCGATCAGTTGATTTCTAAAGTTCGAGAGTGCTCTGGACTTGTACTCCTCATGTCTGAGTACAATCTAATTACAACTTAACACCCAAACAAACTGACAACTGAAATTTAAATAGGCACACTTAGAAGGGGGGTTGAATAAGTGTTCGAACAACTATGGTCGATTTTTATTTTACTTCAAAACTTGTGCTTATTTCAGCTTGCTGAAATAATTAACTCAGGTTCCTGAATTAAGAAAACTGTTTAAATACTTTTGAATTCAGTATGCTGAAATAATCAAATATATATCTTAAGTTTAAAAAAAACTTATTTATATATTAACTTATTATATTAACCTTAATTCTTGTTATCAATAAAATTAAGCACGAATAATTAAATGAACACCAAGAATTTTTACGTGGTTCAACTACTACCCTCTATACTCCACGTTCAATACCAGCTAGTATTGGAGACTCACTTTATTTATTTCTTTATAAATAAACACTGATTACAAAACAGATTCTTACAACAATTAATAACAATTAATTTCTCTTGAGCACTCTTGCTCCTTGTGCACCTATGCACTCCTTAAACACATTTGCTTCCTTGAACCTGTTTGTAAAACTTTTCTCTAATCCACCAGGATTAAAACCTTTAGACTACATTTAGTCTAAACAGAAAATTAAATACAAATATAGAGGTCTATGATCAATGCAAGAATAATCAATTTAACAATTTAAAGGCTCAACTAAATGCAATGATCAATTAGCACAAAAAGATACTCAATTAAATCTTACCAATAACCAGCTAGATAGATGTTAGAAATATATTTACTCAGCTGTTCAAAGTTGCACCAATTCAATCAAGTTGCTCGATAATAACAGTAATTAATGCAAGGAGTATTCTCGTGTGTCGTGTCTTTTCCCAACCATGCATTACGTCTTTTTATAGATCATGAGATATTACCGTTTATTCCAAAGAAAAATCTAAACGTTTTACCCATTAACTCGGATGGTCAATATCTCAAAGATAATGTTTAGGAACGGTAAACAAGATATACAATCAGTCTATAAAGCAATTCAAATCCTTTAATAATGCTGTTCAGAAAAATCCGGAAGTCCAAAAACAAATAACCCACCTTGACATTTGACTTTATCAAAAACTATTAGCCTTGCGTGTAGAACCATGAAACAGTCACTTATCCAATATTTGAGTTCCAAGATATTAACAATCATGAACCTTGAAAATCGGACACATATCCAAACCGTATTCATGATCCTTTCTTCTTTGTTATCAATAAGCATGCATACTATATATATTATATATTTATCTACCTACGTGTATGCAACAAACACATACTTTATATATATATATATATATATATATATATATATATATATATATATCATGTAATATCCTTTTAATCGAACTAATAAAACTTTTGTACTTGATAAACTAAAATAATATTTATTTATCAAAATACCATTTTCATTTGTTTTCTAGAACTTATTAATTTAAGACATATAATATTTAATGCACATGATATGTCCTAGAGCTTTTAAATGAAAAATCAATTATTATGCAATTGACCTTACATTTTGTTTCCTAGTAAAGAAAAACTCTTCAATCCATTTGAGTATCCCACCAATGTTCCTTATCATCAAATACCTGAAATGTCACAAACGGGTTTAGCACATGAATAAATCATCATCAAAACTTAAGGATGGAATATGACTAAGTCAACATCAACTAAGAGATCGAAGCGGTCAAAGTTACGGACAGGCAGTGTTCTTTAGTTTTCTAGGTTACCCAGAAAACACAAAGTCATGCTCGGTCAATGCAGTTTGACTGGCTATATCTTTTGATCTATACATGATATAAGTGTGATTCCACTTTTAGAATACTAACAACATGGCAAAGAACACATACAAACACTTAAACACAACATAGCATGAACAGATTGAGAAATATAGGCCCGACTTTGACTGCCAGAAAACATTTTTAGGTTTTTCCCAATTTTAAAAAATTCCTATTTTCGTGCATCTAGATGTTATGGATCTATGATATAACAACCCAGATCACTTATTAACATCATATACAACATATTAAACACTTAAACATAACATCTAATGAAAATTTAAAGATCTAGCAAGAGGGTTTGAATTTTATACCTTTCTTGACTATTTTCAATTTCTGATCCTTGATCTGTTCTTGGTTAGTGTAGATGATGTTTTGGGCATTTTAGAAACTGATCTAGAGAGTGTATTTCGTGGGTCTTAGAGAGAGAAAGAACTTGGATTGTGTGTAAGAAAATAATTGAAATTTCTTTACTTTCACTTTCTTTAATTGCTATCTCATTGATCCATTGAATCTGATCAGCTAGGTGTCAAGATTTGGCTGATACATATTGATTTTCAACATGTGTGCAATCTTAGATATGGTGAGTCACAAGATTTGGCAAGATTTGCAAGTTAGCTTAATTTAATAAATCCAAAAATGGTATTTTTGTAAGCTAACAAATATTTTTAAGGGCATTCTTGTCCATGGTACATAATTCTAGGGTTTAACCCTTAGGATTTGCCAAATAATTTGTAGGGTTTGAAAAATTAAGTAGGAATTAAATAAAAATTTAATTAGAACACACTAATTAAAAATTAGGGTTTTCTATAGAAATTAGGATTTTATTTAAAAATTAGGGTTTTTTGCTATAATTAGGGTTCCCAAATTTATGAATTAGGGTTTCCTAATTATTATTCTTAATTACATAATATTCACACTTTCATTTAAATACAAACATATTAAATACTATGTTTAATATTTAAACAAAATAAATAAATAAATTCTTAACATATATTCATATAATTATATTAATTATCATAATTATAATTAAAATCTATAACCATAAATCATATTAATATACCTACATATATTTGAATACAAATATAATTAATAATCACATTTAATATTCAAATTCCTTAAGAAAATAATTTTTTGTTATTCATAACATAATTATAATTTTCTTTTAAATACAATTATACAATAATTGTATTAATCATGAAATTTCATAACATAGATCAAAAATTAGGGTTTTGACCTATAATGACACTTACCTTATATACCATTATTAATTAAGTTAAAATAATTAACTTAATTAATATTGATAATTTTATATAATAAATAATTATTATAATAATTCTAAGAATCATTTCATTTATTATTTAAATAATATATTAATCATATTTTCATGAAAAATAAATAATAAAATATTTTTACTATCAAAATTAATTTATTATAAGAATATAATTTATAATAATCAACCATTCCTTTATCAAAAAATTTATTTAAAATTATTCATGCAATAAATAAACATATATTTATCACATATATACATATTCTTTACCTTATACGTATTCCCACCTTTATTTTAAAAAAAAATTATACGCAAAATTTCTTATTTAATTGTATCGAAAATATTGGATTATTATAACGAATATTCCCCGACATATTTTTATAATTTACACATATCACCCTTAACTTTTACCTTTTATCAATTTAACCATTTAATAAATAGAATAATAATTATAAGAAAAATTGAATAATTTTATTTTATAAAATTCGGGGTCTTACAATAAGCCTCCTTAGCGATCAACAACTTTCTAGATAATATAAATTTTAACATTAATCATAAATGAACCTTTGAGTAAATAGTTACCGTACAATTCATTCCTTCCATCATACAATGTTCCAATTAAATATAAGACATAGAATTACTATCAAGTCTTATTTTATTTAATTATATGTATTTCGATCCTAAAATGCACAATACCCAATAATGCAAATTAGAAACTCCTTTCTAATTTTATTCTGCCTTGGCCAAGGACTATTGAGTTGTCATTTATCGAATCACATAGGACATTCTTTTCTTTTACGAGAAGCGGTAGATTCTTTATTGATTATTCATTATCTCCATGTATAAATTATTATACTCAAACATACCCTTTGATATACACTTAGGGTCTTAAGGGACATGTCAAAGTATACCTCATCATACACAAGATACTATGATGATCTCAAGTCTAAGGATTATTTGTACTACTATCACTAAATGAATTTTTATTGATAGGCAAGTAAAACTCCATTAGGTATTCGCCTTAGCGAGCCACGTTCAGTGTACTTATTCTCCAATAAGCACCTACAAACTTGCTTTAGTGTCTCCACACAAATGATTATGAGATCGATCATCCACATCCAATGAGCAAATAATGTATGTACCAATCTTTTCGGATTCACTAATCCCTTTTTTAGTAATTCAAAGATTGGGAACTATTTTAGTTTTAAGCTATCTAAGAATTTAGATCTCATTAGCATGATCATCATCATGATTCTAAAGCATTGCTTAAAACTATGGATTTATCACATATTATAAAAACAGAACCATGTAGATAAATAAATGCCTTTAATTTAATAACACTTTTATTAATAAATGAATAAGATTGTTACAAAGTATATGCTTTATCATCAAATATGGTTGGCTTGTATGCATATTGTTAGGTTTGTAAGATTCATGGATACAATCAAATTGCATAAAATAAGCGGAAGCATGGTAAATCAGAGTTTTAAAATTTTACAAACCATATACCGGATTATCCTTTATGTACGTATATTAATTAAAACGAAATAGATGGAGATTAGATTCATACCCACGTAGAAACTAGCTTCCTCGGGTACGAGTTCAACTCCAATTCCTTTTCGCGTTCAACTTGAATCCACCAGGTTGATTCCTTCCTTTGATCAACGTTAGCCACCCAAGTGTTTGGCCTCTAGAGGTGATCCACCAAGAAAGAATAAGAATTCAAGAAGAAGGGTGTTTGGCTAAACCCTAGTTTCCTTCTCTCTAGAAAAGGAGTACTCTCCCAACTCTTGGAATTAAAAGTCTAACCTTGTTCCATAATAAGACTTTCTTATTTATAGATGTAGGCAACCCTCCTAAATAATTTAGGATTAGGGTTTTATATTTATTAATTAAACTTCTTTAATTTATTAGGCTTCCCAATCCTATTGGGATTAATTAAACTCTTTTAATTAATTAACCTCCCAATCTTATTAGGAATATATATGAGAGAGAGAGAGAGTATTGTAGACACTCGAAATTTTGCGTTTCTATTACTAACCCTGCAGGAGGGTAAAACTGCCAACTCAACCCCGATCTCAATACCGGGATGCCAACTCAACCCCGATCTCAATACCGGGATGCCAACTCAACCCCGGTCTCAATACCGGGATGCCAACTCAACCCCGATCTCAATACCGGGATGTCAACTCAACCCCGGTCTCAACCCGAGAGGTAAAACTCAACCCCGGTCTCAACTAGGGAGTTACAGGTCAACCCCGTTCTCAACCCGGGAGGTAAAACTCAACCCCAGTCTCAACCCGGGAGGTACAGGCTAACCCCGATCTCAACTTGGGAGGTATAGGTTAACCCTGGTCTCAACTCGGGAGGTACAACTCAACCCCGGTCTCAACCCGGGAGGTACAGGTCAACCCCGGTCTCAACCCGGGAGGTATAGGTCAACCCCGATCTTAACCTGTGAGGTACAGGCCAGCCTCGATCTCAATCCGGGAGGAGCAGGTCAGCTCCGATCACAACCCATAAGGTCAGGTCAAGCCCTAGTTACAACCCGGGAGGCCAAATTGGCTTCGGTGACAACCTCGAAGCATCACATCATCCCTAGAGACAACTCTGGAGACACTAAATCAGCCTCGAAGACAACCCTGAGGACAAACAGTGTCGGCTGGATCCAAACCTCAGACACGACCCTGGGAAAATAATCGAATACTGTGCCAGTACATGAAACAACCCCTGGAGGGGCAAAATGGTTATTTTACCAACTTGAAGTCGATCCGATCAAAACCAAGCCGAATTGATGCCATCAGGGTCAGAAAGAATCAAACATTGATCCCGAGTAAAAATAGCGCAAGATAGCTCAATGGACAAATTACGGGAAAACGAAGACGCGGTTATAAACATGTCTTCTTGGACTAAAAAAATGTTTAGTCCCATGTCATTGCTACGCCCTCGGCGAGGGCTTTTTGGAAAGGTATAACACGCCTCAAACGGACGCTCCGATCAAAAGTTAAAAAGTTTCGTGCGTTGCTCGGAGTGCACATACTTTAAGGCGATGGAACCCACCACCCGGGCCCTACCACGTAGCACCGCAGGTAGACCCGCGGCTGTCGCGGGTGTTGGGTTTGTACGAAATCTTAACGCAATCAAATTGCAAAAATTAGCGGAAACATGGTATATCAGAGTTTAAAAAATTTTCTACAAAACCATTACCCGGATCATCCTTTATGCAAATTATTAATTTAAAACGATAAATAAGAAGTTATGGAATCATACCCTTGTAGAACGAAGCTTCCACAGGTACTAGTTCAACTCCTTGTTCTTCGTGATCTCCTTGAATTTCTGGATTAGATTCCTTCCTTTGATCAACGTTAGCCACCCAAGTGTTTGGCCTCTAGAGGTGATCCACCAAGGAAGATGAATTATCAAGAAGGAGGGTGGTTGGCTTAGTTTTCTATCCTCTATAGAAAAGGAGTACTCTCCAACAATTGGAATTGCATCAAGTAATATCTATTATAAGAATCCTCTTATATAGATATTGGTCAACCCTTCTAATCCTATTAGACATGGATTTCTTTTAATTAATTAAACTCCTTTAATTAATTTAGGCTTCCCACCACATGGGAAATAATTAATTAAATTCATTTAATTAATTTGTCTCCTAATCTTATTAGGAATAAATGAGAGTACTAATATTAAATTAATTACTAAACTCCTTTAGAAATTAAAATAATAATAATTATAATAATATTAATAAGACTCCTCTTATTAATTTATATTTAATATTTCCAAAATATTAAATAATAAATATTAAGCTATTTAATTTATTCTATCACCATAGATTAAATTAATTTCACTTAATGCATTATTACGATTATGCCATTACCTTCTTAAATAATTATTCTTCCTTTTATGGTGTGACCCTTTAGGTTCTCCATATTAAACCGGTTGTGAATAAATCAATTAGAACAATTCTAATCTTATTTAAATAAATAAATTAAACTAATAATCTATTTAAATAAATAATATTTATTCTACAATAGGGATAAGCCTCCCTAGCGATCAACGACTTTTCAGATAATATAGATTTCAACATTAATCATAAAAGAACCTGTGAGTAAATAGTTACCATACAATTCAATCCTTCCACCATACAATGTCCCAATTAAATATAAGACATGAATTTACTGTCAAGTCTTATTTTATTTAATTATATGTATTTCGATTAGAAAATGCACAACTTCAAATAATGTAAATTAGAAACTCCTTTCTAATTTCATTTTACCTTGGCCAAGGATTCCTGGGTTGTCATTTAACGAATCACATAGGACATATCTCCTCCTTTACTACAGGTGGTAGATTCTTTATTGATCATTCATTGTCTCCATATGTAACTCATTATACCCAAGCATACCCTTTTATATACCCTAAAGGGCTTTAAGGAATAAGTCAAAGTATAATTCATTACATACAAGATACTATGATGATCTCAAGTCCAAGGATCACTTGTACTACTATCACATTAGGAATTCCTATTGACAGGCGAGTAAAACTCCATTAGGTATTCCATAGCGAGTCACGTTCAGTGAACTTATTCTCCAATAAGCACCTACATACTTGCTTTAGTGTCTCCACACAAATGATTATGAGATCAATCATCCTCATCTAATGAGCAAGCAACATATGTACTAATCTATCCGGATTTACTAATCCCCTTTTTAGTAATCCCATGATTAGGAACTATTTTAGTTTTAGAGCTTTCTAAGAATTTAGATCTCATTGGCATGATCATCATCATGATTCTAAAAGCATTGCTTAAAACTATGGGTTATTTACATATTATAAAAACAGCACCATGTAGATAATTAAATGCCTTTAATAAATGAATATTTTTATTAATAAATAAATAAGATTGCCTCCAAAGTATATGCTTTATCATCATACATGATTGGCTTGTATGCATACTACTTTCAATCTCCCACTTGCACTAAAGCCAATCGCCATGGTATCTCATACCCAACTTCTCTAAGTGACGATCAAACTGCTGTTGTGTTAAAGCTTTAGTTAATGGATCTGCAATGTTGTCTTGAGAGTCTACACTCTCCTCTTTCAATGATTTCTTTAATCAAAGTGCCGCAACACATGTTTAGATTCAAGATGAGACTTAGGACCTATTCCTAGTTCTGTAATGAACTTTTCATCTAAAACATCAACTTGCAGCTTCACTTACAGTTATATACTTTGTCTTTGTCACTAAACCAACAACCTTTTGTTGTTTGGAACCTTTTCAATTCACTGCACCATCTTTCAAGGTAAACACATACCCTGAAACAGATTTACTGTCATCTTGGTCTGTTTGAAAACTTGAGTCTGTGAATCCCTTGAGTTTTAATTCAGACCCACCGTAGACAAGAAAAATATCTTTAGTCCTTCTCAAGTACTTTAGGATATTCTTCACTGCCTTCCAGTGCTCTTCTCCAGGGTTTGACTGGTATCTGCTCATTACACTAAGTGCATGAGCAACATCCGGTCTAGTCTATATGCTACCGTACATGATAGATCCTATTGCAGAAGCATAAGGGATCTTACTCATACGGTCTCTCTCCTCAGGTGTCTTTGGGGCCTGTTTCTTGGAGAGATGTATTCCATGGCTCATCGGCATGAGACCTCTTTTGGAATCTTCCATGCTAAACCTCTTTAGCATTGCATCAATGTACGTTCCTTGGGATAAACCAAGCATCCTTTTAGATCTATCTCTATAGATCTTTATCCCCAAAATATAGGATGCTTCTCCCAAGTCCTTCATGGAGAAGTGTTTAGATAACCAGATTTTAATCGATTGTAGCATAGGAATGTCATTCCCTATCAGTAATATATCATCAACATATAATACAAGGAATGAAACTGCGCTCCCACTAACCTTCTTGTTTACACATGGTTCATCGTCGTTTTTTACAAAATCAAACTCTTTGATTGTCTTATCAAAACGAATGTTCCATCTACGAGAAGCTTGCTTCAATCCATAAATGGATCGTTGCAGCTTACAGACTTGATTTGTTCCAACCTTTGAAATAAATCCCTCTGGCTGTGTCATATACACATCCTCCTCAAATTTCCCATTGAGGAAGGCCGTTTTCACGTCCATCTGCCAGATCTCATGGTCGTTATAAGCTGCAATCGCAAGCAAAATCCGAATGGACTTGAGCATAGCTACTGGTGAGAAGGTTTCATCATAGTCAACTCCTTGTCTTTGTTTTAAACCTTTTGCACCAGTCGGGCCTTATAGGTCTCTACCTTTGCCGTCCGCTCCAGTCTTTCTTTTAAAGACCCATTTACACCCAATAGGCTTAATGCCTTCAGGTGGTGAAATCAAAGTCCATACTTTGTTTTCATACATGGAGTCCATTTCGAATTTCATAGCTTCAAGCCATTTCCCTGAGTCTTTATTACTCATAGCCTGTTCGTAATTCAATGGATCATCATCATTCATGATGTGTACCTCATCGTCATCCTCTATAACGAATCTATATCTCTCAGGTATCTTCGGTACTCTTCCAGATTTACGAACAGGGTGTGGTATAGTAGGTTCTTCTACTTTGTCAGGTACCTGACTTTGATCCGTGGTAATTTGTGGGTCTTGAACTTCTTCAAGATATATCTTACTCCCACTGACCCCTTCATGGATAAAATCCTTTTCCAAGAAGGCAGTATGTTTCGCAACAAACACCTTTTGATCAGTTGGATGATAGAAATAATACCCTAAAGTTTCTTTAGGGTATCCCACAAATCTACACTTATCGGATTTAGTCTGTAGCTTATCGTTTTCAAACTTTTGACATAAGCTGGACAACCCCAAGTCTTAACATGCTTAAGATTTGGTTTCCTCCCCTTCCATATCTCATATGGAGTCTTTGGGGCGGATTTGGTAGGTACCTTGTTAATTAGGTATGCAGCCGTTTCTAGGGCATATCCCCATAAGGAAATTGGAAGGTCGGTAAAACTCATCATAGATCGAACCATGTCCAACAGTGTTCGATTTCTCCTTTCAGATACTCCATTTAACTGTGGTGTACCTAGAGGAGTCCATTGTGAGATTATACCATTTTCTTTGAGATAATTGAGAAACTCACCGCTTAAGTATTCTCCACCTCAATCTGATCGAAGTATCTTTATACTCTTGCCCGTTTGTTTCTCTACTTCACTTCTGAACTCTTTGAACTTTTCAAATGATTCTGACTTGTATTTCATTAAATACACATATCCAAATCTTGAGTGAAAATCAGTGAAAGTAATAAAATAAGAATACCCACCCCGTGCACTTGTTGTATAAGTCCACAAACGTCTGTGTGAATCAATGCCAACAACTCTGTAACTCTTTCTCCTTTTCCACTAAAAGGAGATTTAGTCATTTTACCCATGAGACAAGATTCACAAGTTGGATATGATTCATAATCAGATAACTCAAAGAGCCCATCTTTATTCAACTTGGATAATCTTGTTTCATTGATATGACCGAGTCTACGGTGCCACATGTAGGTATAATTAATATCATCTCTTTTCCTTTTCTTAGTTTGTTCAATTTGAAAAATATTTTCTTGTAAGTCAAGTGTATAAAGTCCATTTCGCAAATTTCCAACACCATATAAAATATCGTCTTTATAAATAGAACAACTATTGTTCTTTATAACAACGTTAAATCCTTCCATATCCAATACAGAAATTGAAATAATATTTTTAATAATATTCGGAACAAAATAACAATTATTAAGATAAATGGACTTGCCCGAAGGCATTGCTAAATAATAAGTTCCTACAGCTAATGCAGCAACCTTTGCTCCATTCCCCACTCGTAGGATCACCTCATCATTGTTCAGCTTTCTACTTCTGAACAGTCCCTTCACATTATTACATATGTGAGAACCACAGCCGGTATCCAATACCCAAGTAGAATTTTGACTTTCTGAAAAATTAATTTCAATCATGAACAAACCTGATTGGAAGTCGAAGCTTCTCCAAGCTTCTTCTTTGCCAGAAACTTCTTGCAGTTCCTCTTCCAATGACCCGGCTCGTTGCAATGGAAGCACATTCCTTTGCTAGCTGGATCAGATTTCTTTTGTTCCTTTATGTTCACTTTGCCCTTGGTCATCCGAGATCGGAAGAGCTCCTTAGATATCTCATATCTAGCAGTCCTACTTTGTTCACCATACAACTCCTTGAGGTGAATCAACATAGTAGGAGCATCCATGTTTTCGTGCTGACGCTGAAGCTCGTTATTCATGGATGCGAGCATGATGCATTGAGCCACAGATGCATCATCTTGCCACTTTACAATGGTGGCAATCTCTTCCTCAGAGGCTGTTTCTAGAACAGTTCTAGGGACAGGTGAGTTTAGGACATAAGAAATCTTTTCAGCAGTGAGAACTATTCTCAGATTTCTTAGCCAGTCCGTATAATTCGGCCCGGTAAGCTTATTAGCATCAAGTATGCTTCGCAGTGAAATTAGTGATTTTGACATTTTTAAAATTCTGCATGTGAAAAACAGCATTTTAGCAAACATTCATTTTATTAATTTTGCATACCAAAATAAATTTAGGTCTTTATTTTAAATTGGTATCTCCCACTATTTTTATCAAACTATATTACCCTCACTTATATAGTTCGGCAACATCTAATTAAAGATTTGCTGGTGAGAATAAGGATCCCATTTCAAATGTATATAACCTTGTGGATAGCACAACAAGCGATATACAAATAAATAGGTAGACAACTCTTGTCAATTACATCACTATATAACTCCTTTTATTTTGCCTCTTAAATCATAATGGTCAAGTGTGTGCACATCCGAACTAAAATGATTTAAGTTAAGTCCAGCCTAGCACTTCTATAAATTCAAAAAAGAAAAATTTTCGTCCTTGTGGATAGCACAACAAGACTAGATCGTTCAATTTTCTTGATAAGCATCAAATGTGATTAATTAACATCTTAAATACACAATACTCGCCTTGTGGATAGCACAACAAGCTCATATTAAATATTTAATACTCTATTAATTAATCATGCTAGAAGGCGACGTTCGATATTCCAAATATCATTTGAACGCTTCGGACTTAATATTATTTCTTTGAGGGGTTTGTTATTATTTGTCTCATCTTGTTTAGCGCACATGCACACATATATATAAAATACGCGTCATTTTATTAAACATGCGAAGCATGTTTGCATAAAATATAATATATATAATATTTAGCATGCAATATAGAATATTATATTCTACCCGGATTGATTATGGACTTTTATTCTAGTTTGGTTCACTAGAGCCACCAAGTGAACCAAAAGGTCAAACCTAGGAGTGCAAGAATTTAAATTTAAATATAACTATTACATTTAAACCGGGCTCTATACAAACGGGTCTTCACGCGCTCCTTGCTCCTTGGTCTTCAATTTCTTCAAGATAATTCTAACTATTTCTATTATTTTAAACTATTTAATTTAAATAGAAACCTTGATCAGCAGTCAAGGGGAAGTACATAGGAGGGAGATAGAATTTTACATCAAGAAAAAAAAATTAGAGAAGACGAGGTACACAGACCCCATTTAATAAAATCCATTCATTCAAGCATTTAACTAAAATAAAATCCAATCACATTGGTCAAATAGTCCATAATCAATCCCCATTTATTATCATACATATCACCATATATATCAATAAATAAATATTCATCTCATGAATTAAAACATTCCAAATATATATGAGTATCATTTAATGGGCAATTTTAAATTGCATGAAATCCAATTTCAAGATTAAAATAAACTCTTTATTTTAATTATAAAATTATTTAGAATATAATATATAAATATATCATATTTATTTATTTTTTTAAAAGAAGTCACCTTCTTTTATTAAAAGAGTCCTGCAGGTTTATTAAAAGAGTCCTTTATTGATGGGTCATCTTCTTTTTGGAGTAAGAAAGAGACAACACCTTTTCTTTGCAGAATTCAAGATTAGCACCAAAAAAATTTTTTTGATTCGTCCCATAAAACAAAAAACGACATTTTTTTTATAAAAAAATAATAATAATTTTATACAATAAAATTATGCCCAATAAATTATTTTAAATATATACCCATATGTATATGAAATCAAAAACAAATTAATAATTGCATAAAAGTTTGGCTCTGATGCCACTGTTGGGATTGTACGAAATCGTGACGCAATCAAATTGCAAAAATTAGCGGAAACATGGTATATCAGAGTTTAAAAAAATTTCTACAAAACCATTACCCGGATCATCCTTTATGCAAATTATTAATTTAAAACGATAAATAAGAAGTTATGGAATCATACCCTTGTAGAACGAAGCTTCCACAGGTACTAGTTCAACTCCTTGTTCTTCGTGATCTCCTTGAATTTCTGGATTAGATTTCTTCCTTTGATCAACGTTAGCCACCCAAGTGTTTGGCCTCTAGAGGTGATCCACCAAGGAAGATGAATTATCAAGAAGGAGGGTGGTTGGCTTAGTTTTCTATCCTCTATAGAAAAGGAGTACTCTCCAACAATTGGAATTGCATCAAGTAATATCTATTATAAGAATCCTCTTATATAGATATTGGTCAACCCTTCTAATCCTATTAGACATGGGATTTCTTTTAATTAATTAAACTCATTTAATTAATTTAGGCTTCCCACCACATGGAAAATAATTAATTAAATTCATTTAATTAATTTGTCTCCTAATCTTATTAGGAATAAATGAGAGTACTAATATTAAATTACTTACTAAACTCCTTTAGAAATTAAAATAATAATAATTATAATAATATTAATAAGACTCCTCTTATTAATTTATATTTAATATTTCCAAAATATTAAATAATAAATATTAAGCTATTTAATTTATTCTATCACCATAGATTAAATTAATTTCACTTAATGCATTATTACGATTATGCCATTACCTTCTTAAATAATTATTCTTCCTTTTATGGTGTGACCCTTTAGGTTCTCCATATTAAACCGGTTGTGAATAAATCAATTAGAACAATTCTAATCTTATTTAAATAAATAAATTAAACTAATAATCTATTTAAATAAATAATATTTATTCTACAATAGGGATAAGCCTCCCTAGCGATCAACGACTTTTCAGATAATATAGATTTCAATATTAATCATAAAAGAACCTGTGAGTAAATAGTTACCATACAATTCAATCCTTCCACCATACAATGTCCCAATTAAATATAAGACATGAATTTACTGTCAAGTCTTATTTTATTTAATTATATGTATTTCGATTAGAAAATGCACAACTCCAAATAATGTAAACTAGAAACTCCTTTCTAATTTCATTTTACCTTGGCCAAGGATTCCTGGGTTGTCATTTAACGAATCACATAGGACATATCTCCGCCTTTACTAGAGGTGGTAGATTCTTTATTGATCATTCATTGTCTCCATATGTAACTCATTATACCCAAGCATACCCTTTTATATACCCTAAAGGGCTTTAAGGAATAAGTCAAAGTATAATTCATTACATACAAGATACTATGATGATCTCAAGTCCAAGGATCACTTGTACTACTATCACATTAGGAATTTCTATTGACAGGCGAGTAAAACTCCATTAGGTATTCCATAGCGAGTCACGTTCAGTGAACTTATTCTCCAATAAGCACCTACATACTTGCTTTAGTGTCTCCACACAAATGATTATGAGATCAATCATCCTCATCTAATGAGCAAGCAACATATGTACTAATCTATCCGGATTTACTAATCCCCTTTTTAGTAATCCCATGATTAGGAACTATTTTAGTTTTAGAGCTTTCTAAGAATTTAGATCTCATTGGCATGATCATCATCATGATTCTAAAAGCATTGCTTAAAACTATGGGTTATTTACATATTATAAAAATAGCACCATGTAGATAATTAAATGCCTTTAATAAATGAATATTTTTATTAATAAATAAATAAGATTGCCTCCAAAGTATATGCTTTATCATCATACATGATTGGCTTGTATGCATACTACTTTCAGCGGGTAGGCCCGCTTCCATCGGGTCTATAAATATAAGTGCACCCCCAAGCCAAAATTAATTCAGAAACGCTCTGAAACTCTGTTCATTTCGTTTTTTAGCTCGACTTCTTGTACTCCAAACCTCGTTTTTATCACTCTAACACGTAGATATACTCATATACTACAACATACCAAATATTAACCGATAGAAACGGACGTTTGAAGCCTACGACTTGGCAAAAAGCCCGCGGAGTAGTCCATTGTAAGTATTTTTACGATCAAGAAGTTCCTATTACGTCATTGCGCATTTATACACGTACACGTAAAGTTTCGTTTTCTGATTATGTACGAAACTTAGTTTCGTGGCCGTTTTTGCGTACTTTTTAGTATATTTTAGTACATATACGCGGTTTCTGGTATTTGCACAGCCCGGATCGATGATCTGCGGTCTTTTCTCGCTTTTCTATATATATATGCATATATATATCAACTTTCTCGGACTGGGTCGTGGACTTGTGTCTATTTTGGCTTTATTATGTATATACTTAACTATATTTATACTGACTTTTCAATTCTGTCAAGCTCGGATGTCAAATCCGTGGCAGTTTACTGCTTATATATATATATATATTTGACTTATTTGGGCCTGGATTTCTACTTCGTGACCTTTTTATTGCTTTAATATATATATATATATATATATATTTATATTTCTGTCCGGGCATAGGATTGCAAATCCGTTGCCCTTTACATCTTTTGTATATATATATTTACATTATGTCGAGCCTAGATTAATTCGTAGCTCATTTATAGCTTATATATATATATATATATATATATATATACATATATATATATTTCAATTCTGTCAAGCCTGGATTACTCCGTGGCTTTTTTCAGTTATATATATATATATATATATATATATATATATATTTTCATTCCAGTCCGGGCATAGGATTTGAAATCCGTTGCCCTTTATAGTGTCGTATACGTAAATAGTAACCCCGACGAAAAAAGTAAGAATTTCATAATAAATTTCATGCCAATATTTTGGTATAATGATATTAAAAAGAATAACATCTTTTACGAAAGAAAATAACATCCCTTACAACCGTTCAACGAAAATAATATTCCTACGAATATTGAACGAAGATAATATTCCTTACGAATATTGAACGAAAATAATATTCCTTACGAATATTAAACGACAATAAAATACCTTAAGAATATGAAAAATAATATCGTAAGCGAATATGAAATAAATAATACCCCTTACAACTGTTGAACGAAAATAATATTCCTTACGAATATTGAAAGAAAATAAAATTTCTTACGAATACGAAAAATAATATCGTAAGCGAATATGAAATAAATAATATCCTTACCTTAAAAGTAGAGTATTTCTGACTGGTATGACAGATATTTGTGGACAAAAACTTGCACTATTTTCTACACTCAAAGCTTCCTTAAACTCTAAAGAAATACGCTCAATATTATAGAAGAAGAATTCTCTGATTCTGGTGTGATTTTCAATTCTAATTAAGCATCCTATTTATAGGAGAATGGAAGGATACTATTTAGAAAAAATCACGGATGTACAATTTAAAAAAACTCACGGATGAATTCAGCGGAGGAAAACTGATTTTTTGATTTTTACTATTCATTACTGTGCAATAAAATATTCTAATAAAATAAAAATTTAAATTATATATATATATATATATATATATATTACCTACCGTATAAGGTAGGTAATTATAATATATATATATATATAATAATAATAATAATAATAATAGAATTCCCTCCCCTTCACGTAAACTCCCCCTTCCCCATTTCCATTTTCATCACACGTGGGCCCCACCCATAATTCATCCAACATGTGGGCCCCACCTTATATATATATATAATATTTTTATATATATATATACTAAATAACTTTCTACCGATTATTTAAAAATATGTAAGTGGGGGTCTAAATAATAAGCCAAGTTTACAACAAATACTTCATAAAAATACCTCAGCACTAATTTCTTTTTTTATATCCACAAAAATAAATATTTCCTTATCATATAAATCAATAATTACTTATTCACAAATAATATTACAGAACTATAAAATTGACAACCAAGTCGTTCTCAGGAAAGAGGGGGCCTTCCAATAAGGATTTCTCCTTACTGGCGCGCAATTAAATAACCCCTCCTAGACAGAACTTCCTTAGACATTGTCAATAATGCTATCTAATAATATTATTCAAATAATATGAATTATTGATAATGTGAAATACTGTGCAATGACAATTATTGAATCAATAAAATATTATGCAATTATCATTGTAGCAATTATTGAATCAATAATATAAAATATTGAACAGTAATTACTGTAACAAATATTGAGTAGTGACTTTTTACGTAAGAATCAATAATTAGAATTACTGTGCAATACCATGTGCAACACCGCTTATTACTGTATTTTAATCACCGGGTATTTCAACAGTTTTAACAGTAACAACCATGCCGTTATTTTTAGAAAACTCATTCTTGTCGTTTTCTTCATCCGACAGTTATTCCGTTGTGGGGCCCACAAATGATTGCGCCGTCATACGAATATTCCATGACAACAAAAATATTTCACGACCAAACGAATATTCTCCGATAACAATGAGTATTTTATTACCACTTGCTAACTTTGAAAATTTTGCACATATTTCCCATAACTCACCACATTTATCAAAACAACACCTTACTGTTTAGAAACAATATATAAAGAAAATTAAATTTTTATTCATAAAATCTAGGGTCTTACAACCTCCACTCCTTATGAAATTTCGTCCTCAAAATTGATGTACGTACCTGGTATGTCAAAAAGGTGATGATACCTCGTTTTCATTTCCGATTTTAACTCTCAGGTCATTTCTTCAATTCCAACTATAACTCTTATGGTGTTTCAACCATAGTACCTCACAATGATACCTATTAGTTTGCCACCGCACAAAAACGTAGTCCCTACTGAGACTCTGGCTTCGGTGCACCCCACGCAAGAAGTCACCATCGAGAGGCTCGGGGCTCTTCACACCTCATGGCTCTTGATGCTTCGCCTCGACACATTTAACACATCGAGATAAACTCCGCGATCTCTCTCTTCATATTGCTCCACCAAAATGTATGTCAAAGATCACGACACATTTTGGTACTATTGCGAACGTTGTGTTGTGTGCTTCCATCATGATTTTATACTTTAAATTAGCATCGTTAAGAACACATAGTCTGTAGTTGACTCGAAGTATTCATTCTTCATCGATTCTTGTTTCTGGAATAACATCTTCTTCTTCATATTCATCAGCTCCAGGTCTGTAGCTTGAGTAGCTTTAACTTTATCAATTAAAGTTGGTTCTACTCGCATATTTGACATCATCACGTGGGTCCCTGGAGTCTAGAACTCTATCTCCATCCTTTGTAAGTCACACAAAATGGGTCTTTGTGTTGACAGCATCGCATACGATCTTCTACTAACGCGTCAGCTATCACGTTCGCTTTTCTAGGATGGTATTGAATGGTATGATCGTAATCTTTCAACAGCTCCAACCAACGTCGTTGTCGCATGTTGAGTTCGTTCTAAGTAAAGAAATATTAGGTTGTCAGCAATAATGACAATCACGAAATGATCCAAATATTTCTCAAATATTCGGTTCATCATGTCCATGCACGTAGCATGGACATTGGTCAATCCAAAAGATATAACTAGAAATTCGTAATGCGCATATCGAGTTCTAAAGTCAGTCTTTGGAATGTCATCAGTTCTAATATCTAACTGATGATATCCAGAACGAAGATCGATCTTTGAGAAGAATTGTGCGCCTTGCAACTGGTCGAATAGGTCATCAATACGAGGTAACAGATATCTATTCTTGATAGTGACATGGTTCAACTCCAGATAGTCAATACAAAGTCGCATACTCCCGTCTTTCTTCTTTACGAATAAAACAGGAGCACCCCAAGGAGACGTACTAGGACGAATAAAACCGATGTCTAACAACTCCTGTAGTTGGACCTTTAACTCCTGAAGTTCAATAGGAGCCATTCGATATGGGGTTTTATACCGGGTTCAAGGTCAATAAAGAATTCAACTTCTCGTTCTGGGGGTAGACCGGGAAGTTCTTCGAAAAATACATCCGGAAACTCATTAATAACAGAAATATCCTTCAAACCTGACGTATTCTGGTTTAGATCAGTGACATGGGCTAAAAAAAGCTCGACATCCGTTTTTTAATAAACGAATAGCTTTATGACTTGAAATAACATTGATTGATTTTAGGGGTTTGGTTGTTTGAATTCGCACAACAGGTTGGTTAGGAATATGAAAACTAACAACCCTACGAAAATAATCAATTTTGGCATGATAAGTGGTTAACCAGTCAATTCTGAAAATCACGTCAAATGCAAGTATTTTCAAAGATATAAGATCAACAGGTAGGGTGAGGGTACCAATTTGAATCAAGTAAGATTTATAAACCGTAGATATAACGAAAGTTTCTCCCAACGGAGTTTCAACAGATAAGTCAAAGTCTAATTCCTCAAAAGTTAAGTTCAAACGTTGAGCACAAGTAGGTGAAATAACAGAATAGGTAGAACCTGTATCTAATAAGGTATAGAGTTCGCAAAAATTTATGATTAACTAATTCGTGATAAATTCATTCGGGTTCCTCGCATTTTGGGCAGTCACAACAAACGCTCTTTTCGGAACCACCGACTTTGATTTGTCTGGGACAGTCTTTGGTGTCACTATCCCAGCTGGTCTTGATTTTGCTATAAAGCTCATTCCACCCTCAACTGCTTCGTCACACTCCTGATCCATGATTTGAATCATTACTCTTCGATCCATATCGAATTGGGGTTGATCGCTATGCACAGGGTAATTTCAAACTCGATGTTGGATTCTTCTAATTACTGTCCAAAAAGTGAAATCCATATCATCTATTTTAGCCTTCTTGGATCTGACGTCTCTTTCTAAAATATCAACGCGTCGTGCGGCTTTTACCCATGCATCTTCAATTCTCACTCGTTCTGTTGCTTCTTCTTTCAACTGATCGTTGACATTTGTAATTTCAGATTCCAGCTTTAATATCATATGCTTTGCCAGAGAGAGCTTCTATTCAAGCCTCGCATATCGAGTAGCAAAATCTTGAATTTCTATATCCCTTTCTTGAATTGTTGTATCCCTTTGTTCCACGGCTGCCTGTCGTTCTTCACCCTGCTCTTCTAACTCATGAATACGATCTTGCAGTTCTACATTTCGATCATAAAATTCTTCTAATAAATCCTCCTCCTCAGGTTCCTCTTCTTTCTCACTCTTAGCTGCTACCTCTGCGACTAGCTCGGGTGCAACTATTAATTCTTCGCTCACCACATGTATATTTCTAATTTCTTCTTCTCCCGACATCACATTATCCTGGTTGGTGATTAGCGGTGCCTCCACGGTCACATTCACTCCATTGTTTAGATTTTCAGCTCCCATTCTAAAATACTGCCACAAAACAAGGATTAATTAAACAAATTAACATATCACATATTAACCCTATGCTCCGACTGAACAATTAAATACCAGATAAGCTTAGGTAGGACACACTAGTGAAGGATTTACACGTCTCTCCCCTCCTAGTTCTATTCCCCCGATCTTCGCCAGAGATTATATCCCTAAGGTCTGATACCAACTGTGACGCCCCCCAAAATAGGTTCAATACCAACCCATTTTGAGTCGCCAAATACATGGTACAGAATCCAAATACAATCTTTCTACAACAAAAGGTCGTGAGAAATATGACCATACAACTATGAGTTTCAATACAAATCGTATATAATACGAAATATAAACATTCAAATTCAGTCCTCAATAATTATTATCACACTATTTTACAAAAATAGTGAGGACTACTACTGCTCTATTCTGACCATTACACTGTTCCCCGATTAGTTCCCGTAACCTTCTCATTCCTTGAAGAGGACAATAGATGAAAAGGGTGAGCTCAACTAGCCCAGTAAAGAATATTATGACTAAGATAATGAAAAATAAGTTATCGTTAGTCTTTAATAAATCAGATAAAATATTATGGACAACAAGTTTTAGATCAATATTCGCAGCGGAATTAACATTTCATTAGAAGAGTTAAGTAGAGAATGAAGTCTACTATCTTCTATGATTTAATAGTCCATCATCAATATTTTATCCCTGTAACATCAATTAATATATATCTCGAATCAAATATTCATCTTTGCACTACGGGCCAAGAATATTAATTTGTATCACCAGTTGGTCATGTTCATCTCAACACATGTCCATCTTTGCACTACGGGCCAAAGATATTCATCAGGTAATCAATCATCTTTGCACTACAGGCCAAAGATATTCATCAGATAATCATTCATCTTTGCTTTACAGGCCAAAGATATTCAGTTATATCACCATTTAGAACTGAGGATGATAAAAAATAATATAAATAACGAACCAGTGAGATAAAGGACAAAGATTAAGGATTCGTAATTTAGTTTATCCAAGTTCAAGAATACTCCATAATAATCAATTGTGGAGCAAACTTCAAGAATAAAGCTCAAAACTTGGATCCAATCAAAGATAGAACCCATAATAGCCAACTTGGACAAATAGAAAAAAATTTAATTTTTTTGTGAATAGTGCCGTATACGTGAATAGTGCCGTATACGTGAATAGTAACTCCGACGGAAAAAGTAAGAATTTCATAATAAAATCCCTGCCAATATTTTGGTATAATAATATTGAAAAGAATAACATCATTTACGAAAGAAAATAACATCCCTTACAACTGTTGAACGAAAATAATATTCCTACGAATATTTAACGAAGATAATATTCCTTATGAATATTGAACGAAAATAATATTCCGTACGAATATTGAACGACAATAAAATTCCTTACGAATACGAAAAAGAATATCATAAGCGAATATGAAATAAATAATACCCCTTATAACTGTTGAACGAAAATAATATTCCTACGAATATTGAACGAAGATAATATTCCTTACGAATATTGAACGAAAATAATATTCCTTACGAATATTGAACGAAAATAAAATTTCTTACAAATACGAAAAATAATATCGTAAGCGAATATGAAATAAATAATACCCCTTACCTTAAAAGGAGAGTATTTCTAACTGGTATGACTGATATTTGTGGACAAAAACTTGCACTATTTTCTACACTTAAAGCTTCCTTAAACTCTAAAGAAATACGCTCAATATTATAGAAGAAGAATTCACTGATTCTGGTGTGCTTTTCAATTCTAATTAAGCATCCTCTTTATAGGAGAATGGAAGGATACTATTTAGAAAAAATCACGGATACACAGTTTAAAAAAACTCACGGATGAATTCGGCGGAGGAAAACTGATTTTCTGATTTTTACTATTCATTGCTGTGCAATAAAATATTCTAATAAAACAAAACTTTAAGTAATATATATATATATATATATATATAATAATAATAATAATAATAATAATAATAATAATAATAATAATAATAATAATAATAATAAAATTCCCTCCCCTTCACGTAAACTCCCCCTTTCCCCATTTCCATTTTCATCACACGTGGGCCCCACCCATAATTCATCCAACATGTGGGCCCCACCTTATATATATATATAATATTTATATATATATATATATATATATATACTAAATAACTTTCTACCGATTATTAAAAAATATGTATGTGGGGGTCCAAATAATAAGTCAAATTTACAACAAATACTTCATAAAAATACCTTAACACTAATTCCTTCTTTTATATCCACAAAAATAAATATTTTCTTATCATATAAATCAATAATTACTTATTCACAAATAATATTACAGAACTACAAAATTGACAACCAGGTCGTTCTCAGGAAAGAGGGGGCCTTCCAATAAGGATTTCTCCTTACTGGCGCTCCTAGACAGAACTTCCTTAGACATTGCCAATAATGCTATCTATTAATATTATTTAAATAATATGAATTATTGATAATGTGAAATACTGTGCAATGACAATTATTGAATCAATAAAATATTATGCAATTATCAATGTAGCAATTATTGAATCAATAATATAAAATATTGAACAGTAATTACTGTAACAATTATTGAGTAGTGATTTTTTACGTAAGAATCAATAATTAGAACTACTGTGCAATACCGTGTGCAACAATGCGTATTACTGTATTTTAACTACCGGGTATTTCAACAGTTTTAACGGTAACAACCATGTCGTTATGTTTAGAAAACTCATTCTTGTCGTTTTCTTCATCCGACAGTTATTCCATTGTGGGGCTCACAAATGATTGCGCCGTCGTAAGAATATTATCCGACAACAAGAATATTCCACGACCAAACGAATATTCCCCGACAACAATGAGTATTTTATTACCACTTGCTAACTTTGAAAAATTTGCACATATTTCCTATAACTCACCACAAATATCAAAATAACACCTTATTATTTAAAAACAATATATAAAGAAAATTAAATTTTTATTCATAAAATCTAGGGTCTTACACTTGTATATATTTTGTAGTCGAGGATGCTTCGCAGCCCGACAATCACCATTCGAATTGAGCCAAAAGGCTGAAAAGATAAAATGAAAGTATCAACATGCTTCTATTCCTATGAGAACGTAAGGGTTTGAAAACCGGCTTTCAAAACATCATTTTAAATATCTTGTCTAAAAAGGACTTTTGCAAATCAAATCAAACCCTTCATATATATGTTCAACGAAGCAAAACACTACTTCCAATCAAACAACAAACGTAGGCCCAATTTCTTCCAGCATTCACACACACATTGCAGATTTAAAAGGGAGATATTGAAAAGATGCGTTATACGGAAGTTATGGGGTGCCTAACACCTTCCCCACACTTAACCAAGCCCCCGAACATAGAACTTCAGTTTCAAAGATTCAGTTTCGACAGTGTCCAACAATTGGGCCTCCTTTCAAACAAAACTCGGTTGAGTTAGTACAACCATTTCAAATCTACCAACTGGCGACTCTGTAAACCTTTCAAATCGTCGACATGATACATGTTGACCTTTTTCTAAAAAACCCTTCGCCTTTTCATAAAACAGATAAAATAAGGGTAGAAACAAAACTTAGGAAAAAAGAAAGATTCGGATCCAACTCGACCCGTATTTTTTCCCGACGTCGACAAGTATCTTATTAATTAATTCTCAAACTTCTTTACGAATTAAGTAATAATAATAATAGTAATAATAATAGTAAGACTCCTCTTATTAATTTATATTTAATATTTTCAAAATATTAAATAAAAAATATTAAGCTATTTAATTTATTCTATCACCATAGATTAAATTAAATATACTTAAATTATTATTACAATTATGTCATTTGCTTCTTTAATAAATATTTTTCCTTTTATGGTGTGACTCTTTAGGTTCTCCATATTAAACATGTTGTGAATAAATCAATTAGAACAATTCTAATTTTATTTAAATAAATAAATTAAACTAATAATTCTTTTAAATAAATAACATTTATTCTACAATAAGGATAAGCCTATTTAGTGATCAACGACTTTCTAGATAATATAGATTTCAACATTAATCATAAAAGAACCTTTGAGTTAATAGTTACCATACAATTCAATCCTGCCACCATACAATGTCCCAATTAAATATAAGATATGGATTTACTGTCAAGTCTTATTTTATTTAATTATATGTATTTCGATTCCAAAATGCACAACTCCAAATAATGCAAATTAAAAACTCCTTTCTAATTTCATTCCACATTGGCCAAGGATTCCTGGGTTGTCATTTATCGAATCACATAGGACATATCTCTTCTTTTACTAGAAGCGGTAGATTCTTTATTGATAATTCATTATCTCCATATATAACTTACTACACCAAAACATACCCTTTGATATACCCTAAGAGTCTTAAGGAATAAGTCAAAGTATAATTCATTATACACAAGATACTATGATGATTTCAAGTCTGAGGATCACTGTACTACTATCACATTAGGAATTCCTGTTGACATACGAGTAAAACTCCATTAGCTATTCCTTAGCGAGTCACGTTCAGTGTACTTATTCTCCAATAAGCACCTACATACTTGCTTTAGTGTCTTCACATAAATGATCATGAGATCAATCATCCTCATCCAATGAGCAAGCAACATATATACCAATCTATCCGGATTTCCTAATCCTCTTTTTAGTAATCCATCGATTGGGAACTATTTTAGTTTTTAAGCTATCTAAGAATTTAGATCTCATTAGCATGATCATCATCGTGATTCTAAAAGCATTGCTTAAAACTATGAGTTTATCACATATTATAAAAACAGCACCATGTAGATAAATTAAATGACTTTTATTAAATAATACTTTTATTAATAAATGAATAAGATTGTTACAAAGTAAATAATTTATCATCAAACATGATTGGCTTGTGTACATAACACTTTCACATACTACTTTCATCCCCCCACACCCCCTCCCCCCGGTCTCACCCCCACCAATCCTCACCCATCCTTCCCAGCCACCAGTCCCCCCTCCGCCAGCCAATAGTCCCCCCTCCCCCTAGTCCGCCCAACCCCTCCACAGCCACCCCACCACAGCCCCAGACTTCAGCCACCTACCACCGCGGGCCCAGATTCTCGTCCTTGCTCCTTTAATTCAAGGTAAGTGCTTCCCAATTTTTTTAGGGTTCATATATACAATAGTTTTTAGGGTTCATATATATGGGTAATTCAATGAGAATGTATACTGAAATTTGGATAATTTGTGAGTTGTTGATATAATTATTAAAATTTGGATGAATTTGTGAGTTGTTGATATAATTGCTGAAATTGGATGTATACTGAAAATAGGAATTTAGTTTTGGAGTTGTTGTGTTGTTGCTGAAATTGGGAAGGGTTTTGTTCTGCAAATTTGGATTATATATTTGACTTAAGCAAACTGTTGCAAATTGATATTAAGTACTTTTGGGTTTATTTTGTGCAATATTGCAGCTTCTGTAAGTGTATATCATCCTATTAATTGTTTGAATTTGCTTTTCTTTATGCAGTTGTAGCTTATAATGTATTTCTTCAATTACAGTATTGTATGTTCATAACAGATGGAATGTAATGCTTGATACTTTCGATAGAATTTCCCACGAAAATTCTGTCAGAATTCTTGAGATGCAAAATTTGTGGGCCCTACTAACTAAATAACCATATATATATAACTTAATTTTCTAATACTAAAATTCACTAATCAAGTAGCATTTACTTAATTAGTTTCCAACTAATAAAATAAAACAACATGAACTAAGTATAACTAAATAAAATAATATAATAAATTACATAAATTGGAATTAATAATATATATAATATATGATAAAATAAGTTATTTAAATAACATAAGATAAGATAAAATAATTAAGATAAGATAAAATCAAATCATATCAAATAATTTAAACTTCAAATATCAATTAATTTAATTAACTTAATTAAAAAATAATATAAATAAAAAAACTTATATTTAATATAATAATATATATTAAATAGAATAAAATATAATGTAATATAATATAATATAATATAATGAATTTAATTTAATGTACTAAAATAAACTAATATTACTAAAATAAAATGAAATTAAATAACTTAATTAAAAAAATAAAATAAATTACAATTTAACGTAATAATATAATATAATAAAATAAATAAATAAATAAATTAGAATAAAATCAAATAAATTTAATTTAATTTAATTTACTAAAATAAGATATAATAAAATAATGTAAATAAAATAAACTAAAATTAATTAACTTAATTAAAAAATAAAATAAATAAAACAAATTATATTTAATACAATAGTATACTATTATATAATAAAGAATAAAAATAAAATAAATTAGAATATAATATAATATAATGAATTTAATTTAATTTACTAAAATAAATAATATTATTAAAATAAAATGAAATGAAATTAATTAATTAATAAATAAATAAAATAAATAATATTTAATATAATAATATAATATAAAATAAATAAATAAATTGGAATAAAATATAATATAATAAATTTAATTTATTAAAATAAAATAAAATATAATAAAATAATGTAAATAAAATAAAATGAAATTAATTAACTTAAATAAAAAATTATATTTAATATAATAATATAATATTATATAATACAAAATAAAAATAAAATAAATTAGAGTAAAATAAAATAAAATAACTACAAATATTGAATATATATATATATATATATATAAGTAAACTAAGTAGCATTTACTTAGTTTTATAAGTAAACTTAGTAGCTTTATATGTAAACTAAGTAGCATTTACTTAGTTTTTCACAGCTTAATCAAATTGAATATATATGCTTGACACATCATGTTGTATACGTAGAAATTTTATTAAACTAAGTAGCATTTATTTAGTTTGCCACAATCTTCAATAAACTCGATCAATATATACATGTGCATGTAGTGTATATGTTGATGAGCTTAGAAACCCGTTTGACATTCACTCAGTAGGAGTAAATGTCGAAAAGTCCTCAGTTTGGGACTGTTACTAGATGTTATTTTTCTCACTTAGGCCGGTGCCAATTCACAGGGTAAGTTTTTATTTTTTTTTGAAGATTTTTCATTTGGTTATCTCTACATGTTCCTCGAGTGCATACTTAGACTAAGTTGTCTTAGGGTATTTCCTGTACTTGGAGATCATGAGGAGGTGCTGCTGAAATTTTCTTAAAACATAATAAAGGTGCTCAAGATTGGCACTAGTGAGGAGACGCATCCAAGAACGGGATAGAAGCCTAACCCCTGTAGAGTGGAGATATATAATAGGAAAATATAATTCATGCATGGACCACATACATGAATATTCCTTTTCTAATACATATGTTTTATCTTCAATAAAAGATGTCAGCCGATCGGAGTTGGATGTATCGTAGGATACGGGTTGATGGAAGGGGATTAGTTGATGCGTATCGTGATGTGGTCTGCAATTTTATGAACAAAGCAATAGAACATGCTGATGATCTGAATGGAAAGATGAGATACCCGTCTGTTAAGTGTAAAAACATGATCTGGAAGAAGGCCGATGAAATCAAATTTGACTTATTTTCACGTGGGTTTGTGGATGGGTATTTGGTATGGATTCATCACGGGGAATCAGCTAAGTTGAGAGAAGTGTCTGACAATACTGTAGACCAACCATTTGAACGGGATTCATACGCCGATAACTATGATGTCGTGGAGATGTTGGTCAATGCTTATGGCCCTACCAATATTGACTGGGCTGAAAATGAGCATTCGTCAAGCAGTGCTCAACACGTGCCAAATTATACAGATACTGCCTTTTATAAGATATTATCTAAATTAGGGGTCCCATTGTATCCTGGAAATGATAAGCACACCAGGCTAACTGCAGTGACGAAACTTTTACACTTCAAGAATGAGCAGGACTGTAGTGAGCGAGGGTTCAATGATTTGCTTGCTATTAGCAGCAAGTTCTTACTTGCTGATCATACTCTGCCCGCAAAGTTATTATGAAGTGAAGAAGATGGTAAAAAGGTTAAATCTGGGGTATGAGAAGATCGATGCTTGTGAGAAGGATTGCATGTTATCTCATGGGGAGGACAGAGATAAGGTGCAGTGTGATATATGCTACTTGCCTTAGTACAAGATGACAAAAAGTGGGGGAAAGGAGAAACAAGTGCCTAATAAGATCTTATGGTACTTTCCTCTTGCGCCCAGACTGCAGCGTCTATTCATGTTGTTGCACACTGCTGAGCATATGAGTTGGCACAAAAGAAGGGACGTTGTGCCTGGTCAGTTGACTCACTCTGCAGATGGAGATGAATGGAAGAAATTTAATCAACATTTTTTAGAACTTGCTGATGAAGTTAGGATAGTCAGGCTTGGCATGGCTACAGATAACTTTTGCACATTTAATAATTTTAGTCAGCCCTACTCTGTTTGGCCAGTGATCATGGTAGCTTACAAACTTCCATCGTCAATGTGCATGAAGGATCCGTATATGTTTTTGACTTTACTCATACCGGGGGATAAGAGTCCTACAAAAGGCATAAACGTGTACCTTAGACCGTTAATTGATGAACTTAAGATGCTCTGGGAGACGGGGGTTCAGACTTATGATAAATCGGTTAAGTAGAATTTTGTGATGAAGGCTGCCCTGTTGTGGAGTATCACTGACTATCCGGCACTTGGGATGATTAGTGGTTAGTCGACTCACAAGAAGTTGTCATCTAGTCTGTATGGGGGATGTGCAAGGCGCACAACTACTTCATGGGTGGAAAACTAGTTTCTTTGGAACTGCTCGTAGATTCTTTTCTGCTGAACACAGTTACAGAAAGATGTCTGCAATGTTCAAAGACAGAGAAGAAGGGTGTTGTTGGTCGATTATTGGGGAACGAGGTCTTGGGCTGGCTCAATGATCTAAAATTTTCACCGTCAGGGAAGGAACATGGTAAGTTGAGAGCAATAGGGTATGTGAAAACTCATAACTGGACTCACTCGCCTATTTAGTTTGAGTTGTCATACTGGGTCACACTATCAGTCTGTCATTGTATAGATGTCATGCATACGAAAAAGAATGTATTCGAGAACGTGTTCTACACCGTGCTAGATGCGAGTGGTAAAACAAAAGACAGTAATAAATCACGTAAAGATTTGGAGGCTATAAACATCAGGCAAGAATTGTGGTTCCGTCCTAAGAACTTAAAATTAAAAGCTCCATTTTGTCTTACCAAGCAACAGGTTGAAGAATTTTGCAAGTGGGTAAGTGCATTGCAGCTCCCAGATGGCTATGCTTCTAACATATCTCGTTGCAGTAAGGTTCAGCAGTTAAAAATTACTGGGATCAAGAGTCACGATTGTCATGTATTCATGCAGAAGTTGATGCCAATTGCATTTCGTGAGATGCTACCCAGAAAAATTATTGACGCCTTAATCGAACTTTCAAATTTCTTTTGGGATTTTTGCTCAACGATTATAAGGTATAGTGATGTGGATTAGATGGAGAAAAATATAGTGCTGACAATGTGCAAGCTTGAAATGATCTTGCCTCTAGGGTTCTTTGACTCGATGGAACATGTGCCTATTCATCTACCATATGAGATTAATCTTGCAGGGTCGATGCAATATCGTTGGATGTATCCTTTTGACAGGTAATATTATCTACATTGTGCAACTTTGATGACATTTATACTTAATACTCTGAATTAATGTCTTTCAAGCATTGTACCCACAGGTACATGCGACGATTAAAGCAGAAAGTGAAAAACAAAGCTCGTGTAGAGGGTTATATTGTTGAACGCTATACAGAGGAAGAGCTTGTCAACTTCTGCTCCTTGTATTTTGAGGATGTAGTCTCAATGAAACACAACCGTTTAAGTCAGAATGAGGTTGTTTGACCCTAATCTCGTGCTGATGAGTTAGCTGTATTCTCTTATTCGGCTAAACCATTTGGCGCAGAGGCGATGACTTACCTAACCGACACAGATTTGAAAATTGTATCTACATACGTGCTTCTAAATATGCCTGAAGTATCGACATACATCAAGTATATATTATTTTTTTTCGAGTCTAAAATATTTTGAAGCGTAATATCGCAAATTAAACCCTATTATTATTGTTTCAGTTCATTCAAAGATAAAACTTATGCTTCTAACCCGGGACTAACTACAGCACAGTTGGAAGAATTCACCACTGAATATTTTCAACAATGGTTTAAGAGAAGGGTTGAAGAAGATAACGCCTATGAGCGTTTTAGAGATATTATTTTTGGTCAGTAAAAACTTATTAGTTCATATCTCGACTACATCATTAATGGGTACAGATTCAAGGTTGACAACTTGAATGAACTGGCATCAGTCAATTCTGGCGTTGTCGTGTTGGGAAGCTATTACCAAAATTCTGAGTCCAATTACTACAGACCACTAGAGGACGTGGTTGTGCTCAATTATCCCAGAGGTAAATGGTTGTTACATTTAAGTGTCGCTGGTTTTATAATGAAAAGGGTGTTAAAGTTAATCGAATAGAATCGTCACAGTAGATATCAAGTCAAAGATACAGTCTAATGACGTGTTTGTATTAGCCAGCCAAACGATTCAAGTGTACTACGTCCCCTAATGTAGTAAATTATAGATGCCCCTGGTATACAGTTGTCACAACGAAAACCAAGCCTTTTGATGGTACTGATTTGTTTGGAATGGATACCCGTTGCAAGAACAAGTTAGCAATCCCAGCCACGTACTGCCAGATGATGACGATGTATTGGTAGAAGATGTCGTTAATGTACTCGATGATGAAGAAGTCGATGATGACATTGTTGTCCGTGATTATGTCATTGTACAAGATGATAACGGCGAAACATTAATTGATACAAAAGAGGAAGAGGCTGAATTTGAGGAGGAAATTGATATTGATTCTGATGGGTTTGACGACGTACTAAGTCTTAACTTCAACTTGTTGTTGTTTTTAAATAATTTACTAATAAAAATGATATTTATTAAGATAAATTTAGTAGAAATTAATATTCTCGTTCTTTATAATTACAGTAGTACATATATGGCTAGAAACAGCAGTGGAGGTCGCCGTAGGGGTGGCCGTACAGGATCTGGCAACAGCTCCCAGGGCAGGACGTCGTCATCATCTAGTAAGTTTCCATCGTTTTGTAATTTAACTTTTTTCTTCATAATTATTTAACGCATATGGAAATACTATATATACATAATTTCACCACTTACACTTACAGATACTGTTCGTCCACGTCAGCGAGGGACTAACCTTGGATTATTTGGGCGTCCGCCGACCTTGTAAGAGATTGCTATAGTTGATGTCGACTCGGCGCAATACGTGTCTACTATAATATAACTCACGTATATAAATTACTTTATATGATTGCATGAATTAAAGTAACACATATCTTGAATTGCAGTATTCTGGACCCGGTCGTTAAGTATACACTACACACCATTTGCTCGACACACATGCCTACAAGGTGTATGCGATTCACTTCAGTTCCCGCAGTATGATGCACACTATATGACTACTGTGCTGCGAGAGTTCTATGTAAGTTGAATTACATAACTTAAATAAAGTACGATTCTAGGTATTATCATTAATTTTTGATATGTTAACATTATTTGTATAGATTTATTTTAGATATGTGGAGGGTGTTTGTGACACCCCCAAATCCGGGTTCTCTAACCCCGATTCTGTGACGAACGAGAATTTTGTAATTTATTTTGAATATTTATTAAATTAAATAAATATTTTTCGATGATTTAATTATTGAGTTAAATAATTAATTGATGAATTTGTGATAGATTAATTTAATTATATGTGTTACATTAGTTAAATTAATATGAAGAATTTTTATATTCAAAGTATGAATTTAATTGAGCTTATTTGATTAATATATTAATTAATAAGCATAATGTTATTCTAATTAATTTAATAATTAATTAGAGATTTAATGATTTGGCATAATTAATAAATAAGAATTTTAATTATGTTACTATGTGATTTAATATGGAATTATGCTATGTTATTTAATTGATGTAAATAACATTATTTGATTAAATTGGGTGTGATATAATTAACTATACAGTAAGAGTTTTATTAAAATTAATGGGAAAGGAGGAATAAGGAACAAGCCAAACACGGCCCTAGGGGAGTTAGCCAGTTAACTCACTAAGGGACCAACTGACCACTCACTCTACCCACTTCGTATATTATGTATATATATATTATATTATACCTTATATACATATTATATCAGTTCTATATTGATATTCACATATCAGAGAAAAACTAGAGAGAAAAGACTTGAGAATTGGTTAGAGAAGAGATTAAAGAATTTAGTTGCATCATCATCACTAACTAGCAAGGGGAATCCCTTCTCCTACGTTTTTAAATTCAAGTTCTTACAGTTTCCATTAACGTATTCTTAAAAAGTTCTCTGTTAATGACTAATTTGATGATTAATGCATGATATGATTTTATATGTGTTATTATATGATCATAACATGTTTTATACCATGTATGCATGATTTAAAGTAATAAATTTCATACAATTATGCTTGATTTGATTTTACAAAAGTCACATAGTAGAAAAGTTATATATATGGCCTTACGTGTAAATTAAATATTTTATGTCGATGATTGTTAATCATATGGCCTTATATGTGTTACTAATTGTTAATAACATATTATATGCCATAACTTTAGTGATCAACCATCGAATTTTTGTTTATATTTAGGTTTTCAAAATTTTAGAGTCGTAGAAATGGCCATACGGCCCTTACGTATAAATTTTATGCCATGAATCGATGGTTTAACTTTAAATTGACGATTGAATATGATTGTGAACGTTTAAATGAACAAAATGGAAGTTGAACGAACGGATTCGGTGTTATAACGAATCTGTAACGTTGAATTTCTTGTTTTCCTTCAAAACTTTACAAATTATAAAAAAATAGTGAAATTATATGATTTGATTCAAATAATTGTATGTTTTAACTCGTTAAAATCGTGCTAAAAAGGTTGGGTACTGATTATATGTGTATTATAGTGTATGGGTATGCTTAAATTCATCTGTGAATAAATTAATTGGATGTTTTTGGCCAAGTTCTATTTTCCTCGCGAACCTCAAAATCTGGAACTGGCATGTCGCGCCGCAGCGCCAGCTCCAGGCCTTAAGGTCCGCGCCGCAGCGCTAAGGATAGCTTATATGATGGCGCCGCAGCGCCACTATGTAGTTTGTCCAGAAATGAGAATTTTAATTGTTTTAGTCCAGGGAATGTAATAGTAACCTAATCTAATGAACATAAAAATATGTTAGACATATAATGGAATGTTAAAATAGATTCTTAACATGTCAATGAGGTACTTACATGTTTAATTGAATTGTTGAACGCATATTAGCTAGTCGTTCATGAAATCTAATATTTTGTTAAGACAAGTGTTGTGATTTGATTAGTATAATCATAATCAGAGTTTAGACAAAAGAGAATGAACTTGTAATGCTAGTTACGTTATTGATTAATGTGTATTGTGATTGTATTGGTATGTAGGACTTAATAAAGAACGTGAATTATAAATTATAGCTTGTGCAAGAGGCAAGTTTCCTAAACTCAAATCTTACTTTTACATTGAGCAAGTATCCTATCCCTAATTTATTGTTATTAAACAAGTTTCCTAACTTTACTTTCATTGAACAAGCTTTCTAAATTCAAAGTTATCAATTGAGCAAGTTCTTATCCTTGTTTATTCAAGTTGCGATTTTCATATGAGATATTACTATTCCTTTAAGTATTACTTCAATTATACAATACTTATTTGATTGTATACTCTTGAGATTTATTATTCAAGTTGAATATCGTTGTTATTGTTAAACCTTATAAGACTAGCGAACCCTTATTGATTCGACTAGTCCATAGTTGATGAACGTTCTAAATTCTAGAATTCTTATTGAGCTTATCCAAATCAAACTTCCTTTGGTGCGAACTCTGATGTCAAACTGAGATGAACAACCCTTTAATAGGGGATTATTTACGCTTTAGCGTTGAGATATTATGCACAGTATGGTACTAAGGGCTGATCCCCCTAAGTACGAGAAGTAGAGTCCATAGTCTTATGACTAATAAAGATTTGAAGTTTAACACTTTACAACCTAGGATATAGTTCGAGGTCTTATGACCCTCAGATGTTCTTTTGATTCCTGTTATTTATCCTCGAGTCAAAAGTTGAGTTTCTTTATTCAGATGTCTTTGATTCACTCGCAAGTTATTATATTGTTGTCATATTATTATACTTGTGGGCAATCGTGCTCACTCTTGCGTAATAATAACATTACAGTTAAGAACGAAAGGTCCGGCGAGCCTTCTACTAGAAAAGGCAAGGGCAAAGTCAACAAGTGATGAAGACTTGTTGTTTAATTTATATGTTTATGTTTCAGACTTGTATTAAGTTGTGTAAGACTTATTTATTTATTTATGTTCCGCATAGATGTTTAAGGTTAGTATGACCTGGGATTGACGTATCTATTTTCAGATGTTGTAACCCCATAAGGGGAGGATTTATTTCTATCTATTGCATGGTTTACATTTATTATGGGTAGATAGATAGATGATATTTGTATAGTGAACACCAAATCCCATGGAATTGAAGTACCCGGATTTGGGGGTGTCACAGATTCGGTCGTCACGATTCAATACAAATATCCACCCCTAAACAACATACAATAACTAAATGCGGAATATAATAAACGTATGTCGTTCATTCAAAAGGTGTTACTAGTCCCAAGTTTCGATAACCTTGATACAAACATACAAACATACTCTAGAATAGTCATTAGGATTCATATTACATTACCGTAATTTAATTAAACATAAAGATAAAGTCTGCTCCTTGCAAACTAATCCTACATCTTTCCTTTACCATTGTCCTTCCCTGAAGTCTCGAGCTTAACTGCAATATAAGTCATGATATAGCAAGAATGAGCAACAAGTTTGCTCAGCAAGTTTAAATACAACAATAAAGGATATATCATGATGAATAGAAAATATCTGACAATGAATTCAACAATATGAATATCGGAAGCAAGAATAATGATTGCTTTTAGAATAACTGATAGTTAAGTAGACTTTGAACTATAAAACTCCAACGGAATCAATAGCTGATTGACCCTTTGGTTACTGGCTACAGAATAGTACTTGAGAGGATCAGCCTCGCGTACGCCATGTATATGCATAACATTTAACTCTGTTATTTGTATCTTATATTAGATACCTGGGGTACTCCCCTATATATATAAGGGGTGTTCTTTCAGTCTAAGAATCCTTACCATCAATTGGTTTGGATAGCTCTTATAAAATTTTATACAATTGTCTAATCGAACAAGGGTTCAAACTCTATCTGACACAGTTCAAGAATTATAGAACTTTAAACAATGTATAAGTCCAAGACTGTACTGAACTCAAGTGCACTAAGTGCGAATATCAAAAAGATTGATGTGGAATAATTGTAAAGAAATTAAACTACCTAATAACATACTTGGAAATAAGGTCCAAGCGTCAATAAATAACTAGCAATACAATAATAACCTGCTCAATACAATATGAGAAGGATAGGAAACTTGCACAATAAAAAGTGAAGTTCAAAAACTTGCACAATATTCGAAGTTGTGTAAGATAGGGAACTTGCATTCAATATAACAATCAAATGAAGTTAGGAAACTTGACTGCTTGCTCAGCTACAATTAAGTTCTAGCTTTAATTAAATCTCGTTGAAATAACCTAACATTAACAAGTCGGTATTCCAATTAGCATGTGTAAACTAATATGAGTCTACACTTACAAGAATCTACTTATCATATAAGTCTATCCCATAATTTACGTAAGTCAATTTACTATGACTGAGTTTATAAACATTTAATCATGTCCCAGATTAATAACTTTAGAATATCTAGTCTCTAGGCCTCAACATAAGCTTGAATACATAGCACTTAAATTTAAGCATGCAAACTACTGACATTAAACAACACACATGCTTATTAGGTTATTAACTCAAATTCGAGACCTAGCATGTTCATTCTATTCCAATTCAAAATCATATATTTTCATGTCGGACATTTACATA
Organism: Panax stipuleanatus; assembly: GCA_020205555.1. NCBI lineage: Eukaryota > Viridiplantae > Streptophyta > Magnoliopsida > Apiales > Araliaceae > Panax > Panax stipuleanatus. Next base: position 14,950,218 of record CM035116.1, read on the forward strand.
CTTAAGCAATACAAGTTCATGCTTCAAGATTGGTTACTAAAGTCATGTTATCACATAACAAGGTTAAACAATGTTTAAGTAGTCATGCTTGTGCGTATACTACACATGTATATTTAAATCACATAGTTCATGCCTTAGAAATTCATTTTCTACGAATATGTGTGCATAGGTGAAAACCAGGTATAAACAAATGAGGTCCATGTTAATATGTCTATAGGCATAATGAACTCTAATATACATGCTTGCATGATCAATACGTAATCCACATGGTGATCGATGATATAATCTTTCACGTTCTAAGTTTTTCGTTGAAAAATCACACTAAGTCAATAAAGGCATCATAGCACATGTTAAGTGTCTCGTGATCATAACTCACATGTCTTTGAACACATAACTAAGTCACATAAATGTTCTTATACGGTCAAAAATCTCAAGACAAAATTCCTAGTCAAGTTTACTTTGAAAGTCTTAAGTTTTTCTTTTGAAAACGTCTTAACTTACGATCAAGTATGCTAGTGTATGATTAACACTTTAAACATGCATTTTCTGTCAATACAAACCATACGATCATGTTTAAAATATCAGAATGTGCACATGTTACGTATGTGTCTAAGTTCACAATCGAAACTATAAGTTTCATTTCAAAAACATAAGTGTTGCGTCAATCATGTGTACTACCATTGTTATACTTGTTCATACTACATGCATGTACTAAAATATACATATTAGCCATGTCCATATGCTTGCCAAATAAGATATTACATGATAGCATTTAACAGTTCGGTACCGGAAATTAAAAGTCTAGAACTGGCACCGGCGCAGCTGCACAAGGCTCCGGCCAGAGGCAGACGCAGGCTGCTTCGGCAGTTCTGCTAACCCATCTCAGAAAATTCTTATGAATTTAATTCTAGTCATGCTATGGTATAATTCTAATGGGATTATAAGCTAGCATAGCAATTAACAAATATATTCCAATCACTTAATCAATCAATCCATGATCAATTTTAAGAATCAAGAATTTAGAAAATTTTACAGAAAATGAAAATGAAGTTATACCTCTGTTAAAGAAAGGGACTGAACTTGCTGCTATATTAACCCCTTCTCTACTCAAGAATGCTTATCACAGATATGTGTATATATATATGCTCTCAATTCTCACTTAAGGCAAAAATCTCAGCAATGTTAACAATAAAGGAAGAATGTCATATATATAGGAAAATGGATATCCAGACAACTCAATTACCTTCCAAATTAATTCAAAGGATTGCAAGAATGTATAATGGATAAGAAGAAGTTGGTGAGAGTTGGTGGATTCAATCATGAATCCCACATCTCTTACAATCATGAGCTAACTTGTGGGGAAATTGAGAAGAAGTAGAGTAGCATAGCAGCCATGTGGGTATACACGTGAAGAGGAAATTGTGGAATGGGCACTCAATGTTGGACAAACAAATGAACTTCAGCAACTTGCTAGTGTAGTATAACACTTAGGTTATATATGTAGACACATTCATTTTATATAGTTTGGGTTATGAATTATAAATGTAATTTCTCATTACAATGTATCAAGTATGGTACATATATATCAACATATACTTCATGTATATTTTATTAACACCGAATATAATTCAATTAGGCATTAATATTACTTACCATCATAACTGTCATAAAAATAATTATAATAACTTATTGAAAGCATTATCAATTAATAATGTTTATTGATATTAATATAAGGTAATAGGGTATTCATTAAATTTTACCCACACACATCATGTCATTAATCTCACTATATAGTTTATAATGTATAGTCATATCAATGTGTCACCTTGTATTATATAGTTAACTACCATATATCAAAAGTTTACTTATCACATGTTTATATAAAATAATTAATGAAGTAAATATAATCTTATTATATTTATTAATCCTTTGCTCATTAATAAATTATTCATCCACAATAATAATTAATCAACACATTTAACTCTTTCACTATATTCAAGTAAATTGAATATTTAATTACTAACACTTCTATCAATTCTTTTGATATAAAAGTCTTAGGGCTAGCTCACTAATTTAAATAAACTATTAGTGACTCCCTTTAATAACATCATAGCATTTAATCGCATAGGCTCAACTCACATAATCATATAAGATTTAAATATGCTCGCAAAACTAACTCATTAAAATTAAATCACATATTTAATTAATAATGAAGTTTAAAATTCACGGTCATTACAGTTTCTTACAGGCAGACGACGATAGTGTTATTACTGCACATGTCGCAAAGAATTATTCCAGTTGGCAGTACGAGATGAGACAACGGGCCACCCTTATAGTTATCGAGCAGCCCGGGACTACCATACGCGATCATCAGCCTCGCATAGTCTCCGATGCAGCATGGGTGGCTATGTGTGCACACTGGGACGTTGATGACTTCAAGAAAAAGTTCAAGCAAGCAAAAAATAATCTTGGCTAGCTTCGAGTCGTACATAGTACCGGCTCACGGTCATTTGAGGAAGTGAAGTTGGTAAGTATCTTAATTTAGTTCTTTAGTTACTCGATTGTCATTATTATACTTACTAAATGTTATTTGAATGTATTTATTAGGCCATGCGGGATAGCTTGGGCCGACCTCTTACTATGTTAGAGTTTTGGGATAGAGCACACATGCCGAAGGATTCTAGCATGTCTCCGGCAAAATTAGCTATACGGGTAAGACTAATAGAAATTAATGTATATAATTATTTATATTAGGTAGTTGATAAAATAACGTAATTAACTCACATATCGCAAAATAAATTACAGGACCGATTTCAGAAGCTTTTGGACCATTGTATAGATGAGTTGGAGGTTGTTAGGCGGTGTTCTGAGCCGTTAGATTCCACCATCCCTCCGCCCGAGATTGTATTATCTTAAAATAATGAGCTGAGACTATGGGTTGCGTCGTAGGATCCCCCTAGTAGTAGTATCAGCAAGTATCGAGTGTTAGGCCTGCCGAGGATACTCGCGTATACATTACCTGGAGGTAATATTATTTTTGATATATAAGTTAATATAATTTAATTGCAAATATTATTAATAATGATATATTTGTTTTCGCAAGCTCTAGCCAGCGCCAACATCCTAGAGCACCTAATGGACCATCTCATACAGGCGTTAGCTTGGACGACTAGATTTTCCAGAGGGTCATGGTGGCTGTGTCGAAGATTTTTCGTACGGATCTGATTATCCATCGTCAGGAATTTCCCAGCCGAGCTCGCTATCACCAGCTAGCACAGGATATTCCAGCATCGTGATATGCGACGAGGTGCTCCGGTTGGTGGTTACCTTCCTCTATGAGGCTTTTGGCCCGATAGGGAGTCAACCCCCACCTACTCAGGTATTATATTTATTTTAAGTTAATTAATTTGCATGTTATTTAATTTTCATATTGTCTATTTTCATTCTCTCATACGGACTAATGCATTATATTTTTAATTGTATCAACAAGGTGACGATACTATCGATGGTGATGGCGAGCAGGATTTTCGGACACCCGAGCAGCATCGTCGACCTCCGCCAGATGATTCTGATCCTATTGGTGGTATTACTAGTTTAGGTTGATATATAGTGTCCATCATATATCTGTTTAGATGTTTTGTAATACATTGTATAGGCACGTAGTGATAATTTGGCGCCATTTCATTGTTCGTTTTAGTTTATAAGTTATACTATATTAAAGTACACTATATATAAACATCATTGTTATCTGTACAGGATCATTGTTTATATCTTTCTAGTTTTATTTTGCAGTTTATAAAATACATCATTGTAGCTTATAAGTTTAGTTTAGTTGTTTTGTTTTTCTTTGTAGTTTTGTAGTTTAGTTTTTAATTGACATTGTTATTTAACGTTAGAATATATTCGAAGAAAAGTATATACAACGTTGTATTATGGGTTGATTATGATATATTGTTGCTAGTTGTTGGATGTAGTTGTATAATGGGTTGAATATTATTGTGTGTATTGTTGTGATAAACAGGTTACAGGTACAAAAAAGGGGTTTAAAAACCTGGAAAATGCAAAATTAGATTTTTTTTTAATTTTCGACGGAATAAGGTAAAACCAACGGAATTTTCGTCAGAAGTAATGAATTTAATTTATTTAAAAGCTACTATTTCGAACGGATTAGATGTTATTTCCGACGAACATTCCGTTGGGATTAAGGATATCCCAATTTTCATGTTGGGCCACGTGGCACGTTTTATTCGACAATTTTTTTGCGACGAAATAAATTTTGTCGAATGTAGTGGATTTCCGACGAATTGTTCGTCGGCAATAAGTCCGTCGAAAATAAGTATTTTCGATCGAATTTTTGACGGAAGTAATCTCGACGACAATAAATTCGATTGAATTGTCGACAGAATATTCTATCGAAAATACGTTATACTCGACAGAATATCCTTATTTTCGACGAAATATTCTGTCAGAAATAGCCCTTTTTCTTGTAGTGTTGTATTTTATGTGATTAAATGTTAGATAATTATGAGTTAAAATGTGTTATGATAATTGAAAGATCAATCTTATCAATGATAGGTTTTTAAATTAAATTGTGTAGCAGTAATCAACAAACGATGCAAGTTCCCTAACTTAAAATGGAGTTATTATTTTTCAAGCATGTTAGTTGATAATTATTGTTGATTATTCTACAACTATGATTATTATTGAATATTCGCATTTATTGCAAGTTCTGAAGATCTCTAAGTGGTTTAATTATTAAAAATTATTCCACATCGATATTGTTATTGTTTATTGCGTTTGTGTGCCTTTGAAGTTTTGTTTCATCATTTAACTATAAAACAATTTAAGTTCTGTCATTCATGAACTGTTTATGAACTAGGTCTAAGCTAGTTATATCAGCTAGACCAATTATGTTTCAATTTGTTAATTCAAATATATTTTAAAAGTTGTTCCAAACCAGTTGATTGGTATAGACTCTTAGACTGAGAAAAAGAACAATTTTTATTAAGGCAGTACATCAGAAATCGATTATTTGCTCGTTTATTAAGTGGTATGCATATTCGCCGGGTATGAGAGGCTAATCCCCTCAATTGCCAAAACCTAATAAAAGGTCCAGTTTAATTACTGATAAACCTTAGCATATGTTCATGATCATTGCTGACCACTCAATATTATTTTTTTAATTATTGAAAACTTGATTCATGTTCTTTCACAATCATATTATATTGTTGAAAATTCGAAAGTTATTTCTTTTCCAATCATGATATATCTTTCTTGTATTTAAACTTGCTGAGAGAATTAGTTGCTCACCCTTGCTATATCATGATATTATTTCAGTTAAGCTTGAGTGTTCCAAGAAGAAAGACAATGGCAAAGGCAAAGTTCAAGAGTAGTTTAATATGAATGTTTAACTATTATGTTATCTTATGTAATTTGATTATGTAAACCTAGAAGCTGTCGTTGACACTCCAAATTTAACCTCACTTTCACTTCACAAATTTAAATAATTAGCACAATAGTAAGCAAGGATCGAGCCCACAGAGAGTAAAGTTTGTTTTAGATTTATTCTACCATTTTAACAAAAAATAAAGATTGGGCGATTTTTGAAATTGTTTTAAACTAAGAAAAACAGAATTAAATGATGAAATTAACCAAGTATGTAAAAACTTCAGTTCTGCAGTTCAGTTTCGCCAAGTACAATAATCAATTAATCAAGTTGTTATTATTTACCCTTCAATGAAACTATTAGCCCTAGATAACAATAAGCTCTGCTATCCGAAATTCTCCTTAGATATTTACTGTATGAAACAAGCTCTTCACCAGTTTCAACTAGCATACAACCTAGAACAAGCTCTCTAGATTTAATATGATAGAAGCATTAAGAAATAAAGAATTAGGCTAATCCAAGCAACAAACACATAAACTCGATTTGTTTAACTTATTTTCTGATAATCTTAGCAATACACAAAAGCTCGTCCACAATTAGTATTACCAAGTTGCTACTTATGATGAAGACTATCTATCAATTACACGTAATACCAATCTTAATCAAGCAGATGATAATGATCAATTTAATCAATTGGCCATATCAAATCAATTAGATCAATTATGATGCAATCAATGAAAACATATTATCAGAAGAAATTTCATGCAAGAAAGAATAAATAATAATACTCAATTAATTAATTACTTGTAACACAGTTCCACCTCCCTTTAGAACTGAATAAAGAAACTAGTCTGACATGCTCTAAGTCAACACTTCAATGAGGTATGATAGTTGGTAGAAGATTGAATGTATCAATCAATGAATAAAACTCTGACTATCATTCTCTATTTATAGTGCTAGACAAGTCCCTAAATCCTATGAGAACTAGAAATCCAAATCCTAAAAGAAATTACAAATTATAACTAGTTTCCATAAAGAAATAGAACCCAATAAGGAAATAAAATCTCAGTTCAAAGCAATCCTAAATCTGATAGTAATATAATCCAATTCCATGTAGAAATCTCCAAAAATCGAGGAAGTCAACTGTTGGTCAAACTCCTCTCCAATTCAACTCCAAATCAGCCCGTTTTCGTACTTTAGCTCTAATTAATCCTGAAATCAATAAACACACTAATAAGCCAATTACATCACAAAACATGCATTAAACTAAATATAAAGAAATTAAAATAAATGAATAATATTCACTCATCAAATTCCCCCACACTTAGCCATTACACGTCCTCGTGTAAACCAAAAGTTTGATTTCCAGAACAATTCTATTCAACCGTTATGTCGAAAGTATTCAAGATCAAATCATGATTATCAACTCTAAACCCATAAGAACATAGTCAATGCTTCATTAATTAACTCAAAACAACAATCATGTCTCTTCACCATTGAATTTCATTAAGTCAAATTGTATCCACATAAGCAACTTTTCTATGATCCACACACTTACTCAACTTAGTTATCATAGAGCAAAAACCGTGCACACCACTCCAAACATACTTTTCCTGCTTTATATTTACAAGAACCTTTCCATGTTTCTCTTTGTTTCTGGTGAATGCATTTTATGCTCCTTTTCACCTTCCTCAATCTTTCTTTTGTAAGTGAGTGCATTTTATGTTCCATCTCATTTATTTTCACGTGTTTATGGGAGAGTGCATTTTACGCTCCATCTCATCCCACTACATGTTTTTTCTTTTGCTTCTTTTTCAATAATTTCTATGATTTTCAACTTTTTTGATCTTTTTTTCTTTTTTTTTCACATGGTCCTGCAAATAGCATAAGCAGTTAAATAATTCTAAAGCATAAGATTAGTGCACATAGACAACTCCACATATAACTTAGCCAACTAATCATATATCACATGTTCAAGTTCTTTATGCAAATACGAATTTAATTCAAATCAATTACTATGGATCATGACTTAGTTAACATCAATCATTAACCAATTAAGCATCAACCGGATTTTGAATTTTATCATTGATTTTCAATCTTTGAGTTTAACCTTCCGAACACATAGGCAAATAGAATCATGGAACCCAATTTTTTCAAAAATTTTCAAAAAGGCATCAATTTTTCAATCGGACCAATATCCTTAAATAAAATAAAAACTTAAATCTTCCCCCCCCCACACTCAAACCTTATATTATCCCCAATGTAAGAATCATGCAAATAAGAAAGTAACTACTAACTAACATGCAACTAAGAAACTAAAAAGTAAAGGGATAGAAAGATCAAATCTGAGTTATTGGGTTGCTTCCCAAGAAGCTGCCCTTGTTTATTGTCATTGGCTTGAAATCATCCTTCTCATCCTATGTAATTGGACTTTTGTACTTCAAGTGGGTTGGTAACAGTTTCAATTGATTAGGAGCATCCTTCAGATCCTGATTTTGATCCATTCCAGCCTTCAAATCCTCCTTGTATATTTGCTCAATAGATTCCTGCACTATAGAGTCAAAAACATCAGTAGAAAAAATAGAATTAATATTACCAAGATACCTTTTAACTTCATATATGCCGAACTGGACATGTGCCTCATTCAATTCCATAGTTAAGGTCCCATGGTATGTATCATGTAGTGTTTTTGTTGTTTGCACCGATGTATCATCTATATCCTCTTTGTAAAGATCTGCAAAACTTATCAAATTTTTCTTCTCTTCCTCTTGTTCATCCTTTTCAGACTTTGAATACCCGATTTCTTCTTCAAATTCAGCACTAGCCTCAAGCACTTCTAACTGGTTACCACTAGTGAACTCCTCATCATCTTTAAGTTCTTGTTCCCTATTCGCCATTTATTCCAGAAATTTTTCATAGGACTCTGTATACAACTCTGAATTTTTTCCAACTTTCTAATTCCTTTTTAGAACTTGGGGAATAGGTAGTATCGGTTCATAAGCTAAAAGAGGTGGAAATTTATGCTTGAGTACAACACTGCTGCTTGTTTTACTATTGTTTGACTTGTTTTGTTCTGAAAGCATTGACTTTCCTTGCTGCTAATCCTCTGCACCCCATCTCAATGTTATTGCACTTACATTCTCAACAATTTGAGAAAATAACCTCCCTGAGCCTTGAGATTCCAACCTCTTTACTGTGGTTGCAAGCTGACCAACTTGGTCCCTCAGATCATGAATATAAGTTCTTGTCTCCTGCTGGAACTGATGTGTCTGATTCATGAACTGTTGTGTTTGGTTCATGAATGCCTTGAACATATCTTCCACAGATGTCCCAAAATTGATAGGTACTTCTTGGTTTTCTGTGTGGTACTGAGGTTGAGTTTGCTGAAAACCTTGCGTATTCATTGTAGCCATTTGTCGAACTATAGCAGTTAATTCAGAAAACTGTTGCTCTAGATTACAAGTGCTCACCTCCTTTACCCTTTGTGATGCATGAGTCATCCTAGCACCATACTGCTGCGAGTTAGCTGCCATGGTTGCAATTAATTTCTTTACAGCATCTGGAGTTTTGTCTACCAGTGCTCCTCCACTTGTTGCATCAATCATGCTTCTATCCATTGGTAGCAACCCCTCATAGAAGTACTATATCAAGTGATGATCATCAATTCCGTGAAGTGGACAGTGGGAACACAACTTCTTGAACCTTTCCCAATACTCATAGATATTCTCTCCATTGAATTTCCTGATTTCACATGTCTCCTTTCTTATATCGGCAACTCTTGATGCAGGAAAATACTTCTCGAAGAATAACCTTTACATATCAGTTCATGATCGTATTGATCCTGAAGGCGGATAATATAACCAGTCTTTAGCCAAATCTGCTAAGGAGAATAGAAAAAGTCTAAGCTTGATCTGCTCCTCTGTCACTCTTTGTGCTTTCATCGTGGAACACACCACATGGAACTCCTTTAGATGCTTATATGAATTTTCACCTGTAAAACCACGAAAAGTAGGCAAAAGATGAATTAGTCCAGAGTTAAGTTCAAAAGCAACATCTAAAGTAGGATATTCAATACATAATGACGATTGGTTCAAATCAAGAGTAGCCAGTTATTTTGAAGTTCTATTGTTGTTTGGCTCCGCCATCTTTTCTTCTTCATCTGATTCAGTGAATGATTTATCGGAAAGTAACTCCAAACCTAAGTTGATGCCCCGTGATGATGCAGAAGCCTCGTCTAAATCTGCAGTAGACTGTTGAACTTTGCTTCCTTAGCCTCCTTGCAATTTTCTCAATCTCTGGATCAAAATCTAATGTAGTAGCCTGAGAAGATAGAGTAATAAAACAAAAACAAAAGAAATAATAGAATAAAAACAAAACGCACAATTACACCCCTGTAACGGCGGCAAAATTTGGGAGCTGTCGTTGACACTCCAAAATTAACCTCACTTATACTTTACAAATTTAAATAATTTGCACAGTAGTAAGCAAGAATCGATCCCACAGAGAGTACAGGTTGTTTTAGATTTATTCTACTATTTTAATAGAAAATAAAGATTGGGAGATTTTTGAAATTGTTTTAAACTAAGAAAAACAGAATTAAATGATGAAATTAACCAAGTATGTAAAAACTTCAGTTCTGCAGTTTAGTTTCGCCAAGTACAATAATCAATTAATCAAGTTGTTATTATTTACTTTTCAATGAAACTATTAGCCCTAGATAACAATAAGCTCTGTTATCCGAAATTCTCCTTAGATATTCACTGTATGAAATAAGCTCTTCACCAGATTCAACTAGCATACAACCTAGAACAAGATCTCTAGATTTAATATGATAGAAGCATTAAGAAATAGAGAATTAGGCTAATCTAAGCAACAAACACATAAGCTCAATTTGTTTAACTTATTTTCTGATAATCTTAGCAATACACAAAAGCTTGTCCACAATTAGTATTACCAAGTTGCTACTTATTGTCGACGCTGGGCGGGAAAAAATAAATTAATCCCCTTCCGTGCCTTCCCTTTCGTTGAAAAGAGGGGGGGGGGGTTTATTTCTTCTTTGGTTGTTTGCCATCGTCTCTTATCCGTGGGACGAGAGAGGAGTGCCCCGATTTCCTAATTTTATTCTTTTCCCTTTCGCTTTCGCTTTGTCTTTGGGATTCCATTTTAAAGGGTGAATTTCGTAGGAAATCGGTACCGACATATGTGTCGATGATTTTGAAAAGTTTGATTTTATTAATTGGACAGATTGAGATAGTCGCCAGTTGGTATTTTGGAAATGGATGTACCAACTCATCCGGGTTTTAATAGTTTTTCGCAAGATGGTCCAATGCGTGACTCTTTGATTGGTCTTGAAATTTGAGATTCGTGGAATCCGAGGGCTAGGTTAAGCGGGGGAAAGGTGTTAGGCACCCCCCGACTCCCGTGCAAGCACGGTACCGCATCTTATTAATTTTTTATGCAAAAAGTGTGTAGGTGTGTGTGTGTGTGAGAAAGTGTTTTTGATTTTGAAAGTTTTATTAGTTAGTTTCTAAGTCTTTTTGGTGACTTAAAAGTAGTGCTGTACCTCTTTTGCGCCTAGGTACGAAGGATTTGATTTAAACAAAAGTTCATTTTTAACAAGATATGCAAATTAAAATGAGGTTTTAGAAAGTAAGGTTTTCAAATTCTTTGCCCGACTAGGAATCGAGGACTTCAATACTTCCTTTTACTTTTTATGTTAATTACGTGATCTACCCCGAATCGCTTTATTTTATCAAAAGCCCTTTGTGGTTTTTCTATGAGAAATCATTTTGATGATATGCTTGCTAAAGCGTTGAGAAGGTTCGAGTCATCATCGGGCATGAAAGCCATCTCGATGAACCGAGCTCCCGTAATTAATGTTTTCACTATCACGGGATATTGAACCCGAGCTCTCGAGACTAACCCCTCGAGTTCGTTTTCAAGATCCAAATATTACATGTACATCGATATTTACGTTATTTAAAGCATTTACAACATAAAAAAACCGGTCCATCGTAGGAATCAAGTCGGATCCATTCAGTGATCTAGACATCGGGATTCCTAGGCTCACATAATTTGAACAAAATAACATATACATAATGTCCATGGCCTCGATACTAAGCGATTTCATCATTTAAAATCACCGCTCGTGCCGATTCGGCCTCCCTTTCGCCTCTAAATATAGATTTAGGGCTATACGGGTTAACCGGGACCTTCCAGAGCAATAAATCCATAGATATACCATGAATCTAAGCCGTTATAGCCCCCGGGTTAAATCTTCATGCTTAATAACCTCTTGGGGACTAGATTAGGCTTAGATCTAGGTATATCTAGCATTCGAAGTCAATATACAACGTATTAAGCACAATATAACCGATAAAAACGTAAAATCTATCAACTATTACACAATATGCTTAAAATACAACAAGTTTAACTATATTCAAATAAGATACTTCATCAATCTATCATTTGAACCAAGTTTACAAAGGAAACGAAGCTAAACGTGCGTTATTTCACCTTGGGGGACGCGTGAACAAGCGTTTTGACTCCCGTGATGAACTAAGAACACTAAGATGGCTTCAAGTAGATGCTAGATGGAAGATTTGAGCTTCAAGTTGATTGGTTTATGTTCCACCCGGGCTCTTCTCTATTAGAAATGTATTTTTCTCTCTAAATGTCTCTCTTTTTTTCTAAAATGAACTAAATGGGGGATTATAATCTGTCCCGGGTAGCCGCACACATGTATGCGGCCAGCCGCATATATGGTTGAGGCTACCCAAGTGGCCCCCCCTGCTCGACTATTGGTCCTTCAGTCTCGGTTCGACAGAAGTTGACGTCCGCCGCTTGATCTTTCTGACCGTCTTTGACGAACGCAACTAGATAAGATCGAGTTTGACTGAATTAGGATTAGGGAAATTGATACTCATAGCCGAGATATCTTCCCGGTCTAGATATCAGTTCGTAGGCTTATCTTTTGATGGCACGTCGTTCGAGATTTGCTGAGGTGGTTTTCGGTGATCACTGTCTCAACTCGTCGATCTTCGATCGGGTCGCGATATGTTCGGACTTCATTGGTCCTCTTCATCATTCCCGGGGTTGTCTCCTAGATGATCGGGATCTTTTGCCCTACTTCGGGGTTGTCTCCAAAGTAAAATAATGCTTTTACCCTCCTGCAGGGTTAGTACTACAAAAGAGAAATTTCGAGTGTCTACACTTATGATGAAGACAGTTATCAATTATACGTAATACCAATCTTAATCTAGCAGATGATAATGATCAAATTAACTCAATTGGCCATATCAAATCAATTAGATCAATTAGAATGCAATCAATGAAAACAGATTATTAGAAGAAATTTCATGCAAGAAGGAATAAATAATAATACTCAATTAATTAATTACTTGTAACATAGTTCCACCTCCCTTTAGAACTGAATAAAGAAACTAGCCTAACATGCTCCAAGTTTGCACTTCAATGAGGTATGATAGTTGGTAGAAGATTGAATGTATCAATCAATGAATAAAACTCTGACTATCATCCTCTATTTATAGTGCTAAACATGTCCTTAAATCCTGTGAGAACTAGAAATCCAAATCCTAAAAGGAATTACAAATCATAACTAGTTTCCATAAAGAAATAGAACCTAATAAGGAAAAACAAATCTCAGTCCAAAGCAATCCTAAATCTGATAGTAATATTAATCCGATTCCATGTAGAAATCTCCAAAAATCGAGAAAGTCAACTGCTGGTCAAACTCCTCTCCAATTCAACTCCAAATCAGCCCGTTTTCGTACTTTAGCTCCAATTAATCCTGAAATCAAAAAACACACTAATAAGCCCATTTACATCACAAAATATGCAATAAACTAAATATAAAGGAATTGAAATAAATGAATAATATACACTCATCAAAACCTTTTGAGTACCTAAGGTATGTATTAAGTTAATGTTAATAAACCCTTTGTAAGATTGAAGAACGTATTGTAATGAACAATGTATGTTTATTTATTCTGCGATAATTTATAGAATGTGTATGATGATAATATATCGTGAGCACCAAACCCGAGGTTAAGAAACCCGGATTTGGGAGTATCACAGGTTGGTATCAAAGCTATAAGTTATAAACATTAGGATGCGAAACCTAGGTTATAACCTTAGAAGAAAACTCGTATAGAGTATGCTAGGAGATGGATTGTGGAAATTCATAGAGTATAGGTTGTGCATAATAAAATATCATTTCATTTCATCAATGAATATATTTTTTTGTGATGTTGACGTTGTTTGTTTATTTGTTGTTGGTGTTGTGATTATAGAATGCCTGAGGAAGGGCAGGATAGTGACACAGTCGAGGAGGAGCCAGAGATGGACCCTATAAAGGATCCTGGTTCTTAACTAGAACCAAAAGAAGAGCCCGTAGAATACGAGGTGATGGAGGACTGTAATACCCAAGAACTTTATAAATAATTTTAGAATTTAAAACAAAGGTTATTACAATTATTTGTGTGCATATATATATATATATATATATATATATTTATGTCATGTGATTAATAATTGAATCAAGTATGAATGATTAAGAAGTATGTTGATGATAATGATAAGCTTAATTAAGCTTAAGTGTTAAGCCTTGTGTGGCATAATTAACTTCCTAATTGGACTATTTGGGTCATTGAATTAATAATGTATTGGAATTAGGTTTTATCCAAGCCCAACAACATTAACGTGACATGCTTGTAAGAGTTAGGAGATGTGGCCCAATCAATATATATGTGCTAGGTTAAATATTAGAGTCCATGTGCATTAGTAATGTGCCTAGCCAAATTTGATATGGCCCAATGTGTAATATAAGATTGTGGGTATATGTATACATATATATGTAGATATGTATGTTTGTGGGAGTATAATAGAAGTATATATGTATATATGTGTATAAAGGACTTATATGCTAACTTAATGTATACAAAGTGGGAAATAAAATGTGACATAGGGCAATGGTGCCCCATGTGCCGCCCACCCCCTCTGCCCTTCACCCAAATGCTGATTTTTATAGCTTAGTTAAGCACACAAGTAAAAGCCATGTGGGGAGAATGACGGAGAAGCACCATGAATAGTAGTAGTTGGTGGAGCTAGTCACCAACTCTTTTTTGCCCTTTGTGTAATGACCACAGTGTTGGTTAATGGTTTGCCTATAAATAGAGAGCCTTGTGTTGGTGTTAGGACTTTACCATTTCATTGCTAAGAGTAAGAGATATAGAGAGCTAGAGAGAGTTGAGAGAAAAGGAAAAATATAAAACCCAACTTTTATGAATAAAGATTTAATTTTCTTTATATATTATTTTGAAATAGTAAGGTATTGATTTGATAAATTTGATAAGTTATGAGTGAAATGTGCAAATATTCAAGTGGTTATAAAATATTCATTGTTGTCGGGGAATTTTCGTACGACGGCGCTGCCATTTGTGGGCCCCACAACGGAATAACTGTCGGATATAGAAAGCAACAGAAATAACCTTTTTAAAAAATAACGATAAAACTGTTACTGTTAAACTGTTAAAATACCCGGTGATAAAAATACAGTAATACGCGTTGTTGCACAGTAGCACACGGTATTGCACAGTATTTCGAATTATTGATTCTTACGTAAGAAGTCACTTACTAAATAATTGTTACAGTAATTACTGTTCAATATTTTATATTATTGATTCAATAATTGCTACCGTTGATATGTTATATTATTGATTCAATAATTGTCACAAGTAACCACTGCACATTATTTCACATTATCAAATCAATAATTCATATTATTTGAATAATATTATTAGACAACATTATTGGCAATGTCTAGGAAGTTTTGTCTAGGAAAGGGGTTAGTTTATATAATTGCGCGCTAGTAAGGAGAAATCCTTATCAGAAAGCCCTCTCTTTCCTGGGAACGAACTAGTTGTCAATATTGTAGTTCTGTAATATTATTTGTGAATAATTAATTGTTGATATACATGATAAGAAAATATTTATTTCAATTTTGATATAAAATAGAAGAATTTTTAGCATGTGACATTTGTTGAAAGTTGGCATTTTATCTTCTTCGATAAAATAATTCATTCAAATATATTATTATATTATTACATTATAAAATTTTAATGTGATAATATAATAATTTTATGTGGTTGGTAGGAATATGGATGGAGGCTTGAAATTTTCAAAAGTTGTATGCTGAAGCTTGTTTTTCAAAAGTAGCATGCTGCTGAATCATCCGTATGTAAATTTGAGTCATTTTTTTCGTTCGAAATTTGGAAAAACTTTCTTCTACAAAGTTGTAGAGAATCAAATTTCATATAGAATGGACATAAGGTTCGTATTTTTCTGATAAAAGGGTTATTTATTATGAATTATTGAAGTTTCAGAAATAAATATTTTAATATATATATATATATATATATTATATAAACATGTGGGATTCATTATTGGTGGCTGATTTTTGTTCAAATGTGATGTGCTGGAGGATTGTCAAAAATGTAAGGCTTGGAAAAATTCATCCGTTGGTGAAAAAGTCTATATTGGTGTTCTGGCATTTTTCTATAAATAGGGTGCTTAAGTTAGAATTGAAAATCACACCAGAATCAAAAAAAATTCTCTGTATAATATCGAGCGTATTTTTTGTGAGTATTTAGATACTTGAGTGTTGATAATAGTGCAAGTTTTCGTCAGCATAATATCCGATATTCCAGTCAGATCGAGTATAATATACTGAGGTAAAGTATGTTATTTTTCTCATAAATGATGTTATTTTTTTTCAATATTCATATAGAATATTATTTTCTTTTATATTCCATATTATGAAAGTTATAATATTTCATTTCATATTCCTATATTTAAACTTACTACGGTAAGTATTGCTTCTATAATTCCTGAAATGATAAAAAATTCTTAGAGTTTTGCGCTTCATCTAGTATCATTTCACCAGAATAATTTTCTAAACTTTCTCGTGAAATTTTTATCTTTTCATGTCGAGTTACTATTCATAGGATACTATTCACGACAAAAAAAATATTTTTTTTATCTTTGATTTAGATCCAGGTTTTGCTCTTCATTCTTGAACTCTGGATAAATTCTCTAATATTTGTCCTTTATCTCACTGGATTCGTTATTCGTATTATTTTTCATCATCCTCAGTCCTAAATGGTGATATAACTGAATATCTTTGGCCTGTAGTGCAAAGATGAATGATTACTTGGTGAATATCTTTGGCCTGTATAGTGCAAAGATGAATGATTACCTGATGAATATCTTTGGCCCGTAGTGCAAAGATGCAGGTGCTGCCGCGCCGCCTAGAGAGTTATGGCTGGCACTGCAGCGCCACCAGCCTTTTCAAAACTACAGGATCGGAACTGCGCCGCCTTCCTCAGTTCTAACCTTAGCGCTGCAGCGCCACTACCGGGTATTGTTCTGCAGGGCTGGGTCGGGTCAAGGTGGGTCAGATCGGGTTAGACCGGATCAGAAACTTAATTTTTCTAAAAATAAAATAATAATAATAATTAATTAATAATAATACTTAAGAGATTCTATTAATCAAAGATAATTAAACAATTAAAGTAATTTAATTGTGAGTTAATGAAATACAATTTGAAATTTAAAAGTTTAAGACTTATTTGACTTAAAGAATATTAAACAATTAAAATAATTTTATTTGTAATTCAATAAGTGATAATTAATATAATATTCTTAAAATATAAACAATTAAAACTAAAGAAGATTTTAATTGTGAAACGAATAAACAATTAAGATAATACTTAATTGTAAAACAATAAGACTTAGACCAATTTGTAATAGTGAAGACTATTTTTAATTGTATAAGTGTGAATAATTAAAGTGACATTAATAAATATTTTAATTGTGAATAATAACTACTAAACAATTAAATACTTTCAAAGATTATTTAATTGTGAACCAATGAGACATTAATATGAATATCCCTAATTAAAATTAAGGGAATTACTCAGACAATAATGAAGTACTATATTAATGATAGAGTGATAGAGATAACGATTAGAGAAATAATATATAATTATTTTGAGAAGTCTTAGATACCTAAGGCTAGTGTGATTAGACCGATTTAGGTTTATATGTTTATGTGTTGATAGAGATTAACCGTTACGATAATAATAGGTTAATCAAGGGATAAGAAATCGAGGTCGGAATTAATTAACGACTCAGGCAAGTTCTTAACCCTACTTTTTATTGAGCAAGTTTCCTAACTTCATTTGATTTATATATTGAATGCAAGTTCCCTATCTTACATAACTTTGGATATTGTACAAGTATTCGAACCTTACTATTTATTGAGCACTACTTAAGCTTGTACTATTATTGATCGTACGAGTAAATAATTGATAGTATGATTCATGTATTATAAATTAATACTTCATCGCTTTATTTAAAACCTGTTTATATTCTTCGAACTATGTTGCGAGTATTGAACTTATAAATTGTTCTCATATACATTGTAAAAGTTGTCTACGCCATTTGATTCGGCTAGACCCATGTCATGAATTTGAAAGCGATCCAAACCAATTGCTTGGTGAGGAATCTTATAAATTGACTGAGATGAACAACCCTCATTGAAGGGAAAACTATATATCCGTCGTGAGACCAACGTGCGCACAAATAGCATGTGAATATTATGCATAATATAGGGTACTTGAATTGTCAGTTAAACACTGTTAATTCTAGCAAGAGTTCTTAGTCCTTAGTGACTGCTCAGCACTAAACTTTATCTTTTGAAAAACGTTGAAACCTTTGAATTCTTTTGATAATGCTTCGGTCTTTAATGACCTTCTGTTAACAATTCAAAGGACAGTTTTGGAACTATTGATATTTCTTTGTTCACGACATTATTTCTTAAACTCTTGAGTTATCCTTTGACATCATACCTTGGATATTATTAAGCTTTATAATTATACTTACCTTTGTTGCTATATTTCTTGCTGAGCAAACTTGTTGCTCATTCTTGCTTCCCTTAAACATTTCAGTTAAGGCAGAACAGTGCGGACCCTCTGGCACGGACAAGGCAAAGGCAAGGCTACGACGTAGCTTTGTTCTTCTTTAGAATTATTATGATATTGTAATAAAACTTATTTCATATTATGTATTAAGTTATGTTTAAGTTAGTCATGGTTGCGAGACTATGGGACGCGAATATTTATATTAAACCAATGTAAATTATTCTATTATTCCGTTGCATGAGATTTTAGTATGTTATTAGTAATAGATCGTGATGCATCGAATTCAAGATACGAGTGTCTAAATTTGGGGGCGTCACAAGGACATCGCTGAGGATGTAGTGATCGAAGATCTGATGGCTAGAAATATAGAGTTAGAAAATAGAATTGAGCATTTAGAAGAAGAGAATATGACCCATCAATACATGGAAGTTCAGTACAAAGAACTGGCTTATCAGTTAGAAAATGAGATGGCAGAGATGAAATTACATCTTCAAGGATACGAGACTTTAGCCCAGCATATAGGACCATTACTTCATCGATTGGTTTCCAGAAATAGCGAGTTGAGAAAGAAACTAGAGAAAGAAGAGTTAAAGTTAGGAGAACTGAGATTTGAACACCAAGCTATGAAGCTTGAGTTCGACTTAGAGATTGTAGATAAGATCAGGATAAAATATGCTTAGGTTAGAGCAGCTAGAAGAGTAGACCAGCTAGAAAGAGAGGTTCAAGCAGGTGAAGTTAGGATCGAGACTCTCATATTGGCACTAGACGCAGCCTATGTGAGTCAGAGAAGAGGAGATCTCCTACCATATGGATGAAAGTTAGACGAGTCGCTCGGTTCGACGTCGAGTGATGGATGGAGTGATGCAGCAGTAGCATGCAGACTCGATTCATTATGGCATGCAGTGATGTTATAGTTTAGTAGTCCTATGTTGTATATAGATGTAGTAGTACCCCTTTTGATTATAGGGTTATATATATGATGTAAACCTCAAACTATAAGAGCTGGTATTTGAATATTATGTATCCCCACTTTATGTGTTTAGGGGAATATAGATTTTGTAAATCCCATCTTTTGTTGCTTAAGTGGGATAGATAACATTTATAGGAATATGCCAAAATATTGTAAGTGTTTGAGACTAATCTTTTGTTTATGGATATAAATGAAACTTATTATGATATATTTGATTGAGCTTTAATTACGCGTTAAATTTTAAATGCTAAAACTAATAAGATGTGGTCTAAAATGTAAAACACAAAGGAATAATTTAAGGTTTTGTTTAATCAGACAATGCAGCCAAGAAGAGAACCATGAAATCGAAGGGTGGAAGAATCTGTTAATGATGAACTAGGTCACGCAGACCCGATGCAGAATTTTGTGAATATGCTAGCAGAAGCAATGCAAAATTGATTACCAGCCGCATGAATTTTGCCAGAGAATCGTTTGGCAAATTTTAAAGACTTTAAAGTAGTAGGTCCGCCAGATTTTAACGGGAAAACAACGGACCCAATCGAAGCTCAAATATGGGTGAAAGAAATGGAGAAAGCTTTTATTATTGCGAGAGTCGCTGAGGACCAAAAGACGGCTTTTGCTATATACTTGATGAAAGGTGAGGCGAATTTTTGGTGGGAATCAAATCAGAATAGGGCTGGAGAAGGAGTTATAATGTGGGCGAGATTCAAAGAATTATTTTTCGAGAATTATTTTCCTCGAAGTATGCAAGGAAGGATGGAAGTTAAATTCTTAGAATTGAAGCAAGAGAATATGTTAGTTTCGGAATACGCCACCAAATTCAACGAGGTAGCAAGGTTCGTACCACATCAAGTGGACACTGAGGAACGAAAGGTGCGACGTTTCGAGAATGGATTGAAGCTGCAGATATTCAACAAAGTAGCAGTGTTACAGATTGATTTATTTTTGACTTTGTTAGAAAAAGCAATCATTGCAGAAGGAGGAGGTGAAGCAGAATCAAAGCATAATCGAGGGAAAAATAAGAAAAAGGGCGAAGGTGGAAATAAGAATGTCAGCAGTGGTGCTAGTAACAGCAACAAGCGCAAGTGGAACAACAACACTGGAAATAACTCAGAGAACCAGCAAGAGAATTCACAATAAAAGAAGAAGGGATGTAGTAAGTGTAGAAAGAATCACTCTGGGGAATGTATGAAGGGAAAGAATGTGTGCTATAATTGCAGTAAAAAATGGCATATTTCTCTAAATTGTCCTAAACCTAAGAATGGAAGATATTTTTCGTGTGGAGGAAAGGGTCAATGATTCAAGGACTGTCCATTGAAGAAGGGTACTGACGGTGGAAGCGGTAACAAGGGTAGTAACAACAAGTTAACCATTGGAGGGCCAGTGCAGCCAAGTAAGATGACAGCTCTGACATTTAACATGACTGTGCAAGACGTTGTAGCATCAAAGGAAGTTGTGTCAGGTATTATTCCGATCAATAATATAAATGCATATGTATTATTTGATTCAGGAGCTACCTGTTCATTTGTGTCAGATGATTTTGCTAGAAGACTAGATTTACCTCTTGAAAAGTTAGAAAACCCAATGAATATAGAGGTTGCAAATAAAGAACTAATCCTTGTTGAGTATATCCATAGAAACTGTTGTGTAAAAATAAGGGGGCATAAGTTAAGCGTGAATTTAACTCTGATACGCTTAGGAGAATTTGATGTGATCTTAGGAATGGATTCGTTATTTAACTATGAGGCAGTTATTGACTGTCAAAAGAAGAGCATACGCCTTAAGACACCAAATAAGTCTAAGGTTGTATTTTATGGTAGCAAGTCGCCAAGACACCAAAAAGATGTTAGAGAAAGGATGTGAAGGATATTTGGCTCATGCAGTGGATACTTAGATGGTGAGTTCTGAAATGGAACATATACCTATAGTTAATGAGTTAATGGATGTCTTTCTGGAGGAATTTCCAGGACTTCCACTGTGACACCCCCAAATCCGGGTACTTCGTTTCCTCGGGATTCGGTGTTCACTATCTAAATAAAATACAACTACTGCCCATAATAAGGAATATAAAATAAATTACAACCTTAAATAAATCCATAAAAATCTTCCTTAAAAGGATTACAACTTTAATCGAAATATCCTAGGTTTAATCTAACCTTAACGTCAATAATAAGTGCGGAAATAAAACATAACATAATCAAGTCTATTACACATCATATCATAACATAACAAGTCTTCACTTGTTCATCTTGCTTTTTTCTTTACTCGTTGACGATACGTCAACGTTCTCGACTTTAGCTGCAATGGTTATTTAATTGCAAGAGTGAGCAAACAAAAGCTCACTTGGAATAACAATAATAATAACGATGACATAACTGAATAACTTCAAAAGATTTGAATAACTTTTCTTTCATCAATAATAAAGAATTGAATAAAAATTCTTTCATCAACATTTAGAATTTCGAATATAAAAATCATCTGAGGGTCGTAAGACCTTGAACTATGTCCTAGGTTATAAACATTTCTATTTAAAACCTTTAACAGTCGTTTAGACTATATGGATTCGTAACTCGTACTTAGGGGGGTCAGCCCTTCGTACCATATATTGTGCACAAACATCTTAACGCTTTTGTATAGTAACCCCCTATTAAATAAGGTTGATCATCTCAGTATTTAATAACAAGTCCACACCAAAGAAAGTTTGATTTGGATAAGCTTCAAGGGAAATTTAGAGTTCAACTATCATCAACTAAGGAGTAGTTGAATTGACTTACAATAATTTAGAATTCGATAATAAAAGAATTAAGAAATAACTATGAGTCATAATAATAGACATCATATTTAATAATCATGCTTTAGAAATAAACTTAAAGCATTTGAAAAATAATATGGACCTTGCTTGAACAATTAAGTCCAGGTCATAACAATTCAATAATAAACTTGTTCAATAAGAGAAGTATTAGAACACTTGTTCAACAAAAGAGTATCATTAGAAGACTTGCATAAACATAAAAGAAAGGATAGACAACTTGCTTAAGTAAAGTTTGTAGTTTAGAAAACTTGCCTCAAGCTCAAGCTACACCTTACAATTTACAAATCACTTTCTCAATCGTCCTACACATTACATTACGTTTACAATACCAATTAGTTATATAACCACTACGTTAAACCGTTGAACTTCTTTCTTAAGTTTAACTTAATAATATGGTTTGTAAACTTAACTCGCTTAACTAACCACACACGTGAGTCTAAACTCACAACATGCACATCATACGTGTATAACACTTTACACTATCAAAATCGTACTCTATGATAACAATATCTATGTACACACATAACATATTAATATGAGACTTCAAATTATCTTAAACATGTCAAAAATATGTTATCTTATTGTTTAATACACTTAACATGTCATCACATTAAGTTAGCTAATTATGTAATGCATACAAACTACTCGGAACTAAAGCAAAATCTCCGGACAGCAACAACACCCGCTGGGGCGGTTGTTTCTAGGCCAAAAGCCCCGCTGGGGCAGGTCCCCCTGCTGGTGGGTTCCCCGGCTCATGAACTATGCAGAGAAAAAGCCAATTGGCTTATTTCTTCGCACCAAAGTCCGATTTTAACTAACACAATGCATATGAAACTTTGTGAAAATAAAATCTTAAACTTCTAACATGTTTTTAACATACATAAACACCACAACACATAATCAAAACACCTAATTTCCTGATTTTGAAGAAAACACCATTTTTAAGCGTTCTTGAAGAATATTAATACTGTGACTTTGTTTTTAAATGAAATCTAACAATTTAAAGCATGTTAATTTTGTTTCTTGATATATTATCATAATCTATTATCAATTTACATAATATATCACAATCAAACACAAATTTTGATAATTTAAAGACTATTTTTCAAAATTAGTTCATTGTAAATTGCTATGAACATGATTTCTTCATGTTCATCATATTTACATGAATTGAACTATATAAACAACCATATGAATCATATCTAAGCATGTTATAACAAATATTAAACATATATGAACTATACTACACAATTTCTCATACAAATCAAGTTACAGAGAACTAAAACTTGAAGAACAACGAAATAAAATTTCTAAAAACTATAAAGTTAGAGTTATATCCTTTTGCTTAAAAGAAGATGATGATGATCTGTGACACCCCCAAATTCGGGTACTTCAATTTCATGGGATTTGGTGTTCACTGTACAAATATTATCTATTTATCTACCCATAATAAATACAAACCATGCAATAGATAGAAATAAATCCTCCTCTTATGGGGTTACAACTTCTGAATAATAAATACAATCCCAGGTCAAACTAACCTTAAACATCTGTGCGGAAACATAAACAAATAAATAAGCCTTAAACAACATCAAGTCTTAACAATGAACATTCTTAAATTAAATAACAAGTCTTTAACACTTGTTAACTTTTCCTTTGCCTTTGCTAGTGGAAGGCTTGTCAGATCTTTCGTTATTAACTGCAATGTTATTATTATGCAAGAGTGAGCATAATTGCCTACAAATATAACAATATAACAACAATATAATAACATGCGAGTGAATCAAAGACTTCTAAATAAGAAAACTTGACTTTTGAATCAAGAATGAATAACAAGAATTAAAAAAACTTCTGAGGGTTATAAGACCTTGAACTATGTCCTAGGTTGTAAAGTGTTTATACTTTAAACCTTTAACAGTCATAAGACTATGCACTCTACTTCTCGTACTTAGGGGGATCAGCCCTTAGTACCATATTGTGCACAATATCTCAACGCTAAAGCATAAATAATCCCCTATACGGGGTAGTTCATCTCAGTTTGACATCATAGTCCGCACCAAATGAAGTTTGGTTTGGATGAGCTCAATAACAGTTCTAGAATTTAGAACGCTCATCAACTATGGACTAGTCGAATCAATAAGGGTTCGCTAGTCTTACAAGGTTCAACAATAAACTGATAATCAATTCGAATAAAAATTCTCAAGAGCTATACAATCGAATAAGTATTGTATAATTAGAATCATGCTTTAAAAGAATTATAACATCTAATATGAAATTTTGAACTTGAACAATTAAGAACAAGAACTTACTTGATATATAATACAAGTCTAAAACTTAATAAATGAATAATTTAGAATTTAAAGGAACTTGCTCAATAAAGTAAAGTTTAGAAACTTGCTCAATTTAAAGGGTTGAGTTTAGAAAACTTGCCTCTTGTATAAGCTACAAATAATTCACGTTCCTTTTTAAATCCTATATATCAATACATTCGTAATACCCATTAATCATAAGTTTGATATACTCATCAAATCACAACATTAGTCTTTGAACACGTTATTAGACTTTACAAATAACGGTTTAAGTTATGAAATTAACTTACTAATTATTCACATAATGTAAGTTGTTACCATCTAATTATATCCTTAATATGTCTTCATGTTCATTACATTAGATTTTTAAACACATCTTTGAAAACTTGAACACTTAAAAAAATTCTAAAATTCTGCAGGTAGTGTGCGGTCGCGCTCCAAGTACTCTTTGGAGCGGCGCGGGCATGCTCCATTTGTTCCTTGGAGCGGCGCGGCTGCGCTTCGACGCAGTACCAGATTCTGCAGTTCGCGAAGAACACACAGAATAGCCCAATTAACTCCAATTTATACAAATATAACGATTTGTAATGTTACCCATGAAGTATAAACTTCACAGGAACATTATAAATCGATTCTAGCATGCTTCTAACACTTTAAATCACATAAATACACATATCAAAATATTTAATTTTGCTATTTTCAATATTTTGTAAAACTTTGAGGAAAAGCATGAATTTCGACGTTACAGATTCGTTAATATACCGAATCCGTCCGTTTAAATTCCGTTTTGTTCGTTTAAATATGTATAATTATATTCAATCGTCAATTTAAAGTTAAACAAACGATTCAAGCATTTAATTTGTACGTAAAGGCCATATGGGCCATATATACAACTTTTATACTCTGTAACTTTTGAAAAACCTAATTAAAACTTGATTACATGAAATTAATCACTGTGATTCATGTATACATGCTATATAACATGTTATTCACATATACTAACACATATAAGATCACAACCTAAGTTAATTATCAAAAATAGTTCTTAACAGAGGATTTTAAAAATACGTAAATAAAAACTCTGTAACTTTTCAAAACTCTAATTTAGACATGCTTTCATGGATTAATTACTCTAAAACAGATATAATTCACATACTATTGAGTCATGTATGCTAATAAACATTTAACATCAAATAATAAACAATAACTCATGAAATTCCATTTTCAGAGAACTCAGTTGGGAGAAAACATAATACGTGAAATATAAAACTTAGATGAGGGTTTACCCTTGCTTTCTCTGTTTGAAGGTGATATAAACTTGAATTCTCCAACTCTTCTCTAAACAATTCTTTCTCTCTAATTCTCTCTGTGTATTTCTCTCTAAGTTTTCTTCTGATGAACTTATGAAAATAGGAAGTGATATAAGATATAAGTATACGTATATGTTACAAGTATAAACTGACGGGTTAGCGGTGTCAGTTAACCCATAATGGGTTACTGCTCCAACTCCCCTTAGGGTTATGTTTTGCTAGCTCCTACTAACTCTTTTCCATTTAATTTAATAAACTCTTATTATATAGTTAATTGTCACACTTCTAATTAATCAATAAATTTTATTTAAATCAATTAAATAAAATATAATAAATTCACATTAAATTACATAGTCACATAATTAAAATTCTCATTTATTAATTATGTTAAATCATTAAATCTCTAATTAATTATTAAATTAATTAGAATAACATTATGCTTATTAAATAATTCATTTAATCAATTAAGCTCAATTAAATTCATACTTTGAACAATAACATTCTCTACATTAATTTAACTAATATAACACATATAATTAAATTAATCTACCACGAATTCATCAATTAATTATTTAATTCAATAATTAAATTATCAAAAAAATATTTTTTTAATTCAATAAATATTCAAATTAAATTACAAAAATCTCGTTCGTCACATGATCCTTGGGATGATGATGAGTTCAATTTAACAAAACCCTGTTTTCTTCTTTGTTCTTTCTCTCTTCTAATTCTAACTTAACGTATATCTATATTACTCAATTGACAATACAATATGGATATAATAGATATAGCATATAATTATATATATTGTAATTGATAAAACATAATAGCCCTTATTAAATATAATGTCATTTACATATTTTAAAAAATCAAAACGACATAAGGCTTTGTTTGGTAAAAGCATTTATTTTTAAAAATAGATTATTAATAGTTAAGGCCTTATTTGGTAAAACAGGGTTAAAACAAAAGTAAGGGCCATGTTTGGAAAAATTAATTTAAAGTCCTTTATTTTATTTTTATAAATCCTTTAACACATAATTTAAATGTTACACTTTATTTAATTAAATCCCAACCTACTAATTTATTTAAAATTGCCACATAATACTAAATTACTACACAATTGTAATTCACTTATTAATCATAATTCATGTAATAAATTAGTAAATCTTTATAAACACTTAGCACATAATAGTCATCTAATTTAATTATTCTCAATTAAATTAGAATTATACTACACAATTACTTACACATCAATTTAATTAATTATATTGCACTTAATTAAATTACTCCATAACATAATCACATAAATTATTTATTTAACTCGATAAATAAATCAATTAAAATATTTATTTAATTTAATAAATAATAAAATTAATATATAAAATTCTCATTCGTTACATCCACCAGACCGAGAAATAGAGTTTGTGATTGATTTAGTACCGGGGACAACGCCAATATCGAAAGCACCGTATAGGATGACACCGGCAGAAATGAGAGAGTTAATGTTCCAGCTGCAAGAATTTTTAGACAAGAAGTACATTCAATCGAGTGTTTCTCCATGGGGAGCACCGGTGTTGTTTATATAGAAGAAGGACGGATCAATGAGACTATGCATGGATTATAGGGAATTGAATAAAGTGACGATCAACAATAAGTACCCATTACCAAGAATAGACGATATGTTCGATCAACTTAAAGGAGCAAAGTATTTTTTGAAGATTGATTTGAGGACTGGTTATCATCAATTGAAGGTGAGGAAGGAGGATGTACCGAAGACATCAATTAGAACTCGTTACGGCCATTATGAGTTTCTAGTGATTTTGTTTGGACTGACGAATGTGCCAGCTGCATTTATGGACTTGATGAACAGAGTGTTCAAGAAATACTTGGACAAGTTTATGGTTGTATTCATTGACGGTATCTTGGTGTATTCAAAAACTGAAGAGGAGCATGCCGAGTATTTAAGGATAGTACTGGAGACATTAAGAAATGTGAAGTTATACCCAAAATTTTCAAAAGTGTGAATTCTGATTGAAAAGAGTTCAATTTCTAGGGCAAGTTATTGACAATGAGGGAATTTCTGTTAATTCTGCAAAGGTAGAAGCGATGAAAATTGGGGACAACCAAAGACACCGACAGAAGTTAGGAGTTTCTAGGATTAACGGGTTATTATGGGAGGTTTATTCAAGATTTCTTGAAGATAGCAATGCCGTTAACTAATTTGACAAGGAAGATGGTTAAGTATGAGTGGACAGAGAAATGTGAGTAGAGTTTTCAGGAGTTGAAGAAGCGACTAAGTGAAGCACCTGTGTTATCCTTACAAAATAATACGGGAGGCTTTACGATGTACAGTAATGAGTCTCACAAGGGACTATGTTGTGTGCTGATGCAGAACAGTAAGGTCTTTGCGTACGCGTCACATCAATTAAAGGATTATGAAAAGGGATACCCAACCCATGACCTGGAATTGGATGTGGTAGTGTTTTCCCTTAAGATTTGGACACATTATCTCTATGGAGAAAAGTATGAGATATTTACGGATCATAAGAGTCTAAAGTATATCTTTACACAAAAGGAGTTCAACATGAGGAAGATGAGGTTGTTAGAATTGATAAGGCATTATGATTGTGACATTTTATACCATCCCGAAAAGGCCAATGTAGTGGAAGATGCTTTAAGCAGAAAGAGTAGAGAGAAGTTGTTTGCATTGACAAATCAGGAAGAACTAGTAAAAGAAATGGCTAGAATGGAGTTGGAGGTGAAAAATCCGAATGATTCGGAGGAGAAATTGACGGAGATGGATGCAAGTCCAATTTTATTAGGTAAGGTGAAAGAGGCTCAAGAAAATGATGAATAATAGGGTAACATTAAGAAACGGTTATCTGAAGGTGAAGAGTTAAAGTATAAAATCGATGGCACCAAATTGTTGAGGTTCGAAGAACGAGTTTGGGTACCTTCAGTACCGGAGTTAAGAGAAGAAATTTTGCAAGAGGCCAATAGTACGAGATACTCGATACACCCGGGTAGCACGAAGATGTATCAAGATCTATGTCAACATTTTTGGTGGTCGAACATAAAGAGAGGTTGCAGAATGTGTCAGCCGATGCCTAATTTGTCAGCGATTCGAGGCAGAACATCAACGATCGAGTGGATTGTTGCAGCCATTAGAGATTCCTGAATTGAAATAGGAGCACATCACGACAGATTTTGTGGTAGGACTTCCAGGAATATAAAAGGGTTACAATGTCATATGGGTGATAGTAGATCGTCTTACAAAGTCATCGCTCTTTTTGCCGATCAAGATTAGGTACAATCAGGATCAACTAGCCAAATTATATATCAAAGAAATAATGGATCGTCAAAACCGAACCCGAGGTTAAGAAACCCGATTTTTGGGGCGTCACATTTGATATACTCTAAGAGTCTTAAGGGACATGTCAAAGTATAACTTATCATACACAAGATACTATGATGATCTAAGTCTAAAGATCACTTGTACTACTATCACGAGAGGAATTCCTATTGACAGGCGAGTATAATTACATTAGGTATTCCTTAGCGAGCCACGTTCAATGTACTTATTCTCCATTAAGCTCCTACATACTTGCTTTAGTGTATCCACACAAATGATTATGAGATAAATCATCTTCATCCAGTGAGCAAGCAACATGTGTACCAATCTATCCGAATTCACTAATCCCCTTTTTAGTAATCCAATGATTGGGAATAATTTTAGTTTTAAGCTATTAAAGAATTTAGATCTCATTAGCATGATCATCATCATGATTCTAAAAGCATTGCTTAAAACTATGGGTTTGTCACGATTTAAATATAACAACTCCATGTAGATAATTAAAGCCTTTAATAAATGAATACTTTTATTAATAAATGAATAAGACTGTTACAAAGTATATGTTTTATCATATCAAAAATGTCTGGCTTGTGTGCATACTACTTTCAGTATGCACACAAGACAATCATATTTGATAAAATGTAACATATACTTTGTATTCTTATTCATTTATTAATAAAAGAATTTATTTATTAAAGGAATTTTTCTTTATCTACATGGTGTTGTTATATAATATGTGATAAACCCATATTTTTAAGCAATGTTTTTAGAATTATGGTGATGATTATTCTAATGAGATCTAAATTCTTAGATAGCTTAAAACTTAAATTGTTCTCAATCGTTGGATAGCTAAAATAGGGATTAGTGAATCCGGATAGATTGGTACATACTTTGCTTGCTCTTAGGAAGAGGATGATTGATTTCATAATCAGTTATGTGGAGACACTAAAACAAGTATGTAGGTGTTTATTGGAGAATAAGTTCACTGAATGTGGCTCGCTAAAAGAATACCTAATAGAGTTTTACTTACCTATCTGTTGTAACGAATGTATTAATTGTGTCGTGATTCTGGGGACAGAATCCCTATAAGGGAGGAAGACTGTAACGAATGTAGTTTTTGTAAATAATTAAAAATATTTATCGAATAAAATAAGTATTTTAGATGGAATATTTTTTAAATAAAATAAATATTTAATGGAAATTATTTATGGAATAATTTATAAGAGTGATTATGTTGGTTAAATATATGTGAGATGATTTATATTTTAGGGTGTATTTTATTACGCTAATGTGATGGAAATATTCTAATTTAATTAAATAATTAAATTACAGGGCTAGTAAATTGGCTAAATAAAAATTATAATTATATTGGTAAGGTTTAATTTAATTTCTTAATAAACTTAATTTAATCCAATTTAAAATTGGCTTAATGGGTAAATAAATGGGGAATGTATTATCAGTATTTTGGGAAGAATGGGGCTAAATAAGTTAACAATAAAGTAGGTGTGACATATGTATCATATAATAAAGAAATATTAAAATAAATAAAAAGGGAGCTTAATTGAGTTTAACCAAGCAAGGCCTAGACTCTTCACATTTTTAACTACTGAAACCTTTTGTTTTAGTAACTGGCCAACTCAATTGAAAATCACGTTAAGTTATTCTTCAGTTATTCATACGCTCATTTACAAGGCCGAGAAAAAGACAGAAATTGTGTGTGTGAGAGAGAGAGAGAGAGAGAGAGAGAGAGTTCTCTATGAAATTGAGAAGAAGTATGAGAAATCAAAGAAGAGGAAGAAGATTGTTCAAGCTTTCCATATCATCTAACTAAGCTTAGGAGAATCAAAAGGTAAGAAAATCAACTTTAAAACTATGGGTTTTCATTCTTTAAGTTTTCAGTGTGAAATTGGTTTGGTTGTATGGTTTGATGAAAAGTTAGGTTATAAGAGTTTATGGGTGTATATAATCTGCTTAGTATCATCTATATCTGATTTTTAAGTAATCAAATTTGTGTAGCATAGTACTAACCCAAACTAATATCATACGGGTTGTAGAATTATCTGAGCTTTTTATGGAACAACAATCGAGATCAATTCTGTACTTCATGTCTATTATACATGTGACACCCCCAAATCTGGGTACTTCAATTCCATAGATTTGGTGCTCACGATCCATCACATGCATCATCTAACTACCCATAACATAGGATAATAAAACCATAATTAACAATCCTTATAAAAGGTTACATAATTAAACGAAATCCCAAGTCTTTTAACCTTAACTATTACATCATAACAACAAAATAATAATTTAAACATAAACAAGTTCATTACATCAACTTCTCAAATAAAACATGATTTAAACATTCTCTACTTTTGCACCTTGCCCCTGCCTTTGTTTGTAGACGGCTCCTCAGGTTTTTCGACCTTAGCTGAAATGTTTTATGCAAGAGTGAGCAAACAATTGTCCACACGTAGAATAATATACAATAATAGTATATAAATGAACAAATGATTAAGTTTCACTAAATAATATATTCTTATTGGAATCAATCAACGTTAAATCAAGAATTGTGAGTTCAAAGGAATAATCGTCTTTTAAATAAATATTACATATCAAAATCAAAGATATATATTGAGGGTCACAAGACCACGAACTATGTCCCAGGTTATCAAGTATTTATACTGTAACTTTTAACAATTAAGAGACTATATGGACCATCCATCTTGTACTCCAGGTGATCAGTCATTCGTACTATGTATTGTGCACAAACATATTATTGCAATTGCGTAGCTCAGTTATAGTTTCTAATAACATATACCCCTATACTCGTGTTGTTCATCTCAGCTTTAACATTAGAATCCACACTAAAGACATATTGGTTTGGAATAACTTCGAAAGAATTTTAAATCTTTAGAACGTTCATCAACTATGGACTAGTCGAATCAAAAGGTTTCGATAGCCATTCAAGAGTTCAATAACAACATCATCTCGAATAATGGTGTACTTAAACAATGATAGAGTAACAATGATTCATAAGTGAATAAACTTTATTTATCGAAGTACGACTTTCGGAAAGAACTAGAAAGCTTATTTAAGAATCATAGACACTAAACAATTTAATAAACCTCGCTGAAATATAAAAGTAGCAAAGGTTAGGAAACTTGTCTCGCGTGTTCGCTACAGAATTACGGAACACTTCCCTTTAAATATCCTACATATTTCAGTCACAATTGCACATTGATTAGATACAAAACAATAATCACTAACCGCCTACATTAGCCCCATTCTAAGCCAATCATTCTTTGATTAACACATAACACCATCTTACATGTTACAACCTGTTATTATATCTTATTACATGTTTTAAGCTTCACTACTTTATTTAGAGTAGGCTAAACGAGCATCGCCCAAGTTGTACACTTAATAACTCATTATTGGGTATGTTCTGCATCAGACGCGGCTGCACCACTTTTGTATTGAGCACCACCGTGGCCACGCTGGTCACCAAAATCAGTTTTCCAGAATCGATTTCAGACTCTGCTCCTTAATAAAAATCACTAACTCCTTCATTCCAGAACCAAATTAGCTATTGTTTTTGATTCTATAAACTCCATAAACACAACAGAACACATTTACAAAGCGATTACAACAACCCAGAAACTCTTAACAACCAAATTAAAGATTTAGATTCCATGTTCATACTAATTTTTACTATTTTGACATATCTGATAAGTCGGTTTTATACCTACTTATCCGGTATCAACTAACTACGTTTGTAGCTTAATCCCGTGTTTATAAGTAGCTTTTCATGCATTTTCCCTTCATTTTGTAGGATTCATACTTGGAAACTAGCTTGATGGCATTTGAAAATAAAAGGATGGAAAACTGGCATAATATGAATGAAACTTGGTGCGTTGGAAGCTAAAGAAATGAAGCATGAAGCAACGGAAGTGCAGCAGCAACAACAACAGAAGCTAAGCTGCAGAACCTGAGTTTGTAGTAGAGTGCGGCCGAGCGAAGTTAATAGTAAGGGCCAGTGCGCTCGCGCCCAACCTCAGTCTGAAATGCTCTTTAGCGCTGCCACGCCCAAATGACCTTGATGTCTGCGCGGCCACGCCAGTCCCTGTCTGCAAAAAGTTTGACATTTCATTTAAGTGGCTAATCAAATTTTAGCTTGAAAGAGGGGTCATTAGAGGTTAATGCAATATATTAGAACGTAGTTTTAGCCATTTTGGGTAACCTGGAGACTTAGACATATTCTACTCTCTATTTTGGGGATTTAGCTTAGTTATTCATATTCATTTCTAGTTTTATTTTAGATTAGGTTAGATCTTTGGAGATTGAAGTAATTGAAGACCATTGAAGATTCAATGTTGGAATTACATAGAAATTCAGATGTGCACATCACTTCCTACTTTCTCTTTATCCCTTAATTTTATCTTTCTATGTATATTCAATTGTGGATGATGGATCTTGATTTCAGTATGAACAAAACTCAATTTTGGGATTATAATGAAGCTTATTACTTAATTGAAATTGATATTCTTCCTTGTTGAGATCTAATTGATTATGAATGGGTTGTCTAATATAATTTATGTGAATTGTTTAATTGCTAGATTACCAATTACTTTTATAACCTATATGAAATTGAGAGATTTATTATATGTAACAGGATGAATTAATTGAATCGTGATTCTGGGGACAAAATCCTTTTAAGGAGGGAATGATGTGACGAACGAGATTTTTGTAATTTATTTTTAATATTTATTGAATTAAATAAATATTTTTGTTGATTTATTTATTGAGTTAAATAATTATTTGATGGAATTGTTGTAGATTAATTTAAATAAATGTGTTACATTAATAAAATTAATGTGGAATAATTTTATAGTTCGAAGTTTGAATTTAATTGAGATTATTAAATTAAATGAGTTATTAAATAATTATAATATAGTTCTAATTAATTTAATAATTAATTAGAGATTTAATGATTTGTTATAATTAATAAATAAGAATTTTTATTATGTGATAATTTGATTTAATAAATGATAGTGGCTTTAATTCAATTGAATTAAAATATTATAGTTTGATTAATTAAGGTATGACAAATAAACTATATAACAAGTGCATTAATTAAAATAAACTAAAAATGAGCCTTTTATAGCCAAGCCAAACATGGCCTTAATAACATGGGAGCACTTAAGGCCATGATGCACTTAATTGATACCCATGTTGTGCCAGTTATTATATTATTACGTATAATAGTTATATCAATAGTTATATCAGTTCATTTGGAAAACAAAACACAGAGAGAAAAGAGAGAGAGAACTTGAGAGAATTTGATATTGAAGAAGAAGGTTTGGAGAATTAAAGAAGAGTTTCTATTATCTCTGATTAATCTAAACAAGAAAGCAAGGGTAAACACTTAAATTCAAGCTTTAGTCTATGTTCTTGAGTTTTCTCCATGAAAGTTGATTTTGAGTTCTCTGTAAATAGATTTTGATGGCTAAATTGTTAGGAAATTGATTTTAGATGTTTATTAGTATGCATAATCTATTTTTATATGATTGTTATGTGATTTAGAGTAATCAAATCCATAAAATTTGTTTAAAAAGAAAGTTTTGAGTTATAGAGAAAAATATATGAATATAGCTTATATGTATGAAAATTGATGCTTAAGTTCAATTTTAATCGGTAAATTAATCATATTTTGTGTTAATGTGTTAATAAACGAAAAGAACAAAATTTATATGGACTGATTTGGTGTAATAACGAATCCGTTATGTGAAATTTCACTAAATAGGAAGAAACTTTGATAAAATGACAAAAACATTAATTTTTGGTTCTTAAATTTATGATTTATAATGTTAGAATCATGCTAGAAAGGTTGGGTTATAATTTTGTAAAGATTATATAGTTTGGGTATAAACAATTTGTTGTTTGAGCAAAGTTTTTGGGCCTATTTTGGCTATGTTTTGTGTTCTTCGCGAATTACAAGAACTGAAACTGCTAACGTAGCGTTGCAGCGCCTCTTAGCAGGCTATTTGGCGCATTGCAGCGCCGATCGTCAGACCTTTGGGCCGCGCTGCAGCATCTGCAGCGCCGCATCGCCTGATTATGTGATATGGGGCGGCGCCGCAGCGCCATTTGACAGTTTTGCCGAGAAAAGTTTATATAAGTGCTCAAGTCCAGAAAATGTAGTTTCAACCTAATCTAATGAACATGAAAATGTATTAATCATATAATGAGATGATAAAACAGATTAGTAACATGTCAATGATGGTTTTACGTGATTATTTGATGAGTCGAATGCGTACTTAAACTCGTTAATCGTGAAGTCTAATAATGTGTTTAAGAGTTAAGGTTTGTGAATATGATTAATATAATCATAATCAGGGTTAAGTTAAGTTAAAAGAGAATATACTTATGATGCGATTTGTATTATAATTAATTGGTATTGTGACTTAAATGGTATGTAGGATTAATTGATGAACGTGAATAGTAAACATATAATCAACGCATAAGGCATGTTTTTTATCCTGACTTGTTATCATTATGCAAGTTCTATAACTCTAAACTTTCATTGAGCAAGTTCATAAATCCTATTCTTATATTGAGCAAGTTTCTTACTTTTGTTTATTCAAGTTTATGATTCTGAATGAGATGTTCTAATTCCTTTGAAGTAATACCCCGATTATTCAATGTTTATTCAGTTGTATACATTTGAGATTCAATCTTCGATTTAAATATCGTTTACATTAGTGTATTGAAACCTTGAATGGCTAGAAAACCCTCTTTGATTTGACTAGTCCATAGTTGATGAGCGTTTTAAATTCTAGAACTGTTATTGAAGTTTATCTAAACCAAACTTTCTTTGATGAGAACTCTTATGTCAAACTGAGATGAACAAACCTATTATAGGGGATTATATTACGCGATAGCGTTAAGATGTTTGTGCACATACATGGTACGAAGGGCTGATCCCCCTAAGTACGAGAAGTAAGGTCCATATAGTCTTTTGACTGGTAAAGGTTTTTAGTAGAAATACTTGATAACCTAGGACATAGTTCATGGTCTTATAACCCTCAGATATACTTTTGTTTCTTATTTTCTAATCTTGATTCAAAAGCCAAGCTTTCTGTTATCCAGTATCCATTGATTACTCGCATGTTGTTATTATTGTTATTGTTATACTTGTGGGCAATTGTTTGCTCAATTTTGCATAATAACATTGCAGCTAAGGTTGAAAGAACTGGCAAGCCTTCCACTAGTAAAGCCAAGGGAAAGATGAACAAGTGATGAGGACTTGTTTATTTATTTGAATGATGTTTATGTATAAGACTTATGTTGATTATATTATGTTTCCGCATTTAATGTATTAAGGTTAGATTACCTGGGATTGATTTATTTGATGTTGTAACCCTTTATTGGGAGGATTTCTATTTCAATTATGAGTTTCAGTTATTTCCTTATTCATGGGTAGTTAGTTATGCTTTAATGTGACAGTGAACACCAAATCCTGTGGAAATGAAGTACTAGGATTTGGGGTGTCACAAGTTCGTATCAAAGCTTTAGGTTATGAACCTTAGGTGGGGAATCCTTAGGGTAGTAGCCTTTTAGGAGATCGAAAATATAGTGGTGATAAACTCTTATCGAGTTCTAAAAAATGAATTAAGGAATTCATTAAAGATAATAAAAGACTTTATATGCTTATGTGTTATAACTTATGTGCTCGCGAGTATCGAATAGCATCACGTAGTAACTAAAACTTAAAATTTTAATTGTCAGGATTTCTGGCGTTGGAGGATCCAATCAGCCTAGGGAGGTTGAACCCCGAGTAGCTAGAGAGGAGGAGCCCCGAGACATTCATACAGTCTGGGAGCAGCTGGTACGGAGAGAGCAATCACCGTTGATCACTGTTGTGGGTCAGGAGCATGATCCTGTATTTGACCAGGAGGACTGAGGATGAGACAGAGGAAGAGGAGGATCCTGATGAGTTTCCACTGAACTTTATCGGTGCTGAGATGTATGACCTGCTATATGACCATAACATAGAGTTACAAGATAACGTTAGAGAATTGAAGGAGCTGACAGATATACGTCAGGCTGCTATAGAACATAAGGATGACAAGATTGAGAATCTTTGACGAACGTCTTGGAGAATTGGAATGGAAGCTAGTTCATGCAGAGAGCCAAAAGGAAGAGATATCAGCTGAGATAGAGAAACTGAAGAGTGACCTGAAGGAGGAGTCAGCAAAGCGTGCTAGAGCAGAGGATGCTTGGATGAAGCCTTCTCGACGTGCAGATGTTGTTGAAGACAGTGAACGGGCAAAGAAGGCTAAGATTGAGGAGACATACTACACTTTTCAGACAGCGATTGATAGGGCCCATGATCGAGTTGTCTACTATCTAGTCCAGTTCGAGAACTTACCTTAGTACATGCTGGATCGTAGGAAGATGTCCCGTATTATGGAGGAAGAGCACAGAGAAGCCGTTCGACGTCTTAGCAGGCCGTGATAGGAAGAGTAACGAGTTATGTGAATATCTATGGTAGTTAATAATGTAAGTTCCAGTGTGGTTATAAACAATAGAATATGATGATTTAATCCTGAAGATTCTTTTATCCCGAGATAGTTGATGTAAATAGCAGTGATGCTATCTCTTCTATGTTTAAACTTTTGAATGAATAAAATATTAGAGTTTATTTGAAGATGTTATGTGTTGAGTGATAATCTTAAAATGTTTAAGCTAACTCTTAAATACTTAAGAAATTGAGTAATGATCTATTAAGCATAAATCTTAAATAGAAAAATACCGCCAAGAAGACGCTAAAAACGTCAACAACCTTAGAAAGGATTGACTAATAATAACAACAATGATGTCAATGCTAATCATGTTCAGCAGTTAGTAAACCTGCTAACTGGAGCACTTACAAATCAGCCGCAAGCTCCACAAGCTACTTCGTTTAAGGACTTCAAAGCGGTAAGACCGCCAGAGTTTAAGGGTTCTATGAATCTAATCAGAGCATAGACTTGGGTGATGGAGATGGAGAAAGTCTTTAACGTTGCGAGAGTCAATGATGACCAGAAGACTGCCTTCGCAATATTTATGCTGAAGTCAGAGGCCAGCTATTGGTGGTAGGCAAACAAGGTTAGAGGAGGATAGGGGATAATCACGTGGGATAGGTTCAAGGAGATGTTCTTCTAGATGTATTTCCCGACGAGCTCTCGGAATAAGATGGAGGTCCAATTCCTGAAGTTGAAGCCAGGTACTATGTCTGTGCTAGAATACGCCACAAAGTTCAACGACTTAGCTAGGTTTGCAACATATCAGGTGAATAAGGATGAGAGGAAGGCTAGAAGGTTTGAGCAGGGATTGAAGCCATGGTTGTATAGCAAGGTTTCAATGTTCTAGTTGAACACCTTTGCAGCAGTTTTAGAGAAGGCAATCATCGCGGAAGGTGGAAGCGATGCTCTGACAAGGTATAACCAGGAACAAAAGAAGAAGAAGAATAAAGGTGAGAACAACAAGGCTAGTGGCAGCAATAGTGGTGGTGGTAACAGTCAGAAGAGAAGGTGGAATGGTAGTATGCCTGCTAGAAATCAACAAGGAAATAAGAAGAAGAGGGTGGAGGCTTGTGTTACCTGCGGGAAGAATCTTGTGGGAGTATGTATGAAGGGGAAGAGGGTTTGCTGCAATTGTGGTCAGGAAGGCCACATAACACCAAACCACCCTAATCCTAAGAAGGGTGCTCGCTTCACTTGCGGGTCAAAGGACCACTTGGCTAGGGATTGTCCCATGAAGAGAGCAGGAGGAGCAGGAGCAGGTGGAAGTAGGGGAAATAACGGTGGTAGCACTCTGACTATCACTGGTTCAACACCGTCAAATTGACCCACAGCCAGAACTTTCAACATGACCATAAAAGATGTTGTCCAGTCAAAGGATGTGGTGTAAGGTATCATTTCGATCAATAATATAAATGCTTATGTATTATTTGATTCGGGTGCTACTTGTTCATTTATATCCGATGATTTTGCTAGAAATTTAGAATTGCCTAAGGATGAATTAGAATACCTTTTGAACATAGAAATTGCGAATAGAGAAGTAATTCTTGTTAGGTTTGTCCACAAGAACTGTAGGGTGGATATTAAGGGAAACGTGATGATCGTAGATCTAATCCCGATTAAAATTGGGGAATTTGACGTTATTTTGGGGATGCATTGGCTATTCAATTATGGGGAAATAATTGATTGCCAAAAGAAGTGTATTAACCTTATGACCCTATCAAAGATAGTATTTTATGGCAGCAAGTTGCCTAGACAAGTAATAGGTTCGTAATAATCATGAGCATGCAACAAATTGCATATAAACAATGGAAGCGTGAAAAATTAGAGTTTTAAAATTTTACAAATCATATACCCGGATCATCCTTTATGCGCAATTATTAATTAAACAAAAGGATGGAGATTTGTATTCATACCCTTGAAGATTCTAGCTTTCTCAAGTACGAGTTCAACTCCAAATCCTTTTCGCGTTCTACTTGATTCCACTGGGTTGATTCCTTCCTTTGATCAATGTTAGCCACCGGGTGTTTGTCTAAACCCTAGTTTTCTTCTATCTAGAAAAAGAGTGCTCTTCTAACTCTTGGAATTAATTGTCTAACCTTGTTCCATAACAAGACTTTCTTATTTAAAGATGTAGGGAACCCTCCTAAACAATTTAGGATTAGGGTTTCATATTAATTAATTAAACCCTTTTAATTAATTAGGATTCCCAATCTCATTAGGAATTATTAATTAAACTTTTTTAATTAATTAGCCTCCTAATCTTATTAGGAATATATAAGAGAGCGTCTTATTAATTAATTCTCAAACTCCTTTAAGAATTAAATAATAATAATAATAATAATAAGACTTCTCTTATTAATTTATATTTAATATTTCTAAAATATTAAATAATAAATATTAAGCTATTTAATTTATTCTATCACAATATATTAAATTAAATATACTTAAATTATTATTACGATTATGTCATTTACTTCTTTAATAAATGTTCTTCATTTTATGGTTTAGGTTCTCCATATTAAACCGGTTGTGAATAAATCAATTACAATCATTCTAATCTTATTTAAATAAATAAATTAAACTAATAATTTATTTAAATAAATAACATTTATTCTACAATAAAGATAAGCCTCCTTAGCGATCAACGACTTTCCAGATAATATAAATTTTAACATTAATCATAAATGAACCTTTGAATGAATAGTTACTGTAGACACTCAAAATTTTCTGCCCCTATTACTAATACTGTAGGAGGGCAAACCAGTCAAATTCGATCACCAATATCGGTGTTCCAGTCAAATTTGATCACTAATATCGGTACTTCAGTCAAATTTGATCACCAATATCGGTATTCCAGTCAAATCCGATCACCAATATCGGTATTCTAGTCAAATTTGATCACCAATATCGGTACTCTAGTCAAATCCGATAGCCAATATCGGTACTCCAGTCAAATTCGATCACCAATATTGGTACTTCAGTCAAATCCGATCATTAATATCGGTATTCCAGTCAAATACGATCACCAATATCGGTATTTTGATCAAATTCGATCATTAATATCGGTACTCCCGTTAAATTCGATCACCAATATCTGTATTCCGGTCAAACCCGATCACCAATATCGGTATTCCAGTTAAATTCGATCACCAATATCTGTACTCCAGTCAATCCAGCTCCGATCTACAATCGGACCATCAATCCAGCTCCGATCTCAATATCGGACTGTCAATCCAGCTCCGATCTCCAATCGAACCGTCAATCCAGCTCCAATCTCCAATCGGACTATTAATTCAACCCCGATCTCAATATCGGACCATCAAATCAACTCCAATCTCCAATCGGGCAGTCAGATCAACCCCGATCTCAATATCGGACCAACAAATCAACTCTGATCTCCAATCGGATCTTCAGATCAACCCCGATCTCAATATCAGACCATCAAATCAACTCTGATCTCCAATCAGACAGTTAGATCAATCCCGATCTCAATATCGAACCATCAAATTAACTCCGATCTCCAATCGGACAGTCAGATCAACCCCGATCTCAATATCGGGCCATCAAATCAACTCTGATCTCCTATCGAACCGTCAGTTCAACCCCAATCTCAATATTAGACCATCAAATCAACCCTGTTCACCAATACCGGGACAACCACAGCATCGAACACCAGTCTCGGGATGTCAACTCAGCCCCGGTCTCAACCCAGTAGGTACAGGTCAGCCCCGGTCGCAACTCGGGAAGTCAAGTCAACTTCGGGAACAAACCTGAAGCTCCACAACACCTCCAGGAGAGAAACTGGAATGACTAATTCAACTTTAGAGACTACACTGAGGACCAATAGACTCGAATGGGATCCAAGTCTTGGAAACGACTCCCGAAAGTCAACCAAAGACCATGCCGACACTGAAGGCAACCCCGGGAGGGGCAAAATAGTCATTTTACCAACTTCAAGCTGATTCAGTCAAATTCAAACCGAATTGATGCCACCAAGGTCAAAACGAACCAGAACGACGATCTTGAGTGCAAACGGCGCAAGACAGCTCAACGGATAAACTATGGAGAATCAAAGACCTGGTTATAAACCAATCTTCTTGGACCCGAAAAATATTTTATCCCATGTCATTGTGACACTCTCTGCTAGGGCTTTCCGGAAAGGTATAGCACGCCTCAAACGGACGCTCCGATCAAAAGTTAGAAAGTTTCGACTTCGACCTCGCGTTTCTTGGAGTGCACGTACTTTGAGAAGACCAAGACGGACGGGTGGACTCCACCAGGGGAGCCGCACCTCTACCTGCGGCATCAGCATATAGATTTGAGGCTCCCTGGTCTATAAATATGAGGCCACCCTCCCTCATTTTCAAGAATTCTGAAACGCAGCGAACCTCTGCCCGTTTGATTTTCTGACTTTTTCACCTCTTCTAAACCCAAATTTTTTCACTCTAACACATAGATATACCCACATACTACCACAAATCAGAAAATAATCGGTAGATTTGGATGTATAGAGCCTACGATTTGGCAAAAAGCCCGTGTAGCAGTTTATTGTGAGTATTTTTACGATCAGCAAGTTTATATTACTTCTTCATACTTTTATAAACTTGCACGTTAAGTTTCGTTTTCTAAATATGCCCGGAACTTAGTTTTGTGGCTGTTTTTATCTAAATTTGGTATATTTTTGTACATAAACTCAATTTCTGGCATTTTTACAACTCGAATTGACTATCCGTCAGCTTTATCAGCTTCAATGCACTAAATTCTTCTTTTTGGCAACTTCGTCGGACTGGGTTATCTTCCCAGTCCAGGTTTGGCCCGTTTTTGTGTTTATTCAACTGTATATATACTAACATTTCAATTCTGTCAAGCTCGGATGTCAAATCCGAGATAGTTTACTGCTTCTATATATATTTATGCATATATAAGCAGCCTTCACTACCACTGGGTTCTCTTCCCAGTCTTGGTTGACTACGTTTTTGTCAATATATATATATATATATATTTGTCCGGCCTGGATTATTCTGTGGCCTTTTTACTTCTTTTGTACTCCTCGCCATACTGGGTTATATTCCAAGTCACTGGTTGACTACTTTTATGTCAATTTCAATTCCATTCCGGGCACCGGCGTGAAAACCCATCGCCCTTTTTACTGTTTATATATATATTTCAATTATGTCCAGCCTGGATCATTTCGTGGCTTTTATACAACTTTTATAAATATATTTGTATATTTCAATTCCAATCCGGGCACCAGCGTGAAAACTCATCGCCCTTTACAGCTTTTATATATAACTATATATATATTGCTATTACTTGCTTTTTATTTAATTAATACTTTAAATGTTCATTTAATATAAATCGACATTTTTCAGTTACAAAAGCAACCTCGCATCCGTTAGATCGCTATCTAGTGGGAACAAGATGCTTCGGCCGTGCGAATCCGAATTTACTGAATGAATCCTCGGTTCTGACAATCTTGGGATATATATCTATTTTTGTGCAAATTTGAACTGTGCAGGTTTTTTGGCTACTCATATGTGAGCCTAGGAATCGTGGGATTCATGATCAAACTGATCAGAATCTGATTCCCACGATGGACAAACTCTGATTTACTAATGTACCCTATCGGTTCTTTGTAAAACGTATATACAAAAGATCTTAAAATGGTTATCCAGATTTAAGGTCTCAA
Organism: Panax stipuleanatus; assembly: GCA_020205555.1. Lineage (NCBI taxonomy): Eukaryota > Viridiplantae > Streptophyta > Magnoliopsida > Apiales > Araliaceae > Panax > Panax stipuleanatus. Next base: position 14,993,617 of record CM035116.1, read on the forward strand.
CATAGTGAAAAAATATGATTTGCCGTGTCAGCGTCCCTCCGATGGCTATCATGCCCATGAGGAGACCGACACTTGTATATTTGTTGTGGTCGAGGATGCTTCGCAGGCCGACAATCACCATTCAAATGCAGCCTCAACGCTATAAAGATAAAATTGAAAGTAGCGACATGTTTCAATCCCTATGTTAGCGTAAGGGTTTGATAAACCAGCTTTCAAAAATATCATTTTCAAATCAATCAAAAGAAAAGCTTTTGCAAATCAAATTAAATACTTTTGCAAATCAAATCAAAGATTGATTTTTAAATAAAATCAAACCCTTCGTATATAGGTTCAACAAAGCATATCAAAGCTTTCAATCAATCAAACTTAGGCCCAATTTTCAAACAACATTCACACACGCATTTCAGTTTTAAGACAAATATTAAAAAGATGCGGTACCATGTTTACATGGGAGCTGTGGGGTGCCTAACACCTTTCCCACACTTAACCAAGCCCCCAAGCTCAAAACTTTGTTTTCAAAGATCAAGTTTCAACAGTGTCCAGCAATTGGGCCTCTTCTAAAACAAAACTCGGTTGAGTTGGTACAACCATTTTCCAATCTACCAACTGGCGACTCTGTAAAAACGTTCAAATCGTCGACATAATACATGTTGGCCTTTTTTCTAAAAAACCCTTCAAAACCTTTTTCCTAAATAAAAAGAGTAAGGGTAGAGATAACTTAGGAAAAAAGATAAAAAGATCCGGGTTGTGACCCGACCCGTGGGATTTTTTAACCGCCGTCGACAGTTACTGTACAATTCAACCCTTCCACCATACAATGTCCCAATTAAATATAAGACATGGAATTACTGTCAAGTCTTATTTGTATTTAATTATATGTATTTCGATTCTCAAATGCAAAACTCCAAATAATGCAAATTAGAGACTCCTTTCTAATTTCATTCAACCTTGGCCAAGGATTCCTGGGTTGTCATTTATCGAATCACATAGGACATATCTCTTCTTTTACTAGACGTGGTACATTTTTTATTCATCATTCATTATTTCCATATATAACTTATTACACCCAATCATAACCTTTGATATACCCTAAGGGTCTTAAGGGACATGTCAAAGTATAACTTATCATACACAAGATACTATGATGAACTCAAGTCCAAGGATCACTTGTACTACTATCACTACATGAATTTCTATTGACAGGCAAGTAAAACTCCATTAGGTATTCCTTAGCGAGCCACGTTCAGTGAACTTATTCTCCAATAAGGACCTACATACTTGCTGTAGTGTCTCTACACAAATGATCATGAGATCAATCATCCTCATCCAATGAGCAAGCAACATATGTACCAATCTATTCGGATTCACTAATCCCCTTTTAAGTAATCCAACGATTGTGAATTATTTTAGTTTTAAGCTATCTAAGAATTTAGATCTCATTAGCTTGATCATCATCATGATTCTAAAGGCATTGCTTAAAACTATGGGTTTATCATATATTATAATAACAACATCATGTAAATAAATAAATGCCTATAAATAAATAATTATTTTATTAATAAATGAATAATATTGTTACAAAGTATATGCTTTATCATCAAACATGATTGGTTTGTGTGCATACTACTTTCAATCTCTCGCTTGCACTAAAGCCAATCGTCATGGTATCTAATACCCTTATTCTCTAAGTGACGATTATCCTGCTGCTGGATAAGCTTCAATAAATGGATATGTATTGTTGTTCTTGAGATTTCACTATCTCTGTAGTGACTTCTCCTCTTTCAATGATTCTTTTAATCAAATGAAAGTGCCACAACACATGTTTGGATCCAAGATGAGAGTTAGGAGTTATTCCTAGTTCTGTTATGAACTTGTCATTTGAAAAATGAACTTGTAGCTTCATTTACATCTATATACTTTGTCTTTATCACTAAACTAACAACTCTTTGCTGTTTGGAACCTTTCCAATTCATTGCACCACCTTTCAAGGTAACGACTTACCCTAAAGTGGATTTGTTGTTGTCTTGGTCAGCCTAAAAACATGAGTCTGTTTAGTTCTCTAGTTTAATTCAGACCCATCATAAATCATGATTACATCCATATTGTCGGTTAAGTACTTAAAGATTTATATCCCCAATTTAATATACGTTCCATGGGTTAAGTCGAACATCTTTTTAAATCTATCTATATAGATTTATATCCCCAATTTAGGATGTTCTACCCAAATCATTCATGGAGGAATGTTTACATAACTTTATCTTTACTGATTATAGCACTAGTATGTCATTCCTTATCAGTAGTATATCAACATATAATACTAGTAATGTCATAGCGCTCCCACAGGCCCATTTGTTCACACTAGGTTCATTCTCGTTTTTGATAAAATCAAACTCTTTTGATTGTTTCATCAAAATAAATGTTCTATCTTTGAGAAGCTTTCTTCAATCCATAAATGGATTGTTGTAGCTCATAACATGATTTGCTTCAACCATGAAACAAATCCATCTAGCTGTATCATACATATTTTCTCCTCTAATAATATATATATTTGAGGAAGGGTGTCTCCACGTCCATTTGCCAAATTTAGTAATAATAAGCTACAATCGCAAGTAAAATTTGATTGGTCTTGAGCATTGAAGATTTAGGTAATTAAAAATTCAAGTGAAATGATATTAGATGAAATACAAATCTCAAAGGAATTTTTAATCATTTCAGAATTTATAGAAGCAATACTTACTTGTTGTCCATAATATTTTATTTGATTTGTTGAAGACTAACGATAATTTATTCTTCATTATCTTAGTCATAATATTCTTTACTGAACTAGTTGAGCTAACCCTTTTCTTCCATTGTTCTCTTTAGGAAATGAGAATATCGCTGGTACTAGTCGGGGAATGGAGTAATGGTCCGAGTTAGAGCTGTAGAAGTCCTCACTATTTTTTTGTAAAATAGTGTGATAATAAATCTAATGAGGACTTAGTTTGAATGTTTATATTTTCTACATGTCTGTATTGACACTCACAGTTGTGTGGTCGTATTTTGAACGATCGTTTGATATAAAAGATTGTATTTGAATTCTGTACCATGTATTTGGCGACTCAGAATGGGTTGGGTTGAATAGACCAATTCTGGGGGGCGTCACAATTGGTATCAGAGCTTAGGGATATGATCTCTGGCGAAGATCTGGGAATAGGACTAGGAGGGGAGAGACGAGTAAATCCTTCGCTAGTGTGTGTCCTACCTAAGCTTATGTGGTTTTTATTTTGTTGGTCGGAACATAGGGTTAATATGTGATATGTTAATTTGTTTGATTAACCCTTGTTTTGTGGCAGTATTTGAGAATGGCAGCTGAAAATCTAAACAATAGAGTGAATGAGACCGTTGAGACACCTGTAATCACCAACCAAGAGAACGTGCAACAGGAAGGCAATATTCCTCCTGTAAATAACCCCACCGATCAAACGATGAACGATGGGATGTTCAAAAGCTTTTTGCAGTTCATGCAAAACCAGACGAGGGGGACTCGTGTTCATAATACAGGTGGAAATAATAACAACTCGCGGCTTGTCACTGCCAAGCAGTTCAAAGAGTTGGGACCACCAGAATTTTTGGAAAAGCCAAATCCAATCAAGGCGAAAACGTGGGTTAAGCAAATTACCAAGATATTTGATGTCTTGGGATGCACGGAGGAGCAAAAAGTTCCATTTGACACCTTTATGTTCCATGGAGAGGCAGATTACTGGTGGGAATCTGTGAAGCGTACCCAGCCTGTCGCACTCAAAATGTATTGGGAGGAGTTCCAGAAACTGTTCAATGACAAGTACTTTCCAGAAAGTATTCGCCATATGAAGGAGGTAGAGTTTATCAAACTGGAACAGAACAACATGACTGTGTCCCAGTATGAGGCTAAGTTCGCGGAGTTAGCATGGTTCGCATCTCATTTAGTTGATAATGAGGAACGTATGACGCGGATGTTTCTAAGAGGTTTGAAACCCTAAATTCGTCAGTACCTCATTTTTCACAAACTTTCTTTATATTCAGATGTGGTGAACAGGGCCCAATTATTAGAACAGGATAATGATTATGTTCAACCAAGGGAGAACAACCAAGGTCGTACCGGTGGCAGCAGTCATCGGAACAATAATAACCAGCAGGGAGGAAAGTATCATGACAAAAGTGGTAACCACTCCGGTGGTAATCGTGGCTATGATAATAGAAAAAGTAAGTCGGGGGGAGATTTCAAGAAGAGAAGGTACAACAATGAGAACGTGAAAACGTCGAGAGCAGCACCAGCATCAACTGTTTTTAGGGGAGGAGAACGACCGCCAGTCGTATGCTATAAATGCGGGCAAGAGGGACACATCAGTCCCAACTACACACAACAATCTAAGGTGTGTTATAACTGTGGAAAGGAAGGACATATAGCTCGAGTGTGTTCTGTAGCAAAACTAAGTCCAGCGGGGGTGGTGATTCCTAAGGTTGTTCCGGACAAGTCAAAGTCGGTAGTTCCTGGAAGAGCTTTTGTCGTGACTGCCTAACAAGCAAGGAACCCGAAAGAGGTTATTACGGGTAAGCTGATAATAAACTCTTGCAAAGTTTACACTTTATTAGATACAGGTTCTACCCATTCTTTTATTTCACCTGCTTGTGCTCAACATTTGAACTTGACACCTTAGAAATTAGACTTTGACTTATCTGTTGAAACACCGTTGGGAGAAACCTTTGTTACATCCACAGTTTACAATCTTGCTTGATTCAAATTGGTACCCTCACCCTACCTGTTGATCTTATATCTTTGAAAATACTTGCATTTGACGTGATTTTAGGAATTGACTGGTTAACCACTTATTATGCCAAAATTGATTGTTTTCGTAAGGTTGTTAGTTTTCATATTCCTAACCAACCTATTGTGCGAATTCAAATGACCAAACCACTAAAATTAATCAATGTCATTTCAAGTCATAAAGCTATTCGTTTATTGAAAAACGGATGTCAAGCTTTCTTAGCCCATGTCACTGATTTAATTCAGAATACGTCAGATTTGAATGATATTTCTGTTGTTAATGAGTTTCCTAATGTATTTTCTGAAGAACTTCCCGGTCTACCCCTAGAACATGAAGTTGAATTCTTTATTGACCTTGAACCCGGTACAAAACCCATTTCTAAAATCTCATATCGATTAGCTCCTATTGAACTTCAGGAGTTAAAAGTCCAACTACAGGAGTTGTTAGATATTAGTTTCATTCGTCCTAGTACATCTCCTTGGGGTGCTCCTATTTTATTAGTAAAGAAGAAAGACGGGAGTATGCGACTTTGTATTGACTATCGGCAGTTGAACCATGTCACCATCAAGAATAGGTGTCCGTTACCTCGCATTGATGACCTGTTCGACCAGTTGTAAGGTGCACAATTCTTTTCAAAGATCGATCTTCGTTCTGGTTATCATCAGTTAAAGATTAAAACTGAGGATATTCCAAAGACTGCTTTCAAAACTCGATACGGGCATTATGAATTCTTAGTCATGTCTTTTGGATTGACTAATTCTCCTGCTACTTTCATGGATATGATGAACCGTGTATTCAAGGAATATTTGGATCAGTTCGTGGTTGTCTTTATTGATGACATCCTCATCTATTCCAAAAGCTGTGAAAATCAAAAGCACCACTTGAAGCTGGTACTTCAAAGGCTTTGTGATAACAAGCTTTATGCCAAGTTGAAGAAATGCGAGTTTTGGCTTGAGAAAGTAGCATTCCTTGGGCACGTGGTATCAAAACATGGAGTATCTGTTGACCCGACGAAGATTGAAGCAATACAAAGTTGGGAGCAACCGAAGTTGGTGACCAAAGTACGCAGCTTTCTGGGCTTAGCTGGTTATTATCGGAGATTCATGGAAGAATTTTCTCGAATCGCTACTCCATTAACTCAGCTAACTCGGAAAGATAAAAATTCGTATGGAATGAGGAATGCGAGAAGAGCTCTCAAGAGCTCAAGAGGAGACTCAATTCGGCACCTGTTCTGACGATTCCATCTGGTTCGGATGGATTTGTCATTTACAGCGATGCTTCGGGAAAAGGGTTAGGATGTGTTCTCATGCAACATGGAAAAGTCATAGCCTATGCCTCACGACAACTCAAAGAATATGAGAGGAATTATCCTACGCATGATCTAGAGTTGGCAGCAGTCGTTTTCGCGTTGAAGATATGAAGACACTACTTGTATGGGGAGAAAGTGGAGATCTATACGGATCATAAGAGCCTCAAATATTTCTTTACCCAGAAGGAACTCAACATGCGGCAACGACGTTAGCTTGAGCTGTTGAAATATTACGACCATACCATCCAATACCATCCTAAAAAAGCGAACGTGATAGCAGACACGTTAAGTAGAAGATCATATGCGGGAATGAGTGCGATGCTGTCAACACAAAGGCCCATTTTGTGTGACTTACAAAGTATGGAGATAGAGTTCAAGACTCCAGGGACCCACATGATGATGTCAAGTTTACGCGTAGAACCAGCTTTGATTGCCTAATAAAGATTCTGATCTAGTTAAAAGTATTGATAAGTTAATTAAAAAAATTGGTTCAAGTTCTGGTGAAGCTAGTGGTACTGTTGCTATCATCGATCAAATTGAAGATTCTGATGATGAAAGTAATAGTCAGTCAGAAGCTATTTCTGAAGTCGCTTCTACCCCAGATCTTGTTGAACAGTTAAACAAATTAACTTTTAATAACACTAGTATTACAAAAAATTGGTATTCTAGACCCACTCCCCCTGATCTTCATTATGAAGAGAAAAATCTAGATAATCAATTTTCTGTGTCGTCTAATAAAATTTATGAATGGAATATTGATGGGTTTAGTGAACATCAGATTCTTACTAAAATGAATCATTTGTCTATGGTAGCCAATAGTTATATTACAGCGTTCAGCAGCTTAACTCAGCCTGATATCGTTGAAATATTAACTATTGGTTTCACTGGTGTACTTCGTTCTTGATGGGAAAAATACCTTGACGAAGATGCAAGAAATTCTATTATTCATGCTCGCCAGTTAGATGACAATGGTCAACATATCTTCAGAGAAGATATAGGTTTTGGTATTCCTGATGGCATTAACACATTAATTTTCACAATAATAAAATATTTTATTGGAACTCCCAGTAATATCACTGAGAGAATTCATGACCAGTTAAGTAATCTCACTTGTCCCACCTTAAGTGATTTTAGGTGGTATAAAAATGTTTTTATTTCTCGTGTTATGATGCACAGTGATAGTAATAAACCGTTTTGGAAAGAAAAATTTGTTAATGGTCTTCCTAACTTATTTGCTCATAAGGTTAGGGAAGAACTTAGTAAACTCTTGGATATATCGATTATGATAACCTGACTTATGGTGACATAATCAGTTATATTCAAAAAATCGGATTAAAAATGTGTATTAATTTTAAGATTGCTAAACAGGCTGCTAAAGATAAGAAGAAAGCCAAATATGAGCTTGGCACAGTTTTGTGAACAATATGGTTTACCTCCTATTGCTCCCTCTAGAAGAAAGCATAGGAAGAAGCAGATTGAAAAACGCAAAATAAGAAAGCATCATAAGAAGCGGTCTAGTCAATCTAAAAATCAAGATAATTACTATGAAAAACCTAAGTCAAGAAAGAAAACTCATAATAAAAAATCTACTTCTAAATCCTAGGATAAGAGTAAAATTACCTGTTATAATTGTGGTAAAAAGGGTCATTATAAAAGTGAATGTAAGTTAAAACAAAAATTGAGTCAGTTAAATATTTCTGTTGAAGACACTGATAAGATTTTAGAGTTAATAAGGATTGAGAATGATGTTGATGATGACAACAATCATTATAATATTCCTTATTCCTCTGGTAATGACGAAGATAGTCAAACTCCTAGTGACGAAAATGAAGTTACCCTTTGTACTGATAATTGTAGGTCTGATTGTTGTAAGACTATTAACGTACTTAGCAAAGAAGACCAAGAGAGTTCTTTATTAATTGAGTTAATTAGTAAACTTACTGATGAAGATTTAAAATTACAGTACATGAAACAATTAAAAGATTTATTTTCTAAAAATAATTCTGGTAAAGGTAAGGTTATTAAGGGAAAAGATAAACCTGTTATCAGCCTTAATAAAACCTTAGAAAGATTTAAAGCCGCTGATAGGGAAATTACCCTCCCTGATTAAATCAAGAAGTCAATAAACTGAAGAAGGAAATTTCTAGTCTTAAGACTAAGATTTCTGATTTACGTAAAGAAATGGCTAATCTGGCTACTAAAGGTTCAGAACTTCACATTACTGATTCGTCAGATAATGATGAAGAAGCTGAGTCCTCCAATGCCAAAGAAGATGAGTCACTTCTTATGGTTCAGGGTAATTCGCTTAAAAGGTTAAAAGATATTACCATTCAAAAATGGTATATTATTGTTCGTCTAGTTATTAATGGAATTTTTGCAATTCAACTTCCTGCTCTAGTTGACACTGGTGCAGATCTTAATTGTATTCAGGAAGGATTAATTCCTACCAAGTTCTACAAAAAGACTAGTGAACGATTAAATTCTGCTAATGGTAGTATGATGGAGATAAAATATAAACTGCCTAAAGTTCATATTTGTCAAGACAATATGTGTTTTAAAACTTCTTTTATTTTAATTCGCAACTTGACAGATAAGATTATTTTAGGACTCCCGTTTATATATTTACTTTATCCATTCACTACTAGTAATAATGGTTTAACAACTGAGCACTTAGGTCAGAAAGTTGTTTTTGAATTTATAACTCAACCTAAGGAAAGAGATTTAAAATTTATTCAAGATGAATCTATTTCAAAATCTTTAAATTTATTAAACTATAAAACTTCACAGTTAAAATTCCTGAAACAGGAAATCAAATATAAACAAGTAGAAGATCTTCTCCTTCTTGAAAAAATTCAAGATAAGATTGAAGAACTTCGCGTGTTTATGACAAAAAATTTATGTGCTGATTCTCCTAATGCCTTTTGGCATAGAAGAAAACATGTGGTTAGGCTTCCTTATGCTAAGAAATTCAAAGGGCATTTGATTCCTACTAAGGCAAGACCTATTCAAATGAGTCATCAGCAGATGGAACTTTGCAAACAAGAAATTAACGACTTGCTTGCAAAAGGGTTAATTAAACATAGTAAATCACCTTGGTCTTGTCCAGCTTTTTATGTAAATAATGAAGCTGAAAAAGAAAGAGGTGTCCCCCGCTTAGTTATTAATTACAAGTCTCTTAATAAGGTTTTAGAATGGATTAGGTATCCACTGCCTAATAAAGAAGACCTTCTTAGTCGGCTTAGTAATGCTACCATATTTAGTAAATTTGACCTTAAGTCGGGTTTTTGGCAAGTCAGTATTCATCCTAGCGATAGGTATAAAACTGCCTTCACCACCCCCTTTGGTCATTACGAGTGGGTAGTTCAAGCATTTGGCTTGAAAAATGCTCCTAGTGAATTTCAAAATATTCTTAATGAAATTTTGAATCCTTTTAGTCATTTCATCATTGTTTATATTGATGATATTCTGGTCTTTTCTAAGTCAGTTAATGAACACTTCAAATATTTGAATTCGTTCTTCAAAGCCATCAAAGTCAATGGTTTGGTCCTCTCCCCTACAAAATGTAGTCTGTTCCAAACTAGAGTCAAATTTCTAGGTCATGATATTTATCGTGGTCTAGTCCGTCCGATTCAACGAGTCATCCAATTCGCAGATAAATTCCCTGATAAAACTCAACTCCAGCGATTCTTAGGATCTCTTAATTATGTTGGTAAGTTTTATCAAAATTTACGAAAAATCTGCAAACCTTTGTTTCTTCGTTTGCAGAAAAATCCTCCTCCGTGGACTAATGAGTATACTGCCATAGTCCAACAACTTAAAAAATATGTTAAGGTTTTGCCCTGTCTTGGCATTTCTAATGAATCTGCATTTAAAATTGTTGAAACTGGCGCCTCTGAAATTGGATTCGGTGGCATCCTGAAGTAGAAATTAACCCCTGCTTCTTCTGAACAAATTGTTCGATTTCACTCCGGCGCGTAGAATCAAGCTCAATTAAATTATAGTACAATTAAGAAAGAAATTTTAGCTTTAGTTTTGTGTATTAGTAAATTTCAAAATGATTTATTAAATCAAAGATTTTTGGTACGTATTGACTGCAAGTCAACCAAATACATTTTAGAAAAAGATGTTAAAAATATTACTGCAAAACATATTTTTGCCCGTTGGCAATCTATTTTAAGTATTTTTGATTTTGATATTGAATATATTAAAGGTAGTGAAAATTTTGTTCCTGATTTTCTTACCAGAGAATTTATCCATTCAGGTACCCAGAATAAATGAGTGTGAAAGGAAACAAGAATGTTCGGCCTCCTGGCCCTCCAGGCCCAGGCCCCCCTAGTCAAAGGCCTTTGGGAGCCATAATCTCACATCTAGTTAGTCCAGTTACCCCTATTGACGTTGCCAATAGGTATACGGTTCTTGGTACTGTTCCAAAGCCCTACAATACGGTTTTGGCCCAGTCACCCAAGCCCATTGATCCTTTTGCTTCGTCTTCCTCTAGTAACCCTATTTCTGATCAACGTGCTCATTCTGAGTATGTCCCTGTCTATTCTGTCAATTTATTTCATATTGAGCGTCATATGAAATTCACTGACGATCCAGTCAAATTGGCTACCCAGTTCTTCCTAACTAGTTGACACTTTCTTCCTCTTGCTCCTTATAAATCCCTTGTGTATTATAAGAACATTCTTCTACAAACATAGTCAATCTTAATTAAACCTATTCATGATAGAAACGATTCTTCTAAAATCATCTATCATTCCCTCTATATTAAACAGATTATCTCCATGTCTGACTGGGGTAATCATCCTTCTGATTTGCGTCAATTAAATGATCATGATAGCCAGTTTTGCTATTATGATTATATAGAAGCTTGGAATAGAGTCTTTCTCTTCCAAACTCCCTCATTTAGTCATTCGTGGTTTATTTAGTGTGACCACAAATTCAAAAGTCAAATTCCTCATTGGTTTGTATTATGGTGGGAAAGATTTGGTCTCATCCATAGTATTCTTCCAATTGAGCTTCAGTCAGTTCTTTCTGTTTTTTGTTGTCGTGCTCCTAATAATTTGAAGAATGATTGTATTCCAGTTATTCTTCAGTTTGTCAGTAAATATAAAATTCCATGGATTCTTAAATAGAATTATAGATTTTATTCTCTTGTTGTTGAAATAGATCTTGCTTCTGAAAAAGATAAATCTATTATTACTCGCAATAACATTAGTCAATTGACTTATGTTACTCGCGAATTTTTTGTTAAATGGTGGGATAAGTTTGATGTTTATCGCATCGTTGGTCAAGTTCAAAAAGAGTTTCCTAACCCTACTCCTATTAAATCGGTTCCTCCTCCAAAGAAATCTTCTTCCAGTAAATCCAAAAAATCTTCTCAAACAAAGATAGATTTTGCGGATATTGATCATTGTTCTAATTCTGAGTTGAAACAGTTAGCTCGGCTTATTCAAAAACGAGTGGATAAACTCAGTGAGGATTCTATTCCTTCAATCTGTTCATCTTCCTCGTCCAGATCCAGTCATGAGGCCTCTAGCCCTAATAATCCGTACGGTAGCATTTCTCTCTATGATGCTCAGGATCCTTTTGCCTAGGATGCCTACAGTTACAGTATATTGCAAGCGGCAGACAAAGAACTGTTGCTTTCACCAAAGTCATCAGTGCAGCCGAAAGTAAAAGATGAGTCAGTTTGTAATTTAGTTGAGTCATGTCCTGTTTGTCGGTTATATGGTCACTTTAGTCAAAAGTTATTCTGATGTATTTGTAAAGTTGTATTAACGCGTCTGTAATAGTCAAAAGTTGTATGTAATAGTCAAAAGTTGTAATAATGCTTATGTCTTTTGATAAAGCATTACTATTCTTCAATAGTTAAAGATGTTTTGTAATTATTGAGTTGTAATCAACATGCCTTCTCTCATTCCTATATAAGAGGGGCTCAGTCATTTGTATAAGGCAGGATTTAGATATCCAACAGAGAGTTTTGGAAGACTCAGATTCCTATCTGACCAATCTTCAACCCTCTAGCCTTCTATCTTAGTTATAACATGTTAGGCTTCTATAATCGAGTCTGCTTGTAAGTAACCTTCAGTTAACCACTTGTAATTTATTTATCAATCAATAAAAGTTTTATTTTTGTAAACTCTTGTTAATACATATGAACTGCTCATATATATGTATATTAGTAAGAAAAAATGAAAATTTCAAGAAACCTTACGATCTTGCACAAGACTGGCTATCGAACGGCTTTAAACGCCCTTAGACTCAATTTCCACCGGTTAAATCTTGATATGTTGCAATAGATGCGTATATGAAAGCATACAAGTAGGGTTTACAAGTTTTGAATCAAGAATTGGGTAATTTCAGTCGCGAAATCCCCCTCTTCTCTTTTTTTTCGCCCTCTTCTCTCTCTCTCTCTCTTTTTTTTCTTTTTTTTCTTCTTCTTCTTCCTCTACAAGCTGATGGAAACTTGTATATAAAGCCACGGGCTTCCGCGAGTATACCTGCGAAAGTGCCCAAGCGGGCCTCGCCTCCAAGTACGTGCAATCTCGATCGACATGCATTCCACCGAAACGCTTGTAACTTGTAATCCAGGAATCCGATGGAGATGTGCCATACCATTATGAAAAGCTCTCTCTGAGAGCTACGTAATGACATAGGGCTTGCCCTTTTCAGAATAAGAGAAGATGGGTCTGTGACCAAAATGGTATATTCGAGTCTTCGTAGGTAGTCCGTTGAGCTATTTTGCGTAGTTTGCGCTAGGAAATGCTGCAATGTCTCTTTGTAACCCTATTTACAGCTGTGTTGAGATTGTTGAAGTTGAATTATCAAAATGATCTTGTTGCCCTTCCGGGGGTTATCTCCAAGATTGACGGGGCTTTTGGCTGTTTCCCAAGGCTGTCGTCGGGGGTCTGGTTTGATGATTTCTCGGGGCTATCTCCAAAGAACTAGTTTGATGGTTTCCCTGGGCTATCTTCAAAGGTCTGGTTTGATGATTTCTTGGGGCTATCTCCAAGGATCTGGTTTAATGATGTAATCTTCCAAGGCTATCTTTGGAGTGTGAAAAGACGATTTTGCCCTTCTGCATAGTTAGTACATGGGAAGCAAAATTTTGAGTGTCTACATGAGGTTACTCTAACAGTTTGATTTCCATCAGTGTTGTTGATGCCTACACTGGGTTTGACTCCAACGGTTTAATTTCGATCAGTGTTGCTGATGCCTACCCTGGGGTCGACTCCAACGGTTTGTATCAACGGACATTCCCGAAAATGATTCATTTAAGATAAAACAAAATGTTTATATCCCTGAATGCTTTCAATATCTCTGTTGGGGATAATTTTTATGGCTGATATATACCGGGCCTTCTTGATGCCTACGTTGGGGCTAACACCAACGGTTTACAATACCGGACATTCCGATATCTTTGTTGAATTAGTTTTCAACGGATTTCATCACCGGATCCTTCTCGATGCTAAGCTGGGGCTAACACCAACGGTTAACAAAATCAGACATTCTAATATCTTCTTTGAAGTAGTTTTTAATGGCTTACATCACCGAACCCTTCCCGAGGCTACGCTGGGGTTGATACCAATGGTATACAATACCAGACATTCCGCTATCTTCGCCGAAGTAGTTTTCAACGGCTTACACCACCGGATCCTTCTCGATGCTATGATGGGGCTGACACCAACAATTTATAATACCAGACATTCCGATATCTTCACTGAAATAATTTTTAACGGCTTACACCACCGGATCCTTCCCGATCGTACGTTGGGGTTGACACCAACAGTTTACAATATCAGACATTCTGATATCTTCGCTGAAGTAGTTTTTAATGGCTTACATCATCGGATCCTTCCCGATGCTACGTTAGGGCTGTCACCAACAGTTTATAATACCAGACATTCTAATATCTTCGCTAAAGTAGTTCTCAACGGCTTACATCACAGGATCCTGCCTGATGCTACATTGGGGCTATCACCAACGATTTACAATACCGGACATTCCTATATCTTTGCTGAAGTAGTTTTCAACTACTTACATCACCGGATCCTTCCTGATGTTATGCAAGGCTGTTACTAATATTTTACAATACCAAACTTTCTGATATCTTCGCTGAAGTAGTTTTCAACGGCTTACATCACCGGAACCTTCCCGATGCTACGTTGGGGCTGTCACCAACGGTTTATAATATCAGATATTTTGATATATTCATTGATTTAGTTTTCAACGGCTTACATTATTGGATCCTTCCCGATGATACGCTGGGCTGTCACAAATAGGTTACAATATCGGACATTTTGATACCTTCACTGAAGTATTTTTCAACAACTTACATCACTCAATCATTCCCGATGCAACGCTGGGGCTGTCACCAACGGTTTACAATACCAGACATTTTGATATCTTCGCTGAAGTAGTTTTCGACGGCTTACATCACCGGATCCTTCCCGATGCTACGCTGGGGCTGTCACCAACGGTTTACAATATCAGACATTCTGATATTTTTGCTGAAGTAGTTTTCCACGGCTTACTCCATCGGATCCTTCCCGATGTGATGTTGGGCCTGTCACCAATGGTTTTTAATATCGGACATTTTGATATATTCACTGAAGTAGTTTTCAACGGCCTACATCACCGAATCCTTCCCGATGCTACGTTGGGGCTGTCACCAACGGTTTATAACACCAGACATTTCGATATCTTAGCTAAAGTAGTTTTCAACGGCTTACATCACCAGATCCTTCCCGATGCTATCCTGGGGATGTCACCAACGGTTTAGATGGGGATTCATATTCATCAGAAGTTTGATACCATATTTCAGGGTTTCAGGCATTTTACGCTCAATTGCGTAGACCCTTTTTTGCTGATTTAACTTTTTGGCTTACAGGGACCCTATCTTGACTTAAATTTGATCAAGTCGGTGGGGGTAGGACCCACCCCAGCCTGCTACATGTGTACCTACAGCTATCGCAAGTAAAATCATTGCAGGCCGCGGGTGGTTTTACATCCCCGTGGCCCATTTACATGTCATTTTCAACTTGATTCCCACTAAAAAATTTGAACCCTTCTGCTCAGATCTACTCATTTCGGGTTGCTTTTCGCAAAATCTATCCCGTACAAACGTTCTGCACATCCCAGGTAACGTTTACATCCTTTTATTTCGCGGTTTGATATTTAGATTGTTAGATTTCATGCTTATTAAGTTTAAATGCAATGTATCAAATATGTATGCATAAATAACTTAATAAAAATGAACGAGCCTAGTAAATGTTTTTACTTTACCATGATGAACGTTCTGATTTCAAAATTTACATTTTTCAGAAATTATTTTACACACATTATGGCTAGTTTAGTTATCCTATTTTAGGATAAATGAGCATGAAGTTGTAATAACTATATTTTAATTGCCCTGGGTAATTTGTTTACCATTATGGGCGTGTTTTAATGCTTACATATGAAATGTTCTTGATTGGGGTTGGTGTACTACTGAATAGCCACCTAGTCATGCCTATATGCATGCGGATAGTCCATTTTATAGAGGAGACTTTGGCAAAAAAAAATTCACGAGTCTAGGCATTTAATAGGCATGCATATTTAACTCTACCTGGAATGTATGTTAAAATAACGTAATTTTACAAGTGCAGGCTGTGCATGATGTGATGATCTAAATTTATCCTTAGGAGTCTATTGTTCTAGGTTGATGCACATATCTAATTGAATTTTGACTTAATGTAAAAGCATACCTCACCCTTTTTAAGGTGATTTGGAGTTTTTTGTCCAGGTATGGGTTCTAATAGGCCTAGCATTTCCTCCTCCTGTAGGGCTTCTTCTGGTGTTAGGAGAATAACTACAGACGTTCCCTTGCCTCGCCCGGCCAGACTGGTCTATCGATTGATTGAGTCTGTGATCCGTCCTATTATAGTTGATAGGACCGGATTTCTATATGAGGAGGAGAATGTTCTTGTTAGATTTAGTCGCTCCATTTTCTAGACTGTGAGGTGATGGTGAAAATGATGGATTGGCGATTCATTACGGGCTTAGAGTTTACAGGTAAGAGGGTGCCCTTTGTGGCGGATATTTCCCTTACTTTTGTTTGATCATTATTTGGAGTTCCTCCTTCGGCCTTTAAGGGTCGGGCAGTTCGCTCTGGTCCTCTGAGTGTTGATGCTCCCGATGGAGCTTTATCAGGGCCTCTTCCTGATGATCAAAGGGGGAGATATCGCATTATGCGACGTTTATTTCTATTTTTTTGCTTTGGTTGGCGCTCTCCGTGAGGTAGCTCGCATAGGGGATTTTGATTGTGGATCCTTTACCTTTGTGTATTTCATTCGTAGGATGCGTCTGCGCTTAGAGGGTGTTACAGATGCTTAGTTGGGGTTCTTCCCATTTCTGCTAGTAAGTCTCTTTAATGGACTTTCATTTCCCGCCTTTGGGTATTTTGATTTCAAGATTGATGTAGTTAATTTCTTGAATTTACAGTTCTGGGCTTATGAGAGGCTTCCTTGCCTTCGCCCTTTCACCACTTTAGGTTTGGAGACATATCTGCGAGGACGCCGTTAGCACCATTCTACTTTGGCGGAGGTTCCTATGGCGGAGGGCTTTACTCACTGTCGCCTGCAGCTGGAGTTGATGACCGCTGATGACGTTACATGGGTTCCTTACACTCCAAATCATCTTACTGTAGGTTTCAAGGATGGTTTCTCGACAGGGGCAGAGTATGCCTTGTCTACCCATCGAATTCCTTTTCTGACTGAGGGAGGTTGGGAGCTCTACTTGGGAGAGCAAGCTATCAGATGTATCACATAAGATATTCATATTCCGCATCTTACTCCTGATTGACGGTTCTGGCCTTTGCCCCATTCTGTTATCGATACTCCCTTGATGGGCTTGGATGGTTTTACATTTTCTGATGGTCTTTGCACACAAGACATTTTTCATCGGTGGTGAACTCCCCGCACTATTGGGACTCAAACCCGTGCTATCCAGTTCTTGGCGGACATGGTGTCTGGGTTAGTGATGATGACGGACTGGATAGTCTACATCAGAGAGATTACTCATTTGGAGCAGATAGCAGATTTGACCCAGTGGTTGGATCAGGCACATCTTTTTATTTGCCATCTAAGCAGAGATCCAGCAGAGGCAGATACTTTTAATCCTTACCATGTTGGTACTAGTCCCTCTGGCGGTCCATACATTGATGGTTTTACTGGAGTAGATCCCCCTTTGTATCGTCTAGATATTCCCTTTAGCGGAGAGGAGTTAACTCAGGTTGACAGGATTGATGATGTAGATGTTAAGGATTTCTTTCAGTAGGCTTTTGTTAGATGTTGGGCGTTTGTGCCCCATTTCCCTATACTTTTTATTTTTATTTGAAGACAGAGATGATGTTGATGTATTTCGCAAATATGTATGTATAATGTTTTTCATTTATCGCACCTATTATATTGTCATTTATCATGATGCATGCATTATATGTTATAGATTTACATTTATATTGATGAGTTAGAATTGACCCCTGTATGGTCTTGTGATACGATTTTACAGATGTCTTCTTCTTTTGTGATCCGCATGGATCACACACCTCCCACTAGGATTGCCTTGTGTCTGAGGTTTTGGTATGACAGTTTACCAGATTCAGATCGCCTGTCAGTAGGTTGTATGCTGAGACATTACATGTCTTTCCTGACGTTCCAGGATCTATATGGTTTTGTGGAGGGCATGTTGTCATGTTGGATCCCTGATAGATAAGTTTTTAAATTTGGATCAGATGAGCTGACTCCGACTTTGGAGGAGTACCAGCGTATTACTGGCTTGCCCTTGGACGTGCCCTGTTCCAGGGTGGCTGTTGGTCATTTGCGCCAACAGTTTATGACGATGATTGGTCTGAGGCGGAAAGTCATATTAGATGAGATCAACTCCGGACATGTTTTGTTTATGGACTTTTTGATTGACCACTTTGGGGCTGTTGATAGTTTTTCACTGCATTGAGAGGACTTTGCCATCTAAGATAAGCGTTGGGGGACTGCCCGAGTTGACGCTCTGTTGATGTGTGTCATAGAATACTTATATATGCCTCTTTATATGGATCACTTGGATATTGGATTGGTCATTATAGTCAGGGCCCTCAAGGAGGATCATACCATTTTTCCCAGGATTCTAGCAGAGACTTACATCTCAGCTTCTTTTTGCCACACCCGTACAGACGAGTTTTTTCGAGGCAGCTCGGTATTGTTGTACATCTGGTTTATGACGCACTTGAGACTGATAAGTACATTCAGACGCCATGTATATTGTTTCGGATATGACATAGCGATGACCTACTCTTTTCGCCCAACTGATTGTGTAGATATAACATCCTGGTTTGTCTTTCTGACTATTATTGAGGATCCATTTTCCATTTTGGGCTATTCTGGCCACTGCTCCCCATTGAGTTTCATCACAAATGTCGTGGGTATGGACTTTCTTCCATTGGCTGGCTTGAGAGGTGTGACTACTTACCATCCATTAGCTGTCATGGGGCAGTTTGATCAGTTTTAGGATGTACATTTTTTTGATGGAGCTTTATGTCACCGATCATCAGTTTTGTCTTTGTCTGAGGATGATCTAGCTAGAGTATATGATTTATGGATTCACAGGGAGACAGTTGAGTTCCCGGATAGTCATTCTGGTTGTTCGGCCTAGTACTGCACCTGGTTGGAGGCAGACATAGTAGCCACGACTATTTACTCAGAGTCAGGTAATGATTCAGATGATGAGGAGCCTATGGAGGCTCCACCTTCCCCTATAGAGGATGAGTTGTTTGATGACTTAACAGCAGCTTTGGTTAGTTCAGCCCCTAGTTCTTCTTCTACTGCTGCCCCACTTTCTAAAGAGGCTTTGGAGCAGCGGGTACAGCTTCTGACCTTTGAGAGGGACCAGGCTCGCACCTTAATGTTGACTACTTTATCTAGCAGGAACTTTGTTTATCGCTAGAGGGATGAGGCCCGTGCTACCAGAAATGGTGTCGTTACTGAGAGTGCTGCTTTCAGATCTTTCCTAGAGGAGATAACAGGTCAGACTAGCGAGCTCTTGAGTCATCAGGACAGTACTATGCATACTACGACAGAGCTTTTGACCCATATTACGATAGTTGGTCAGGAGCTTAGGGATTCACGCCAGTCTGCAGAGAGGGATAGTCTTCTGGCTTTGTTGACCCGATTGGTTTCGGGTTTATAATTTAGCTTTCATTTCCTGCATAGACTAGGTTAATCACTTTAGTCATGTACAGGACACATTGTATATATCAAATAGTAACATATAGAAAGGAAATATATTTTAGTTCACTTCCCTTTTTGGATATGTTTTTACTTTGTTTGATAGTCACCATTTTATCTCAGTGACTTGTTGTCTTGATGTATCACGAACTCTTCCATGATGGACTGACATTGAGATATCGTAGGGTCTCTCTACATGGGTCGTTGATCTTCTAGTTTTTTATGTGTATATGATTTTCAAGTTTGATTTTGGTGTCTTGGGACTAGTATTTTGTTAGGGTTTAGGTTGAGGAAAAGTGCTTGGTTTTTCTTTCGAGGGTTAGACCGCACCATAAATGGTTGTCTACGTACTCCCGTGGATAGGGGAGATCAGGTTTTACGTAGTTCAGGCTCAAGTTAACATGACCTAATTTGATATATATATATATATATATATATATATATATATTAATTTTTACGGGACTGGGATGTGCCGCTGTAAAGGTTCAGACATAGTATCTTTTGACGAAGTCTGAATTGATAAGTTCGGGAAATTCTTCATCGTCCACTTCTTGTAATCTGAGGGCTCCTCCTAACAACACTTCTTTGACAATGAAAGGGCCTTCCCAGTTTGGGGCGAATTTTCCTTTGGCTTCATCTTGATTTGAGATTAGCTTTTTCAGGACCAGGTCATTTTCTTGGAATTGACAAAGTCGGACCTTCTTGTTATAGGACAGAGCAATCCTTTGCTAATATAATTAACCATGGAATATAGTGGCAACCCTTTTCTCATCTATCAGAGCTAATTAGATGTATCGGTCTTGCAGCCACTGGTCTTCTTCCATCTGGACATTTATTAACACTCTTAATGATGTCATTTCCACTCCTATGGGAAGTACTGCTTCTATGCCATAGATCAATTAATAAGGGATAGCCCTAGTAGAAGTGCGCATTAATGTTCTGTATGCTAACAGAGTCAGAGGTAGTAAGTCAGGCCATCCTTTGTGATTGGCGGACATCTTTTGCATGATCTTCTTGATATTTTTGTTTGTTGCTTCCATAGCACTGTTCATCTTAGGCCGATAGATGACGGAATTGAGATGTTTGATGTGGAATTTATTGCATAATTCCTTCATCATCTGATTGTTCAGATTCTTGGCATTGTCTGATACTATCACCTCCGGTTGTACGTATCGACAGATTACATTATTTTTGATAAAATTGATTATAACCTCCTTGGTGACTTTGGGAAAAGAGGCAGCTTCCACCCACTTGGTAAAGTAGTCGATCATGGTAAAGATGAACCTATGACCGTTGCTGGCTTTGGGCTCTATTGGCCCAATCATGTCCATTCCCCACATGGAAAAGGCATGGCGAACTCATAAAATGTAGTTCGTTTGGAGGAGCATAGACGACAATTCCATAGATTTGACATTGATAACATCTTTTGACGTGATCATCACAGTCTGCTTTGAGAGAGATCTAATAATGCCATTTTCTTAATATCTTCTTGGAAAGTAGGGGACCGCTCATGTGTAGCCCACACACTCCACCGTGCACTTCATTTATAAGCCTCTGAGCTTGGTCTTTATCTAGGCATCTTAAAAGGCCCATTCCAGAATCTCTTTTGTACAGAGCATCTCCAATTAAGTAGAATTTTATGGCCATTTTATGGATCCGCTTTCTTTCAGCTTGGCATGCCCCAGTGGGTGTGGATTCATCCCATAGACATTCTTTGATATCCTGGTACCAAAGCTGTTGGATGGGAGGTAGTTCATCTGATATTTCTCCGATGTAATTTCCATTGGCTAGTGTCATCTGTCTTGTGAATTTGATCTCAAGAATTCCTCTTTTTGCGAAAATCTTGATTAAGGAAGCCAGGGTTGCTAGTGCATCTACGAGATTATTTCGATTCTGAGGAATATAGATGAAGGATGTATCTTCAAACTCCATAGCCATCTTGGTAACTTGTCGATGATAAGGCAGCAAGTGTAATTCTTTGGTCTGATATGCCAAAGTGGTTTGTTTAATGACCATTTATGAATCTCCAAAGACTGCTAATTATCTGATACCCATTGATCGGACCAATTTCAATCCCATTACCCAGCCTTCTTATTCGATCGTGTTGTTGGTGTTGACAAATTGTAGCTTGGTGGTCATGGGGTACTGTTCTCCAATGATGGATACAAAAACTGCCCCTACTCCCACGCCTTCCATGTTTACAGTACCGTCGAAGTACAGCCTCCAAAATTGGCTTGTATCTTCTCGATGGTTTTGATAAACTATCATTACACCGTCACCAGCGAAATAAGTTTCCATAGGCTCGAAGCTCCTTGATGGGGCTTCAGCAAGTTGATCTGCAATTCCTTGACCCTAATGGCTTTTTGTGTTACATAGATGATGTTGAACTGCTAAAAGATGAGTTGTCATCTTGATAGTCGATAATTTAACATGGACTTGCTGAAAATGTATTTCAAAGGATCCATGCGGGATATAAGATAGGTTATGTGCCCATGGAGTTAATGTGGTAACCTCATGGCTGCCCATGCTAAAGCTCGAGAAGTCTTTTCAATCAAAGTATATTTCTGTTCACAGCTGCTGAACCTTTTACTGAGGTAATAGATAGCTCTTTCTTTGCCTCTGTCATCTTTCTGCCTCAGCATGCAGCCCATGGCTTTGGAATTGACTGATATGCATATAAAAAGTAGAATTTAGTCCCTTGGAGACACCAAAATAAGAGCTTCAACCAACCATTTCTTGATGGCAAGGAAGGCTTTTTGGCAATCTTCATTCCACTTTCATGAGGAATTTTTCCTCAATAACTTGAAAATGGGCTCACAAGTTGTTTGTGAGCTAAGAGATGAATAGGCTTATGAAATTGATTCTTCCTAGAAACGCTCGAATTTCCTTCTCTGTCTGTGGTACAGGCATCTTGGTAATGGCTTTAATCTTTGCTAGATCTAGCTCAATGCCTCTATTACTCACTAGAAAGCCCAACAATTTACTGGATTTAACACCAAAAGCACACTTGGTTGGGTACAGCTTCAAGTTGTATTTAGGGAGTCGGTTGAACAATTTTGTGAGATGGTCAGTGTGGTCATCTTTCTTTTTGGATTTGATAATGATATCATGCATTCACATAAACCTCTATCTCTTTGTGCATCATGTCATGAAATAGGGTTATCATGGCTCTCTGATATGTGGCACCAGCATTGGTAAGGCCAGAAGCTAGCCGCCGATAGCAAAAGGTTCCTCAAGGAGTGATAAAGGCAGTTTTCTCCCCATCTTCTTCAGCAACCATGATTTGATAATATCCAGCAAAACAGTCAGCAAATGAGTATATGCCAAATTATGTCGTGTTGTCTATTAAGATGCGGATGAAAGGCACTGGGAAGTCATCTTTGGGACTAGCCTTGTTTAAATCCTGATAATCCACACATACTTGTACCTTCCCTCCGGGTTTAGGCACAGGAACCACATTGGACAGCCATTTAGGGTAAGATAATACTATGATAATGCCTGCTTTGAATTGTTTGACAATTTTTTCTTTAACTTTCAGGCTCCACTCAGGCTTCAATCTTCTTAGTTTCTGTTTGATTGGTTTAAACCCTTCTTTGATGGGCAGTCGATGAATGACAATATCAGTAGACAATTCGATCATGTCTTCATGCAACCATGCGAACACATCCTTGAACTGGGTTAAGAGATTAATCAGATCTTTCATTTGGTTTAGGGTTAGGTCATTCCCTATTTAGAATTTTTTGGGATCTTCTGAGGTTCCACTATTGACAATGGTGGTTTGCTCAAGGTTGGGTTTGGGTTTATCTTCGACCCATCCTTTGATCTCCTCAAGCACCTCATTGTCATCTATCTCCTCTTGCTCAATTCCTATCAGGTCAAAGTCCAAATCTACATCAAAGTCGTAGTCACTGCTTAGATTTGGCAACTCATCAGCAAGGCTAAAAAAACCTAACTTTAGAGTCCTAAAAATAAAATACTTTTGCTTAATATATGAAACTGTTTAATAATACAAAGCATCAGTAAAACCATGACAAAAGTAAACTGATAGTACTAAGCCACAAAAGTAAGTAGTTTCATAATATCTACACTTCAGGGCAGATGAACCATTTCTGCCCTTTTACCCTTTTCGAGTGATGCAAAGAGTGCTGCTCTAATTGTCTAGAGTCAGGTCATTAGGGTTACTGTTATCCTCCCCCTCGATGATGGCCAGAACTAAATCCATATTAGGGTCAGCATCTTTCCTCGGAATATCAACCTTAGCCCAATCTATAATATGGATTACAGGCTGGTTTTCTGATTGGTCACTATCTGCAGTATCACTATCCATACCCCCAGTCTGTGCCTGGTAGAATATTTTTGCAAATTAATCTTGAACTTCTTGTAGGAAGAGCTCATTCCAATCTTTCATTTCCTTCGCAGGAATTTACATTTCTTTATCACTGATTGGCCTATCCTTAGGCATCAGCAGGCAGGACAAAGAAGTAGTGATCTTTCTCATAGGTTTCTCATATCCTGCATCAATAAGATCCGGTAACAAAATGGTTGATAGATGAGTCGGCATATGCTTATGCGGGTTTTTGCTTTTTGATCCATAGTAGTAGCCTAATCTAGCTTTCCCTACTTGGCTAGGTATCTAAATTAGATTTTTGATCCCTTGTTGATTTTTTCCTAGCCCTTTGCCTGGCCAGAAACCCAGGGATATCATCTCTTGACCAACAGCCATTACTTCGGAAGAGATTCTTGGTTTTAAGACTAGTGCCTCAAAAGGTCGATAGTGAGTGGTGCTCACTTTAAATGCTTGAAAACTAGCAGGTTCAACTCCTTCATTGAGGTTGATCAAAGGCATATCCCCATTTACATGGATCGGGTATTCTGGTTCGACATTAATAGTCACGAGATTACCATTGATGATGTATTTTAACTGCTGATGAAGTGTGGATGGGACTGATCCCGTTATATGAATCCATGGTCTTCCTAACAGTAAATTGTATCCAGTAGTGATGTTCAACACTTGGAATGATATGTGGAATGTATGTGGGCCAATCTCCACTAGAAGATCTATTTCTCCTACAGTATCCCGTCGAGATCCATCAAAGGCTCTTATGACAATATGACTACTCCGAATTCTGTTTAGGTTGATTTTCATTTTTTCCAAGGTATCATAAGGGCAGATGTTCAAGGAAGATCCTCCATCTATCAATACACCCCCTACCACATATCCTGAGGATATCACTACTATATGTAATGATTTGTGATGACCCGTTCCTTCTGCCGGTATGTCATCATCAGTGAAAGATATCACATTGCTATTAAGGATGTGATCTACCAAGTACCAAAACTTTTCTATTCCATCATCCTCGGCAGGTAGGCTTCTTCCAGGACTTGAACTAGGATTTTAAGATGATCCACAGAGGATAATATTAGATCCATGATGGAGATCTGCGGGGGTGCATCCTTTAACTGCCACATCACTTTTGCTTTATTATGTCCTATTTCGTTGAGGAATTCCACGACCTTCCTCTCAAGCACTTTCCCCGCCGTTTTGGCGATTGACTTTAACACGAGCTAAGGTAAAAAATAGTGGATTACCCTTTCAGTAGGACAGTGGTACAATCTGATGTTGATCCTGCACTTTTCCCATAATTCTATGGGACTCTTTTCAGATTGATTATGGGGTATTGGGGTAGGAATGGTAACATCAATGGTTTTGATGCGGTTATCTTCGTAGGATTCTTTCCTTTTTTATCCATCTTTCCTTGAATTATCAAAGGCACTGTGTCTTTCTCATAGGAAATAACTACCACGAATTCTTTCAAACTCTGTGTCACGAGAAGAAATATCTCATCTTCTTCAGGCGAGGTATTACCAATGTTTACCATTTGCAGATCACCGTTCTCAATTAGATTCTGGATTAGGTGACGAAGTGCCGAACAACCTTTTGTGTCATGACCAGGGTTGTTGGAATGGTATTGACATATCTTATTAGCATCGAACCTCCTTGATCGGGGTTCCATTGGGGGTAACAATTATGTGATCTTTCCTTCATTGATCGACATTTGTAGAATTTCCTCCCTAGATTTGTTCAAAGGAGTGAACTTTCTTTTAGCCGTAAATTCTCTACGAGCCTGGAATCTTTCTTCCCTTGCAAACTTATCTGCCCAGGTTTCATATTCTTGGAATCGATAATGATCCTTCTTTACAGTTGGTAGGATTCTAGGAGGAGGAATATTTGTCTGCCTCTGGTTGATCTAGCTTATCAACTACCGAGTTACATGGTTTTGATATACCATTAATTCTGCCAATTAATCAATCTGCTCCTTGATGGATTTTATTTCTCGCTCTATTAAAAATCGTCCCTCTGAATAACCCCGCATAACAAAGTCAACTTCATTTGATTGAGACGACTCTCTAATCTTCTTGAGGTATTTGGAACCTTCTCCATTCCCCCTACTGATCATATTCACTCCTTTTTCATTATGTCGAGGCAAAGAATTATCCTGGATATGTGGTTGTTCTGGTGTTGTCACCATAATCACACCACTATCTATCATGTCTTGGATTTTGTGTTTCAGAGACCAACATTCTTGGGTATCATGGCCAGGGGACCTAGAATGGTAAGCACACTTTTTGAATGGGTTAAAGCTTCTCCCATTTGGATTTGTAGGGGGAATGAGCTAAGTGATCTTCTTCTGTGTTGTAAGAAGCTTCAGTATGTTCTCTAGTGAGTCCCCTAGGGGTGTAAATGTTCTCTTGTGTCTGAATTCTCCGGCTTTTTGGGATGCAGGACTTGGAGGCTTTACAGATGTTTGAAAAGTGGAAAAATTATTTTGCTTTTGAATGGGCGAGTTTTGACTGCCTCGTCGAGTTTGACCCTGAAGTATTAAGGATATATTTTCTTCCTTTTTCTTGTGGGTTCTTCTAGGGTTATTCCTGTAATTTCCAGTCTGGATGTGTTCAGCCACTGCCTCCATAGCCGTGAGGTCTTTGATCTTACTAGATTTCAACTCCATTTCAGCCATTTCTCCATGTTTGATCATTTCTGAGAATGGTTTTCCTATTCCAGCTAGGACCCTCTCATAACAGGGAGCTTCTTGTATGTCTATGAAAGTCATCACCATGTCAATTTCTGTCATAGGTGGGCTGACTTGTGGTGTCATGCGTCTCCATCTTTAGGCCTATTCCCGGAAAGACTCATTGTTCTATTTTTTTACTTTGGTCACTTGATATCTATCCGACGCCATTTGTGACTGAAAACTGTATTGATTCAAGAAGGCATGAGCTAGCCCTTCCAAGCTGTGGATTTTGGCGTTGTCAAGTCTAGCGTACCATGCTCTAGCTTCTCCAATCAGACTTTTCTGGAATAGCTCATTCTCAGCTTCTCGTCCTCTTCATAGGACCCGAGTTCTCCAATATACACTTTCAGATGTGTATAAGGATCTCCTAACCCGTTGTACTTTTCAAAATCTGGAACTTGAAATTTGTCAGGATAACGATCTCTAGGGAAGATGTAAGGACCAAAAATTTTATACGACTATAATTTTATGAATGAATTTTTTTATATATATTATTATTTTATTAACTATTATCATTATTGTTATCAGTAACATTTTGAACATATGCGATATGAATTAAGCAAGTTAGTCAATTTAATGATTATGAGTTGACTAAGAAGGGAAGCTAAGATGAATAACTGATCAAAACCCTAATTTGAATTTCAAATAGGGATTTGAATATTAATACATTTGTTATTGTATTTAAGATGATATGTATGTACATTATGTGATTAATGTTAAGTGATTAATTATTAATATGAATTATATATAGTGATTATATGATTATGTGAGTATTTAAATATGATAAGAATTTATCAACAATGATAAATGTGTTATGGATTATGTGGAATAATGTATGTGGCTAAATAATATATATTATTTAAATGTGTATATATTTATTTAACATATAAAGAGAGTTAATAATAAAGATTTATAACCTAATATATATTGTAGAAATATGAGTTAAATAACCTAAGGGTTATAATATGAAAGAATGTTAGTATTTAAAATATATACTTACCCTAAGAGATTTATTTTATACATCTCTATTAGTTAATTTTATAACTTAAGTAAAGCAAGTCTAATTGGGTTATAGAATTAAATTTATATGAGTGATTATTTGAATTACAAATGATTGAAGGGAAACCCTAATTAAATAATTAGGGTAAGATAAAAATTAAAAGTATGAAACTATGTTATTTTCATGGCCCAAAGAATTAATTTAAAAGCCCAACAATTTAATTAATTGACCCAAGCTTGGCCCAAATTGGAAGGGACTTATTGAACACTTGTATAAGCAAAATAAGGCATAAAAAAATAAACCAAATGGGGAGGAAGAGGCCTAAAATTTTGGCCCACAAGGAAGAAGAAAGATAGGTTCATGTATGTAGTAACTTCATTTACCAACTCTCACCAACTCAAGCCATGTGTCACTTTGATAATGAAGCCACTAATTTTAACAAATTTTACAAGTAATTTTAAGTGTGCAAGCTATAAGACCCCAAATTTTATGAATAAGATTTAATTTTCTTTATATATTATTTTGAAATAGTAAGGTGTTGATTTGATAAATGTGATAAGTTATAGGTAAGATGTGCAAAGTTCACAAAGTAAGCAAGTGGTTATAAAATATTCGTTGTATAGGGGAATATTCGTTTGGTCGAGAAATATTCTTTTTGTCGGAGAATATTCGTACGACGGCGCAGTCATTGGTCGACCCCACAACGGAATGAATGTCGGATATAGAAAGCGACAGAAATAACTTTTTTATATAATAACGGCAAAACTGTTACCGTTAGTACTGTTGAAATACCCGGTGGTTAAAATACAGTAATACGCGGTGTTGCACGGTAGCACACGGTATTGCACAGTATTTTGAATTATTGATTCTTACGTAGGAAGGAACTTACTCAATTATTGTTACAGTAATTACTGTTCAATATTTTATATTATTGATTCAATAATTGCATAATATTTTATTGGTTCAATATTTGCTACGTTGATATTTTATATCAATAAGTGCTACTTTGCTATTTTATATTATTGATTCAATAATTGTCATTGCACATTATTTCAAATTATCAAATCAATAATTCATATTATTTGAATAATATTATTACATAGCATTATTGGCAATGTCTAAGGAAGCTCTGTCTAGGAAAGGGGTTGATTTGCGCGCCAGTAAGGAAAAATCCTTATCGGAAGTCCCCCTCTTTCGTAGGAACGACCTGGTTGTCAATATTGTAGTTCTGTAATATTATTTGTGAATAATTAATTTTTGATATATATGATAAGAAAATATTTAATCAATGTGAATTTAAACGGAGGTTTTTAACATGTGACATTTGTTGAAAGTTGGTATTTTATCTTTTTCGATAAAATAATTCATTCAAATATATTGTTATAATATTACATTATAGTAGTATGATGTGATTATATAATAGTATGATTAGAATGTTAACATTATTATAGTAAATTCATGGTATAAAAGTTAAACGAGGTGGAAGAGTGCAAATTGAATTTGAACTTTTATGATGCAAACAATGATGTCATCGGAGCGATGAGGTAAGCAATGATGTCATCGGAGCGATGAGGTAAGCAATAATGTCATAGATCGATGATGTAATCGATGATGTCATAAAATTATGGCAAAAATACTATTTTACCCTTACTCTGCCGAGCCTATAAATAGAAGCTCATTTCTTCATTATTTCTCACCAATTCACTAAAGCTGTAGAGAGAGAATGTATAGAGAGAATAAGAGAGAAAGAAGAAGAGTATTCTGCTATTATGCTAGTGCAGTCTCCAAATTTTAAGGTAAGGGATATTATTTCTTTCGTATTCATGAAGAGAGTTATTTTATATTAATACTCGTAAGAGTTGTTATTCCATTCCTTATTATTCTGTTGGAATAATCTGTCTGAGAGGACTACCGCCAGACGGGTGAATAACCCTTCGTATTCAGTTGTTATTAAATTGTGAAAATAATCTGTCTGAGCAGACTACCGCCAGACGGGTGAATAACCCTTCGTATTTAGTTGTTATTAAATTATGGAAATAATCTGTCTGACCGGACTACCGCCAGACGGGTGAAAATCCAATTGCAGTTTCGTATATTGTTTCATTTCAGATTCTTAACTCTAAACTTACTACGGTAAGTATTGCTTCTATAATTCCTGAAATGATCAGATATTACTTGAGTTTTGCGCTTTATCTAATATTATTTTACTGGAATATTTGTCTGAACTTTCTTGTGAAATTTTTATCTTTTTATGTCGAGTTACTATTCATGAGTTACTATTCATGAGTTACTATTCACAAGTTACTATTCACAGGGTGCTATTCACGGTAAAAAAAAATATTTTTTTTTCTTCTTCGAAATCATCTTTGATTGGATCCAGGTTTTGATCTTCATTCTTGAACTCTGGATAAATTCTCTAATATTTGTCCTTTATCTCACTGGATCCGTTATTCGTATTATTTTTCATCATCCTCAGTTCTAAATGGTGATATAACTGAATATCTTTGGCCTGTAGTGCAAAGATGAATAATTACGTGATGAATATCTTTGGCCTGCAATGCAAAGATGAATGATTACCTGATGAATATCTTTGGCCCGTAGTGCAAAGATGGACAGGTGTTGAGATGAACATGACCAACTGATGATACAAATGAATATCTTTGGCCCATAGTGCAAAGATGGATATTTGATTCGAGATGTATATTGATTGATGTTACAGGGATAAAATATTGATGATGGACTTTTAAATCAAAGAAGATAGTAGACATCATTCTTTACTTAACTCTTCTAATGAATTGTTATTTCTGCTGCGAATATTAATCTAAAACTTGTTGTCCATGATATTTTATCTGATTTATTGAAGGCTAACGATAATTTGTTTTTCATTATCTTAGTCATAATATTCTTTACTGGGCTAGTTGAGCCCACCCTTTTCTTCCATTGTTCTCTTCAGGAAATGAGAATATCGCGGGTACTAGTCGAGGAATGGAGTGATGGTCCGAGTTAAAGCTGTAGAAGTCCTCACCATTTGTTTTATTTAAAATAGTGTGATAATAAATGTAATGAGGACTTATTTGAATGTTAATATTTTCTACATGTCTGTATTGACACTCACAGTTTTGTGGTCGTATTTTGCACGACCGTGTGATATGAAAGATTGTATTTGAATTTTATTGAGTGTATTTGGCGACTCAAAATGGGTGTTGTATTGAACCTATTTTGGGGGCGTCACACAAGCAACTTAAAATGATTAGGGAATAGAGAAATTGGGAGATAATGACTAGATACACAAAATATATCTACATTTTTTTTACTAACACTCCAAATCATTTCATTTCTCTTTCCTATCTTATTTTGATAACAAAAAGAAAAACCAAGAGAGAGAGGGAGGAGTATTTTTGGCCAGCCCTAAGGGAGAGAGCTTTGTGTACTCATAGTTCCATAAGCAAACCTAGGAAGAAGAAGAGGGAAGTAGCATACAAGCAAAGGTATAAAATTTTAACTTTAATGTAGTATTATTTCTTTTTGTTTTGGTTTTATGTTTCATGATCTAAAGTTTATGATCTTGAGATCTAACACTCTAGATCTTCATGTTTATTAGTGTTTTAATTTTATATCTAACCCTTTTGAGTGTCAAAAGTTAGATCTAAAACAAAAAATGAAAACTATTTTTTCAAAAACTAGAAAATCCTAACTTTTCACTACTTTGAAGGGTTATAACTTGAGATTTATAACTTTGTTTTATGATCCGTCAAAGGGAGGTGCTAGATATATAAGTTATCTAGTAAATCCAAGTGTTAGCACTCAAAAAAAATGTGTTTACAACTTGTGATGTCAGTTTTAGTCGAAACAATCCGTGTAGTGAACAAAAAGTTAATAAATCTTGCTGACTACGCAGTTCCAGGGACATTTTCGTTAACTTTTTGTGCTTTAAAAATTCTGGAAAACTTTGGAGAGATAATATAAGAGGTTATGTGAGTCCCAGAAAAATTTGAAATGTTTTAGTCATGTAGAATGGGAGTTACGGTTGATACGGTGAAGGACTACTTTCAAACGTATACCCAAATAACTCTTTGTGGGTAACTTCAAAAATTATGAAATATTTACTGGAAGTATATATATATACAAGGAACATACCCAGTAAGTTTCAGTATTTTCTGACAAAGTTTTGATTAATGATAAATGTTGCAAGATTTGGCTGTTTTGGACTATTTAAATAAACTAAATAGATTTTAAAAATTCCAGAAAAAATTATTTTCATAAGAGAGTTATAATCAGTCAATTCCCAGAAAAGAAAAATTTTTGGATTTGTTTTGGTATTTTCCATATAAATGATTGAGTGATGAATAAATGAATTAAATTAATTATATAATGTTAAAAATATGGAAACAAGGATTTTATTGCTTGAAAACCCTATATAAGATATATACAGATTTTTGAAAGGTATTTTGTTCTGTGTTGATGAGATATTATATTTATAGCATTGTAAAATGGTTAAATGAATTAATTAATAAAGGATAAACAGTTAAAATAAATTATTTATTAATTTAATAAATGATTAAAATGTTAAATATGGAGAAGTAAAGTTATTTTACATATATTATGTTGAAATAGGCTATATTAGGTATATAGTATGTTGAAAAAGGGGAATCTGTGACAACACGAAAAATTGGATTGTCCAGAAATTTAGTTTAAAAAATTATTAATTAATAAAAGATATTTTATTAATTATATTCGGTGTTATGTGTTTTAAAGTCATTCTATGACCTAGAATGTGCGAATGTGGTTAAGATTCTGGCTATGTTCTAGAATTAAATGATTTGAATTTTCAAGACAAAAATAAAAGTTTTTCGAGAAATTTTTGAAAATTCACTATTCATCCTATTCTGCTCAGAAATTATTATTGAAATTCTGAGAAACGCATAATGATAGGATTCTAAGACAAGATGAAATATTTAATAATATTTCAGTTATGGCTCGCGAAGTTTTCGCTTACAGACTTAAATCCCTAAGGGTTAGGGAAAGTGAAATAGAAAACAAAATTGGTTAACTGTAATAATAAGGATTATTATACATAACGAATACGAGTATAATATTAGTTATTATACGAGTGCAATAAGAGGGTTATACGACGTATGATACGAACATCATACGAAGTATATACGAAGATAATACGAGAATTATTAGATGAGAATTAAGAACTGAACCCGTGGGTCGAACCGATGGGTCATCGGGTGGGTAAAACCCATAGGGCAACCCATGATGGCATATGGGAGCACATGGGGGAGACATGGGTAGCACATGGGAGGACATGTGATGGCATGTGGGAGGACATGGGGGTAAGGAGGTTTGCCTAATGACCAAACTACCCCTAGTCTTGCAAATTCTATAAAAGATAAGGTTAGTGGTTCATTTGTGGTTTGGGAAAATCACCAATTCATATATTGAGAGAGAAGGAAGAGCTTATGACAAGCAATCAAGAAGCAAAGAAAGCTACTTAAGACTTTTATCAAGAACACAAAGTCAAGAACTCAGGAACACTAAGAGGTATAAGTGTTTAAACCTTGAATTTTCATCTTTCTTCAATACTTAAATTGATAAAGAAGTGATAATTGGTGGTTCATGAATTGTACGAAGTGATAAGGTGGATATTAGCGGACTTTAAAACACTAATAACCAAGAACAAGTAAAACCATAATGGAGTGGTTAAGAATTTAATGAAGAAAGGAGTTAAAACCTTGAAATGGTAGTTAATGAATAAGTTTAACCATAATTGAATGGTTAAGGAACTTAATGAAGCAAGCCCTTAAAAACATAGATGTTTATAATAGTTAGAATCATAGATGAATAACCAATGGATTGATTCCATTTGGTATGGAGTAAAAATCTCGAGTAACGAAGTTATGGCGATGTTTACGAGATAAGACGCTAATCGTCGAATCTTAAATTTTCCCGAATGAAAGTCAAAAGTCGCCGTTTAACTTGTAAACCTTGGTTTTCGATGGTGTATCGTAGTATTTGGTAAATAAGACTTGTGGGAGCAAGAACGGTCGAATTCGAACATAAAATGAATAATTGAGCGTCGAACGTTCATGAACGTTTAACGAGAGCGTAAAAATGGACGAAACGGCGAATTTTTTGCCAACGGATTCAAAATTTGAATCTGACTAGATAAAATAATAGAATATGTGATATGTAAGCTAATGGCCTTGGAATGAGCCAATTCCGAGTTATGACGATCGCGTTATGATCTCAAAAAGTTTAAAAGTTGACAATATTTTCAAAGGGATAGGGTCGGCGCCGCAAAGCCACCCAAGCCTAAGAAGTTGGCACTGCAGCGCCAGACCCGGGAGCCAGACACAGTAAGCCAGTGTCGCAGCACTGGGTTTAACACTATAGGTAGCGATGCAGCGCCCTTAAGTGGAAAATTTTTGACACGGATGTTTGTTAACCCAACTTTTTACATAGTAATTATGGGGCAAGTAAATGATTAATATTAAAGAGAGAACCCTTCAACATGTTTAAGAATGGTTTTAAGAATTAAACATTGAATAAATGTATTTAAATTTAAAACTCAAAATCCAAAAACGTAAATCGTGGATCGTAGTCGAGTTTAATGTGTGCCTTAAAGTTACATGATATGTAATAGGGGTGTGACATATGAGAATGTTAAGAACTGAAGATAAAACTTATGTAATTTCTATACGGAGTCTGATAACGATAATCCGGTGGAAATGTGTACGACCTAGCAAACCGATTAGGGTTTCAATATCTTCTGACAAAGTTTTGATTTATG
This sequence comes from Panax stipuleanatus, assembly GCA_020205555.1. Taxonomy (NCBI): domain Eukaryota; kingdom Viridiplantae; phylum Streptophyta; class Magnoliopsida; order Apiales; family Araliaceae; genus Panax; species Panax stipuleanatus. The sequence goes on from CM035116.1 coordinate 15,027,838, forward strand.
ATAAATGTAGCAAAATTTGGCTGTTTAGGACTATTTAAATAAAGTAAATAGGTTTCAAAAATTCCATAAGAAAATTATTTTCATAAGAGAGTTATAATCAGTCAAATCCCAGAAAAGAAAATTTTTTGGAGTTGTTTTGGTATTTTTTATATAAATGATTGAGTTATGAATAAATGAATTAAATTAATTATGTAATGTTAAAAATATAGAAAATAGGATTTTATGGCTTGAAAACCCTATATAAGATATATACATGTTTTTGAAAGGTATTTTGTTCTGTGTTGATGAGATATTATTTTTGTAACATTGTAAGATGGTTTAATAAATTAATTAATAAAGGGTAAACAATTAAAATAAATTGTTTATTGATTTAATAAATGATTAAAATAATAAATATGGAGAAGTAAAGTTATTTTAAATATAGTATGTTGAAATAGGCTATATTAGGTATATAGTATGTTGAAAAAGGGGAATACAGTTTGCTGAACTGAAATCTATTTTGAATCTAGTTTGCTGGATTGCAATCTGGTTTGCTGGATTGGCCATCAAGTTGCTGGATTGGTCTGTTTGGATAATCAGGTTGCTGGATTGGTCTGCTTGGATAATCCAGGTTATTGGATTGGTAAGTTTTGTCAATTCAAGTTGCTGGATTGGTAATCTAGGTTGCTGGATTGGTTATATGGTTTACTAGTTTATAAATAAGAACTTATAAATGAAATATTAAGTGTTAATCCATAAGTTAAATCTAAAGTAGTGGTAAAGTCGTACTCTTTAATGGTTGATGTATAGTATCTGGGATAAACGATTCCTTCAGGGAGCGGAGGTATATACGAACTAGCTACCGATCTAACTCGCTGTGAAAAATAGTGTAGACGAGACGAAAAACTAGTTTGTTGGCTGTTTGTGGGAAACCACTCAGCGTACTATATTGAACACTGTTAAAAGACTCGATGTGTGCTAGTTTTAGAATTATGAATACGTATGGTGTTAAGATGTTATCTAATGTTTGATTATGTGATTACATGTTAGATAATTTACTTGTAAAGTAGTAGTATTATGAGATATAATGTGATATACTGATTGCAAGATCAATCTTAACAATGATAGGTCTTTATAATAAAGAGATTAAATTAGATTGCGTAGCAGTAGTCAACGATCAAGGAAAGTATCCTAACACTTGCATTTACTTTATGCAATGGATCTTTTAAGCAAGTTTCTATACTCTTTTATTGTGCAAATATCTAAACCCTACGCACTACTTTTATTTTGTGCAAACAGGTATATGTTATGTAAATTCCTAACTCAACATGATTATTAATTTCAAAGTATGTTCGTGAATAATTTTTGTTAATTATTCACATCCATAATGATTTTTGTTATTTGTTTATGTAAGTATCCTTACTTTATCGGATTTCATTCGATTCGTTCATTGTTTACAAATATCTTATCACTATCTTCGTATAATTCATATATAATCAAAAAAATTCTGTTCTTTGTAAGCTAAGTTTGGTTACGCAAGTTTTCTAACTTGTATAAATTGTTGTACTTGAACAAGTGTTGATACATACTATTGAATTTTGGTATGAATACATGGTTTAAAAGTTGTCTAAGCTATTTGACTAGGCAAGACATAGTTGTAAAGGTATCATTAAATATTGGTGGTTATGATAGATTCGTCCAACTAAATTGCTTTAGTTCGGAATCTAGACTGAGTATGAACATCACGAAATGGGAAATTTTTATGTGCCAAAGGCAGTTATGATGAACGCATATGTCGTTCCAACATGTAGTGTTGATCAATACAGGGTATACGGACTGATCACCCAACGTGTCTGTAAGTCATGAAGGTTTGCAGATGAATTTATGTACAAACCTTTTCAAACTTGAAAACAATGGTCCAAGGTCTATTGACTGCTCAGCATAGTCACTACATCGTTTCAAAAATGTAAACGGTTTAATATGTTATTACGAATTGTTTCAAATGGCTTCACAATTATTGATTCGTTGTAGAATTATACTTCAAAGAAAATATTTATTTCTTCCAGCTGATGTTTATTATCTAATATTACTTGCTGAGCAATTAAATTCTCATTCTTGCTTTAAATTAAATGTTTTCAGCTAAGCGTGATCGACCAGAAGGTTCTGGCAAGGACAAAGAAAAAGGGAAGCTGAAGGAATAGTAATAAGGTGTTAGTTGTAATATTTAGAACTTTGTATTGTGATAATATGTTATCTATCATGTAATAAAGTACTTAAGGGTCGCCGTACCTAGGGATTAGTCAACTTTGATAGAATTTTTAAGTTTGTAATATATTAATCAGTTCGAATGAATGGTATCGTGTAGCACCAAGTATGGGTTTTAAGTACCCAAATTTGGGGGCGTCACAGGTTGGTATCAAATGCTTAGGTTAGAAACCTTAGATGGGGATACCTTAGGCTATAACCTTGGGATAGATAGAAGCGTTGAAAAATAAATAACTCAAATAGAGTTTAAAGGAGATGAATTAAGAAAATTCATCGTAAAATGAAATAAATGTAACTTATATAAAACTATTGTTTGTTATATGTATATAATATGTACTAATCAGAAATAAAATTATGTGTAGATAGCAGGCGAAAAAAGGATTCGGATACTCTCATATCGTGAAAAATGAGAAAATCACTCCACCCGAGCTAATATCTAAGCCAATAGCTGAAATAGAGGCTCACATTGAAAGCAACTCTAATGAGGTGATCATTTTGGAAAATATAGTACCGAAATCAGTAACGGTGGTACTGACAGATAGTGATTTGGACACGGAAGTCGAAGCTGATCAGGCATCAACTGAAGTGAAAAATTTTAAAAATAAGGTTTCTTCTCTAAAAAAGTTGTGGGAAATAAAAAAGTTACTAAATAGTCAATTGCAAAAGGCGTTAATCAAAATAATGAAAGAACAAGATAAGTTGAAGGTTCAAATTGATGAGATGGGAGCCAAATGCAGCATATCGTGTGCAGCTCCAACCCATAAGGGGAAAAGAAAGATGAATGATCGTGATCTAGGAAATTCTGATTATAACCAAGGGAACTTTAAAAAAATTAGGAAAGTGTACAAATTGTAAAAGGAAACATGAAGGCGTATGCAGGCAAGGGCAACACGTATACTATAATTTTGGACATGAGGAATATATCTCTCCTCATTGTCCCAATCCGAAGCAAGGTGCATGTTTTATATGTGGGTTGGTAGGTCACCAGGAGAAAGTTTGTGCAAGATCAAGGGAGGATGTAGGAGACAAGTAGGATGAATAATTTTATGAATATATATAATGTGTATATGATATGCATATGTGTGTAATGTATTACCCTCAACTTTTGTATAAGTTGTAGCAGGGATTCCCGACTTTTGTTGTCACAAAGGGATAGTAGATGTTTATAGCAATATGCACTATATAATGTAAAGTACTATGAACTAGTTGAATGAATATGAATATATGTTTGATTAAATAAATAAGTTTTGAGAATTAAGATAGTAAATGTCTATCTTATAAACTAAAATTTTAAAATCCAACATTTTAATTATATGATTGTCTGAGTTTGAAATTACGTGTTACATGTTAACACTTATACGATGAGGCATAGGATGTAAAACAATAAAGAATAATTTAAGGTTTTGTTTAACCAGATAATGCCGCCAAGATGATAAAATCAAAACCAAAGAGTAGAAGAACCTATTAATGAAGGAGGAGGTACTGTGGACCCAATGCAGAATCTTGTTAATATGTTGGCACAAGCAATGCAGAATGGAGCACCAGCAGCAATAAATCGAACAAATAATCGATTGGCAAAACTTCAAAGACTTCAAGGCAGTAGGACCGCAAGAGTTTAGAGGGACAACTGACCCTATAGAAGCCCAAACTTGGGTGAAGGAGATGGAGAAGGCTTTTGTTAATGCTAGGGTAGCAAAGGAGCAAAAGACAGCTTTTGCTACCTATATGATGAAGGGGGAGGCGAATTTCTAGTGGGAGGAAAATCAAACTAGAACTGGAGAAGGAGTGGTGACATGGACTAGGTTCAAGGAACTGTTCTTCAAAAATTACTTCTCGTCCAGTATACAAGCCATGATGGATGTTAGAATTTTAGAGTTGAAGAAAGAAAATATGACCATTTCGGAATACGCCGCTAAGTTTAATGAGTTAGCTAGATTCGCTCAACACCAAGTGGATGTGAAGGTAAGGAAGGCAAGAAGGTTTGAGTAGGGCCTAAAAGCCTGGCTCTATAATAAGGTGGCGGTGTTGTAGATTAATTCTTTTGGATCACTTTTAGAAAAGGCTATCATAACCGAAGGAGGAAGTGAGGCCATGAGCCTCTACAATAAGGAAAAGAAGAATAAGGTTTAGGTCGAAGGAGTTGTCAAGGTTGAGGGAAGCAGTGAAAGTGGAAGTGGGAAAAGAAAGTGGAACAACTTCAGGAATACCAAAAATAGGCAAGGAGGTGTGAAGAAGCAGGGTGAACAAGTGTGGAAATTGTGGGAAAAATCACAAGGGGGAATGTTTGAAAGGGAAATTTGTGTGCTTTAAATGCGGGCAGGAGGGACACATCTCTCCTAACTGCCCCAATCCTAGAAAGAATAGTGGGTGTTTCATTTACGGATCGACAGATCATCTGGTGAGGGATTGTCCAAAAAGAAGAACCGACGGGAGAAACGCGAATACAGGGAATATCAGTGGAACACTTGCAATAACTAGTCCAACTCCACCAAGTAAATCAACCGCAATGACTTTCAATATGACGGTTCAAGATACATTAGCAGCCGGAGATGGAGTTCCAGGTATGATTTCGATCAATTATATCAATGTATATACTTGATTTGGATATAACCTATTTTCTTATATACCGTAAGATTGTTAAGATAAGTACGTTTACCCTTGTGAACGTTAGGAACCCTTGAAAATAGACATACGAAAAACAATTTCAGAAAAAGATATATATTATAATAATAACTCGTTAATAAAAGAATTTTGAAAGAGGAATTTGAGTTCCGTTGGGAACTACCATAATTGGTGCAAGTAGACTACAAACAATGGATCACGACGCGCAGTAGTTCCGGACTCGTAATATGAAATCTTATAAGGAGGGGAGAATGTAGTAATAAAAAAATTAATAAATAGAACTCTAAGGATAAACATAAAATTAAGCATACGGTAATGGTGATTCCGGGGACGGAATCCTTATAAGGAGGGGAGAATGTAAGGACCGAGAATTTTATACGACTATAATTTTACGAATGAATTTTTTATACATATTATAATTTTATTAACTACTATCATTATTGTTATCAGTAATATTTTGAACATATGCAATATGAATTAAGCAAGATAGTCAATTTAATGATTATGAGTTGACTAAGAAGGGAAGCTAAGATGAATAACTGATTAAAACCATAATTTGAATTTCAAATAGGGATTTGAATATTAATACATTTGTTATTATATTTAAGATGATATGTATGTACATTATGTGATTAATGTTAAGTAATTAATTATTGATATGTATTATATATAGTGATTATATGATTATGTGAGTATTTAAATATGATAAGAATTTATCAACAATGATAAATGTGTTATGGATTATGTGAAATAATGTATGTGGCTAAATATATATATATATATATATATATATATATTTAAATGTGTATATATTTATTTAACATATAAAAAGAGTTAATAATAAAGATTTGTAACCTAATATATATTATAGAAATGTGAGTTAAATAACCTAAGGGTTATAATATGAAAGAATGTTAGCATTTAAAATATATACTATCTCTAAGAGATTTATTTTATACATCTCTATTAGTTAATTTTATAACTTAAGTAAAGCAAGTCTAATTGGGTTATAGAATTAAATGTATATGAGTGATTATTTGAATTACAAATAATTGAAGGGAAACCCTAATTAAATGATTAGTGTAAGATAAAAATTAAAAGTATGAAATTATGTTATTTCCATGGCCCAAAGAATTAATTTAAAAGCCCAACAATTTAATTAAATGACCCAAACTTGGCCCAAATTAGAAGGACTTATTGGATACTTGTATAATTAAAATAAGGCATAAAACATTAAACCAAATGGGGAGGAAGAGGCCCAAAACTTTGGCCCACAAGGAAGAAGAAAGAGAGGTGCATGTATGTAATAATTTTATTTACCAACTCAAGCCATGTGTCACTTTGATAATGAAGCCACTAATTTTAACCAATTTTACAAGTAATCTCAATAGTGCAAGCAACTTAAAATGATTAGGGAAGAGTGAAGTTAGGAGATAATGACTAGATACACAAAATATATCTACATTTGTTTTACTAACACTCCAAATCATTTCATTTCTCTTTCCTATCTTATTTTGCTAAACAAAAGAAAAATCAAGAGAGAGAGAGGGAGGAGGATTTTTGTCCAACCCTAAGGGAGAGAGCTTTAAGTACTCATAATTCCATAAGCAAACCTAAAAAGAAGAAGAGGGAAGGAGCATACAAGCAAAGGTATAAAATTTTAACTTTAATGTAGTATTATTTCCTTTTGTTTTGGTTTGATGTTTCATGATCTAAAGTTTATGATCTTGAGATCTAAAACTCTAGATCTACATGTTTATTAGTGTTTTAAGTTTAGATTTAACCCTTTTGAGTGTCAAAAGTTAGATCTAAAGCAAGAAATAAAAACTAGTTTTTCAAAAACTAGAAAATCCTAACTTTTCACTACTTTGAAGGGTTATAACTTGATATCTATAAATTTGTTTTATGATCCGTCAAAGAGGGGTGCTAGATATATAAGTTATCTAATAAACCCAAGTGGTAGCACTCAAAAATAATGTGGTTACAAGTCGTGATGTCAGTTTTAGTCGAAACAGTCCAAGTAGTGAACAAAAAGTCGATAAATCTTGCTGAATATGCACTTTTAGGGACATTTTCGTCAACTTTTTGTACTTTAAAAATTCTGAAAAACTTTGGAGAGATAATATAAGAGGTTATGTGAGTCGTAGATAAATTTGAGAGTTTTGGCCATGTAGAATGAGAGTTATAGCTGATACGGTGAAGGACTACTTTCAAATGTATACCCGAATAACTATTTGTGGGTAACTTCAAAAATTATGAAATATTTACTAGAAGTATATATATATATATATATATATATATATATATATATATATATATATATATATATATATATATATATATATATGGATTCTCAAATAGAATTATGGATTTTATTCACCTGTTGTTGAAATTGATCTCGAGTCAGAAAAAGATAAATCTATTATTACTCGCAATAACATTAGTCAATTGACTTATGTTACTCGCCAATTTTTAGTAAAATGGTGGGATAAATTTGATGTTTATCGCATCGTTGGTCAGGTTTTATTGGAGTTTCCTAACCCTACTCCTATTAAATCGGTTCCTCCTCCAAAGGAATCATCTTCCAGTAAATCCAAAAAATCTTCTCAGACAAAGTTAGAATTTGCGGATATTGATCACTGTTCCAATGCTGAGTTGAAGCAGTTAGCTCGACTTATTCAAAAACGAGTGGATAAACTCAGTGAGGATTCTGTTCCCTCAGTCTGTTCATCTTCCTCGTCCAGATATAGTCATGAGGCCTCTAGCCCTAATGATCCGTACTGGTAGCATTTCTCTCTAGGATGCTCAGGATCCATTTGCCTAGGATGCCTACAGTTACAGCATATTGCAAGCGGTAGGCAAAGAACTGTTGCTTTCTCCAAAGTCATCAGTAAGCAGTTAAAGCAGCCGAAAGTTATTTTGTAATTTAGCTGAGTCATGTCCTGTTTGTCGGCCATTTGGTCACTTTAGTCAAAAGTTATTCTGATGTATTTGTATTTATTCAAAAGTTGTATTAACGCGTCTGTAATAGTCAAAAGTTGTAATAATGCTTATGTCTTTTGATAAAGCATTACTGTTCTTCAATAGTTAAAAATATTTTATAATTATTGAGTTGTAATCTGTTCACCTTCTCTCATTCCTATATAAGAGAGGCTCAGTCATTTGTGTAAGGCATGATTTAGATATCTAATAGAGAGCTTGAGAAGACTCAGATTCCTATCTGACTAATGTTCAACCCTCTAGCCTTCTATCTTAGTTTACATGTTAGGCTTCTATAATCGAGTCTGCTTGAAAGTTACTTTCAGTTATCTACTTATAATTTATTTAGCAATTAATAAAAGTTTATTTTATTTCAAACTCTTGTTAATACATATGAACTGCTGTTATCATTTCTTATAGTTTACTATAGTTGTGATTCAGATTTGTATGCGCCACTTCTCTTTGTCTCCTCCTTCTGCCTTCTTGGTATCAGAGCTAAGTGTTGTTTATTTGCTAAGTGTTGTTCTTAATATAGGGGATGGTGATCTCTCTGAGAAGAAGATCAACAGCACCCACCGACGAGGAAGGAGCCGGGCCTCAACAGTCAGCAGTCAGACGACGCTGGCCCCCCAGGGTCCCACAGTCATCGGATGCTCCAGATGCAATCAGTGTGTCCGACAAAGTCAAAAGTAAAGGACAACTTTACTTTAGTAAAAGTAATTTGGGGTCGAAAGAATAGGGGATGGTGATCTATCTGAGAAGAAGATCAACAGCACCCACCGGCGAGGAAGGAGCCGGACCAATAAGAACTAAACCAATATGAATAAAATTATAACCTTTCTTTCTATGTTTGTTTATAACATCAGAAGAAAGAAGACTACAATTTTCATATTCTTTGTCTCCTCCTTCCGCCTTCTTGGTAACAGAGCCAAGTGTTGTTTATTTGCTAAGTGTTGTTCTTAATCTGGTTAATCAAAGTCATTTTTGAAAATCAAAAGTTTTTAATTCTTCTTTGTTCTTGAAGTCACTTAAGCTCTTTCTGTAGAACACCCCAGGTTGCCATAGGTCCCGTTGAGCCGTTGTAAGTCTCTAGTGTTTGAGCAATTTAGGCTAAAGGGAATCACTAGATCTAAGGGTATGCGTTTGCTTAAGGAAAGAAGGGTATGTATGGAAGAACCTAGATTTATTAAAAAAATTAATTTTTAAAAAATGAGTAGATTATTCAGGTCGAGTTCATCAGTTAGTAATAGATCAGCCCTACCTCCAGTACCAGACATAGTCAACCAGGAAGAACATAGTTATGAAAACATTAATCAAACCCTTAGTAATTGGAACATACCTAGTGTGTCTCCTAAGAAAATTTATCAGTCAACCTTTATTGATAACTTTAAAACTGATTATAATGTTAAAACGGTTGAACGTGTCTATGCGATCAACAAAGAATATGAAAATTATAGTCTTCTTTCTTCTGATGTTATAAACAAACATAAAAAGAAATGTTATAATTTTATTCATTTTGGTTTAGTTCAGGTCGCAGTAAAGCCTTTAACAATTAAAGGAATTAACTCAAGTATCTTCTTATGTCTGAGAGATGCACGGTACCTTAATTATGCTCCTAGCATAATTGGTATCATGGAGTCAAGTCTGCATGATGGACCTATCCATTTCAACTGGTTTCCTGATCTCCCCTTGAGTTTAAGTGATGTTAATCTATTAAAAGCATTAACCTTGAATATTAAGACTGCAGGTGAGATAACTCAAATGATTGAGGGTTCTCAACCTATAGCCTTAATTTATAGAATTTATTATAAAGTCATGAAAACCAATTTAAATATTCATGCTCTTAATAAAAGTCCGAAAGATCACACTGTTTTAATTTAAAGCAGTACTAGTAACGCTAATATCCAAACTCCAAGGACTATTCTTTGGAAAGATATTACGCTTCCTAGTCAGTGGATCCTCCCTCAAGAGATTCCACAAAAACCAGTAATAAATAATTTGTTGAATTTAGATAATATTAACAATTTTATCTCTGTCATGCTTATCATATTTATTACGAAAAGCATAGCGTTTTTCTTTATTAGATGAGGAATTAAAATCTACAACCAGACTATCCCAATCTAATTTAAATGCTTTAGTGATTACTCTTAACTGATGATTAATAGGTGCTTCAAAATCAGAAGGCGTTGGTCCTACAGAAACTGTAGGTGACACATCATCTTGTTCATCTTCTACCTGAGTAGGAGGAGTGTAACAAGGATGACTAGTCTGACCTTGATTAAGAATACCTTTCATTTTAATATCAGGAATAGAAAAATCACTTAATACTTCAGTATCTCTTCTGTAAATAGTCGAAGGAACCGAAGAATTAGTAAATTCTTCTATAATTAAGGGTCTTCTGGTACGTTCCAAACTGACCCGAACAGTACCATCAGAAAATTGTTTAATATTATCTTTAGCAGTCTGTTTAGCAATCTTAAAATCAATACACATCTTTAATCCAATCTTTTGAATATAACTGATTATGTCACCATAAGTCAGGTTATCATAATCGATATATCCAAGAGTTTTACTGAGTTCTTCTCTAACCTTATGAGCAAATAAGTTAGGAAGTCCATTAACAAATTTTTCTTTTCAAAACGGTTTATTACTATCACTGCGCATCATAACACGAGAAATAAAAATATCTTTGTACCACCTAAAATCACTTAAAGTGGGACAAGTGAGATTACTTAACTGGTCATGAATCCTCTCAATGATATTACTGGGAGTTCCAATAAAATGTTTTATTATAGTGAAAATTAATGTGTTAATGCCATCAGGAATACCAAAACCTATATCTTCTCGAAAGATAGATTGACCATTGTCATCTAACTGGCGAGCATGGATAATTGAATTCCTTGCATCTTCGTCAAGATGTTTTTCCCACCAAGAACGAAGTACACCAGTGAAACCATTAGTTAATATTTCAACGATTTCAGGCTGAGTTAAGCTACTGAACATTGTAATATAACTATTGGCAACCATTGACAAGTGATTCATTTTAGTAAGAATCTGATGCTCACTAAACCCATCAATATTCCATTCATAAATTTTATTAGACGACACAGAAAATTGATTATCTAGATTTTTCTCCTCATACTGAAGATCAGGGGGAGTGGGTCTAGAATACCAATTTTTTGTAATACTAGTATTATTAAAAGTTAACTTTTTTAACTGTTCAGCAAGATCTGGGATAAAAGCATTCTCAGAAATAGCTTCTGACTGACTGTTACTTTTATCATCAGAATCTTCAATTTGATCGATGATAGCAACAGTACCACTAGCTTCACCAGAACTTGATCCAATTCTTTTAATTAACTTATCTATACTTTTAACTAGATCAGAATCTTTGCTAGGCAATCCCATTCCTTCTCTTTTTTTTGGGAGAGATAGTAAAGGTTGATCTAATTTCTTTTCAGGATTTTTAACTAAAGAATGATCAAATTTTTCCTCAATTTTATCTAACTGTTTACCAATTGTAGATAAGTACTGATCAATAAAATTATTTTATTCAATAATTTTCTTTTCATCAGTTTTCCCATCTGCAACTTTAAATGGGTTAGCAACAACTGGAGTGTTTTTAACATGTAAAAGAAAAGTTTCTAAAGGAGGATGAGATGCTAAAATTTTAGATTTATCCTCTTTTGTCCACTGACTTTTAGTAAGGACTTTACATTGTGAATGATATTTATCATACCAGTCATAAAATGTAAGGTTCTCTTGATTATTTTTTAAATATTTTTTCCATTTATTAACAATTTTATCTTTGTCATGCTTATCATATTTATTACAAAAAGCATGGCGTTTTTCTTTATTAGATGAGGAATTAAAATCTGCAACCAGACTCAAACTAGGTGCTCTAAGGACGGAGCAACAAAAATCCAAAGAAGAAGTAAAAACAAATTTTAAACTCAGACCTCTGTGTTTGACGGGAGAACAAACAGTGACACCAAGAGACAACACCGCATGGCTCTGATACCATGATACCATTTACCAGCGGATGAAAAGTTTAAATAAAACTTAAAACAATTTTGAAACATAAAGAAGATGACCGGTGATTCGGTAAAGTAATCTCTTTCTTGTATTATAAACATTTAAGAAAGGATTACATTAATCTGGAAATGTTTACTAAGGGAGGCCGAAACCATAAGAGCTTCGACCTTCTTCTAACTAGAGAGAAGGGGGAGAGAAGGAGGAGAGGCCTCTGTGAGGTTTTTTTAAACAAAACCTAATGAACTCTAACACTTGAGTTCATTTAAATAGAACTAAAGTAACCGGTTTATATTTACCGAAGTAACTTTTACATTTACTTAAAGTTAAAAGTAAAAACAATTTAACTAAAGTAAGAAACATTTAACTTAAGTTAAAAACATTTAACTTAGGTTAAAATTAAATTACTTTTACATTTACTAAAGGTAAAGTAAAAAATATTTAACTAAAGTTAAAAACATTTAACTAAAGTTAAAGTATTTACATTTACTTTTACTTAAGTAAATTACTTTTACTAAAGTAAAGTTGTCCTTTACGTTTGACTTTGTCGATGCGTTGATTGCATCTGAAGACGACTGGAGCAGCATCTGCTTTTGCTTTCAGCTGCTTTTGACTTTGTCGGACACACTGATTGCATCTGGAGCAACCGATGACTGTGGGATCCTAGGGGGCCAGCGTCGTCTGACTGTTGACTGTTATATATATATATATATATATATATATATATATATATATATATATATATATATATAACAGGAACATACCCTGTAAATTTTAGAATTTTCTGACAAAGTTTCGATATATGATAAATGTAGCAAGAATTGGCTGTTTTGGACTATTTAAATATAGTAATTAATTTTAAAAATTCCAGAAAAAATATATTTTCATAAAAGAGTTATAATCTGTCAAATCCCATAAAAGAAACATTTTTAGAGTTATTTTGGTATTTTTCATATAAATAATTGAGTTATGAATAAATGAATTAAATTAATTATGTAATGTTAAATATATGGAAAATAGGATTTTATGGCTTGAAAACCCTATATAAGATATATACAGATTTTTGAAAGGTATTTTGTTCTATGTTGATGAGATATTATGTTTATAGCATTGTAAGATGGTTAAATGAATTAATTAACAAAGGGTAAATAATTAGAATAAATTGTTTATTTATTTAATAAATGATTAAAATGATAAATATGGAGAAGTAAAGTTATTTTAAATTCAGTATGTTGAAATAGGTTATATTAGGTATATAGTATGTTGAAAAAGGGGATTCCAGTTTACTGGATTGAAATCTATTTTGAATCTAGTTTGCTAGATTGGAATCCAGTTTGTTGGATTGCAATCTGGTTTGCTAGATTGGCTATCAAACTACTAGATTGGTCTGTTTGGATAATTCAGGTTGCTGGATTGGTCTGCTTGGATAATCTAGGTTAAAGAATTGGTATGTTTAGTCAATCCAGGTTGCTGGATTGGTAATCCTGGTAGCTGGATTGGCAATGCAGTTTGCTGGATTTGTTATATGGTTTACTAGTTTATAAATAAGAACTTATAAATGAAAGATTAAGTGTTAATCCATAAGTTAATCTAAAGTAGTGGTACAGTCGTACTCTTTAATGGTTGATGTATAGTATTTGGGTTAAACGATTATTTCAAGGAGCGGAGGTACATACGAACTAGCTACCGATCTAACTCGTTGTGAAAAATAGTGTAGACGAGACGAAAAACTAATTTGTTGGTTGTTTGTGGGAAACCACTCAGCGTATTATATTGAACACTGTTAAAAGACTCGATGTGTGCTAGGTTTAGAATTGTGAATACGTATGGTGTTAAGATGTTATTATATGTTTGATTATGTGATTACATGTTAGATAATTTACTTGTAAAGTAGTAGTATTATGAAATATAATGTGATATACTGTAAGTCCCCAAATTTTATGAATAAGATTTAATTTTCTTTATATATTATTTTGAAAAGGTGTTGATTTGATAAATGTGATAAGTTATAGGTAAGATGTGCAAAGTTCACAAAATAAGCAAGTGGTTATAAAATATTCATTGTGTAGGGGAATATTCGTTTGGTCGAGGAATATTCTTTTTGTCGGAGAATATTTGTACGACGGCGCAGTCATTGGTGGACCCCACAACGGAATGAATGTCGGAAATAGAAAGCGACAGAAATAACCTTTTTATATAATAACGGCAAAACTATTACCGTTAGTACTGTTGAAATACCCGGTGGTTAAAATACAGTAATACGCGGTGTTGCACGGTAGCACACGGTATTGCACAGTATTTCGAATTATTGATTCTTACGTAGGAAGGCACTTACTCAATTATTGTTACAGTAATTACTGTTTAATATTTTATATTATTGATTCAATAATTGCATAATATTTTATTAGTTCAATAGTTGCTACGTTGATATTTTATATCAATAAGTGCTACTTTGCTATTTTATATTATTGATTCAATAATTGTCATTGCACATTATTTCAAATTATCAAATCAATAATTCATATTATTTGAATAATATTATTAGATAACATTATTGGCAATGTCTAAGGAAGTTCTGTCTAGAAAGGGGTTGATTAATTGCGCGCCAGTAAGGAGAAATCCTTATCGGAAGGTCCCCTCTTTCCTAGGAACGACCTGGTTGTCCATATTGTAGTTCTGTAATATTATTTGTGAATAATTAATTTTTGATATATATGATAATAAAATATTTATTCAATGTGAATTTAAACGGAGGAATTTTTAACATGTTACATTTGTTGAAAGTTGGTATTTTATCTTTTTTGATAAAATAATTTATTCAAATATATTGTTATAATATTACATTATAGTAGTATGATGTGATTATATAATAATGTGATTAGAATGGTAATATTATTATAGTAAATTCATGGTATAAAAGTTAAACGAGGTGGAAGAGTGCAAATTAAATTTGAACTCTTATGATGCAAATAATGATGTCATCGGAGCGATGAGGTAAGCAATGATGTCATCGGAGCGATTAGGTAAGCAATGATGTCATAGATCGATGATGTAACCGATGATGTCATAAATTATGGCGAAAAGACTATTGTATCCTTACTCTGCCGAGCCTATAAATAGAAGCTCATTTCTTCATTATTTCTCACCAATTCACTAAAGCTATAGAGAGAGAAAGTATTGAGAGAATAAGAGAGAAAGAAGAAGAGTATTCTGCTATTACGCTAGTGCAGTCTCCAAATTTTAAGGTAAGGAGTATTATTTCTTTCGTATTCATGAAGAGAGTTATTTACTATTAATACTCGTAAGAATTGTTATTCCATTCCTTATTATTCTGTTAGAGTAATCTGTCTAAGTGGACTACCGTCAGACGGGTGAATAACCCTTCGTATTCAGTTGTTATTAAATTGTGAAAATAATCTGTCTGAGCGAACTGCCGCCAAACTGGTGAATAACCCTTCGTATTCAGTTGTTATTAAATTGTGAAAATAATCTGTCTGAAGCGGACTACCGCCAGACGGGTGAAAATCCAATTGCAGTTTCGTATATTGTTTCATTTCAGATTCTTAACTCTAAACTTACTACGGTAAGTATTGCTTCTATAATTCCTTAAATGATCAGATATTACTTGAGTTTTGCACTTCATCTAATATTATTTCACTGGAATATTGGTCTGAACTTTCTTGTGAAATTTTTATCTTTTCATGTCGAGTTACTATTCACGAGTTACTATTCACAAGTTACTATTTACAGGGTACTATTCACGGTATAAAAAAAAATTTCTTCTTCTAAATCATCTTTGATTGGATCCAGGTTTTGATCATCATTCTTGAACTCTGGATAAATTCTCTAATATTTATCCTTTATCTCACTGGATCCGTTATTCGTATTATTTTTCATCATCCTCAGTTCTAAATGGTGATATAACTGAATATCTTTGGCCTGTAGTGCAAAGATGAATAATTACGTGATGAATATCTTTGGCCTGTAGTGCAAAGATGAATGATTACCTGATGAATATCTTTGGCCCGTAGTGCAAAGATGGATATGTGTTGAGATGACCATGACCAACTGATGATACAAATGAATATCTTTGGCCCGTAGTGCAAAGATGGATATTTGATTCGAGATGTATATTGATTGATGTTACAGGGATAAAATATTGATGATGGACTTTTAAATCAATGAAGATAATAGATCATTCTCTACTTAACTCTTCTAATGAATTGTTATTTCCGCTGCGAATATTGATCTAAAACTTGTTGTCCATGATATTTTATCTGATTTATAGAAGGCTAACGATAATTTGTTTTTCATTATCTTAGTCATAAAATTCTTTACTGGGCTAGTTGAGCTCACCCTTTTCTTCCATTGTTCTCTTCAGGAAATGAGAATATCGCGGGTACTAGTCGGGGAATGGAGTGATGGTCCGAGTTAGAGCTGTAGAAGTCCTCACCATTTGTTTTATTTAAAATAGTGTGATAATAAATGTAATGAGGACTTATTTGAATGTTAATATTTTTTACATGTCTGTATTGACACTCACAGTTGTGTGGTCGTATTTTGCACGACCGTGTGATATGAAAGATTGTATTTGAATTTTATTGAGTGTATTTGGAGACTCAAAATGGGTGGAGTATTGAACCTATTTTGGGGGCGTCACATATACTGATTGCAAGATCAATCTTAACAATGATAGGTCTTTACAATAAAGAGATTAAATTAGATTGCGTAGCAGTAGTCAACGATCAAGGTAAGTATCCTAACCCTTGCATTTACTTTATGCAATGGATCTTGTAAGCAAGTTTCTATACTCTTTTATTGTGCAAATATCTAAACCCTACGCACTACTTTTATTTTGTGCAAACATGAATTATTAATTTCAAGCATGTTCGTGAATAATTATTGTTAATTATTCACATCCATAATGATTTTTGTTATTCGTTTATGCAAGTATCCTTACTTTATCGATTTCATTCGATTCGTTCATTGTTTACAAGTATCTTATTAATTTCTTTTTATGATTCATATATAATCAAAATTGTTATGTTCTTTGTAAGCTAAGTTTAGTTATGCAAGTGTCCTCACTTGTATAAATTGTTGTATTTGAACAAGTGTTGATACATACTATTGAATTTCGATATGTATACATGGTTTAAAAGTTGTCTAGCTATTTAACTCGGCTAGACATAGTTGTAATGGTATCATTGAATATTGGTGTTTATGATAGAGTCATCCAACTAAATTGCTTTAGTTCGAAATCCAGACTGAGTATGAACATCCCGAAATTGGGAAATTTTTATGTGCCAAAGGCGGTTATGATGAACGCATATATCGTTCCATCATGTATTGTTAATCAATGCAGGGCATACGGGCTGGTCACCCAACGTGTCCGTAAGTCATGAAGGTTTGCAGATGAATTTATGTACAAACTTTTTCAAACTTGAAAACAATGGTTCAAGGTCTATTGACCGCTCAGCATTTATAGTCACTACGTCGTTTCAAAAATGTAAACGGTTTGATATGTTATTACGAATTGTTTCAAATGGCTTCACAACTATTGATTCGTTGTAGAATTATACTTTAAAAAAATATTTTTTTCTTTCAGCTGATATTTATTATCTAATATTACTTGCTGAGCAATTAAATGCTCATTCTTGCTTTAAATTAAATGTTTTCAGCTAAACGTGATCGACCAGAAGGTTCTAGCAAGGACAAAGGAAGGGGGAAGCTGAAGAAATAGTTATAAGGTGTTAGTTGTAATATTTAGAACTTTGTATTGTGATAATATGTTATCTATCGTGTAATAAAGTACTTAAGGGTCGCCGTACCTTGGGATTATTCAACTTTGATATAATTTTTATGTTTGTAATATATTAATCAGTTCTAATGAATGGTATCGTGTAGCACCAAATACGGGTTTCAAGTATCCGGATTTGGGGGCGTCACAGAAGATGCATAGATCTGAGTAATTGACACTTTCGTATGTCCCAGTCCCTTTGATTGACTGGATGGTTTCTTCCATTTGTTGGACTTTCTTCCTAATATCTCAAGTTTCTCGATCATTCTTGAGATTGGTGATTTTAGGGGTTTTGTTAGTTCCTTCACTGGAACGAGGTTCAGGTATCTGAATTTCAACCTTTTTTATCTGAACTTTGACTGCCCCCTTGCTCGGAGGACTCCGGTTGAGTTTGATTCTTTTGTTCTTGAGTGGTTTTGAGCTGTTCTTTTAACAAGATAGCCACTTCTATTATCTGCTTTTTATGTTCCTCGGAATCATCTCGGGACACTGGGACAGATTCATGTGAGGCACTTTCAGCCATGTCTGAAGATGGGCTTTGTGCCTTTTTAGACTTTGATATAGTAATAAGACCAATTTTGCCTACAAAAAGAGTATGTAGTTTAGTTTTGATAAACGCTAACAGTATGCATGTTATGCAATGTGTTAGTTTTAGGGTTTTTTAATATTTTCCTGCAAAAAAAAAGTTAGTTGTTTTAATGACAGGATAAGATGACAGATATGACATTTAATATCTTGACATGATTTAATAATTTACATGGAATTGACATTTGATATTTGACCTGGAATTAAAAGGGAAAGGCATGAAGAGACTTTCCTTCGCGTTTGGTTTATCAGAGTCTCATCTATCTTAGCTTACTTTCACGGGCTTTTTGGCATGAAGGTTCCCAGATCATCACAATCTACTAGATGATAAATTAATCTGATCTTTCAATTGGAGCGGATCTAAGTGGCGCCTTTCCTGAGCCCCGTGGGATTATGCTCCTCTTGAGTCCAGTAATCAGTCACCGATGGCTTTGCCTCCTGGTGGAGGAATCACACAACATGAATTCACATACGTTCATCGCGTCTCACCGCATGCAATATGGTGACATTGTGCGAAGCACTAATATAAAAGCGTTATTAATAAAGCATTCATTCACATACATTTAATGTAAAGAACATATTTTTCACACACATGCAGACAAAAGGGAATTGAAAAGATTGAAATATGGCTTAAGCCCTCTATCGTCACACACATGCAGACAAAAGGGAATTATTCTTCTACCCTTTATTATTTCGCTAGGTTTATTTATTTGTTTAAAGGGTGAGATTTGGGAAAAGATCGATATATATGTCGACGAATTAGACAGAGCCACTAGTTAGTATGAGTTCAAAAGGTTGTACCAACTCAACCGAATTTTGAAAGGTTTTCGCAATATGGCCCAATATGTGACTCCATTTAATTGGTCTGGAACCCGAGATTCATAGAGTTCGGGGACTTGCTTAAGCGAGGGGAAGGTGTTAGGCACCCCCCCCCCCAACTTCCGTGAAACACGGTTACCGCTACTTTTTCATTCCCTAAGCATGTGTTGTGCGTGTGTGTGCGCGCGTGTGATTAAATATGTAAAAGTGCTTGAGTGATTAATTTTGAAAGTAGTGTTGTGTCTCTTTGGACCTATGTACAAAGGGTTTGATTTATATAAAGTTCATTTTTTCAGTTAAAGCATATAAAAGTGAGATTTTGAAATCTGGTTTTCAAAACCTTTCACCAAATAGGAATCGAGGCCTTTTGATACTTCTAATTTTATTCTGAAAGTGGCTTGATTTGATTTTATTGAGATGCGAAGCATCTTTGACAGTATTGAAACTATTATCTACAAGGGTTGGGCTCCTTGTGAGCATGGAAACCATCTAAGTAAGCCTGAGCTCCCACAAACCACAATTTCACTATTTCGGGGCCTTAAATCCTGATACCTTTTTAAGGCCCTAGATTATATGATACAATGGATTGCAAGCTGACTATACAACTTAAACAAATCCATCATGGAAACCAGATCTAGATCCATTGATTGAATCATCAATCCTGCTGCTCCTAGGCTCACATGATATCATTTAAAGCTTGCAATATGCATATCTAAACATAAAATGTACACATAACTTTAAAACCTCGCTAAACAAGGGATTTATTGATCAAATCCTTTTACTTGACTTCCTGTTTCCTCTAGATATATGTAGACACTCGAAATTTTCCTTGACCCAATACTAACACTGTAGGATGGAAAAACCATCAATAGAGCCAACCCCGGTCCCGACACCAGACATCCAATTTAAATCCGGCCACCAATGCCTGTCCTTCAGCCTAAATCCGATCCCCAATGTCGGTAAACCTAAATCTGATCCCCAATATCGGTCAACTCTAGTCAAATCCGATCACCAATATCGGTACTCCAGTCAACTCCGATAGTCAATCGGACCATCAATCCAGCTCCGATAATCAATCGGACCGTCAAGCCAGCTCCGATAGTCAATCGGACCATCAATCCAACTCCGATAGTCAATCGGACAGTCAAATCATCACCGATCTCAATATCGGGACATCAGCTCAAACGCGATCACCGATATCAGGACAACCACAGCACCGATCAACCATATCGGGATGTCAACGCAGCCCCGGCAGCAACCTGTGAGGCACAAATCAGCCCTGGCAGCAGAGGCAACGTCAGCCACAGAGGCAACACTGGGGACAAACAAACTCGAATGGGATCCAAGTCTTGGAAACAGCTCCCGAAAGTCAACCAGAGGCCATGCCGACACCAAGGGCAATCCCGGGAGGGGCAAAATGGTCATTTTACCAAATCTCATCCGATTCAATCAAACGCAAGCTGAATTGATGCCACCAAGGTCAGAAAGAACCACGATGGTGATCCCGGGTGAAAACAGCGTCAGATGGCTCGACGGGCAAACGATGGAGAAACAAAGACCCGGTTATGAACCCGTCTTTGGGGACTTAAAAAGATTTAAATCCAATGTCATTGTGACACTCTCAGTGAGGGCTTTTCGAAAAGCTATAGCACGCCCCAAACGGATGCTCCGATCAAAAGTTATGAAGTTCCGAACTTGACATCGCGTTGCCCGGCATGCATGCACCTCGAGACTACCAAACCGGGCACGTGGGCCCCACCTAGGGGAGCCGCAGCTCTACCTACAGCTGATGCATGTAGAGTGAAGGCTCCCTGGCCTATAAATAAACGTGCCCCCGTTCATTTTCAATAATTCTAAAACGCAGCGAAGCTCTGCCCGTCTGATTTTCCGACTGTTACACCTCTTCTAAACCCAAATACTTTTACTCCAACACATAGGCAAACCCATATATTACCACATATCAAAAAAACCACCGGTAGATTTGGTTGTTTGAAGCCCACTAAGTGGCAAAAAGCCCGTTTTACAAGCTATTGTAAGTATTTTTACGATCAGCAAGTTGCTATTACTACTTTGCACGGTTTTACACTTGCACACGAAATTTCACTTTCTAAATATGCCCGGAACTTAGTTCCATGGCTGTTTTCGTTAAAACTTGATACATTTTTGTACATAACTCCATTTTTAGCATTTTTATAACTCGGATTGACGATCCGTCAGCTTTAACAGCTCCACTGCACTTGCCCGCACATTATGGCAACTTCGCCGGAATGGGTTATCTTCCCAGTACAGGTTTGGACCTTTTTGGATATATTTAACTGCAAATGTACTAACATTTCAATTCTGTCAAGCCCGGATATCAAATCCGAGGTAGTTTACCGTTTTTATATATATTTACGCATATATAAGCAACATTCACCATCACTGGTACTCATATCAGTCCTGGTTGACTACATTTCTGTCAATGTATATATATTTATATATTTTCAGTCGGTCTGGACTATTTCGTGGCCATTTTACTGATTTTGCATACTTCCCCATACTGAGTGCTCTCCCCAGTCACTAGGTGACTATTTTTCTGTCAATTTCAATTCAAGTACGGGCACAAGCGTGAAAACCCATCGCCCTTTTTACTATTTTTCTATATATATATATATATATATATATATATATATTTCATTTCTGTCACAGCCTGGATTATTTCGTGGCTATTTGCAGTTATTTTATAAATATATATATTTCAATTCCAGTCCGGGCTTGCGAGTGAAAACCCATCTCCCTTTTTACAGATTTTATATATATTTAACTATATATATTGTTTTACTCAATTTATTTAGCTGCTGCATTTAATATTCATTTTTATATGAATCTGCATTAACATATCTGCAGGCAGGACTAGATTTATTCAAATCTCACCAATTCTAGCTTTCAACGGTTCAAACAGGTCCCGATAGAACCTGGAAGCTATAACAGCTGAGATTTCTTTAAATCTATTTATTTTTATAGTTTCAGATTCAAAAGCAACCTCGAGTCCCTTAGATCGCTATCTAGTGGGAACGAGACGCTTCGGCCGTGCGGACCGGGATTTACTGAATGAATCCTTGGTTCTGGCTATCTTGGGATATTTATTTGTTTCTGTACAAATTTGAACTGTGAAGGTTTTCTGGCTACTCATATGTGAGCCTAGGAATCGTGGGATTCATGATCAAACTGATCAAAATCTGATTCCCACGACGGACAAACTCCAATTTACAGATGTACCCTGTCAGTTTTTTCTGTAAAATGTACATGCATAGACCTTAAAATGGTTATCCGAATTTAAGGTCTCAATATAGTGAAAATATGGATTGTCGTGTCAGCGTCCCTTTGATGGTTTTCATACCCATGAGGAGATCGACACTTTATATTTCTATGGTCGAGGATGCTTCGTAGCCCAACAAATCACCATTTGTATGCAGCCTTAAGGCTATAAAGATAAAATTGAGAGTAGCGATATGCTTCAATTCCTATGTCAGCATAAGGGTTTGATAAAACCAGCTTTCAAAACATCACTGTCAATTCAATTCAAAAGCTTTTGCAAATCAAATTAAATGATGCTTTTTGCAAATCAAATTAAAGATTGATTTTCAAATCAAATCAAACCCTTTGTATATAGGCTCAACGAAGTCTGTCAAAGCTTTCAATCAATCAAAAGGCCTAATTTTCAAACAGCATTCACTCACGCATTACAGTTTTAAGGGAATTATTGAAAAGATTGCGGTACCGTGTTTACACGGGAGTCGTGGGGTGCCTAACACCTTCCCCACACTTAACCAAGCCCCCGAACTCAAAACTCCGATTTCAAAGATCAAGTTTCGACAGTGTCCAACAATTGGGCCTCTTTTCAAATCAAACTCGGTTGACTTGGTTCAACCATTTGCAAAACTACCAACTGGTGACTCTGTTTAAATCAAATCAAATCGTCGACATATACACATGTTGGCCTCTTTCCTAAAAAACCCTTCAAAACTTTTTTTCTCAATAAAAAGAATAAGGGTAAAGATAACTTAGGAAGATCGATTTGAGGAAAACCAGGTTATAAACCGACCTGCGGTATTTCTTAAATTTTCTAACATCAACAGGTGGCGACTCTGCTGGGGACAGTAGAGGGCTTAGGCCGTTTTCAATCTTTCAAACATTTCCCTTTCAAAACTATTGAATGCGTGAAATCCTGCGTTTCCACAGTCAATGGATGAGTGAATGTTGCGTCTTTTATTGAATGTATGAATGCTATGCCTTTACATTCAATGAATGAAAATAAATGCTTTAGTGCTTCGCACCCATATTAGTGCTTCGTACAAACTGTCATTGCATGCATAAGCGGTGAGGCCGATGTATGTGAATGTATGTCGTGTGTCCCTCCACCAGGAGGCTAACCCGGTCGGTGATAAGTAAGGACTCTGGGGAAGACTAAGTCTCCGGGGCTGCCTCCTGAAAATGCACCACCCAGATTCGCTCCAGTTGAACGATCGGATTAACTTCCCTTCTAGTAGATTGCGATGATCAGGGAACCTTCATGCACCAACTAAGCCCGCGAGAGTAAGCCTAAGATAGGTCAGCCTCTGATCAACCCAATCGATGGTAGGCTTCTTCATGCCTTCCTCTTTCAATTCCATGTCAAGTCTCCAATTACTGAGGAGCACAATGTAAATGACAATAATGAAAGATTTACTTTCCTGTCAAATATCTTGTCATCCTACCATCAAAGCGACTAACCTCTGTTTTGTAGGATAAACTCTAAAAAACACATCATGCATCCAATCCTTGCCTACATCAGGAAACTGACACGCCTACGTTTTGTTGTAGGTGAAAAATTGGTCTCACTACTAGATCATAATCTGAAAAGGCACAAAGCCTATCCACCGACATAGCTGAAAGTAGCCAATGCGAGTCGGGTTCCATGTCTCAAAAAGAGTTCGAAGGACTTAAGAATCAAATAGCAGAGTTGGCTATCCTCCTAAAAGAACAAAGCAAAAACACTCAAGGCCAGCCAACACTTAATCAAACAGAGTCCTCCTCACAGGGTGGCAATCAAAGCGATAACAAAAAGGGGGAAATGCAAAGCCCTGAACCGCGATACAGTAAAAGAACCAACAAAACCCCTGAAATCACAAATCTCAGAGAAGATCGGGAAACTGGCGATATCCGAAGGAAAGTCCGACTAATGGAAGAAACCATCCGAGCAATCAAAGAGATAGGAAACCTTGGAAGTGTTACCTATTCAGATCTCTGCATATTCCCAGGGGCTAAATATCCTAATAAATTCCAAGTCCCAGAGTTTGAAAAATACAGTGGGGCAGGCGATCCTTATATGCACTTGAAAGTATACATTGGCGAGCTAGGGTCTTATGCTGAAGATGAAAACCTCCGAATACAACTTTTCCAAAAGAGTCTAACTAGAGAGGCTAGGACGTGGTATACCAAACTTGACAATGCCAAAATCCACAGTTGGGAAGAGCTAGCTCATGCCTTCCTAACTCAATACAGCTTCCAGTCTAAGATGGTTCTGGATCGGTATCAAGTGTTTAAAGTCAAAAAGCAGAGCAACGAGTCTTTCCGTTAATATGCCCAAAGATGGAGACGTCTGGCTGCACAAGTCAGCCCGCCTATGACCGAAGCTGAAATGGTGATGACTTTCATAGACATCCAAGAGGCACCTTACTACGAGAGGATCCTAGCCGAAATAGGAAAGCCATTCTCAGAGATGATCAAACATGGCAAAATGACATAGATGGGCCTAAAAGCAGGCAAGATTAAAGATCTCACGACCTTGAAAGTAGTCGTCGATCATATACAGTCTGGAAACTATGCGAGTGATCCCATAAGGGAACCCAAGGAAGGCGATGAAGATGTATCCCTCATTGTAGAGGGGCAGTCTAGAAGATCTAACCATAGTCTCCCCATTTGGAAGAGGAAAAGCAATCTGACGTCACAACAGACCGCATTCAACAATTACCAGGAGAAAAAGAGAAAATTTGAAAGAACTGAAAATTGGGTGTTCACACCACTAGGAAATTCCCTTGAAAACATATTGGTGATGTTAATGGATCACAAGAAAATTACCAAACTGGCTCCACCTCTGGATCCAAAAAGCAAAAGATACAACCTGGCCAGATATGTGCTTACCATTCAGGATCTCCGGGACACAATACAGAAGATTGTTGGTCCTTAAAGCACAAAATTCAAAACCTGATCGAAAACGGCGATCTTGTGGTTCAACAACCTAACCATCCAAATGACAGCCCCAACCTTCTGATGCAGCATGATATGGAGGAAGTAAACATGATCGGGTTAGGAAGTGATGAAATGCATCCAAATCGTAAATATATCTGAAGGATGGAGGAATACCCCCAAAGGAACAGAACAAATGTCCTAGAGTCGGAATGTTCAAAGGAGGGTATGGCAGTGATGCAAAAATTGGATGCGATCCAACATCAATTAACTCTGCTGGCTAATCTGGTAGTGCGCCAACATCAGGGTACAAGGCTGCTTTTCATTCAAAGCTAAGAGAAAGAGGAAGTTATTCAGAATCAAAGCATATCTCCCTCCAAGATCCGCCAGCTAAATGAAGAGGATCAAAGCATGTTCAATGAACGAGAAAGGTTGAATGATAAAATTACCCGAAGATCTCATCAAAGGGAAGATCGTCCGGACGAATGCGAACTCCCAAATAGGAAATATCAAGAAACATTCCAAACGCGAGCAAACCCTCGAAATCCTATGGCACCAAGAGTCGGGGAGAATAGGCCAAGAAGGGTATTCACACCTTTGGAGGACTCATCAGAAAATGTCTTAGCCTTGTTGATTGCGCAGAAAAAGATCACTGAGCTCGCTCCACTAATGGATCCCAAAGGAAGGCAATATGATCTCAACAAGAGGTGTGCTTACCATTCTAACTCACCTGGACATGCAACTGAGGAATGCTGGTCTCTAAAGCACAAAATCCAGGACCTCATTGAAAATGGAGAACTGAATAAAGAATTCCCCATGACCAGAAAAGGCGAGAGGGAGATAAAGAACTCAAGATGTCCACTTGAAATGGGCAGTTCAAAGGATGGGACGGCTATGAGCACCAATCCTAACAAAACACAAGGCGGACCAATCCTAATACTGGGAATGACCAAGGAGACAAAAGAATCTCCCAATGAAGATCATCCACCATCATCAAATGTCTTGTTGCCCAAAGCCAACAACTACATGCCTGACCTTATCCTTCTGGAAGATGAGGAGGAGATATTAATCTTTCCCCGTATGGAAAACGCACAAAAGGAAAGTTCCTTGCGAGAGGTACCACATCAGTGCGAGGGGGATTTCATACTTAAATCCTCTCAAGGCTATGAGAAAGGTAAAGGAGCAGACGAAGAAAAAGGTGGCAAAATTCCAAAGGAAGAAGCCAACCCCTTGAGGAATCTGGAGTTCATACCTTTCTGCGACGAGTCTAGTTTAAGCCTCCTTAAGGGATGTGCTGATTCAGGAGGCGATCAATTTATGGCAGGGATTGAAGATATTCAGAGCCAAGAGGGGTCCTCTATCACTAGCCTCGAAGGAGACATAACCACGGACGACTAGACTATCATGCCTCAATTAGCTAGGAGGACGTAGATCTAGAGGAAAGCTGCAAGTTCCAAAGGATGTCAGGACGTTATCCTTTTCTTTAGCCTTATGCCTTTTATTTTCCATGCATACAAAATCAAAAGACCAAAAAAAAATCAAAAATCGAGCCTTTCAAGCCAAATGCGTGAACTACGAAAGACCTGATCTCCCTCAACCCAGAAGTACGGAGGTAACCATCTTGGTGCTATCAAACCAAATAAAAAATTCAAAAAACCCTCGAATCCAAACACAAAATAAAAAAAAAACTCAAAACCCAAGACAAACACTTTTCAAATCTCTCTTATACACAACTTGAACTATGAATGACCTGATCTCCCTCAACTTGGGGGTACGTAGGCAGCCATCTATGGCGCGGTTTGACCTTCAAGAAAAAAATTAAAGACCAGTTCTAAGACACCGAAGACAAATAAAAGACAAATTCTATCAAACCACCTGGTCAATAGGCCTTGCTGAGGAAAATCAAAGCTAGTCTCTTAACCCGTGGATAAGCGAAATAACAGTGCTAACATGGCATCTCTCTAAAGATAGAGGAGCAGCTGCAAGCTCCTAACCCTCGGTCTCCATACGAGCCAGAACATCCACTGCCATCTGCATACTATGGCTTCGTCCCTCTCAGCAAAGGCAGCCTCCCGAGTGGCTCGAGCCTCGCCTCTATCAACAGAAGTCATATCTCCACTAGAATGGGCGATCAACATCAACACCCTGACCTGATCTATCTCGAAGGTCATCCGAGCTATCAAATCTGCCATAACCAGATCTGTTCTGGCAGGGACACTCGGTAGGTCACCAACCAAAGTCGTGGTCAAAGCCATCACCACCAACCATCACAAGCCCTTGAGTCCAATTCATTGGAGTCCGAAGGCATCTCGACATCAATCGTCAAAGTTGGAACAACAACACAGCGATATATCAAGCATAAACATCCGCAAGGACCTTCGAAGAGCTGAAGCCTCAATCTGAAACCTTCATCAAACTAGAAGAAAGGTCATCAAAGCCAATTGCTCCTACAAATCAAAGACAATGACTGGGGCATCCAAGTATTAAAGCCAAAATCCACTACCTGTTCACCATGGGGGTCATGCGAATTAAAGACTCTTGCGATCTCGGCATCTTATCAGCCCATCAACCAAGAAATCCTCCCAGATGACAAGCAAGACTAGGGCAAGTTCAAAGTCAACGACAACCCAATATGGGGACCGTTACAACAAGACTGGACCAATTTTGGAAATTGCGCAACTAAACACTGGGGCATTTATCAACCATCCAATCAACATGCACCAGTCGGCACCATCATCATGGTCCATCATCATCCCATCTTCCATAATTGGCGATTCGGTATGGTCAATCTGTCTTTTCCAATCATAATTTTGCGATCCGCTGATAAGGTATGACTCTTTCATCTCTTTATGTGTTTTCAATTTCCATGCATTAGCGATAATACACATAATTCCTACATCAGAGTCTCATGAAAAAAAATGAAAAAAAAGAGATTTTTGCTTAACTTGTTATGAATTGGATTGATTCTGATAAGCATCCATGGAGCAAGAATCATAAAAGAGATTAGAGAATTAAGACTATTCAACCTTTTGATTAGGCACGACGTCCTAGTTCAAAGCACTTATTAGAACAAACTTGACCTCATATGCATGTCTGCACTTTGCGATTGACCTGACTCTTAGTTGTGGGGTATGAAACTATGACGATAAGGATGATGATTTATAGCCAGTCTAATGTCTCGAATCGTAGTCTGGGTTACTCGAGCAATTAAGCCCGAGGGGTGTTTCTACACTTGGTGCCCTAAAGCCATCTGGTTTGGGAGCCACCGACCCAACGCTCGTTACATGGGTAACTCAGTACCTAAGAAAACGAGCATTACAAGAAATCAAAACCTGTGCAGATCCAAATCGTGGCCTAGATTACTCGAGTAATTAAGCCCGAGGGGTGTCTCTACACCTGGTGCCCTAAAGCCGTCTGGTTTGGGAGTCACCGGCCCAACACTCGCTACACGGGTAATTTAGAGCCTAAGAAAATGAATCTTGTACAGGCCCAGGTAAAGATCAAAAGAGTAGTCTGCCTGAATTATCTTGAAGTGTGGCCTTTGTTACTCGAGCTAGTAAACCCCGAGGGGTGTCTCTACACCTGGTGCCCTAAAGCCATCTGGTTTTGGAGCCACCGGCCCAATGCTCGTTACATGGGTAACTCAGTACCTAACAAAACGAGCATTACAAGAAATTAAAACCTGAGCAGATCCGAATCGTGGCCTAGATTACTCGAGTAATTAAGCCCGAGGGGTGTCTCTACACCTGGTGCCCTAAAGCCGTCTAGTTTGGGAGTCACCGGCCCGACACTGGCTACACGGGTAATTTAGAGCCTAAGAAAATGAATCTTGTACAGGCTCAGGCAAAGATCAAAAGAGTAATCTGTCTAACTTGTCTCGAAGTGTGGCCTTTGTTACTCGAGCCAGTAAACCCTAAGGGGTGTCTCAACACCTAGTGCCCTAAAACCATCTGGTTTAGGAGTCATTGGTCCAAAACTCATTACATGGGTAACTCTTAAAAGGCTAAGACAACCAGACAAAGTTAAGCGAGAGCAAAAAAATTTGGCAAGAAAAAATGAGATCATCTAGAGTCATAGAAGAGAAACCCTTACTAAGGGTTGCGTCAAACATAGTGCACGTGTCATATGATCTTAATCTAGTGAAGAGCAGTGTCTAGAGCGAAGATGAGGTGTCTTTGATGAAGGGAGATAAGTCTTTTGAATTTAATCCTACCCATGAAAAATGACCATAGACGCTTAAAAGTTTTCTTGCGATTTCATAACTTGTCAAGCAAAAAATTCTCTTTCCTTAGGAAAAATTCATTTTCATACTCCCTTTCAAGACCTTTAGCGATAAGATAAGAGCTCATTCAATACAAGCATTCAATTTAAACTTCAAATGTCTCATTCACAAGATCATACAAATCTCGACGGCCCGAGCCATCAAGCTATCGGCACATATTGTTGTTTGTCTGAATGTGCAAGATATTGCTCACCATGGACATGGTCAACAAAGCGAGTTTTTCTATAAACCCCAGTAACTGTTGGGTTTGTACGAAATCGTGACGCAATCAAATTGCAAAAATTAGCGGAAGCATGGTATATCAGAGTTTAAAAAATTTCTACAAAACCATTACCCGGATCATCCTTTATGCAAATTATTAATTTAAAACGATAAATAAGAAGTTATGGAATCATACCCTTGTAGAACGAAGCTTCCACAGGTACTAGTTCAACTCCTTGTTCTTCGTGATCTCCTTGAATTTCCGGGTTAGATTCCTTCCTTTGATCAACGTTAGCCACCCAAGTGTTTGGCCTCTAGAGGTGATCCACCAAGGAAGATGAATTATCAAGAAGGAGGGTGTTTTGCTTAACCTTAGTTTTCTATCCTCTATAGAAAAGGAGTACTCTCCAACCATTGGAATTGCATCAATCTAATATCTATTATAAGACTTCTCTTATATAGACATTGGTCAACCCTTCTAATCCTATTAGACATGGGATTTCTTTTAATTAATTAAACTCCTTTAATTAATTTAGGCTTCCCACCACATGGGAATAATTAATTAAATTCATTTAATTAATTTGTCTCCTAATCTTATTAGGAATAAATGAGAGTACTAAATATTAAATTAATTACTAAACTCCTTTAGAAATTAAAATAATAATAATTGTAATAATATTAATAAGACTCCTCTTATTAATTTATATTTAATATTTCCAAAATATTAAATAATAAACATTAAGCTATTTAATTTATTCTATCACCATAGATTAAATTAATTATACTTAATGCATTATTACGATTATGCCATTACCTTCTTAAATATTTATTCTTCCTTTTATGGTGTGACCCTTTAGGTTCTCCATATTAAACCGGTTGTGAATAAATCAATTAAAACAATTTTAATCTTATTTAAATAAATAAATTAAACTAATAATCTATTTAAATAAATAATATTTATTCTACAATAGGGATAAGCCTCCCTAGCGATCAACGACTTTCCAGATAATATAGATTTCAACATTAATCATAAAAGAACCTGTGAGTTAATAGTTACCATACAATTCAATTCTTCCACCATACAATGTCCCAATTAAATATAAGACATGGATTTACTGTCAAGTCTTATTTTATTTAATTATATGTATTTCGATTAGAAAATGCACAACTCCAAATAATGCAAATTAAAAACTCCTTTCTAATTTCATTTCACCTTGGCCAAGGATTCCTGGGTTGTCATTTAACGAATCACATGGGACATATCTCCTCTTTTACTAGAGGTGGTAGATTCTTTATTGATCATTCATTATCTCCATATGTAACTCATTATACCCAAGCATACCCTATATATGCCTTAAAAGGTCTTAAGGAATAAGTCAAAGTATAATTTGTTACATACAAGATACTATGATGATCTCAAGTCCAAGGATCACTTGTACTACTATCACATTAGGAATTCCTATTGACATGCGAGTAAAACTCCATTAGGTATTCCATAGCGAATCACGTTCAGTGAACTTATTCTCCAATAAGCACCTACATACTTGCTTTAGTGTCTCCACACAAATGATCATGAGATCAATCATCCTCATCCAATGAGCAAGCAACATATGTACCAATCTATCCGGATTTACTAATCCCCTTTTTAGTAATCCCACGATTGGGAACTATTTTAGTTTTAGAGCTTTCTAAGAATTTAGATCTCATTAGCATGATCATCATCATGATTCTAAAAGCATTGCTTAAAACTATGGGTTATTTACATATTATAAAAACAGCACCATGTAGATAATTAAATGCCTTTAATAAATGAATATTTTATTAATAAATAAATAAGATTGTTTACAAAGTACGTGCTTTATCATCATACATGATTGGCTTGTATGCACACTACTATCAATCTCCCACTTGCACTAAAGCCAATCGCCATGGTATCTCATACCCATCTTCTCTAAGTGACGATCAAACTGCTGTTGTGTTAAAGCTTTAGTTAATGGATCTGCAATGTTGTCTTGAGAGTCTACACTTTCCTCTTTCAATGATTTGTTTAATCAAAGTGCCGCAACACATGTTTAGATTCAAGATGAGACTTAGGAACTATTCCTAGTTCTGTAATGAACTTTTCATCTAAAACATCAACTTGCAGCTTCACTTACTGTTATATACTCTGCCTCTGTCACTGAATCAGCAACTGTTTGCTGCTTGGAACTCTTCCAACTCACTACGCCTCCGTTCAAGGTAAAAAACATACCCCGAAACAGATTTACTGTCATCTTGGTCCGTTTGAAAACTTGAGTCTGTGAAGCCCTCGAGTTTTAATTCAGACCCACCGTAGACAAGAAAAATATCTTTAGTCCTTCTCAAGTACTTTAGGATATTCTTCACTGCCTTCCAGTGCTCTTCTCCAGGATTCGACTGGTATCTGCTCGTTACACTAAGTGCATGAGCAACATCCGGTCTAGTACATATCATACCGTACATGATAGATCCTATTGCAGAAGCATAAGGGATCTTACTCATACGGTCTCTCTCCTCAGGTGTCTTTGGGGCCTGTTTCTTGGAGAGATGTATTCCATGGCTCATCAGCATGAGACCTCTTTTGGAATCTTCCATGCTAAATCTCTTTAGCATTGCATCAATGTACGTTCCTTGGGATAAACCAAGCATCCTTTTAGATCTATCTCTATAGATCTTTATCCCCAAAATATAGGATGCTTCTCCCAAGTCCTTCATGGAGAAGTGTTTAGATAACCAGATTTTAATTGATTGTAGCATAGGAATGTCATTCCCTATCAGTAATATATCATCAACATATAATACAAGGAATGAAATTGCGCTCTCACTAACCTTCTTGTACACACATGGTTCATCGTCATTTTTGATAAAATCAAACTCTTTGATTGTCTCATCAAAACGAATGTTCCATCTACGAGAAGCTTGCTTCAATCCATAAATGGATCGTTGCAGCTTACAGACTTGATTTATTCCAACCTTTGAAACAAATTCCTCTGGCTGTGTCATATACACATCCTCCTCAAGTTTCCCATTGAGGAAGGCTGTTTTCACTTCCATCTGCCAGATCTCATAGTCGTTATAAGCTGCAATCGCAAGCAAAATCCAAATGGACTTGAGCATAGCTACTGGTGAAAAGGTTTCATCATAATCAACTCCTTGTCTTTGTTTGAAACCTTTTGCAACCAGTCGGGCCTTATAGGTCTCCACCTTGCCGTCCGCTCCAGTCTTTCTTTTAAAGACCCATTTACACCCAATAGGCTTAATGCCTTCAGGTGGTGAAACCAAAGTCCATACTTTGTTTTCATACATGGAGTCCATTTCGGATTTCATGGCTTCAAGCCATTTCCCTGAGTCTTTATTACTCATGGCCTGTTCGTAATTCAATGGATCATCATCATTCATGATGTGTACCTCATCGTCATCCTCTATAACGAATCCATACCTCTCAGGTATCTTCGGTACTCTTCCAGATTTACGAACAGGGTGTGGTATAGTAGGTTCTTCTACTTGGTCAGGTACCTGACTTTGATCCGTGGTAATTTGTGGTTCTTGAGCTTCTTCAAGATATATCTTACTCCCACTGACCCCTTCATGGATAAACTCCTTTTCCAAGAAGGCAGCATGTTTCGCAACAAACACCTTTTGATCAGTTGGATGATAGAAATAATACCCTACAGTTTCTTTAGGGTATCCCACAAATCTACACTTTTCGGATTTAGTTTGTAGCTTATCATGTTCAAACTTTTTGACATAAGCTGGACAACCCCAAGTCTTAACATGCTTAAGATTTGGTTTCCTCCCCTTCCACATCTCATATGGAGTCTTTGGGGCGGATTTGGTAGGTACCTTGTTAAGTAGGTATGCAGCCGTTTCTAGGGCATATCCCCAGAAGGAAATTGGAAGGTCGGTAAAACTCATCATGGATCGAACCATGTCTAACAGTGTTCGATTTCTCCTTTCAGATACTCCATTTAACTGTGGTGTACCTGGAGGAGTCCATTGTGAGATTATACCATTTTCTTTGAGACAATTGAGAAACTCACCGCTTAAGTATTCTCCGCCTCGATCTGATCGAAGTATCTTTATACTCTTGCCCGTTTGTTTCTCTACTTCACTTCTGAACTCTTTGAACTTTTTAAATGATTCTGACTTGTATTTCATTAAATACACATATCCAAATCTTGAGTGATCATCAGTGAAAGTAATAAAATAAGAATACCCACCCCGTGCACTTGTTGTCATAGGCCCACAAACGTCTGTGTGAATCAATGCCAACAACTCTGTAACTCTTTCTCCTTTTCCACTAAAAGGAGATTTAGTCATTTTACCCATGAGACAAGATTCACAAGTTGGATATGATTCATAATCGGATAGCTCGAGGAGCCCATCTTTATGCAACTTGGATAATCTTGTTTCATTGATATGACCGAGTCTACAGTGCCACATGTAGGTATAATTAATATCATCTCTTTTCCTTTTCTTAGTTTGTTCAATTTGAAATATATTTTCTTGTAAGTCAAGTGTATAAAGTCCATTTCGCAAATTTCCAATACCATATAAAACATCGTCTTTATAAATAGAACAACTATTGTTCTTTATAACAACGTTAAATCCTTCCATATCCAATACAGAAATTGAAATAATGTTTTTAATAATATTCGGAACATAATAACAATTATTAAGATAAATGGACTTGCCCGAAGGCATTGCTAAATAATAAGTTCCTACAGCTAATGCAGCAACCTTTGCTCCATTCCCTACTCGTAGGATCACCTCATCATTGTTCAGCTTTCTACTTCTGACCAGTCCCTTCACATTATTACATATGTGAGAACCACAGCCGGTATCCAATACCCAAGTAGAATTTTGACTTTCTGAAAAATTAATTTCAATCATGAACAAACCTTGATTGGAAGTCGAAGCTTCTCCAAGCTTCTTGTCTGCCAGAAACTTCTTGCAGTTTTTCTTCCAATGACCCGGCTCGTTGCAATGAAAGCACATTCCTTTAGCTGGTTCAGGTTTCTTTTGTTCCTTTTCTTTCCCCTTTCCCTTAGCCTTCTTGGATTTCTTCTTTTCAGAAGATACTTTAGGTCTCTTCCTTTTATTGGAAGAATCCACCATCAAGATATGGTTCTTCTTGGATGGGAAGTGACCTTCTGCAGTTTTCAGCATGTTAAGCAGCTCAGGCAAGCTGACATCTAGCTTATTCATGTGAAAATTAACCACAAACTGCGAGAAGGTCTCAGGGAGTGACTGCAAGACCAAGTCTTGACTCAACTCCCCATCCATGACGAACCCAAGCTGTCCAAGGCGTTCAATCAAATTGATCACTTTCAGGACATGAGTCTCGACAGCAGTACCCTCGGTCATCCGAGATCGGAAGAGCTCCTTAGATATCTCATATCTAGCAGTCCTACTCTGTTCACCATACAACTCCTTGAGGTGAAGCAGCATAGCAGGAGCATCCATTTTTTCGTGCTGACGCTGAAGCTCGTTATTCATGGATGCGAGCATGATGCATTGAGCCACAGATGCATCATCTTGCCACTTATTGAAAGTGACAATCTCTTCCTCAGAGGCTGTTTCTGAAACAAATTCAGGGACAGTTGAATTTAGGACATAAGAAATCTTTCCAGCAGTGAGAACAATTCTCAGATTTCTTAGCCAGTCCTCATAATTCGGCCCGGTAAGCTTGTTTGCATCAAGTATGCTTCGTAGTGAGATTAGTGATTTAGATATTTTTAAAATTCTGCATGTGAAAAATAACATTTTAGCAAACATTCATTTTATTAATTTTGCATACCAAAATAAATTTAGGTCTTTTTAAATTGGTATCTCCCACTATTTTCATCAAACTATATTACCCTCACTTATATAGTTCGGCAACATCTAATTAAAGATTTGCTAGTGAGAATAAGGATCCCATTTCAAATGTATATAACCTTGTGGATAGCACAACAAGCGATATACAAATAAATAGGTAGACAACTCTTGTCAATTACAACACTATATAACTCCTTTTATTTTGCCTCTTAAATCATAATGGTCAAGTGTGTGCACATCCGAACTAAAATGATTTAAGTTAAGTCCAGCCTAGCACTTCCATAAATTCAAAAAAGAAAAATGTTCGTCCTTGTGGATAGCACAACAAGACTAGATCGTTCAATTTTCTTGATAAGCATCAAATGTGATTAATTAACATCTTAAATACGCAATACTCGCCTTGTGGATAGCACAACAAGCTCATATTAAATATTTAATACTCTATTAATTTATCATGCTAGAAGGCGACGTTCGATATTCCAAATATCATTTGAACGCTTCGGACTTAATATTATTTCTTTGAGGGGTTTGTTATTATTTGTCTCATCTTGTTTAGCGCGCATGCACATATATATATAAAATACGCGTCATTTTATTAAACATGCGAAGCATGTTTGCATAAAATATAATATATATAATATTTAGCATGCAATATAGAATACTATATTCTACCCGGATTGATTATGGACTTTTATTCTAGTTTGGTTCACTAGAGCCACCAAGTGAACCAAAAGGTCAAACCTAGGAGTGCAAGAATTTAAATTTAAATATAACTATTACATTTAAATCCGGGCTCCATACAAACGGGTCTTCACGCGCTCCTTGCTCCTTGGTCTCCAATTTCTTCAAGATAATTCTAACTATTCTTATTACATTAAATTATTTAATTTAAATAGAAACCTTGATCAACAGTCAAGGGGAAGTACATAGGAGGGAGATAGAATTTTACATCAAGAAAAAAAAATTAGAGAAGACGAGGTACGCAGACCCCATTTAATAAAACCCATTCATTCAAGCATTCAACTAAAATAAAATCCAATCACATTGGTCAAATAGTCCATAATCAATCCCCATTTATTTTCATACATATCACCATATATATCAATAAATAAATATTCATCTCATGAATTAAAACATTCCATATATATATGAGTATCATTTAATGGGCAATTTTAAATTGCATGAAATCCAATTTCAAGATTAAAATAAACTCTTTATTTTAATTATAAAATTATTTAGAATATAATATATAAATATATCATATTTATTTTTTTTTTTTAAAAATCACCTTCTTTTTATTAAAAGAGTCCTGCATGTTTATTAAAAAAGTCATTTCCTGATGGGTCACCTTCTTTTTGGAGTAAGAAAGAGACAACACCTTTTCTTTGCAGAATTCAAGATTAACACCAAAAAAAAATTGTGATTCGTCCCAAAAAAAGTCTCTTTTTTTTTTTTAAATATAATTTTATACAATAAAATTATGCCCAATAAATTATTTTAAATACATACCCATATGTATATGAAATCAAAAATAAATTAATAATTGCATAAAGATTTGGCTCTGATGCCACTGTTGGGTTTGTACGAAATCGTGACGCAATCAAATTGCAAAAATTAGCGGAAGCATGGTATATCAGAGTTTAAAAAATTTCTACAAAACCATTACCCGGATCATCCTTTATGCAAATTATTAATTTAAAACGATAAATAAGAAGTTATGGAATCATACCCTTGTAGAACGAAGCTTCCACAGGTACTAGTTCAACTCCTTGTTCTTCGTGATCTCCTTGAATTTCCGGGTTAGATTCCTTCCTTTGATCAACGTTAGCCACCCAAGTGTTTGGCCTCTAGAGGTGATCCACCAAGGAAGATGAATTATCAAGAAGGAGGGTGTTTTGCTTAACCTTAGTTTTCTATCCTCTATAGAAAAGGAGTACTCTCCAACCATTGGAATTGCATCAATCTAATATCTATTATAAGACTTCTCTTATATAGACATTGGTCAACCCTTCTAATCCTATTAGACATGGGATTTCTTTTAATTAATTAAACTCCTTTAATTAATTTAGGCTTCCCACCACATGGGAATAATTAATTAAATTCATTTAATTAATTTGTCTCCTAATCTTATTAGGAATAAATGAGAGTACTAAATATTAAATTAATTACTAAACTCCTTTAGAAATTAAAATAATAATAATTGTAATAATATTAATAAGACTCCTCTTATTAATTTATATTTAATATTTCCAAAATATTAAATAATAAACATTAAGCTATTTAATTTATTCTATCACCATAGATTAAATTAATTATACTTAATGCATTATTACGATTATGCCATTACCTTCTTAAATATTTATTCTTCCTTTTATGGTGTGACCCTTTAGGTTCTCCATATTAAACCGGTTGTGAATAAATCAATTAAAACAATTTTAATCTTATTTAAATAAATAAATTAAACTAATAATCTATTTAAATAAATAATATTTATTCTACAATAGGGATAAGCCTCCCTAGCGATCAACGACTTTCCAGATAATATAGATTTCAACATTAATCATAAAAGAACCTGTGAGTTAATAGTTACCATACAATTCAATCCTTCCACCATACAATGTCCCAATTAAATATAAGACATGGATTTACTGTCAAGTCTTATTTTATTTAATTATATGTATTTCGATTAGAAAATGCACAACTCCAAATAATGCAAATTAAAAACTCCTTTCTAATTTCATTTCACCTTGGCCAAGGATTCCTGGGTTGTCATTTAACGAATCACATGGGACATATCTCCTCTTTTACTAGAGGTGGTAGATTCTTTATTGATCATTCATTATCTCCATATGTAACTCATTATACCCAAGCATACCCTATATATGCCTTAAAAGGTCTTAAGGAATAAGTCAAAGTATAATTTGTTACATACAAGATACTATGATGATCTCAAGTCCAAGGATCACTTGTACTACTATCACATTAGGAATTCCTATTGACATGCGAGTAAAACTACATTAGGTATTCCATAGCGAATCACGTTCAGTGAACTTATTCTCCAATAAGCACCTACATACTTGCTTTAGTGTCTCCACACAAATGATCATGAGATCAATCATCCTCATCCAATGAGCAAGCAACATATGTACCAATCTATCCGGATTTACTAATCCCCTTTTTAGTAATCCCACGATTGGGAACTATTTTAGTTTTAGAGCTTTCTAAGAATTTAGATCTCATTAGCATGATCATCATCATGATTCTAAAAGCATTGCTTAAAACTATGGGTTATTTACATATTATAAAAACAGCACCATGTAGATAATTAAATGCCTTTAATAAATGAATATTTTATTAATAAATAAATAAGATTATTTACAAAGTACGTGCTTTATCATCATACATGATTGGCTTGTATGCACACTACTATCAGTAACAACCTGTGAAAGGGCTGGGGCATTTCTCCATTCCAAGAAATGGAAAGAATCTACGGTGGGACCAGGTTCCTCATCAAAAGAAGAGGGAGAGTTCCTGAAAGAAATCAAGGTGACATCAGCTGTCCCTCTATAAAAAAGGAAAGATCCTCAACAGAGTCCTTAACTCAGGAAGAACAGATGCCCGATGACAAAAAGATCTAGCGAAGGAAATCTGCTTCATCAAACATGTCAACATGCGCCAAGTCCTCATCAGTCGAGGCCCCTACCCTGAAGTTCAAATCTAGGCAATGAAAGAACAGGCTACATCCTCCAGGACGTTAGCTTTACCCGGGTCATCAGTCAAGCCAGAGCTAAACCAGCAAGGTCACATGTAAAAAGCTTACCCTTTTCACACTCAATGATCAGCCGATGACACAACCCCAGCGAAGCATCGAGAGATGATCTAGGAGCGAAAGTCATATAATACTCCATCTTCACAAAGGACAGATGATGGAATATGTTATACACATCCTCAAAGGGATCACCGAGGTCAATCAAATCAAATCAACCTCGATCTCCAATCGGGCTGGCAGATCAACTCTGATCCATCCCCATCAGAGATGATATATGAAAGGGGAACATCTAAACCTGCGAATGACAAAAGGAGCCATACGGGAGTTGAAGCTGCTAAGCCTAGCAAATTTCATGCGAAAAAAACTCCAAATTACCTCAGAAAGGGCCAGGTATGGTTCTACATCAATTCAATTAAGCATATGCATCAACCTAGGACAAATTAAGATCATCACATCATGTCTAGTCTGCACATGTGCAACAAGCGCTACATCAGCGCACATCTCCATCAAAGCATTAGGCATACATACCTAATAGAGTCAAAAATGCATACACATTAAACACACAACCTCGATGAAAAAGTCTACTACCGTTCGAGTAGGCATCGGGACAGTCCAATGATCAACCATTATCCCTACCATCAGGGTAGGCGTTGTTGCGAACTACCGGTGAAAGTTATCATCAGGATAGGCATCAGGAGAACCCACTGAGGTAACTCGACGAAAGAAATATATCCTCAGCATAGGAGTCTTCAAAATGTACAAACGGCATTAGAAAGTATGCCCCACGAAGAGTATCAGCAGATGTGAGAAACCATTGGGCTTAAACCAAGGTAGCACCAAGGGCCATCACAGACAACATCATCCCCAGTAGAAATATGGGAAACATTTCAGTTTATCTTCATCAAACAAGCATCAGCAACACCAATGGAAATCAAACCGTTGGAGTAAACACCAGCATAGACATCAGCAACACTGATGAAAGTCAACCGTTGAGATCGGCCCAGCACAAGCACCGGTAAAGGTAATGCGATGCGATATGCGATATGCGATTTGCGATGCGATATGCGATGCGATTTGCGCTGCGATGCAAGGCGATTTGCGAAAACATGTTAACACTCATTGCATTGTGATTTGCATCATTAATATCTTGTCATATTTCAAGTGTCTAACAATCTTTATCTTGTTCATTCCATTGCATTACATAAACATGATAAAGAGGGGCATCTATAGACACTCAAAATTTTCCTTGCCCCAATACTAACACTGTAGGAGGGCAAAACCATCAATCAAGCCAAACCCGGTCCCGACACCAGATATCCAATTTAAATCCGGCCAGCAATGCCTTTCTTTCAGCCTAAATCCGATCCCCAATG
Organism: Panax stipuleanatus; assembly: GCA_020205555.1. NCBI lineage: Eukaryota > Viridiplantae > Streptophyta > Magnoliopsida > Apiales > Araliaceae > Panax > Panax stipuleanatus. The sequence continues at coordinate 15,068,586 of CM035116.1, forward strand.
TCGATCAACCTAAATCTGATCCCCAATATCGGTCAACTCTAGTCAAATTTGATCACCAATATCGGTACTCCAGTTAACTTTGAAAGTCAATCGGACCATCAACCCAGCTCCGATAGTCAATCGGACCATCAAGCCAGCTCCGATAGTCAATCGGACCATCAATCCAGCTCTAATAGTCAATCGGACCGTCAAATCATCACCGATCTCAATATCGGGACATCAGCTCAAACTCGATCACCGATATCAGGACAACCACAGTACCGATCAACCATATCGGGATGTCAATGCAGCCCCGGCAGCAACCTGGCAGGTATAAATCAGCCCCGACAACAACCCGGGAAGTACAAGTCATCCGCGGCATCAGTCTGGGAAGTCGGTCGACTTTAGAAATAAACCTGAAGCATCACAATACCTCCAAAAGAAAACTTAGAATGACAACGTCAGCCACAGAGGCAACACTGGGGACAAACAAACTCAAATGGGATCCAAGTCTTGGAAACAGCTTTCGGAAGTCAACCAGAGGCCATACCGACACCAAGGGCAACCCTGGGAGGGGCAAAATAGTTATTTTACCAACTCTCTTCTGATTTAGTCAAACTCAAGCCGAATTGATGCCACCAAGGTCAGAAAGAATCACTACGGTGATCCCGGGTGAAAACAGTGTCAGACGGCTCGACGGGCAAACGGTGGAGAAACGAAGACCCGATCATGAACCCATATTTGGGGACTTAAAAAGAGTTAAATCCAATGTCATTGTGACACTCTCAGTGAGGGCTTTCCGAAAAGCTATAGCACGCCCCAAACGTACTCTCCGATCAAAAGTTATGAAGTTCCGAACTTGACATCGCATCGCCCGGCATGCACGCACCTCAAGTCGACCAAACCGGGCACGTGGGCCCCACCTAGGTGAGCCGCAGCTCTACCTGCGGCTGCCATAGGTAGAGTGGAGGCTCCCTGGCCTATAAATAAACTGTGCTCCCCGTTCATTTTCAACAATTTCAAAACGCAGTGAAGCTCTGCCCGTCTGATTTTTTGACTTTTACACCTCTTCTAAACCCAAATATTTTTACTCCAACACGTAGAAAAACCCATATACTACCACATATCAAAAAACCCACCAGTAGATTTGGTCGTTTGAAGCCCACTAAGTGGCAAAAAGCCCGTTTTGTAGGCTATTGTAAGTATTTTTACGATCAGCAAGTTGATATTACTACTTTGCATTGTTTTACACTTGCACACAAAATTTCACTTTCTAAATATGCCCGAAACTTAGTCCCGTGGCTGTTTTCATTAAAACTTGATACATAAACTTCGTTTTCAGCATTTCTACAACTCGGATTGACGATCCGTCAGCTTTAACAGCTCCACTGCACTTGCCCGCACATTCTGGCAACTTCGTCGGACTGGGTTATCTTCCCAGTCCGGGTTTGGCCCTTTTTGTATATATTTAACTGTAAATGTACTAACATTTTAATTCTGTCAAGCCCGGATGTCAAATTCGAGGTAGTTTATCGTTTTTATATATATTTACGCATATATAAACGACATTCACCATCACTGGTACTCATATCAGTCCTGGTTGACTATATTTCTGTCAATATATATATATATATATATATATATATATATATATATATATTCAGTCGGCTTGGACTATTTCGTGGTCATTTTACTGCTTTTGCACACTTCCCCATACTTAGTGCTCTCCCCAGTCACTGGGTGACTATTTTCTGTCAATTTCAATTCCAGTACGGGCACAAGCGTGAAAACCCATCGCCCTTTTTACTGTTTTTCTATATATATATTTTATTTCTGTCACAACCTGAATTATTTCGTGGCTATTTGCAGTTATTTTATAAATATATATATATATATATATATATATATATATATTTCAATTCCAGTCCAGGCTTGCGAGTGAAAATCCATCGCCCTTTTTACAGATTTTATATATATTTAACTATATATATTGCTTTACTCAATTTATTCAACTTCTGCATTTAATATTTATTTTTTATATGAATCTGCATTGACATATCTGCGGGCGGACTAGATTTATCCAAATCTCGCCAATTCTAGCTTTCAACTGTTCAAACAGGTCCCGATAGAACCTGGAAGCTATAATGGCTGAGATTTTTTAAATCTATTTATTTTTATAGTTTCAGCTTCAAAAGCAACCTCGTGTCCCTTAGATCGCTATCTAGTGGGAACGAGACGCTTCGACCGTGCGGACCGGGATTTACTGAATGAATCCTTGGTTCTGGCTATCATGGGATATTTATTTGTTTCTGTACAAATTTGAACTGTGCAAGTTTCCTGGCTACTCATATGTGAGCCTAGGAATCGTGGGATTCATGATCAAACTGATCAGAATCTAATTCTCACGACGGACAAACTCCGATTTACAGATGTACCCTGTCAGTTTTTTCTGTAAAATGTACATGCACAGACCTTAAAACGGTTATCTGGATTTAAGGTCTCAACATAGTGAAAATATGGATTGTCGTGTCAGCGTCCCTCCGATGGTTTTCATACCTATGAGGAGACCGACACTTTATATTTATGTGGTCGAGGATGCTTCGCAGCCTGACAAATCACCATTTGTATGCAGCCTTAAGGCTCTAAAGATAAAATTGAGAGTAGCGATATGCTTCAATTCCTATGTCGGTATAAGGGTTTGATATAACCAGCTTTCAAAAAATCACTGTAAATTCAATTCAAAAGCTTTTGCAAATCAAATTAAATGATGCTTTTTGCAAATCAAATCAAACCCTTTGTATATAGGCTCAATGAAGCCTGTCAAAGCTTTCAATCAATCAGAAGGCCCAATTTTCAAACAGCATTCACTCACGCATTTCAATTTTAAGGGAAATATTGAAAAGATTGATGTACCGTGTTTACACGGGAGTCGTGGGGTGCCTAACACCTTCCCCACACTTAACCAAGCCCCCGAACTCAAAACTCTGATTTCAAAGATCAAGTTTCGACAGTGTCCAACAATTGGGCCTCTTTTCAAACCAAACTCGGTTGAGTTGGTACAATCATTTGCAAAACTATCAACTGGCGACTCTGTTTAATCAAATCAAATCGTCGACGTATACACATGTTGGCCTCTTTCCTAAAAAACCCTTCAAAATCTTTTTTCGCAATAAAAAGAATAAGGGTAGAGATAACTTGGGAAGATCAATTTGAGAAAAACCGGGTTATAAACCGACCCGCGGTATTTCTTAAATTTTCCAACGTCAACAATATAGATCTAGGGTCACGTGGTTGCCAAATATTTACAAACAAGAAAGTAAACTAGATCTATCTAGATCCTAGCCAGTCTAGCTCAAAAGGTTCAAGTTTTACAAGTTTTGAACCGGTGAAAAGCTAGATCTGGCTAGATCTAGGGTAAATCTAGTCAATACACTTTCAATACTGTGATAGACTCCACGGCACGCTTGCGTGAGATGGTGGTCGCCCGGATCATTTCTAGCACAGTTGATAGTATGGAACTCTCTCGGCACCTCAACCCAACGTCTATATGGAGATGAGAACTTTGGTACAATCGATCAAGCAATGAAATATGCATTCAATGGAACACCAAGGACGCCTAAACCCCGTGTTTATATTAAAATAGGAACCTCAACACAATCGACAATTGATGCGGAAAAAGATGCCACACACAACTATGTATTGTTGTATGATAAGTCAAATTGAATCTCAAAAAATAAACTAAGAAATTACTTAGGAATTCTTCAAATAACCAAAGTAGAGAATAATCTCACAAGTAAAATAAATCTGAATATTATTGAATTGTCCATTAATGAATTACATCCATGAGTCTTAAATAATAAGAATTAAAACCCTAGGAATCCTAAAAGGAATTAATAAGTGCTTTTGGAATCACAATCTAATCTAACAACCTAGTTATATTAGAAAACTAATAAAATATAGTAAATACTGAGTTTAGGAAACAAATCCACGCTCACAATCTATCAAAACGCGTCTGCCTCAAAAAATGCACCAACTAAATATGAGCTACCCCGCCTGGGCGGGCATTTTTGCCCTGAGAAGCCCGGTGGGGCAAGCTCTAGTAAAGGCCTTTGTGCCGGGGCGGCATTTGGCAGAGAAGAACCCGCCGGGGCAGGGTTTTTGGCCTGGGAATACCAGCTGGGGCGGCAAGCTCTGGATTTCCAATTGAAATCTGTTTTTCCTTGTGTGCAACGGATTGACCTGAATCGTATCCTTGGATCATATGAAGGAATTTAGTCATTGAATCAACCTCCCTGGACCAAGTCTTCGTACCAATCTCCTTCCACATCGTTTGAACCAACGCCATAAGCCATTCTTTGAAACGCTTAGCTCATCCTCTCGTCATGGGCCCAACTAGTACTTACACCGGAACCGATCCACGACCTCCATTTGAGTCCAAACTAGTCATGTCCTCATCATACTGACTATTTACACAAATTGAACTGTGAAAAGCTAGATCTATGCAATACCAAGTAGGATATACATATATATAGCCTCTCTATATATATACTAGAGCAGTAAACAAGCACAAATCTTAAGAGATCTTACAGTCTAGCGCGAGATATGCAAACGAACGGCTTTTTACGCTTTAAAACTCAATTTCAACAGGTTAAAACTTGATATGATGAAGTTTATATGTATAGAACTGTTTATAATTGAGATTTATAGAGTTTAAGATGAAGAAACGCTCCCTTTCTCTCTCAGAAGCTCACATTTCTCTCTCTAGAACCTCTTTTTCTCTCTTTTACCTCTCTTTTATGAGTTGGGGGTCTAATATATATAGACTTGGTCAGTCGCAGGTAGAGACCTGCGGCTGGGCCTAGTCTCGAAGTTTGTTCTCCGATCGACGTGCAGTCTGCTAAAACCTTCATATCTTGCAATCCGGAAATCCTATGGAAGTGTGACATACCCTTCCGAAAAGATCTTTCAGAGAGCTACACAATGACATAGGGCTTGAACTTTTTCGACTCCGGAAAGATGGGTCCATGACCATAATAGCATTTTCAAGTTTTCGTAGGCAGTCCGTTGAGCTGTCTTGCGCAGTTTGCACTCGGGATTTTGGCGGTGGCTCTTGTGACCATATCCACAGCTAGATGATAATTTATTTATGTTGTGTTGTCAACATTCCATCTTTGCCTCCCGGGGTTGTCTCCAGGGTTGATGTGGTTGTAGCTGTCTTTCCTCAGTTTTGTCTTCGGGGTTTGATTGTGGTTGTAGTTTTCCAGGGTTGTCTCCGAGGTGTAAAAAGATGTTTTTGTCCTCCTGCGTAGTTAGTAACAGAAAAATGAAATTTTGAGTGTTTACATTCACAAAACAATAAATCTTATAACTATTAGTATTTTTTAAGTAGTTTGTAGTATTCATAATTGTATTGACATAAAATAAAGGCTTAAATATAAATTATTGCCCTGAACTATTTACCTTTTTTTAACTTAAGTGATCGACCTATTAATTTTTTTAATTAAATGATTAAATTTTTAATTTTTTTCATTTTAATTCAATTGAATATGTCACATCATAAATTGATAACGTGACCTGCTGACATAACAAATATGTGTCAATTAAATCAACCACGTCATATTTTTAATAGTTAAAAAAAGGTAAGAATTTAGGAATATAAATATATAATTAATTAAAACAAAATAACTACACTTATCCTCTTCAAACATATTACTATATCAAGTTAAAAAAACAAAAAACTACGGTAGAATAGAACATTAAATTAAAATAAAACAAACTTAAAAACAAAACAAAAGAATAGTTATAAAATAAAATACACTAAACAAAACTAAAACATGAAATATCAAATTCTTAGTTATTAATGCCCAAAACAAGTGGGTCAAAAATTTCTCGAAATGACATAAACATGATACTGATATTCATCATCCAACCCTCTTCTTCTTCTTCTCATTTTCTTTTGTTTGACAGCAACCATGGTGGAGATAATATTGTAAACTTTGACGATTGTTGAGTCTTTGATTATTGGGTCTTCGTCTTCCTTTCCCTCGTTCTTCTTTCCTCCAATATCCCTCTTAATTAATTTTGATATTAGTTCAAAAAAAATCTTAAAAAAACATTCAGATATGATTTTGATGGTGTAAATTTGTATCAAAAACAAAAGTTATCTCAATCGAGATATAAATTTGTGGTGTCAACAGTTGTATTTGAGATTTTTTAGTTTATGATGCTTACACCCAGATTTGATTTTTTTTTTTAGATACACGGCAGAACTAAGTTTGAATTTGATTGGGCTTGTTGGGCTCATCATAAAAGAGGTCCGAATCAACATTATCATCTCTAAAATTTGATATTCAAAAACAAAAGTTTTCTCAATCCAGATTTGATTTTTGTTTTTGACCAAACAGAGATGGCAGATCTAAGTTTAAAAATGGTTGAGCGTGTTGGGATCTAGAGTTGTTAGAGTTGATGATGTTAGCTAAATCTAGACTAGGAACTGGTGTAATATTGATGATGATGAGGGTGGCGACTATGTAATGGCGTTTGTTGGTGGTGGCTGGGTGGTAATGGCAGCTGGATGGTAGTGGCGGGCAGTGGTGGCGGGCAGTGTTGGCTGGCGGTGGCGGCGGTGAGGCCGGTGGGCAACGGGTCTTTATTTTTTGATGAAATAAAATGTTATTTACTTTGTTTAAATTTGATTTGATTTGTTATGTGTGTATTTTTCACATTTTAACATTGTACTACTATAATAAAAATTTTAAAATCTCATTTGATAATTTATTTATTTTTACACATCGCATATATTTGTTATGTCAGCGAGTTAAGTCATCAATTTATGATGTGGCATATTCAATTGAACTAAAGTGAATAAAATTAAAATTTTAAATACTTGATTGAAAAAAAAGTAAAAGGTTGATCATCGAAATGGAAAAAGTAAATAGTTTAGAATAGCAATTTATATGTAAGCCTAAAATAAATGATTTCATGTTAATTTTGAATTTAAAAATATTTAAAATTAATTTTTTAAAAATTAATATTGATCTTATAATTTGAAATGAATGGAGTATAATAACAACATATTAACTTTTTGAAATTAATTTAAGTTGTAGATATTGTCAGACAATGGTAGACCTACACTGGGGACAATAGAAGCCCAACCCCAAGAAGATTTTTGACAAGCTCTTTATCTTTGGGTGTTAATTGAAAGTTTAGAAAATAAAAGGTGCATAGTATATTAAGCAGTGCTTTTAATTAATAATCCCTCTGTTTTATAGAAAAAATCTCATTTATAAAAACTAGTTCATAATTTTTATTGATGATAGTATAAAATAACATAATATTATATTATTATAAAATTTAACAACACAATTTCACAATTATATCATTACTACTATATTAAACATTCTTTGTACTTTAGGGATGAATATGGGGGAAAATATTTTGTTGAAATTTGAAAATTTTGTAAATGATGCACATTTTATGAAACCAATGAAGTATTTTGGAGGCTTTCTTGCGGGCGCGTGCATGTAGGATGGTTGATGACTACATAAGTTAAAAGACTACGACTACAAGCCAAGTTGGAAGCTACTCGCTTCTATTCTTGTTGGAATTGGATATATATGGAAAATTTATAGATAGTAGGAGTTTGTCAACCTCTCTAACTAATATACGATACAATTTCACTTTACAGCATGACAAGAAGGAAAGAGTTTCGCTTAGTTGGCCTTCCTACGCTAACGAATGCCTCTTTTCTCTTCTCTGAAGTCTACAACAAACAAGTGGGAGAGGCAAGATTCGAACATACGTAAAAATATTCAACGGATTTACAATATGTCGCTTTTGACCACTCGATCACTCTCCCCGTCCCGAGTTGAGGCCCCCACAATGTTGAGGGTTCTAAGAAGGAGGAGGACTTTAAATCTATCAACAAGCTTATTGATTTCATTGAAGGGAACTAAGACTATTAGCTTAGCTAGCATTCCGAAAGAATCTAGTCATTTAGTCAGTTCATAACAAAATTTGAAAAATAAGGGGCAAAGCTTTTTTGATAGCTTCCTCAATTTGTACTTTCAAGTTTTGTCAAAGCAAAAATATTTTTGCCACAACACATACATTTAATGACATTGTGTAATTGTTCAAACAATAGTTAACACTTTAAGCGACACTTATTGATCTGGTAGTACTTCTTCTGTTTTTTAATATAAGTCGTTTTAGAGTTGTGCATAAATATTAAGGAAATAATTGTAAAACATTAAATATAATATCAATTGTCTATATTGCCCTTGTATTGGAAAAAAAGAATGTTATTTATTGGATATAGAGAATAGTGAGAGAATAAAAGTTATATTTAATACTTGTGGTAATATTGAAAACTACGCAATTAATGCTTACTTGAAATTCTAAAACGACTTATATCTTATTTTTCCTCTGATAATATCAAAGGTTTTAATGTAAGATATTTCCAAGCTCAAAGTTGATATAATTCTTTTAATTTTAATCAGAAGAATGAAGAATATTATAAACTAAATAAAAGTACTACTCCTTATAAAATTTATTATTTTATAATTTTTAATGAATAATCTTAACAAGTACAACAACTATTACCATAATCATATTTCAATTATTGAATTCAAAAATATTCTAAATAAATAGATTTACAATGATTTTAAGCATCAAAATATATTTTATTGCTTTTCAGTTACCCAATTATCTATTGAGTGAAATTTGAAACTTGAAAGTATATTGGACTGGAATCATATCTCAAATAATGAAACAAGCATACAAAGTTCAAAGTTTGAGTCCTTTGTTGTAAATAAACTACACTATTATGAGGTCTGAGTTGGGTGTTTTATTGCTTTCCTGTGTGGGCTGTGGGGGAGATATTAGCATTTATATGTTGTGGGGTATATTGTTTTATTTTTGTGGCCCCCTTAAAAAGGACAACTTATAAGAGGAGAAAACAACACCATGCAATTGCAGCGTATACAAATCCCCATCCTTCTGTAATTTTTCAATACCATCATTCAACCTCCCCCTCTCTTTCTTGGTCTCTGTCTCTCCCTCTCTAATATATGTATATATTTATTTAGATACCGTTTGGAGCATTCGAAAATTTAAACATATTAAAAATTCAAATATATTTAAAAAAATTATTTGCGTATAAATAGTTTATTTTTAAAAAAGCTTGTTTAACTTACAACATTGGCATTTAAAATATAAACACATTCAAAAATTTTGTTTGTTTATAAATAGTTTATTTTAAAATAGTTGTTTAACTTACAACGTTATGTTTAGAACTCAAGTATAACACATTAAAAATAATATGATGTGTTTGGAGGTCCAAATATTACTACCGTAATTGTAGCAAACACTAAAATCAAATCTTTTTTTTAAAATCCTATGTTCTTAAACAACTCTTATTTATTTGTTATTCAATTTATGAAAAATTTAGAAAAAATATTTTAAATTATTTACTTGTAATTAATAAAACAGCTGATATTATAAATTACTTTAAATTTTAACTGTAAAAAATAATTATTTCAAAATTAAAAATAAAAATTTATTTCAACTTAAATTTTTTAAAATTTTATAAGTTAATTTTGGACTTTTTTGTGAAACGGTGAGAGTGATGTATGAAACATTATATTACACCTAACAATTGAAATGATTATGGAATTCTATAAGTAAAATGATTAGAGGGACCCCATGTAGTCTAATAATCTAGAGAAAAATAGAGAGAGTTAAGGAAAAAGCATATATTGGTAGGGTCATGACCTGCCTAATGATCGCAAATCATGTGTTTATTTATTTATTTATAAATAAAGTTACCAAAAAGCAAATAGAAATTGAAATTGCTGCTTTTTCTTTCTTCTTTTACAGGAACAGAAGGTTCAAGGGCAGGACTTTTACTCCTTTTGTCCTTAATTATATGTTCCATAATGATCCCAAATCCAGGTGTTTATTATTTATTTATGTATGATTACATTAAGGGCAAGTTCGGACATATTTTATAAGTTGGTAAAATCAACTTATAAGTTATTTTTTTTATTTAAATATTTAGCTGTGAATTATTTCTTTACTTATAAATCGAATTATAAGTAATTTTTGAGAAATAATAATTTTTTACTTTCCAAAAATAACTTATAAGTCATTTTAAAATAAGTTTGACCAAATATAAAGATTCTTTTGCTTTTATTTTAGTTGCTTTTACATCTTATTTTAACTTATAATTCATTTTAGCCAAACACCTTCACATTTTATTTTAACTTTATTTATGACTTATAAATCTAATAATGCCAAACACTTTTATTTATAAGTCATTACTTAAAATAACTTATAAATTATTTTAAAATAAGTCATTCCCGAGCAGGCCCTAAAAAGGGACGTAATATCCTCCTCAAATTGATCATTTTAATTTTATTATTATACCATTATTATTTAATTAATAACGTATTATTTTTAAGAGTAATGAGGAACCAAATACCTCTTTAATGTTCACAAATTTTCCAAATAGAATTATTTGTTTAAATAAGGGAATATCTATCTATATTATAAATGGAGATTTTAATGATTTTGTGTCACGTTTGTGTTTTTTAGCCTTTTGTTCTTATAATTTTAGATATATTATAATTTTATCTTTTCTAATTTAAATTTTTTATTTTTTTATTTATTTTTCTAAATTTTATAAAATTTTAATTTTATTCCATATAATTTACACACAACACAATGTAACATTAGGTGCCAGTATAAATAAACTATCTTTTCAAATATCAAACTAAAGGTTATTGTAGAAAGACTTTTGAATTTTAATTTGTCTTGAAACCCGTTTTCCAAAAGATGTCAGAAGCATATTTTACACACATTTAAAAAAATAAAACAGAAGAGAGAATATAAATCAAATTCTAATTACAGGTACAGTAGATCCTTTACATGTATACAAATGAAAATTTGTATTATTGAAGTTAATGGATCCCACTTATGTACTTTTTAGGACAATATATTTTTTGTGCATATTTTAATATAAGTTGGTGCATTTTTTACGCATCTTTTGTTGAACTATTTCTTTGAAACTATTGACATTTTTTGGAAAACTTTTACAGTCGATAGAAGATATTTTTAAAATTAAAATTAAATTTAAAAATGTACGTACATGCAAGTTTGATTCGACTATGTTCGACTAAACATGACTTAGACTCATTAAAGAACTCGAACAAATTACTATTTAGTTATCAATCGAACTTGAACAATATGGTGTTCGATTAAATCGAACTTGAACAATATGGTGTTCGATTAAAGTTTGACTCGTTTAAGTCATGCTCAAGTAAGTCGGTCTTAGTTGGCATTTAATCAATTTTATTTAATAATAAAAAATTAAACAAGCTAGACTTAAACTCTATTATACTCAACTCCCATAATCCCGAATCAAGTTTAACTTGTTTAGTAAATAGATTAATTTCGCACACCAAATGTCAAGCTAATTTAAAATCAGACTTGACTCAATTTGTTGAACTTTTAAACAAGTTCGAACTTGACAAGTTCAAATCGAGTTCGCCTCGACTCATATACAACTCTATTTCAAAATAGTCTTAACTTCATACGATTATAAATTTATGTCAAAATTAAACAAAAATGTATGTATATATGTGATATGAAAGTATAAAAAAGAGAGTCACATTATTATTAAAGAATTATTATTTTCACAAGTAAATTTGATAGTTTCACAATATCCTATCTCATATGAGGTAAACCTCACTTATTATTCATGTGTGAAGGAACCTCTGGAACTATAAAATTTATTTATGAAAATATCAATTTTTTATTATTATATCTTATCACTTATAATTTACACATTAGTGACAATCTAAATTTGTCATGAATTACTTGACATATAAACTATTATTTTTTTATTATCAAAATTAGTACAAATTCAATTTAGACTATATATTATAAAATTATAAATTTTTATAATGGTAATATTAATTAATAGATTATTATCTTTAATACAAAATGAATTCCATTAATTTTTTTTTATTTAAAAAAAAGAGAGAGAATAAGATGATTGGAGAGGCATTCCATACACCTAAAAGAAGACATGAGCCAATCAGACACCCAGTGATGAACAAGACATGTGGGTGCCACCTCACTCAACAAAACACAAGCGCCATTGACGCGTGAGAAACACGCGCCCATAGCTCGTGTGGGTCTACCCATCTGTGCTGGGGAGTAGTGTTAGACTGAGGTTTATTATTATGAATAGGGCAAAAGAGAGAACGTGCAGTATTTGTGAGACAGATCTGGATCCACTCGAGCACAACCTCTTTCTCTCTCCTCACCCACTAGTCGCTGCTCCTCCGACCGGTCTTTGTTTGTTATGAGTCATGCTACTATCACATACGTACAATAATCACATAACTTTCACGTATTATTGGCGTAACAATATATAATTTATTATTGACTATAATTTATTTAATTTAATAATAAATTATATATTATCATCTTATAGTATGTGAGAGTTATATCACTATATTTATATGATAGTAGCATTATTCGTTTGTTATTTCCTCTGTTCCGTAAAAAAATATTTAAGAGCATCTCCAGCAGATCGACTATCTGCTGAACTATATTTAGTCTATATGATATTAGCAGATGTCCTTTAGTCTTCCACCCTTCTAGCAGATGGACTATCCCGTGGACAATAATATAAAATATTAAAATAATCAATAAAAATTAAAATAATATAAAAATACAAACTATTATTAACAAAATAATTACAATTGTTAATAATAATTATACGTTACTTTTTAATAATAATTATTAAAATAATAATAATTACAATCAATAATAATAATTATTACAATAATAATAATAATAATAATAACAATAATAATAATAATAATAACTGTTATAATTATTTTTAATAATAATAATTGTTATTAATAATAATAATTGTTATTTTAAAAATAATTGTTACTTTTTACAATTATTAATAATAATTATTGTTATTCTATTCGTTACTTTTTTTTTATTACGATCAATTTTTTTTTTTTTTACGGTTCTGATTTTTTTATATGCCCCCTTCTCTTCTTTTTCTTCTCCTTCAGCCGCTGTCTCCTTCATTTTCTTCAGAATCCCCCCTTCCTCAACACCCCTTCTTCTCCTTCTGTTTTTTTTCTCCAACCTCTCTTCCATTTAAATATATAAAACTTATAGTCTGCACGATTTTTGGTTCGTAGATTTAGTCATTTTGGCTCACCAAAAAAAATGATAAACTAAATATAATCTATCTACTAGAGCAATTTCATCATCCTAGACTAAATATAGTCCAGGATTCGAGCAACTGCTGAAGTTGCTCTAAACATTTGATGATGCAAGAGTAAATTGTTGCTAAACAAGAAGTACTAAGTTAGTTAAAATAGGGTGTGTTTTTAAATTCAGTTTAAATTATTAAAAAAAAAGAAGAGGGATTTAAATAAATAAATATATATTTAATATTATTTTTATTTTTATTTTTATTTTTATTTTTATTTTTATTTAAATAATATTTCAAAATTTTAATAATATTTATTATTCTAATAGTATAATTATTATGTTAACATTATTAGTAGACTACTTTAAAATTAGAAAAAAAGAGACAATAATTTTCAATTTTATTTATAATTAACCTTAGGTAAAATATTTAATACTATTTCTTATTTTCTAAAAAGAGTAAATCTTATGTACACCTTCTTAAATTTCAAACCCCTTCTCCAGACATTTAAGGGTATAATAGGATTTATGATACAATTTAAATTTTGTAAAATAATTTTCGTTTATATCATGAGTTTGTTTGTTTGTTTGCTAGTCGTTGTAGCATTTTCGATTAGATACACAAACGATGGTAATATTAAGACACTTTATTAGTGAATTTTTTTATATTTAATATTATTATTCTCATTTTAACAACGTATCATAATTTTAATATTATTCGTTTATACACACTAATGTATTAAATTTTAATTCTTACAATTATAATGTTTGAACTATCAAACAAAATATATTATTGTGTTTGAACTCTAACATTACATATTTACATTTATAAATTAAGCGTTTTCTTACCTGTTAAGCACGAGATTCAAAGGATGAACATTGAATTTAAGGGATGAGATTCACTGAAATACATAAAAATTCAGTGGGATCATATGTATCTAAAAATTATTTTAGTGGGCCCCATTTTTTAAATTCAGTGTTCATCCTTTAAATCTCATTCTTAATATATGTCCTGAGAGCACACGTTAAGAAAACTAATAAATTAAATACGTTGCAAATTAAAATTTTCAAATACGTGTATATTTCCTTTTTTTTTTGTACGTACACTTTTAAACTTTTTATTACCCAACAAACACTTTAAATAAAGACTAATGCTACTATCACATAAATATTATATATTGTTAACGTAGTAGTATGTGATTTGTTGTTGACATGATCCGTTTAATTCAATAACAAATTATATATCGTGACGTAATATTATGTGAGCAATTATGTGATAGTATTATTATTTTTAAATAAACATCTTTGAGTGATTTATAGAGAGTAGAGAAAGAGCGAGTTTATGTGGATAAAGACTTGTAGAGAGAGAGAAAATAGGAGTTTATGTGGATATAGACTTGTAGTGAGAGAAACTAAGCTCATAGCTCATTCTCTCTCCCCAGTTGCTCACAACCCCAAAAACAGAGCCTTGTGCTTTTTTCTGCTCCGTTTCTGGAGCTCTTTTTTTTTGTATAGAAAGAAGGGATTTGTTTGGTTTTTGTAGGAGTTTAATTATGATTATGTTCAAGCTCTTTCAAAGAGAAAGAAAGAGGAGAGAGAATCATAAATGGGTTTGGCTTTGATCATCATCCCTCTGATCATTTCGTCAGCTGACTTGAGATTTTATATATATGGGTAAGCACTACTTTTTAGCACATAGCGAGTCTTCTATTTCAATTTGGGTATATACACAAAAGGAAGAAAAACTAAAAACGAAAGAAAAGAAAGAAGGAAAGAAGGAAAGAAGGAATTAAGGAAGGAAGGAGAAGCTTCCTTGCTTTTATTCACCATTATCAACTTTTGCTTAACTATTAATGTTTTCTTCTTTCTTTCTTTAAAGAGAAATTCAACCACTATTTTTTTTTCCTTTGAGCACAGGGAACCCTTCAAGATCTCACCTTTTTTTGTGTGTGTGTTTTTCCTAGATTCCCCACGAGATCACTACTTTTTTAAACACTTTTTTTCCTTCTAATTTTTTTAACACCTTTTCTCCTTTTATTTTTGGGTTTTTTTATTTTGGCAGGAAAACAAGATAGAGTTATATCTGCTTACGCTGATTGTTGGAAACAACTGGCAGGTGGGTTTGATTTTGTGGTAGCTGAAGAAGAAGTTCACTCTTTAGTCAAGTTGTGATAAAACAAGACAAAACAAAAGAAAACCAGAGTTTTGAAGTGGTTGGAGTGGAGTTTGCTACCAACCCACCAAAAAAGAAACACCATGGATTCATATGAAGCAACAAGGGTTGTTTTTTCAAGAATTCAAAGCTTGGATCCTGAAAATGCTTCAAAAATCATGGGTCTCCTCTTAATCCAAGACCACGGTGAAAAAGAAATGATTAGGCTTGCTTTTGGACCTGAATCTTTAGTTCACTCGGTCATTCTCAAATCAAGAAAAGATCTTGGTTTATCATCAAACACTCCTTCCACTCCTTCAATTACTCTCTCCAGGCAGAATTCCTCTAATTCTTCAGCTTCTTCTCGGCTTTTAAATGGTGTAAGTCTTCCATCTCCACTAAGTATACCAAACCCTTCTTCTTCAGCTTCTTCTTGGGCTGGAGCTTGTAATTTTTCCGAGTATCATCAAAACCCTGAAGATTTATCAAGTCCAAATTCATGCCCAAATCACTATAATCTTCACACAAGTAATGGAATTAGTAATTTGGGAATTGGGTCATCATCATCTTCAACAATGAATTCCTCTGCTCCTCCATTTTATGGAAGTACAGAAAGAGAACCTGATTTGATTGATGAATTTCAGCTTCAAGATCAGCTCTCTTTTCTCAATGATGGCCCAAAATCCCCAGATTTTTACTACCCACAACAAGATTTAGCCTCAAGTCCCAACGGAAGTGGTGATGCTATGCTTTTTAACTCCTACGGTGGCGGCGCCGGGAGCTGGGGCGGCGCAGTCAACGGCCTCCACCACCGGAGAAGCTGTTCCGTGAGCGATATCTGCTTGGGGTCTGAAGACCCAGCTGGGGGATTTGGGTGGAAGCCATGTCTTTATTTTGCTAGGGGATATTGTAAAAATGGGACTAGCTGCAGGTTTCTCCATGGTGGGCTTTCGGATTCTGATGGCGCTGCAATCGGCTCGCCAAGCAAGCTGGAGATGATGGAGCAGTGTCAAGAACTTCATAGATCCAAGTCAGCCCAGCAGCAAAGATTAGCTGCAGCTTCTCAGCTAATGGGTGGTTCTAATTTCCCTTATTCGCCTAACAAATGCATGAATTTTCTCCTCCAGCAGCAAAATGATAGCCCAAGGTTGAATCTTTTTCGTGTTTTCTTCATTTATTTCTCACTTTATGTACTGGGTTTGATTTTAATTGTTGGTAAATTTGTTATAGGGCTGCCGCCGCTGCTGCCGCTGCCGCTGCCGCCTTGATGATGGGGGATGAAATGAACAAATTTAGTCGATCCCCTCGGCTTGAAAGGCTTGAAAGGAATGATTTTTCGATGAATCCAGGATCAAGACAGATTTACTTGACTTTTCCAGCTGATAGTACTTTTAGAGAAGAAGATGTGTCCAATTACTTCAGGTTAATTTTCTTCAGCTTTTAACCAATTTGTTTTGTTTTTTTACTAGTGATGGTTGAGTTTTTGTAGAAGTTTTAAACTTAGTTTTTGAAGTATATAAATGTTGATTTCTTGTATAGTATATACGGGCCGGTTCAAGATGTGAGGATTCCATACCAACAGAAGCGCATGTTTGGGTTTGTCACTTTTGTTTACCCAGAGACTGTGAAGCTCATTTTAGCTAAAGGAAATCCTCATTTTGTATGTGATGCTCGGGTACTTGTTAAGCCGTACAAGGAGAAGGGCAAAGTTCCGGACAAGTTCAGGTTCTCCTTCTCTCTATTTATAATAGTATTAGTTTAGCAATCATATTCATGAAGTTATGATACTAATGTCTCATAAATTTCAGGAAGCAGCAACAGATGGAGAGGGGAGAATTTTCGGCATGTGGTAGCCCGACTAGTTTGGATTCAAGAGACCCCTTTGATCTCGGTGAGTCTAATAATTATTTACACTAAGGAAATTACCACAGAGCTAGGGGCACTCGACAAAAATCCTGGAAAAAACCCGGATGCAACTTTTTCCAGTAAATTCCGCATAGCAAAAAGTTGCATCGGTTGCGTTGTACAAACATTGGTTCATAATTATAAATGTAGGGGAAAATGTTTCTATGGTGCCCATAGCTTTATTAATGAAATTATTGTACAATTGCCAAACAAACTAGTAATGTTGGCTGTCGTTGCATTTTCAACCAGGAGCAAGGATATTTTATAATAGTCAAGACATACTATGGAGGAGCAAATTGGAGGAGCAAGCCGACTTGCAACAAGCCATTGAACTTCAAAACCGGAGGCTAATGGGCCTTCAGCTTCTCAATGTGAAGAGGGGTAATCATCACCGCGCCCTCTCCACCGGAGCGGCCATTTCGTCTCCGACTCACTCTCCCAATTTTTTTCATCAGAGTGTCGTTCTTTCGTCTTCGGATCGCAGCAGCCCGGAATTCCCAGAAGGTATTATATTTTCTCATTTTACTTGTAGCCCTTTACTCGGTTTAGATAATTATGTATTTTGAAGTTGAAATTGGACATGAAGATGCTCATCAAATATAGTGTTGTTTTGTTGTAGAGAATGGAGTTTCTGCATTGGCAAATAATGCATCTGTCAGCATTAATCAGCAGGCTACAAATGTAAGTGATAAAGAGAAAGATTCATCAAGTCTAAGTGATCAAAATAGCAATGGCAAAGCAAGTCCCCATCATGATGAAGAAAATGATTTACAAGAAAGGTATTAAACTTTCATAACAAAATTTAGTAAAAGACCAATTTAGGACAGAAATTTTCTCTGTTATTTTTAAATTTTGTGGTATTTATTTTTTCCAACTTTTTTTGTCTTACATTTGCTTTTCTGTTAAATATAATTCCCGTGAAAGTTGAAAAATATTGTATTTTGGGTACAGCTTGGAGCACAATCTACCTGATAATCTGTTTGCATCTCCTAAAGCTGCCAGTGAATACATGACGGCCTTCTCCATCGATCCAACTGAGGCGGAGAAGATGGGGGTAGCTAGCAATAACTTGATTGCTTCATCCCTACTTCCTGCTACCTCAACTCTTGACATGGCTTCACTCAAATCATGCTATTTTCAAGTTCCCAGGTACTTCTTGTTCCATATAATACACAATACACTTGTAATGAAAGAATCTGATCTTAGAAAATATATTCCTTTATGCTCCTTTTATTCAAATTCATTCATTATAAGCCTTTCAATCTTGTTCATTGATATTGGAGACTTTAATTTTCTAAGCTATGAATCCTAATAAATCAAATATATACTCTTTTAAATCAAATTTTAGAATCTATTCATTTAAAAGAAATCCTTACTCAAATACATCTAAAAAGATAATAACCAACTAGTTCCCTTAAAACAGGTTCGCTTCGACTCATGGTGCCATCGGAATGTAGGTGCCTTCGCCGGCTTTTAGCTTCCTTAGCTTAGGTGACTAATCCTTAATCCTTTCATTTTCTTGCTGCTTTGATATTTTTTTTGTAACATGGTTGGTAAATATATATTTTTTAATTAAATTTTGCAGGAAGAAGACCGATAAATAGAAAGAAAACTAAAACCCCAGATCAGATCTATGGAGAAAAATCCCCCCCGCCCCCCCCCCCCCCCACCCCCACCACCACCACCACCACCACCACCACCACCACCATGACAATCAGGCTCCACCAAATACTACTATTATATTACTACTTACTACCATACAAAAGCATAATTAAAAGGCAGAGCAGTAAAGAAAGTGGTCCCCTCATCCCTCTCTCTTTGTTGTACTCTAGTTAGTCAAAATATTCTCTCTTTTTTATTTATGTAGGACTTAAAGTTTGGACCACATCTTATTATAAAGAAGTAAAAAAAATGAGGCAGTCAATGTATGTTGTAGAAGGAGAAAAAAAGTATCTTATGAGACTGTAATTTTCTACCCTTTTTACAAAATCTAGTTTGTTTGTTTAGTTGGTGTTAGGAGATACTTCACAATTAATGTACAGCAGAAGCAGCAGCAGAAAGTCGGAAGTACAAGGAAATAATAAGTGAAAGGTTATGTTATGTGCAACTACAATGCTGATTTGATACCTAAAAGAGGATAGGAAGAAGTGTTTTTAAAGGCTTTAAGGTAAGAAGTCAGCTTATAAGTGTACAGGTAGAGTTTTTAATTTGTTGTATCAAAAGAAATGGTAATTTGTACCATAATTAGCATGAAGTTAGGGGTTTTATTGTAATTGTCATACTCCACAATATCTATGTTTAGATCAATGGACAGAAAGAGAGACTTTAGATATTAGGGCAGAAAAAAGAGGGCTTTTTAACTGTTTGGCATCTTGATTTTCCTCTCCATTCATTTTAGTGCTGCTTTTCTTTCTTCTTTTCAAGTTTGAAATATGACAAATGTGGATGAAAAGAAAGTAATGAATAAAATATAAAAAGGCAAACAAAAGAAACAAAAGTAAATGTGAATATCCAAAATTTTACTGAAATATTGCATTTCTAAATTGGAAATAATAATATATTGAAAGGTTTTTTTACAAGAATCAATTTAATATATAAATATGAAAACTACTACCCCTCTGATTTATATATTTTGTGGGTGTTTTTTTCTTGTGAAATGAATATTTAAAATTAGAAACTTGTTGATATTAATATATATTAATTGAAATAAATTTATATTAATTTAATTTATTAAATGATTATTAAAGATTTTAAACTCTTTTGTCTATTAAAAGGAAGGGAAGTACATACATAAAATAGGATAATGGTATATTTTGTGATTTTGTACGTCGGGAGTTACGTAAATAATTATAGTTAATAATATTTTAACGATATATTTGATATAATAGGTTAATTTTATAATTTTATTCAATTTTTGATATACATTGTAATCGTAATTCGATAAAAAATTATCGCAATACATAGCACGCGGCATTCTTCCTCTCAAGCACTTTAGAATTTTCAAAACAAAAAATTGTCTTATTAAAGAAACCCTAAATTGTTGTAGTTATAATATTTGGAATTTTAAATATATTTAATAATTTTATTTTTTCTACAAATATTTTATTCTAAATATAATTTATTTAACTTATAAATACATTGATTATTTTTGATGTATTGACAAAACATATTAAATATTTTTTCGGCAAAAACTATAAATGTTATAACCGAAAATATTCATAATTTGTGGGTTTTACATAAAAATTCTGCGTTTAAAGAAAAAAGTTAATTGTTTTAAATTTGTTAAAAAAAATCTACTCAAAACATGAGGGAGGGAGGATAAATAAATAGGATTACATAGGAAAGTTTGTCCCTCTAAGGTGGGGTCAAATTTAAAAATTGCCATTGATTGAGGAAGAAAGAAGGGTCACAAAAGGGTACACTGTCACATGGTTGCTGACTTTGGTGTGGGGTGCCTCTTTATTACTATATCTTTAATCCTTTGCCAGGTTATGTGGGTCCCAATCACCAACACCCATGTGAGTGACTGATGCCATTAACTTTTTATATGTATGGAGAGAATAGACGAAAAGAAAAATGAGTTGGTTATTCAGAGCATTTAAAAGTTTAAACTTATTTAAACGTAACAAATTAAAGTTAGTGTGACATATTTGGATGTAAATGCTTAAAATATCACTGCCGTAAATATTATAACCGTGGATAATGGAACAAATTAAGAAAAAAACAGTTAAAAAAAGTAGATGAAAAACAATAGAAAGTGGATGTGATCCCACACGTATGACAAAGTGCACGGGCTCAAGAATCTTTTGGGCTCTGTAGACTTGTGAATCAAAGTGTCACTGTGTGAGAGAGAAAGTTACTCATTCTGGTGTAAGAATTTTTTACTGAGTGCCTCGGAGTTAGAAATATGGTGGGAGAAGGATAGTGACAGAGAAAGAAGACAGACAAATTAGAAAGGAGAGAGAGAGAGAGAGAGAGAGAGAGAGAGAGAGAGAGAGAGAGAGAGAGAGAGAGAGAGAGAGAGAGAGAGAGAGAGAGCAGGGCAGGCTGGCAAAGTGGATAGGCACGAGCCGTCATGTTATGGAATTTGGGCACATAGGGTTTTGAAATTTTAGACCAGTAATCAATTTCAATGTTTTGTTTGAAGTAGGACTTCCGGCACTTAATATAAGTCATTTTACATAAATATTTTTGTTCTTAAATATAAATTATTTAAAAATTTTAAATAAGTATTAATTACTTAATTTTTAAAATTTTTTTAATATATGTCCTTAGAGCACATGCTAAGTAAACAGTTTAAGAGAATATTCTTTTGAATTGTGTGTATATTCCCTTGAACTTGGTGCAAATACAGAAATCAAGGGAATATGCACACAATTTAAGTTAATATTCTCTTGAACTGTGTGCTTAACATGTACCCTAAGGGCACTGTAGACACTCGAAATTTTTCTTGCCCCAACACTAACACTGTAGGATGGCAAAACCGTCAATCAATTTAAATCCGGCCACCAATGCTGGTCCTTCAATTCAAATTCGGCCACCAATGACGGTCCTTTAACTCAAAATCGGCCGCCAGTGTGCCGGTACTTAAACCTAGATCCGATTCCCAATATTGGTAACCTAACTCTGATCTCCAATATCGGTATTCCAACCATCTCAGATCTTCAATCGGACCGTTTATCCAGCTCCGATCTCCAATCGGACCGTCAATCCATCTCCGATCTCCAATCGAACCGTCTATCCAGCTCCGATCTCCAATTGGACCGTCTATCCAGCTCCGATCTCCAATCGGACTGTCAATCCAGCTCCGATCTCTAATCGGACCGTCTATCCAGCTCCGATCTTCAATCAGACCGTCAATCAGCTCCGATCTCCAATCAGACCGTCTATCCAGCTCCGATCTCCAATCGGGCAGTCAATCTAGCTCCGATCTTAATATCGGGCCTTCAAGTCAGCCCCGACATCAACCCGAGAGGTACAGGTCAACCTGGACATCAATTCAGGACATGTCAAGTCATCCCTGGTCTCAGCCCGAAAAGTACAGATCAGCCCTGACGTCAATCCGGGAAGTGCAGTTCAGCCCCAGAGACAATCCTGGGAAGCCAGATCCATCAAAGGCCGTGCTGTAAGACCACAAATTTTATGAATAAGATTTAATTTTCTTTATATATTATTTTGAAATAGTAACGTGTTGATTTGATAAATGTGATAAGTTATGGGTGAAATGTGCAAAGTTTACAAAGTAAACAAGTGGTTATAAAATATTCGTTGTGTCGGGAAATATTCGTTTGGTCGAGGAATATTCTTTTTATCGGAGAATATTCATACGACGGCGCAGTCATTGGTGGACCCCACAACGGAATGAATGTCGGATATAGAAAGTGACAGAAGTAACCTTTTTATAAAAATAACGGCAAAACTGTTACCGTTAGTACTGTTGAAATACCCGGTGGTTAAAATACAGTAATACGTGGTGTTGCACAATAGCACACGGTATTGCACAGTATTTTGAATTATTGATTCTTACGTAGGAAGACACTTACTCAATTATTGTTACAGTAATTACTGTTCAATATTTTATATTATTGATTCAATAATTGCATAATATTTTATTGGTTCAATATTTGCTATGTTGATATTTTATATCAATAAGTGCTACTTTACTATTTTATATTATTGATTCAATAATTGTCATTGCACATTATTTTAAATTATCAAATCAATAATTTATATTATTTGAATAATATTATTAGATAGCATTATTGGCAATGTCTAAGGAAGTTCTGTCTATGAAAGGGGTTGATTAATTGCGCGCCAATAAGAAGAAATCCTTATCGGAAGACCCCCTATTTCGTGGGAACGACCTGGTTGTCAATATTGTAGTTCTGTAATATTATTTGTGAATAATTAATTTTTAATATATATGATAAGAAAATATTTATTCAATGTGGATTTAGACGGAGGAATTTTTAACATGTGACATTTGTTGAAAGTTGGTATTTTATCTTGTCCGATAAAATAATTCATTCAAATATATTATTATAATATTACATTATAGTAGTATGATGTGATTATATAATAGTATAATTTTTATAATTTGAATGGTAACATTATTATAGTAAATTCATGGTATAAAAGTTAAACGAGGTGAAAGAGTGCAAATTGAATTTGAACTCTTATGATGCAAACAATGATGTCATTGGAGCGATGAGGTAAGCAAGGATGTCATCGGAGCGATGATGTCAGCAATGATGTCATAGGATCGATGATGTAAGCGATGATGTCATAAATTATGACAAAAATACTATTTTACCCTTACTCTGCCGAGCCTATAAATAGAAGCTCATATCTTCATTATCCCTCAGCAATTCACTAAAGCTATAGAGAGAGAAAGTTTAGAGAGAATAAGAGAGAAAGAAGAAGAGTATTCTGCTATCACACTAGTGCAGTCTCCAAATTTTTAAGGTAAGGGGTATTATTTCTTTCGTATTCATGAAGAGAGTTATTTTCTTTCAATATTCGGAAGGGTTGTTATTTCATTCTTTATTATTCTGTTGGAATAATCTGTCTACGCGGACTACCACATGCATGGTGAAATCTTGTTGTTATTCTATTCTTTATTATTCTGTGGGAATAACCTGTCTACGCGGACTACCGCATGTCTGGTGAATAACCCTTCGTATTCCGTTGTTATTAAATTGTGAAAATAATCTGTCTGAGCGGACTACCGCCAGACGGGTGAAAATTCAATTGCAGTTTCGTATATTGTTTCATTTCAGATTCCTAACTCTAAACTTACTACGGTAAGTATTGCTTCTAGAATTCCTGAAATGATCATAAATTCCTTGAGTTTTGCGCTTCATCTAATATTATTTCACTGGAATATTGGTCTGAACTTTCTTGTGAAATTTTTATCTTTTCATCACGAGTTACTATTCACGGGATACTATTCACGATAAAAAAAATATTTTTTTTCTTCCAAATTATCTTTGATTGGATCCAGGTTTTGATCTTCATTCTTGAACTCTGGATAAATTTTCTAATATTTGTCCTTTATCTCACTGGATTCGTTATTCGTATTATTTTTCATCATCCTCAGTTCTAAATAGTGATATAACTGAATATCTTTGGCTTGTAGTGCAAAGATGAATAATTACGTGATGACTATCTTTGGCCTGTAGTGCAAAGATGAATGATTACCTGATGAATATCTTTAGCCCGTAGTGCAAAGATGGACAGGTGTTGAGATGAACATGACCAACTGATGATACAAATAAATATCTTTGGCCCGTAGTGCAAAGATGGATTTGAGATGTATATTGATTGATATTACAGGGATAAAATATTGATGATAGACTTTCAAATCAAAGAAGATAGTAGACATCGTTCTCTACTTAACTCTTTTAATGAATTGTTATTTCCGCTGCGAATATTGATCTAAAACTTATTGTTCATAATATTTTATCTGATTTATTGAAGGCTAACTATAATTTATTTTTCATTATCTTAGTCATAATATTCTTTACTGGGCTATTTGAGCTCACCCTTTTCTTCCATTGTTCTCTTCAGAAAATGAGAATATCGCGGGTACTAGTAGGGGAATGGAGTGATGGTCCGAGTTAGAGCTGTAGAAGTCCTCACTATTTTTTTTATTTAAAATAGTGTGATAATAAATGTAATGAGGACTTAGTTTGAATGTTATATTTTCTACATGTCTGTATTGACACTTACAGTTGTGTGATCGTATTTTGCACGACCGTGTGATATGAAAGATTGTATTTAAATTTTGTTGAGTGTATTTGGCGAATCAAAATGGGTTGAGTATTGAACCTATTTTGGGGGCGTCACAGTTGGTATCAGAGCTTAGGGATATGATCTATGGCGGAGATCTGGGAATATATCTGGGAATAGAACTAGGAGGGGAGAGACGAGTAAAATCTTCACTAGTGTATCCTACCTAAGCTTAATTATTATTTAATTGGCCGGTTAGAATATAGGGTTAATATGTGATATGTTAATTTATTTGATTAACCCTTATTTTGTGGCAGTATTTGAGAATGGCAGCTGAAAATCTAAACAATGGAGTGAATGAGACCGTTGAGACACCTTTAAACACCAACGAGGAGAACGTGCAACAGGAAGGCTATATTCCTCCTGTAAACAACCCTACCGAAGAAATGATAAATGACGGGATGTTTAGAAGCTTTTTGCAGTTCATGCAAAACCAGAAGAGGGAGACTCGTGTTCATAATACAGATGGAAATAACAACTCGCGGCTTGTCACTGCCAAGCAGTTTAAAGAGTTGGGACCACCAGAGTTTCAGGGAAAGCCAGATCCAATCAAGGCGGAAAATTGGATTAAGCAAATTACCAAGATATTTGATGTCTTGGGATGCACGGAGGAACAGAAGGTTCCATTTGCCACCTTTATGTTCCGTGGAGAGGCAGATTACTGGTGGGAATCTGTGAAGCGTACCCAGCTTGCCACACTCAAGATGTCTTGGGGGGCATTCCAAAAACTGTTCAATGACAAGTACTTTCCAGAAAGTATTCATCACATGAAAGAGGTAGAGTTTATCAGACTTGAACAGAACAACATTACTGTGTCCCAGTACGAGGCTAAGTTCGCGGAGTTATCTCGGTTTGCACCTCATTTGGTGGAGAATGAGGAACGTATGACGCGGATGTTTCTGAGAGGTTTGAAATCGAGATTCATCAATACCTCATTTCTCATAAATTTTCTCTATATTCAGATGTAGTGAACAGGGCCCAGTTGTTAAAAGGAGATAATGATTATGTTCAACCAAGGAACAACAACCAAGGTCGTATTTGTGGCAGCAGTCATTGGAACAATGACAACCAGCAGGGAGGAAAGTATCATGCCAGAAGTGGTAACCACTCTGGTGGTAATCGTGGCCACGATAATAGAAGAAGTGAGTCGGGGGGAGATTTCAAGAAGAGAATGTACAACAATGAGAACGTGAAAGCATCGACAGCAGCACCAACATCAACTATTTCTAGGGGAGGAGAACGACCGCCGGTCGTATGCTATAAATGTGGGCAAGAGGGACACATTAGCCCCAACTGCACACAACAATCCAAGGTGTGTTATAACTGTGGAAAGGAAGGGCACATAGCTCGAGTGTGTCCTTTAGCAAAACCAAGTCCAGTAGGGATGGTGACTCCAAAGGCTATCCCTGACAAGTCAAAGTCAGTGGTTCCTGGAAGAGCATTTGTCGTGACTGTCCAACAAGCAAGGAACCCGAACGAGGTTATTACGGGTAAGCTGATAATAAACTCTTGCGAAGTTTACACTTTATTAGATACTGGTGCTACCCATTCTTTTATTTCACCTGTTTGTGCTCAACGTTTGAACTTGACACCTGAGAAATTAGACTTTGACTTATCTGTTGAAACTCCGTTGGGAGAAACTTTCGTTACATCTACAGTTTACAAATCTTGCTCGATTCAAATTGGTACCCTCACCCTACCTGTTGATCTTATATCGTTGAAAATACTTGCATTTGATGTGATTTTAAGAATTGACTGGTTGACCACTTATCATACCAAAATTGATTATTTTCGTAAGATTGTTAGTTTTCATATTCCTAACCAACCTATTGTGCGAATTCAAACAACCAAACCACTAAAATCAATCAATGTTATTTCAAGACATAAAGCTATTCGTTTATTGAAAAACGGATGTCAAGCTTTCTTAGCCCATGTCACTGATCTAAACCAGAATACGTCAGGTTTGAATGATATTTCTGTTGTTAATGAGTTTCCTGATGTATTTCCAGAAAGAACTTCCTGGTCTACCCCCAGAACGTGAAGTTGAATTCTTTATTGACCTTGAACCCGGTACAAAACCCATTTCTAAAATCCCATATCGAATGGCTCCTATAGAACTTCAGGAGTTAAAGGTCCAACTACAGGAGTTGTTAGACATCGATTTTATACGTCCTAGTACATCTCCTTGGGGTGCTCCTGTTTTATTCGTAAAGAAGAAAGACGGGAGTATGCGACTTTGTATTGACTATCGGGAGTTGAACCATGCCACCATCAAGAATAGGTATCCGTTACCTCGTATTGATGACCTGTTCGACCAGTTGCAAGGTGCACAATTCTTTTCAAAGATCGATCTTTGTTCTGGATATCATCAGCTGAAGATTAAAATTGAGGATATTCCGAAGACTGCTTTCAAAACTCGATACGGGCATTATGAATTCTTAGTCATGTCTTTTGGATTGACTAATGCTCCTGCTGCTTTTATGGATATGATGAACCGTGTATTCAAGGAATATTTGGATCAGTTCGTGGTTGTCTTTATTGATGACATCCTCATCTATTCCAAAAGCCGTGAAGATCATGAGCACCACTTGAAGCTGGTACTTCAAAGGCTTCGTGAAAACAAGCTATATGCCAAGCTGAAGAAATGTGAGTTCTGGCTTGAGGAGGTAGCATTCCTTGGGCACATAGTATCAAAACGTGGAGTATCTGTGGACCCGGCGAAGATTGAAGCAATACAAAGTTGGGAGCAACCGAAGTCGGTGACCGAAGTATGTAGCTTTCTGGGCTTAGCTGGTTATTATCGGAGATTCGTGGAAGGATTTTCTCGAATCGCTACTCCATTAACTCAGCTGACTCGGAAAGATACAAAATTCGTATGGGACGAGGAATGCGAGAAGAGCTTTCAAGAGCTCAAGAGGAGACTCATTTCGGCACCTGTTCTGACTATACCATCTGGTTCGGATGGATTTGTCATTTACAGAGATGCCTCGGTCAAAGGGTTAGGATGTGTTCTCATGTAACATGGGAAAGTCATAGCCTATGCCTCGCGACAACTAAAGGAATATGAGAGGAATTATCCTACTTATGATCTAGAGTTGGCAGCAGTCATTTTCACGTTGAAGATCTGGAGACACTACCTGTATGGGGAGAAAGTGGAGATCTATACGGATCATAAGAGCCTCAAGTATTTCTTCACCTAGAAGGAACTCAACATGCGGCAACGACGTTGACTTGAGCTGTTGAAAGATTATGACCATACCATCCAATACCATCCTGGAAAAGCGAACGTGGTAGCTGACGCGTTGAGTAGAAGATCATATGCGGGAACGAATGCGATACTTTCAAGGCCTATCTTGTGTGATTTACAAAAGATGGAGATAGAGTTCAAGACACCGGAGACCCATGCGATGATGTCAAGTATACTCGTAGAACCAGCTTTGATTGATAAAGTTAAAGCTGCTCAAGCTACAGACCCGGAGTTGATGAATATGAGAAAGAAGGTGCAAGAAGGTGCTATTTCAGAAGCAAGGATTGATGAAGAAGGAATACTTCGAGTCAACTCCAGACTTTGTGTTCCTGACAATTCTGATTTGAAGTATAGAATCATGATGGAGGCACACAACACACCGTTTGCAATCCATCCTGGGAGTACCAAAATGTATCGTGATCTTCGACATATATTTTGGTGGAACAATATGAAGAGAGAGATCGCAGAATTTATCTTGAGGTGTTTAACGTGTCAACGTGTCAAGGTGGAGCATCAAGTGCCAAAGGGTCCATTGCAACCACTTGAGATTCCAAAGTGGAAGTGGGAACACATTACCATGGATTTCGTTACAGGTCTTCCCAAGGTTTCTCAAGCCATAGATGCGATTTGGGTTATTGTTGATAGATTAACCAAGTCTGCTCATTTCTTGCCGATACGAGAGACTTATTCCCTTGAACGTCTTGCTCGTATGTACATGAATGAGATTGTGAGATTGCATGGCATGCCAGTATCCATCGTTTCGGACCGTGACCCAAGATTCACTTCACAATTTTGGGTCAGCTTGCAGAAAGCTATGGGCACGGATTTACGATTTAGTTCGGCATATCATCCATAAACGGACGGGCAATCGGAAAGGACTATCCAAACTCTTGAAGATCTATTGAGACTCTGTGTTCTAGACTTCAAAGGGAGTTGGGATAAGTACCTACCATTGGTGGAATTCTCCTACAACAACAGTTATCAGGAAAGTATAGGCATGGCTCCATTCGAGGCGTTGTATGGACGAAAATGTCATTCTCCAGTATGCTGGGACGAGATGGGTGAAGCAACATTGTTGGGACCGGAGTTAGTACGTATGACTATGAAAAAGATTCAAATGATCCGGCAACGTATACAAACTGCACAAGATCGACAAAAGAGTTATGTTGATCTTCATCGAAGAGACGTGGAGTTTAATGTCGGAGATTATGTATTATTACGTGTTGCTCCATGGAAAGGAATTACGAGATTCGAAAAGAGAGGAAAGCTCAACCCACGATTCATTGGTCCATTTAAAATCCTTGACCGAGTAGGAAATGTGGCCTATAGACTCGCCTTACCTCCAAGCATGTCTCGTGTTCATAATATTTTTCACATATCTGTGCTTCGTAAATATGTGAAAGATCCAAACCACATTATTGAGTTAGAACCAGACGAGATAGCCGAGGATTTAACATACGAGGAGGTATCTGTTAAGATCTTGGATAGGAAGGAACATGTCCTACGCTCAAAGCTTATACCTCAAGTTAAAGTTTTGTGGAGGAACCATGATATCGAGGAAATGACCTGGGAGTTAGAATCGGAAATGAAAACGAGGTTTCCTCACCTTTTCGACATACCAGGTACGTAAGTAAATTTCGAGGATGAAATTTCATAAGGAGGGGAGGTTGTAAGACCCCAAATTTTATGAATAAGATTTAATTTTCTTTATATATTATTTTGAAATAGTTAGGTGTTGATTTGATAAATGTGATAAGTTATGGGTGAAATGTGCAAAGTTTACAAAGTAAGCAAGTGGTTATAAAATATTCGTTGTGTCGGAGAATATTCGCTTGGTCGAGGAATATTCTTTTTGTCGGAGAATATTCGTACGACGACGCAGTCATTGGTGGACCCCACAACGGAATGAATGTCGGATATAGAAAGCGACAGAAGTAACCTTTTATAAAAATAACGGCAAAACTGTTACCATTAGTACTGTTGAAATACCCGGTGATTAAAATACAGTAATACGTGGTGTTACATAGTAGCGCACGGTATTGCACAGTATTTTAAATTATTGATTCTTACGTAAGAAGACACTTACTCAATTATTGTTACAGTAATTACTGTTCAATATTTTATATTATTGATTCAATAATTGAATAATATTTTATTGGTTCAATATTTGCTACGTTGATATTTTATATCAATAAGTGCTACTTTGCTATTTTATATTATTGATTCAATAATTGTCATTGCACATTATTTTAAATTATCAAATCAATAATTCATATTATTTGAATAATATTATTAGATAACATTATTGACAATGTCTAAGGAAGTTCTGTCTAGAAAAGAGGTTGATTAATTGATCGCCAGTAAGGAAAAATCCTTATCGGAAGGCCCCCTCTTTCCTGGGAACGACCTGGTTGTCAATATTGTAGTTCTGTAATATTATTTGTGAATAATTAATTTTTGATATATATGATAAGGAAATATTTATTCAATGTGGATTTAGACGGAGAAATTTTTAACATGTGACATTTGTTGAAAGTTGGTATTTTATCTTGTTCAATAAAATAATTCATTCAAATATATTATTATAATATTACATTATAGTAGTATGATGTGATTATATAATAGTATGATTTTTATAATTTGAATGGTAACATTATTATAGTAAATTCATGGTATAAAAGTTAAACGAGATGAAAGAGTGCAAATTAAATTTGAACTCTTATGATGCAAACATTGATGTCATCGGAGCGATGAGGTAAGCAAGGATGTCATCGGAGCGATGATGTAAGCAATGATGTCATAGGATCGATGATGTAAGTGATGATGTCATAAATTATGGCGAAAAGACTATTTTACCCTTACTCTGCCGAGCCTATAAACAGAAGCTCATATCTTCATTATCTCTCACCAATTCACTAAAGCTATAGAGAGAGAATGTATAGAGAGAATAAGAGAGAAAGAAGAAGAGTATTCTGCTATCACACTAGTGCAGTCTCCAAATTTTTAAGGTAATGGGTATTATTTCTTTCGTATTCATGAAGAGAGTTATTTTTTTTAATATTCGTAAGGGTTGTTATTCCATTCTTTATTATTCTGTTGGAATAATTTGTCTACGCGGACTACCGCATGCATGGTGAAATCCTGTTGTTATTATATTCTTTATTATTCTGTGGGAATAACATGTCTACGCGGACTACCGCATGCCTGGTGAATAACCCTTCGTATTCTGTTGTTATTAAATAATGGAAATAATCTGTCTAAGCGGACTACAACTAGACGGGTGAAAATTCAATTGTAGTTTCGTATATTGTTTCATTTCAGATTCCTAACTCTAAACTTACTACGGTTAGTATTGCTTCTAATATTCCTGAAATGATCAGAAATTCCTTGAGTTGTGCGCTTCATCTAATATTATTTCACTGGAATATTGGTCTGAACTTTCTTGTGAAATTTTTATCTTTTCATCACGAGTTACTATTCACGGAGTACTATTCACGATAAAAAAATATTTTTTTTTTCTTCCAAATCATTTTTGATTGGATCCAGGTTTTGATTTTCATTCTTGAACTCTGGATAAATTCTCTAATATTTGTCCTTTATCTCACTGGATTCGTTATTCGTATTATTTTTCATCATCCTCAGTTCTAAATGGTGATATAACTGAATATCTTTGGCCTGTAGTGCAAAGATGAATAATTACGTGATGAATATCTTTGGTCTGTAGTGCAAAGATGAATGATTACCTGATGAATATCTTTGGCCCGAAGTGCAAAGATGGACAGGTGTTGAGATGAACATGACCAATTGATAATACAAATGAATATCTTTGGCCCGTAGTGCAAAGATGGATATTTGATTCGAGATGTATATTGATTGATGTTACAGGGATAAAATATTGATGATGGACTTTCAAATCAAAGAAGATAGTAGACATCATTCTCTACTTAACTCTTTGAATGAATTGTTATTTTCGCTGCGAATATTGATCTAAAACTTGTTGTCCATAATATTTTATCTGATTTATTGAAGGCTAACTATAATTTATTTTTCATTATCTTAGTCATAATATTCTTTACTGGGCTATTTGAGCTCACCCTTTTCTTCCATTGTTCTCTTCAGAAAATGAGAATATCGCGGGTACTAGTCGGGGAATGGAGTGATGGTCCGAGTTAGAGCTGTAGAAGTTCTCACTATTTTTTTTATTTAAAATAGTGTGATAATAAATGTAATGAGGACTTAGTTTGAATGTTAATATTTTCTACATGTCTGTATTGACACTTACAGTTGTGTAGTCGTATTTTGCACGACCGTGTGATATGAAAGATTTTATTTGAATTTTGTTGAGTGTATTTGGCGACTCAAAATGGGTTGAGTATTGAACCTATTTTGGGGGCGTCACACATGCCAACACCACAGGCAACCACGGGAGGGGCAACGGTCATTTTATTCAACTTTCAACCGATTCGGTCAAACTCAAGCCGAATTGATACTATCGAAGTCAGAATGAACAACAACAACGATCCCGAGTGCTAATAGCGCAAGACAGCTCAACGGACAAACTGCGGGGAATCGAAGACCTGGTTATGAACCCGTCTTCTTGGACTCAAAAAATATTTTATCCCGTGTCATTGCGACACTCTCGGCGAGGGCTTTCCGCAAAGGAATCGCACGCCTCAAACGGATGCTCCGATCAAAAGTTTGAAAGTTCTGACTTCGACTATACGTTGTCCAGAGAGCACGTACTACGAGACGACAGAACTCGGCACCGTGGGCCCCACCTAGGGAGCCGCACCTCTACCTGTGACAGCCACAGGTAGAGCTAAGGCTCCCTGGCCTATAAATAAACGTGCACCCCCTTCATTTAAAAGTTTTTGAAACGCAGCGAAGCTCTGCCCGTCTGATCTTTTGACTTTTACACCTCTTTCAAACCCAAATATTTTCACTCTATCACGCAGATATACCCATATACTACCACATATAAGAAATAACCGGTAGATTTGGACGTTTAGAGCCTACGATTTGGCAAAAAGCCCGTATTGCAGTCCATTGTAAGTATTTTTATGATTAGAAAGTTAATACTACTACTTTGCACTGTTTTCCACTTGCACACGAAGTTTCATCTTCTAAATATGCCCGGAACTTAGTTCTGTGGTCGTTTTCGTCAAAATTTGGTATATTTCTGTACATAAATGCAAATTTTATCATTTTTACAACTCAGATTGACGATCCGTCAGCTTCAGCAGCTTCAATGCACTAGCACACACATTTTTGGCAACTTAGTCGGAATGGGTTATCTTCCCAGTCCGGGTTTGGCCCTTTTTTGTGCTTATTTAATTGCAAATGTACTAATATTTTAATTCTGTCAAGCCCGGATTTCAAATCCGAGGTAGTTTACCGCTTTTATATATATTTACGCATATATAAGCGAATTTCACCATCACTGGTACTCATATCAGTCCTGGTTGACTATATTTTTGTCAATATATATATATATATATATATATATATATATATATATATATATATATATATATATATATTTTCCCAGTCTAGACTGGATTACTTCGTGGCCATTTTACTGCTTTTGCACACTTCGCCATACTGGGTGCTCTCCCCAGTCACTGGTTGACTATTTTTCTATCAATTTTAATTCCAGTACGGGCACCGGCGTGAAAACCCATCACCCTTATTATTGTTTTTTATATACATATATATATATATATATTTTATTTTCTGTCACAGCCTGGATTATTTCGTAGCTATTTACAGTTTATATATATATATATATATATATATACATATATATATATATATATATATATATATTTTAATTCCAGCCCGAGCTTGCGAGTGAAAACCCATCACCCTCTTACAGCTTTTGTATATATATAATTATATATATTGCTTTACTCAAATTTATTCAACTGCTGCATTTAACATTCATTTGTATATGAATCTGCACTAACATATCTATGAGCGGATTAGATTTATTCAAATCTCGCCAATTCTAGCTTTTAACGGTTCAAACAGGTCCTGATAGAACCTGAAAGCTATAATGGCTGAGATTTCCTTAAATCTAGTTATTTTTTATAGTTTCAGCTTTAAAAGCACACTCGCGTCCCTTAGATCGCTATCTAGTGGGAACGAAACACTTTATCCACTCGCAGCCAGGATTTATTGATGAATTCTTGGTTGCATTGTGACGTGATGATGTATATATATTCATTTCTGTGTAAATTTGAACTGTGTAGGTTTATGGGCTACTCATATGTGAGCCTAGGAATCATGGGATTCACGATCAAATCGATCGGGATCTAATTCCCATAATGGACAAACTCCAGTTTACAGATGTACCCTGCTAGTTTTTCTGTAAAATATACATATACAGACCTTAAAACGATTATCCGAATTTAAGGTCTCATCATAGTGAAATGTCAATTGTCGTGTTAGCGTCCCTCCGATGGTTTTCATACCCATGAGGAGACCGACACGTGTCTATTCCTGTGGTCGAGGATGCTTCGCAGCCCGGCTAATCACTATTCACATGCAGCCTTAAGGCTATAAAGATAAAAAATTGAAAGTAGCGATACGCTTCAACTCCTATGGCAACGTAAGGGTTTGATAAATAGCTTTCAAAACATCAATGTCAATTCAAATCAAAAGAAAAACTTTGGAAAATCAAATTAAATGCTTTTGCAAATCAAATCAAAGACTGATTTTCAAATCAAATCAAACCCTTCGTATATAGGCTCAACGAAGTGTGTCAAAGCTTTCAATTAATCAAATCAATAGGCCCAAATTTCAAACAACATTCACTCACGCATTTACAGTTTTAAGAAAAATATTAAAAAGATGTGGTACCATGTTTACACGGGAGTCGTGGGGTGCCTAACACCTTCCCTACACTTAACCAAGCCCCCGAACTCAAAAAACTCCGATTTCAAAGATCAAGTTTCGACAGTGTCCAGCAGTTCGGCCTCTTTTCAAATCAAACTCGGTTGAGTTGGTACAACCATTTTCCAATCTACTAACTGGCGACTCTAAACGTTCAAATCGTCGACATAAACACATGTTGGCCTCTTTCCTAAAAAACCCTTCAAAACCTTTTTTCTAAATAAAAAGAGTGGGGGT
Organism: Panax stipuleanatus; assembly: GCA_020205555.1. Lineage (NCBI taxonomy): Eukaryota > Viridiplantae > Streptophyta > Magnoliopsida > Apiales > Araliaceae > Panax > Panax stipuleanatus. Next base: position 15,104,033 of record CM035116.1, read on the forward strand.
AGAGAGAACTTAGGAAGATCAATTTGAGGAAACCTGGGTTACGAACCGACCCGCGGGATTCTTAAATTTTCTAGCGTCGACAACACATGTTAAGAGGACCTAGTTTTTAATATCAACTCAAGTATTAAATAGTCATTCCGTTCCTTAATATAAGTCGTTTTAAAGTTGTCCACAAGTATTAAGAAAATGATTGTATAACATTAAATATTAATCTGAATGACACTTCTGTCCCTCCAAGTTGCCACCCACTTTTAAAGTCGTTCCTAAAGTTCAATTTTCGTCAGTTAGATCCTTAAAGTGGTATTTTATTGGCGTTTCCGTTTCTCCAGCACAATTTGACCCAACCCGACCCATTTTGAATAATTTTAACCCAACCCAACCCAGTTTGACTTAATCCAAATTTTTAAATATTTAAAATATAATATTATTTTAAAATAAGTTTAAAATAATAATTATATTTAACATTTTTAAAAATAATATTTAATATTGTAAAATAAATTATTATTTTTAAAATAATTATTATTTTAATATTTTTTTTAAAAATAATTATTTTAAAAATAGTTATTTTTAATATTAAAAAAAATAGTTTTAAAAAAAATTAAAATAATAATTATATTTAATTTTCTAAAATAAATATTTTTTTAAAAAGTAAAATAATTATTATTTTTAATATTCTAAAATAATTATTATTTTAATATTCTAAAATAATTATTATTTTAATATTCTAAAATAATTATTATTTTTAATATTTTAAACGTAAAGATTATTTTTAATATTTTAAAAGTAAATATTATTTTTAAAAATAATATTTACAAAAATAATATTTACTTTTAAAATATTAAAAATATAAATTATTTTAAAAATTATTTATTTTAGAATATTAAATATAAATATTATTTTAATTTTATTAAAAAACTAATATTTTTTTTAGATATTAAAAATAACTATTTTTAAAATAATTATTTTATTTTAAAATATTAAAATAATAATTTATTTTAAAATATTAAATATTATTATTTTAAAATGTTAAATATAATTATTATTTTAAACTTATTTTAAAAATAATATTATATTTTAAAATATTAATAATTTGGGTTGGGTCAAACTAGGTCGGATTGGATTAAAATTGGTCAAAATAGGTCGGGTTTAGGTCAAATTGAATTGAAGGAACAGAAACGCCAACAAAATGACACATTAAGGACCTAATTGACGAAAATTAAATTTTAGGGACGAATTTGAAAGTGGGTGATAATTTGGAGGGACAGAAGTGTCAATCAGCCTTGAATATAATATCAAGTACTCCCTCCGTCCCTTAATATAAGACTTTTTAGAGTTGTGCAGAAATATTAAGGAAATGATTGTATAACATTAAATATAATATCAATTATCTATATTGCCCTTGTATTGAAAAAAGATAGTGTTATTTATTGAACAAAAAATAGTGGGAGAACCAAAGTTAAATTTAATACTTGTGGTAATATTGGAAACTAAGCTATTAATGTTTCTTGAAATTCTAAAACGTCTTATATTAATGGACAAAAATATTTCTCTAAAACGTCTTATATTAAGGGACAGAGAGAGTATATTGAAAAAAGAGAATGTTATTTATTGGACAAAAAATAGTGTGAGAACCAAAATTATATTTAATACTTTGGGTAATATTAAAAACTAAACAATTAATGCTTACTTGAAATTCTCAAACAACTTATATTAATGGACAAAAACACTTCTTTAAAACGACTTATATTAAGGGATAGAGGGATTATAACTTTGGTTCTCTCATTATTTTTTATATAATAAATAACATTCTCTTTTTTCAATACAAGTACTCTCTTCGTTCCTTAATATAAGTCATTTCAGAGTTGTACACAAGTATTAAAGAAATGAGTTTAAAGTAGTATTAAATATAATATCAATTGTCTATATTGTCCTTGTATTAAAAAAAAGAGTGTTATTTATTGGACAGAGAATAGTGAGAGAACCAAAGTTATATTTAATACTTGGTGTAATATTGAAAACTAAACAATTAATGCTTATTTGAAATTCTCAAACGACTTATATTAAGAGACAAAAATATTTCTCTAAAATGACTTATATTAATAAACGGAGGGAGTACAATATAGACAATTGATATTATATTTAATGTTATATAATCATTTCCTTAATATCTATGTACAACTCTAAAACGACTTATATTAAGGGATGAATGGAGTAATGTGTTACTAGTACTACTTTAAAATAATAATATATAAATATTTTAGAGAAGTGTTTTTGTCCCGTAATATAATAAATCAAATTTATAATTTTATATATTAATATAGGTCGTAATTGTATTTCAACAAAAAATTCTCGTAATACATGGCATGCCTCTCAAAATAATTATGAAAAATTGTTAGATATATATCTCTTTTGAGTATTATTTTTCTATGGAAATATTAGTTGTTTTCTTGGACTGATAATATTACCTGAATAAAAATCACATTATCAACTATTAAGTATTAATAAGATAATTATAAAAATATCTTTAAATTTATATATATTTTTAAAAATAACATATTTTTATTTTGAGTCTATTGACAATAAGAGTGGCAGTTTCTTTTCTTCTTTGACTTTTATTTTTTCCCTTTATTTTCTTTACTTTTTGGGTGGCATTAATTGGGTATTCTGTTTGGTTTTCTGAAAATGTTGTTTTTAACCATGGACCACTACCTCCCTAGAGGGATACACAGTTGGAGTAAATAGAGGGTCTTTTTTGGGTTTGGTAAGTTTTGGGTTTTCAATTGCCAATCCAATGTAAAAATTAATTATCTTCAAAATCTGAAAAATTTCACATTATTATATGTTAATTGTCACCTCATATTTATTCACCTTTTAATTTGTTGTTCTATGGTGTTGTGATTTTCACGATGTTCTTCTTATGAAAATTTTGTAAGCTAGTAATTTTTTTTTATTTGTTAGATAGAGGAAAAAACTAAACACACACGTAATGGATACTTCTTTTTTAAGAATCTATTATATTATAATTCAATTTTAAGGATACATTTCATCCTAAAATTTTGGGGAAACTTGGAAAAGGGACTGAGAGGGGCAGTAGTTTGAGAGAGTGTTGGGAAGGGTCCGGGAGGGGAAGGGGGAGGGGAAGTGGGAGGAGGTTAGGAAAAACTCACATTCAATCTTCTACAACGCTTACAAAAATGCACCGAAACCTTGCATAATTAAAAGATAGACCTTTACCACTAGACTATCAATTTTGATATGTGAATTAGTTTGTAAAATGAACAAATAATTCGGACTCGATTCGTACTCGTTCGACTAAAAGTTCGATTCGAGCTCGACTCGAAATATAAATGATTCAAATACGAAAAAATTTTAAAGTTCGATAAATTACTCGAATCTCCTCAAATTGAAATTTTCTATTGAAACTAGAATTATATTCGTTCGAAAAGTTCAAACTGCCCGGGCTCGGTTCGAGATCATGCTCGACTTGGTAGCTAAATGAGTCTCAATCAAACCTTATTTTATACTCGATAAATTTTGTAAATCAAATCTGAGTAACTCAATACTCGGCTCGACTCGACTCGACTCGACTTGATTCATTTACACCCTTATATGTGAATACTTTCTTGATTAAGGAAGAACACGCAACCCATTTTTGATCGAATTAAAAGTTACTTGGTCAAATTCTTAACTATCATATAAGCATAAAATTAAATAGTGTTCAGTTAAATTGTAAAAAGAAAAAAATATACAAAAGTGTTGCATAACTTTTTAGTTTTTCTTTAACAATTTAAGGTCAAATTTATAAATTCCGCCGAAAGTGTTTATGCCAAAAACATTAATTTCTAGCTATTACTCATTACAATCAATTTTAAACCGTCACTGTCCATGCTCCATCCCCATGTAATTGACCCTTCCACCTAATTAGAAATGGCACCTCAATAAAACTCAAAGGTCCGAATCAATCAGTAAATTTGGACAAAAATGTCACCCTCAATACAAATTAGGGTTTATATGGTTCGCATTTTAAGCAAAACTCTGTACTCTTAAGAAACGACGAGTTCGACTCATTACCGTGCAAACATGTAATGTAGATGATACTTGTTAGAGGTTTCAATAACATGGATGGCAGATATAGTAAATTGAGTCTAAAGATTGAAAGATCATGCCGCTATCGCCCCCGCCACCACCACCACGGTGGTATTCACGATGATGACGGGTAAGGTTGATGCTGGTGCATGGTGAAGCTGCTACAGAGGTTTTTTTTTTTAACTCCTTGTTGGTTGTGCTTCAAAATTTTGAGTTTTGGTAAAGTCCCACATTACCTATTTTCTCAATGGTAACGTTATTTATTCCTCAACGGTAACGTTATTTATTTCCTCAACATTTTGTCTATATATATAAACTGTTCTTCACAGTTTATAAGAGAAACAAAAAGACTATCATCTACCTCTACCTCTATCTCTATACACTATAATATAATCTGTTCATATTTGATTATATAATATGTTCATATTTGATTATATACTCGGTTCATATTTTTCTGGGCAATCCACATAGACAAGTCTAAAGTCTCCATTTGTGAGTGCACACAATTGGAGGCTTCACCGTTGAATCTTGGAGGGTGATCGCCGGTAGCCCGTTTGTACCTGAGGTTATTACCCGTGGGGGCGAAATCACTTTTTAGGACAGTAGCTTCGTTACGTCTCGATTTTCAGATAAGTTATTCCAATTTTAGGTTTGTTTTTCTTGTTAAATCTGCTCAATTTTCCAACAATCTAAAAAGTAATTTTATAATTAACAAGATGAAGTCTGCTTTATACCTGTCTAAAGTTGAACGCTGTGATGGTACAAATTTTAAGAGATGGTCAGAGGATATGTTATTTAATTTGAAAACCATGAATTTAGAATATGTGTTATATATGGATGCTTCTGCTACTCCTACTATTGTTGATAATACTGGGTTTTGTTCGTTTGACATTGGTAGCAATTTCAAAGTTTTTAGTTGTGCAAGTGAAATTTGTAAAATTTAATCTTAGTTGGTTAAAGTTATTGCTGTGAGGAATTGGCTCAGAATGGAATGGGACTTTATGTTGATATTCATGAATAGATGATAATATGTAACAATAGTACTACTCCCTCCATTAAAAATAAAATAAAAAATAAAATTGAGAGTCTAAATTTTATGCTTGAGTGTCCCAAAATTGATAGCACATTATCAAACTTGATATACTAGAACTCATTATATTTTTGTACGTTTTGGTATTGGTTTTTGATTATCTTTGAGTGAAATTTTCTTTAAACACTTCTAACTTTCAAACATGGACTCTCATTTTCTCATTTTGTGACAGAGATATAGTATGTAACAAAATGAACATTATCTTAAGAAATATGTGGCCACTTCTATTACTTAGTTCATTATGATGTGATAATGAAATTATTTTGTATGTGTATGAAAGTATATGTTTTATGCACTATATCATGTGTTGATGATATTTGCATGTTAAGTATTATTTTACTTATGATCTTATATAATAAATTAATTTGATTAGTTTTATTTGATTTGAAGATAATTTAATTGTCCATGGTGGAACAAACTTTAACTTGTGCATATATATTGACTAGTAATATTTTATGAGTAGATAATATTGCTAAAAGTGTACATGCATGAATTTTAAAAAAATTATTATTCTTATAAACTAATTGAAATTAATTTGTTATTAGTGGTTGTAGTAAAAGTTGAGAAATTTACTTTTCTCTATGTATAACGAATTAGTTGTAAATTAATTTATTTTGAGAATAAAGTAAATTTATGATTTTGAACAAAATTATACATATAAAATTTGAGATAATATTTAGTGTGTAATATTACTTGGTATTTGTATGCATGAATTTTGAGATAAATTGCTTTGTTTGTGTATAATAAATTATCAACTAATAGTTAGTAGAGACATTGTAGAAATAGATTTGGTTGAGTAGATCTTGTATATAATATGATTATGATGTTGAGAAAATAATTAAAAATGTTATTCATAGTGTTTTGAGATAATCATAATTGGTATATATTGATTTATTTTATGTGTACTTCTTGTCAAAGAAGTAGTAAATTTTTAATGTGAGCATATGAACTTTGTATATTCTAATTGAGATAAACATTTTAATTTTGACTTTTTATAAATATGGTGAAGTTCAAGTATTTTATATTATTATGAGATTGTCTTGTATTCTATATTTGTAATTGTTAAAGATATATTGTTTATGATATTTTCTATCCAAGTTGGGACAAGAAAATACTCGAGGATATACTAATTCATGTGTGTGAATTTTATTTTCTTTTTACATAAATTAATTTTGTTTGTGATAAATTAATTTCTTAGAAAGTAAATATAAAATTTTATATTTTATGATTTATATGTAAATAGATTTGTGCAATATGATGAGTTGTGCTATAATTTGTATATAATGAATTTTATACTATTTACATAGAGTCAAATGTTACGTGTTGGTATACTTGAAATTAAACTGTACATGTATGATTTTAAATTCTCATGCTAAATAATTTTTGGATTTGAGATTTTATGTATTTCAAGAAAATAAGAGCTTGTTTTCTTATGCTGGGGTATTCTAAAAGATTATTATGTTTAAGCAATCTTTATATGAATGACTAATACATAAAATGTAGAAGAACTTATTTTTTGTTTTGAGAAGTGTTCCTTAATATTCTCATGTGAAAATAGTATTTATAGGAACATTGTCACATAAAATGTTAATTAATCTAAAATTTATTTTAAGTAGTAAGCAAAATATTGTGAAGTGAAATTTTTCAATGAGATTTCAATTATTTAAAAGTGTGGGGGTGATTCTTTAAGATTTTTATTTATGCAGTACTAATTTGGCCTTTGAACTATTTGGAGCATTATTTTATTTATGTAAGAATAGTAAGGCTTGTGAATTTCTTGTTGTAAGATTCATTTTGGTTATGTAATCATATGAAATGAAAGTCTTTGAAACACAAACTTTTGAATAATATTGAAGTGTGAACTTTTTCCACTTAATTAATTATCTAAGGTTCTTCAAAGTTATAAACTGAACCTAGAAAGAACAATATTGATTTGGTGAAGGAAATCAATATAAAGGAATTTTTTTTTACCTATTTTATTAGCCTAAATATGATCCAAAATATTTATTGTGATTTAGTTCAATAGTGAGATTAAAATTAAGTTATAAATATTAAAGTGGATACATATTAGGTGATAATATGTGCATATTTACCTTGAGATTCTATCTTAGATATATAATTATTTATATGTTTACACTAACAATATAATTGTATAAACTATAATGTGATAGTTTTTGTGTATATTAATGATATGTTAATCATTTTACATAGTATTGTTAACGTTAAGAAATATCTATTTTGACTTTATGTTGAAAGATTTGTAAAATAGAATTTATATTATTATCTTATGAAACCATAGTGAGGATTTCAACTAAACAAATTTAATTGTGATGACTAAGTTTGATAAACTTAAGATTGAAGAATTTAATAATTCTTTAATAGTGGTGGTGCACTGGAAGTTAATTCTAATATAGTTATTGCAAATCTAAAGTACATATGCGCTAGTGGGTGCCTTATATTTGATAGCAATGCACGAGATCAGATGTTACCTACAATTTTTCAAATTAGTATACTAGTGGTTTAAAATTGGTTTCGTAAGATTTCTCAATGTTTCAAAAGATCACATAAATGGTATATTGTTAATAAGGAAAATTCACAAGTAGGAGAATTTTCTCAGGTCACTCTACGATCGTTTGGTGCAAGTCACTCTACGATGTGCGCTACACTACGTTCGTATAGTCAGCACTTTGGCACTCTACGTTTGTAGAGTTGGTTCGTAGAGTTGGAAACTACTTTACGATCACTGAGTTGTCACTCTACGATATTAGTAACCTTGCTGAGTTGTCATTCTACGATCGTAGTGACCTTGCTGAGTTGTCATTCTACGATCGTAGTAACCTTCTAGTCTGAAGTCTCCTATATCACTATATTTTGTTAGTGAAAATTTGTATTCAGTACAAATTATTAATCTTTCATAGGTGGTTGTGATCTTGATTAAGTAAGAAAATATTCACAAGTAGGTGAATATATTCTTATATGTCCACAAGTAGGTGGATATATTATTACTCTTTGTGAAGGGTATACTTTACTTGGAGTAGCAAGTAATACTATTACTGCATGTGATGGAGAAAGTAAATGGAATCGAAATTTGTGTTAGATCATCAAATTGTGGTCTAAATCAATTTTTTCTATTTCTCTGCATTGCGATTCTCAAGCAGCTATTGGAAGGGCAATGAACCATGTTATAATGGGAAAACAGAGACACATTCGCTTGAGACATAATATTGTACGAGGACTGATCAGTAGTGGTGTTATTTCCATAGAATTTGTGAGGTCTGAAAAGAACCTAGTGGATCCGCTCGTAAAGGGATTGACCAAAAAGGTTATCCAAGAAGCATCCAGAGGGATGGGATTTTTGTCAAACATTTTGAGTAAGTAATATGTGATGGAAACCTAACCCATGTGATTGGACATCCCATGAATTGGGTTCAATGGGTAACAACAAGTCATATAATTATTTAATTATAGCACTGCACTTATTTATATATCTCCCTATGTGCATGTGGTGCTTACTGACAAATTGTGTTACGATGAATCATTTAGATTCTTAATGAAACTCATAGCTCTAAAGGGTGGTGTATGTCAGTTTACACTTGATGGGTTCACCTATGTAAAGGTGGAGGTGTAGGCCGCTTTCTATGAGAGACTTTGACAAACTCTTTAGAGCCTTTATTAAAATCTGGGACATGGCGCATGGCCTAGAAGGCGCCCAACCGCAGACTTGTGTAGATTCGGGTTTTTGAGTATGTGTACAAGTTCAACTGTTTGTATCATAGATAATGAGTTCAAGAATTTAGTTCACCTATAATCTATAATCTTGAGCTTGTTCCACTAAGTGTTGATTCAAACCCACAAAGTATCGACATTATGTATTTAAAAAACTATTGCCCTTCTTACTTCCGTTTTATTTTTTCCTCTCTTTGATAATTTTGAATCATGTGGGGAATTGTTGGTTGTGCTTCAAAATTTTGAGTTTTGGCAAAGTCCCACATTACCTATTTCCTCAATGGTAACGTTATTTATTCCTCAACGGTAACGTTATTTATTTCCTCAACGATAACGTTATTTATTCCTCAACGATAACGTTATTTATTTCCTCAACATTTTGTCTATATATATAAACTGTTCTTCACAGTTTACAAGAGAAACAAAAAGACTATCATCTACCTCTACCTCTATAAGACCCCAACTTTTATGAATAAAGATTTAGTTTTCTTTATATATTATTTCGAAACAGTAAGGTGTTGTTTTGATAAATATGAAAGTTATGGGTGAAATGTGCAAACATTTTTAAAATGAGCAAGTGGTTATAAAATATTCTTGTTGTCGGGGAATATTCGTTTGGTCGTGGAATATTCTTGTTGTCGGGGAATATTCGTACGACGGCGCAGCTATTTGTGGGCCCCCACAACGGAATAATTGTCGGATATAGAAAGCGACAGAAATAACTTTTTTACAAGATAACGGCGTAGTTGTTACCGTTAGTACTGTTGAAATACCCGGTGGTTAAAATACAGTGATACACGGTGTTGCATAGTAGCACACGGTATTGCACATTATTTCGAATTATTGAGTCTTACGTGAGAAGCCATTACTCAATTATTGTTACAGTAATTACTGTTCAATATTTTATATTATTGACTCAATAATTGCTACGTTGATATTTTATATTATTGACTCAATAATTGTTACATTGATATTTTATTGACTCAATAATTGCTACGTTGCCATTTTATATGATTGATTCAATAATGACTACAGTTGATATTTGTAGTATTGATTCAATAATTGTCGTTGCACAGTATTTCACGTTATCAACTCAATAATTCATATTATTTGAATAATATTATTAGATAGCATTATTGACAATGTGTAAGGAAGTTCTGTCTAGGAGGGGTTATTTAATTGCGCGCCAGTAAGGAGAAGTCCTTATCGGAAGGCCCCCTCTGTCCTGGGAACGACCTGGTTTTTAATATTGTAGTTCTATAATATTATTTGTGAATAATTAATTATTGATTTATATGATAAGGAAATATTTATTTTGTGGATATTAAAGAAGGAATTGGCGCTGGTGAGTTTTTATCAATATTTTGGTGTGAGAAATCATCTGTTTTTGGATTTCGGATAATTTATGTTTGGAATTTGGAAAAACTTCCTTCTGCAAAGTTGTAGAGAATTAAATTTCCTATGGAAGGACATAGAATTTATATTTTTCTGACAAAGGGGCTATTTGTTATGAATTATTGAAGTTTCAGAAAAAATATATATTTTTTTATGGGCGGGCCCCACTTTTGGTGGAAAATTTTTTAGCCGCCAGGCGGCGAAAATTTTTAAAAAAATATATTATTTTATTATTTTAGTCTCCTTTGGCATCCTAAGCTTTTCCTATAAATAGGGTGCTTAGATTAGAATTGAAAATCACACCAGAATCAGAAGTTTTCTCTCTCTATAATATCGAGCGTATTTTTGTGAGTATTTCAATACTTTGAGTGTTGCTATTCAATGCAAGTTTCCTTTGGTATTATATCCGATATTCCAGTCAGAGGTACTATCTTTTTGAGGTAAGGGATGTTATTTCTTTCGTAAATGATGTTATTTTTTTCAATATCATTATACAGAAATATTGTCATGAATTTTGTTATGAAATTCTTACTTTTTCCGTCGGGGTTATACGGCACTATTCACGTATACGGCACTATTCACGGAAAAATTAAATTTTCTTCTATTTGTCCAAATTGCTTGTTAAGGTTACTATCTTTGATTGTATCCAAGTTTTGAGCTCTATTCTTGAATTTTGCTCCATAATTGATTATTACGAGGTATTTTTGAATTGGATATACTAAAATACGAATCCTTAGTCTTTGTCTTTTATCTCACTGGATTCGTTTTTTTAAAAATGTTTTTCATCATTCTCAGTCCTAAAAGGTGATGTAACTGAATATCTTTGGCCTGTAGAGCAAAGATGAATGATTACTTGATGAATATCTTTGGCCTGTAGAGCAAAGATGAATGATTACCTGATGAATATCTTTGGCCTGTAGTGCAAAGATGACAGGTGTTGAGATGAATATGACCACTGATGATACAAATGAATATCTTTGGCCTGTAGTGCAAAGATGAATATTTGATTCGAGATGTATTGATTGATGTTACAGGGATAAAATATTGATGATGGACTTTTAAATCATAGAAGATAGTAGACTTGATTCTCTGTTTAACTCTTCTAATGAATTGTTATTTCCGCTGCGAATATTGATCTAGAGTTGGTTGTCCATTATATTTTATCTGATTTGTTGAAGACTAACGATAATTTATTTTCCATTATCTTAGTCATAATATTCTTTACTGAGCTAGTTGAGCTCACCCTTTTCATTGTTGTCCTCTTCAGGAAATGAGAATGTTGCGGGAACTAGTCGGGGGACAGAGTGATGGTCCGAGTTAGAGCAGTAGTAGTCCTCACTATTTCTGATAAATAGTGTGATAATAATTATAATGAGAACTTAGTTTGAATCTTAATATTTTCTACATATTTGTATTGACACTCACAGTTGTGTGGTCGTATTTTGCACGATCGTATGATATAAAGTTTGTATTTGAATTCTGTACCATGTATTTGACGACTCAGAATGGGTTGGGTTGAATGGACCTATTCTGGGGGCGTCACAACCTCTATCTCTATACAATATAATATAATCTGTTCATATTTGATTATATAATATGTTCATATTTGATTATATAATCTGTTTATATTTGATTATGTAATATGTTCATATTTGATTATATAATCTGTTCATATTTGATTATATACTCGGTTCATATTTTTCTGGGCAATCCACATAGACAAGTCCAAAGTTTCCATCTGTGAGTGCACACAATTGGAGGCTTCACCGTTAAATCCTGGAGGGTGATCGCAGGTAGCCCGTTTGTACCTGAGGTTATTACCAGTGGGGGCGAAATCACTTTTTAGAGCAGTAGCTTCGCCACGCCTCGATTTTCAGATAAGTTATTCCAATTTTACAGTTTGTTCTTCTTGTTAAATCTGCTCAATTTTCCAACACTCCTATTATCGAGAATAACATTACTACCAGGGGCGGATCTACCTTGGAGCTACCATATATCATGTGTACTAATTCAAATTTAGTTGCTATTTAATTTTCAAGTAGATATTGTTGCTTACTTATATATATATTTTTTCATAAAAAGGAGTAGATAGCGATCTTATAGCATTTTAAAATACACATACAACAGTAGTTAGTTTAATCAAGTGGAATACTAATTTATATTACGGACGGCTGAAGACACCAAGGTCATGTTTGTTTATTAGGATAACACTTGAGACTTGGAATTAATAGTCCAATCTCAAGTGTTATCCTAATAAACAAACATGACCTTGGTGTCTTCTTTTAAATATTTATTTATTAATACTACCCAATTATGTCTCCACTTGGGTTATAATTTCTCTTTGATTTTCTTTACATGCATAGAGTATGAAATTTGTTTAGATTATGTTAATAGTTTTTGTGACGCCCCCAAAATAAGTCCACACAACCCATTTTGAGTCGTCAAATACATGGTACAGAATTTAAATACAATTTTTTTTTTATATTAAACGGTCGTGCAAAATACGACAACACAAACTGTGAGCTTCAATACAGATCGTATATAATACGAAAATATAAATGCTCAAATAAGTCCTTATTACAACTATTATCACACTATTTTACAACATAGTGAGGAGTTTTATAGCACTATCTCGGACTATCACTCCATTTCTCGGCTAGTCCCAGCTATATTCTCATTCCCTGAAGAGAACAATGGAAGAAAAGGGTGAGCTCAACTAGCCTAGTAAAGAATAATATGACCAAGATAATGAAGAATAAATTATCGTTAGCTTCCAATAAACTAGATAAAATATTATGGACAATAAATTTTAGATCAACAACTGCAGCGAAAATAACAATCCATTAGAAGAGTCAAGTAGAGAATGATGTCTACTATCTTCTATGATTTAAAAGTTCATCATTAATATTTTATTCCTGTAACACCAATAAACAAATATTTCAAATCAATAATTTATCTTTGCACTACGGGCCAAAGATACCCATTTGTATCACTAGTGGTCATGATCATGTCAAACACCTGTTCATCTTTGCACTACGGACCAAAGATATTCATCAATCAACAGTTCATCTTTGCACTATGGGTCAAAGATATTCATCAATCAATAGTTCATCTTTGCACTATGGGCCAAAAATAACTTTCACCACAATTTAAGATTGAGGATGATGAAAAATGATATGAAGAACGAATCCAGTGAGATAAAGGATAAATATTAGAAATTTATAATTCAATTTATCCAGGGTTCAAGAATGTCCAAGTTGTCAATATGGAGATCAAAATATGGATCCAATTTCAAGAGTAAGATTCATAAATCAAAGATAATTTGGATAGAAAAAGAAATCAATTTTGTTGTGAATAATATCCCGTGAATAGTACCCGAATGAATAGTATCCCGACATGAAAAGATTAAAGTTTTAATAAGAAAGTTCAGACCAATATTCCAGTGAAATAATATTAGATGAAGCGAAAACCTTAAGCAATTTTTAATCATTTCAGGAATTATAGAAGCAATACTTACCATAGCAAGTTTAGATTTAGGAATATGAAATGAAATAATATATGAAACTGCAAATGAATTTTCACCCGTCATGCGGTAATCAGCATATACAGATCATTTTCACAACTTTAATAAATAATAAATACGAAGGACCAGGCATGCGGTAGTCCGCGTAGACAGGTTATTCCTACAGCTTAATAAAGAAGGAATACGAAGGGTAATTCACCATGCATGCAGTAATCCGCGTAGACAAGTTATTCCCACAGCTTAATAAGGAATAGAATACCAACCCTTACGAGTATTGAAAGAAGATAACATCCTTTACGAGAAAAATAATATCCTTAACCCTAGTAGGAAATTGGATACTACAATAGTGTAGTAGCAGAATACTCTTCTTCTTTCTCTCTTACTCTCTCTCTCTAATTTCTCTCTCTAAAACTTTAGTGAATTGGTGAGAAAGAATGAAGAATGAGCTTCTATTTATAGGCTTGGCAGAGTCAGGGTAAAGTAGTCTTTTCACCATAATTTATGACATCATCGCTTACCTCATCGTTCCTATGACATTATCGCTTACCTCACTGTCCCAATGACAGCATAATCCTTCCTTTTATCACATGTTATATATACATTAAAAATATTTATAATTATTAAAAAGAATTCAATTCAATTTTTGAATTATTATAATTATAAATTTGAATGAATTATTTTATCGGAGAAGATAAAATGCTAACTTTCAACAAATGTCTTATGCTAAAAATTCCTCCATTTATATCAAAATTGAACAAATATTTACTTATAATATTTATCAATAATTTTTATTTTATTCATTAATTATTATTCATAATTAATATTATAGAATCACAATATTGACAACCAGGTCGTTCTCAAGAAAGATGGGGCTTTCCGACAAGGATTTATCCTTATTGGCGCGCAATTATATAACCTAACCCCTTTTCACGACAGAACTTTCTAGACATTGTCAATAATGTTATCTAATAATATCACTTTAATAATACGAATTATTGTGTTATGACAATTATTGATTTGATAATATAAAATACTATGCAATTATCAGTGTTGCAATTATTGAATGAAATATTGAGTGACTTCTTACGTAAGCATCAATAATCAGAGATACTGTGGAATACCTTGTGCTACTGTGCAACAAAGCGTATTACTGTACTTTTATCACCGAGTATTTTAACAGTTTAACGGTAAAAGTCTTACCGTTATTTTTATAAAAAGATTACTTCTGTCACTTTTTATATCCGACAGTTATTCCGTTATGAGGCCCACCACTGATTGCGCCGTCATACGAACATTCCCTGACAAAAAGAATATTCTCCGACCAAATGACTATTTTATGACAATTTGCTTACTTTGTAAAATTTGCACATATCACCCATAACTTATCACATTTATCAAATCAATACCTTACTATTTAAAATAATATGTAGAGGAAATTAAATTTTATTCATAAAAAGTTGGGGTCTTACAACCTCTCCTCCTTATGAAATTTCGTCCTCGAAATTAATGTACGTACATGGTATTTCGAAGAGGTGAGTATACCTTGCTTTCATTTCAGATTCTAACTCCCAGGTCATTTCCTTAATATCATGGTTTCTCCATAAAACTTTGACTTGAGGTATAACCTTTGAGCGTAGAATATGTTATTTCTTATCCAAGATCTTGACAGGTACCTCCTAATACGTTAAATCTTTGGCTATCTCGTCTGGTTCTAATTCAATAATGTGGTTTAGGTCTTTCACATATTTACGTAGCATAGATATGTGAAAAACGTTATGTATACGAGACATGCTTGGCGGTAAGGCGAGTCTATAGGCCACAATTCTTACTCGGTCGAGAATTTCAAATGGACCAATAAATCGTGGGTTAAGCTTTCCTCTCTTTTCGAATCTCGTAACTTCTTTCCATGGAGCAACACGTAACAATACATGATCTCCAACATTAAACTTCACGTCCCTTCAATGAAGATTAGCATAACTCTTTTGTCGATCTTGTGCTGTTTGTATACGTTGCCGGATCATTTGAATCTTTTTCGTAGTCATACGTAATAACTCCGGTCCCAATAATGTTGATTCACCCACCTCGTTCCAGCATATTGGAGAACGATATTTTGGTCCATACAACGCCTCGAATGGAGCCATGCCTATACTTGCCTGATAACTGTTGTTGTAGGAGAATTCCACCAATGGTAAGTACTTATCCCAACTTTCTTTGAAGTCTAGAACATAGAGTCTCAATATATCTTCAAGAGTTTGAATAGTCTTTTCTGATTGCCAGTTCGTCTGAGGATGATATGCAAAACTAAATCGTAAATCGGTGCCCATAGCTTTCTGCAAGCTGTCCCAAAATCGTGAAGTAAATCTTGGGTCTCGATCCGAAACTTTGGATACTGGCATACCATGCAGTCTTACAATCTCATTTATGTACATACCAGCAAGATGTTCAAGTGAATAAGTCTCTCGTATAGGCAAGAAATAAGCAGACTTGGTTAATCTATCGATAATAACCCAAATTGCATCTATGCCTTGAGAAATCTTGGGAAGACCCGTAACGAAATCCATGTTGATGTGCTCCCACTTCCATTCTGAAATTTCAAGTGGTTGCAATGGACCTTTTGGCATTTGATGCTATGCCTTGACACGTTGACACGTTAAATATCTCGAGATAAACTCCGCGATCTCTCTCTTCATGTTGCTCCACAAAAATGTATGTCAAAGATCATGATACATTTTGGTACTTCTAGGATGGATTCCAAATGGTGTGTTGTGTGCTTCCATCATGATTTTATACTTTAAATCAGAGTCGTTAGGAACATAAAGTCTGGAGTTGACTCGAAGTATTCCCTCTTCGTCGATTCTTGCTTCTGGAATAGCACCTTCTTGCACCTTCTTCTTCATATTCATTAGCTCTGGGTCTGTAGCTTGAGCAACTTTAACTCTATCAATTAAAGCTGGTTCTACGCGTATATTTGCCATCTTCACGTGGGTCCCTGGATTATTTAACTCTATCTCCATCCTTTGTAAGTCATACAAAATGGGTCTTTGTGTTGACAACATCGCACTCGTTCCCGCATATGATCTTATACTCAGCGCGTTAGCTACCACGTTCGCTTTTCCAGGATGGTATGGTCGTAATCTTTCAACAGCTCAAGCCAACGTCGTTGTCGCATGTTGAGTTCCATTTGAGTGAAGAAATATCTAAGGCTCTTATGATCCATATAGATCTCCACTTTTTCCCCAAGCAGGTAGTGTCTCCAGATCTTCAACGCAAAAACGACAGCTGCCAACTCTAGATCATGAGTAGGATAATTCCTCTCATATTCTTTTAGTTGTCGTGAGGCATAGGCTATGACTTTCCCATGTTGCATGAGAACATATCCTAACCCTTTGCCTGACGCATCGCTGTAGATGACAAATCCATCCGAACCAGATGGTATTGTCAGAATAGGTGCCAAAATGAGTCTCCTTTTGAGCTCCTCGAAACTCTTCACACATTCCTCACTCCATCCGAATTTTGTATCTTTTCAAGTCAGCTGAGTTAATGGAGTAGCGATTCAAAAAAATCTTTCCACGAATCTCTGATAATAACCAGCTAAGCCCAAAAAGCTACGTATTTTGGTTACTGACTTAGGTTGCTCCTAACTTTGTATTGCTTCAATCTTTGTCGGGTCAGCTGATATTCCATGTTTTGATAACACTTGCCCAAGGAATGCTACTTCCTCAAGCCAGAACTAACATTTCTTCAACTTGGCATATAGTTTGTTTTCATGAAGCTTTTGGAGTATCAGCCTCAAGTGTTGCTCATGATCTTCATGGCTTTTGGAGTAAATGAGGATGTCATCAATAAAGACAACCACAAAATGATCCAAATATTCCATGAATATCCAGTTCATCATATCCATGAAAACCGCAGGAGAATTAGTCAATCCAAAAGACATGACTAAGAATTCATAATGCCCGTATCGAGTTCTGAAGGTAATCTTTAGAATATCATCAGTTTTAATCTTTAATTGATGATATCTAGAACGAAGATCGATCTTTGAGAAGAATTTAGCACCTTGCAACTGGTCAAACAAGTCGTCAATGCGAGGTAACGAATACCTATTTTTGATGGTGACATGGTTCAACTCTCGATAGTCAATGCAAAGTCGCATACTCCCACCTTTCTTCTTTACGAATAAAACAGGAGCACCCCAAAACGATGTACTAGGACGAATAAAGTCGATGTCTAACAATTCCTGTAGTTGAACCTTTAACTCCTGCAGTTCAATAGGAGCCATTCGATATGGGGTTTTGGAAATAGGTTTTGTACCGGGTTCAAGGTTAATAAAAAATTTAACTTCACTTTCTGGGGGTAAACCAGGAAGTTCTTCGGGAAATACATCAGGGAATTTATTAACATCAGAAATATCATTCAAATTTGACGTATTCTTGTTTAAATCGGTGACATGGGCTAAGAAAGCTTGACATCTGTTGTAACGCCCCCAAAATAGGTCCAATCCACCCAACCCATTCTGGGTCGCCACGAAATACACTCAACAAAAATTTCAAATACAAATCTTCAAGTTCTAACTTTTTAAACTGTCGTACAAAATACGACCACAATTAAACTGTGAGTTTCAATACAACTATGTAGAAAATATTAAGATTCAAACTAAGTCCTCCTTACAATTATTATCACACTATTTATCAGAAATAGTGAGGACTACTATTGCTCTAACTCGGACCATCACTCTGTCCCCCGACTAGTTCCCGCAACATTCTCATTTCCTGAAGAGGACAACAGATGAAAAGGGTGAGCTCAACTAGCTCAGTAAAGAATATTATGACTAAGATAATGAAAAATAAATTATCGTTAGTCTTCAATAAATCAGATAAAATATAATGGACAACAAATCTTAGATCAATATTCGCAGCGGAAATAACAAATCATTAGAAGAGTTAAGCAGAGAATCAAGTCTACTATCTTCTATGATTTAAAAGTCCATCATCAATATTTTATCCCTGTAACATCAATCAATATACATCTCGAATCAAATATTCATCTTTGCACTACAGGCCAAAGATATTCATTTGTATCATCAGTGGTCATGTTCATCTCAACACCTGTCATCTTTGCACTACAGGCCAAAGATATTCATTAGGTAATCATTCATCTTTGCTCTACAGGCCAAAGATATTCATCAAGTAATCATTCATCTTTTAGGACTGAGAATGATGAAAAATATTTTAAAAAAACGAATCCAGTGAGATAAAAGACAAAGACTAAGGATTCGTATTTTAGTATAGCCAATTCAAAAATACCTCGTTATAATCAATTATGGAGTAAAATTCAAGAATAGAGCTCAAAACTTGGATACAATCAAAGATAGTAACCTTAACAAGCAATTTGGACAAATAGAAGAAAATTTAATTTTTTCGTGAATAGTGCCGTATACGTGAATAGTAACCCCGACGGAAAATGTAAGAATTTCAACATAAAATCCATGACAATATTTCTGTATAATGATATTGAAAAGAATAACATCATTTACGAAAGAAAATAACATCCCTTACCTCAAAAGAACAGTATCTCTGACTAGAATATCGGATATAATACCGACGAAAGCTTGTACTGAATACTAATACTCAAAGTATTGAAATACTCACAAAAATACGCTCGATATTATAGAGAGAGAAAACTTCTGATTCTGGTGTGATTTTCAATTCTAACATAAGCACCCTATTTATAGGAAAAGCTTAGGATGCCAAATGAGACTAAAATAATAAAATAATATCATTATTTTTAAAATTCTCCAGCCGCCGGCTGCTACCAAAAAAATCAGATTTTTCAACCAACAACAAAATTGGGGCCCACCATTTTATTTAAAAAAAATTTATTTTCCGAAACTTCAATAATTCATAACAAATAGCCCCTTCGTCAGAAAAATACAAATTCTATGTCCTTCCATAGGAAATTTAATTCTCTACAACTCTGCAGAAGGAAGTTTTTCCAAATTCCAAACATAAATTATCCGAAATCCAAAAACAGATAATTTCTCACACTAAAATATTGATAAAAACTCACAAGCGCCAATTCCTTCTTTAATATCCACAAAATAAATATTTCTTTATCATATAAATCAATAATTAATTATTCACAAATAATATTATAGAACTACAATATTAACAACCAGGTCGTTCCTAGGACAGAGGGGGCCTTCCGATAAGGACTTCTCCTTACTGGCGCCCAATTAAATAACCCCTCCTAGACAGAACTTCCTTAGACATTGTCAATAATGCTATCTAATAATATTATTCAAATAATATGAATTATTGAGTTGATAATGTGAAATACTGTGCAATGACAATTATTGAATCAATACTACAAAATATCAACTGTAGCCATTATTGAATCAATCATAAAAATAGCAACGTAGCAATTATTGAGTCAATAAAATATCAATGCAGTAATTATTGAGTCAATAATATAAAATATCAACGTAGCAATTATTGAGTCAATAATATAAAATATTGAACAGTAATTACTGTAACAATAATTGAGTATTGGCTTCTCACGAAAGACTCAATAATTCGAAATACTGTGCAATACCGTGTGCTACTATGCAACACCGTGTATCACTGTATTTTAACCACCGGATATTTCAACAGTACTAACGGTAACAACCACGCCGTTATTTTGTAAAAAGTTATTTCTGTCGCTTTCTATATCCGACAGTTATTCCGTTGTGGGGGTCCACAAATAGCTGCGCCGTCGTACGAATATTCTCCGACAACAAGAATATTCCACGACCAAACGAATATTCCCCGACAACAAGAATATTTTATAACCACTTGCTTATTTTAAAATATTTGCACATTTCACCCTTAACTTTAAACTTTTATCAATTTAACCATTTACCAAATAGAAAAATTGAATACTTTTATTTCATAAAATCTGGGGTCTTACAATCTCCCCTCCTTATGAAATTTCGTCCTCGAAATTTACGTACCTGGTATTTCGAAAAGTTGAGAATACCTTGCTTTTATTTCAGATTCAATCTTCTTTGTCATCATGATTTTTCCATTGCTCATTCTAGAATACCGCTTCAAAACAAGGTTAATTGACATATAACAATTGTCAATTTATTAAGTAAGAAATGTCAGCTTAGGTAAGTCACACACTAGCGAAGTATATTATTCGTCCATCTCCTCCTAGTTCTAGACTCCAATCTCCGCCAGCGACCATATCCCTAAGCTCTGATACCAAAATGTAACGCCCCCAAAATAGGTCCAATCCACCCAACCCATTCTGGGTCGCCACGAAATACACTTAACAAAAATTTCAAATACAAATCTTCAAGTTCTAACTTTTTAAACTGTCGTACAAAATACGACCACAATTAAACTGTGAGTTTCAATACAACTATGTAGAAAATATTAAGATTCAAACTAAGTCCTCATTACAATTATTATCACACTATTTATCAGAAATAGTGAGGACTACTATTGCTCTAACTCGGACCATCACTCTGTCCCCCGACTAGTTCCCGCAACATTCTCATTTCCTGAAGAGGACAACAGATGAAAAGGGTGAGCTCAACTAGCTCAGTAAAGAATATTATGACTAAGATAATGAAAAATAAATTATCGTTAGTCTTCAATAAATCAGATAAAATATAATGGACAACAAATCTTAGATCAATATTCGCAGCGGAAATAACAAATCATTAGAAGAGTTAAGCAGAGAATCAAGTCTACTATCTTCTATGATTTAAAAGTCCATCATCAATATTTTATCCCTGTAACATCAATCAATATACATCTCGAATCAAATATTCATCTTTGCACTACAGGCCAAAGATATTCATTAGGTAATCATTCATCATTGCTCTACAGGCCAAAGATATTCATCAAGTAATCATTCATCTTTTAGGACTGAGAATGATGAAAAACATTTTAAAAAAACGAATCCAGTGAGATAAAAGACAAAGACTAAGGATTCTTATTTTAGTATAGCCAATTCAAAAATACCTCGTAATAATCAATTATGGAGTAAAATTCAAGAATAGAGCTCAAAACTTGGATACAATCAAAGATAGTAACCTTAACAAGCAATTTGGACAAATAGAAGAAAATTTAATTTTTCGTGAATAGTGCCGTATACGTGAATAGTGCCGTATACGTGAATAGTAACCCTGACGGAAAAATTAAGAATTTCAACATAAAATCCATGACAATATTTCTGTATAATGATATTGAAAAGAATAACATCATTTACGAAAGAAAATAACATCCCTTACCTCAAAAGAACAGTATCTCTGACTGGAATATCGGATATAATACCGACGGAAGCTTGTACTGAATACTAATACTCAAAGTATTGAAATACTCACAAAAATACGCTCGATATTATAGAGAGAGAAAACTTCTGATTCTGGTGTGATTTTCAATTCTAACCTAAGCACCCTATTTATAGGAAAAGCTTAGGATGCCAAAGGAGACTAAAATAATAAAATAATATCATTATTTTTAAAATTCTCCAGCCGCCGGCTGCTACCAAAAAAATCAGATTTTTCAACCAACAACAAAAGTGGGGCCCACCATTTTATTTAAAAAAATATTTATTTTCCGAAACTTCAATAATTCATAACAAATAGCCCCTTCGTCAGAAAAATACAAATTCTATGTCCTTCCATAGAAAATTTAATTCTCTACAACTTTACAGAAGGAAGTTTTTCCAAATTCCAAACATAAATTATCCGAAATCCAAAAACAGATAATTTCTCACACCAAAATATTGATAAAAACTCACCAGCGCCAATTCCTTCTTTAATATCCACAAAATAAATATTTCCTTATCATATAAATCAATAATTAATTATTCACAAATAATATTATAGAACTACAATATTAACAACCAGGTCGTTCCTAGGACAGAGGGGGCCTTCCGATAAGGACTTCTCCTTACTGGCGCCCAATTAAATAACCCCTCTTAGACAGAACTTCCTTAGACATTGTCAATAATGCTATCTAATAATATTATTCAAATAATATGAATTATTGAGTTGATAATGTGAAATACTGTGCAATGACAATTATTGAATCAATACTACAAAATATCAACTGTAGCCATTATTGAATCAATCATAAAAATAGCAACGTAGCAATTATTGAGTCAATAAAATATCAATGCAGCAATTATTGAGTCAATAATATAAAATATCAACGTAGCAATTATTGAGTCAATAATATAAAATATTGAACAGTAATTACTGTAACAATAATTGAGTATTGGCTTCTCACGAAAGACTCAATAATTCGAAATACTGTGTAATACCATGTGCTACTATGCAACACCGTGTATCACTGTATTTTAACCACCGGATATTTCAACAGTACTAACGGTAACAACCACGCCGTTATTTTGTAAAAAGTTATTTCTGTCGCTTTCTATATCCGACAGTTATTCCGTTGTGGGGGCCCACAAATAGCTGCGCCGTCGTACGAATATTCCCCGACAACAAGAATATTCCACGACCAAACGAATATTCCCCGACAACAAGAATATTTTATAACCACTTGCTTATTTTAAAATATTTGCACATTTCACCCTTAACTTTAAACTTTTATCAATTTAACCATTTACCAAAATGTAACGCCCCCAAAATAGGTCCAATCCACCCAACCCATTCTGGGTCGCCACGAAATACACTCAACAAAAATTTCAAATACAAATCTTCAAGTTCTAACTTTTTAAACTGTCGTACAAAATACGACCACAATTAAACTGTGAGTTTCAATACAAATACAGTGCCCATACTCCAAATCAATAATACGTTACAGAAAGGTACAGTCAATAACTGTTTTAGGAATTAAAATCTTTGGAAAATGTTCAAAGAAACCTTCGTACATTGGAGGCCATGCATCCATGTTATAATAGATATCGTAGGACTCGAGAATTATCTTTGGTTGACCCAATAGACCCCAAAGAAAAACGAGAAGATTACTATCTTGTTCATTCCAATGGTGGGTCTTCTCTTGCCATATAATTATCTCTGTTGTCTCAAACTGAGAATTATATTCTAACCGTACTCCAAGATTATATAGGTAGTGTTCATGGATATAATCAGCAAGTGGATGTGCACAACCATGTCTTATGATAACATGAAGTCGTATGTGGTTAGACATCTTGTATAATAGTGACAAAACACCCTTCCAAAGTTGGGTTCACCTCACCTAAGTCAGGTCACCAAAAACAACCGTTAAATGACGTATAAAATACGACGTACTTATCTAAAATTTTCAATAAAATTATTTTCATACTGTTTGGTGGAAAACTTCAACAGTTCTAGACCCTCGTTCTATTCCCCTGTTATCCCGCTCGACCCAGCTACACTCTTATTACCTGAAAGGAATTGTGAAGCAAAAGGGTGAGCACAAATAGTCCAGTAAAGAATATCATGACTAAAGATAATTAAATTATCGATAGTCTTCATCAGTGATAAATCAGAGATTTATAACATATGGTAGATGATAAAACTTTTCAACCATAGTTGCGGTGGAACGAGCAATCCATTAGAAAAGTCAAATAGACTATAATGTCTATTATCTTCTCCATGTTAAAAGTCCACAAATAATATTTTATCCCTGTAACATCAATCAATAATTTCTGTCCACAATCATGTAAGTTCATGATCATAATTATCTTGATGAATTCCTCTTCGTACTCAAGACGAAGATAATTCTCATCACATGTCTTTACCTGAAACACCAAAGATCATGGTTATACCAAATCACAGTTCCTGTTCATAATCATGCTAATCAATTCATCTTTGCATTACAAGCCAAAGATATTCAATAATTAATCATTCATCTTTGCACTACAGGCCAAAGATATTCACAAATCAACCGCTCATCTTTGCACTACAGGCCAAAGATATTTACAAATCAACCGCTCATCTTTGCACTACAGGCCAAAGATATTCATATCTCAAAAAAATATCTAACCATTTCAGAATTTATATAAACAATAATTATAACCATGTTGATCAATTTACCTTTGCCCTTAAGCTAAAGATATTCAATTGTAAATTCAATGGTCATGAACATACCAGTCAACAATCCATCTTTGCACTACTGGCCAAAGAGAATCTATAGTCATGATCATACCAATAATCTACCCATCTTTACACTCAAGTCAAAGAGAAATTTCATCACCAGGGTTATAAAAATGTTATATATGATAATAAAAATAATTTGATCAAAACATCGATCTCCAAGTTTAAAAATACTCCATAATAATACTTTGTGGAGCAAAATTCAGAAATAAATCTCAAAACTTAGATCCAATCAAAGATATGAACCTTAACAGGCAACTTGGACAAATAGAAGAAAAATTAATTTTTCGGTGAATAGTACCGTATAAGTGAATAGTGTCGTATACGTGAATAGTAACCCCGACATGAAAAAGATAGAAATTTCATAAGAAAAATCATACTTCGTGAATAGTATTCGTGAATAGTGCCGTATACATGAATAGTGCCGTATACGTGAATAGTAACCCTGACGGAAAAAGTAAGAATTTCAACATAAAATCCATGACAATATTTCTGTATAATGATATTAAAAAGAATAACATCATTTACGAAATAAAATAACATCCCTTACCATCCCTTACCTCAAAAGAATAGTACCTCTGACTGGAATATCGGATATAATATCGAAAGAAACTTGCGCTGAATACTAATACTCAAAGTATTGAAATACTCACAAAAATACGCTCGATATTATAGAGAGAGAAAACTTCTGATTCTGGTGTGATTTTCAATTCTAACCTAAGCACCCTATTTATAGGAAAAGCTTAGGATGCCAAAGGAGACTAAAATAATAAAATAATATCATTATTTTTAAAATTCTCCAGCCGCCGGCTGCTACCAAAAAAATCAGATTTTTCAACCAACAACAAAAGTGGGGCCCACCATTTTATTTAAAAAAATATTTATTTTCCGAAACTTCAATAATTCATAACAAATAGCCCCTTCGTCAGAAAAATACAAATTCTATGTCCTTCCATAGAAAATTTAATTCTCTACAACTTTACAGAAGGAAGTTTTTCCAAATTCCAAACATAAATTATCCGAAATCCAAAAACAGATAATTTCTCACACCAAAATATTGATAAAAACTCACCAGCGCCAATTCCTTCTTTAATATCCACAAAATAAATATTTCCTTATCATATAAATCAATAATTAATTATTCACAAATAATATTATAGAACTACAATATTAACAACCAGGTCGTTCCTAGGACAGAGGGGGCCTTCCGATAAGGACTTCTCCTTACTGGCGCCCAATTAAATAACCCCCCTAGACAGAACTTCCTTAGACATTGTCAATAATGCTATCTAATAATATTATTCAAATAATATGAATTATTGAGTTGATAATGTGAAATACTGTGCAATGACAATTATTGAATCAATACTACAAAATATCAACTGTAGCCATTATTGAATCAATCATAAAAATAGCAACGTAGCAATTATTGAGTCAATAAAATATCAATGCAGCAATTATTGAGTCAATAATATAAAATATCAACGTAGCAATTATTGAGTCAATAATATAAAATATTGAACAGTAATTACTGTAACAATAATTGAGTATTGGCTTCTCACGAAAGACTCAATAATTTGAAATACTGTGTAATACCATGTGCTACTATGCAACACCGTGTATCACTGTATTTTAACCACCGGATATTTCAACAGTACTAACGGTAACAACCACGCCGTTATTTTGTAAAAAGTTATTTCTGTCGCTTTCTATATCCGACAGTTATTCCGTTGTGGGGGCCCACAAATAGCTGCGCCGTCGTACGAATATTCCCCGACAACAAGAATATTCCACGACCAAACGAATATTCCCCGACAACAAGAATATTTTATAACCACTTGCTTATTTTAAAATATTTGCACATTTCACCCTTAACTTTAAACTTTTATCAATTTAACCATTTACCAAAATGTAACGCCCCCAAAATAGGTCCAATCCACCCAACCCATTCTGGGTCGCCACGAAATACACTCAACAAAAATTTCAAATACAAATCTTCAAGTTCTAACTTTTTAAACTGTCGTACAAAATACGACCACAATTAAACTGTGAGTTTCAATACAAATACAGTGCCCATACTCCAAATCAATAATACGTTACAGAAAGGTACAGTCAATAACTGTTTTAGGAATTAAAATCTTTGGAAAATGTTCAAAGAAACCTTCGTACATTGGAGGCCATGCATCCATGTTATAATAGATATCGTAGGACTCGAGAATTATCTTTGGTTGACCCAATAGACCCCAAAGAAAAACGAGAAGATTACTATCTTGTTCATTCCAATGGTGGGTCTTCTCTTGCCATATAATTATCTCTGTTGTCTCAAACTGAGAATTATATTCTAACCGTACTCCAAGATTATATAGGTAGTGTTCATGGATATAATCAGCAAGTGGATGTGCACAACCATGTCTTATGATAACATGAAGTCGTATGTGGTTAGACATCTTGTATAATAGTGACAAAACACCCTTCCAAAGTTGGGTTCACCTCACCTAAGTCAGGTCACCAAAAACAACCGTTAAATGACGTATAAAATACGACGTACTTATCTAAAATTTTCAATAAAATTATTTTCATACTGTTTGGTGGAAAACTTCAACAGTTCTAGACCCTCGTTCTATTCCCCTGTTATCCCGCTCGACCCAGCTACACTCTTATTACCTGAAAGGAATTGTGAAGCAAAAGGGTGAGCACAAATAGTCCAGTAAAGAATATCATGACTAAAGATAATTAAATTATCGATAGTCTTCATCAGTGATAAATCAGAGATTTATAACATATGGTAGATGATAAAACTTTTCAACCATAGTTGCGGTGGAACGAGCAATCCATTAGAAAAGTCAAATAGACTATAATGTCTATTATCTTCTCCATGTTAAAAGTCCACAAATAATATTTTATCCCTGTAACATCAATCAATAATTTCTGTCCACAATCATGTAAGTTCATGATCATAATTATCTTGATGAATTCCTCTTCGTACTCAAGACGAAGATAATTCTCATCACATGTCTTTACCTGAAACACCAAAGATCATGGTTATACCAAATCACAGTTCCTGTTCATAATCATGCTAATCAATTCATCTTTGCATTACAAGCCAAAGATATTCAATAATTAATCATTCATCTTTGCACTACAGGCCAAAGATATTCACAAATCAACCGCTCATCTTTGCACTACAGGCCAAAGATATTTACAAATCAACCGCTCATCTTTGCACTACAGGCCAAAGATATTCATATCTCAAAAAAATATCTAACCATTTCAGAATTTATATAAACAATAATTATAACCATGTTGATCAATTTACCTTTGCCCTTAAGCTAAAGATATTCAATTGTAAATTCAATGGTCATGAACATACCAGTCAACAATCCATCTTTGCACTACTGGCCAAAGAGAATCTATAGTCATGATCATACCAATAATCTACCCATCTTTACACTCAAGTCAAAGAGAAATTTCATCACCAGGGTTATAAAAATGTTATATATGATAATAAAAATAATTTGATCAAAACATCGATCTCCAAGTTTAAAAATACTCCATAATAATACTTTGTGGAGCAAAATTCAGAAATAAATCTCAAAACTTAGATCCAATCAAAGATATGAACCTTAACAGGCAACTTGGACAAATAGAAGAAAAATTAATTTTTCGGTGAATAGTACCGTATAAGTGAATAGTGTCGTATACGTGAATAGTAACCCCGACATGAAAAAGATAGAAATTTCATAAGAAAAATCATACTTCGTGAATAGTATTCGTGAATAGTGCCGTATACATGAATAGTGCCGTATACGTGAATAGTAACCCTGACGGAAAAAGTAAGAATTTCAACATAAAATCCATGACAATATTTCTGTATAATGATATTAAAAAGAATAACATCATTTACGAAATAAAATAACATCCCTTACCATCCCTTACCTCAAAAGAATAGTACCTCTGACTGGAATATCGGATATAATATCGAAAGAAACTTGCGCTGAATACTAATACTCAAAGTATTGAAATACTCACAAAAATACGCTCGATATTATAGAGAGAGAAAACTTCTGATTCTGGTGTGATTTTCAATTCTAACCTAAGCACCCTATTTATAGGAAAAGCTTAGGATGCCAAAGGAGACTAAAATAATAAAATAATATCATTATTTTTAAAATTCTCCAGCCGCCGGCTGCTACCAAAAAAATCAGATTTTTCAACCAACAACAAAAGTGGGGCTCACCATTTTATTTAAAAAAATATTTATTTTCCGAAACTTCAATAATTCATAACAAATAGCCCCTTCGTCAGAAAAATACAAATTCTATGTCCTTCCATAGGAAATTTAATTCTCTACAACTCTGCAGAAGGAAGTTTTTCCAAATTCCAAACATAAATTATCCGAAATCCAAAAACAGATAATTTCTCACACTAAAATATTGATAAAAACTCACAAGCGCCAATTCCTTCTTTAATATCCACAAAATAAATATTTCTTTATCATATAAATCAATAATTAATTATTCACAAATAATATTATAGAACTACAATATTAACAACCAGGTCGTTCCTAGGACAGAGGGGGCCTTCCGATAAGGACTTCTCCTTACTGGCGCCCAATTAAATAACCCCTCCTAGACAGAACTTCCTTAGACATTGTCAATAATGCTATCTAATAATATTATTCAAATAATATGAATTATTGAGTTGATAATGTGAAATACTGTGCAATGACAATTATTGAATCAATACTACAAAATATCAACTGTAGCCATTATTGAATCAATCATAAAAATAGCAACGTAGCAATTGTTGAGTCAATAAAATATCAATGCAGCAATTATTGAGTCAATAATATAAAATATCAACGTAGCAATTATTGAGTCAATAATATAAAATATTGAACAGTAATTACTGTAACAATAATTGAGTATTGGCTTCTCACGAAAGACTCAATAATTCGAAATACTATGCAATACCGTGTGCTACTATGCAACACCGTGTATCACTGTATTTTAACCACCGGATATTTCAACAGTACTAACGGTAACAACCACGCCGTTATTTTGTAAAAAGTTATTTCTGTCGCTTTCTATATCCGACAGTTATTCCGTTGTGGGGGCCCACAAATAGCTGCGCCGTCGTACGAATATTCCCCGACAACAAGAATATTCCATGACCAAACGAATATTCCCCGACAACAAGAATATTTTATAACCACTTGCTTATTTTAAAATATTTGCACATTTCACCCTTAACTTTAAACTTTTATCAATTTAACCATTTACCAAATAGAAAAATTGAATACTTTTATTTCATAAAATCTGGGGTCTTACATCTGTTTTTCAATAAACGAATAACTTTATGACTTAAAATGACAGTGATTGATTTTAGTGGTTTGGTTGTTTGAATTCTCATAACAGGTTGGTTAGGAATATGAAAGCTAACAACCTTACGAAAATAATTAATTTTAGAATGATGAGTGGTTAACCAGTCAATTCTTAAAATCACATCATATGCTAGTATTTTCAAAGAGATGAGATCAACAGGTAATGTGAGGGTACCAATTTGAATCAAACAAGATTTGTAAACTGTGGAATGTAACAAAGGTTTCTCCTAACAGAGTTTCAATAGATAAGTCAAAGTCTAATTTCTCAGGGGTCAAGTTCAAACGTTGAGCACAAGTAGGTGAAATAAAAGAATGGGTAGAACCGGTATCTAATAAGGTATAGACTTCGCAAGAGTTTATAATTAGCTTACTCGTGATAAATTTGTTTGGGTTCCTCGCTTTTTGGGTAGTCACGACAAAAGCTCTCCCCTGAACCACCGACTTTGACTTGTCCGGGACAGCCTTTGAAGTCACCATCCCAGCTGGACTTGACTTCGCTATAGGGCACACTTGAGCTATGTGACCTTACTTTCCGTAATTGTAGCACACCTTGGATTATTGTGTGCAGTTTAGATTGATGTGTCCCTCTTGTCCGCATTTGTAACATACGACCGGTGGTCGTTCCCCTCCCCTAAAAATAATTGCTGGTGCTGGTGCTGCTGTCGATGTCTTTCCGTCGTCATTGTTGAATCTTCTCTTTTTGAAATTTCCACCTGACTTACTTCTTCTATTATCTTGGTCATGATTACCACCGAAGTGGTTACCATTTCTGACATGATAATTTCTTCCCCGTTGGTTATCATTGTTCCGATGACTGTTGCCACCGGCACGACTATGGTTGTTGTCCTTTGGTTAAACAGTCTCATTATCTCGCTCCAATAATTGAGCCCTATTCACAACATCTGAATACATACAAAGTTTATGAGAAACAAGGTATTGACGAATTTCAGGTTTCAAACCTCTCAAAAACATTCGAGTCATTCGTTACTCATTATCCACCAAATGAGATGCAAACCGGGATAATTCCGCAAACTTGGCCTCGTATTGTGATACAGCCATATTGTTCTGTTCCAGTTTGATGATTTTCACCTCCTTCATATTACGAATACTTTTCAAAAAGTACTTATCATTAAACAATTCCTGGAACTTCTCCCAAGACATATTAAGTGCGGAAAGTTGAGTACGCTTCACAGATTTCCACCAGTAATCTGCCTCTCCACCCAACATAAAGGTGACGAAGGGAACCTTTTGCTCCTCTGTGCATCCCAGAATATCAAATATTATAGTGATCTGCTTAATTCAAGCTTCTGCCTTGAGTGGCTCTGGCTTTCCAAAAAACTCCAGTGGTCCCAACTCCTTGAATTGCTTAGCAGTGACAAGCCGCGAGTTACCATTGTTTCCACCTGTATTTTGAATAGGAGTCTCTCTCGTCTAGTTTTGCATGAATTATAGAAAACTCCTAAACACCCCATCGTTCATCATGTGGTCGGTGGTGTTGTTTACATGAGTATTATTGCCTTCCTGAGGCACATTATCCTGGTTATTGATTGGCGGTGTCTTAATGGTCTCAAATGCTCCATTGCTTAGATTTTCAGATGCCATTCTCAAATACTGCCACAAAATAAGGGTTAATTAAAGAAATTGACATGTCACATATTATCCCTCTATTTCGACCGACCAATTAAATAACAATAAGCTTAGGTAGGACACACTATCAAAGGTTTTACTCGTCTCTCCCCTCCTAGTTTTAATCCCAGATCTTCGCCCGAGATCATATCTCTAAGCTCTGATACCAACTGTGACGCCCCCAAAATAGGTCCACACAACCCATTCTGAGTCGCCAAATATATGGTAAAGAATCTAAATACAAATCTTTTTATATTAAAAGGTTGTGCAAATTACGACCACACAAACTGTGAGCTTCAATACAGATTGTATATAATACGAAAATATAAACGCTCAAATAAGTCCTCATTATAATTATTATCACACTATTTTACAAAATAGTGAGGACTTCTATAGCACTATCTCGGACCATCACTCATGTGATTAACAAGAATTTTATAATTTAAATTGAATATAAATAAATATTTTTGATGATTCATTTATTGAGTTATCAATGTTTTAATTATTGAGTTAAATAATTATTTGATGGAATTGTGGTAGATTAATTTAATTATATATTATATGTGTTACATTGATTAAATTAATGTGTAGTAATTTTATATTTCAAAGTATGTATTTAATTGAGTTTATTTGATTAAATGAATTATTTAATAAGCATAATGTTATTCTAACTAATTTAATAATTAATTAGAGATTTAATGATTTGACATAATTAATAAATGAGAATTTTAATTATGTGATTATGTGATTTAATGTGGATTGTCATATTATTTAAATAAAATTATTTGATTAATTAGAGTGTGACAATAAACTATATTATAAATATTTTAATTAAATTAATAAGGAAGGAGTTATTAAGCAACCAAACAAACAAGACCTTAACTTAGTGGGAGCAGTTAAAACCATTATGAAATTAACTGACAACCCACTAAGCCATCAGATAACTTCCTATACTTATTATACTATACATATATTATATCTATATTGTGTTCTTCATTAATTCATATCATATCAGTTAGTAAGTTTCAGAGAGCAAAAGAGAGAGAATTGAGAGAAAAAGTTGATTGAAGAAAAGATTTGGAGAATTAAAAGGAGTTCTATCATCTTCTAACAATCTTAAACAAAGTTATCAAGGGTAATACCTTTATCTTAAGCCTTTAATTTCATGTTGTTATGTTTTCTCTATGAAAACTAATTTTAAGTTCTATGTGAATAAAATTCTTGATGAATACTTAAGATATGCTCATATATGTGTTAATATATGTTAATAACATATTTTATATCATGTATTCATGTTTTAGAGTAATCAAATTCATATAATTATGCTTCAATTTGGAATTTCATAAGTTATAGAGCATGAACATACGAATATGGCCCTTGTGTACAATTTTTCATGCTTTAAATGTTTATTAAACTTTAAATTGATAGTATATTATGATTATTCATGTTTACATGAAAAAACAAAATTTAAACGAACAGATTCGGAGTTATAACGGATCTGTAACGTTGAATTTCATGAATTGTCTCGAAACTTTTCAAAATACCAAAAACAGTGAATTTATGTGATTTGATTTGAGTAATTACGTTATCTAAAGTGTTAAAAGCATGTTAGAATCATTATATGATGTTCATGTGAAGTTTATACTTTATGGGAATCACTGTATTAGTTTAATTTGGATTTATTTGGCCCTCTCTGTAATTTTTCGCGAACTATAGTTGAACCAGCCGAGGCCACCCGCCGCAGTGGTCTCTAGAGCCGCCGCAGCGGGCCCCCTATCGAACTCATGCCCTCCGCAGCGGGCCTAACCCCCGCCCCAGCGGGGGTGATGCAGAGAAAAATAATTTTTGGTCCTTTGTTGTGTATTTTTAAGCCATAACATGATGAGTTAACCTAACCTAATGAACCTGATAATATGATGAACATGTAATGCATTACTATAACATGTGTTGATATGTATAATATAATTTAAAGTTTCATGTTAATAAACTACATGTAAACTTGGATATTGATGTCGTAAGACTTGATTACGATTGTCTAAGAGTTCATATTATGTGGAATGCATGTTGTGATTTAGATTCATGTTATGTGGTTAGTTAACAAGTAAGATTTGTGAACCAAGTTGTTAAGTTGAACTTAAGTGAGAAGTTCAACAGTTAAACGTAGTGGTAATGGAACTAATTGATGTTGTAAACGTAATGTAATGTGTAGGACGTTGAGGAAGTGAATTGTAATTATATTTGTAGCTTGTGCAAGAGGCAAGTGTTCTATCCCTAACTTATTATTGTTAAGCAAGTTTCCTAATCCTTATTCTTATGTTAAGCAAGTTTCAAAACTCAAACTTTACTTTTATTGAGCAAGTTTTTTATTCTTGAATTACTATCATGATGCAAGTTCTTATCCTTGTTTATTCAAGTTGAGATTTCATATGAGATATTATAATTCCTTTAAAGCATGATTCAGTTATACAATACTTATTCGATTGTATACTCTTGAGAAT
The DNA here is from genome assembly GCA_020205555.1 of Panax stipuleanatus. Classification (NCBI taxonomy): domain Eukaryota; kingdom Viridiplantae; phylum Streptophyta; class Magnoliopsida; order Apiales; family Araliaceae; genus Panax; species Panax stipuleanatus. The sequence goes on from CM035116.1 coordinate 15,138,458, forward strand.
TAGTATTTGATTTGAATATCATTTATTGTTGAATCTTGTAAGACTAGCGAACCCTAATTGATTTGACTAGTCCATAGTTGATGAACGTTCTAAATTCTAAAACTATTATTGAGCTTATCCAAATCAAACTTCCTTTGGTGCGGACTCTGATGTCAAACTGAGATGAACAACCCTGTTATAGGGGATTATTTACGCTTTAGCGTTGAGATATTGTGCACAGTATGGTACTAAGGGCTGATCCCCCCTAAGTATGAGTAGTAGAGTTCATATAGTCTTATGACTGTTAAAGGTTTAAAGTAGAAATACTTAATAACCTGGGACATAGTTCAAGGTCTTATGACCCTCAGATGTTCTTTTGATTCTTGTTATTCATTTTTGATTCAAAATTCGAATTTCCTTTATTCAGAATTCTTGATTCACTCGCATGTTATTATTATCATTATATTGTTATACTTGTGGGCAATCGTGCTCACTCTTGCATAATAACATTGCAGTTAAGAACGAAAGGTCCGACGAGCCGTCCACTAGCAAAGGCAAGAGCAAAGTTAACAAGTGATGAAGACTTGTTATTTTATTTGAGAATATTTGTTTAAGACTTACTTGTTTATAATTCCGCATTGAGATTTAAGGTTAGATCAACCTGGGATTTAATTATGTATTTATATTTTAGATGTTGTAACCCCATAAGGGGAGATGATGGAGATGTTTTTATCTATTTCATGGTTTGCATTTATTATGGGTAGATAGATATATGATATTTGTACAGTGAAAATCAAATCCCGTGGAAATTGAAGTACCCGAATTTTGGAGTGTCACAAGTTGGTAACAGAGCCGTAGGTTATGAACCTTAGGTGGGGGAAAATCTTATGGTAGTAGCCTTCGATAACATAGTAATGATAATTTTTATCGAGTTTTAAGAAAGATAATATGTGCTATATGTTTATATTTATATACTTGCGCGAGTATCGATTAGCCTCATGTAATAACTAAAGACTCAAAATTTTGATTGTCAGGATGTCGGATGTTAGAGGATCCAGTCAGCCTAGGGAGGTTGTACCCCGAGTGGCTATTGAGGAGGAGCCCCGAGGTATTTATACAGTCTGGGAGCAGTTGGTTCGTAGAGAGCCATCTCATTTGATCACAGTTATTGGTCGGGAGCATGAGCCAGTGTTTGACTTAGAGGAGGACTCTAAGGAGATTAAGGTTGAGGGTGATGCAGCCGAGGAGGAGGATGAAGACCCTAAAGAGTTTCCACTGAACTCTATCAGTACTGAGATGTACAAAGAGCTGTATGACCGTAACATAGAGTTACAGGATACTATTCGGGAGCTGAAGGAGCAGGTAGTTACTCAGCGGACTACCATCGAGCAGAAGGATGGTGAGGTTGAGACTCTGTATACTCGTCTTGGAGACGTGGAGTGAGAATTAGTTCATGAGAAGGGCCAAGGTGAAGAAAAGTCAGCTGGGATAGAGAAGTTGAAGAATGATTTGAAAGAGGAATTAGCGAAGCGTGCCATAGCAGAGGATGCTTGGATGAGGGCTTCACGACGTGCAGAGATTACTGAAGATAATAGTCGAGCAAAGAAGGACAAGATTGAGGAGACGGACTACACGTTTTAGAATGCAATTGATAAGGCACAGGATCGGGTTATGTACTATCAAGTTCAGTTTGAGGATTTGCCTTGGTATATGCTGGATCGCAGGACGATGTTCCGCGTTATGGAGGAAGAGCGAAGCAAAGCTATTCGACGCCTTAGTAGGCCGTGATAGGAACAATATGATTATGTGAATACTTCTTTGAGTAGTTAATAATGTAAATTCCGATGTGATTATAAAATAGGAATATTTTGATGATTTTAATCCTGAAGATTCTTTATCTCAGGATAGTTGATGTAAATAGCAGTGATGCTATCTTATTATGTTTAAAAACTTTTGATTAAATAAAATATCAAAGTTTATTTGAGATGATATGTGTTATGTGATTGTCTTAAAATGTTTAAGCTAAGTCTTAAATATTTAAGAAATGAATAAAGATCTAATAAGCGTGTATTTTAACAGAAATATGCCGCCGAGAAGACGCCCTAATCGTCAACCAGCCCAAGAAGGGTCGACTAACGATAACGATGCCAATGCCAATGCCAACCCCGTTCAGCAATTGGTGAATCTTTTGACTGGAGCTCTGAACAACCAACTGCAAGCTCCATCGAACACCTCGTTCAAGGACTTCAAGGCGGTGGGACCGCCAGAGTTCAAGGGATCCATAAACCCGATTGAAGCACAGACTTGGGTCATGGAAATGGAGAAAGTTTTTGATGTCGTTAGGGTCGGTGAAGATCAGAAGACCGCGTATGCGACATTCATGCTGAAGTCAGAAGCCAGCTATTGGTGGCAAGCAAACAAGGTCCGGGGAGGAGAGGGAGTGATAACCTGGTAGAGGTTCAAGGAGATGTTCTTCGAAATGTACTTCCCGACAAGATCACAAAACCAGATGGAGGTTCAGTTTCTGGAGCTCAAGTAGGGCAACATGTCTGTGCCAGACTATGCGGCGAGATTCAATGAGTTGGCTAGGTTCGCCACATACCAAGTGTCGACGTTGGTTAAAAAAATCTGCGCGTCGGGTCACAAACCGGATCATTCATCTCTTCCTAAGTTATCTCTACCCTTACTCTTTTTATTGCGAAAATAGTTTTGAATGGTTTTTTAGGAAAAAGGCCAACATGTATCATGTCGACGATTTGAACGTTTTACAGAGTCGCTAGTTGGTAGATTTGAAAATGGTTGTACCAACTCAATCGAGTTTTGTTTGAAAGAGGCCCAATTGCTGGACACTGTCGAAACTTGATCTTTAAAAATAAAGTTTTGAGCTTGGGGGCTTGGTTAAGTGTGGGGAAGGTGTTAGGCACCCCACAACTCCCGTGTAAACATGGTACCACATCTTTTTAATATTTCCCTTAAAACTGAAATGTCTGTGTGAATGCTGCAAGAAAATTGGGCCTATGTTTGATTGATTGAAAGCAAGAAAGTGCTTCATTGAGCCTATATACGAAGGGTTTGATTTGATTTGCAAAAGTCTTTGATTTGATTTACAAAAGTGTTTGATTTGATTTGCAAAAGCTTTTCTTTTGATTGAATTGAAAATGATGTTTTGAAAGCTGGTTTTCAAACCCTTATGCTAATATAGGAGTGGAAACATATCATTACTTTCAATTTTATCTTTTTTAGCCTTAAGGCTGCATGTGAATGGTGATTGTCGGGCTGCGAAGCATCCTCGACCACAGAATATACAAGTGTGGGTCTCCTCATGGGCATGAAAACCATCGGAGGGACGCTGACACGGCAAATCACATTTTCACTATGTTGAGACCTTAAATCCGGATAACCGTTTTAAGGTCTTTATATTTACATTTTACAGAAAAACTGGCAGGGTACATTCTTAAATCGGAGTTTTGTCCATCGTGGGAATCAGATTCTAATCTGTTTGATCATGAATTCCACGATTCCTAGGCTTACATATGAGTAGCCAATAAACCTGCACAGTTTAAATTTGTACAGAAATAGATATATATCCCAAGATTGCCAGAACCAAGGATTCATTCAGTAAATCCTGATTCGCACCGCTAAAGCGTCTCGTTCCCACTAGATAGCAATCTAAGGGACGCGAGGTTGCTTTTGTGACTGAAAAATACCGATTCATATCAAATGAATATTTAAAGCATTAATTGAATAAAAAAAGTAAATTAATATATATACAATTATATATATAAAAGCTGTAAAGGGCGATGAGTATTCACGCCGGTGCCCGAACTGGAATTAAAATATATATATATATATTGACAGAAAAGTAGTCAACCAAGACTGGAAAGAGAACCCAGTGATGGTGAAGGCTGCTTATATATGCATATTTATATATAAAAGCAGTAAAAGACCACAAAATAATCCAGGCTGAACAGAAATGGAAATGTACAGAAAAGTAGTCAACCAAGACTGGGAAGAGAACCCAGTGGTGGTGAAGGCTGCTTATATATGCATAGTTATATATAAAAGTAGTAAAAAGGCCACAGAATAATCCAAGCTAAACAGAAATGTAAATGACATAAAAGTAGCCAACAAGGGACTGGGAAGAGAACCCAGTAACGGTGAAGTGTGCAAAAATAGTTTAAAGGCCACAGAATAATCTAGGCCGGACTGAAATATATATATATATATATATATATATATATATATTGACAGAAATGTAGTCAACCAAGACTGGGAAGAGAATCCAGTGGTGGTGAAGGTTGCTTATATATGCATAAATGTATATAAAAGCAGTAAACTACCTTGAATTTGACATCCAGGCTTGACAGAATTAAAAAGTTAGTATATATACAGTTGAATAAACATAACAAAGCCAAATTCGGACTGGAACGATAACCCAGTTTGGCGAAGTTGCTTAAAACGAAGGTGGTAGTGCACTGAAGCTGTTAGAACTGCCGGATCATTAATTCGAGTTGTAGAAATGCCAGAAATTGAGTTTATGTACAAAAATGTACCAAAGTTTGACGAAAACGGCCACGAAACTAAGTTCCGGGCATATTTGGAAAATAAAACTTGATATGCAAGTGAAAAATAGTGCAAAGAAGTAGGAATCACTTTCTGATCGTAAAAATACTTATAATGGACTGCTACACGGGCTTTTTGCCAAATCGTAGTCTCTAAACAATAGAATCTATCGGTTATTTTCTGATATATGGTAGTATGTGGGTATATCTACGTGTTAGGGTGAAAAAATTTGGGTTTAGAAGAGGTGAAAAAGTCAGAAAATCAAACAGGCAGAGGTTCGCTGCGTTTCAGAATTCTTGAAAATGAGGGGGGCATGTTTATTTATAGGTCAGGGACCCTCAGATCTACCTGTTGCTGCTGCATGTAGAGGTGCGGCTCCCCTGATGGGGCCCACGTGCTCGGTTAAGTCGTCTCAAAGTACGTGCACTCCGAGCAACGCGAGGTCGAAGTCAAAACTTTCTAACTTTTGATCGGAGCTTCCGTTTGAGGCATGCTATACCTTTACGGAAAGCCCTCACCGAGAGTGTCACAATGATATAGGATAAAACATTTTTTGGGTCCCGAAAGACGGGTTCATAACCAGGTCTTCGATTTCCCGCAGTTTGTCTGTTGAGCTGTCTTACGCTGTTTGCACTCGGGATCGTCATTATGGCTTGTTCTGACCTTTGTGGCATTAATTCGGCTTGAGTTTGACTGAATTGGCTTCGAGTTGGTAATATGACCATATTACCCCTCCCGGGGTTGCCTTCAGTGTCGGCATAACCTTCGGTTGACTTCCTGGGGTTGTTTCCAAGACTTGGATCCCATTCGAGTCTGTTTGTCCTCAGTGTAGTCTCTGAGACTGAGTTGGTCATTCCTGGTTTTCCTCTGGAGATGTTGTGGAGCTTCAGGTTTGTTCCTGAAGTTGATTTGACTTCCCAGGTTGAGACCGGGGATGACCTATACTTCTCGGGTTGAGACCGGGATTACTCTGATAACCCGATATTGAGAGAGCAGTTGAACTGATGGTCCGATTGGAGATTGAAGTTCATTTGATGGCCCGATATTGAGATCGGGGATGATCTGGCGGTCCGATTGGAGATTGGAGTTGATTTGATGGCCCGATATTGAGATCGAGGTTGATTTGACGGTCCGATTGGAGATCGGAGTTGAATTGATGGCCCGAATTAAGATCGAGCTTGATCTGACGGTCCGATTGGAGATCAAAGTTGAATTGGTGGCCCGATATTGAGATTGGGGTTGATCTAATGGTCTGATTAGAGATCGGAGTTGATTTAATGGCCCGATATTGAGATCGGGGTTGATCTTACGGTCCGATTGGAGATCGGGGTTAACTTGATGGCCCGATATTGAGATCAGAGTTAATCTGATGGTCCGATTGGAGATCGGAGTTGACTTGATGGCCCGATATTGAGATTGGGGTTGATTTGACGGTCTGATTGGAGATCGGGGTTGATTTGATGGCCTGATATTAAGATCGGGGTTGATCTGACTGCCCGATTGGAGATCGAAGTTGATTTGATGTCCCGATATTGAGATCGGGGTTGATCTGACGGCCCGATTGGAGATCGGGGTTGATTTGGTGGCCCGATATTGAGATCGGGGTTGATTTGACGGACGGTTTTGCCTTCCTACAATGTTAATAATAGGAAAGAAAATTTCGAGTGTCTACAGATTCCATTCTTTATCATGCTCATGCAATGTAATGAAATGAGCAGGATAAAGATTGCTAGACACTTGAAATGCAAAGATATTAATGATGCAATGCAATGGATGTTGAAATATTTTTGCAGATCGCAGGTCGCACTTCGCATCGTAAATCGCTTCGCTAATCGCATCGCAAATTGTTTACCTTTATCGGTGCTTGTGTTGGGGCTGAGACTAACGGTTTGATTCCCATCGGTGTTGTCGATGTTTGTTTTGATGATGATAAACTGAAATGCTTTCTACATTTCTGCTGGGGATGTCAATACTAGTCTACTGCGAATTGTTTTCGTCACTTTCTGCTGGGGATGACGTCATTTATGATAGCCTAGGGTGGACGTTTTCAGACGATCACTGATGGTGGAACCACTGGCGTGCTTGTCAGAGATAAGCTATCACAGATTGTTCTTGTCTTGCTCTACTGGGGATGACGTCCTCTGCGATAGATTTATTGATTTAGCTGGGGATGATACCATTGATGCTACCTTGGTTTGAAACCAATGGCTTCTCTGTCTGGCGGTATTCTTTGCAGTGTTGATTTCCCTTTCGGCCGGTGCTATTGCACATTTTAAAGGCTCATCTTCTGGGGATACTTATTGATTACCCAGTTTCCTTAAGGGATGCTTCCGATGCCTACCCTGATGATAGTTTACATCGACATTTTGTCACAAGCAGTTGAATCACTAATTCTTCTTGGTGCTCATTTTGAGAATGTGTATAATAGATTCCATCATCGGGGATGAACTATTATATGGTTTCCATCATCGGATCACTTCAGATGCTTCGCGGAGGTTGCTCCGATGGCTAAGACGTTGCTGGGGTTGAACCAACGGCTGAATTGAACTCGATTTGTACCCGATACTTTGCTGGGGCTAAACCAAAGGCTGAATTGGATTCGGTCTGTACCCGATACTTCCCTGGGGCTGAACCAATGACTAAATTGGATTCGGTCTGTACCCGATACTTCACTGGGGCTGAACCAACGACTGAATTAGATTCGGTCTGTACCCGATACTTCGCTAGGGCTGAACCAACAGCTGAATTGGATTTGGTTTGTACCCGATACTTCGCTGAGGCTGAACCAACGGCTGACTTGGATTCGATCTGTACCTGATACTTCGCTGGGGCTGAACCAACGCCTGAATTGGATTCGGTCTGTACCCGATACTTCGCTGGGGCTGAACCAATGGCTGAATTAGATTAGGTCTGTACCCAATACTTCGCTAGGGCTGAACCAACGGTAGAATTGGATTCAGTCCGTACCCGATACTTCACTGGGGCTGAACCAACGACTGAATTTGATTTAGTCTATACCCGATACTTTGTTGGGGCTGAACCAACGGCTGAATTTGATTCGGTCTGTACCCGATACTTCAAAAATGGCAAATTTCGACAGCTTTGCGCAGTTTTTCCGCAGTTTGCATCATTGATCCCTGGATATGCCTTCAGGATGAATACTAAGGGTTTCCAGAGTGTCCCCCTTTTTGTCAGAATTACGCTGCTTAAACGCAGGATTTCAGGACAAACCTCTTAATCGCGTAGCGATTTGTTTTCAGATTTAACTTGGCAGCACATAGAAACTTCGTTTCAACCCAAACCAAACCCAGCCCGGGGGAGTGGGACCCACCCTGGGGAGCCACAGGTGGAGGTGCAGCAGCTGTAGGTGGGCCCGCTTCCACCTGAGCTTTATATAGGGCTGCGGGATTTTATTTTTTCAAAAATCCATTTCGAGTTCCAAACGAATTTCGATCTTCTTTTTCAGATCTACGGAGCTTGGACAGCTGTTTTCTGAGCGTTCAGCGCAGGTAACGTTTTACATCCTTTTTCCATAAATTTTGACCGTTAAAAGCATGTAAACCACGTAGGGGGCTTTTAGACGCAATGTATGAAAAATGTATGCCTATATAATCTGTTAATTTTTTTTTGACTACATATGTATGCATATCTTACTGTAATGCACGTTTGGATGTAAGAAAATTCAGATTCTGAGACAGTCAATTTTTGCTCTTTTTGATCAATTTACTCATCGTTTTTTGAGGCCTAGTGAGCCTAGATTTTCAACTAAAAATGTCCATGGTAATTTGGCTACCATGTGAGGTTATTTTTGATTTTATTTCATAAATATGAACTGTTCCTATTTTTAGGAAGGTCTGCTACTGAATGGCCACCTAGACATGCCTATTGTACATGCGGACAGTCCATTTTACAAAGGAGACTCTGGCGAATTTTTTTTAATACCTGAGCATTTAACAAACATGCAATTTTTACTCTACTGGGGATTTCTGACTGACCCATGCATGTTCTTAGGATTTATTTTTTGAAAACATGCAGTTTTGTCTTTACTGGGTATTTTTGACTGACCCATGCATGTTTTAGGACTTAGAGATGCATAGAGTACTGATTTAAATGAATAAGCCACAGGTTTTAGGCTTACCACACCCTTTCTGAGGTGATTTAAAGACTTTATATAGGTGATGGACCGTGATAGACCCGGTACTGCTAGCAGAGTCTTCTCAGGGGTCAGACGTAGGAGAGCTTCTGATGTTCCTTAGCCACGTCCAGCTAGACCGCCTCGCAGATTGGTAGAGTCGGTGATTCGTCCAGCTCAAGATGAACCGTTGATTGACATTGATGATGAGCAGGCTCCTTTTGCTGCTCCAGCTCCGGCTCAGGCTCCACGGACGGAGGTTCCAAGCATTGTTGTTCCTACACAGGAGCTGCTGGGCGACTTGAGTCGCCATCCCTCGAGATATCTCCACGCCAATAAGGTGACTTGAAGTTTTTCTCTTCTTGGATTCTTTTCTTTCTTTAGCCATTCTCAGGGCACAGGTTTTTGACATGGGTTGGTTTTTGATGCAGGTTTCCGGCTTTACGCAGTCTCACGGGAACTAGTTCAATGTGCATTCCCTGTATCATACTTTGCACGAGGATTACAGGGACATTGTTGATGGCTGGGGGTTCTAGGATTTCTTCTCCATTCTTCCCCACTGTTGCCCCTGGGGGTATATAAAGGCTTTATCTGAGCGCTGGTTCCACCAGACTCAGTCCCTTTATCTGCTGGACTGTGAGGTGATGATGACCCCTATGTATTGGAGGTTCATCACCGGTATTGAGTTTGAGGGCGAGCCAATGCCTGTCGTGGCTGACATTACGCCCATTGCCGTTCGGTCCCTACTGGGAGTTCCTGCGATGGCTCTCAAGGGTCGGTCGGTTCGATCTGGTCCCTTGAGTATAGATGCCCAGAATAGGGCTTTGCTGGAGCCTCCACCTGATGACCAGAGGGTTAGCGATCGCATTCTGAGGCAATTGTTTCTGGTGATCATCAGGGGTTATTTTGTGGCGGATAACTCATCTACTGTGTCCTTTGCCCTAGTTAGCGCTACTCGGCATGTAGAGCACCTCAGTGATTTTGATTGGGGTTCCTGTTGGGTTTGTACGAAATCGTGACGCAATCAAATTGCAAAAATTAGTGGAAGCATGGTATATCAGAGTTTAAAAAAATTTCTACAAAACCATTACCCGGATCATCCTTTATGCAAATTATTAATTTAAAACGATAAATAAGAAGTTATGGAATCATACCCTTGTAAAACGAAGCTTCCACAGGTACTAGTTCAACTCCTTGTTCTTCGTGATCTCGAATTTCCGGGTTAGATTCTTTCCTTTGATCAATGTTAGCCACCCAAGTGTTTGGCCTCTAGAGGTGATCCACCAAGGAAGAGGAATTATCAAGAAGGAGGGTGTTTGGCTAAACCTTAGTTTTCTATCCTCTATAGAAAAGGAGTACTCTCCAACAATTAGAATTTCATCAATCAATATCTATTATAAGACTCCTCTTATATAGATATTGGTCAACCCTTCTAATTCTATTAGACATGGGATTTCTTTTAATTAATTAAACTCCTTTAATTAATTTAGGCTTCCCACCACATAGGAATAATTAATTAAATTCATTTAATTAATTTATCTCCTAATCTTATTAGGAATAAATGAGAGTACTAATATTAAATTAATTACTAAACTCCTTTAGAAATTAAAATAATAATAATTGTAATAATATTAATAAGACTCCTCTTATTAATTTATATTTAATATTTTCAAAATATTAAATAATAAACATTAAGCTATTTAATTTATTCTATCACTATAGATTAAATTAATTATACTTAATGCATTATTACGATTATGCCATTACCTTCTTAAATAATTATTCTTCCTTTTATGGCGTGACCCTTTAGGTTCTCTATATTAAACCGGTTGTGAATAAATCAATTAGAACAATTCTAATCTTATTTAAATAAATAAATTAAACTAATAATCTATTTAAATAAATACTATTTATTCTACAATAGGGATAAGCCTCCCTAGCGATCAACGACGTTCCAGATAATATAGATTTCAACATTAATCATAAAAGAACCTGTGAGTAAATAGTTACCATACAATTCAATCCTTCCACCATACAATGTCCCAATTAAATATAAGACATGAATTTACTGTCAAGTCTTATTTTATTTAATTATATGTATTTCGATTAGAAAATGCACAACTCCGATTAATGCAAATTAGAAACCTCTTTCTAATTTCATTCCACCTTGGCCAAGGATTCCTGGGTTGTCATTTAACGAATCACATAGGACATATCTCCTCTTTTACTAGAGGTGGTAGATTCTTTATTGATCATTCATTATCTCCATATGTAACTCATTATACCCAAGCATACCCTATATATGCCTTAAAAGGTCTTAAGGAATAAGTCAAAGTATAATTTGTTACATACAAGATACTATGATGATCTCAAGTCCAAGGATCACTTGTACTACTTTCACATTAGGAATTCCTATTGACAGGCGAGTAAAACTCCATTAGGTATTCCATAGTGAGTCACGTTCAGTGAACTTATTCTCCAATAAGCACCTACATACTTGCTTTAGTGTCTCCACACAAATGATCATGAGATCAATCATCCTCATTCAATGAGAAAGCAACATATGTACCAATCTATCCGGATTTACTAATCCCCTTTTTAGTAATCCCACGATTGGGAACTATTTTAGTTTTAAAGCTTTCTAAGAATTTAGATCTTATTAGCATGATCAACATCATGATTCTAAAAGCATTGCTTAAAACTATGGGTTATTTACATATTATAAAAACAGCACCATGTAGATAATTAAATATTTTTAATAAATAAATATTTTATTAATAAATAAATAAGATTGTTTACAAAGTATGTGCTTTATCATCATACATGATTGGCTTGTATGCACACTACTATCAGTTCCTACACCTTTGCCTATTTTCTCCGGGGAATGCGCATGCTTTCGGAGGGTTCGACGGAGGCCTAGTTAGGATTCTACCCGTTTCTGCTGGTGAGTACATTTTTCTTATACTTTTTTGATTTCAGCATTTTTATTTGCCAGTCTTGATCACTGAGGACTTTTGATATTGACATGGCCAGTTCTGGGCATTTGAGAGGCTTCCTTGTTTACGGCCCGCCACTGTTTTAGGTTTGGAGACCTATCCTCGAGGACGACGTTAACATCACTCGACTTTGACGGAGGTCCCTATTGCTGAGGGATTTACACATGCTCGCTTACAGTTGGAGCTTTTGACGGCTGGATCGATTTCCTGGATGCCGTATACCTCTGAGTTTTTGACCGTCGGATTCGAGGGAGGCTTTCCCACTGGTCGAGAGTTTGAATTGTCTACCCGCAGAGTCCCAATTTTGACAGAGGGAGGCTAGGAGCTCTATTTAGGAGAGCGTGCCATCAGGAGCATTACGGGTGAGATCCGCATTCCCGTTGTTTCTTTTGCTTGGCATCATTGGCCGTTGACCATGCCACTGACAGAGATTCCCATGGAGGGCATAGATGGCTTTACCCTATCAGAGGGCCCGTTCAGCCAGGAGGCATTTAGCAGATGGTGGAGCCCTAGCACTATTTGAGCTTAGACTAGTGCTACCCAGTTCATGGCAGACATGGTGCCAGGGTCCGTGATGATGATAGACTGGATAGCTTACCTCAGGGAGCCGACTCATGTAGACCATATTACAGATCTGACCCGGGAGTTGGATAGGGCTTGCTTCTTTATCAGTCATCTTGGCCGAGATCCGTCAAAGGCATCTTCTTTTAACCCATCCAGCTCAGGAGCGGGCCCCTTTTTAGGTCCATTTAGTAGCAGTTTTGCAGGGGCAGATCCTACCTTATACCGCCCAGATATGCCTGATGATCGCAGCTTTGTGTCCACAGCGGAGATGGAGCAGGTTGATCACCTGGACGTGGATTATCTAGATCTTTTTGGATAGCTATGGCAGCTATATTTTTGGTAAGCCACTGTTTTGGCTATTTGGCAGTTGTGCCATTATTTTAATAGACCACTGTTAGTAGTTGGGTGGTGGTGCCCCATTTTCCTGTATTCTTCATTTTGCTTTGTATTATCAAATAGGGATGATGCCCGCAGTAGATAGTTTATTGTAGATAATCATGCCATTTCCTATCTATCGCATTATGTTTATATTTTTCATCATGCATGTATTACGTCATATGTATGCATTTAGACAGATGAGTTCAAATTTTACCCCTGGGTGGCCTTGTGGTACGGTGATATAGATGACGTCATCCGCCGTGAGCCGTATTGAGCATTTGCCACAGTCTGAGGTGGCTTCATCATTGAGGTCATGGTACGAGAGCTTGCCCTTCTCAACCAGAGGGACAGTAGACCAGATGTTAGGGCATTCATTGGCCCTTGCAGATTTTCAGGTGCCATATGGGTTTGTGGATGACATATTATCCTGCTTGATACCCGAGAGGTAGATGTTCAGATTTGGGCGACATGAGCTGACACCGACTCTGGAGGAGTACGAACAGCTTACCGGTCTAGCTTTGGACTTGCCGTGCGCCCGGACTGCTGTTAGTGATATGCGGAGACCGTTTCTGCGGATGTCCGATCTTTGTCAAAGGGTAGTCGCGGACGAGATCGTATCTGGGCGTGTGATCTCGATTGACTTCTTGATCGATCATTTTGGGGAACTTGATAGCTATAATCGACATGTTGGGGATTTTATTATTTTAGCAGAGGCATGGCATCTGGCCAGGGTAGATATCTTGCTAATGTGCATTGTAGTATACGTCTACATGCCGCTACACTTGGATCATCTGGACGTGGGATTGGTAGTTGTTGTTCGGGCCCTTAGACAGGGTAGTACCATTATCTCGATGATATTGGCTGAGATGCTGCGGTCAGCCACTCACTGTGGTACCCACCTGGAGCAGTTTTTCAGAGGTAGCTTGGTTTTGCTGTATGTATGGCTGATGTCCCATATCCAGCCGATCGGATTTTTTAGGCCTCATGGATATTGCTTCCCTCGCGAGGTAGCCACATCTTACTCCTTTCAGCCTGCGAAGTGTATTGACGCAGAGATGTGGTCAGCATTTTTATCAGATATTGAGCATCTATTTTCGATCTTACCATGCTCAGGGCTAGCCTCCCCATATAGCTTCATTACTCATGCACCTGGCATGGATTACTTGCCCTTAGCGGGTTTGCGGGGAGTGACTACTTATCATCCCCTGGCTATTATGAGCCAGTTTGATCAGTTCCAGAGCTTGCACCATTTTAAGGGGTCTACTGATCAAAGGATGTCAGTATCGTCCATGTCATCAGCCAAATTGGTTCGAGTATATGAGTGTTAGACTCACAGAGAGAGGGCTGAGTTCTCCAGTAGTCATCTGGACCGTTCTCGAGAGTATTCTGCATGGCTGGAGGCAGATATGGTAGCAGTAGCATTTGTTCCTTCAGCTCCTATTGTAGATTCAGATGAGGAGGAGCCTATGGAGGATCCTGACTCTCCTACTGAGGATGGGCTATTCATAGGTTTGACAGCGGCACTGGTCAGTGATCCACCGACTATTCCTGCAGGCACAGATCCGGCTTTGACGGATTCATTGTTCAGGATAACCTTTGAGCTGGATTAGGCTAGAGCGTAGATGTTGATCACCTTATCTGGCAGAGATATAGCTTTAGCTGAGAGGGACGCACTTCGAGTCACTCATGATGCTGGCTTGATAGAGAGAGAGGAGCTTCGATCTGCCAGAGATGCAGCTGTTGTGGAGAGGGATGAGATCCGTTTAGCCAGAGATGCAGCTTTTGCTGAGATCGAGGATACTTTGATTACTAGAGATGCAGCTTTTGCGGAGAGGGATGAGGCTATAGCTTCCCGTTATTTCCACATTGCTGACAGTACTACTCTTCGATCTTATACGCACGGCCTGGTTACCAAGATGAGCGCATATATTGACGACCACAGCGCCACACTGCAGATGACTATGGAGGTTTTGCGCCGTATGGAGGCTGAGGGTATTACACTTGCAGCTGCTCCTCCATCCTCAGAGAGAGATGCTATGGTGGCATTGCTGACCCGCTTATCCTTGGGTCCATAGACTAGATTTATTTTTCCTGCACAGACTAGATCAGCCATTTTTGTCATGTACAGGGCATTATGTATATCTCAAACAGCTTTATATCAGAGAAATATATTTTTGATTCACTTCCCTGTTTGGAGATGTATTGTCATTGCTAAGTGATTACCACTTCTGTCATGACTCGCTGTTGTTGATGCATCTTGAGCTTCTTCTTGATGGACTAACAGTTAAGATGGCAGGGAGTATCTCAGATGGGCCTGTGGACCAGGGTAGCTTGATAGGATTTAGCTTTTGTATGTCTTTGGGTGTCTTGGAACTGGTTTTTATTGGGGTTTTATTTTTTCTTGAAAGTCAAACCGCGCCGTAAATGGCTGCCTACGTACTCCCGGGTTGAGGGAGATCAGGTCATTTGTAGTTCTGGTTTTATATAAGGGAGGTTTGAAAAGTATTTGTCTTGGGTTTTGAGTTTGGTTTGATGAGTTTTTGAGTTTTTTTTGGTTTGATCGCACCAGAAATGGCTGCCTACATACTCCCGGGTGGAGGGAGATCAGGTCATTCGTAGTTCCGGCTTTCTAGTGAAAAACCAAACCTGATTTAATTCATAGGACCCAGATGCGGGTATGCACATGCTTTAGACATAATATCTCTTTATGGTGTCTGAGTTGATGAGTTGGGGAAATTTGTTCCCGTCCATTTCTTGTAATCTGATAGCTCCTCCTGTCAACACTTACTTGAAATGAAAGGGCCTTCCTAATTAGGGGCGAACTTTCCTTTAGCTTCGTCTTGATTGGCTAAAACTTTCTTCAGCACCAAGTCATTTTCTTTGAATTACCGTATTCGAACCTTCTTGTTGTAGGATCGAGCAATCCTTTAATGATATAACTATTCGTGGAAAATGGCTATAGCCTTTTTTTCATCTATCAGAGACAGTTGGTGATATCGGTCTTGCAACCACTGATCCTCGTCTATCTGAGCATCGATCAATAGTCGCAAGGATTCCATCTCTACTTCTATGGGGAGGACTGCTTCCATGCCATAGACCAATGAATAGAGGGTAGCTATAGTACAGGTGCGCATTGACGTCCTGTATGCTAATAGGGTTAGAGGCAGCAGGTCAGGCCATTCTTTGTGATTGGCGGACATTTTCTGCATGATCTTTTTGATATTCTTGTTGGCCGCTTCGACAACACCATTCATTTTGGGCCGATAGATGATGGTGTTGAGATGCTTGATGTGGAACTTACTGCACAGTTCTATCATCATCTGATTGTTCAGGTTCTTGGCGTTATCTGATATGATCACCTCCGGTTGTCCATACTGACAGACGACATTATTTCTGATGAAACTAATGATGACCTCTTTTGTGACTTTGGGAAAAGAGGCTGCTTCAACCCATTTGGTGAAGTAATTGATCATGTGAAGATAAATCGATGACCATTGCTGGCTTTGGGTTCCACTGGACCGATCACATCCATTCCCCACACTGAGAAAGGCCATGGTGAACTCATGTTGTGTAGCTCATTCGGAGGAGCGTGTCTGGCATTTCGATGTACTTGGCATTAAAAACATCTCTTGATATGATCATCGCAGTCAGCTTTGAGAGAGATCCAATAATGACCTGTTCTAAATATCTTCTTGGCCAGCAGATGACCCTCATGTGTGGACCACGTACTCCACTGTGGACATCATCCATCAGTCTCTGGGTCTAGCATCTTTTTTGTAGAGGGCATCTCCGTTTAGATAAAATTTTATAGCCATCTTGTGAATCCGCTTTCGCGCGGATTGGCTTGCTCCAGCGAGTGTAGATCCATCTCGTAGATATTCCTTGATGTCTTGGTACCAAGGCTGGTTGACAGGAGGTATTTCATCTGATACTTCTCCAATGTAATTCCCATATGTCGGGGCTTTTTGAACTATGAATTTGATGTTGGGAAACCCGCTCCTATTGGATATGCAGATTAATGAAGCTAACGTTGCCAATGCATCAGCGAAGTTATTCCTACCCCGAGGAATATGGCTGAAAGTTATGTATTTAAATTTCAGGGATATTATGATGACCTGCCGATGATAGGGCCGCAAATACAGTTCTTTGGTGTGATATGCCCCATTGGATTGTCTAATGACCAACTCAGAGTCTCCAAAGACTAGTAGGTTTTTGGTACCCATGGATTGGGCTAGTTTTAACCCCATTATATAGCCTTTATACTCGGCCGTGTTGTTGGTGTTGCCAAGTTAAAGTTTGGTAGCCACAGGATATTGTTCTCCTATACTAGAGATAAGGACTGCCCCAGCTCCGGTACCTTCCATGTTTAATGCTCCATCAAAATATATTTTCCATGGTTGGACTGTATTATCTCGTTGGAGTTATTGAATTGTCATGATTCCATCATCTAGGAAATAGGTCTCCAGGGCTTGAACCTCCTGAAGGTGCTTCAGCTAATTGATCTGCAATGCCTTGACCCTTGATTGATTTTTGAGTCACATAGACATTGTCGAACAGTTGTAGGATCAACTGCTATTTGGACAGTCGACAATTCAACATTGACTTATTGAATACATATTTGAGTGGATCTATGCGGGATATGAGGTAAGTCTTGTGCCCATGGAGGTAATTCAGTAACCTCATGGCAGCCCATGCTAATGCACAACATGTTTTCTCGATCAGGGTGTATTTCTATTCACCACTGCTGAATCTTTTGCTGATGTAGTAGATAGATCTTTCTTTGCTACTATCATCCTTCTGTCCTAGCATGCAGCCCATTGCATTGGCATTGACGGACAGGTACATGAACAAGGGAACTCCATCCCTCGAAGGTACCAAAACTGGTGCTTCGATCAGCTGCTTCTTGATAGCAAGGAAGGCTTATTGACAATCCTCATTCCATTTGGTGGAGGAATTCTTCCTTAGTAGTTTGAATATGGGTTCACAGGTTGCTGTGAGCTGGGAAATGAATCGACCTATGAAGTTGATCCTTCCCAGAAACCCAAGTATCTCCTTCTCTATTCGAGGTACTGGCATCTCAGTGATGGCTTTGAACTTGGCAGGGTCCAACGGGATACCTCGATTACTCACCAAGAATCATAGCAACTTGCCTGCTTTGACTCCAAAAGCACATTTGGCCGGATTTAGCTTGAGGTTATACTTGTGCAACCTGTTGAACAGCTTCCTGAGATAGTCGATGTGATCATCCTCCCTCCGAGATTTAATGATGATGTCATCCACATAAACCTTTATTTCTTTGTGCATCATGTTATAAAATAGGGCCATCATGGCTCGCTGATACGTGGCTCCGGCATTGATGAGGCCGAAGGACAATCGTCTGTAGCAGAAGGTTCCCCAGGGAGTGATGAAAACTGTTTTCTCCTGGTCCTTTTCAGCAACCATGACCTGATGGTAACCAGCAAAGCAATCCACGAAGGAATACATGCCGTACTGCTCTATATTATCGATCAGGATGTGGATGAAAGGTACCGGGAAATTATCCTTGAGGCAAGCATTGTTCAAATCCCGGTAATCCACGCACACTCGTACCTTCCCTCCGGGCTTAGGCAGTGGGACTATGTTCGAAAGCCACTCTGGATAGGTGGATTTGAATTGTTTAATAATTTCTTCTTTGACGTTCAGGCTCCATTCAGGTTTCAATCGCCTGAGCTTTTGTTTGACTGGCTTGAACCCGTCTTTGATGGGCATTCGATGGATGACAATGTCAGTGGACGGGCCAATTATATCTTCATGTGACCATACAAATACATCCTGGAACTATTTTAGGAGTTTGATCAGGTTGGCTTTTTGGTCTGGTGCGAGGTCTAAACCTATATGGGTTTCTTTGATGTTTTCACAGGTTCCTATGTTGTTAGTGGTGGTTTGGTCGAGGTTTGGTTTGGGTTTGTCTTCGACCCATTCTTTGATCTTCTCGGGCACCTCATAGTCATCTTCCTCCTCTTGGTCAATATCCATCAAGTCGAAGTTCAGTTCTACATCAAAGTCGTAGTCATTTTGACAGGTTGGCATCTCATCAGAAGAGATAAACACATCCAACGCTTGAGTCCTGAAAACAAAAAAACTTTCATTTTAGATATATACAACTGCTTAAATATATATAGCATTCTGCAAGCATGATAAAGTTGCTACTATAGCTGTGCAATCAAAAGTAAGTAGTAAATGAAAGCATGATTAAAGGGCAGATTGACTCTCTCTGCCCTTTTACCCTTTTTGACCGAGGCAAGGGACACTGCTCCAGTTATCCAAGGTCAGATTCTCATAAACCGGGAGGATCAAGGATTTGTGATTACCTATCTCGTCTTGGATGATGACTGAGACATCCTTTATAATAGGACCGGGGTTTTTATTTGAACTACCCCCTTTTTCCCTTTTTGATGTGAGGAATTTGAATCTGATCCTCGTCTTCGCTGTCTGGGATCTCATCATTCATATCCTCGTAGTTTATGATGACCCGCATGTTAGCGAATGGGTCTCGTCCTTCATGCAGGATCTTTTTTTTCCCTTTTCGCTATCTGCCTTATGCTTGAGGGCTTTTCTTTCCTTGACAGGTATGATTGGAGGAAACAACATTGCTGATACCACAGTAGGGATCTTCCTCATTGGTTTTACCCATTCGGCATTAGTAAGATTTGGCAAAAGTATGGTGGAAGCATGAGCCTTGGGATGCTTATGCGGGTTCCTATAATTTGCCATGGATGAATATCCCAATCCAGCTCTCCCAGTCTGACTTGGGATTTGTATTGGGCTCTTGATACCTTGCTGATTCTTTTCTAACCCTTCTCCAGGTTGGAAACCCAAAGATACCATTTCCTGGCCCATTGTCATTACTTCGGTGGAGACCTTAGGCTTCAGAGTTGGTGCCCCAATAGGTTGATACTGCGTATTACTCACCTCCAGAGCTTGAAAACTTGCAGGTTCAATCCCTGCATCCAGGCTGATCACTGGCATGTCTCCCTGTATGATGACAGGGTATTCTGGTTCAGTATTGACCGTGATGAGGTTGCCGTTGATAATGTATTTGAGTTGTTGATGGAGGGTTGATGGCACTGCCCCTGCCATATGAATCCATGGCCTGCCCAGCAACAGGTTATATCTAGTAGCGATATTGAGCACCTGAAAGGATACGTAGAAAGTGTGTGGGCCAATCTCCAAGGGTAGCTCTATTTCTCCCATAGCTTGGCGTGGCGATCCATCAAAAGCTCGGATGACCATATGGCTGGTTTTAATCTGGTTCGGGTTGATCTTCATTCTTTCCAAAGTATCGTACGGACAGATGTTGAGGGATGATCCTCCATCTATGAGCACTCCTCCGATGACATACCCGGAAGACATCACAGCTATATACAGGGACTTATGATGGCCCGTTCCTTCTGCAGGGATATCATCGTCAGTGAAGGATATCACATTGTTGTTGAAAATGTGTTCCACCACATGACGAAATTTCTCGGCAACTACGGTATGTGACAGATGGGCTTCTTCTAGTACTTTCACTAGAATGTTGCGATGATCCACTAAGGATAAGACCAAGTCTATGATGGACATTTGCTAGGGTGCACCCTTCAAGCTCTGCACTACCTTGATTTCATTGTGTCCCATCTTTTTTGAGGAACTCTTCAATTTTCTCATCATCCACCTTTGCTTTGGCTTTGATGACTGGTTTGATCACCCGCTGAGGCAGGTATAATTGAATGTCCTTTGGTACAACGGTAATGTTGTTTGAGGTGGACCCTTTATCGTTCCCATAATTCTATGGGACCTGCTTCAGACTGATAATTGGATACTGTGGTCTGAAGGAAAAGATAAAAGGCTCGGGTGCGGCCACCTTCACAAGATTTTATATTTCTTGGACCCCTTTCCCTGGCAGTACTAAGGGTTTAAAGGTTGACTCCTCATTACAGGATATGACAGCTACGGTACCCTGATTCTATACAGTGGGGATCCAGAGAGTTTCTTCATCTGGGAGGTCAAGAACTTGATTTCCCCTTATCAGGTAACCATTTTCAATCATGTCTTGAATCAGGTTACGAAGCGCCCAGCAATCCTCAGTATCATGACCGGGTGAATTGGAGTGGTACTGACATATTTGGTCAGGTTTGAATTTTCTGGCCCCAGGGTTCAATGGTGGTAACAAGTCTGCAACCATTCCCTCGTTGATTAACATCTGGAGGATTTCTTCCATTAACTGGTTTAGGTTGGTGAATTTCCTTTGAAATAGGAATTTTTCACTAGTTTGGATGCTTGCTTCTTCAACCCTTTGTCAATCTAGGATTCATGCTCATGAAACCGGTTATGATCCCTCTTGGGATTGATCTCTGGTGTGGGAGGACGAATATCAGACCGGTTAGCCTGTTTGATCATTTTCCTGGTGATCTGATGCTGCTAGACTACCAGTTCTGCTAATTGTTCAATTCATTCCTTGATAGAGTTTATTTCCTGCTCTATCAGGAACCTTTTTTCTGAAACTTCTCAACTGTCTGGGGTGCTATTGCCGGATAGAGTTGATTCTCCCACATAACGGAGGTACTTGGATCCTTCTCCATTTGTGGTGCTGATCATATTGACATTCCCCTCTTTATGTTGTGGGAGAGGGTTGTCCTGCACATGTGGTTACTCAAGCTTTGCGACCACAATCTCTCCGTTGTCGATCAAATCTTGGATCTTGTGCTTGAGAGACCAACAGTCTTTTGTGTCATGGCCTGAAGATCCGGAATGATAAGCACACTTCTTGCTTGGGTCAAAATTTCTTCCACCGGTATTAGTGGATGGAAGGAGTTGGACTATCTTCTTTTGAGCTGTCAAAAGTTTGAACATGTTTTCAAGTGAATCCCCTAGAGTGGTGAAAGTTCTTCGCCGCCTAACCTCCATATTTTTCTGAAATGGAGGGTTTGAAGGCTGTGCTGTAGTTTAAAAAGGGGTATAGTTCTTCTTTTGAATGGGCATACTGTTTGACTCACCCCTTTGATTCTGTCCTTGCAACACTAAGGACACTTCTTCATCTTTCTTTTTGTATACCCTTCGGGGATTACTCCCGTAATTTCTGGACTGGATATGTTCAACAACAGCTTCGAGGGCTGTCGGATCTTTTATCTTCCCAGACTTGAGCCCCATTTCTGCCATTTCGCCGTGTTTGATCATTTCAGAGAATGGTTTTCCTATGCCTGTTAGGACCCTCTCATAATATGGAGCTTCTTGGATGTCGATGAAGGTCATGACTATCTCAGACTCAGTCATGGCTTGGGTAACTTGTGCTGCAACCCGTCTCCGTCGTTGGGCATACTCTCTGAATGATGCAGTCTTCTTTTTCTTAATCTTGGTTATTTGGTATCTGTCTGGAGCCAGTTGAGATTCGAAACTGTATTGACTGAGGAAGGCATGGGCTAACTCTTCCCAGCTGTGAATCTTAGAATTGTCCAGACGGGTATACCAAGCTCTGGCTTCTCCAGTTAAATTTTTTTGGAATAGTTGCATTCGAAGTTTCTCGTCCTCTGCGTAGGATCCGAGTTCTTCGATGAATACTTTCAGATGTGTATAAGTGTCTCCCAATCCATCATATTTCTCAAAATCGGGAGTTCTAAACTTTTCGAGATAACGAGCCCTGGGGAAAATACAGAGGTCGGAGTAATTAACACTGCCGAATGCCCCAGTCCCTTTGATAGACCGGAGAGTTTCCTCCATTTATTGTACTTTCTTGAGAAGGTCACCAGCTTCCTGCTCTTTGCTAAGGGTGGTAATTTTAGAGGTTTTATTGGTTGGGTCCTGGTTTTGTGGTCCAGGAATCTGAGTCTTGACCTTTTCGGTCTCTTGACTACCACTACCACCAGGTGCTCCTGGTTCTGTGTGAGTTTGGGCTTGCTTCCCTTTAAGGGCCTTGCTTTGTTCTCTTAAAAAACCGGCTAGTTTAGCTATCCGATTTCTCAGTCCTTCGAACTCCTCCCTAGAGACAGGGGTCGATTCTATTTGAGCACTCAAAGCCATGTCCGTGGATGGACTTAGTGCTTTTTTAGACTTATACCTAGTGACAGGACCAATTTTTCACCTACATCAAAACGTAGGCGTGTCAATTTTCGGAGGTAGGTAGGGATAGGATGCATGATGTGTTTTTTATTCTTATCCTGCAAAACCGAGGTTAGTTGTTTTGATGACAGGATGACAAGAGTTAAATATTAAAAATTGGACATTGAATTGAAAGAGGAAGGCATGAAGAAGCTTCCCGTCGGATTTGGTTAATCAGTGGCTGACCTATCTTAGGTTACTTTCGCGAATTTTTGGCATGAAGGTCCCCAGATCATCGTAATCTACTAGAGGGGAAATTAATCCGATCTTTCAATTGGAGCGAATCTGGGTGGTGCATTTTCATGAGCCCCAGAGACTTAGCCGATCCTAGAGACATTACTTATCACCGACGGGTTTTGCCTCCTTGTGAGAGGAACACAACATACATTTACATACATCGCCCTCACCGTATCCATATGATGACAGTTGGTGCGAAGCACTAATATGGGTGCGAAGCCCTAAAAAAATAGGAAAGCATTCATTCACATTCATTCAATGTAAAGACGCAGCATTCACGCATTCATTCAACGTGGAGACGCACAATTCACGCATTTATCGTTTTAGAAGGGAAATATTTAAAAAGATTTGAAAGCGGCCCAAACCCTCTACGGTCCCCAGCAGAGTCGCCACCTGTCGACGTTGGTTAAAAAATCCGCGGGTCGGGTCACAACCCGGATCTTTCATCTCTTCCTAAGTTATCTCTACCCTTACTCTTTTTATTGCGAAAAAGGTTTTGAAGGGTTTTTTAGAAAAAAGGCCAACATGTATCATGTCGACGATTTGAACGTTTTATAGAGTCGCCAATTGGTAGATTTGAAAATGATTGTACCAACTCAACCGAGTTTTGTTAGAAAGAGGCCCAATTGCTGGACACTGTCGAAACTTGATCATTGAAAACAAAGTTTTGAGCTCGGGGGCTTGGTTAAGTGTGGCGAAGGTGTTAGGCACTCCACAACTCCCGTGTAAACACAGTACCACATCTTTTCAATATTTTTCTTAAAACTGAAATGTGTGTGTGAATGCTACTTGAAAATTGGGCCTATGTTTATTTGATTGAAAGCAAGAAAGTGCTTCGTTGAGCCTATTTACGAAGGGTTTAATTTGATTTGCAAAAGTCTTTGATTTGATTTACAAAAGTGTTTGATTTGATTTGTAAAAGATTTTCTTTTGATTGAATTGAAAATGATGTTTTGAAAGCTGGTTTTCAAACCCTTACGCTAACATAGGAATTGAAACATATCATTACTTTCAATTTTATCTTTTTTAGCCTTAAGGCTGCATGTGAATGGTGATTGTCAGGCTGCGAAGCATCATCGACCACAGAATATACAAGTGTCGGTCTCCTCATGGGCAAGAAAACCATCGGAGGGACGCTGACACGGCAAACCACATTTTCACTATGTTGAGACCTTAAATCCGAATAACCTTTTTAAGGTATGTATATTTACAATTTATAGAAAAACTGGCAAGGTACATTCATAAATCGAAGTTCTGTCCATCGTGGGAATCAGATTCTGATCAGTTTGATCATGAATCCCACGATTCCTAGGCACACATATGAGTTGCCAATAAACCTGTACAGTTCAAATTTGTACAGAAATAGATATATATCCCAAGATTGCCAAAACCAAGGATTCATTCAGTAAATCCTGATTCGCACGGCTAAAGCGTCTCATTCCCACTAGATAGAGATCTAAGGGACGCGAGGTTGCTTTTGCGGCTGAAAAATGTCGATTCATATCAAATGAATATTTTAAGCATTAATTGAATAAAAACAAGTAAAGTAATATATATACAGTTATATATATAAAAGCTGTAAAGGATGATGAGTTTTCACGCCGGTGCCCAGACTGGAATTGAAATATATATATATATATATATATATATATATATATATATATATATATATATTGACAGAAAAGTAGTCAACCAAGACTAAAAAGAGAACCTAGTGATGATGAAGGCTGCTTATATATGCATATTTATATATAAAAGAAGTAAAAGACCACAAAATAATCCAGGCTGAACAGAAATGGAAATGTACAGAAAAGTAGTCAACCAAGACTGGGAAGAGAACCTAGTGGTGGTGAAGGATGCTTATATATGCATAGTTATTTATAAAAGCAGTAAAAAGGCCACAAAATAATCCAGGCCAAACAGAAATATAAATGTACATAAAAGTAGTCAACAAGGGACTGGGAAGAGAACCCAGTAATGGTGAAGTGTGCAAAAACAGTATAAAGGCCACAGAATAATTCAGGCCGGACTGAAATATATAAATATACATATATATATATATATATTGACAGAAATGTAGTCAACCAAGACTGGAAAGAGAATCCAGTGGTGGTGAAGGTTGCTTATACATGCATAAATATATATATAAGCAGTAAACAACCTCGAATTTGACATCCGGGCTTGACAGAATTGAATAGTTAGTATATATACAGTTGAATAAATACAAAAAAAGCCAAACACGGATTGGGAAGATAACCCAGTCCGACGAAGTTGCTTAAAACGAAGGTGCTAGTGCACTGAAGCTGTTAGAACTGTTAGATTGTCAATCCGAGTTGTAAAAATGCCAGAAATTGAGTTTCTGTAAAAAACAAATGTACCAAATTTTGACAAAAATGGCCACGGAACTAAGTTTCGGGCATATTTGGAAAACGAAACTTGATATGCAAGTGCAAAACAATGCAAAGAAGTAGGAATCACTTTCTGATCGTAAAAATACTTACAATGGACTGCTATACGGGTTTTTTGCTAAATCGTAGGCTCTAAACATCAGAATCTATCGTTTATTTTTTGATATGTCGTAGTATGCGGGTATATCTACGTGTTAGAGTGATAAAATTTGGATTTAGAAGAGGTAAAAAAGTTAAAAAATAAAACGGGCAGAGGTTCGCTGCGTTTTGGAATTCTTAAAAATGAGGGCGGGCACGTTTATTTATAGGCCAGGGAGGCTCAGCTCTACCTGCTGCTGTCGCAGGTAGAGGTGCGGCTCCCCTGATGGGGCCCACATGTCCGATTGAGTCATCTCAAAGTACGTGCACTCCGAGCAACGCGAGGTTGAAGTCGAAACTTTTTAACTTTTGATCGGAGCGTTCGTTTGAGGCATGCTATACCTTTTCGAAAAGCCCTCGCAGAGAGTGTCACAATGGCATAGGATAAATATTTTCTGGGTCCAGGAAGACGGGTTGATAACCAGGTCTTCGATTCCCTGCAGTTTATCCGTTGAGTTGTCTTACGCTGTTTGCACTTGGGATCGTCGTTATGGTTCGTTTTGACCTTGGTGGCATTAATTTGGCTTGAGTTTAACTAAATTAGCTTTGAGTTGGTAAAATGACCATTTTACTCCTCCCGGGGTAGCCTTCAGTGTCGGCATGACCTTCAGTTGACTTCCTAGGGTTGTTTCCAAGACTTGGATTCCATTTGAGTCTGTTTGTCCTCCGTGTAGTCTCTGAGACTGAGTTGGTCATTCTAGGTTTTCCTCTAGAGATGTTGTGGAGCTTCAGGTTTGTTCTCGAAGTTGACTTAACTTCCCGGGTTGAGACCGGGGCTGACCTGTACTTCTCGGGTTGAGACCAGGGTTGCTCTGATGACCCGATATTGAGATTGGGGATGATCTGATGGTCCGATTGGAGATCGGAGTTGATTTAATGGCCCGATATTGAGATCAGGGTTGATCTGACAGTTCGATTGGAGATCGTAGTTGAATTGATGGACCGATATTGAGATCGGGGTTGATCTGACTGTCCGATTGGAGATCGAAGTTGAATTGATGGCCTGATATTGAGATCGGGGCTGATCTGACAGTTCAATTAGAAATTGAAGTTGATTTAATGGCCCGATATTGAGATCGGGGTTGATTTGACAGTCCGATTGGAGATCTGAGTTGACTTGACGGCCCGATATTGAGATTGGGGTTGATCTGACTGTCCGATTTGTGATCGGGGTTGATTTGATGGCCTGATATTGTGATTGGGGTTGATATGACAGTCCGATTGGAGATCGAAGTTGGCTTGATGGCCCGATATTGAGATCGGGGTTGATCTGACTGTCCGATTGGAGATCAGAGTTGACTTGATGGCCCGATATTGAGATCGGGGTTGATCTGACGGTCCGATTGGAGATCGGGGTTGATTTGATGACCCGATATTGAGATCAGGTTAATCTGACGGCCTGATTGGAGATCGGGGTTGATTCGATGGCTCGATATTTAGATCGGGGTTGATTTGACAGACGGTTTTGCCCTCCTGCAGTGTTAATAACAGCAAAGGAAATTTTGAGTGTCTACACCAAGTGCATACTGACGAGAAGAAGGCAAGGAGGTTTGAATAGGGACTTAAGCCCTGGTTGTATAGCACAGTGTCGATGTTCCAGCTGAACACCTTTACTGGAGTATTGGAGAAAGCTATCCTCGCTAAAGGTGGGAGCGATGTGATGACTAAATACAACCAGGAGCTGAAGAAGAAGAAGAGTGAAGGAGAAAGTAACAACAAGGCTAGTGGTAGCAACACTGGGGGAAATAATAATCAGAAGAGAAGGTGGAATGACAACACATCAACTGCGAATCAGTAAGGAAACCAGAAGAAGAGGGTTGAAGCATGTTCGACCTGCAAGAAGAACAACCTGGGGGTCTGCATGAAGGGAAAATGAGTCTGCTATAATTGTGGTCAGGAAGGCCATATAGCATCTAACTGCCCTAACCCTAAGAAGGGCGCCTGCTTCACATGTGGGTCGAAGGACCATCTGGCTAGGGATTGCCCCAAGAAGGTATCTAGAGGTGCAGGAGCTGGAGGGAACAGAGGAAGCAGCGGTGGAAATGCTCTTACTATTACAGGACCAACCGCAACAAACCGACCTACCGCGAGGACATTCAACATGACAGTACAGGATGCTGTGAAGTCTCGCGATGTGGTGTCAGGTATCATTCCGATCAATAAAGTTAATGCTTATGTATTATTTGATTCGGGTGCTACTTGCTCATTTATATCCGATGACTTTGCTAAGAACTTAGAATTGCCTAAGGACGAGTTAGAATACCCTATGAACAAAGAGATTGCGAATAGGGAGGTGATTCCTGTTTAGTATATACACAAGAATTGTAGGGTGGATATTAAGGGTAATGTGATGAACGTAGACCTTATTCCGATTAAAATTGGGGAATTCGACGTTTTCTTGGGAATGGATTGGCTATTCAATTATGAAGCGATAATTGATTGCCAGAGGAAGTGTATTAACCTTATGACTCCGTCAAAGGTTGTATTTTATGGCAACAAGTCACCTTGACAAGCTAGTTGTCTGATGATGATGCAGGCCAGGAAGTTGTTGCGACAAGGTTGTGTAGGATTTTTAGCCTACATAGTCGATAGCCGTAATGAAAGTCCAAAGTTAAAGGAGATGCCAGTCGTAAGAGACTTCGTGGACGTCTTTCCAGATGATTTGCCAGGACTTCCGCCAGATAGAGAAGTAGAGTTTGTGATTGATTTGGCACCAGGATCGGCTCCAATATCGAAGGCACTGTACTGTATGGCCCCGATAAAGATGAAAGAATTGATGGTGCAGTTGCAAGAGATTTTGGGCAGGAAGTATATTCAATCGAGCGTATCGCCGTGGGGAGCGCCGGTGTTATTTGTTAAGAAGAGGGACGGGACAATCACTACAAGAAAAAGGCTTATTAGCGACCGCCCATCCGCTACCGTAACCAGTCGCAGATGGCTTTCTGCGACCGTATACGGTCACATATAGTGGTCTCATATTATCTGGTCGCTAACTGCACGGCAGAGACTGAAATGCCAGCGACCGACATCGTCGCTAAGCTGAGTCACGTCTCGTTGTTGATGTGGCCCACGTGTCCGCGACCACTATTAGCGACCACTACCGGTCGCTGGTACAGCCGTATGCGGTCGTTGATTAATAAAATAATTTAAAATTGCCTGTTTTGTGGATTTCCCAAAAAAATTATACATATTTGTACATGTTTTATATCTCATCAACACCAAACAATATATATAACTCACCAAAACTATTTAAATTAATCTATCCACATCCATAAACTAACCAACACAATAAACAAATTGCTCGAGCGACTAAAATTTATATAAACTATATATATTGAATCTAAAACTATAGTTATGGAGTACGTTTTCCTTTGACAACGATGAACTCAACAAGCAAACGATTAGAAACTCTTACTAGTCATTTATAGACCTCCTGCAAAGAGAAATAACTTCCTGAAGAAAAGATACAATAGAAGAATTCCATAAGTGTACTAAACATTCATGCATAAAGCTAAATTTATGACAAAATTACCTCGGCATCATCATCTGTAATACCCGAGAATTTTCTAATATTATTAAATAAATATATTAATGGAAATGAGAATTTATTTGAATATAAATGATTTGGTGTTATGAGAATGATTAATTCAATTATATTAAATTAAATATCTGTGACAATTGAGAAAAATGTGGAGTTTACGATAAACTCGTTGAGAGCCTAGTGTGGCACAGTGATGGGAAATATTAATAATTATATTAATTGACGAAGAATTTTTAAGTGAACAATTAATTAATTGTTAATTGTTATTAGAGAATATTAATTGATTGTTGTGGGATATTAACTATGGTTGATTAATAATATGTAATTATTATTATTGCAAGAAATATAATAATAATAATCCACTTGTTTATAATTGTGCTGAGATTTATATTTGTTAATGTGATAATTAATCCTATGATTATTAATTTGGTATAATTAATAATCAATGAGGAATAAATTAATTAATATTATTGTTACTTAATCAACGAGATAAATAGTTTATTTATTTGACATTATGAATAATAAAACAAATAAGTGAGTGATTAATATAATAAGATTATATTAATTGATATGTGCAAATGTGCAATACTTGAATATATAAAGTATATAGAATACAACTATATTATATAGTGTAGAGAGACACTTAAGTGTGACCATGCATGTATATACATAAACTATGTTATATAATGCAATGCGAATATATTACACATAGAAACCATATATTACATGAAGCATAATGTGATTATGTTAAAACTATATGTTATGAATGCATGATAATACTTATGTGACAATAAATATGTGGGTATACACTGTATAATATATCATGAACATATTGTAAACTATTAATTTTAATAAAGTGAGACATCATGAATATATGGTGAACAATTTAATAATACATGAGATAATGTAATGTGATAACATCCGATTAACTTATACTAGTATGATAAAAATGTACATGAATTATATGTGTACAATTCACACTTACTACATTATGTGAATCCATGTTAGTATCATTAGAATTACATTGTAACTATAATTGTGGCCTAATTATATAGTATATATACATGTAACATATTTTGGCATAAGTGTTGTGTATATATACAAATTCTAGAATGCTGATATATGGCCTTGTCCCAATATGATAGTCACTCTCCTTCTCATTCACGTGTATGGCAAAAAGGCTAAGGCCTATTCTCCCCATTCTTCTCCCAAGCTTAGCTAGCAATAATTATATGAGGAGTGGCTCTAATGATGGCTTTCAACAACTATCTACCAACTTCCTCTTATCTAGCATGCAATTCAAATTTCTGTTAGTTTGAAATGGTAGGCAATTGCATTGTCTGTATTTTGTTTTCTCTATAAATATGGCTTCCTTCCTTCTCATTTCACCTTGCTGAGATTTTGTTTGAGTTGATAAGTTGAGAGCATATACATATATCAGTATAATAGCATTGTGAGATAGCAGCAAGCTTAATTCATAGCAAAGGTATAATTACATGATTCATGTTCTTCATTTTCATTTTTCTGTCAAAAATTTCAATTTCTGATTATGCCAAATTGGACTATAATTGGATTGAAGGAAGTTTGTTTAGTTGCTATATGGCTTATATACATGTTTGAACTGGAATGTAGTTGTTTAAAAACTGTTTTCGTGAAGCCATTTTGTGAGTTGGGCTAGAAACTGCCGTAGCTGCCTGCTGTCTGGTGCGAACCAGTAGTGGCGCAGCTGCGCCGGTTTAAGCCTGGGATGAGGCGCAGCTGCGCCGGCACCCTGCTCCAGTTTTCTGCAATCTGCTTAAATCCTATTGTGTGTTAAGTAATTGATATGGCTTAAACTAGCATGCTAGCTTGTGTAACATATATATATAAACATAATGAGGCAATGTAAGCATGTTTTAGTATATTAGCATGCATGGTTAACAAAACAACATGTAGTTTGGAAACGCACTTAAAGTTTTCAAAGGGAACATAAGGTTTATAAACGGACGTTAAACATATATGACGCATGTTAATATTCTGACTTTCGAGACACGTTAGTACCATCTAGAAACACATGAAATGAATGTTGACTTGTGTATACGTGTTTCATAGTATGACGTGAGCATGCTAAACCTCGATCAGTAAACATTTCGAGCGAAAATATAAGTTTTTAAAGGCAAACCTTGACATATAAAGATCATATATATATTCTGATTTTCGGGTATGTTTATATGGCCTTGACATACATGTCGGACACATTAACTTACGTATATAAATTTCATAATGTAGCATGAACGTGTTAGAGCGTATTAGCAAACTTTATTAATGAAAGTATAAGTGTTGAACGTGAACGTTGACATGTTACATTGAGATTTGAATTTCGATACTTATGAACATGTTTGATAGAACTTGTAGACTTGCTAAGGTATCATTCATGTTTTCCTACTATGTTACATGTAGTGAAATCAAATTTGCGTAAATAAAGCATGTTTTCAAACTAATGATAATGATAGTTGCATATATGTGATATGAAAACTCATGAACATGTTTAATGCAAGTTATGTGAATAATTTAAGTGTTTAAAAAAGTGAGCATGTTAGACCTTATGAGTTCATATCCTTGAATGGCTTTAAGTTATTGAAAGTATTGACTTAGAATCCATATCATATATATTTGAAACGAGAAAAGGTTGTACAAACATAAAAGTATCTTTTAATATGTTTATATGCTATGTGGTGTTGTTGGCTTGCATGACCGGACCGAAACCATAAGGCACAGCTCAGCCTTGGCTTGGCCAGAAGGCTGCGCAGCTGCGCTGGCCCTATGCTTAGCCATGGCGCAGCTGCGCCGGCCTGGAATCAGAAGCCATACAGTTTGACAATCTAATTTTTGGACAGATAGCTTATATGATGCCTACATTGCTAGAAATGGTTTACACCCTACTGATATGTGTACATAGGTGATGATTAAGTAACAAGATAATGTTTAACTTATATAATGGAATCCCATGGGTCAAAGGATTATAGCTATTTGAACATGATGAGTTGCTATAATATCATTTATGTTATAACTATGTACTTGATTCGTAATAACATATAATCTGATTTCATGTCATATGAGAATAAGTATGACATGTGACTAAGATAGTAACATGTATGTATATTGAGTAATAAGTTGTGTAACGGATGTGTTAACTAATGAAAATCCTATACATGTAATACATTATAAATAGGATTCCAAAGTGTTGGCTAGCTTTACGTGAGTAAACTACGCATAAGGCAAGTATCCTAAGCCCTTGCATTACTTTATTCAACGGATATCGTAAGCGAGTATCTAAAACTTATCTCTTTGGATACAAGTATTCTATCTTTGTATATTGCGAACTAGTTTCCTACTTAATTGTTTGAATTGAATTAGCATACTTGAACTCTTATTTCATTAAAGCTATTATTCATGTTGAACTTAGTATTGTTCTTGAATATTGTGAAAGTGTCTATGCCATTTGATTCGGCTAGACTTATGTTATTAAAAAATGACCCAAACTAATTGATTAGTGCGGGATCTTGTATTTGACTGAGAAGAACAACCTTCTTTGAAGGGAATATATAATTATCGGAGAACCGACGTGCACACTTGAGTATGATTGATTGTTATGCATAACGATGGTACTTTAGGCTGATCATCTGTTGTACCTGTTTTTATTGGATTTTCAGTTTATTACTGTCAATTCTAGTAGAAGTTCATAGTCCTTAGTGACTGCTCAGTATTCAGTTATTTGAAATCTTGAATTGACTTATTATTGAATCATATTGATATTATTCTGTCCATAGCGACTATTATTGAAGACTGTTGATATTCTTGTTATCCTTGAACTATCAAACCTTGTTATACCCTTTCGAGAATTAAGAATTATATCACTTACCCTTATTATATGTTACTTGCTGGGCAATTTGTGCTCAGTCTTGCTTTCCCTAAAACATTTCAGTTAAGGCAGAGCAGGGCGAACCTTCGGGCGTTGATAAG
The DNA here is from genome assembly GCA_020205555.1 of Panax stipuleanatus. Taxonomy (NCBI): domain Eukaryota; kingdom Viridiplantae; phylum Streptophyta; class Magnoliopsida; order Apiales; family Araliaceae; genus Panax; species Panax stipuleanatus. The sequence goes on from CM035116.1 coordinate 15,171,509, forward strand.
GGCAAGGGCAAGGCTACCAACTAGCTTGTCTCTTTTATGTTTTTTTTATATTTTAATGTTGTATTAAGATGATGAAGTAAGACTGGATTTGATTATGTTTAAGCTTAAGTTAGATTATGTAATAAGTCGTTAATTGATATTATTATGTAATCTATTAAGTACTGTAGGTTGCGAGACTTGGGGGAATAATTATAATAAATCATTGTAAATTATTCTAGAATAGATTTTTCGCTGTGATTGTGTGATATTTAGTTATTATTATTGCAATGTATTACCATGAGCACGTGATGAACCGAATTCGAGAGACCAAGTGGCGGTCCTGGAATTTGGGGGCGTCACATCATCGATATTCGTGCCAAGTGTAAGAATAAGATCTTGATATATATAGTCGGCGGTCATTATCGTACGTCGATAAAGTTTGTCCCCAGTACTCCTAGAGAAGTGTAAGCTAGTTGTGGTCCACCTCTCCATGAAATCGGGAAACATCCTCGGTTTTATAGTCCTAGGCCTTTCAGCTTTACTCCTGTTGCCATAGAGTGGAAGGTTGTCAAATTCGACATTTTTTACTCGTAGTCTTATCTGACTCAAGGTATAAGAGACAAATGAAAAGCTGCAGGAAATTCAATAATTTCCAATAAGTATTTTACCATACTGTACTTCCTCTCGAATTCCTAAAACAAAGTGGTTAATTACCTAACAAAGTGTTAATTCACTCCCGAACCGTTAATGAACCACTTTGTTCAGGAGTTCAACAGGAAATACAGTTGAATTAATTGAACTAGTTATTGGGAACTGTTGAATTTCATGCAACTCACAAGGAGTCTCTCATATTACATGAGTCAGATAAGACTCTAAGTAAAAAATGTCTCAGTTGACAACCCTTCACTCTATGGCAGTTGATTTTGCAAAAAAAGGAGTAACACCTAAAAGGCCTAGGCCTTTAAAACCGAGGATGTTTCCCGATTTCATGGAGAGGTGGGACAAACCAGCTTTTACACTTCTCAAGGAGTATATGGTTGAAAATTTATCGTGCTAGTCTTGAATCTATATATAGTGAATTGATCAGAAGTCGCAATCTGTTTGTTCACAAAATATAATATCATCAAGATGTGTATATAAAATACAGAAAGATATATATGTTTATATAATCAAATGATAATGATCGATGTAATTAAAAAAAAGGAATGACAATGATTTAATTAAAATAAATAAAAGAGAGAACATACTCTATCAATAACTCAACTGCAGCATCATTAAGACTTACTTAATATTTTGAATGTTTTGTAACCAAATATCAACATTTTCTTAGAAAATACTTTCTCTCACAATCTCTATCATCATAAAAGTATATATCATATATGAATTTACGATCAATTAACGTAATTAGTCTTGAATCTGACTCCATAAATACGTACCTTCATAATCGTCCATGAGTAATGATTACAAGGATTAGAGTCAACAACTTCCTTGTATGCAGGATTCGACATAGCAGTTGCAGCTAATACTCTAACAGGTTCCTCGACAGCCAAAAAAATAGGGTTGTGTAGTTCTTATTTGTGATCCATACTCGATTAATAAGTTAATTAAAATATTGCAGACATTCCTCATTGTTCCATCATAACAGATGATAACATCCCGAAAGAAGGACATTCGGCTGTTGAACAGAACGTCTCACCTATTTTTGTGTGAGAACTACCCATCTGAGGAATTCGGAGTGGTTAGAAGCTGTTTATTTCATGGACTGGACCCATATCAAGCGATGATTTATTTCATAGATATAAATCATCGCTTGATATGGGTCCAGTCCATAACATAAACAACTTCTAACCACTCCGAATTACTCAGATGGGTAGTTTGCATAGAAAAAATCAATAATACTGCTATGTTCAACAAGTTAATGGCACTACTTAGGGATGTTGTCATCTGTTGTGATGGAACAGTTCGAAATGTCTACAGTAATTCAATTAATTTTTATTCGAGTATGGGACACAAACAAGAACTACACAACCCTATTTTTTTGGCTGCCGAGGAACTTGTTGGAGTATTAGCTGCAACTGCTATGTCGAATCCTGCATATAAGGAAGTTGTTGACTCTAGTCCTAGTAATCATTACTCATGGGCGATGATGAAGGTACGTATTTGTGGAGTCAGATTCAAGACTAATTACGTTAATTGATCGCAAGATGATAGAGATTGTGAGAGAAAGTATTTTCCAAGAAAATACTGATATTTGGTTACAAAACATTCGAAATATTAAGTAAGTCTTAATGATGCTGCAGTTGAGTTATTAAGTCTTAATGATGCTGCAGTTGAGTTATTGATAGAGTATGTTCTCTCTTTTATTTATTTTAATTAAATTATTGTCATTCTTTTTTTTTAATTACATCGATCGTTGTCATTTGAGTATATTTTTTTGGTAATATATTATACAATAATGCTACTTTCACATAATTTTTGGTCACATAATGCTCACATACACACACACATACATACTATGTGTATGTGAGTTTTATGTGACCCAAATTATGTGATAGTAGCATTATGTTATAAGTAAATTAATACTAATTAATTTATTTTAATTAGTATTGGAAAACTAATAAGTAATATTAACTAATTAAGTAATATTAACTAATATAAGTAATATTAATACTAATTAATTTATTTTAATTAGTAGTGGGAAACTAATAAGTAATATTAACTAATTTATTTTAATTAGTACGTATTGGGTATACAATAAGTAATATTAACTAAGAAAATTAATTAATACTAATTAATTTATTTTAATTAGTATTGGGTATATAATAAGTAATATTAACAAAGTAAATTAATATTGGGAAACTAATAAGTAATATTAACTAAGTAATATTAATACTAATTCAAATTAAATAGTTATAAATTTAGGAGTGAAAACTAAGTAAATGCTACTTAGTTGATTTTAGTAGATATTAACTAAGTAATATATGTTATTATATTAACTAAGTAAAGTAATATTTATGTAACATATGTTATTTATATATTAACTAAGTAATATATGTTATTATATTAACTAAGTAATATATGTTATTATATTAACTAAGTAAAGTAATATATGTTATTATATTAACTAAGTAAAGTAATATATATAATATATGTTATTTATATATTAACTAAGTAATATATGTTATTATATTAACTAAGTAAAGTAATATATGTTATTTATATATTAAATAATTAAGTAATATATGTTATTATATTTAATTTAATTTTATTTGTATTAAACTTAGTTTGTATTATTTTCTGTTATTTTATTATATTTATATGTTATTATATTTAATTTAATGTAGATTAATATTTAATTTATATATTTTAGTAATTAATATTATATAATAATAAACTAACATATATAAGCCTCAATATCATATTATGAACTTATGCACTCGAAATATCATATTATGAACATGCATGCACTCAAATTGCACAAATTAAAGCCAAATTGAAACTAAATATCACATATATATATAAATCTAACCCATATTCAAACTAAATAGGCAAATCAAACATATATAAACACATAATATATATATATATATATATATATATATATATAATTTCAAATCAATATATATATAAATTAACAAATTAAAGTAAAGAAAAGAGAGAGAAATGATACCTAGATGGGTTTGCCGGAGGCGACGGAAGGTGACGGCTGACGACGGCCGGCGTACGACAAGAGGCGACGGCGGTCGGCGGAGGCGGACGGCCGGGCGGCGGCGTCTTCTTCTTCTTCCTCTCATCCCTCCCTCTTTCTCTTCTGTTTCTGTTCGCGTCTTCTACAGCAAGCTGATCTATTTAAAAAGGATCAGCGACCTCATTCTGCGTCCACACACGGTCGCTGAATTTTAATTGACTGACGGTCGAGCTGCTGAGAAAGTCAAACTGTTCTGCGACCACTATCTGCGATCGTATGCGGTCGCAAACTTGAATTAATTTCCCCCGCCAACTCAGGCGCCAAAATTTAAGGCGTCAAACTCAACTCGGCGACTGGTTAACGACCGCAAGGTGGTCGCTAGTAACAAATAGCGACTACTTTGGATAACCGCCACTAATAGCGGTCGCTAAGTCTGATATTAGGGACGGAATACGGCAGTTGTAGATAATATTGGTCGCTGATGGGCCTGTTTCTTGTAGTGGATGCGGCTATGCATTGACTACATAGAGCTGAACAAGGTCACGATTAAGAACAAGTATTCGTTGCCCAGGATTGACGACCTGTTTGATCAGTTGAAGGGTGCGAGATACTTCTCAAAGATAGACTTGAGAAGTGGTTACCATCAGTTAAAGGTGAGAACAGAAGATGTTCCGAAGACAGCATTCAGGACTCGATATGATCACTACGAATTTCTGGTGATGTCATTTGGTTTAACGAATGGCAGCATTTATGGGCCTAATTAACGGAGTGTTCAAGTCATTTTTGGACAAATTCGTAGTGGTGTTTATCGACGACATTCTGGTATATTCGAAGACCAAGAAGGAACACATAGAACATCTGAAGGTGACACTGGAGGCGTTGAGGAGAGAGAAGTTGTACGCCAAGTTTTTGAAATGTGAATTTTGGATTGAGCGGGTGCAATTTCTTGGACATGTGGTTGATAAGGACAGAATTTAGATAGATTCCTCCAAAGTTGAAGCTGTAATGAATTGGGATCAGCCGAAAACACCATCGAAAGTGAGAAGTTTTCTTGGATTGGCAGGATATTATAGAATGTTCATTCAGAACTTTTCCAAGATCGCAACTCCTCTGACCAATTTAACTAGGAAATCGGTGAAATTCGTTTAGACAGAGAAGTGTGAGGAAAGCTTCCAAGAGGTTAAGAAGAGGTTGAGTACGACACCTATGTTATCTCTTCCGGATAGCACAGGAAATTTTGAGGTGTATAGTGATGCGTCGCATAAAGGACTAGGCTATGTTCTTATGCAAAATGGCAAGGTCATTGCGTATGCGTCACGACAATTGAAGGACTATGAGAAGGGGTATCTGACCCATGACTTGGAATTGGCTGCGGTGGTATTTGCTTTGAAGATCTGGAGACACTATCTCCATGGGGAGAAGTGTGAAATATATACAGACCACAAAAGTCTGAAATATATTTTTACAAAGAAAGATTTGAATATTCGCCAGAGAAGATGGTTGGAATTGATAAAGGACTATGGTTGCAAAATCTTATTCCATTCGGGTAAAGCGAATGTGGTTGCCGACGTCTTAAGTAGAAAGGGTCGTGAGAAGTTGATGATGCTGACTTGACCAGGAGGAGCTGATTTCAGCAATGGAGAAACTGGAATTAGAAGTGAGATATCCTATGGAATCTGACGAAAAGCTGTTTCAGCTGGGAGCTGGTAAAACTTTGCTGGATAAAGTTAAGGAAGCAAAACTTCAGGATGAAGACTGTGAAAAGATAAGGAAGAAGAAATCTGAAGAAGATGAACTGAAATTCAAGATGGACAGTGAGGGACTGTTAAGATTCAAGAGCAGAGTTTGGGTACCGCTAGTGCCAGAGATTAAGGAGGACATTTTGAGCGAGGCTCATAGTTCACTGTATTAGATTCACCCCGGGAGTACCAAGATGTACCATGATCTCCGACAGCATTTCTGGTGGCCGAATATGAAACGAGATGTTGCTGAGTGTGTTGCCAAGTGCTTGACGTGTCAGAAAGTGAAGGCAGAACATCAGAGGCCAAGTGATTTGCTACAACCTCTAGAGATCCCCGAATGGAAATGGGAACATATTACTATAAATTTCGTAGTTGGTCTTCTGACAACTCAGAAAGGTATGACGTAGTATGGGTTATAGTTGACCGATTGACGAAATTAGCACACTTGCTTTCGATCAAGATCAGATTCAACTTAGACCAGTTAGCAAAACTGTAAGACCCCGAATTTTATGAAATAAAAGTATTCAATTTCCTTATAATTATTATTCTATTAAGTAAATGGTTAAATTGATAAAAGATTAAAGTTAAGGGTGATATGTGCAAATTTTACAAAGTAAGCAAGTTGACATAAAATATTCGTTTGGTCGGGGAATATTCTTTTCGTCGGAGAATATTCGTATGACGGCGCAGTCAATGGTGGACCCCACAACGAAATAACTGTCAGATATAGAAAGCGATAGAAATAATATTTTTAAAAATAACAGCAAAAGTTTTACCGTTAAACTGTTGAAATACCCGGTGGTTAAAAATACAATAATACGCGATGTTGCACAGTAGCATACAGTATTGCACAGTAATTTTTAATTATTGATTCTTACGTAAGAAGTCACTCATTCAATAATTGTTACAGTAATTATTGTTCAGTATTTTATATTATTGATTCAATAATTGCTACATTGATAATTACATATTATTTTATATTATTAATTCAATATTTGTCACAGTAACCAATGCACAGTATTTTACATTATTAAATCAATAATTGTCACCCATATTATTGGAATGATATTATTAGATAGCATTATTGACAATGTCTAGAAAGTTCTGTCGAGAAAAGTGGTTAGGTTATATAATTGCGCGCCAATGAAGAGAAATTCTTATTGGAAAGCCCCCTCTTTTTCTGGGAACGATCTGGTTGTCATTATTGTGATTCTATAATATTATTTGTGAATAATAATTAATTATCGGTAAAAATAATAAGGAAATATTTATTCAACGTGGATATAAATGGAGGAATTTTAGCAAAAGAGACAATTGTTGAAAATTAATATTTTATCTTTTCTGATAAAATAATTTATTCAAATATATTATTATAATATTACATTATAAGTGTATAATGTGATAATATAATAATATAATAGTGATGATAGTTTTTTACAAGAAATTCACGATATATGAATAAAATGAGGAGAAAGAGAGCAAATTGGGTCCGAATTAATTTTGTTACAATAAATGCTAAAAATATATTTTGTGAGTTGGTGGGCCCCACTTGTTGTTGTAAAATGCTGATTGTTGATTTTTCAAAGTTGGTATACAGAGGTCTTTATCAGTATATATTTTGTGAGAATGGGGGTGTGGAAAAATAATCCGTATGTAAATTTGGGTCATTTTTCGTTCGGAATTTGAAAACTCTTTCTTCTACAAAGTTGTAGAGAATTAAATTTCATATGGAATGGACATAAAGTTCGTATTTTTCTGATAAAAATGCTATTTATTATGGATTATTGAAGTTTCTGAATATTGTTTAAATTTAAAATATTTTGGTGGAGATTTTCTAGAATGGGTGGGCCCCACTCTTGTCATTTTGTTGGTGTGAGTTTGCTGAAAATTTTGCTGGGAGAGAAATTTCTAAGTTGGCGTCCGTGAAAAATAACTTAGTCAACATTGGTGTTCTAGCATTTTCCTATAAATAGGGTGTTTAGTTTAGAAATAAAAATCACACCGGAATCAGAAAATTCTCTCTCTATAGTATCAAGCATATTTCTTGTGAGTGTTTAGATATTTTGAGTGTTGATAACAGTGCAAGTTTTCATTAGCATAATATCTGATATTCCAGCCAGATTCAGTATTCTACTGAGGTAAGGGATGTTATTATGTTTCGTAAAGGAAGTTATTTTTCGTAAATAATATTATTTTCAAAAATGATATTATTTTCGTAAAAGATATTTTGATAAAAGATATTTTTGTAAAGGATGTGATTTTATACTCGTAAGGGGTATTATTGCTTTCGTATTCGTAAGGGATATTATTTTTCTTGTAAATGATATTATTTTTCTCGTAAAGAATGTTGTTTTCATTCAATATTTGTAAGGACTATTATTTTCTTCCATACTCTATAGTATGTAAGTAATAATATTTCATTTTAGATTCCTAAATTTAAACTTACTATGGTAAGTATTGCTTCTATAATTTCTGAAATTATTGTTGGGCCGTGATTATTTGGGCCGGTCAGGTCATACTTATTTTGGGCTTTCCGGATTAATCCCATCTTAATCCTTGGAGTATTAGGCTATTATTTGACTAATGATTTAAATAAGGCTTGAGCTGATATATTACAAGGTTGGCAGGTGGCTGCTTGTGGGTCTAATACCTTGGCTAATATGGATTAGCTGTAATCTACAAGATTAGCAGGCGGCTGATTGATTGGTCCAGCCGTCTCCATTAATGAGGACTTGACATAATGTTGACTTAGTGGGTAATCAGCTTTTGATAAAGCTTGTATACAGTCAGTTGACATCAGCAGGAGGAGGTGCATGCAAGCTGGTGAGACTAATATAAGGATACAGGTTATTACTCGGAAAAAAGGTAACTGAACATTTTTACTCTCCAGACACTAGAACACACAACCTCCATTGTTAATCCTATTTCCAGCATGTACTTATTCTCACACCGGAGCGATCCCTGGCGGCCCAAGCCGTCGAGATCCGGTGCTGACGTATTTTCTGTGTAGGGTTAGACGCACTTTTGGTGATTGAGGCGCGTGGAGAAATCTTGGCGTTAACATTGGCCCTAGAAGGAGGGGTTTCTAAGTGTTTCTGGTCTTCAAATACAACTTATTAAACGTCTTACATCAGAAGTTATGGGGAAAAGTAAGACGGTTACAGCCGAAGGGCAACCAAAGACAGCAAGTTCTTCTTTGCAAAGGGTTTCGGTGAAAGATAGGTTGGGTCCTTCAAAGAGTATTCATGATAGACTTGGGTCACAAGAAATCCCCGGAGGATCTCATGCTAGAGATCACGGTGATACCAAGAGAAAGTTATTTTCTACTGCGAGTAAAGGGCCTGACAGGGATCGTAAAGGGGTGGCAGGCACACCGCCTAGAAACCAGTACCAAGAAGGTCAGGCAAACAAGGTTTCTACTCTGGCCAAGATGGCGCAAGAAACTGACACGGCTTTGAAGGCACTCCTGCAACAGAGAGAGGAAATTTCAAGGCAAATAGTTCTTGTGGCTGAAAGAGAAGATGAGGCATCCAGTTACACTCGATCGAAAAAGCGAGGCAGGTCACCGGATCGACGAGCAAGGAGAGATGAAGATTCCAGACAGTCTGAAAGTAGGCTTCGGAGTCATTCGCTTGACAGAAGGCGAAGCAGATCTAAAGGACGTTCTCCCGAAGCCTCAAAGAAGATACCTCGTATTGAGTATCATCAGAACAGTAAAAAGGATAGACGCCGATGTAGTTCAAAAGATCGTTCTCTGAAGAGTCCGAAGAGGGTGCACCGTACTATGGGTTCACACCTCAGCCGAAGTGCCAGACGAAGTTCTTCAGGATCATCCAGTTCGGATAGAAAGAACCAAACTGAACAGAAGAAAACAAACTCTCCAATGAAGGAGGTTGTTTCGCAGCCCGAAGGGGTTGAGGACCTGGCTAAGGAGATGAAGGAGCTTCGGAAACAGTTGGCCGAGGTTCAACAGGGGAAGGAGACTTTGGGTAAGAAAGCTTCTCCTTTCTCTTCTGAAATTCTAAAGGAGAAGGAGGATCCTAGTAAGAAGCTTCCCCACATGAAAAGTTACGATGGTTCAGGGGACTCGTATGACCATAGTCAGGCGTTTAATAAGTTGATTGATTTTTATGACTATTCAGACGCAGCTAAGTGTCAGACCTTTGGGATGACAATGAGGAGAGATGCAAGGCAATGGCTGGGAACTTTGGCTTCGTATTCGATTTCATCCTGGGTTGATTTGTGCGATAAATTCCATGCTTAGTTTGGAAGCAACAACTAGAAGGGGAAACCCACAGGGTCGTTAGCACAGATTAGGCAGTATCCGAGCGAGTTGTGTTCCCAAACATTCTTGTAATCGCTTCCAGAAATTTGACGTGAAACGCGGATCTCTTTCGGACACAATTGACACCAGAACACTGTGTTGAGAAATAATTTCCTTCACGTATAGCTTCGCTAACTGATCCAAATTAAACTTAATCTTGATCAGTAGGAAATGTGCTGACTTCGTCAGTCGATCCACTATAACCCATATCGCATCGAAACCTTTCTAAGTCGCTGGAAGACCAACCACAAAATCCATCGTGATATGCTCCCATTTCCATTCCAGAATCTCTAGCGGTTGTAATAGTCCACTCGGTCGCTGGTGTTCTTCTTTGACTTTTTGGCACGTTAGACATTTCCATTCCAGTATGTGAAAAGGTTCAGAGAAGCGGTGGGACAAGTGTCGGATCTCAATGACCTTCAGGCTGTGGGGGTTGTTTTAGAATGGCTTAGTTCTGGTGAAGTCCGAGAAGCTAGTGAAGAAATTGATGTTCAAGCTTTCGAAGAGCTTGGCTGAAGCATTTGAGAAGGCCGAAGGCTTCATCGTGGTAGAAGAGGCAATGGCTAGTTTGAAACAGGGTTCTTCGGAGACGGCAAAGGAGAAAGGGAAGGAATTGACTGATGGTAATCAGAAGAAGAATGGCGACGACAATGACCGATTTGATGGAAATAAGAAGAGGTATAACAATAATTGGGCACCCAGAGGAGATCATCCGCCTGTCCCGAGTCAGAAGGTAAATAAGGTGTATACCCAGCTTAATACAGATCGGGCTACTATTCTAGAACAAATAAAAAATCAGCCGTACTTTGAACAACCTTGAAATAATCCTAGGTCGGGATCCGGAGATCCCGCTAAGTATTGTGATTACCACCAGGCAGTTGGGCATGGCACTAATTCTTGTTGGAATATGAAGGAGTTCATTGAAAGATAAGTTCAAAGTGGAGTTTTGGTTCAGTACATGGTGGGACGAGAGCAGCAAAGGGAGCACCAGAGGAATAGGGAGCCAGTTCAAGTTAACCAACCAGTGCAACCAGTTCAGAATCAACAGGCAAAACATGTGGTGGACATGATTATCGGAGGTAACCTTGGTAAGACTGCAGGGAAGAAGCGTCAAGACTATCTAGATTCGGTAATGGTGGTGACGGGTAAGCCTCTGAAGGCTGAGAGGGCGTATCCAGGGTCGGTCATCTCCGTTACAGATGATGATTTCCCTTCAGAACCAATCGAACCGCACGAAGGAGCTCTGGTTATTACTGCACAAGTGGGTTCGGTGGATATGAAGAGAATGATGATAGTCAATGGGTCTTCGGTGGATATTCTGTACGCACATGCATACCATAGGATGCCTTTGGATGGTCAGAAGATGGAAATTGGGCAGGAGGCTCCTTTGTATATCTTCAGGAACGATCCAGTTAAAGTGGCGGGGACTATCGAGCTGCCAGTTATCTTCGGAACGGCTCCTCAACAGGTTCAAATTATGTGTAAATTTTATGTTGTACATGTAGATTCTGCATATAATGCTATTTTGGGGAGACCTACTTTGACAACTCTTCATGTCATCACATTAATTCCCCATTTCAAGATTAAGTTTCTGACGCCACATGGAGTTGGTGAAGTTGCAGGAGATCTGGATTTGGCAAGAAGATGCTACAGAAATGCTTTAATTACTTCGGGTATAGGGGTCATCAGGCAGAAGCAGACCATGGCCATCGAGATTGAGCCATTTACGAAGAACAGCACGAACTCATTGGTTAAGCCAGCAGAAGAGACCGAAGAAATTGAACTAATACCAGGGAAGAAAGAAAATAATGTGAAAATTGGTTCGGGCTGCCAGAGCCTTTTCGAACCAATCTGATGGAGCTGCTTCGGTGTTATGCTGATATCTTTGCTTGGATTCTTAGTGATATGTCGGGAGTGAGTCGAAAGGTGGCCGAACATAGACTGCACGTGGATCCAGTTAGGAAGCCAGTTCGATAAAAGAGGAGGATCTTTGCTCCAGAAAAACAGAAGATAATCGATGAGGAAATTGCAAAATTGCTGACCGCAAACTTTATCTTTGAGATTGATTATTCGGAGTGGATGGCCTATGTAGTCCTGGTGCAGAAACAGAATGGAAAGTGGCGGGTTTGCATAGATTATACCGATCTGAATAAGGCGTGCCCGAAGGACTTCTATCCTCTACCTCACATTGATCAGCTCATTGATGCAACTTCGGGATATGCCTTGTTTAGCTTCGTGGACGCTTTTTCGGGATATCATCATATTTCTATGTGCAAGGAGGATATCCCAAAGACAACTTTTATTACTCATCGGTCGATGTACGCCTACAAGAAGATGACGTTCGGATTGATAAATGCCAGAGCAACATATCAGAGGATGATGAACCACGTCTTCATGAAGCAGGTGGGGAAGAATATGGAGGTCTATGTCGATGATGTGATAGTAAAGAGCATGTTGGTTCGTGGTCATCTGGACGATCTAGATGAGTGCTTCCAGACGGTTTGACATTATAACTTGAAGCTAAATCCGACCAAGTGCACCTTCGGACTTAGGGCAGGCAAATTTTTGGGTTATTTGGTCAGCAAAAGGGGTATGGAAGCTAATCCAGAGAAGATCCAGGCTATTTTGGACATGAAATCTCCATAGTCATACAAAGATGTCCAACGTTTAACTGGTCAGATAGCAGCGTTGTGGAGGTTCATGTCTAAGTTGTGACGCCCCCAGAATAGGTCCATTCAACCCAACCCATTCTGAGTCGCCAAATACATGGTACAGAATTCAAATACAAACTTTATATCATACGGTCGTGCAAAATACGACCACACAACTGTGAGTCTCAATACAAATATGTAGAAAATATTAAGATTCAAACTAAGTCCTCATTACAATTATTATCACACTATTTATCAGAAATAGTGAGGACTACTACTGCTCTAACTCGGACCATCACTCTGTCCCCCGACTAGTTCCCGCGATATTCTCATTTCCTGAAGAGGACAACAGATGAAAAGGGTGAGCTCAACTAGCTCAGTAAAGAATATTATGACTAAGATAATGGAAAATAAATTATCGTTAGCCTTCAATAAATCAGATAAAATATAATGAACAACCAATCTTAGATCAATATTCGCAGCGGAAATAACAAATCATTAGAAGAGTTAAGCAGAGAATCAAGTCTACTATCTTCTATGATTTAAAAGTCCATCATTAATATTTTATCCCTGTAACATCAATCAATATACATCTCGAATCAATATTCATCTTTGCACTACAGGCCAAAGATATTCATTTGTATCATCAGTGGTCATATTCATCTCAACACCTGTCATCTTTGCACTACAGGCCAAAGATATTTATCAGGTAATCATTCATCTTTGCTCTACAGGCCAAAGATATTCATCAAGTAATCATTCATCTTTGCTCTACAGGCCAAAGATATTCAGTTACATCACCTTTTAGGACTGAGAATGATGAAAAATATTTAAAAAAAACGAATCCAGTGAGATAAAAGACAAAGACTAAGGATTCGTATTTTAGTATATCCAATTCAAAAATAACTCGTAATAATCAATTATGGAGCAAAATTCAAGAATAGAGCTCAAAACTTGGATCCAATCAAAGATAGTAACCATAACAGACAATTTGGACAAATAGAAGAAAATTTAGTTTTTCCGTGAATAGTGCCGTATACGTGAATAGTGCCGTATACGTGAATAGTAACCCCGACGGAAAAAGTAAGAATTTCAACATAAAATCCATGACAATATTTTTGTATAATGATATTGAAAAGAATAACATTATTTACGAAAGAAAATAACATCCCTTACCTCAAAAGAACAGTATCTCTGACTGGAATATCGGATATAATACCGACGGAAGCTTGTACTGAATAGTAATACTCAAAGTATTGAAATACTCACAAAAATACGCTCGATATTATAGAGAGAGAAAACTTCTGATTCTGGTGTGATTTTCAATTCTAACCTAAGCACCCTATTTATAGAAAAAGCTTAGGATGCCAAAGGAGACTAAAATAATAAAATATTATTATTTTTCAAAATTTCCGCCGCCTGGCGGCTAAAAAATTTTCTACCAAAAGTGGGGCCCGCCCATAAAAAAAAATATATTTTCCGAAACTTCAATAATTCATAACAAATAGCCCCTTCGTCAGAAAAATACAAATTCTATGTCCTTCCGTAGGAAATTTAATTCTCTACAACTTTGCAGAAGGAAGTTTTTCCAAATTCCAAACATAAATTATCCGAAATCCAAAAACAGATAATTTCTCACACCAAAATATTGATAAAAACTCACCAGCGCCAATTCCTTCTTTAATATCCACAAAATAAATATTTTCTTATCATATAAATCAATAATTAATTATTCACAAATAATATTATAGAACTACAATATTAACAACCAGGTCGTTCCCAGGACAGAGGGGGCCTTCCGATAAGGACTTCTCCTTACTGGCGCGCAATTAAATAACCCCTCCTAGACAGAACTTCCTTAGACATTGTCAATAATGCTATGTAATAATATTATTCAAATAATATGAATTATTGAGTTGATAACGTGAAATACTGTGCAACGACAATTATTGAATCAATACTACAAAATATCAACTGTAGCCATTATTGAATCAATCATAAAAAATAGCAACGTGGCAATTATTGAGTCAATAAAATATCAATGCATCAATTATTGAGTCAATAATATAAAATATCAACGTAGCAATTGTTGAGTCAATAATATAAAATATTAAACAGTAATTACTGTAACAATAATTGAGTAATGGCTTCTCATGTAAGACTCAATAATTCGAAATACTGTGCAATACCGTGTGCTACTATGCAACACCGTGTATCACTGTATTTTAACCACCGGGTATTTCAATAGTACTAACGGTAACAACCACGCCGTTATCTTGTAAAAAGTTATTTCTGTCGCTTTCTATATCCGACAGTTATTCCGTTGTGGGGGCCCACAAATAGCTGCGCCGTCGTACGAATATTCCCCGACAACAAGAATATTCCACGACCAAACGAATATTCCCCGACAACAAGAATATTTTATAACCACTTGCTCATTTTAAAAATATTTGCACATTTCACCCATAACTTTCATATTTATCAAATCAACACCTTACTATTTTGAAATAATATATAAAGAAAACTAAATCTTTATTCATAAAAGTTGGGGTCTTACATAAGTCGGCAAAAAGGAGCTTGCCATTCTTTAACACGTTAAAAGGGCCGAAAAACACGAAGACGTTTCATTGGACTTTGGAGTACGAGGTTGCTTTCCAAGGAATCAAGAAGTATTTGTCTTCGGGACCTTTGTTGGTGAAGCCAGTTCCCGCTGTACCTTTGTATTTATATCTGGCTGCAAGTTCATTGGCAGTAGGAGAAGTTTTGATGCTTGAAGTAAGGGGTATCAGCACCCAGTTTACTATATGAACCATGCCCTTAGGGATGCAGAAATAAGGTATCCAAACCTTGAGAAGTTTGCCTTTTCCTTAATAGTAGCAAGCTAAAAACTTAGGCAATATTTTCAAGGTCGGATAATAGTGGTATACACGGATCAACCACTGAAGAAGGTGTTGGGAAAGCCAGATATTTCGGGGAAACTTGCTGCGTGGATGATGGAGCTATCTCAATTCTTTATAGAGTATCATCCTTGGACGGCTATCAAAGGACAAGCCTTGGCCGATTTTGTGATAGAATGTTCATTCTCTGAAGCTAACGAGAGTATGAACGAAGCTAAGGGGTCTACAAAAATGGTGGCAGCACTTCAACAGCTGCACAGTTCTTGGATGTTATACGCTGATGGGTATTCTACTACGGATGTCAGTGGAGCTGGGATCATTTTGACAAGTCCAGAGGGATTCAAGGTACAACAGGCCATTAGATTTAGGTTTAGGGCAACAAATAATGAGGCTGAATATGAAGCAGTGTTAGCTGGGTTGAAATTGGCAAAGAGCTTAGAGGTTCAGAAGCTGATCATCTACAGTGATTCTCAGCTGGTCATCAAACAAGTTTCGGAGGAATATGAAGCTCGGGGCTCGAAAATGGTTAAATATCTTGCAGAGTTAAAAGATCGACTTCAGTACTTCGACTCTTACGAGTTTTAAGGGGTTAGTCAAATTGATAATTCAAATGCCGATGCTTTGTCAAAGTTGGCTACAACTGAATCGAGTGCTTTAGATGGGCCAGTTTACTTGGAGGTTTTGAAGCAACCCAGCATCCAGCACGGGGAAGTGATGTGCATCGAGTGATCTAATTGCTGGATAACGCCATATATAAACTATCTGGCAGACGACGTACTACCTTCGGACCAGATTTTAGCCAAGAAAGTGAAGTATAAAAGCGTAAACTTTGTGCTTATTGATGGAGATCTTTATCGAAGGGCTTAGTCCTCTCCATTGCTAAAGTGTTTGGTTCCATTTGAGGCTGATTATGTCCTTCGAGAAGTTCATAAAGGTATTTGTGGTGATCACATGACTGCAAAGTCGTTGGCGTACAAGGTACTCCGTCAGGGTTATTATTGGCCAACAATTTTCAAGGAAGCTACCGATAATGTTAGGAAATGCCAGAAATGCCAGTTGAATAGTCCGATCCCACATCAGCCACCAGAAGAGCTATACTCAGTTTTATCTTCTATACCTTTTGATGTCTGGGGGGTGGATATACTAGGTCCATTGCCAAAAGCGAAAGGTCAGGTCAATTTTGTTATAGTGGCAATTGATTATATGACTAAGTGGGTAGAGGCGAAGCCACTTCGGCTGATTACGGAGCAGGAGTGTTTAAAATTTCTGAAGGAGTCGGTGGTGTTCCATGTTGGTATTCCTATGGCGGTAGTTTCAGACAATGGTCGCCAGTTTGTGGGATTGAAGTTCGAAGCATTTTTGAAGGAATTGGGAATTCAGCATAGGAAGACTTCGGTTGCTCATCCACAGTCCAATGGGAAAGTTGAAGTAACTAATAGAATACTCCTAAATAGGATTAGGAGAAGACTGGACGAAGCAAAGGGTAGATGGCCTGAAGAACTACTTAGTGTGTTATGGGCTTACCGAACTAGGACGAGGACTACAACGGGAGACTCTCTATTTTGACTGGCTTATGGTTCGGATGCCCTGGTTCCTGTGGAAATTGGTTCTACAAGTCTTCGGGTCAGTCAGTTTAAGGACGTATATAATGATGAGGGACTTAAAGTCAATTTGGATTTGGTTGAGGAAGTCAGGGAAGCAGATTTGGTAAAACTAGCAACATATCAACGTCGTGTTGCTAAGTATTACAATAAAGGGGTAAAGCTTCGAAGGTTTGAAGTAGGAGATTTTGTTCTTCGGGAGGTATAAGCTTCTACACCTCAGAATATGGGGAAGCTCATGCCAAATTGGGAAGGCCCATATGAGGTTGTTGATGTGCCAAAGCCCGGGACTTATCGATTGCGAGCGTTAGATGGATCAGATATAAAGAATACTTGGCATGCTGGGAGGCTTCAAAAATATTTTTAGTAGGATTTATGTCAAAGTACAGGAGTCTATAATTATGATAGCAGTTATCAATAAAGATGGCCCTTTTTCTTCAATAACTGATTTATCTACCAAATTGTTATAAGGATGGATCCCTTCGACTCCTCGTAGCGAAGTGGAATATCTTTGGGTTAAACTTGTTCAACTCTCAGAGAGAGAGAGGTTGCCAGCTTGGTATAAGGTTGGATTCCTTTGTCTCCTCGCAGCGAAGCAAAATATTGATTGGTCGAACCCGTTCGGCTCTCGAAGAGAACGAGGTTACCAAATTATTATAAGGATGGATCCCTTCGACTCCTCGTAGCGAAGTGGAATATCTTTGGGTTAAACATATTTGAATCTAGGAGAGAACGAGGTTGCCAGCTTGGTATAAGGTTGGATTCCTTCGTCTCCTCGCAGCGAAGCGAAATATTGATTGGTCGAACCCGTTCGGATCTCGGAGAGAGCGAGGTTACCAAATTGTTATAAGGATGGATCCCTTCGACTCCTCGTAGTGAAGTGGAATATCTTTGGGTTAAACCTGTTCGACTCTAGGAGAGAACGAGGTTACCAGCTTGGTATAAGGTTGGATTCCTTTGTCTCCTCGCAGCGAAGCGAAATATTGATTGGTCGAACCCGTTCGGCTCTTGGAGAGAACGAGGTTACCAAATTGTTATAAGGATGGATCCCTTCGACTCCTGGTAGTGAAGTGGAATATCTTTGGGTTAAACTTGTTCAGCTCTCGGAGAGAACGAGGTTGCCAGCTTGGTATAAGGTTGGATTCCTTCGTCTCCTCGCAGCGAAGCGAAATATTAATTGGTCGAACCCTTTCGGCTCTCGGAGAGAATGAGTTTTCCAAATTATTATAAGGATGGATCCCTTCGACTCCTCGTAGCGAAGTGGAATATCTTTGAGTTAAACCTGTTTGGCTCTCGGAGAGAACAAGGTTGCCAGCTTGGTATAAGGTTGGATTCCTTCGTCTCCTCGCAGCGAAGCGAAATATTGATTGGTCGAACCCGTTCGGCTCTCGGAGAGAACGAGGTTACCAAATTGTTATAAGGATGGATCCCTTCGACTCCTCGTAGTGAAGTGGAATATCTTTGGGTTAAACCTGTTCGGCTCTCAGAGAGAACGAGGTTGCCAGCTTGGTATAAGGTTGGATTCCTTCGTCTCCTCTCAGCGAAGCGAAATATTGATTGGTCGAACCCGTTCGACTCTCGGAGAGAACGAGGTTACCAAATTGTTATAAGGATGGATCCCTTCGACTCCTCGTAGCGAAGTGGAATATCTTTGGGTTAAACTTGTTAAGCTCTCGAAGAGAACGAGGTTGCCAGTCATATGGGTAAATGATATTATAAGTTCTTTGGAACAACTATTCTTATTGGAAGTTCGGTGATTTGTTCATTCTAACGGTGGTTTACATCATTCTTCGGTAATGAGTAAGTCTTGCCTTACATTGTTACTTGATTCTACTTAAAGTCTTGAGTTCATATTATATATTGTTTAAATAACAGTATAACTTAAATTGAAGAGGAGTAATATGGAATAAGATATATTTCATTAAACATAAGCAAGAAGTTACACTGTTGATTGAAATTTTTACAAGTTCATAAAATAAGTAAAAGGTAGGTTATCTTCACCATTACTCTTCGTCTTCGTCATCAGAAGAATCAAGGAGTAATGGGTTCAGAGAGGCAGCAGCTAGTTTTTCTTTGCCTTTGCTTCGGGCATATTCATAGCCTTCGGCATACATCTGAACTATTTCATTTGTTAACTCGGCGGATTTACGATATTCAGTTTTAATTTCTTTTCGAAGCTCTTCGGTAAGAGGGGGGCCAGCTAATTTGAGGTCGCGAAGCTCCTTCTCGACTTTGCCACGAAGGTCAAGGTGTCGTTCTTCAGAGATCTTGGCTTAGGCAACCGCTTTGGTCAGGCTTTTGTTGTTTTGGGTTAGTTGTTCATTGGCTCGTTGAAGTTCTTGGTTTTGTTGAAGGGTTATTTATTGCAAAGCTTTAGATGCAGCCAGTTGTTCCTTTAATCTGATAAGATCATTTTGGAGGCCTTTGCAGTTAAAGCGAATGTTTTCGTGTTTGCTCTTCTCTCTGGCCAAAGCAGATTTCAAAATGACATTTTCTCTTCGGGCCGCCTCTTCCCTAGCTTCAGCTTCTTTGTACCTTTAGTGGAGACGCCCGAAGATTCCGTTTGCCTACAGTTATTCAGAGTTAATAAAAAGCCTCAAGAAGATATTTGTAAACTGAAATGGTTAAGTAAAAATAATTTACTCACTTTAGCTTGGTTAGCCAAGCCCTCTTCGATCAAATCGGAAACGGAAATGTTGCCGAAACGGTGGTTGTCTGTTGTTGGTCTGATTAGATGACACAATTAACGCGCAAGTATAAGTGGTCAACAAGTAATAAAGTGAAAGTACAGATATCGTTCCCACGAGGAATTAATAGATAAACAGTTGCCAAACCACTAGCACGCAATCATTTCAGTCTTATTTAAACGAGCGGTAAAGAGATTAAATTTAAACTAAGTTAACTAGACAAGGAATTAAGCTTAAACTAATTAATTCTAGGGCAAAATCAGATAATGAAGGCACGAGATTCCAATTTCCCCTAATAATTCATCTAAATCGTTTCACTTCCAAATAGGTCAAATTAATCGTTACGTGTGCTAGCCGAGAACACAAAAGTGAGAGAAGGCCATCTCTCAATGCACCTAATCTATATCACGTGCAATCCACAGATGATAGAACGCACGTGAACACCCACATTATCTAAACCCCTATATGTCTATGGTGTTTACAAATAAATAGGGTTTTAGGTCAAGTTCTCATTTGACTACGGGCGGCGCTTTGGTATATGTCTATCCTAAGCATAAATCATATATCCAACGCCATGTGAACGTACAACCGCCCGCTACTACGATTAGATCTAAACCCACACTTTGTCTTTCAATCCCATGTGGGTTATTACAGTAATTGGTCATGACTCAATTAAGTAATGAAAGCATATATCGTAGTAGACAATCACATAATAATCAATAAGAACCAACATGGAAGAGAAATCAACATAGACTACTCATTAAGTTCCATTGGAACCTCAAAGTATACTTTAAGTCATAGACAACTCAAACATACCATCCACATGTTGAATAAGCATCATAAGAACACAAATATGAATCAAAGAGAAAATAAGGGTAAGAAATGCAAATCTGATTCCTCTTGATCAAAATACGAATCCTTGATGTTCTTCAAATATTTCAACCATCAAGTCTAATAAAACCCTAGAACATTAACTACTATAAACTAGTCGAATCTCTACTTCTATTCTACTCCTAAACAAGAAATGTAAAAGAAAATGAAAATAGAAGAAGAAAATTAGGGCTTGAACTCCCAATGGGAGCATCCCCCATGTGTAGCCAAAAATGCCCCTTATATGCTTTCTACCCAGTCTGCCTGCAAAAGCCCTAAGCCAAAATTGAAACTGATGGGCTAAAAATTAGTCAACTGGGCATCCAAGACCGGCACAGCTGCACCGGCTCCCTGACCAATGCCTGCGCAGCTGCGCAAGGGTAAGATGCTAGAATTCTTGCTGCTTTGTTCCTGCTTTCTCCTGTTGCCCTTCTGAATTCCTTCTTGACTCTAATTGCTCCTAGCTTCTGCCCATTACCTAATGCCAATGTGTTGTTCCCTCTTGTTCATTTTATCACATACCATAACTTGGCTCTTTAAGCTTTGCTCCTTTTTAGCACCTTTTAATCATTTTAAGCTCAATTTGCACCCGGAGAGTCCCAAATATAGAAATCTACAAAAGTAAACATAAATGCATGAAAAGCTATAATACACAAGAGTTTAAGCAATAATAGAAGCGAGTTGATATCTAAATAAGTGGTTATAAAGCCACTTATCAAATACCCCTAAACTTAAACGTTGCTTGCCCTCAAGTAACATAAACAAAACCAAACACAGATGCAATGCAAGTAACTAGAGTGTATGCAACCTATACTAAGATGAAGGTGAATCCAGGTTTCAGTCAGAATTTATATTCAAATGCAACGCCTCAGAAAAATTACAGGCCAATCAAACAGATAAGCTACTCAAGACAAGATCAAAAGCATAACCTTGCAAATCCAGATCTGTCAGCACTGATGCAATGTGCGTTGTGTGCCTAGCAACCATTAAACGTGCTTCGAACAAATAAATCACATACTTCGCTTCTTAGGGGGAAAAACCAGTTTTAACTTAAGAAAAACAGTAAATCATATAAGTTCTAACTAAGACCGTGCATTACTAGAGTTAAGAGTCAATAGGGGGTTTTCATTAAGCTTTTATTACTCACGAGGGCGTATTCGCACTTTCCCGTGTACACTGTCGACTGTGTAATGCCTAGTTCTCTTAGGCTCTTCAATGATATCCATGTAGCGAGCTTTCGACCAACGACTCCCAGACCAGACGACCTTAGGGCGCTGGGTGTAGAGACACCCCTAGGGCTTACTTGCTCGAATATCGAAGGCCACAGAACTCGATGTAGCCGAAGTGTTTATTCTATTTTTTTTTCTTTTTCAATGCATTTTCTTTTGTTTTCTTTTTCTTTTTCTTTTTCTGCAAGGGAGTGCGTCTTACGCTCCATCTCCCCGTATATATCATGCATGCCCCCTGTTTTCCCCAAACTTAAGCTTTTAACAGTCTAGTTATTATTATATGCGAACTGAAACTCTTTTATTAAAACATAGTTTTTCCACCAGAAGACAAGTATGTAAACATTTAAACTTAGGATATCATGGTGTTTACTCTATCGTGCTTACTAGTTAAACAGTATCTGACAGATAAGGATTTACATATATGACAATGAAATCAAGCTTAAGTCTCAAATCAGTTCGAAAATTAAGAAATTTTAGTTTTCATCATAGGCCACTAACTAACAAACCAACTTCAATCCTGGATTTATGAAGTATGTCATGCAATAAGTCCTAACACAGCTAACTAAAACAAAACAAAATTTTTAAAAATTTGACAATTTTTAACAAAATACGAACTACATGCACTAAATGAACTAAACAGAATGCAATATGATATGAATTAAACTACATGCAAATAAACCCCCTAATACCCCCAAACTTAAAGTGTTCAATGTCCGCATTGAAGGTAAAAGGGTACAAAGGGAACCCCCCTACTCAGACTCGTCGTCCTCCTCCTCCTCAATCTGCTTTGGTGGTGTGTCTAGAGGAGGATACTGACTGCCGGTGCCAAATGTAGGGAACTTAGCGTGTATGCCCAACTGCCCGAATGCCTGAGATAAAGCCTGGGAGAAATCGGATGTATAGGTCTGGAAGTCTATGTACGTGGTATCCATCTGTCTCCTCAGCTATCAAATCTCCCTCTGCTGTATAGCATACTGTGCTGGAGTTGGAACTACTGTCTGTTGGGCCTGCTCTTGCTGGCCTTCTTCATCTTCCTCATCGACCTCCTCATCATCATCAGAATCATCACCTCGTACAAACCCCAGTCCTCGAGGATTAGACACTGCGCCCTCCCAGATAGTGTACTGCTTAATGGCCTTGTGGTCAATATCCCCCATCGGATCCA
The DNA here is from genome assembly GCA_020205555.1 of Panax stipuleanatus. Classification (NCBI taxonomy): domain Eukaryota; kingdom Viridiplantae; phylum Streptophyta; class Magnoliopsida; order Apiales; family Araliaceae; genus Panax; species Panax stipuleanatus. Next base: position 15,194,342 of record CM035116.1, read on the forward strand.
GTAGAGCCTCATCCTCCCACACTACTCCAGCCGCTAAGCATAAGCGTGTAATCACTGAAGTATGCAGAATCCCCCTGAAGTGTTTCCTCTCATAAATCGCATCATGGATTGATTGATGATGTGTCCAATGTCAATCCGCTTATTCTTGATAACGTCGTATAGAAGGGTAGCTCTGTTGTGGTGACGTCGGCATGATGGCTGGAGGGGAGAATACTAGCACATATGAAGCTATACCACGCCTTCGCATAGCGACTCAGGGCAGTCTGTGGGAAGCTGACCTTTCTGTCGGTGCCCGCATAAGTCTTCCATTGCGTGCCTGGCCTGCATACCTCTTTGATTAGGAGGTCCAAGTCAGTCCCCATCCTCTGAGACTCTGCCCAATTTGTCTGGCCAGAAGGAATAGTGTCTAGCTTGAAAATTTCATTTATGGCCTGCTTTGTGTACGGCACCTGCTTCCCCCTCACGTATGATACCCCGTTCTGTGCCTCGCGGGCGTTTGCATAAAACTCTTTGACGAGGGGCATAGGGACTGACAGTGGAGTGGCCACAATAAGCGCCCATCCGTGCTCAATAATTTGCTTTTTCATAAGACCATCGTTATTGCCCGGCCTCAGCCCCCTTTCTTTCACACAGGTCTTTTTGTCCAAAATATTCATGTAATAACGCTGAGCAGCCAGGTCCACAAATCTATAGTCGTCAAGAGCCTCCTGGGAACTACCCTCGCCATGCTCTGTGCTCGGAGGAGGAGAAGGTGGTGATGGAGTTCTGATTCTCTTAGGCATGATGACAGGTTGTGAGAATTCTGAAATCGAAAGCAGGCAACTGAACTGAATGCAAGACCAAAGCTGATCAAACAATGGAATGCACCCTATCTGCCTAACTCTGCCATGTAAATTTTTAACCCCAAACACTTTCTGAACTTTGATTCTCTATAGACTCTGTGAACACTTGAACTCAAATTTCAAACTCTGTTAAAAATTCTACCCCTAACTGTATCTGGAAATTGTTCTGTCCCCAAACTTGCTATATTCCTTCAAGTCTGTCAAATGAGATACCCCCTAAACCTTGTTAAAACTTTGCCCAAAATCTGCCTTAGCACAAGCTAATCTTCACTACCCTATCCACTGTTTTGAACCAATGATGAGGTGAACAAAAGCAACCAGAAGTTTCTTTGAACTTAATTCAAACAGGTTGTGTGCTTCCAGTCCAAGATTTGAATTCGGAACCTTCTTCTCAGTTGTGAATCCCAACAACCACTCCAAGAATTGTGAATGATTAGCTTTTGTGCAAAATCTCTACTGAACTTTCTATGTATAACCACAAACCTCCTTTCAAAATTCTGATCAATCCAGTAGGTGCTCAATTCCCACTCCTCTCTGTGTTCTCCGAATTGTTTCCTTAGTTGGGAGTGAGGAGTTATAGTGAACGAAAATGGTGGAAAGATTAGGGCTTATGTAGCAATGGTTACTGTGAAGGCACGAGATGCAATTGGGGGGGGGGGGGGGGGCAAGACGGAGTTAGGTTTATGTGTGCTCGTGTGAGTATGGTTTTATGAAAGAAGGCTGCCAAAAATTGAAGTTGGGAAATGAAATAAGGAAGGCCGGTTAATTTTTAAAAAAAAATGGGAAAAGAGACCTGGCGCAGCTGCTTAGGGAGAAGACATATGTGCGGCGCAGCTGCGCCACCTGAAAAATCCAGACTCTGGTCTGAAAGTTGGGGCGGGCGCGCGGCTAGTTGGGCTTGGCTTGGCGCGGGCGCGCCAAGGTTCAGGAAATTCCTTTGACTGGGATTCATTGAAGCTTCTCATTTGCAGTGCACCAAAGGCTTTTTACCAAATGAATATAACCTGAAGAATGCATACAAAAACTTTATGAAATTACTATTATCAAAATTTTACTATAACTATTAATTATTAAATATTAAGCATAAAATTAACATAAAGGGAGAAAATTAAACACTAAGGACGATAATCATAGGCATATCAAATGCAAAAAAAAAATGTCAATATGTGCACATAAGCCACAAGCTCATTTTCAAAAATATGATCAAAACACTTTTAAGTTCCAAAAATATATGCAACATGTACGTGCAACGAAAATATATCCATTGACTGTTTGAATCCCAAAAATTTTTCTACGTGCGCATACGAAATGTGCCAGTGCATCATACTATGTTCAATAAGCATTCAAGAGTATATCCAAGATGTTATAGACCCAAAAATTATACGCATTCATGCCTAAAACCAAAAAATATAGGCATTGAACCTTATAGAAATATTTACAACTACGATCTATACTACGGAGAATTAAACAGGTAGGGAGAGAGAGAAATGATGGGGTGCCTCCCATCTAGCGCTTAATTTATAGTCCTCTAGCTGGACTGTGTTTGACTACTGCTATCCGACTCCCCGACGATATTGGAGAACCCCTCCATCCATCAGAACTGCAATGTGCTTTTGGAGGCTTCCCAATAGAGGAGGACTCGAAATTAAACTACCTAGCACATGATATGAACAAGAATTCCCCGTACGGAAGGTAAGGGAGCTAGGCAATGGTTCCATTGTGTATGTGAAATGATCAGAGCATGGAGGCATAGAACACATAACTGACTCTTCTTCTATTCTCTTTTCTTCTAACCACCATGGTGTTAATACTGCGGAATCTCTCGTGTCTGTGATGTGGCTACCAAGGGGGCAAGGATGTGCAATCATGACTGGCTTGTTCCACTTAGGCGGAGGAGGCTCTTGGGGGATTGTCACTGTTGGTTCACATTCATACTCCACAGCCCCAATTGGCTCCTCGACATCCATTGCCTTTCGCTCGTCCAGTTCCAATTACACTTCGGATTCCCCATCAGTCTCTGCATCCATGTCATAGCACCATGTATCCTGGGGATCATTACTCACAGCTTCAAACATCTGAGGCATTGGACTTTGACTATCTTGAGCTTCATTTACTTGCTCAATCACCTTCTTATTCCTTAAAGTTGTGCTAATTTGCTCTACCCAAGTCTGAAGATCCTCAATTGACTGCTCTTGTTCGACCAAGATCTCCTTTGTTAATGCTAATGAGCTACCCCACATAGTGTCCAATCCTTCCTTTTCTGTTTCAGCCTCGGGCTCCATGTACTGATGCTCATTGGTAGGAGTGTTGTGGATTAGGGCCATCTAATTCTGGAAGTTCTGGCTTGATTGCTCTTGGCTCCTAAGCCTCTCCTCTTGGCTTTCTAAGCTCCTATACATGAATTCCATTGGAGACTGTTCTCCTTGTAAACATGGGGATTGATATGGGGGTTCTGGTGTATAAGTTGGACTTGGCTCATATTGTTCTTGATAGGTCACAGTATGGTTTTGCATCCCTTGTTCATCCTCTATCATCAAGGCCTTGCTAATCTGCTATGCCCAGTTCTGAATACTCTTGAATGACTTCTGTTGCTCATTCATGATGTCCTTTAGTGATTCTATGCCACTTCCTTCCTCCAAGCTTGCATTTTCTGTGTCACCCTCAAAATTGTGTTGAGGCTCGTAAACTGGAGTCTGGAAGGTGCATTCTGGGGCGTATGCGGGATTTGGATCCCAGTGTTGGTCTTGATAGTAGTCTGATGAAGGGTTTGGGTGATACCCCCAATCTTGTTGATAAGTGGGATAAGGTTCGGTGTAGGAATAACCACCCCCATACTGCTCCTGTCCATAACTGATAGGCTCCTGATGGCTCGCGTAGCTCCCAGCACCGTAGTCATAGGTCACTGCCGTCTCTCGATTCTGCTGAGCTGAGATAGTATCCAGCTTCCTCGAGAGAACCTCTAGCTGTGCTGAAAGTGTTGCAATTGGGTTGACGCCATCAGTGTATGCTTCCCTTGGTTGCTCTTGCCTTGTACCATTCCATGGATAGAAATTTAAGTCCATTGTACCTGAAAAGAGAATAAGAGAAGAGAATGAAACAAAAATAAAAATAAAATGTTTAAAGTAAGAATAATTTGATTTAAACTAATGTTGGCAAACAGTTATCAAAATAATTCCCCGACAACGGCGCCAAAAACATGTTGGTCCGATTAGATGACACAATTAACGCGCAAGTATACGCGGTCAACAAGTAATAAAGTGAAAGTACAGATATCATTCCCACGAGGAATTAATAGATAAACAGTCGCCAAACCACTACCACACAATCATTTTAGTCTTATTTAAACGAGCGGTAAAGAGATTAAATTTAAATTAAGTTAACTAGACAAGGAATTAAGCTTACACTAATTAATTCTAGGGCAAAATCAGATAATGAAGGCATGAGATTCCAATTTCTCCTAATGATTCATCTAAATCGTTTCACTTCCAAATAGGTCAAATTAATCGTTACGTGTGCTAGCCGAGAACACGAAAGTGAGAGAAGGCCATCTCTCGATGCACCTAAACCATATCACGTGCAATCCACAGATGATAGAACGCACGTGAACACCCACATTATCTAAACCCCTATATGTCTATGGTGTTTACAAATAAATAGGGTTTTAGGTCAAGTTTTCATTTGACTACGGGCGGCGCTTCGGTATATGTCTATCCTAAGCACAAATCATACATCCAACGCTATGTGAATGTACAATCTCCCGCTACTACGATTAGATCTAAACCCACACTTCGTCTTTCAATCCCATGTGGGTTATTACAGTAATTGGTCATGACTCAATTAAGCAATGAAAGCATATATCACAGTAGACAATCACATAATAATCAATAAGAACCAACATAGAAGAGAAATCAACATAGTCTACTCATTAAGTTCCATTGGAACCTCAAAGTATACTTTAAGTCATAGACAACTCAAACATACCATCCACATGTTGAATAAGCATCATAAGAACACAAATATGAATCAAAGAGAAAATAAGGGTAATAAATGCAAATCTGATTCCTCTTGATCAAAATACGAATCCTTGATGTTCTTCAAATATTTCAACCATCAAGTCTAATAAAACCCTAAAACATTAACTACTATAAACTAGTCTAATCTCTACTTCTATTCTACTCATAGACAGGAAATGTAAAAGCAAATGAAAATAGAAGAAAAAAATTAGGGCTTGAACTCCCAATGGGAGCATCCCCCATGTGCAGCCAAAAATGCCCCTTATATGCTTTCTACCCAGTCTGCTTGCAAAAGCCCCAAGCCAAAACCGAAACTGCTGGGCTAAAAATTAGTCAACTGGGCATCCAAGACCGGCGCAGCTGCACCGGCTCCCTGACCAATGCCTGCGCAGGGGTAAGATGCTAGAATTCTTGCTGCTTTGTTCCTGCTTTCTCCTGCTGCCCTTCTGAATTCCTTTTTGACTCTAATTGCTCCTACCTTCTGCCCATTACCTAATGCCAATGTCTTGTTCCCTCTTGTTCATTCCATCACATGCCATAACTTGGCTCTTTAAGCTTTGCTCCTTTTTAGCACCTTTTAATCATTTTAAGCTCAATTTGCACCCGAAGAGTCCCAAATACAGAAATCTATAAAAGTAAACATAAATGCATGAAAAACTACAATACACAAGAGTTTAAGCAACAATAGAAGCGAGTTGATATCTAAATAAGTGGTTATAAAACCACTTATCATTTGTGTCGAGGACGAAGGAGTTGTAAAGGTATAGAGGGAAGTCTTCGTTCTGGTCAGGCCATAAGCTAGGCGATCGAGAATCTCCAGACATTGATCCATAGATAGGAGGGTTTGGTCATTGTGGAGATGGTATTGGCTGGTAGGGTGGAGTTTGGTCTTCGATTATTGGAGGGTTAGTTGTTATAGATGGTTGGTCATCTGTAGGGTGCTTTTTCTTTCGAATAAGAGGAGAACTGGGTTCGACCTCGAATTCATCAGTTTCGATTAGCAAAGGTGGAGATTGATTAACTTCAAGAGGAGGTACTCTTAATTCTTCGGTTGTGAGAGGTATAATTTTGGTCTTGGCTTTTCGCTTCTTGGTGAGGAGGATTTTGGTACGATTAGCGGCAGGCATGTCAAGGAGACTCTCAGTTAATAGAAGAGCTGGCACATGTCGGCGAGGCTGGCTGGTCCCTTCGGCAGGGTTTGATTCGATAATTGGGGGGTTTGAGGCTTTATAGAGTTGTCCCTTCGATGGTTCACGAAACCCAAGGGCTGCACATTTAATTGAATGTAATAATAGAGACGCGGATTTGGCGTCTAGATTTGAATTCGAAAGGTTGAAGTCCGACTTTTGGTTTTTTGCTGAGTGGGCCGGTCTGCTATATACTCTTTCATCAAACACTCGGTTTAATAAAATACTGGGGGGGGCAATGTTGGGTAGTGATTATTTGGGTCGGTCGGGTCATACTTATTTTGGGCTTTTCGGATTAAATCCATCTTAATCCTTGGAGTATTGGGCTATTATTTGACTAATAATTTAAATAAGGCTTGAGCTGATATGTTACAAGGTTGGCAGGTGGCTGCTTGTGGGTCCAATACCTTGGCTAATATGGATTAGCTGTAATATACAAGATTAGCAGGCGGCTGATTGATTGGTCCAGCCGTGTTCATTAATGAGGACTTGACATAATGTTGACTTAGTGGGTAATCAGCTTTTGATAAAGCCTGCATGCAGTCAGCTGACATCAGCAGGAGGAGGTGCATGCAAGCTGGTGAGACTAATATAAGGATACAGGTTATTACTCGAAAAAAAGGTAACTGAACATTTTTACTCTCCAAACACTAGAACACACAACCTCCATTGTTAATCCTTTTTCTGGCCTGTACTTATTCTCACACCGGAGCGATCCCCGGCGGCCCAAGCCATCGAGATCCGGTGCTGACGTATTTTCTATGCAGGGTTAGACGCGCTTTTGGTGATTGAGGCACATGGTGAAATCTTGGCGTTAACAATTATAATATTACATTATAAGTGTATAATATGATAATATAATAATATAATAGTGATGATATTTTTTTTACAATAAATTCACGATATATGAATAAAATGAAGAGAAAGAGGGCAAATTGGGTTCTAATTGATTTTGTTACAATAAATGCTAAAAACATATTTTGTGAGTTGGTGAGCACCACTTGTTGTTGTAAAATACTGATTGTTGATTTTTCAAAGTTAGTATAAGGAGGTCTTTATCAGTATAAATTTTGTCAGAGTGGAGGTCTGGAAAAATCATCCGTATATAAATTTAATTCATTTTTCGTTCGGAAGATGGAAAATCTTTCTTCTACAAAGTTGTAGAGAATTAAATTTCATATGAAATGGACATAAGGTTCGTATTTTTCTGATAAAAAGGTTATTTATTATGAATTATTGAAATTTCTGAATATTGTTTAAATTTAAAATATTTTGGTGGAGATTTTCTAGAATGGGTGGGCCCCACTCTTGTCCTTTTGTTGGTGTGAGTTTGCTGAAAATTTTGCTGGGAGAGAAATTTCTAAGTTGGCGTCCGTGAAAAATAATTTAGTCAACATTGGTATTCTAGCATTTTCCTATAAATAGGGTGCTTAGTTTAGAAATAAAAATCACACCGGAATAAAAAAATTCTTTCTCTATAGTATCAAACATATTTCTTGTGAGTGTTTAGATATTTTGAGTGTTGATAACAGTGCAAATTTTCATCAGCATAATATCCGATATTCAAGTCAGATTCAGTATTCTACTGAGGTAAGGGATGCTATTATGTTTCGTAAAGGAAGTTATTTTTTGTAAATAATATTATTTTCAAAAATGATATTATTTTCATAAAAGATATTTTGATAAAATATATTTTTGTCAAGGATATAATTTTATACTCGTAAGGGGTATTATTGCTTTAGTATTCTTAAGGAATATTATTTTTCTTGTAAATAATGTTATTATAAGATATGGTTGTGCGTATCCACTTGCTGATTATATCTATGATCACTACCTATATAATCTTAGAATATGTTTGGAATATAATCCCCAGTTTGAGAAAATTAAGATAATTAGATGGCAAGAGAATACCCACCATTAGAATGAACGGGATAGTAATCTTCTCGTTCTTCTTTGGAGTCTATTGGGTCAACTAAGGTTAATTCTCAAGTTCTATGATATCTATTATAACTTAGATGCATGGCCTCCCATGTACGAAGGTTTCCTTGAGTATTTTCTAAAGATTTAATTTCTAAAACAGTTATTGACTGTACTTTTATGTAACGTAACATTGATAAGGAGTGTGGGTACTGAATTCGTATTAAAACTCACACATTATGTGTGGTCGTATTGTGTACGATAATTGGATAAAAAAGATTTATATTTGGATTCTGTACCATTTTTGGCGACTCAGAATAGGTGGGTTGTGTATTGAACCTATTTTGGGGGCGTCACAGTTGGTATCAGAGTTTAGGGATATGGTCGCATGGCCTCCCATGTACGAAGGTTTTCTTGAGTATTTTCTAAAGATTTTAATTCCTAAAATAGTTATTGACTGTACTTTTATGGAACGTATCATTGATAAGGAGTGTGGGTACTGTATTCGTATTAAAACTCACACATTATATGTGGTCGTATTATGTACGATAATTGGATAAAAAAGATTTATATTTAGATTCTGTACCATATTTTTGGCGACTCGGAATAGGTGGGTTGTGTATTGAACCTATTTTGGGGGCGTGACAGTTGGTATCTGAGCTTAGGGATATGGTCGCTGGCGGAGATCTGAGATTAGAATTAGGAGGGGAGAGACGAGTAATATACTTCGCTAGTGTGTGACTTACCTATGTTGAATTTTCTTACTTAATAAATTGACAAATTGTGATATGTCAATTAAACTTTGTTTTGAAGCTGTACTCTAGAATGATATCTGAAATTGAAGAGATGAGCAATGGAGAAATCATGATACAGAAGAAATGACCGGGAAGATAGAATCTGAGATGAAAGCAAGGTATACTCACCTCTTCGAACTACCAAGTATATAAATTTCTAGAACGAAATTTCATAAGGAGGGGAGATTGTAAGACCCCGAATTTTATGAAAAAAAAGTATTCAATTTTCTTATAATTATTATTCTATTCAGTAAATGGTAAATTGATAAAAGGTTAAAGTTAAAGGTGATATGTGCAAATTTTACAAAGTAAGCAAGTTAACATAAAATATTCGTTTGGTTGGAGAATATTCTTTTTGTCGGAGAATATTCGTACAACGGCACAGTCATTGGTGAACCCCACAACGAAATAACTGTCGGATATAGAAAGCGACAGAAATAACATTTTTAAAAATTACGACAAAATTTTTACCGTTAAACTATTGAAATACCCGGTGGTTAAAAATACAATAATACGCGTTGTTGCAAAGTAGCACACGGTATTGCACAGTAATTTTTAATTATTGATTCTTACGTAAGAAGTCACTCATTCAATAATTGTTACAATAATTACTATTCAGTATTTTATATTATTGATTCAATAATTGCTACATTGATAATTACATATTATTTTATATTATTAATTCAATAATTGTCATTGTAATCACTACACAGTATTTCATATTATTAAATCAATAATTGTCATCCATATTATTGGAATGATATTATTAGATAGCATTATTGACAATGCCTAAAAAGTTCTGTCGAGAAAAGTAATTAGGTTATATAATTGCGCGCTAATGAAGAGAAATTCTTATTGGAAAGCCCCCTCTTTTCTTGGAACAATCTGGTTGTCATTATTGTGATTTTGTAATATTATTTGTGAATAATAATTAATTATTGATAAAAATAATAAGAAAATATTTATTCAACGTGGACATAAATGGAGGAATTTTAGCAAAAGAGACAAATGTTAAAAATTGATATTTTATCTTTTCTGATAAAATAATTCATTCACATATATTATTATAATATTATATTATAATTGTATAATGTGATAATATAATAGTGATGATATTTTTTTTACAATAAATTCACGATATATGAATAAAATGAGGAGAAAGAGAGCAAATTGGGTCCGAATTGATTTTGTTACAATAAATGCTAAAAACAAGTTTTGTGAGTTAGGGGGCCCCACTTATTGTAAAATGCTGATTGTTGATTTTTAAAAGTTGGTATACGGAGGTCTTTATTAGTATATATTTTGTCAGAGTGGGGGTGTGGAAAAATTATCCGTATGTAAATTTGGGTCATTTTTCGTTTGGAATTTGGAAATTCTTTCTTCTACAAAGTTGCAGAGAATTAATTTTCATATGGAATGGACATAAGGTTCGTATTTTTCTGATAAAAATGCTATTTATTATGAATTATTGAATTTTCTGAATATTGTTTAAATTTAAAATATTTTTGTCGATATTTTCTAGAATGGGTGGGCCCCACTCTTGTCCTTTTGTCGGTGTGAGTTTACTGAAAATTTTGCTGGGAGAGAAATTTCTAAGTTGGCTTCCGTGAAAAATAATTTAGTCAACAGTGGTGTTCTAGCATTTTTCTATAAATAGGGTGCTTAGTTTAGAAATAAAAATCACACCGGAATCAGAAAATTCTCTATCTATAGTATCAAACATATTTCTTGTGGGTGTTTAGATATTTTGAGTGTTGATAATAGTGCAAGTTTTCATCAGCATAATATCTGATATTCCAGTCAGATTTAGTATTCTACTGAGGTAAGGGATGCTATTATGTTTCGTAAAGGAAATTATTTTTCGTAAATAATATTATTTTTAAAAATGATATTATTTTCATAAAAGATATTTTGATAAAAGATATTTTTATAAAGGATGTGATTTTATACTCGTAAGGGGTATTATTGCTTTTGTATTCGTAAGGGATATTATTTTTTGTAAATGATATTATTTTTCTCGTAAATGATGTTATTTTCATTCAATATTTATAAGGAATATTATTTTCTTCCATACTCTATAGTATGTAAGTAATAATATTTTATTTCAGATTTCTAAATTTAAACTTACTATGGTAAGTATTGCTTCTATAATTCCTGAAATGATTAGAAATTTTTTGAGTTTTGCGTTTCATCAAATATCATTTCACCGGAATATTAGTCTGAACTTTATTATGAAAATTTTACCTTTTCATGTCGGAGTTACTATTCGCGAATTACTATTCACGAGTTACTATTTATGAGTTACTATTCATGAGTTACTATTCATGAGTTACTATTAATGAGTTACTATTCATAGGTTATTATTTACGAGTTACTATTCACGGGATATTATTTACGGCAAAAAATATATATAATATATATTTTTTCTGTCCAAATTATCTTTGATTTATGAATTTTACTCTTGAAATTAGATACATGTTTTGATTATATTTTTCTTATTGTCATATATAACATTTTTATAATCATGGTGATGGAAGTTCTCTTTGACTTGAGTGTAAAGATGGTAGATTATTAGTATGACGATGACTATGGGTTCTCTTTGGCCAATAGTGCAAAGATGAATTGTTGACTGGTATGATCATGACCATTGAGTTTACAACTGAATATCTTTAGCTTAAGTGAAAAGGTGAATTGATCAACATGGTTATAAATGTTGTTTCTATAAATTCTGAAATGATTAGATATTTCTTTGGGATTTGAATATATTTGGCCTGGAGTGCAAAGATGAGTTGTTGATTTATGAATATCTTTGGCCTGTAGTGCAAAGATGAACTATTGATGAATATCTTTGGCCTGTAGTGCAAAGATGAACTATTGATGAGTATCTTTGGCCTGTAGTGCAAAGATGAATGATTAATTATTGAATATCTTTGGCCCGTAGTGCAAAGATGAATTAATTAGCATGATTATGAACAGGAACTGTGATTTAGTATAACCATGATCTTTGGTGTTTCAGGTAAAGACATGTTATGAAAGTTATCTTCGTCCTGGGTGCGAAGAGGAATTTAGCAACACGATTATCATTATGAATTATTCACATGATGGTGGACAAGAACTGTTGATTGATGTTATAGGGATAAAACATTGTTGGTGAACTTTTAACATGGAGAAGATAATAGACATTATGGTCTTTTTGACTCTTCTAATGGATTGTTCGTTCTGCTGCAACTATGGTTGAAAAGTTTTATCATCTACCATATGTTTTAAATCTCTGAGTTATTACTGACGAATGCTATTGATAATTTGATTATCTTTAGTCATAATATTCTTACTGGGCTATTTATGCTCACCCTTTTGCTTCACAATTACTTTCAGTTAATAAGAGTGTAGCTGGGTCGAGTGGAGATAACAGGAGAATAGAATGATGGTCTATAACTGTTAAAGTCTCCCATAAAATAGTATGGAAATAATTGTATTGAAAACTTTAAATGTGTCGTATTTTATACGTCATTTAACAGTTGATTTTGGTGACCCAACTTAGGTGAGGTGAACCCGAATTTGGAAGGGTGTGTTGCCACTATCATACAAGATGTCTAACCACATACAATTTCATGTTATTATAAGACTTGGTTGTGTGCATCCACTTGCTGATTATATCTATGAGCACTACCTATATAATCTTGAAATATGATTGGAATATAATCCTCAGTTTGAGAAAATTGAGATAATTAAGAATACCCACCAATGGAATGAACAGGATAGTAATCTTCTCGTTCTTCTTTGGGGTCTATTGGGTCAACCAAGGTTAATTCTCAAATTCTATGATATCTATTATAACTTAGATGCATGGCCTCCCATGTACGAAGGTTTCCTTGAGTATTTTCCAAAGATTTTAATTCCTAAAACAGTTATTGGCTGTACTTTTATGTAACGTATCATTGATAAGGAGTGTGGGTACTGTATTCGTATTAAAACTCACAGATTATGTGTGGTCGTATTGTGTACGACAATTGGATAAAAAAGATTTATATTTGGATTCTGTACCTTGTTTTTGGCGACTCAGAATAGGTGGGTTGTGTATTGAACCTATTTTGGGGGCGTCACAGTTGGTATCAGAGCTTAGAGATATGGTTGCTAGCGGAGATCTGAGATTAGAATTAGGAGGGGAGAGACGAGTAATATTCTTCGCTAGTATGTAACTTACCTAAGCTGAATTTTCTTACTTAATAAATTGACAAATTGTGATATGTCAATTAACCTTTGTTTTGAAGCTGTACTCTAGAATGATATCTGAAATCTAAGAGATGAGCAATGCAGAAATCATGATAATTGCTACATAGTATTTTAACTTAGTCATTAAATTTTAAATATTATAAATAAAATTTAATTTCCGCTACATAGTATTTTAAATAGTAAGGTGTTGATTTTGTAAATGTGATAAGTTATGGGTGATATGTGCAAAATTTACAAAGTAAGCATGTAGTCATAAAAGAGTTGTTTGGTCGGGAAATATTCTTTTTGTCGGGAAATGTTCGTATGGCGGCGCAATCTGTGGTGGGCCCCATAACGAAATATCTGTCGGATATTGAAAGCGACAAAAGTAATCTTTTTATAAAAATAACGGCAAGACTTTTACAGTTAAACTGTTGAAATACCCGGTGATAAAATATAGTAATACGCGTTGTTGCACAGTAGCACACGATATTGCACAGTATCTTTGATTTTTGATGCATACGTAAGAAGTCACTCAGTATTTCATTCAATAATTGCTACAGTAATAATTGCATAGTTATTTATATTATCAAATTAATAATTTCCACAACATATTAACTCGTATTATTGAAGTAATATTATTAGATAGCATTATTGACAATGTCTAGAAAGTTCTGTCGAGGAAATGGGTTAGGTTATATAATTGCGCGCCAATAAGGATAAATCCTTGTCGGAAAGCCCCATCTTTCCTGTGAACGACCTGGTTGTCAATATTGTGATTCTATAATATTAATTATGAATAATAATTATTGAATAAAATAAAAACTGTTGATAAATATGATAAGTAAACATTTGTTCAATTTTGATATAAATGGAGGAATTTTTAGCATAAGACATTTGTAGAAAGTTGGCATTTTATCTTCTCCGATAAAATAATTCATTCAAATATATTATTATAATATTACATTATAATAGTATAATGTGATAATGTAATAGTATAATAGTATAATTTAAATGGTAACATTATTATAATAAATTCATGATATAAAAATAAAATGAGGTGGAATAGAGCAAATTGAATTGAATTCTTTTTAATAATTTTAAATGTTTTTAATATATATATATAACATGTGGTAAAAGGAAGGATGCTGTAAGCCATGATATCATTGGGACAGTAAGGTAAGCGATGATGTCATAGGAACTATGAGATAAGCGATGATGCCATAAATTATGGTAAAAAGATTACTTTACCCTGACTCTGCCAAGCCTATAAATAGAAGCTCATTCTTCATTCTTTCTCACCAATTCTCTAAAGCTTTAAAGAGAGAAATTATAGAGAGAGAATAAGAGAGAAAGAAGAAGAGTATTCTGCTACTACACTATTGCAGTATCCAATTTCCTACTAATGTAAATGATATTATTTTTATCTTAAAGGATGTTATCTTCTTTCAATAGTCGTTAGGGTTGGTATTCTATTCCTTTTTAAGTTGTGGGAATAACCTGTCTCTGCAGATTACCGTATGCATGGTGAATTACCCTTCGTATTCCTTTTTATTAAGCTGTGGGAATAACCTGTCTACGCGGACTACCGCATGCTTGGTGAATAACCCTTCGTATTCATTCTCTATTAAAGTTGTGGAAATGATATGTCTCGCGGATTACCGCATGACAGGTGAAAATCTATTTGCAGTTTCATATATTATTTCATTTGATATTCCAAAATCTAAACTTACTATGATAAGTATTGCTTCTATAATTCCTGAAATGATTAGAAATTGCTTAAGGTTTTCGCTTCATCTAGTATTATTTCACTGGAATATTGGTCTGAACTTTCTTATTGAAACTTTAATCTTTTCATGTTGGAGTACTATTCATTCAGGTACTATTCACAGGGTACTATTCACGATAAAGTTGGTTTCTTTTTTTGTCCAAATTATCTTTGATTTATGAATCTTACTCTTAAAATTGGATCCATGTTTTGATCTCCATATTGACAACTTGGACTTTCTTGAATTCTAGATAAATTGAATTATAAATCTCTAATATTTATCCTTTATCTCACTGGATTCGTTCTTCATATCATTTTTCATCATCCTCGGTCTTAAATTGTGGTGAAAGTTATCTTTGGCCGGTAGTGCAAAGATGAACTATTGATTGATGAATATCTTTGGCCTATAGTGCAAAGATGAACTGTTAATTAATGAATATTTTTGGCCCGTAGTACAAAGATGGACATGTGTTTGACATGATCATGACCACTGATAATACAAATGGGTATCTTTGGCCCGTAGTGCAAAGATAAAATATTGATTTAAAATATTTGTTTATTGGTGTTACAGGGATAAAATATTGATGATGGACTTTTAAATCATAGAAGATAGTAGACATCATTCTCTACTTGACTCTTTTAATGGATTGCTATTTTCGCTGCAGTTGTTGGTCTAAAACTTGTTCTCCATAATATTTTATCTGGTTTATTGGAGGCCAACGATAATTTATTCTTCATTATCTTAGTCATAATATTCTTTACTAGGCTAGTTGAGCTCACCCATTTCTTCCATTGTTCTCTTCAGGGAATGAGAATATAGCTGGGACTAGCCGGGAAATGGAGTGATGGTCCAAGATAGTGCTATAGAAGTCCTCACTATTTTGTAAAATAGATTGTAATGAGGACTTATTTGAGCATTTATATATTCGTATTATATATGATCTGTATTGAAGCACACAGTTTGTGTGGTCGTATTTTGCACGACCGTTTAATATAAAAAGATTTGTATTTGGATTCTGTACCATGTATTTGGCGACTCAGAATGAGTTGTGTGGATCTATTTTGAGGGCGTCACAGTTGGTATCAGAGCTTAGGGATATGATCTCTGGTGAAAATTTGGGATTAGAACTAGGAGGGGAGAGACGAGTAAAACCTTAACTAGTGTGTCCTACGTAAGCTTATTTGTTATTTAATTGGTCAGGAGGAATATAGGGATAATATGTGACATGTCAATTTGTTTAATTAACCCTTGTTTCATGGCAGTATTTGAGAATGACATCTGAAAATCTAAGCCATGGAGCATTTGAGACCATTGAGACACCGCTAATCAATAACCAGGATAATGTGCCTCAGGAAGGCAATAATACTTCTTTAAACAACACCACCGACCAAATGATGAACGATTGGGTGTTTAGTAGTTTTCTACAATTCATGTAAAACCAGACGAGAGAGACTCCTGTTCAAAATGCCGGTGGAAACAATGGTAACTCGCGGCTTGTCACTGCTAAGCAATTCAAGGAGTTAGGACCGCCGGAGTTTTCGGGAAAGCCAGAGCCACTCAAGGCAGAAGCTTGGATTAATCAGATCACCAAAATATTTGATGTTTTGGGATGCACAGAGGAGCAAAAGGTTTCATCCGCCACCTTTATGTTGCGTAGAGAGGTAGATTACTGGTGGAAATCTGTGAAGCGTACTCAGCTTTCCTCACTTAAGATGTCTTGGGAGATGTTTCAGGAATTGTGCAATGACAAGTAATTTTCAAAAAGTATTCGTCATATGAAGGAGATGGAATTCATCAAACTGGAACAGAACAATATGACTGTATCACAATACGAGGTCAAGTTTTTGAAATTATCCCAGTTTGCATCTCATTTGGTGGATAATGAGGAACGAATAACTCGAATATTTTTGAGAGGTTTGAAACCTGAAATTCGTCAATACATAGTTTCACATAAACTTTGTTTGTATTCAGATGTTGTGAATAGGGCTCAATTATTGGAGCGAGATAATGAGACTGTTCAACCAAAGGACAACAACTATAGTCGTACCGGTGGCAACAGTCATCGGAACGATGATAACCAGTGAGGAGGAAATTATCATGCCAGAAATGGTAACCACTTCGGTGGTAATCATAACCAAGATAAAGAAGAAGTGAGTCAGGTGGAAATTTTAAAAAGAGAAGATTCAACAATAACGACGGAAAGACATCGGCAGCAGCACCGGCAGCCGTTTGTAGGGGAGGGGAACGACCACCGGTCGTATGTTACAAATGCGGACAAGAGGGACATATCAGTCCAAACTGCACACAAAAATCCAAGGTTTGCTAAAATTGCCTAAAGGAAGGTCACATAGCTCGAGTGTGCCCTATAGCAAAGTCAAGTCCAGCTGGGATGGTGACTTCAAAGGCTGTCCCGGACAAGTCAAAGTCGGTGGTTCAGGGGAGAGCTTTTGTCGTGACTACCCAAAAAGTGAGTAACCCAATCGAAGTTATCACGGGTAAGCTAATCATAAACTCTTACGAAGTCTATACCTTATTAGATACCGGTTCTATCCATTCTATTATTTCACTTACTTGTGCTCAACGTTTGAGCTTGACCCCTGAGAAATTAGACTTTGACTTATCTGTTGAAACTCCATTAGGAGAAACCTTCGTTACATCCACAGTTTACAAATCTTATTTAATTCAAATTGGTACCCTCACATTACCTGTTGATCTCATCTCTTTGGAAATACTTGCATTTGATCTGATTTTAGGAATCGATTGGTTAACCACTCATCCTGCTAAAATTGATTGTTTTCGTAAGGTTGTTAGCTTTCATATTCCTAACCAACCTGTTATGCGAATTCAAACAACCAAACCACTAAAATCAATCACTGTCATTTCAAGTCATTAAGCTCTTCATTTATTGAAAAACGGATGTCAAGCTTTCTTAGCCCATGTCACCGATTTGAACAAGAATACGTCAGATTTGAATGATATTTCTGTTGTTAATAAATTCCCTGATGTATTTCCAAAAGAACTTCTTGGCCTACCCCTAGAATGTAAAGTTGAATTTTTTATTGACCTTGAACCTAGTACAAAACCCATTTCCAGAACCCCATATCGAATGGCTCCTATTGAACTTCAAGAGTTAAAGGTCCAACTACAGGAATTGCTAGACATCGACTTTATTCGTCCTAGTACATCGCCTTGGGGTGCTCCTGTTTTATTCGTAAAGAAGAAAGACGGGAGTATGCGACTTAGTATTAACTATCGAGAGTTGAACTATGTCACCATCAAAAATAGGTATCCGTTACCTCTCATTGATGACTTGTTTTACCAGTTGCAAGGTGCTAAATTCTTCTCAAAGATTGATCTTCGTTCTGGATATCATCAGTTAAAGATTAAAACTGATGACATTCTAAAGTCTGCCTTCAGTACTCGATACGGGTATTATAAATTCTTAGTCATGTCTTTTGGGTTGACTAATGCTCCTGCGACTTTCATGGATATGATGAACCGAATATTCAAGGAATATTTGGATCATTTTGTGATTGTCTTTATTGATGACATCCTCATTTAATCCAAAAGCCGTGAAGATCAAGAGAAACACTTGATGTTGATACTCCAAAAACTTTGTGAAAACAAACTATATGCCAAGTTGAAGAAATGTGAGTTCTAGCTTGAGGAAGTAGCATTCCTTGGGCACGTGATATAGAAACATTGAATATCAGTTGACCCGACGAAGATTGAAGCAATACAAAGTTGGGAGCAACCTAAGTCAGTAACCGAAATACGTAGCTTTCTGGGTTTAGTTGGGTATTATCGGAGATTCGTGGAAGGATTTTCTTGAATCGCTACTCCATTAACTCAGCTAACTCGAAAAGATATAAAATTCGGATGGAGTGAGGAATGTGAGAAGAGTTTCCAGGAACTTAAGAGGAGACTCATTTAGGCACTTATTCTGACAATATCATCTGGTCCGTATGGATTTTTTGTCTACAACGATGCATCAGACAAAGGGTTAGGATGTGTTCTCATGCAACATGGGAAAGTCATAGCCTATGCCTCACGACAACTCAAAGAATATGAGAGGAATTATCCTACTCATGATTTAGAGTTGGCAGCTATCGTTTTCGCATTGAAGATATGGAGGCACTACCTGTATGGAGAGAAAGTGGAGATCTATACGGGTCATAAGAGCCTTAAATATTTCTTCACTCAAAAAGAACTCAACATGCGGCAATGACGTTGGCTTGAGCTTTTAAAAGATTATGACCATTCCATCCAATACAATCCTAGAAAAGCGAACGTGATAGCTGACGCGTTGTGTAGAAGATCATATGCGAGAACGAGTGCGATGTTATCAACACAAAGTCCCATTTTGTATGACTTACAAAGGATGGAGATAGAGTTAAAGGCTCTAGGGACCCACATGAAGATAAAAAATATACGCGTAGAACCAACTTTAATTGATAGAGTTAAAGTTGCTCAAGCTACAGACCCGGAGCTGATGAATATGAAGAAGAAGGTGCAAGAAGGTGCTATTCCAGAAGCAAGAATCGACGAAGAAGGAAAACTTCGAGTTAACTGCAGACTTTGTGTTCCTAATAACTTGATTTAAAGTATAAAATCATGATGGAAGCACACAACACACCGTTTGCAATCCATCTTGGAAGTACCAAAATGTATCATGATCTTCAACATACATTTTGGTGGAGCAACATGAAAAGAGAGATCGCGGAGTTTATCTCGAGATTTTTAACGTGCCAATATGTCAAGGCAGAGTATCAAATGCCAAAAGGTCCATTGCAACCACTTGAAATTTCAGAATGGAAGTGGGAGAACATCAACATAAATTTCGTTACGGGTCTTTCCAAGGTTTCTCAAGGCATAGATGCAATTTGGGTTATTATCGATAGATTAACCAAGTCTGCTCATTTCTTGCCTATACGACAGACTTATTCACTTGAACGTCTTGCTTGTATATACATAAAAGAGATTGTAAGACTGCATGGTATGCCAGCATCCATAGTTTCGGATCAACACCCAAGATTCACTTCACGATTTTAGGTCAGCTTGTAGAAAGCTTTGGACACGGATTTACGATTCAGTTCTGCATATCATCCTCAGACGGACGGGCAATCAGAAAGGACTATTAAAACTCTTGAAGATCTATTAAGACTCTGTGTTCTAGACTTCAAAGGAAGTTGGGTTAAGTACTTATCATTGGTGGAATTCTCCTACAACAACAGCTATCAGACAAGTAAAGGCATGGCACCATTCGAGGCGTTGTATGGACAAAAGTGTCGTTTTCCAGTATGTTGGGACGAGGTGGGTGAAGCAACATTATTGGGATTGGAGTTAGTACGTATGACTACGAAAAAGATTCAAATGATCCTACAACGTATACAAACAGCACAAGATCGACAAAAGAGTTCTGCTAATCTTCATCGAAGGGACGGCGAGTTTAATGTCGGAGATCATGTATTGTTACGTGTTGCTCCATGAAAAGGAGTTACGAAATTCAGAAAGAGAGGAAAGCTTAACCCACGATTTATTGGTCCATTTGAAATTCTCGACTGAGTAGGAACTGTGGCCTATAGACTCGCCTTACAGCCAAGCATGTCTCGTGTACATAACGTTTTTCATATATCCATGCTACGTAAATATGTGAAAGATCCAAACCACATTATTGAATTAGAACAGACGAGATAGCCGAAGATTTAACGTATAAGGAGGTACCTGTCAAGATCTTGGATAAGAAGGAAAATATTCTACGCTCAAAGGTTATACCTCAAGTCAAAGTTTTATGGAGAAACCATGATATTGAGGAAATGACCTGGGAGTTAGAATCTGAAATGAAAGCAAGGTATCCTCACCTCTTCGAAATACCAGGTACACACGTTAATTTCGAGGACGAAATTTCATAAGGAGGAGAGGTTGTAAAACCCCAACTTTTTATGAATAAGATTTAATTTCCTCTACATATTATTTTAAATAGTAAGGTGTTGATTTGATAAATGTGATAAGTTATGAGTGATATGTGCAAATTTTACAAAGTAAGCAAGTTGTCATCAATTGTCGTTTGGTCGGGGAATATTCTTTTTGTCGAAAAATGTTCGTACGATGGTGCAATCAGTGGTGGGCCCCATAAAGGAATAACTGCCGGATATAGAAAGCGACAGAAGTAATCTTTTTATAAAAATAACGGCAAGACTTTTACCTTTAAACTATTGAAATACTTGGTGATAAAAGTACAGTAATACATATTGTTGCATAGTAGCACAAGGATTGCACAGTATATCTGATTATTGATGCTTACGTAAGAAGTCACTCAATATTTCATCCAATAATTGCTACAGTGATAATTGCATAGTATTTTATATTATCAAATCAATAATTGCCACAACATAATAACTCGTATTATTGAAGTGATATTATTAGATAATATTATTGACAATGTCTAGAAAGTTCTGTTGAGGAAAGGGGTTATGCTATATAATTGTGCGCCAATAAGTATAAATCCTTGTCAGAAAGCCCCCTCTTTCCTAGGAACGACCTGGTTTTCAATATTGTGATTCTATAATATTAATTGTGAATAATAATTAATGAATAAAATAAAAATTATT
Source organism: Panax stipuleanatus (assembly GCA_020205555.1). Taxonomy (NCBI): domain Eukaryota; kingdom Viridiplantae; phylum Streptophyta; class Magnoliopsida; order Apiales; family Araliaceae; genus Panax; species Panax stipuleanatus. The sequence continues at coordinate 15,215,687 of CM035116.1, forward strand.
GATAAATATGATAAGTAAATATTTGTTCAATTTTGATATAAATGAAGGAATTTTTAGCATAAGACATTTGTTGTAAGTTGGCATTTTATCTTCTCCGATAAAATAATTCATTCAAATATATTATTATAATATTACATTATAATAGTATAATGTGATAAGGTAATAGTATAATTTAAATGGTAACGCTATTATAATAAATTCAAGTTATAAAAATAAAATGAGGTGGAAGAGAGCAAATTGGATTGAATTCTTTTTAATAATTATAAATGTTTTTAATATATATATATATATATATATATATAAATGTGATAAATGGAAGGATGATGTAAGCAATGATGTCATTGAGACAATGAGGTAAGCGATTATGCCATAAATTATGGTGAAAAGACTACTTTACCCTGACTCTCCCAAGCCTATAAATAGAAGCTCAGTCTTTATTCTTTCTCACCAATCCACTAAAGCTTTAGAGAGAGAAATTATAGAGAGAGAATAAGAGAGAAATAAGAAGAGTATTCTGCTACTACACTATTGCAGTATCCAATTTCCTACTAAGGTAAATGATATTATTTTTCTCGTAAAGGATGTTATCTTCTTTCAATACTCGTAAGGGTTGGTATTTATTCCTTATTAAGTTGTGGGAATAACCTGTCTATGCAGATTACCGCATGCATGGTGAATTACCCTTCGTATTCCTTCTTTATTAAGCTGTGACAATAGCCTGTCTACGCGGACTACCGCATGCCTGGTGAATAACCCTTCGTATTCATTCTTTATTAAAGTTGTGAAAATGATCTGTCTATGCCGATTACAGCATGACGGGTGAAAATTCATTTGCAGTTGTGGAAATGATCATGTTGGGGTACTATTTATTCAGGTTACTATTCATTCGGGTACTATTCCGGGGTACTATTCATGACAAAATTGGTTTCTTTTTCTTTCCAAATTTTCTTTGATTTATAAATCTTACTCTTGAAATTGTATCCATGTTTTGATCTCCATATTTACAACTTGGACGTTCTTGAACTTTGGATAAATTGAATTATAAATCTCTAATATTTATCCTTTATCTCACTAGATTCGTTCTTCATATTATTTTTCATCATCCTTAGTCTTAAATTGTGGTGAAAGTTATCTTTGGCCCGTAGTGCAAAGATGAACTGTTGTTTGATGAATATCTTTGGCCCGTAGTGCAAAGATGGACAGGAGTTTGACATGATCATGACTACTGGTGATACAAATGGGTATCTTTGGCCCGTAGTGCAAAGATAAATTATTGATTTGAAATATTTGTTAATTGGTGTTACAGGGATAAAATATTGATGATGGACTTTTAAATCATAGAAGATAGTAGACATCATTCTCTACTTGACTCTTCTAATTGATTACTATTTCTGCTGCAGTTGTTGATCTAAAACTTGTTGTCCATAATATTTTATCTGGTTTATTGGAGGCTAACGATAATTTATTCTTCATTATCTTAATCATAATATTTTTTACTGGGCTAGTTGAGCTCACCCTTTTCTTCCATTGTTCTCTTCAGGGAATTAGAATATAGCTAGGACTAGCCGGAGAATGGAGTGATGGTCCGAGATAGTGTTATCGAAGTCCTCACTATTTTGTAAAAAAGTGTGATAATAATTGTAATGAGGACTTATTTGAGCGTTTATATTTTCGTATTATATACGATCTGTATTGAAGCTCACAGTTTGTGTGGTCGTATTTTGCACGATCGTTTAATATAAAAAGATTTGTATTTGGATTCTGCACCATGTATTTGGCGACTTAGAATGAGTTGCGTGGACCTATTTTGGGGTCGTCACACTTCGGGCCAAAGATATTCATTTTTATCACCAACGGTCATGATCATTCCAAACACCTGTCCATATTTGCACTACGGGCCAAAGAAAACTTTCACCACAAGCATTTTTCTGTAACACCAAAGGTTATGATTATACCAATACACAGTTCCTGGTATTAATCATACCAATCAACAGTTCATCTTTGCACTACGGGCCAAAGATAACTTTACACCATAATTTAAGCATGAGGATGATGACAATGATATAAAGAATGAATCAAGTGAGATCAAGGACAAATATTAGAGATTTGTAATTTAATTCATGTAAGTTCAAGAATGTTCAAATTGTCAACATGATAACCAATTGTGGAGTAAAATTCAAGAATGAGATTCATAAAAGATAACTTGAACAAAGAAAATGAAATTTAATTTCGTTGTGAATAGTACTCATAAATAGTACCATATGAATAGTATCCCAAGTGAATAGTACCCCGATATAAAAAGATTAAAATTTAATAAAAAAGTTCAGACCAATATTGTAAGACCCCGACTTTTTATGAATAAAATTTAATTTTCTCTACATATTATTTTAAATAGTAAGATGTTGATTTGATAAATGTAATAAGTTATGGGTGATATGTGCAAATTTTATAAAGTAAGCAATTTGTCATAAAATAGTCGTTTGGTCGGGGAATGTTCGTACGACGGCGCAATCAGTGGTGGCTCCCATAATGGAATAACTGTCGGATATAGAAAGCGACAGAAGTAATCTTTTTATAAAAATAACGACAAGAATTTTACCGTTAAACTGTTAAAATATCCGGTGATAAAAGTACAGTAATACGTGTTGTTGCACAGTAGCACACGATATTTCACAATATCTCTGATTATTGATGTTTACGTAAGAAGTCACTCAGTATTTCATTCAATAATTACTACAGTGATAATTGCATAATATTTTATATTATCAAATCAATAATTGCCACAACACAGTAACTCGTATTATTGAAGTGATATTATTAGATAGTATTATTGACAATGTCTATAAAGTTCTGTCGAGGAAAGGGGTTATGTTATATAATTGCGCGCCAATAAGGATAAATTCTTGTCGGAAAGTCCCCTCTTTCTTGGGAACGACCTAGTTGTCAATATTGTGATTCTATAATATTAATTGTGAATAATAATTAATGAATAAAATAAAAATTATTGATAAATATGATAAGTAAATATTTGTTCAATTTTGAGATAAATAGAGGAATTTTTAGCATAAAATATTTGTTGAAAGTTGGCATTTTATCTTCTCCGATAAAATAATTCATTCAAATATATTATTATAATATTACATTATAATAGTATAATGTGATAATTTAATAGTATAATTTTATAATTTAAATGGTAAAGTTATTTTAATAAATTCATGGTATAAAAATAAAATGAGGTGGAAGAGAGCAAATTGAATTGAATTCTTTTTAATAATTATAAATATTTTTAATATATATATATATATATATATATATATATATATATATAACATGTGATAAAAGGAAGGATGATGTAAGCGATGATGTCATTGTGACAGTGAGGTAAGTAATGATGTAATAAGAACGATGAGATAAGCGATGATGCTATAAATTATGGTAAAAAGACTACTTTACACTGACTCTTCCAAGCCTATAAATAGAGGCTCATTCTTCATTCTTTCTCACCAATTCACTAAAACTTTAGAGAGAGAAATTATAGAGAGAGAATACGAGAGAAAAAAGAAGAGTATTCTGCAACTACACTATTGCAGTATCTAATTTTCTACTGAGATAAATGATAATATTTTTCTCTTAAAGGATGTTATCTCTTTTCAATACTCGTAAGGGTTGGTATTCTATTCTTTGTTAAGTTGTGGGAATAACCTGTCTACGTGGATTACCGCATGCATGGTGAATTACCCTTCGTATTCCTTATTTATTAAGTTGTGTGAATAAATGTCGACGAGGACTACCGCATGCTTGATGAATAACCATTCGTATTCATTCTTTATTAAAGTTGTGGAAATGATCTGTCTACGCGGATTACCGCATGACGGGTGAAAATCTATTTGCAGTTTCATATATTATTTCATTTCATATTCCAAAATCTAAACTTACGATGGTAAGTATTACTTCTATAATTCCTGAAATGATTAGAAATTGCTTAAGGTTTTCGCTTCATCTAATATTATTTCACTGGAATATTGGTCTGAACTTTCTTACTGAAACTTTAATCTTTTCATGTCGGGGTACTATTCATTCAGGTACTATTCATAGGATACTATTCACGATAAAATTGGTTTCTTTTCCTGTCCAAATTACCTTTGATTTATGAATCTTACTCTTGAAATTGGATCCATGTTTTGATCTCCATATTGACAACTTGGACATTCTTGAACTTTGGATAAATTGAATTATAAATCTCTAGTATTTATCTTTTATCTCACTGGATTCGTTCTTCATATCATTTTTCATCATCCTTAGTCTTAAATTGTGGTGAAAGTTATCTTTGGCCCGTAGTGCAAAGATGAACTGTTGATTGATGAATATCTTTGGCCCGTAGTGCAAAGATGGACATGTGTTTAACATGATCATGACCATTGGTGATACAAATTGATATCTTTGGCCCGTAGTGCAAATATAAATTATTGATTTGAAATATTTGTTGATTGGTGTTACATGTATAAAATATTAATCATGGACTTTTAAATCATAGAAGATAATATACATCATTCTCTACAGGACTCTTCTAATGGATTGCTATTTTCGCTGCAGTTGTTGATCTAAAACTTGTTGTCCATAATATTTTAACAGGTTTATTGGAAGGCTAACAATAATTTATTCTTCATTATCTTAGTCATAATATTCTTTACTGGGCTAGTTGAGCTCACCATTTTCTTCCATTGTTCTCTTCAGGGAATGATAATATAGCTGGGACTAGCCGGAGAATGGAGTGATGGTCCGTGATAGTGCTATAGAAGTCCTCACTATTTTATAAAATAATGTGATAATATTTGTAATGAGGACTTATTTGAGCCTTTATATTTTTGTATTATATACGATCTGTATTGAAGCTCACAGTTTGTGTGGTCGTATTTTGCATGACCGTTTAATATAAAAAGATTTGTATTTGAATTCTATATCATGTATTAAAAGAAAATAACATCTTTTACCTTAGTAAGAGATTAAATCTGACTGGTATAATGGAGATTATCTTGAAAAAATCTTGCACTATTAATTACACTCAAAGTATTCTTATACTAGAAAGAAATATGCACAATATTATAGAAGAAGAATTCTCTGATTCTGGTGTGATTTTTATTTCTTAACTAAGCAACCTATTTATAGGATAATGGCAGGGAACTATTGAAGAAAATAATCACGGACGCACAGTAAAAATTTTCACGGACAACTTCACGGGCGAAAATTTTGATTTTACTATGCAGCACTATGCAATAAAATATTCTAATAAAACAAAAACTTTATATATAATATAATATATTCTATTTATATTTGTAATAAAACAAATAACTTTATATATATTATAAAAAGTATTCTGTTTTATATAAAAAGTTTTCTGTTTTATCACTGTTATAATAATAATAAAACAAAACTGAGATAACTTTCTACCGATGGTTTGACAATTTGGTACGTGGGGGTCCATGTAATAATAAGCCAAACTTATAATAAACTCCTCTATTTATATCACAAATTAAAAAAATATTTTTCACTCATCAATTATTATACTTATCTTTAATCAACACAATCTTTCAATAATTATTCATCATTAATATTATAATCACAATATTGACAACCAGATCATTCCCAGGAGAGAGGGGGCTTTCCGATAAGGATTTCTCCTTGTTGACGCGCAATTAAATAACCTAACCCCTTTTCTCGACAGAACTTTCTAGACATTGTCAATAATGCTAATATTAATGAGTAACTGTGTCATGTCAATTATTGATTTAATAATATAAAGTATTGTGCAGATGGTACTGTGATAATAATTGAATCAATAATATGATATACTATGAAGCAACTACTGTGACAATTATTGAATGGAATACTGAGTGACTTCTTAAGTAAGAATCAACAATCAAAGTTATTATGCAATAACGTGTGCTACTTTGCAACAACGCGTATTACTGTACTTTTATCACCAGGTATTTCAACAGTTTAATGGTAAAAGTTTTGCCGTTATTTTTATAAAAAAATTATTTCTGTCGCTTTCTATATCCGATAGTTATTTCTTTGTGGGTCCACCAATGATTTCACCGTCGTATGAATATTCCCCGACAAAAATAATATTCTCCGACCAAACGAATATTCCCCGACACAACGAATATTTTATGACAACATGCTTACTTTGTAAAATTTGCACATATCACCCATAACTATAACATTTATTAAATTATCACCTTACTATTTAGAATAATATTTTAGAGAAAATTAAATCCTTATTCATAAAAAGTTGGGGTCTTATAACATCCTTCCTTATGAAATTTCATCCTAGAAATTGATGTACGTACGTGGTATTTCGAAGAGGTGAGAATACCTTACTTTCATTTCAGATTCTAACTCCCAGGTCATTTTCTAAATATCATGGTTTCTCCATAAAACTTTGACTTGAGGTATATCCTTTGAGCGTAGAATCTGCTCCTTCTTATCTAAGATCTTGACAGGTACCTCCTCATATGTTAAATCTTTGGCTATCTTGTCTGGTTCTAATTCAATAATATGGTTTGGGTCTTTCAAATATTTATGTAGTATGGATATGTGAAAAACGTTATGAACACGAGACATGCTTAGTGGTAAGGCGAGTCTATAGGCCACAATTCCTAATCGATCGAGGATTTCAAATGGACCAATAAATCATGGGTTGAGCTTTCCCCTCTTTTTGAATCTCGTAACTCCTTTCCATGGAGCAACACGTAACAATACATGATCTCCGACATTAAACTCCACGTCCCTTCGATGAAGATCAACATAACTCTTTTGTCGATCTTGTGCTGTTTGTACACGTTGCCGGATCATTTGAATCTTTTCTGTAGTCATGCGTACCAACTCTGGTCCCAGCAATGTTTCTTCACCCACCTCGTCCCAACATACTGGAGAACGACACTTTCGTCCATCCAACTCCTCGAATGGAATCATGCCTATACTTGCTTGATAACTGTTGTTGGAGGAGAACTCCACCAATGGTAAGTTCTTGTCCCAACTTCCTTTGAAATCTAGAACGCAGAGTCTTAATATATCTTCAAGATTTTGAATAGTCCTTTTCGATTTCCCGTCCATTTGAGGATGTTATGCAGAACTGAATCGTAAATCTGCCCATAGCTTTCTGCAAACGGACCCAAAATCGTGAAGTGAATCATGGGTCTCGATCCGAAACTATGGATACTGGCATACCATGCAGTCTTACAATCTCATTTATGTATATACGAGCAAGACGTTCAAGTGAATAAGTCTCTCGTATAGGCAAGAAATAAGTAGGCTTGGTTAATCTATCGATAATAACCCAAATTGCATCTATGTGGTAGCTGTCATTTACACTACTAAATTTACCTTACTCAAGTTCTACTAATCTTATGGACTAGTATAGCAATAAACAAGGATCGATCACACAGCGTGTGATTTGTATTTTAATTATCCAATAAATTCAATGAGTTGGGAGTTTTTATTTGAAAACAATTTAGGTAACAAGAGTGAATTTAAGAAAATATCAATAAGTAAAAGAGTTCAATTCTTCAGTTCAGTATTCTCTTTTCACAATTATGAATTAATTAAGTTATTATACTATTTACCCTTCCAATGAGATTAATAACCCTAGATAATTGCAATTGCAAATTACCCGAAATTCTCCTTAAGTGTAGATCTAATGCAACGATCGCGAACAAGAGATTCTAACTAACATACAATCTAGAACTATCAGTCTAGATTTAATATGATAGAAGCATGAAGAATGAGAATTAGATTATTCCAAGCAATAATTACACAATCAGGAATTTTTTAACTTGTCTTCTGAATATCTTAACAATATTTCAAAGCTTGTCCACAATAAAATTATATCAATTGCTACTTAGATTAGACACACTTCGTTTGCTTAAAATCGTCTTAATCTAGCAGATGAAATAAATTTATTAATTTAATCCTGCATAAACCAAATTAATCAATTGGATAACATATATGAAAGTTCACATAGATAATCAGAATAAATCTCAATGAATGAATAAATACTAAATAAACTTAATCAAACCAGTAATTGTTAATCAGGTTCAACATCCCTTCAGAATTGAATAAGAGAATTAGCCTGACATGCCTTAAATAGCCTCCAAGAAATATGACAAGGATACTAAGATCCCAGATGGTCAAAACATAGGATAAAAACTCCTATTTAAAGCCTAGAAAAACCCTCAGTCAATTCAGGTCAATCACAATCCTATTCTAATTCAACTTATAATTCAAAAACCTAAAAATCCTGTCAGGCGTCAGAACTGCGCGGCCCGCGCTCCATTCACTTTGTTAACTGCACGGCTAGTGCATCACCTCCAGTAGCTTTATCCCGTAGCTGCGCAGCCAGCGCTTCTCCTCAGGCTTCCTCAGCGCGGTCCGCGCTCCTCTACCAGTTTTGTCCAAACTTTAATCTTCCTGCTTTAAATCCATTCCAACCTCTATATCTGCAATAAACACAAAACACTACAAAAGTAATACGAACAATACCCAAAAACTCACAATAAACAAGCTAATATGAGATCAATTCATAGGTCTTCAACCTACTCATCAAATTCCCCCACACTTGAACTATTGCTTGTCCTCAAGCAAACACAATGCTACTACTTACTAAACTAAAATGAATGCAACTACAGAGATTTGAACAACAACCATGATAATTTAATGAATCTTATGCCTCAGAGATAAATGACTGTTATGCTATCCATATCTCATCACATACCAACCTTCTTTTCATATGTTCACCTCACCAACATACGATTTGCATATTTTCGTGTGTGTGCGCCCAACTTGACCTCAACAACAACAAAGATCAATACAGATAAAATCATAGACATGTAAAACCTTTATAACCAACATTATAGCAAACACATAGTCAAGGAGAAATAAAATTTTGAACCAGGCTCATTCTTTCTAGTGAGTGCATCTTAATGCTCCATCTCACTTTTTATTATATATATATTTTACCCGACTTGTGCAATGTCCAATTCCATTAGGCTTTTCAATGCTACCCTTGTAACGGACTTTCGGCCAACGACTCCCAAACCCGAAGGCTTTAGGGCGCTAGGTGTAGAGACATCCCCTAGGGTTTACTTATCCGAATAGCAAAGGCCACGAAACTGAACTAAGTCAAAAAAAATTCTATTTTTTTTCTTTTCAGATCAAATATTTCTCTTTTCTTTCTGAATTCCTTTCTTGAGCCCCTGTTTCCCCCCCCCCCCCCCCCCCCAAACTTATGTGAAAGCCATTGTTTAACTTCTTTAATACATACCCATGTTCTATCTTGCACTTATTTCCCATTATTATTGAAAATCAGTTGGTGTGCTTGATTTTTAGAAAATACAAAACGCATGATATGAGATTTCTATGGTCAAAATCAGTCAACACATAACGATCAATTTCAAGCATACAAGTCATTAATCATTTTCCTCATTGGCTTCATCCTATTAACATAGCTCTTCGTTTAATCTCTATGCAACCTAAAACAAAATCCTATATGAATGCAAATATATATATATTTTTTAATTTTGACATGCATATAACTAATTAAACTAAACTATATACATCCTAATATACAGAATAAGATAGAAAATACCCCCCACACTTATTCCAAGGAATGCCCTCATTACTTAGAATAAAGAAATAAAAACGAGGACTTCCTTGCGGACGAGTCAACGCTCGTCGTCATCTGAAGGAGGGTAGGCAGATAAGATGGTTAGATCAGGCAGCTGGACTGGCTGGTTAGGATTCATTCGGGAGAAGGCGTTTGCCATTGCTGTGAAGGCGCCTATGTTGTAGTCATATATTTGATCCTGGCGCTGTGCAAGGCGGAGCAATCTTTTCTGACCTCTGTCAATAGATGGACCGGCTTCGACTGTAGTGGATGGTGGAGAGGATGGTGTAGCCGGGCGTATCATAATGTAACCCTCGCCCCGAGGATGTGAACGTGCTCCACTCTATTCTCTATATGTGATAATGACCTTATGATCGATGGTCCCCGTAGGTTGCTGAATCGGCTCCGAAGTATCTCACCGGACTCCCGCCTTTTGGCATAGCTCAGTGAACAAAAAACTGTGCAATAGTCCGCCTGTGGTACTCCCACGGAGTGACATATCTATCGACTGCTGGATACACATACCGACATCCACGGGAAAGAATTATTGAACATTGGGACTATCATACCAAGAGTGGACGATTCCATAGAGAAGACGTGCTCTATCCACCGTGACTTCAGTTTGATGGGTGGTAGGCATGAGCCTAGCACATAGGAAATCATACCAAGCCTTTCCATATCTGCTGAGCTCAGAATGGGGAAATTGAACCTTCATGTCTGTCCCAGGCTTAAGAACCCATTGGGTACCAGGTTTGTAAAGGCAAACAATAATTTCATCCAAGTTGGGATGGTGATCTTCATAGGTGTTCTCCATCTGTGTCTCCAACCCAAAATGTTCGTTAATGGCCGTGTGGTGGAATGAAACTGGCCGGCCTCGGACTTTCACAACCCTCCCTTCATGCTCTATTGCGTTGGCATAGAACTCCATCACGATGTTGAGCACGGTGGGTTGTGGTTGTTCGACCAACTGGAACCATTGCCTCTCGGCGATCATCAAAGCCAAGTAGCCATCTAGGTTAGCGTTGGGCAAAAAACCACATTTCGTCACAAGGGACTTTTTGGCGATGACGTTGAAACGAGTCACCGCAGACTCGCTCACAAATCTGGAAGTATCAAAAGATGTGCGAGAACTGGAGGTTGAGGTCCTTGGTCGTTTTGAAGACATGTTGGAAGGATTTGCACACAAAAGTTGGCTTTGACAATTTGTCGAACACTTGGCGTGCATCCTTTTTCTTCCTTAAACCTAATTTCCTTGCAAATAAATGCTAGCCCACAAATTAGTACTAACAACCTTCGGTGTTCAGTAACCCAAATGATTCCAATGATAATTATAAAAGAAAACTAACACAATTTAATCAATAAAGAATTTCTATGAATAAATTTAATTCAACTTGTTACCTTTGAATGCTGGTTTCCATGGTTGTTAATGTTGGTCTTGTTAATAGACAGTGGTAGTCGAAATTTGTTTGGATGTTGTGGTGTTTGGGTGGGGGAAGGGAAAGGTTTAGATTAAATGAGATCCTTGAACGAATTTGAAGGGAGAAACTAGGGTTTGCCGATTGAGAACGGTAGGGATTGATTGTATATAGTTATTTTAGGTTTTATAATGAGAAGAGATGGGAAATAATGGTGTAAGTAGAGTAGGAGAAGGCGAAGAGGAAGTGGAAAGGGAAAAGGAAAGGGTTTAAGTGTTTAAGGGATACACGAAACCGTTCAAAATCCGTGTTTAAAACTGAATCTGCCGAACTGCGCGGTCCGGGCGGCTAGGGGCGCAATCAGCGCTTGGGAAGGATTTTGGACATGAAGTTTTTGCATATACTGCGCGGTCTGCACGGATAGGGCGCGGTCAGCGCTATCCTGTGCTATTTTTAGTTGAATAGTTACTGCATTTGCTGCGCGACCAGCGCAGTTAGAGCGCGGTCCGCGCCACCCTGTAAAATTTGAAAATTTTGCCCTTTTGTTGTTGCTTACCTGTACCATATTAATGCACTATCTTGATCTTAAAATTAAAACGAAGGGAAACTAATAATAATACTACTTATTATAAAATATGGGTAAAAATTATGGGTTGCCTCCCACACAGCTGCTCTTATTTAATGTCGCTGGCTCGACTGAAATTCCTTCTTCTATTCGTAAGTCGGCTCAATCAGGGTCATGACTTCTATCTCCTCTACGTGTTCACTATTCAAAAATGGTTTCAGCTTGTGCCCATTCACTTTGAACACAGTTTCGTTGTTCGAATTCTAGATATCTACTGCACCATGAGGAAAAATGTTAGTAATCACAAATGGTCCCTCCCAGCGAGAGCGCAATTGTTCGGGAAATAACTTCAAGCGTGAATTAAAAAGGAGGATTTTCTGGCCCACAGTGAAGTTTTTCCTTAATATCTGCTTGTCATGAAAGGCTTTTGTCTTTGATTTGTACAGCTTTGAACTCTCGTATGCTTCGTTCCGTAATTCTTTGAGTTCTTGTAAATGCAACTTCCTGTTGATGCCAGCCTGGTCCATATTCATGTTGCACTGTTTTATAGCCCAGAAAGCTCTATGCTCCAGCTCCACCGGTAGGTGACATGGTTTCCTGAACACTATCCTATAAGGAGACATACCTATCGGAGTTTTGTATGCCGTCCTATAAGCCCATAATGCGTCATCAAATCTCAGACTGGAATCTTTCCGGTTGGGGTTGACCACTTTTTCCAGAATGGATTTTACTTCGCCGTTTGAGACCTCTGCTTGGCCATTGCTTTGTGGATGGTAAGATGTAGATACTTTGTGAAGAACGTTGTATTTCTTCAGCAAAACGGCTAACACCCTATTGCAAAAATGGGTACCGCGATCACTGATGATGGCCCGTGGTGCTCCAAACTTGACAAAAATGTTAGTTCTGACAAATTCTGCAACAACTTTAGAATCGTCAGTCTTAGTGGCTTTTGCTTCCACTCATTTGGATACATAATCAACTGCCAATAAAATGTAAATATTTCCAAAAGACACAGGAAACGGTCCCATGAAATCAATACCCCAAACGTCAAAGATTTCTACAATTAGTATAGGGTTTTGTGGCATTTGGTTACGGTGAGATAAATTTCCAGTCTTTTGGCATTTTTCACATGTTTTACAAAAGAAATAAGAGTCCGTAAAAATGGATGGCCAATACAAACCACTCTCTAGCACTTTACGTGAAGTTCTATTTGGTCCAAAATGACCCCCACAAGTATAGGAATGACAGAAAGTTAGAATAGATTGAAATTCACTATCAGGTATGCAACGTCTAACTATTTGATCTGCACAAAATTTCCATAGATATGGGTCGTCCCAGACATAGTATTTAGCATCACTCTTAAGTTTTTCTTTTTGAGATCTAGAATATACATGTGGAACCAAAGCACTTACCAGAAAATTCACTATGTCAGCATACCAGGGGGTTGTAATTCCAATGGACAATATATGCTCGTCTGGAAACATGTCATATAATGGTAGGACTTCTTCTTCTTTAATGATCCCGCTCAAGTGATCTGCCACCAAGTTATTTGCACCCTTTTCAACTTTGATCCCCAAATCAAATTCTTGCAGCATCAAGATCCATCTTATGATTCGTGGTTTGGATTCCTTTTTGGTTAGCAAATACCTGAGAGTAGCATGGTCAAATTAGACTATCACCTTAGTACCTAGCAAATATGATCTGCATTTATCTAAAGCAAAAACAACAGATAAAAGTTCTTTTTCTGTTGTCGAATAGTTTATCTGAGCCGCGTTCAAAGTTCTCGAAGCATAGGAGATGACATGGGTGGTTTTGTCAATCTTTTAGCCCAAGACGGCGCCTACAGCATAGTTGCTTGCATCACACATTATTTCAAAAGGAAAATCCCAATTTGGTGGTTGAATGATAGGGGCTGATGTCAAAGATCTCTTCAAGGTATCAAAAGTCGCCTTGCACTCATCGGTAAACTAAAATTCCTCATCTTTTTTGTAGCAGCTTGCATAAAGGTGACGCTATCTTGGCAAAGTCCTTTATAAACCTGCGATAAAATCCTGCATGTCCAAGGAAAGCACGTATCTCCCGTACATTGACGGGGTAAGGTAATGCAGATATAATATCAATTTTAGCTTTGTCCACTTCTAAACCATGGATTGACATAACATGTCCAAAGTACTATTCCTTCTTCTACCATAAAGTGGCATTTTTCCCAATTTAACACAAGGTTTGTTTCTAAACATTTGTCCAGTACACGTGTTAAATTATCTAAACATGCATCTAATGAATCACCATGAACTGTGAAATCATCCATAAAGAATTCGATACATTCTTCCAAAAGATCAGAGAAAATACTTATCATGCATCGTTGAAAAGTACCTGGGGCATTGCATAGTCCAAAAGACATCCGTCGATAAGCAAAAGTGCCAAAAGGACATGTGAATGTGGTCTTTTCCTGGTCTTCTGAGGCGATCACAATCTGGTTATAACCTGAAAATCCATCTAAGAAGCAATAATGAGAGTGCCCAGCTAAACGTTCTAGCATTTGATCAATAAAAGATAAAGGAAAGTGGTCCTTTCGAGTTACAACATTCAACCTTCTATAATCTATACACACTCTCCAACCTGTTTGCATCCTGGTGGGCACTAATTCATTATCGTAATTTTTGACAACAGTTATACCTGATTTCTTTGGCACTACTAACACTGGACTTACCCATTGACTATGTAAGATGGGGTAGATGATACCTGCATCAAGTGATTTGATTACCTCTTTCTTTACTACCTCCATCATCGGTGGGTTTAGTCGTCTTTGTGCATCTCTCGTTGGTTTAGCTCTTTCATTTAACAAGTAGTGTCTTCAGATCTGTATAGATCTGTAATCTGATTTCTCGTTTTGAGTGAAGAAATATTTAAGGCTTTTATGATCTATATAGATATCCACTTTCTCCCCATACAGGTAGTGTCTTCAGATCTTTAGCGCGAAAACGACTGCTGTCAACTCTAGATCATGAGTAGAGGATAATTCCTCTCATATTCTTTGAGTTTTCTTGAGGCATATGCTTTGACTTTCCCATGTTGCATATTAACACATCCTAAACCTTTTCCTAAAGCATCGCTGTAGATGACAAATCCCTCCGAACCTGATGGTATTGTAAAATAGGTGCTGAAATGAGTCTCCTTTTGAGTTCTTGGAAGCTTTTCTCACATTCCTCGCTCCATCCGAATTTTGTATCTTTTTGAGTCAGCTGAGTTAATGGAGTGGAGATTCGAGAAAATCCTTCCACGAATCTCCGTTAATAACCAATTAAGCCCAGAAAGCTACGTATTTTGGTTACTGACTTAAGTTGCTCCCAACTTTGTATTACTTCAATCTTCGTCGGGTCAAATGAAATTCCATGTTTTGATATTACATGCCAAAGGAATGCTACTTCCTCAAGCCAGAACTCGCATTTCTTCAACTTGGCATATAGCTTGTTCTCACAAAGCCTTTGGAGTATCAGCCTCAAATGTTGCTCATGATCTTCACAGCTGTTGGAGTAAATGAGGATGTCATCAAAAAAGATAACCACAAAATGATCCAAATATTACTTGAATATCCGGTTCATCATATCCATGAAGGCAGCAGGAACATTAGTCAATCCAAAAGACATTACTAAGAATTCATAATGTCCGTATCGAGTTCTGAAAGAAGTCTTTGGAATGTCATCAGTTTTAGTCTTTAACTGATGATATCTAGAATGAAAATCAATCTTTGAGAAGAATTTAGCACCTTGCAACTGGTCAAACAAGTCATTAATACGAGGTAACGGGTACCTATTTTTAATGGTGACATGGTTCAACTCCCGATAGTCAATACAAATTTTCATACTCCCGTCTTTCTTCTTTACGAATAAAAGAAGAGCACCCCAAGGCGATGTACTAGGAAGAATGAAATCAATGTCTAACAACTCCTGTAGTTGGACCTTTAACTCCTGAAGTTCAATAGGAGCCATTCGATATGGGATTTTGAAAATGGGTTTTGTACCGGGTTCAAGGTCAATAAAAAATTTAACTTCACATTCTGGGGGTAGGCCAGGAAGTTCTTCGGAAAATACATCAAGGAATTTATTAGCAACAAAAATATCATTCAAATCTGACGTATTCTTGTTTAAATCCGTGACATGGGCTAAGAAAGCTTGACATCCGTTTTTCAATAAACGAATAGCTTTATGACTTGAAATGACAATGATTGATTTTAGTGGTTTGGTTGCTTTAATTCGCATAACAGGTTGGTTAGGAATATGAAAGCTAACAACCTTACGAAAATAATTAATTTTAGTATTATGAGTAGTTAACCAGTCGATTCCTAAAATTACATCAAATTCAAGTATTTTCAAAGAGATAAAATTAATAGGTAATGTGAGGGTGCCGATTCGAATCAAACAAAATTTATAAATGGTGGATGTAACGAAGGTTTTTCCCAATGGAGTTTTAACAAATAAGTCAAAGTCTAATTTCTCATAGGTGAAATAAAAGAGTGGTTAGAACCGGTATCTAATAAGGTATAGACTTCGCAAGAGTTTATTATTAGCTTACCCGTGATAACTTCGTTCAGGTTCCTCGCTTTTTGGATAGTCACGACAAAAGCACTCCCCTGAACCACTGATTTTGACTTGTCTGGGACTGCCTTTGGTGTCACCATCCCAGCTGGACTTGACTTCGCTATAGGGCACACTTGAGTTGTGTGACCATCCTTTCCGCAATTGTAACACACTTTGGGTTGCTGTGTACAGTTTGGACTAATGTGCCCCTCTTGTCCGCATTTGTAACATACGACTGGTGGTCGTTCCCCTCCCCTAGAAATAAGTGCTGGAGATGGTGCCGCTGTCGATGTCTTTCCGTTTTCATTGTTAAATCTCCTTCTTATATTATCTTGGCTATGATTACCACTAAAGTGGTTACCATTTTTGGAATGATAATTTTCTCCACGCTGGTTATCATTGTTCCGGTGACTGTTGCCACCGGTACGACTATTATCGTGCTATCGATTGTTGTCTTTTGGTTAAAATATCTCATTACCTCGCTCCAATAATTGAGCCCTATTCACAACATCTGAATACAAACAAAGTTTATGAGAAATGAGGTATTGGCGAATTTCAGATTTTAAACTTCTCAAAAACATTCGTGTCATTCGTTCCTCATTATCCACCAAATGGGATGCAAACCGGGATAATTCCGCAAACTTGGCCTCATATTGTAATACAGTCATATTGTTCTGTTCTAGTTTGATGAATTTCACCTCCTTCATATGACGAATACTTTCTGAAAATACTTATCGTTTTATAATTCCTGGAACTTCACCCAAGTCATCTTAAGTGCGAAAAGATGAGTACGTTTCACAGATTACCACCAGTCTGCCTCTCCACGCAACATAAAGGTGGAAAAGGGAACCTTTTGCTCCTCTGTGCATCCTAGGACATCAAATATTTTGGTGATCTGCTTAATCCAAGCTTCTGCCTTGAGTGGCTTTGGCTTCCCCGAAAACTATTACGGTCCCAACTCCTTGAATTGCTTAGCAGTGACCAGCCGTGAGTTACCATTGATTCCACCTGCATTTTGAATAGGAGTCTCTCTCGTCTGATTTTTCATGAATTGTAAATAATAAAGGAATGAAAAATGAAATTGTGGTGGACTTTAAAGCTGTACCAAAAGTACTGAACATTAGTCAATAACTCATGTGTGTGTGTGTTTAATATCAATGTATACGTACTGCAAGGCCTATATATACATTGGATCTAAGTATTCCAGGACTCTATCTAGTTTTCAATTAAATATTGTAGAGATTTTCAGAATGACGAGGTTTCTATCAATATATTTAACAGTATATCCACATTTTGTATAATTTTGAGCCTTATACTTATACCTAATATTCAGCATTAGTAAATAGCAAAAAATAAAATAACATACATGCTCTTAGTAGTAAAATACTTCACCTAGCAAGGTGCTCTATTTGCCAGCACATAAAAGACTGATTGCTTATCAACTAAAATCACAGGGGCTCATTGCACTAACAATTCACCGAATCAGTCAGATGATCTTTTCAGCTAAAATCACAGGCAAAAACATCAGGTTACATTCTAAGATCAAAACCCCAATGAAGATAGAAGGCATATTTTACAAATTTACCTGCATGGTTCCATAACCATCAGCTACTTTACAGCCAGACATCAGAAACGGTGCTTTCATATCCTTGCGAACCTACCAAAAACAGATCAGGTTATAACTAAAATAGAAATTGCAAACAATGTAAAACAGAATTCATATTTGCGAAACTCACAATCTTGTTCTCTCCAGTCATACTGGACTCATCAATCGCAAGGGAGTGCCCAGTTATTAAAACTCCGTCAGCAAGGACCTGGGATAAGATTCCAAGTTTGTACATCAATACATGTGCCAAAGGCAAAAACCTACCAAAAAGAATACAAAGTCTCAACTCTCGATTATTCACCTGGTCACCAATTTTGAGGTATAACATCACCAACAACGATATCAAATATTGAAATATCTACTATTCTACCACCTCTAATGACCTACACATAATATTCTCATTTGTCAAGAACTGGAAAAAACTAAGAGAATGACAAAAATTGCAAAGTCTAAAAAGCCACACCTCGAAATGTATATTTTGTTTCTCCTCATTTAGAGTTTGAAATTGAAGGGATTGTTTATAGTCACTGATAGCTGCAGCAGTGAAATAATAACAAATAAAGCTCCAAAGAATTAGCATATGTGAATTTACCATAATTAACATCTAAACATTTATACAGCTTCCCGATAGCATCTGTAGTCAAGTACAACCATAATAAAAATTGATATAATACGTAATTCATGTAAACAAAGAGTTCGCTAAAACGAGTCTAATAATATAAAAGAGAAATACATTTAAAATCGTAATGAAATTTCACAAACTTTTTATTAGAACAAAAGAAGATAAAAAAAAGAAGAATGCATTAACTTCATCCAGAGAAACGTATCCACTAAGGCACAAGGAGAGGAGCATGTTCCTCCTTTGTTTTGAAATCAAAAATCCTATTAAGGTAATATCTGGAAGGAGCCAGATGATTTGGCTAAACTATACAGTCGAGCCAAAAACGAGACACAATAATGCCAAAAACATCGAGCACAATAATGCCAAAAACATCGAGCCTTTAGATTGTTTATGTATGTTTACGAGCTAAAAAAGGCATGTCTTGGAACATTTTTAGTTTTCCGGCTTATGCTTCTTAGCAGCTCTGGCAGTAGATGTTTAGGATCTAGAAATATTTTGTGATGAATGTACAAGAAATCCTTGTAGCATTTGCACGAATTTTGTATCTTCTTTTTTCTGTTTCATCCAATATTAGTTGATGTATTTGTAGTTATGTCATGTCAAAGATTATAGTAAAATTTATCTTCTACACATATTCGTAAACTTTAGCATCTAATAAGGAGCTCAACTATACTATGATAAATAACAAACATGCTAAGTTTCAAGTAAAAAGAGATACTTTAATAGTAGTGTCACACTACTGATACAATGAATGTATTTCAAATTCTATTATCTTGGATTTGTCCGAAGCTGACAGAGCCCCTCTGATTCTGTTTTCAATAACATCAAAATTTAAAAATTTTAGAGTTAAAAGGCCGGATATGAAAAATATCATCCTTTCTGGCCTAACAAGGGATATGTATGGGTTGTTAGGACAGAATTGGACAAGTTCATGTCTGTACCTTCTTTCTAATCCTAAAATAACTATTCGCCAAGCTCAGTTAATTTCTTGCTATTCCTTAGGGTCGGACTATTTTCAGCCTGCAAAAAACTCACAAGTCACAACTAAGTCCACATAATTAACTACTGCTCTAGAAAATGTAATATTCAAATCTCTCATATTTGACATCTCGTGAAAACAACCTTTTTTATTGATAGAAAACACAACAGAAGCTTCTGACCTAGCCTTCAACATTAAACACACTAAATTGAATTAGTCATTAAAGAAGAAAAAGCAGAACATGCGAGATCTATAAATAAACAATAAAATTATAGTGGAAAGTAGTGTGGCCATTATTCTGTTTAAGACAATTGGCACTAGGAACAGAACCACCTCTAAATGTGAGATACTTCCCTGAACTTTCTTTGATTATAAAGTTGATATTGAAATTACAAAAGGTCCAAACTTGATAAAGTTTGACTATTTATTCTTAATTACTGGTACATTATGTCTATTTGCAAAAGACACCCATAACATTCAAAAGTCAAATGGTAACACCTCCATTCCAAAGCCCTAATTTCAATTACATAGGATCCATAAAAACAACATAATTATAAACAACACATCTTAACACACCGACAATCACTGAATAAAGTAGACCTAATATATATAGAAATTATCAGAAATTAAATTCTTCAATTTCCCCAAAAGCATAAACATATCAGAATAGGCCCCAAAAAATTGAACTATAAAATTATCTCTCAAATAAGAGCAATTGAAATTATATTTCAAGACCCAAAACCATCAATCAAAAAACCAATAACTTTTATATTTTTATCAGAAACGGAAAAATTAAAACAAAAAAGGAAATTTCATCATTAAAATTTATCGAAAGGGGGAAAAGGGTACATAATGATTATACCTGGAGAGGCGAGCTAGGGGAATATGAGAGAGAAGATTGAGAATTCAGAGTGTTGAGGAAGAACGTCAATTGATGAGAGTCTCAATTTGCGCCTCCATTGCCGTTGCGTCTCATCTGCTTCTCCACATTCAACAGCGTCTCAATTTGCGCCTCCAAATTACCTCCACCTTCCTGTAATTAATGATTTAGCATGAACAAATAATCGACAGGTACTTAGCATAAAAAAATAAATAAATAATCGACAGGTAGAGTTTGAGATCTGAATCAAAGGGACAGAAATTTACCATCTTGAATTCGAATATGAGATTCGGACTGGGAAATCGAAGTAGTAGTTCTGAGAAGGTAGTAAGTTGGGGAGATCACAGTTTGATATTATGAAACCCTAGGAGACAGAAATGGATAGAATGGAGTCAAAATAAGAGAGCTAATAAACCTTTTTCCTCGTTGTTTGATTGTGATTCTAGAACCACAAACTGATATGAGCCCTAATCAACTAGAGAGCATGAAGAGAAGAGAAGAGAAGAGAAGAACCCGAGTAATTTGATTGAAGAGAGAACGAGAGGTAGTAGCGCCCGATTAACAGCCCTCCGTGTTTTTTTTAATAGACAACGTTTGTTTAAGAAAACGTTATAAATTTAAAATCAAAAAATGGCCCTTGTGAATAGACAACGTTTTTCCATCTTAGATTACAACGTTTTTCCAAAAAACGTTATGGAGAAAAATACCACAACTTTTTTATAGTTGTCTATTAAGTGTCATCTATTTACTGTTTTGTAGTAGTGATGGTTTGTTGCCAGCACACACGCACTTTGCATCATACATATATATATTACTTATATTAAATATGCATACTACTTAGTACTTATATAATACTTCATCATATGCATGCAAACTAATAATAAGTATGTATATAACATTTTAAGTATATATAAGTCCCACGGATATATATGTATGCATTTGTAATTTATATATATATATATATATATATATATATATATATATATATATATATTCATTTTATAATAAACATATTTATTTTATATATATACACATGTTTATAATGTATGCATGAAAAAAATATTTTTGCCCGACTTTGGTTTTGAAAAAGATGTCCACTGGGGTTAGTTCCTACTTGGAGCTTGAGATCCTATTACTGTCAGTAATAAAAACTCCTTCAACAGGCGGAGAAGCCTTTACAAAATTTTATAGACAAACTTCCAACTATTCCGAACTAATCTATCTTGCACAACAAGCTCCCCGCTCCCTCCTCAAGTTTAGTTATACCTTTTTTTGAGTCTAGTTCTATTTTATGATCTGGTCTTGAAACAACAGCCTCTTCCTCACCTCACAAGTACACTAGAGACCAAACTTCCCGCTGACCTCTCTAAGACTCTGGTCTTGGTTGAAGAATTGCTCGTCTTTCTCACAGATACATAAAATAAACTAACTCTAACCTTTTCTCTTTTAAATGATATTACAACAATGTGCTTCTCAAATAAGCAGATAAGAATTTAGTACAGATAGATGCTTCTGAAATAAGCAGATATAAATTAAAGAGCAAATGTATTTATAAAAGTTCACAGACTTTTATACTGAAGAAAATATGCTTCTTTGTAAGCAGATAGTAATTTATGTTTTGATCAAATAATGCTTCTGAGTAAACAAATATGTAATTTATGCACAGTTATAAAAGTTTAAATAACTTTTATGTTTTGAATGAACAATACTTATTGAATAAGCAGATAAATAATATTAATGCAATTTCCAAAGAATTATTTGCCCTTTAAAATAAAAAGAATCTGTTTCTCAGATATTCTTTAACAAGTATTATATGAATGGTTTTTATGTATCAATACTTGTATTATTAAAAGAGTAAATCAATTTAAACAATATTTATCAAATATAATAATTAAATCAGTTAAGCACAAACTGATATAACATATATGATTTGCTTAACTCAGATAATATATAACAATATTTTATCTATTATGTGATGGATTATAAACAAAGTCACTTAGTACTATAAAGAATCGTACGGTGTAAATCCCTCATTAAGTGGAATCTCTCCTGTAGCCTTGCGACGTCTAAGTATGACAATATTTATAATTTTTACAATTGATATTTATATAAATATTTTCAATAGATCACTACGATTTTCAAATCCGGTTCGGATAGTTCACTCTTTTTGGAGGAATATCACTGTGTCGTTTTGAACCATCAAGTGTCGTATCTATTTATGATATTTATATAAATAATATCAATAAAAAGTTACTTAAGACTATAAGAAATCGTACGGTGTGAATCCCTCTCCGTAGAGGAATATCTCTTGTAGCTTTGCGGCGTCAGATTAAGTAAACTTTTTATTTGATAAATATATGAAATATAGATATATAAAATTGTGTATAACAATATATATTTGTATATCTATAAGTATAAAACAAGTAAGAAATAATTCAACTAAGTAAACTCAAATGACTTATCTCACTACTTGGACCAATTTCCTCTTCTCAAATAATCAGAACTTTTTGAAAGAAGAGATAGAAAGCTTTAGAGAATATGTAGGCAAGAGGAGTATGCTTTGCTTTTCACTGAATTGGTAAAAATCAAATGAATGAAATACTCCCTATTTATAGATTTTTGAAGTCAGGGGCAAAATTATAAATTTCAAAAATCTGATTTGAATGCATGGTTCGCATGATGTAATTTTTGAATTGAACGGTCAGATGAGAAAATTATACACAGATTGCCTAATCGGATCAGACCTCATTTTTTGCCCCGGGCGTTTTTCTTATTTTGCCAACCTTAATGCATGCTCATTTAATTCGGTCAAGACTTTTTACCGTGTGGCTTTGTCCAAACATAATCCGTCAGTATATGTATTGCACACACACACACACACACACACACGGTTTGTTGCCAGCACACACGCACTTTGCATCATACATATATATATTACTTATATTAAATATGCATTCTACTTAGTACTTATATAATACTTCATCATATGCATGCAAACTAATAATAAGTATATATATAACATTTTAAGTATATATAAGTCCCACAGATATATATGTATGCATTTGTAACTTATATATATATATATATATATATATTCATTTTATAATAAACATATTTATTTTATATATATACATATGTTTATAATGTATGCATGAAAAAAATATTTTTGCCCGACTTTGGTTTTGAAAAAGAAATAGGATCTCCTTGCCTTAAATATTTACATGAATCAATTTATTTAACACTTGACATTTTAATTTATCAAGGTCAATAAAAATTAATTCAAATAAAATCAGTAAATAATTAAATAATTAAATAAATTACATATTTATTTAATTATTACATAATTAAATCATAATTGTTATCATCAAAATATATTTATAAAAAATAAGACCTATCAGAAGTCATCTTTAAGGCTGGCCTTGTTGGGATCCCTTTAATCTACACATACTCGCACCTTACCCCCCAGATTTCGGCACTGGGACTACGTTGGACAACTACTTAGGGAATGTTGATACCATAATGATTCCCGCTTTGAATTGTTTGATAATTTCTTCTTTGACCT
The DNA here is from genome assembly GCA_020205555.1 of Panax stipuleanatus. Classification (NCBI taxonomy): domain Eukaryota; kingdom Viridiplantae; phylum Streptophyta; class Magnoliopsida; order Apiales; family Araliaceae; genus Panax; species Panax stipuleanatus. The sequence goes on from CM035116.1 coordinate 15,239,557, forward strand.
TCAAGCTCCATTCTAGTTTCAACCGTCTTAATTTCTGCTTGACTAGTTTGAACCATTCCTTAATTGGTAGTCGATGGACAACTATATCGGTGGATAGACCTATCATGTCTTTATGAAACCAGGCAAAAACATCCTTGAATTGGGTTAGGCGTTTGATTAGTTCTTTTTCTTGGTTAGAGGGGAGGTTGGTTCCGATCTGTAGCTCTTTGGGATTGTCAAGGGTTCCAATATTTATGGTGGTGGTTTGATCAAGGTTGGTTTTAGGTTTATCTTCGACCCATGCTTTGATTTTCTCGGGCACCTCATCATCATCCACTTTCTCTTGCTCGATCCCTATCAAGTCAAAGTCCAATTCTTTATCAAAATCGTATTCATTACTCAAATTTGGCAAGTCATGGACAGGGATAGAAATACTCAAATTTGGAAACCTGAGACAAAAAACTTGATTGCTAAATATATATAAACGGTTGTCAATTACAAAAGGATTTAGCAGTTGGTAGACAAAAGGCAATAACAAGTTGTAGAAAAAATAAAATAGACATAAATATATAAAGGTAAAGATCCTTGTTAATGGATCATTTTCTAATTTTTACCCTTTTCGGACGATATGAGGGGTGATCATCCAATTACTGGTAGTTAGATCCTGGGGATAGCTGAGATAGATGTGTTGCTGGAGTTGTCGGCGTCTTCCAGAATGACTATAACTGATTCGGAACAGGTCCCTAGATCCTCCTTCGGGATGTTCACAATTCCCCAGTTAAGGACTAGGAGGATGGGTTGATCATTCGACAGGTCTGCCCCATTGGATTTCTTCATGTCATCTTCAGAAAGGCAAAAGCTGCTCACAAATTGCAACTGAATCTCATCCAGAAACTTCTTATCTTTGGATCTTCGGGCAGCGTCATTGAGAGGCTCTTCATCACCAATCTCCTTATATACATTTTGATTGGCTTTTGGGATCAAGAGGATTTAGATAATAGTGGGGACCTTCTTCAACAGCTTCTTAAATTCGGCTTCATTGAGGTCTAGCTTAAGAGGAATCAAATGGATGGCTGGCATATGTTTGTGAGGATTACGATATTTGGATCCACCAGAGTATCCTAACCCAGCCCTTCCTAACTGCATGGGTATGTGAATTGGGTTCTTGATTACCTGGTCATTTCTATCCAACCCTTGACCTAGTCGATGTCCTCTAGAAAGCATCTCTTGGCCAACTGCCATTACTTCTAGAGATATTCGGGGAGTTAATGCTGGCGCACCCACAGAGTGGTATTGTGGATTCACGCTGATCAGGGGCATATCTCCCATATTATGGATATGGTAATCAGGTTCAGCATTGACGGTGATGAGATTGTCGTTGACGATGTATTTCAATTGCCGATGAAGAGTTGAAGGAACGACACCAGCCAAATGGATCCAAGGTCGTCCCAGCAACATATCATATCCGGTAATGATTTTCAGGATTTGGAAAGGTATATTGAATGTGAATGGGCAAATCTCCACAGAAAGTTTAATTTCCCCAACTGTATCCCTTCTTGATCCGCCGAATGCTTATACCACTACATGGCTTTCCCGAATTCGATTCGAGTTGATCTTCATCCTATCAAAAGTATTATGTGGACAGATGTTCAAGGATGATTCTCCATCGATAAGTACGCCTCCTACCACGTATTCAAATGATACGACAGTGATATGTAATGGTTTGTGATGCCCAGTTCCCTCGTCTGGTATATCATCATCGGTGAATGATATCACATTACGGTCTAATACATGACTGATCAGGTGCCGAAATTTTTCAGTAGCAATAGTTTTGGGCAGATGTCCTTCCTCTAACACTTGGATTAAAATTTGATGATAGTCGTCAGAAGACAATACTAAATCCAGAATGGAGATTTGATGTGGTTCAGCTTCCAACTGCTTCACCGTTCTTGCTTCAATGTGCCCCATCTTATGGAGGAATCCTGGGACCTTTCCCGTTGATACCTTCCTCAATATCTTAGTTGTTGGGTTCACTAAACGCCCCAGGAGGTAAAGTGGATTCTCCTTAGGCACAATGGCTATACAATCCGGTGCCAATTTTATACATTCTCCATAATTCCACGGTACCTTCTTCAGGCTAAGAATTGGGATTTGAGGCCAAGGAGCCAATATCACGTGGTTTTAGTGCAGGTATTTCCATAGTAGTCTTGTTTCCCTTCTAAGATAATACTTTTATGGTTATGGGTCCGCCAGACGCTCCTTCTATGCAAAGGATAACAACTACCATTTTCTCCAAACTCCTTGCCCCTCGAGGGTATATTATCTCTTCTTCAGGGAAGATCTCAGTTTTTCTCATCAGCTCTAGCTCTCTGGATTAAAGTATATTCTGAATTAGGTGTCGCATAGCCCAACATTCCTCAGTGGCATGTCTAAAGGCATTCAAATGATAGAGGCAGGACCTAGAAAGGTCGAAACACTTTGATCACAGATCCGGGGGTGGCATAAATTCTGTGATTTTTCCTTCATTGATCAAGGTGAATAGAATTTCTTCCCTAGACTGCCTCAAGGGGTTGAATTTTCATTTGGCTGCAAATTCTCATTCGTGCTGAATTCTAGCTTCCCTAGCCATCTTTTATGTCCATTTGTTCTGCTCTTGGCAGTGAATCCGATCCCTTCTTGAGATTGGGACATCCTGGAAGGGTATGGTGTTGGTTTTCCTTGGTAGGACTTGGTCTATTAGCAATTGAGTCAACTGATGTTGATATACGACTAGATCAACCAATTGGTCTACTCGCGCCTTAATCGAGGCCAAGTCTTGCTCCACCGCATACTTCTCTTTGGGGTATCTTCATATTGCAGAGTCATTCATAGAGGGTGCTTCCCCCCAACTTCCTCAAGTACTTGCGGTTTTCCCTACCTCCTGCACTAATCATGTTGACTCCTTCTGTATTATACTGAGGTAAAGGGTTATTGTTGACAATCGACTGCTCTGGCATTTTGACAACAATCTCCTCACTATTAATCAAGTTCTGAATCTTATTTTTTAAATTCCAACATTCCTGAGTGTCATGCCCTGGTGAGTTGGAATGGTAAGCGCATTTCTTGTGGGGATCAAATTGCCTTCCATTTGGATCAGAAGGTGGAGCAAGCTTATTTCTGATATAAGACTCTCTTATATAGATATTAGGTTAACCCTCCTAATCCAATTATAATAGGATTTTATTTAATTAATTAATTAAACACTTTTAATTAATTTATATCCTAATCTTATTAGGATTAAGAGAGAGTATTGATATTATATTAATTCCTAAATTCCTTTACATTTAAAATAATAATAATAATAATAATAATATTAATAAGACTCCTTTTTATTAATTTATATTTAATATTTCTAAAATATTAAATAATAAACATTAAGCTATTTAATTTATTCTATCACCATAGATTAAATTAATTATACTTAATGTATTATTACAATCATGCCATTTTCTTCTTAAATAATTCTTTTTTCTTTTATGGTGTGACCCTTTAAGTTTTTCATATTAAACCGGTTATGAATAAATTAATTAGAACAATTCTAATCTTATTTAAATAAATAAATTAAACTAATAATCTATTTAAATAAATAACATTTATTCTACAATAGGGTTAAGCCTTCCTAGCGATCAACGACTTTCCAGAAAATATAGATTTCAACATTAATCATAAAAGAACCTGTGAGTTAATAGTTACCGTACAATTCAATCCTTCCACCATACAATGTCCCAATTAAATATAAGACATGGATTTACTGTCAAGTCTTAATTTATTTAATCATATGTATTTTCATTAGAAAACGCACAACTCCAAATAATGCAAATTAGAAATCTCTTTCTAATTTCATTCCACATTGGCCAAGGATTCCTGGGTTGTCATTTAACGAATCATATAGGACATATCTCCTCTTTTACTAGAGGTGGTAGATTCTTTATTGATCATACATTATCTCCATATGTAACTCATTACACCCAAGCATACCCTATATATACCTTAAAAGGCCTTAAGGAATAAGTCAAAGTATAATTTGTTACATACAAGATACTATGATGATTTCAAGTCCAAGGATCAATTGTACTTCTATCACATTAGGAATTTCTATTGACAGGCGAGTAAAACTCCATTAGGTATTCCATAGCGAGTCACGTTCAGTGAACTTATTCTCCAATAAGCACCTACATACTTGCTTTAGTGTCTCCACACAAATGACCATGAGATCAGTCATCCTCATCTAATGAGCAAGCAACATATGTACCAATCTATCCGGATTTACTAATCCCCATTTTAGTAATCCCACGATTGGGAACTATTTTAGTTTTTAAGCTTTCTAAGAATTTAGATCTTATTAGCATGATCTCATCATGATTCTAAAAGCATTGCTTAAAACTATGAGTTATTTACATATTATAAAAACAGCACCATGTAGATAATTAAATGCCTTAAATGAATATTTTATTAATAAATAAATAAGATTGTTTACAAAGTATGCGCTTTATCATCATACATGATTGGCTTGTATGCACACTACTATCAATCTCCCACTTGCACTAAAGCCAATCGCCTTGGTATTTCATACCTATCTTCTCTAAGTGACGATCAAACTGCTGTTGTGTTAGAGCTTTAGTAAATGGATCTGCAATGTTGTCTTGAGAGTCCACACGCTCTAAGGTGACGTCTCCTCTTTCAATGATCTCCCTGATCAAGTGAAATTGCCGCAACACGTGTTTGAATTTCTGATGAGACCTAGGTTCCTTAGCCTGTGCAACCGTTTCGGTGTTGTCACAGTATATGGGAACTGCTTCTCCAATGCTAGGAACCACACCAAGTTCAGTTATGAACTTCTTCATCCAAACAACTTCCTTTGCAGCTTCACTTGCAGCTATATACTCTGTCACTGAATCAGCTACCGTTTGCTGCTTGGAACTCTTCCAACTCACTGCGCCTCCGTTCAAGGTAAACACATACCCTGAAACAGATTTACTGTCATCTTGGTCTGTTTGAAAAATTGAGTTCGTGAATCCCTCGAGTTTTAATTCAGACCCACTGTAGACAAGAAAAATATCTTTAGTCCTTCTCAAGTACTTTAGGATATTCTTCACTGCCTTCCAGTGCTCTTCTCCAGGATTCGACTGGTATCTGCTCGTTACACTAAGTGTATAAGTAACATCCAGTCTAGTACACATCATACCGTACATGATAGATCCTATTGAAGAAGCATAAGGGATCTTACTCATACGGTCTCTCTCCTCAGGTGTCTTTGGAGCCTGTTTCTTGGAGAGATGTATTCCATGGCTCATCGGCATGAGACCTCTTTTGGAATCTTCCATGCTAAACCTCTTTAGCATCGTATCAATGTACGTTCCTTGGGATAAGCCGAGCATCTTTTTAGATCTATCTCTATAGATCTTTATCCCCAAAATATAGGATGCTTCACCCAAGTCCTTCATGGAGAAGTTTTTAGATAACCAGATTTTAATTGATTGTAACATAGGAATGTCATTCCCTATTAGTAATATATAATTAACATATAATACAAGGAATGATACTGCGCTCCCACTAACCTTCTTGTATACACATGGTTCATCCTAGTTTTTGATAAAATCAAACTCTTTGATTGTCTCATCAAAACGAATGTTCCATCTACGAGAAGCTTGCTTCAACCCATAAATGGATCGTTGTAGCTTATAGACTTGATTTGTTCCAACCTTTGAAATAAATCCCTCTGGCTGTGTCATATACACATCCCCTTCTAGTTTTCCATTGAGGAAGGCCGTTTTCACGTCCATCTGCCATATTTCATAGTCGTTATAAGCTGCAATCGCAAGCAAAATCCGAATGGACTTGAGCATAGGCTACTGGTGAGAAGGTTTCATCATAGTCAACTCCTTGTCTTTGTTTGAAACCTTTTGCAACCAGTCGGGCTTTATAGGTCTCTACCTTCCCGTCTGCTCCAGTCTTTCTTTTAAAGACCCATTTACACCCAATAGGCTTAATGCCTTCAGGTGGTGAAACCAAAGTCCATACTTTATTCTCATACATGGAGTCCATTTCGGATTTCATGGCTTCAAGCCATTTACTTGAGTCTTTATTACTCATAGTCTATTCGTAATTTAATGGATCATCATCATTCATGATGTGTACCTCATCGTCATCCTCTATGACAAATCCATACCTCTCAGGCATCTTTGGTACTCTTCCAGATTTACGAATAGGGTGTGGTACAATAAGTTCTTCTACTTGGTCAGGTACCTGACTTTGATCCGTGGTAACTTGTGGTTCTTGAACTTCTTCAAGATATATCTTACTCCCACTGACCCCTTCATAGATAAACTCCTTTTCCAAGAAGGCAGCATGTTTCGCAACAAACACCTTTTGATTAGTTGGATGATAGAAATAATGCCCTACAGTTTTTTTAGGGTATCCCACAAATCTACACTTATCGGATTTAGTCTGTAGCTTATCATTTTAAAACTTTTTGACATAAGCTGGACAACCCTAAGTCTTAAGATGCTTAATATTTGGTTTCCTCCCCTTCCACATCTCTTATGGAGTCTTTGGGGCGGATTTGGTTGGTACTTTGTTAAGTAGGCATGCAACCATTTCTAAGGCATATCCCCAGAAGAAAATTGGAAGGTCGATAAAACTCATCATGGATCGAATCATGTCTAATAGTGCTCAATTTCTCCTTTCAGATACTCCATTTAACTGTGGTGTACCTGGAGGAGTCCATTGTGAGATTATACCATTTTCTTTGAGATAATTGAGAAACTCACCGCTTAAGTATTCTCCACCTTGATCTAATCAAAGTATCTTAATACTCTTGCCCGTTTGTTTCTCTACTTCACTTTTGAACTCTTTGAACTTTTCAAATGATTCTGACTTGTATTTTGTTAAATACACATATCCAAATCTTGAGTGATCATTAGTGAAAGTAATAAAATAAAAATACCCACCCCGTGCACTTGTTGTCATAGGTCCACAAACGTCTGTGTGAATCAATGCCAACAACTCTGTAACTCTTTCTCATTTTCCACTAAAAGGAGATTTAGCCATTTTACCCATGAGACAAGATTCACAAGTTGGATATGATTCATAATCGGGTAGCTCTAGGTGCCCATCCTTATGCAACTTGAATAATCTTGTTTCATTGATATGACCGAGTCTACAGTGCCACATGTAGGTATAATTAATATCATCTCTTTTTTTCTTTTCTTAGTTTGTTCAATTTGAAATATATTTTCTTGCAAGTCAAGTATATAAAGCCCATTTCGCAAATTTTCAATACCATATAAAACATTGTCTTTATAAATAGAACAACCATTGTTCTTTATAATAACGTCAAAACCTTCCATATCCAATACAGAAATTGAAATAATGTTTTTAATAATATTCAAAACAAAATAATAATTATTTAGATAAATGGACTTGCCCGAAGGCATTACTAAACAATAAGTCCCTATAACTAATGCAGTAACCTTTGCTCCCTTTCCCACTCGTAGGATGACCTCATCATTGCTCAGCTTTCTACTTCTGACCAGTCCCTGCACAATATTACATATGTGAGAACCACAACCGGTATCCAATACCCAAGTAGAATTATGACTTTCAGAAAAATTAATTTCAATCATAAACAATCCTTGATTGGAAGTCGAAGCTTCTCTTTTTTTCTTGTTTCATTGATATGACCGAGTCTACAGTGCCACATGTAGGTATAATTAATATCATCTCTTTTTTTCTTTTCTTAGTTTGTTCAATTTGAAATATATTTTCTTGCAAGTCAAGTATATAAAGCCCATTTCGCAAATTTTCAATACCATATAAAACATTGTCTTTATAAATAGAACAACCATTGTTCTTTATAATAACGTCAAAACCTTCCATATCCAATACAGAAATTGAAATAATGTTTTTAATAATATTCAAAACAAAATAATAATTATTTAGATAAATGGACTTGCCCGAAGGCATTACTAAACAATAAGTCCCTATAACTAATGCAGTAACCTTTGCTCCATTCCCCACTCGTAGGATGACCTCATCATTGCTCAGCTTTCTACTTCTGATCAGTCCCTGCACAATATTACATATGTGAGAACCACAGCCAGTATCCAATACCCAAGTAGAATTATGACTTTCAGAAAAATTAATTTCAATCATAAACAAACCTTGATTGGAAGTCGAAGCTTCTCCAAGCTTTTTCTCTGTTAGAAATTTCTTGCAGTTCCTCTTCCAATGTCCCGGCTAGTTGCAATGAAAGCACGTTCATTTAGCTGGTTCAGGTTTCTTTTGGTCCTTTTCTTTCCCCTTTCCCTTAGCCTTCTTGGATTTCTTCTTTTCAGAAGATACCTTGGGCCTCTTACTTTTATTGGAAGAATCCACCAACAAGACATGGTTCTTCTTGAATGGGAAGTGACCTTCTGCAGTTTTCAGCATATTAAGCAGCTCAGGTAAACTGACATCTAGCTTATTCATGTGAAAATTAACCACAAACTGTGAGAAGGTCTCAGGGAGTGACTGCAAGACCAAGTCTTGACTCAACTCCCCATCCCTGACGAACCCAAGCTGTCCAAGGCATTCAATTAAATTGATCACTTTTAGGACATGAGTCTCGACGACAGTACCCTCGGTCATCCGAGATCGGAAGAGCTCTTTAGATATCTCATATCTAGCAGTCCTACTCTGTTCACCATACAACTCCTTGAGGTGAAGCAGCATAGTAGGAACATCCATGTTTACGTGCTGACGCTGACGTTCGTTATTCATGGATGCGAGTATGATGCATTGAGCCACAGATGCATCATCTTGCCACTTATTGAAAGTGGCAATCTCTTCCTCAAAGGCTGTTTTCGAAACAAATTCAGGGATAATTGAATTTAAGACATAAGAAATCTTTTCAGCAGTGAGAACAATTCTCAGATTTCTTAGCCAGTCCTCATAATTCGGGCTGGTAAGCTTATTTGCATCAAATATGTTTCGTAGTGAGATTAGTGATTTTGATATTTTTTTAAATTCTGCATGTGAAAAGACAATATTTTAGCAAACATTCATTTTTATTAATTTTTACATAACAAAATAAATTTAGGTCTTTATTTTAAATTGGTATCTCCCACTATTTTCATCAAACTATACTACCCTCACTTATATAGTTCGGCAACATCTAATTAAAGATTTGCTAGAGAGATTAAGGATCCCATTTTAAATGTATATAAGCTTGTGGATAGCACAACAAGCGATATACAAATAAATAGGTAGACAACTCTTGTCAATTACATCACCATATAACTCCTTTTATTTTGCCTCTTAAATCATAATGGTCATATGTGTGCACATCCGAACTAAAGTGATTTATGTTAAGTCCAGCCTAGCACTTCCATAAATTCAAAAAAGAAAAATGTTCGTCCTTGTGGATAGCACAACAAGACTAGATCGTTCAATTTTCTTGATAAGCATCAAATGTGATTAATTAACATCTTAAATACTCAATACTCGCCTTGTGGATAGCACAACAAACTCATATTAAATATTTAATACTCTATTAATTAATCATGCTAGAAGGCGACGTTCGATATTCCAAATATCATTTGAACGCTTCGGACTTAATATTATTTCTTTGAGGGGTTTGTTATTATTTGTCTCATCTTGTTTAGCGCGCATGCACATATGTATATAAAATATGCGTCATTTTATTAAACATGCAAAGTATGTTAGCATAAAATATAATATATATAATATTTAGCATGCAATATAGAATACTATATTCTACCCGAATTGATTATGGACTTTTATTCTAGTTTGGTTCACTAGAGCCACCTAGTGAACCAAAAGGTCAAACCTAGGAGTGCAAGAATTTAAATTTAAACGTAACGATTACATTAAAACCCAGGCTCCATACAAATGGGTCTTCAAGCGCTCTTGCTCCTTGATCTCCAGTTCTTTAAAAATTCTAACTAATCCTACTACATAAACTATTTCATTTAAATAGAAACCTTGATCAACAGTCAAGGGAAAGTACAGAAGAGAGAGATAGAATTTACAATAAGAAGAAAACCAGAAAAGACGAGGTACGCAGACCCCATTTTATAAAACCCATAAATTCAAGCATTCATCCAAAATAAAATCCAATCACATTGGTCATAGTCCATAATCAATCCCTTTTATTAACATACATATCATCATACGTATCAATAAAACTTATTCATCTTATGAAAGTAAATTCATTCCATATATGTATTAATATCAGTTAATGGGCAAAAGTTTGCTAAACTTTATTTTTAGAAAAATAAACTCCTTTATTTCATTCAAACATAAATCCAAATTAAACTCTTTAATTTTAGCAATTCTGAAATCATATTTCATATAAAATAAATATCTTTATTTTAAACTTTTATTAATTAAATAAACCATTTATTTAATTAATCAAAACAAAAGAAAAATTTTCCAGTTCCTGTCCATTGGCGCAGCTGCGCCAGGAATGTAAAGGGAATCGGCGCAGCTGCGCAGCATAAAAACCAGGAACAGACACCGGCGCAGCTGCGCAGCAAGAAGGCCTTGCACCGGCGTAGCTGCGCAGCTTCGTAGAATCTGAAAATTTTTTATTGCCCAAGAACTCGATCCAATTGCATATCATACATGTATGGAATCACATGAACTGATAATTAGCATAAGATTGGCTCTGATACCACTGTTGGGTTTGCTAGAAACATAAGCATGCAATCAAATTACATAAACGTAGCGGAAGGGATAAAAATTAGATTTTAAAATTTCTTACAAACCCTTAACCATGATCTTTCTTGTGCATCAATTATCAGTCAATACATTGAAGGAGAAGATGGAATTATACCTTTGAAGATCCAAGCTTCCTCAAGTACAAGTTCTACTCCTTTGATTCCTCTGTAGTGGCTCCTTCCCTTGATCAATGTTAGCCACCCAAATGTTTGGCCTCTAACGGTGATCCACCAAAGAAGATGAAGAACTCAAGAAGATGGGTTATTGGCTTAACCCTTGTTTCTATTTCTATAGAATATGTGTACTCCCAACCCTTGAAAAAATTCACGTACCTTATTTCTGATATAAGACTCTCTTATATAGATATTAGGTTAACCCTCCTAATCCAATTAGAATAGGGTTTTATTTAATTAATTAATTAAACACTTTAATTAATTTATATCCTAATCTTATTAGGATTGAGAGAGAATACTGATATTATATTAATTTCTAAACTCTTTTAGAATTAAAATAATAATAATAATAATAATAATAATAATAATAATAATAATAATAATAATAATAAGACTCCTCTTATTAATTTATATTTAATATTTCTAAAATATTAAATAATAAACATTAAGCTATTTAATTTATTCTATCACCATATATTAAATTAATTATACTTAATGCATTATTACTATCATGCCATTTTCTTCTTAAATAATTCTTCTTCCTTTTATGGTCTGGCCCTTTAGGTTCTCCATATTAAATCGGTTGTGAATAAATCAATTAGAACAATTCTAATCTTATTTAAATAAATAAATTAAACTAATAATCTATTTAAATAAATAACATTTATTCTACAATAGGGATAAGCCTCCCTAGCGATCAACGACTTTTCAGATAATATAGATTTCAACATTAATCATAAAAGAACATGTGAGTTAATAGTTATCGTATAATTCAATCCTTCCACCATACAATGTCTCAATTAAATATAAGACATGAATTTACTGTCAAGTCTTAATTTATTTAATTATATGTATTTCTATTAGAAAACGCACAACTCCAAATAATGCAAATTAGAAACCTCTTTCTAATTTCATTCCACATTGGCCAAGGATTTCTGAGTTGTTATTTAACGAATCACATAGGACATATCTCCTCTTTTACTAGAAGTGGTAGATTCTTTATAGATCATATATTGTGACACTCCCAAATCCGGGTACTTCATTTTCATATGATTTGGTGTTCACTTTCTAATTATAACAAACATCTGCCCAATATATCTCAAAATAAATTACAATCTTTATTCAAAATAAAAAAATCTCCCTTAAAACAAGGGTTAAAACCTTCTCAAAACTCAATCCCAGGGTTACTCTAACCTTGACATAAACAATAATGTGCGGGATAAAAACATGATATAAAAGTCTTATTATAATCATTTCAAAATAATTAAACAAGTCTTCATTTGCTTTGCTTTTCCTTGCCCTTACTCGTAGACGGGGCATCAACGTTATCAACCTTAACTGCAATTGTTATTTAATGCAAGAGTGAGCAAACAACAGCTCACTGGAGTTTAACAATAATAAATACATGAAATGATATCTTTAAAAAGATCTGAATAACTTAGCTTACTTCAACAATAAAGAATTGAATAATAATTCTCTACCAACATTAAAATTCGAATATAAATTTATCTGAGTGTCATAAGACCTTTGAACTCTTATCCTAGGTTATAAATATTTCTATTTAAACCTTTAACAGTCAATAAGACTATGAACCTTAACTCGTACTTAGGGGGATCAGCCCTTCGTACCATGTATTGTGCACAAACATCTTAACGCTATGCGTAGTAACCTCCCCTAATAATTAGGGTTGTTCAACTCAGTAATTTGAATTCAAGTCCGCACCAAAGAAAGTTTGGTTTGGATAAGCTTTCAAGGATAATTTAGAATTCACGTTCATCAACTAAGGATTAGTTGAATCGACTTTCAATAATTCATAAATAAAAGAATTATGAATTAACATATGCTTTAGAAATAAACTTAAAGCATTTAAAATAATAAACTGGATCTTACTTGAACAATAAGTCAAGATCATTTCAATTAAATAAACAATTGTCCAATACAGAAATGGAAAGGACATTCTCAACAATGAATATATGAACTCAAGAAATTGTATAGAAATAGCGAGTTTAGGGTTTAGAAGACTTGCCTTATGGGCAAGCTACTTAACTCAACCACGTACTTAAACACTTCCTATATACATCCAATCATAATAACCTAAATTAGTTAACATGTAACTAATCCACATAATTGGTTAACCCTCATGGTTAACTCATTCTAATTAAATAAATAATAATCAACCATCACATAGTTAATTACATCACATAACATACTCACATAATTAAATTAATTATGTATTTAATTATAATTCAAACACTTAATCAAATTATAATTACTTAAATTATAATTACCTTTTAAATTATAAACAATTATAATTTAAAATCAATTATACTACATCATGCATTATAATTACATAATTTATAATTAATCATGTATTTATCAATTATAATCATTCATTTATTAAATTATAATTACATAAATTATAATTTAAATTAACATCTAATTGATTAAAATAAATCAACTTCTATACATTATAATCTCACAAAATTATAATTTAAATTAAATATTTATTCTTAATTATAATTACATATCACATTAACCAATTCACAATTAAACAATAATTCAAATAATTCTTTAAGGTTTTCAAAACCTCTTTTCTTTTACAATTACCTAATTGTCAAATTCATGTTATCAACATGCTATTGCAACTTAAATACATAATCATTATTCTAGCAACAATGTAACTTAGGCATAAAAATAAATTGCACACTTGATTAAAACTCACTGCCTCTGCACAAGACACGGCGCAGCTGCGCAGCCAGCAGCCTTGGTACCGGCGCAGCTGCGCAGGGGTCGAATCTGGGAAAGGCAAGCGGCGCATCTGCGCTGCTTTTGGCTGTACTACTGGCGCAGCTGCGCAGGAGCATAGACAGAGACAGACATCCACGATACTCTACTTCACCGATTAACCCAAACAAGCCAACAAACAGCAATTCACAGTAACTTAAACATTGTAAATCATACCTATGCAATAATACATCTATATAACATGCTTCTCAAACACAAAACCATCTAAACAATAAGAATCAACGGTTTTAAAAGTCCAATTTGGCTATTTTCATAAAAACTCATATATTTTCCAAAATAATCCACTGTAATAAAATTTCTCAAGCAATTCAACTTTATATACATGCATTATATACAAAATTGAAGATAACATCAAACAAATTCCTAATAAGCATGTTAGCATATACTAATTCATCAATTTTACTTTAACATCAACCAAATACATGAAATTCCATATGAACTCATACTATTCATTTAAAACATGTTTCTGACAACTTTGATTTCTGAAAATCATTATGGCATACAATCACTATTAGTATAACATGAACAAAATACATATATTCAATTCATGATTATACCACTTTCATGAAAACGTTTTTACAGAGAAGTTCCACAACATAAAACACATTATTAAAACTAAATTTAGAAGTTATACCCGTTGATTAGGCTTAGGAGAAGAAGATGATGGCTTAGCGAGAATTCTTTCAAAATCTCTTTCCCTTTCTTTCTCTTCTTCTTCCCTTCTTCTCTGTTCTTTTTCCTCTACTCTTTTCTTTCTTTGTTTTTCTTAGTTTGTAAAGCTAACGTAGTTGTAGTATATACAATATACATATAATACATATATTATATAAAACATGTAACTCCTAATACTAATTATATACACTAACTACTACTAATTACGTAAGTTATAAAAGTTGAATTTGAATAGTCATAAGGTCATGTTTGGCAAACTCTTTATTTAAAAACGGATTATTAGCTAAGGCCTTGTTTGAAAAATAGATTTAAAAACAAATGCAAAGCCTTGTTTATTTAAAATCATTTAAAAAAAAATTCTTTTATTTTAACAAATCATTTTAACACCTATTTTAAATGTCACATTTTAATTAATTAAACATAGAACATTCTTATTTAATCAATTAATCACATAAAATAATTTGTCACATAATTATAATTACTTGTTAATTATAATTCATGTAACACTTAACACACGATTCATCTAATTTAATTATCTCAATTAAATTAGAACTATAATATAAAATTAATATTAATTAAATAAATATTACACATTCATTTAATTAATATATAACACTTAATTAAATCACTCCATAAATCACATAATTTATTTATTTATTTCAATAAATAAATCACATAAAATATTTATTTAACTCAATAAATATTTAAAATTAAATATAAAATCTCAATCGTTACATACATTATCTCCATATGTAACTTATTATACCTAAGCATACCCTATATATACCTTAAAAGGCCTTAAGGAGTAAGTCAAAGTATAATTTGTTACATACAAGATACTATGATGATCTCAAGTCTAAGGATCACTTGTACTACTATCACATTAGGAATTTCTATTTACAAGCGAGTAAAACTCCATTAGGTATTCCATAGCGAGCCACGTTCAGTGAACTTATTCTCCAATAAGCACCTACATACTTGCTTTAGTGTCTCCACACAAATGACCATGAGATCAGTTATCCTCATCCAATGAGCAAGCAATATATGTACCAATCTATCCAAATTTACTAATCCCCATTTTAGTAATCCCACGATTGGGAACTATTTTAGTTTTTAAGCTTTCTAAGAATTTAGATCTCATTAGCATGATCTCATCATGATTCTAAAAGCATTGCTTAAAATTATGGGGTTATTTACATATTATAAAAACAGCACCATGTAGATAATTAAATGCCTTAAATAAATATTTTATTAATAAATAAATAAGATTGTTTGCAAAGTATGTGCTTTATCATCATACATGATTGGCTTGTATGCACGCTACTATCAGAAGCAATACTTACCATAGTAAGTTTAGATTTAGGAATATGAAATGAAATAATATACAAAACTACAAATGGATTTTCATTCGTCATGCGATAATCCGCATAGACAGATCATTTCCACAACTTTAATAAAGAATTAATGCGAAGGGTTATTCACCAGGCATGCGGTAGTCCGCGTAGACAGGTTATTCCCACAGCTTAATAAAGAATGAATACGAAGGGTTATTCACCATGCATGCCGTAATCCACGTAGACAGGTTATTCCCACAGTTTAATAAGAAATATAATGACAACCCTTACGAGTATTGAAAGAAAATAACATTTTTTACCATAGTAGTAGATTGGATATTGCATTAGTGTAGTAGCAGATTACTCTTTTTCTTTCTCTCTTATTCTCTCTCTATAGTTTCTCACTTTATAGCTTTAGTGAATTGGTGAGAAAAAGGAAGAATAAGCTTCTATTTATAGGAGAATGGACTAAATAGTAACTGATTTATGGACGGTACAGATTGATTTACTACTAAAACTTATACCGATAGTCCATATAATTAGCACGTCTCCCCATGGAATAATAAGCCAAACTTACAACAAACGCCTCATGACAAACCCCTCTATTTATATCAAAAATTAAATAAATATTTACCACAATTCACTTATCTTTAATCAACACAGTTTTACTCTTTCAACAATTATTCATCATTAATATTATAATTCACAATATTGACAACCAGATCGTTCCTAAGAAAGAGGGGGCTTTCTTATAAGGATTTCTCTTTATTGGCGCACAATTAAATAACCTAACCCCTTTCCTCAACAGAATTTTTTAGACATTATTAATAATGCAAATAATATTATGAATAACTGTGTCATGTCAATTATTGATTTAATAATATAAAATATTGTACAGATGATATTGTGACAATAATTGAATCTATAATATGAGATACTATGCAACAAGTACTGTGGTAATTATTGAATGAAACTGAGTGACTTCTTACGTAAGCATCAATAATTAGAGATATTGTGCAATACTATGTGCTATTGTGCAATACCGCGTATTACTGTACTTTTATCACCGGTTATTTCAACATTTTAACGGTAAAAGTTTTGCCGTTATTTTTATAAAAAGGTTATTTTTGTCGTTTTCTATATCCGACAATTATTCCATTGTGGGGTCCACCAATGATTGCGTCGTCGTACGAATATTCTCCTACAAAAAGAGTATTCCCCGACAAAACGAATATTTTCTGACACAACGAATATTTTATGACAACTTATTACTTTGTAAAATTTGCACATATCACCCATAACTATAACATTTATTCAATTATCACGTTACTATTTAGAATAATATTTTGAGAAAATTAAATCTTTATTCATAAAAAGTTGGGGTCTTACAACCAACCCCCATATAAAATTTTGTCCTCAAAATTGATGCACATACCTGGTATTTCGAAGAGGTGAGGATACCTTACTTTCATTTTAGATTCTAACTCCCATGTTATTTACTCAATATCATGGTTTCTCCATAACACTTTAACTTGAGGTATAACCTTTGAGCATAGAATATTTTCCTTCTTATCCAAAATCTTGACAGGTACCTCCTTATACGTTAAATCTTCAGCTATCTAGTTTGGTTCTAATTCAATAATGTGGTTTGGGTCTTTCACATATTTACGTAGCATGTATATGTGAAAAACGTTATAAACACGAGACATGCTTGAAGGTAAGGCAAGTACATAGGCCACAGTTCCTACTCGGTCGAGAATTTTAAATGGACCAATAAATTGTGGGTTGAGATTTTCTCCCTTCCTAAATCTCGTAACTCCTTTCCATGGAGCAATATACATGTTCTCCGACATTAAACTCCACGTCCCTTCGATAAAGATCAGCATAACTCTTTTATCGATCTTGTGTTGTTTGTATACGTTGCCAGATCATTTGAATCTTTTTCGTAGTCATGCGTACCAACTATGGTCCCAAAAATATTGCTTCACCCAACTCGTCCCAGCATACTGGAGAACGACACTTCCGTCCATACAACGCCTCGAATAGAGTCATGCCTATACATGCTTGATAACTGTTGTTGTAAGAGAATTCCACCAATGGTAAGTACTTGTCCCAACTTCCTTTGAAGTCTAGAACATAGAGTCTCAATAGATCTTCAAGAGTTTGAATAGTTCTTTCTGATTGCATGTCTGTTTGAGAATGATATGCAGAACTGAAATCGTAAATCAGTGCCCATAGCTTTCTGCAAGCTGACCCAAAATCGTGAAGTGAATCTTATGTCTCGATTAGAAACTATGGATATCAGCATACCATGGAGTCTTACAATCTCATTTATGTACATAAGAGCAAGACGTTCAAGTGAATAAGTCTCTCGTATAGGCAAGAAATGAGCATACTTGGTTACTCTATCGACAATAACTCAAATTGCATCTATGCCTTGAGAAACCTTAGGAAGACCTGTAACGAAATCCATGTTGATGTGTTCCCACTTACATTCTGGAATTTTAAGTGGTTGTAATAGACATTTTGGCACTTGATGCTCTGCCTTGACATGTTGACACGTTAAACACCTTGAGATAAACTTTGTTATCTCTCTCTTCATGTTGCTCCACCAAAATGTATGCCAAAGATCACGATACATTTTGCTACTTCCAGGATGGATTGAAAACGGTGTGTTGTGTGCTTCCATCATGATTTTATACTTCAAATCAGAGTCGTTAGGAACACAAAGTCTGAAGTTGAATCAAAGTATTCCTTCTTCGTCAATTTTTTCATCTAGAATAGCACCTTCTTGTACTTTTTTCTTCATACTTATCAGTTTCGGGTCTATAGCTTGAGTAGCTTTAACTTTATCAATTAAAGCTAGTTCTACGCGTATATTTTCCATCTTCACGTGGGTCCCTGAAGTTTTTAACTCTATCTCCATCCTTTGTAAGTCATACAAAATGGGCCTTTGTGTTAACAGCATCGCACTCGTTTCCGCATATAATCTTTTACTCAACGAGTAAGCTACCACGTTCACTTTTTCATGATGGTATTGGATAGTATGGTAGTAATCTTTCAACAGCTTAAGCCAACATCATTACCGCATGTTGAGTTCCTTTTGAGTGAAGAATATTTAAGTCTCTTATGATCTGTATAGATCTCCACTTTCTCCCCACACAAGTAGTGTCTCCAGATCTTTAGCGCGAAAACGACTATTGCCAACTCTAGATCATGAGTAGGATAATTCCTCTCATATTCTTTGAGTTGTCGTGAGGCATAGGCTATGACTTTCCCATGTTGAATAAGAACACATCCTAAACCTTTGCCTGAAGCATCGCTGTAGATGACAAATTCCTCCGAACCTGATGGTATTATCAGAACAGGTGCTGACATGAGTCTCCTCTTAAGTTCTTGGAAGCTCTTTTCACATTCCTCGCTCCATCCGAATTTTGTATCTTTTCGAGTCAGCTGAGTTATTGGAGTGGCGATTCGAGAAAATCCTTCCACGAATCTCCGATAATAGCCAGTTAAGCCCAGAAAGCTACGTATTTTGATTACTGACTTAGGTTGCTCCCAATTTTGTATTGCTTCAATCTTCGTCAGGTCAACTGATATTCTATGTTTCGATACCACGTGCCTAAGGAATGCTACTTTCTCAATCCATAACTTGCATTTCTTCAACTTGACATATAGTTTGTTTTCACCAAGCTTTTGGAGTATTAGCCTCAAGTGTTGCTCATGATCTTCACGGCTTTTGGAGTAAATGAGGATATCATTAATAAAAACAACCACAAAATGATCCAAATATTCCTTAAATATCCGGTTCATCATATCCATGAAGGCAGCAGGAGAATTAGTCAATCTAAAAGACATGACTAAGAAATCAAAATGCCCGTATCGAGTTCTGACGACAGTCTTTGGATTGTCTTCAGTTTTAATCTTTAACTGATGATATCCAAAACGAAGATCAATCTTTGAGAAGAATTTAGCACCTTGCAACTGATCAAACAAGTCATCAATGCGAGGTAACGGATACCTATTTTTGATGGTGACATAGTTCAACTCTCTATAATCAATACAAAGTCGCATACTCCCGTCTTTCTTCTTTACGAATAACGCAGGAGCACCCCAAGGCGATGTACTAGGACGAATAAAGCCGATGTCTAATAACTCCTGCAGTTGGACCTTTAACTCCTGAAGTTCAATAGGAGCCATTCGATATGGGGTTTTGGAAATGGGTTTTGTATCAGGTTCAAGGTCAATAAAAAATTCAACTTCACATTTTGGGGGTAGGTTAGGAAGTTCTTTGGGAAATACACTAGAGAATTTATTAACAACAGAAATATCATTCAAATCTGACGTATTTTTGTTTAAATCAGCGACATGGGCTAAGAAAGCTTGACATCCATTTTTTAATAAATGAATGGCTTTATGACTTGAAATAACAGTGATTGATTTTAGTGGTCTGGTTGCTTGAATTCGCATAACAGGTTGGTTAGGAATATGAAAGCTAACGACCTTACGAAAATAATCAATTTCAGCATGATGAGTGGTTAACCAATTGATTCCTAACATCACATCAAATGCAAGTATTTTCAAAGAGATGAGATCAACAGGTAATGTGAGTGTGCCAATTTGAATCAAACAAGATTTATAAACTGTGAATGTAATGAAGGTTTCTCCCAACAGAGTTTCAACAGAGAAGTCAAAGTCTAATTTCTCAGGGGTCAAGTTCAAACGTTGAGCACAAGCAGGTGAAATAAAAGAGTGGGTAGAACCGATATCTAAAAAAGTATAGACTTCGCAAGAGTTTATAATTAGCTTTCCCGTGATAACTTCGTTCGGGTTCCTCACTTTTTGGAAAGTCACAACAAAAGCAGTCCCCTGAACCACCGACTTTGACTTGTCTGGGATAGCCTTTGGTGTCACCATCCCAGCTGGACTTGACTTCGCTATAGGGCACACTCGAGCTATGTGACCTTCCTTTTCGTAATTGCAACACACTTTGGGTTGTTGTGTACAATTTGGACTGATGTGTCCCTCTTGTTTGCATTTGTAACATACGACCGATGGTCGTTCTCCTCCCCTAGTAACGGTTGCTGGTGCTGCCGCCGATGTCTTTCCGTTGTCATTGTTGAATATTCTCTTTTTGAAATTTCCACTTGACTTAGTTCTTCTATTATCTTGGCTAGGATTACCACCAAAGTGGTTACCATTTATGGCATGATAATTTCATCCACGGTGGTTATCATTGTTCCGATGACTGTTGCCACCGATACGACTATTATCGTGTTGTCAGTTGTTGTCTTTTGGTTGAATCAACTCATTATCTCGTTCCAATAATTGATCCCTATTCACAACATCTGAATACAAATAAAGTTTATGAGAAATGAGGTATTAACGAATTTCAGGTTTCAAACCTCTCAAAAACTTTCGTGTCATTCGTTCCTCATTATCCACCAAATAGGATGCAAACCGGGATAATTCCGCAAACTTGGCCTCGTATTGTGATACATGAAAGTAGTATGCATACAAGCCAATCATGTATGATGATAAAGATATACTTTGGAGACAATCTTATTTATTTATTAATAAAAATATTCATTTATTAAAGGCATTTAATTATTTACATGGTGCTGTTTTTATAATATGTAAACAACTCATAGTTTTAAGCAATGCTTTTAGAATCATGATGATGATCATGCTAATGAGATCTAAATTCTTAGAAAGTTCTAAAACTAAAATAGTTCCCAATCGTGGGATTACTAAAAAGGGGATTAGTAAATCCGAATAGATTGGTACATATGTTGCTTGCTCATTGGATGAGGATGATTGATCTCATGATCATTTGTGTGGAGACACTAAAACAAGTATGTAGGTGCTTATTGGAGAATAAGTTCACTGAACGTGACTCGCTATGGAATACTTAATGGAGTTTTACTCGCCTGTCAATAGGAATTCCTAATGCGATAGTAGTACAAGTGATCCTTGGACTTGAGATCATCATAGTATCTTGTATGTAATGAATTATACTTTGACTTATTCCTTACAGCTCTTTAGGGTATATAAAAGGGTATGCTTGGGTATAATGAGTTACATATGGAGATAATGAATGATCAATAAAGAATCTACCACCTCTAGTAAAAGAGTAGATATGTCCTATGTGATTCAGTAAATGACAACCCAGAAATCCTTGGCCAAGGTGGAATGAAATTAGAAAGGAGTTTCTAATTTGCATTATTTGGAGTTGTGCATTTTCTAATCGAAATACATATAATTAAATAAAATAAGACTTGACAGTAAATCCATGTCTTATATTTAATTGGGACATTGTATGGTGGAAGGATTGAATTGTACGGTAACTATTTACTCACAGGTTCTTTTATGATTAATGTTGAAATCTATATTATCTGGAAAGTCGTTGAACGCTAGGGAGGCTTATCCCTATTGTAGAATAAATATTATTTATTTAAATAGATTATTAGTTTAATTTGTTTATTTAAATAAGATTAGAATTGTTCTAATTGATTTATTCACAACCGGTTTAATATGGAGAACCTAAAGGGTCACACCATAAAAGGAAGAATAATTATTTAAGAAGGTAATGGCATAATCGTAATAATGCATTAAGTGTAATTAATTTAATCTATGGTGATAGAAGAAATTAAATAGCTTAATGTTTATTATTTAATATTTTAAAAATATTAAATATAAATTAATAAGAGGAGACTTATTAATATTATTATAATTATTATTATTTTAATTTCTAAAGGAGTTTAGTAATTAATTTAATATTAGTACTCTCATTTATTCCTAATAAGATTAGGAGGCAAATTAATTAAATGAATTTAATTAATTATTCCCAATGTGGTGGGAAGCCTAAATTAATTAAAAGAGTTTAATTAATTAAATATAATCCCATGTCTAATAGGATTAGAAGGGTTGACCAATATTTATATAAGAGGAGTCTTATAATAGATATCAGTTGATGCAATTCTAATTGTTGGAGAGTACTCCTTTTTTATAGAGGATAGAAAACTAAGGTTTAGCCAAACACCCTCCTTGATAATTCCTCTTCCTTGGTGGATCACCTCTAGAGGCCAAACACTTCGGTGGCTAACGTTGATCAAAGGAAGGAATCTAACCCGGAAATTCAAGGAGATCACGAAGAACAAGGAGTTGAACTCGTACCTATGGAAGCTTCGTTCTACAAGGGTATAATTTTATAACTTCTTATTTATCGTTTTAAATTAATAATTTGCATAAAGGATGATCCGGGTAATGATTTTGTAGAAATTTTTTTAACTCTGATATACCATGCTTCCGCTAGTTTTTACAATTTGATTGCGTCACGACTTCGTACAAACCCAACAGTGGCATCAGAGCCAAACCTTTATGCATATATTACTTTATTTTTGATTTCATATACATATGGGTATGTATTTAGAATAATTTATTGGGCATAATATTATTGTATAAAAATATTTTTTATGAAAGAAAAAAAAAGGCTATTCGGGAACTAACTAAACCTGCTACCCATGTTTTTTTGTTGTTGTGAATCAATGAATTGATTCCATGGCCAATGCGTGATTCTTTGGAAAAAGTGAATCAGGAGGATTTGTTTTAAAAAGGAGGAATTCGTGGCAATTTGGTTCCTTTAATGTTTTAAAAAAATGACTTTTTTTTAATAAGTAAATTCGTGATTCCATCAAAAAAAAAAGAAGGAAGAAAAAGGTTTTCCTGCAGGATGATTATCTAAATATATAGTATATATATAACGTAAAGTACCTTTAAGTTTTGAAAGAGGTGATCAGGTGCACGTTTATATAGATATTATATATAATACGGTTATATTATATATATATATATATATATATAATATTCTTAATAATTTTATAATTAAAATAAAGAGTTTATTTTAATCTTAAAATTGGATTTCATGCAATTTAAAATTGTCCATTAAATGATACTCATATATATATATATATATATAATATTTTAATTCATGAGATGAATATTTATTTATTTATATATATGGTGATATGTATGATAATAACTGTGGATTGATTATGGACTATTTGACCAATGTGATTGGATTTTATTTTAGTTGAATGCTTGAATTAATGAATTTTATTAAATGGGGTCTGCGTACCTCGTCTTCTCTGATTTTTTTTTAATGTAAAATTCTATCTCCCTCCTATGTACTTTCCACTTGACTGCTGATCAAGGTTTCTATTTAAATTAAATAGTTTAATGTAATAGAAATAGTTAGAATTATCTTGAAGAAATTGGAGACCAAGGAGCAAGGAGCGCGTGAAGACCCGTTTGTATGGAGCCAGGGTTTAAATGTAATAGTTACGTTTAAATTTAATTTCTTGCACTCCTAGGTTTGACCTTTTGGTTCACTTGGTGGCTCTAGTAAACCAAACTAGAATAAAAGTCCATAATCAATCTGGTTAGAATATAGTATTCTATATGTGCATGATAAATATTATATATATTATATTTTATGCAAACATGCTTCGCATGTTTAATAAAATGACGCGTATTTTATATATATGTGTGCATGCGCGCTAAACAAGATGAGACAAATAATAACAAATCCCTCAAAGAAATGATATTAAGTCTGAAGCGTTCAAATGATATTTGGAATATCTAACGTCGCCTTCTAGCATGATAAATTAATAGAGTATTAAATATTTAATATGAGTTTGTTGTGCTATCCACAAGGCGAGTATTGCGTATTTAAGATGTTAATTAATCACATTTGATGCTTATCAAGAAAATTGAACAATATAGTCTTGTTGTGCTATCCACAAGGACGAATATTTTTCTTTTTTGAATTTATGGAAGTGCTAGGTTGGACTTAACTTAAATCATTTTAATTCGGATGTGCACACACTTGACCATTATGATTTAAGAGGCAAAATAAAGGAGTTACATGTTGATATAATTGACAAGAGTTGTCTACCTATTTATTTATATATCGTTTGTTGTGCTATCCACAAGGCTATATACATTTGAAATGAGATCCTTAATCTCATTAGCAAATCTTTAATTAGATGTTGCCGAAATATATAAGTGAGGGTAATATAGTTTGATAAAAATAGTGGGAGATACCAATTTAAAATAAAGACCTAAATTTATTTTGGTATGCAAAATTAATAAAATGAATGTTTGCTAAAAATGTTGTCTTTTCACATACAGAAATTTTAAAAATGTTAAAATCACTAATTTCACTGCGAAGAATACTTGATGCTAATAAGCTTACCGGGCCGAATTATACGGACTGGCTAAGGAATTTGAGAATAGTTCTCACTGCTGAAAAGATTTCTTATGTCCTAAATTCACCTGTCCCTGAATTGTTCCAGAAACAGCCTCTGAGGAAGAGATTGCCACCATTGTAAAGTGGCAAGATGATGAATCTGTGGCACAATGCATCATGCTCGCATCCATGAATAACGAGCTTCAGCGTCAACACAAAATCATGGATGCTCCTACTATGCTGCTTCACTTCAAGGAGTTGTATGGTGAACAGAGTAGGACTACTAAATATGAGATATCTAAGAAGCTATTCCGATCTCGGATAACCAAGGGCAAGGTGAATATAAAGGAACAATAGAAATCTGATCCAGATAGCAAAGAAATGTGCTTCCATTGCAACGAGCCAGGTCATTGGAAGAGGAACTGCAAGAAGTTTCTGGCAGAGAAGAAGCTTGGAGAAGCTTCGACTTCTAATCAAAGTTTGTTCATGATTGAAATTAATTTTTTAAAAAGTCAAAATTCTACTTGGGTATAGGATATCGACCGTGGTTCTCACATATGTAATACTGTGAAGAGACTGGTCAGAAGTAGAAAGCTAAACAAGGATGAGGTTGTCCTACGAGTGGAAAATGGAGTAAAGGTTGCTACAATAGCTGTAGGCACTTATTGTTTTGCACTGCCTACGGGCAAGTCCATTTATTGAGGTAATTGTTATTTTTACTAATATCATTAGAAACATTATTTCAAATTCTGTATTAGATATGAATGGTCTTGAAATTATAATAAAGAACAACAGTTGTTCTATATATAAACCAATGTTCTATATGGTATTGGTAATTTGCGAAATGGACGTTATATACTTGACTTGCATGAAAATATACTTCAAATAGAACAAACTACGAAAAGGAAAAGAGATGATGTTAATTATACCAATATGTGGCACTGTAGACTCGGTCATATCAATGAAACAAGATTATCCAAGTTACATAAGGATAGACTCCTAGAGTTATCTGATTATGAATCATATCCAACTTGTGAATCTTGTCTCATGGGTAAAATGACTAAATCTCATTTTAGTGGAAAAAGAGAAAGAGTTATAGAGTTGTTAGCGTTAATTCATACAAACATTTGTGGACCTATGACAACGAATGCACGGGGTGTGTATTCTTATTTTATTACTTTCACTGATGATCACTCAAGATTTGGATGTGTATTTAATAAAATACAAATCTGAATAGTTTGAAAAGTTCAAAGAGTTCAGAAGTGAAGTAGAAAAATAAACTGGCAAAAGTATTAAGATTCTTCGATCAGATTGAGGTGGTGAATACTTAAGCGGTGAGTTTCTCGATTGTCTCAAATTAACGGTATAATCTCACAATGGACTCCGCCTGGTACACCACAGTTAAATGGAGTATTTGAAAGGAGAAATCGAACATTGTTGGACATGGTTCGATCTATGATGAGTTTTACCAATCTTCCAGTATCATTCTGGGGTTATGCCCTAGAAGCGGCTTCATATCTACTAAATAAGGTCCCCTCAAAATCCATCCCCAAGACTCTATATGAGATGTGGACAGGGAGGAAACCTGGTCTTAAGCATGTTAAGATTTGGGGATGTCCAACTTATGTGAAAAAGTTTCAAAATGATAAGCTATGGACAAGATCTGATAAGTGCACATTTGTGGGATATCCTAAAGAAAGTTTGGGATACTATTTCTACAATCCTACTGAACAAAAGGTTTAGTGGGAGAAAATAGATCTTGAAAAAATTTAAGAACCACAAACCACTACAGATCAAGTGGATGAACCTGTCCAAGTAGAGACACCTACTGTACAACACCCTATTCGTAAATCTGGAAAAGTACCGAAGATACATGAAAGGTATGGATTCGTTATAGAGGATGACGATGAGGTACACATCATGAATGATGATGATCCATTAAATTACAAACAGACTATGAGTAATAAAGACTTAGAGAAATGGTAGATAACCCTAAAATCTAAATGGATTTTGAAGCTATGCTCAAGCCCATTTGGATTTTTATTGCTATTGCAGCTTATTTTTACTTAATCTGGCAAAAATGAACGTGGAGACACCCTTCCTCAAATATACATTATTAGAGGATAATGTATGTATGATACAGCCAGATGGTTTTTTTTTTGTTTCAATGGTTGAAGCAAATCATCTATATGAGCTACAACAATCCATTCATGGATTGAAACAAGATTCTCGTAGATGGAACATTTGTTTTGATGAGACAATCAAAGAATTTAATTTTATTAAAAACGAAGATGAACCATGTGTGTACAAGAAGGTTAGTGGGACCGCTTTTTCATTCCATGTATTATATGTTGATGATATATTACTAATAGGGAATGAAATTCCTATGCTAAAATTGATCAAAATAAAGTTGTCTAAACATTCCTCTATGAATGATTTGGGTAGAACATCTCGCATTGGGGATATAAATCTGTATTAATAGATTTAAAAGGATGTTCGGCTTAACCCAAGAAAACGCATATTCATTAGATGCTAAAGGCATTTAGCATGGCAAACTCCAAAAGTTGCCTCATGATGATGAGTCATGGAGTGTATCTCTCTAAAATTGTCCTCAGTAAAAGAGAGATCGCATAAGTTACTATCATGTATGCAATGAATTATACGAGACTTGATGTTGATCAGTCATATTCTGGAGAAGATCACTGTGAGACAGTGATAAACATCTCAAAGTACTTAACTGACACTAAGGATGTCATTATGACACATGATGGGTCTGAATTAAACTAGAGGACTAAACAGACTCAAGTTTTCAGACTGACCAAGACGATAGCAAATCCACTTTAGGGTAAGTCGTTACCTTGAAAGATAGTGTAGTGAATTGGAAAGGTTTCAAACAACAAAAGGTTGCTGGTTTAGTGGCAAAGACAAAGTATATAACTGTAAGTGAAGCTGCAAGTTGATGTTTCGGATGAAAAGTTTATTACAGAAATAGGAATAGTTCCTAAGTCTCATCTTGAATCTAAACATGTGTTGCGGCACTTTGATTAAAAAAAATCATTGAAAGAGGATCATATAGACTCTCAAGATAACATTGCAGATCCATTTACTACAGCTTTAACATAACAGCAGTTTGATCGTCACTTAGAGAAGAAGGGTATGAGATACCATGGCGATTGCCTTTAGTGCATGTGGGAGATTGAAAGTAGTATGCATACAAGCCAATCATATATGATGATAAAGATATACTTTGGAGACAATCTTATTTATTTATTAATAAAAATATTCATTTATTAAAGGCATTTAATTATCTACATGGTGCTATTTTTATAATATGTAATAACCCATAGTTTTAAGCAATGCTGAATCATGATGATGATCATGCTAATGAGATTTAAATTCTTAGAAAGTTCTAAAACTAAAATAGTTCCCAATCGTGGGATTACTAAAAAGGGGATTAGTAAATCCGGATAGATTGGTACATATATTGCTTGATCATTGGATGAGGATGATTGATCTCATGATCATTTGTGTGGAGACACTAAAGCAAGTATATAGGTGCTTATTGGAGAATAAGTTCACTGAACGTGACTCCCTATGGAATACCTAATGGAGTTTTACTCGTCTGTCAATAGGAATTCCTACTGTGATAGTAGTACAAGTGATCCTTGGACTTGAGATTATCATAGTATCTTGTATGTAATGAATTATACTTTGACTTATTCCTTAAAGCCCTTTAGGGTATATAAAAGGGTATGCTTGGGTATAATGAGTTACACATGGAGATAATGAATGATCAATAAAGAATCTACCACCTCTAGTAAAAGAGGAGATATGTCCTATGTGATTCGGTAAATGACAACCCAGAAATCCTTGGCCAAGGTGGAATGAAATTAGAAAGGAGTTTCTAATTTGCATTATTTGGAGTTGTGCATTTTCTAATCAAAATACATATAATTAAATAAAATAAGACTTGACAGTAAATTCATGTCTTATATTTAATTGGGACATTGTATGGTGAAAGGATTGAATTGTACGATAACTATTTACTCCCAAGTTCTTTTATGATTAATGTTGAAATCTATATTATCTGGAAAGTCGTTGAACGCTAGGGAGGCTTATCCCTATTGTAGAATAAATATTATTTATTTAAATAAATTATTAATTTAATTTATTTATTTAAATAAGATTAGAATTGTTCTAATTGATTTATTCACAACCGGTTTAATATGGAGAACCTAAAGGGTCACACCATACAAGGAAGAATAATTATTTAAGAAGGTAATGGCATAATCGTAATAATGCATTAAGTGTAATTAATTTAAACTATGGTGATAGAAGAAATTAAATAGCTTAATATTTATTATTTAATATTTTGAAAATATTAAATATAAATTAATAAAAGGAGTCTTATTAATATTATTACAATTATTATTATTTTAATTTCTAAAGGAGTTTAGTAATTAATTTAATATTAGTACTCTCATTTATTCCTAATAAGATTAGGAGGCAAATTAATTAAATAAATTTAATTAATTATTCCCAATGTGGTGGGAAGCCTAAATTAATTAAAAGAGTTTAATTAATTAAATAAAATCCCATGTCTAATAGGATTAGCAGGGTTGACCAATATCTATATAAGAGTAGTCTTATAATAGATATCAGTTGATGCAATTCTAATTGTTGGAGAGTACTTTTTTTCTATAGAGGATAGAAAACTAAGGTTTAGCCAAACACTCTCCTTCTTGATAATTCATCTTCCTTGGTGGATCACCTCTAGAGGCCAAACACTTGGGTGGCTAACGTTGATCAAAGGAAGGAATTTAACCCAAAAATTCAAGGAGATCACGAAGAACAAGGAGTTGAACTCGTACATGTGGAAGCTTCGTTCTACAAGGGTATAATTTTAGAACTTCTTATTTATCGTTTTAAATTAATAATTTGCATAAAGGATGATCCGGGTAATGGTTTTGTAGAAATTTTTTAAACTCTGATGTACCATGCTTCCACTAATTTTTGTAATTTGATTGCGTCACGATTTCGTACAAACCCAACAATACAGTCATATTGTTCTATTCCAGTTTGATGAATTCCACCTCTTTCATATGACAAATACTTTCTGGAAAGTACTTGTCGTTGAACAATTCTTGGAACTTTTCCCCATATATCTTAAGTGCAGAAAACTGAGAACGTTTCTTAGATTCCCACCAGTAATCTGCCTCTCCACGCAACATAAAGGTGGCGATTGGAACCTTTTGCTCCTCTGTGCATCCCAGAACATCAAATATTTTGGTGATCTTCTTAATCCAAGCTTCTGCCTTGAGTGGCTCTAGTTTTCCCAAAAACTTCGGCGGTCCCAACTCCTTGAATTGCTTAGCAGTGACCAGCCTTGAGTTACCATTGTTTCTAACTGCATTTTAAATAGGAGTCTTTTTCGTCTGATTTTGCATGAATTGTAGAAAACTCATAAACATCCAATTGTTCATCGTTTGGTCGGTGGTGTTGTTTACATGAGTATTATTGCCTTTCTGATGCACATTATCCTGATTATTGATTGGTTGTGTCTCAATGGTCTCATATGCTCCATTGCTTATCTCTCGATTTAAATTCAGATGCCATTCTCAAATACTGCCATAAAACAATGGTTAATTAAAGAAATTGACATGTCACATATTATTCCTATATTTCGACCGACCAATTAAATAACAAATAAGCTTAGGTAGGACACACTAGCGAAGGTTTTACTCGTCTCTCCCCTCCTAGTTCTAATCCCAGATCTCCACCAAAGATCATATTCCTAAGCTCTGATACCAACTGTGATGCCCCCAAAATAGGTCCACACAACCCATTTTGAGTCGCCAAAATACATGGTACAGAATTTAAATACAAATCTTCTTATTTCAACTATTACTCTGTCGTGCAAAATACAACCGCACATAAATTGTGAGTTTCAATGCAAATATTGTGTCGTATATGACACAGAAATATCCACACTCAAATTAAGTCCTCATTATAATTATTGACACACTATTTTATAGAATAGTGAGGACTCCTATCTCGGATCATTACTCCACTCCCCGACTAGTCCCAGCTACACTTTCATATCCTGAGAAGAGCAATAGAACTAAAAGGAAAATGGCGAGCTCAACTAGCCCATTAAAGAATATTATGACTAAGATAATGAATAATAAATTATTCTTAGTCCTTAACAGTGAAAATCTGACATAATATGATAGACAACAAGTTTTAGATCAACAACTACAGCGGAAATAGCAATCCATTAGAAGAGTCAAGTAGAGCATAATGTCTACTATCTGCTATGATTTAAAAGTTCATCATCAATATTTTATCCCAGTAACACCAATCAATAAATATTTTAAATTAATAATTTATCTTTGCACTACGGCTCAAAGATATTAATTTATATCACCAGTGGTCATGATCATATCATACACCTGTCCATCTTTGAACTACGGGCCAAAGAAATCAATTAACAGTTCATCTTTGCACTACAGGCCAAAGATATTAATCAATAGTTCATCTTTGCACTACGGGTCAACGATAACTTTCACCATAATTTAAGTCTGAGGATTATGATAATGATATAAAGAATGAATCCAGTAAGATCAAGGCTAAATATTAGAGATTTATAATTCAATTTATCTAGAGTTCAAGAATGTCCAAATTATCAACGTGAAGATCAAAACATGGATCCGATTTCAAGAATAAGATTCATAAAAGATAACCTAGACAAAGAATTTTTTTTTAATTTCATTGTGAATAGTACCAAATAATACCGTATGAATAGTACCCCTACATGAAAAGATTAAAATTTAATAAGAAAGTTCAAACCAATATTCCAGTGAAATGATATTAGATGAAGCGAAAACCTTAAGCAATTTCTAATCATTTCAGGAATTATAGAAGCAATACTTACCATAGTAAGTTTAGATTTAGGAATATGAAATGAAATAATATACAAAACTGCAAATGGATTTTCACCCGTCATGTGGTGATCCGCGTAGACAGATTATTTCCACAACTTAAATAAAGAATGAATACGAAGGGTTATTCACCAGACATGCGATAGTCCGCGTAGACAGGTTATTCCCACAGCTTAAAAAATGAATACGAAGGGTTATGCACCATTCATGCGGTAATCCGTATAGACAGGTTATTCCCATAGCTTATTAACGAATAGAATGACAACCCTTACGAGTATTGAAAGAAAATAGCATCCTTTACCTTAGTAGTAGTTTGGATACTGCAATAGTGTAATAGCAGAATAATCTTCTTCTTTCTCTCTTATTCTCTCTCTATAGTTTCTCGCTTTATAGCTTTAGTAAATTGGTGAGAAAGAAGAAAGAAATGAGCTTCTATTTATAGAAGAATGGACTAAATAGTAACTGATTCATGGATGGTCCAGATTGATTTACTATTAAAACTTCAATCGACGGTCCATATTGATTTACTATTAAAACTTCAACTGACGACCATAGAATTAGCAAGTCTCCCCATGGAATAATAAGTTAAACTTACAAAAAATACCTCATGACAAACCCCTCTATTTATATCAAAAATTAAATAAATATTTACCATAATTCACTTATCTTTAATCAACACATTTTTAATCTTTCAACAATTAATCATCATTAATATTATAATTCGCAATATTGACAACCAGATCGTTCCCAGGAAAAAGGGACTTTCCGATAAGGATTTCTCCTTATTGGCGTGCAATTAAATAACCTAACCCTTTCCTCGACAGAACTTTCTAGACATTGTCAATAATACAAATAATAATATGAATAACTGTGTCGTGTCAATTATTGATTTAATAATATAAAATATTATGCAGATGATATTGTGACAATAATTGAATTAATAATATGAGATATTATGCAGCAACTATTGTGGTAATTATTGAATGAAACTGAGTGACTTCTTACGTAAGCATCAATAATCAGAGATATTGTGCAATACTTTGTTCTACTGTGCAATACCGCGTATTACTGTACTTTTATCACCGGTTATCACCGCGTATGGCATGGTATTTTGACAGGGAAAGTAAATCTTTCATTATGATATTTACATCGTGCTCCTCGATAATTGGAGACTTGACATGGAATTGAAAGAGGAAAGCATGAAGAAGCTTCCCATCGGATTTGGTTAATCAGAGGCTGACCTATCCTAGGCTGCTCTCGCGGCTTTGTTTTCGGCATGAAGGTTCCCAGATCATCGCAATCTACTAGAGGGGAAATTAATCTGATCTTTCAACTGGAACGAATCTGGGTGGAGCATTTTTATGAGCCCTAGAGACTTAGCTGTCCCCAGAGACATTACTCTTCACCGACTGGGTTTTCCTCCTTGTGAGAGGGACACACAACATACATTCACATACATCGTGTCTCACCGTTATACATATGATGCTTTGTTTGGAAAGCAGGTAAAACATTCATTCACATTCATTCAATGTAATGACGCAGCATTCATGCATTCATTCAATGTAAAGACGCGGTATTCACTCATTCATTGACTGTGGAGACGCAAAATTTCACGCATTCAATAGTTTTGAAAGGGAAATGTTTGAAAAGATTTGAAAGCAGCCTAAGCACTCTACTTTCCCCAGCAGAGTCGCCACTTGTCGACGTTTGTTTAAAAAATTCGCGGGTCGGGCCACAACCCGGATCTTGTAATCTCTTTTCCTAAGTTCTCTCTACCCACACTCTTTTTATTTTATGAAAAAGGTTTTGAATGGTTTTTAGGAAAAAGGCCACCACGTATCATGTCGATTATTTGAATGTTTTATAGAGTCGTCAGTTGGTAGATTTGAAAATGGTTGTACCAACTCAACCGAATTTGTTTGAAAGAGGCCCAAATGTTGGACACTGTCAAAACTTGATCTATGAAAACAAAGTTTGAGTTCGGGGGCTTGGTTAAGTGTGGGGAAGGTGTTAGGCACCCCATGACTCCCGTGTAAACACGGTACCGTATCTTTTCAATATTTTCCTTTTAAAACTAAAATACGTGTGTGAATGATATTTGAAAATTGGGCCTATTGATTTGATTGATTGAAAGTAGTGCTTTGCTTCGTTGAACCTATATACGAAGGGTTTGATTTGATTTGCAAAAAGTCTTTGATTTGATTTGCAAAAGTGTTTTGATTAGATTTGCAAAAAGCTTTTCTTTTGATTGAATTAAAAGTGATGTTTTGAAAGCTGGTTTATCAAACCCTTAGGCTAATATAGGAATTGAAGCCTTTTGATACTTCCATTTTTTTATCTTTATAGCCTTAAGGCTGCATGTGAATGGTGTTGTGAAGCATTCTCAACCATGAAAATAAATACAAGTGTCGGTCTCCTCATGGGCATGAAAACCATCGGAGGGACGCTGACACGACAATCCATATTTTCACTATGTTGAGACTTAAAATTCGGATAACCATTTTAAGGTCTTTGTATGTACATTTTACAGAAAAATCGGCAGGGTACATTTGTAAACTGGAGTTTGTCCATCGTGGGAATCAAATCCCGATCGATTTGATCGTGAATCCCACGATTCCTAGGCTCATATATGAGTAGCCAATAAACTTACACAACTCAAATTTGTACAGAAATACATATATACAACCTCACGTTGCAATGGAACCAAGGATTCATTAGTAAATCCAGGTTGCGCGTGGCCAAAGTGTCTTGTTCCCATTAGATAGCGATCTAAGGGCCGCGAGTTTGCTTATATGCAACTAAAACTATAAAAATAACTAAATTTAAGTAAATCTCAGCCATTATAACTTCTAGATTCTGTATGAGCCATTCGAAAGCAAGAATTGGCGAGATTTAAAGAAATAATAGCCTGCAACACTGGCTTTTTGCCACTTAGTGGGCTTCAAACGTCCAAATCTACCAGTTATTTTATGATATGTGATACTATGTGGGTATATCTACGTGTTAGAGTGAAAATATTTGGGTTTAGAAGAGGTGAAAAAGTTAAAAAATCAAACAGGCAAAGGTTCGTTGCGTTTTAAAATTCTTAAAAATGAGGGGGGTGGCCTCATATTTATAGACCAGGGAGCCTCCACCCTACCTACTGCTGCCGCAGGTAGAGGTGCGGCACCCCTGGTGGGTCCTGCGGTGTCGGGTTCTGTCGTCTCGAAGTACATGCACTCTGAATAACGCGCAGTAGAAGTCAAAACCTTTTAACTTTTGATCGGAGCGTCCGTTTGAGGCGTACTGTACCTTTTCAAAAAGCCCTCGCCAAGAGTGTCACAATGACATGGGATAAAACATTTTTCGGGTCCGAGAAGATGGGTTCATAACCAGGTCTTCGATTCCCCGCAGTTTGTCCGTTGAGCTGTCTTGCGTCATTTGCACTCGAGATCATTGTTATGGTTCATTCTGACTTTGGTGGCATCGATTCGGCTTGATTTTGACCAAATCGGCTTCGAGTTGATTAAATGACCGTTTTAACCCTCCTGGGGTGGTCCTTGGTGAATTTGGCTTCCCAAGGTTATCTTTGGGGCTGAACTGCACTTCTCGGATTGACGTCGGGGCTGATCTGTATTTTTTGGGCTAGATTGGGGATGACTTGACACGTCCTGGGTTGATATCGGGGTTGACCTGTACCTCTTGGATTGATGCTGGGGCTGACTTGACGGCCCAATATTGAGATCGGGGTTTATATGATGATCCGATTGGAGATCAGAGCTGGATTGATGGTCCGATTAGCTATTGGAGCTGGATTGACGGTCCGATTGGCGATCGGAGCTGGATGGACAGTTTGATTAATGATCGGAGCTGGATTGACAGTCCGATTAGCGATCAGAGCTGGATTGATGGTCCGGTTGGCGATCAGAGCTGGATTGACTGTCCGATTGGCAATCAGAGTTGGATGGACGGTCCGATTAGCGATCGGAGTTGGATGGACGGTCTGATTAGCGATCGAAGCTGGATGGACGGTCCAATATTGGTGATCAAATTTTACTGGAGTACCGATACTGGTGATCGGATTTGACTGGAGTACTGATATTGGTGATCGGATTTAACTAGAGTACTGATATTGGTGATCAAATTTGACTGGAGTACCGATATTAGTGATCGTATTTGACTAGAGTACCGACATTGGTGATCAGATTTGAGTTGAGTACCAATATTGGTGATCGAATTTGACTAGAGTACCGATATTGGTGATCGGATTTGACTGGAGTACCGATATTTTTTATTAGATTTGACTAGAATACTGATATTTGTGATCGGATTTGACTGGAGTACCGACATTAGTGATCGAATTTGACTGGAGTACCGATATTGGTGATCGGATTTGGCTGGAGTACCTATATGGGTGATCGAATTTGACTGGAGTACCGATATTAGTGACCGAATTTAACTTGAGTACCAATATTGGTGACCGAATTTGACTTGACTACCAATATTGGTGACCGAATTTGATTGGAGTACCGATATTGGTGATCAAATTTGACTTGAGTACCGATATTGGTGATCGAATTTGACTGAAGTACCGATATTGGTGATCGGATTTGAGTTAAAAAGACAGTTTTGCCCTCCTGCAGAGTTAGTAACAGGAGCATGAAATTTCGAGTGTCTACAAAAAGAATTTATTATTATTATATCTATTTATTCGAAATGATTTCATAACTATTGTTCAGTTGTTGAAATAGTAACACAATTCTTGATTTTGTTGTTTATTCAACTATTATACTTGTTGAGAAATTAAATACTCATTCTTGCTTTAAATTAAATATTTTCAGCGAAGCCAGAATAGAATGATGGCTTCGATAAGGACAAAGGGAAAGGGAAGATGAACGAATAGAAGATTTATACTATTTGTAATAATTTTGTAGGAATGTAATATTATGTTATCATATTAGTTTGAAAGATGTTCTTAAAGGTATTAGAATATGAGATTCTTAGTAAAACATAATGTAATAGAGTAGTAATTACATTTATGTTGATATTATTGTGTTGAATGGGTAGTATCATGATGTGCCATATCCAAGGTTTAAAGGTACCCAGATTTGGGGTCGTTATAAGAGAACAGTCCAACGAAGGATTTTTGATTCAATATTTTGGCTTGTTAAAGGATTAGAAATGATAATGTGTCTGGGGGAAGTTTTAGAAAATGTTACGAGCTAGTATATGGCTTAAGAACACTCATTCTGATAACGGAGGGTTAAGTTATAACGTTGCAAAGTGCGTACGTCATTAAGGAAAAACCACATGTTTTCACTTTAGGATACATGGAATTTTGAACTAAAGCAAACACGTTGAACGGACAGATTATCTTGTCTGGAATGTGTTGACATCAATTAAAGTAGGTTTTATACTATAGCAGACACGCCAAAGCAGACGGGTCAAGCTTTGTGCTTTTCTCAAAGCAAATAGGTCAAGTTGTCTACTTTACACCTGTAGCGTAAAATGAAAATTAAAAGTTGAGCGCGTTGATTAAATCATAAGCCATGAACAACCTGAAATAAGAAGTAAAGTGAATGTAAACCATAATTGTCGTGTTTGCATGACTAATTTGTATGTGTATATGTGTGACGCCCCCAGAATTGGTCCATTCAACCCAACCCATTCTGAGTCGCCAAATACATGGTACAGAATTCAAATACAAACTTTATATCATACGGTCGTGCAAAATACGACCACACAACTGTGAGTGTCAATACAACTATGTAGAAAATATTAAGATTCAAACTAAGTCCTCATTACAATTATTATCACACTATTTATCAGAAATAGTGAGGACTACTACTGCTCTAACTCGGACCATCACTCTGTCCCCCGACTAGTTCCCGCAACATTCTCATTTCCTGAAGAGGACAACAGATGAAAAGGGTGAGCTCAACTAGCTCAGTAAAGAATATTATGACTAAGATAATGGAAAATAAATTATCGTTAGCCTTCAATAAATCAGATAAAATATAATGGACAACCAATCTTAGATCAATATTCGCAGCGGAAATAACAATTCATTAGAAGAGTTAAGCAGAGAATCAAGTCTACTATCTTCTATGATTTAAAAGTTCATCATCAATATTTTATCCCTGTAACATCAATCAATATACATCTCGAATCAAATATCCATCTTTGCACTACAGGCCAAAGATATTCATTTGTATCATCAGTGGTCATATTCATCTCAACACCTGTCATCTTTGCACTACAGGCCAAAGATATTCATCAGGTAATCATTCATCTTTGCTCTACAGGCCAAAGATATTCATCAAGTAATCATTCATCTTTGCTCTACAGGCCAAAGATATTCAGTTACATCACCTTTTAGGACTGAGAATGATGAAAAACATTTAAAAAAAACGAATCCAGTGAGATAAAAGACAAAGACTAAGGATTCGTATTTTAGTATATCCAATTCAAAAATACCTCGTAATAATCAATTATGGAGCAAAATTCAAGAATAGAGCTCAAAACTTGGATACAATCAAAGATAGTAACCTTAACAAGCAATTTGGACAAATAGAAGAAAATTTATTTTTTTCGTGAATAGTGTCGTATACGTGAATAGTGCCGTATACGTGAATAGTAACCCCGACGGAAAAAGTAAGAATTTCAACATAAAATCCATGATAATATTTCTGTATAATGATATTGAAAAGAATAACATCATTTACGAAAGAAAATAACATCCCTTACCTCAAAAAGATAGTACCTCTGACTGGAATATCGGATATAATATCGAAGGAAACTTGCGCTGAATACTAATACTCAAAGTATTGAAATACTCACAAAAATACGCTCGATATTATAGAGAGAGAAAACTTCTGATTCTGGTGTGATTTTCAATTCTAACCTAAGCACCCTATTTATATGAAAAGCTTAGGATGCCAAAGGAGACTAAAATAATAAAATATTATTATTTTTTAAATTTCCTCCGCCGCCGGCTGCTGCCCAAAATCAGATTTTCAACAAAAGTGGGGCCAACCCATTAAATAATATATATATTTTCCGAAACTTCAATAATTCATAACAAATAGCCCATTTGTCAGAAAAATACAAATTCTATGTCCTTCCATAGGAAATTTAATTCTCTACAACTTTGCAGAAGGAAGTTTTTCCAAATTCCAAACATAAATTATCCGGAATCCATAAACAGATGATTTCTCACACCAAAATATTGATAAAAACTCATCAGCGCCA
This sequence comes from Panax stipuleanatus, assembly GCA_020205555.1. Lineage (NCBI taxonomy): Eukaryota > Viridiplantae > Streptophyta > Magnoliopsida > Apiales > Araliaceae > Panax > Panax stipuleanatus. Next base: position 15,278,702 of record CM035116.1, read on the forward strand.
ATTCCTTCTTTAATATCCACAAAATAAATATTTCCTTATCATATAAATCAATAATTAATTATTCACAGATAATATTACAGAACTACAATATTGACAACCAGGTCGTTCCCAAGAAAGAGGGGGCCTTCCGATAAGGACTTCTCCTTACTGGCGCGCAATTAAATAACTCCTCCTAGACAGAACTTCCTTAGACATTGTCAATAATGCTATCTAATAATATTATTCAAATAATATGAATTATTGAGTTGATAACGTGAAATACTGTGCAACGACAATTATTGAATCAATACTACAAAATATCAACTGTAGCCATTATTGAATCAATCATAAAAAATAGCAACGTGGCAATTATTGAGTCAATAAAATATCAATGCAGCAATTATTGAGTCAATAATATAAAATATCAACGTGGCAATTATTGAGTCAATAGTATAAAATATTGAACAGTAATTACTGTAACAATAATTGAGTAATGGCTTCTCACGTAAGACTCAATAATTCGAAATACTGTGCAATACCGTGTACTACTATGCAACACCGTGTATCACTGTATTTTAACCACCGGGTATTTCAACAGTACTAACGGTAACAACCACGCCGTTATTTTGTAAAAAAGTTATTTCTGTCGCTTTCTATATCCGACAGTTATTCCGTTGTGGGGGCCCACAAATAGCTGCGCCGTCGTACGAATATTCCCCGACAACAAGAATATTCCACGACCAAACGAATATTCCCCGACAACAAGAATATTTTATAACCACTTGCTCATTTTAAAAATATTTGCACATTTCACCCATAACTTTCATATTTATCAAAACAACACCTTACTGTTTCGAAATAATATATAAAGAAAATTAAATCTTTATTCATAAAAGTTGGGGTCTTACAACCTCCCCTCCTTATGAAATTTCGTCCTCGAAATTGACGTACGTACCTGATATGTCAAAAGGTGATGATACCTCGCTTTCATTTCCGATTCCAACTCCCAGGTCATTTCCTCAATTGCATGGTTTCTCCACAAAACTTTAACTTGAGGTATAATTTTCGAGCATAGGATATGCTCCTTCCTATCCAAGATCTTGACAGGTACCTCCTCGTACGTTAAATCTTCGGCTATCTCGTCTGGTTCTAACTCAATAATGCGGTTTGGATCCTTCACATATTTACGTAACACGGATATGTGAAACACGTTATGAACACGAGACATGCTTGGAGGTAAAGCGAGTCTATAAGCCACATTTCCTATTCGGTCAAGAATCTCAAATGGACCAATGAATCGTGGGTTGAGCTTTCCTCTCTTCCCAAACCTCGTAACTCCCTTCCATGGAGCAATACGTAATAACACATGGTCTCCAACATTAAATTCCACGTCCTTTCGATGAAGATCCGCATAACTCTTTTGTCGATCTTGTGCGGTTTGTATACGTTGTCGAATCATTTGGATCTTTTCTGTAGTCATACGTACTAACTCCGGTCCCAACAATGTTGTTTCACCCACCTCGTTCCAACATACTGGAGAGCGACACTTTCTCCCATACAATGCCTCGAATGGATCCACGCCTATACTTGCCTGATAACTGTTGTTGTAGGAGAATTCCACCAATGGTAAGTACTTATCCCAACTCCCTTTGAAGTCTAGAACACAAAGTCTCAATAGATCTTCAAGAGTTTGAATAGTCCTTTCCGATTGTCCGTCTGTTTGAGGATGATAAGCCGAACTAAATCGTAAATCCGTACCCATAGCTTTCTGCAAACTGATCCAAAATCGTGAAGTAAATCTGGGGTCACGATCCGAAACTATGGATACTGGCATGCCATGCAATCTCACAATCTCATTCACGTACATATGAGCAAGACGTTCAAGGGAATAAGTCTCTCGTATCGGCAAGAAATGAGCAGACTTGGTTAATCTATCAACAATAACCTAAATCGCATCTAAGCCTTGAGAAACCTTGGGAAGACCCGTAACGAAATCCATCGTAATGTGTTCCCACTTCTATTTCGGAATCTCTAGTGGTTGCAATGGACCCTTCGGTACTTGATGCTCCGCCTTTACACGTTGACAAGTTAAACATCTCGAGATGAACTCCGCGATCTCTCTCTTCATATTGCTCCACCAAAATGTATGTCGAAGATCACGATACATTTTAGTACTCCCAAGATGGATCGCAAACGGTGTGTTGTGTGCCTCCATCATGATTCTATACTTCAAGTCGGAATCGTTAGGAACACAAAGTCTGGAGTTGACTCGAAGTATTCCCTCTTCATCGATTCTCGCTTCTGAAATTGCACCTTCTTGCACCTTCTTCTTCATCTTCATCAGCTCCGCATCCGTAGCTTGAGCAGCTTTGACTTTATCAATCAAAGCTGGTTCTACGCGTATACTTTACATCATCGCATTCGTTCCCACATATGATCTTCTACTCAACGCGTCAGCTACCACGTTCGCTTTTCCAGGATGGTATTGGATGGTATGATCGTAATCTTTCAACAGCTCAAGCCAACGTCGTTGCCGCATGTTGAGTTCCTTCTGAGTGAAGAAATATTTAAGGCTCTTATGATCCGTATAAATCTCCACTTTCTCTCCGTACAAGTAATGTCTCCAGATCTTCAACGCGAAAACGACTGCTGCCAACTCTAGATCATGAGTAGGATAATTCCTCTCATATTCTTTGAGTTGTCGCGAGGCATAGGCTATGACTTTCCCATGTTGCATGAGAACACATCCTAACCCTTTGCCCGAAGCATCACTGTAAATAACAAATCCATCCGAACCAGATGGTATTGTCAGAACAGGTGCCGAAATAAGTCTCCTCTTGAGCTCTTGGAAGCTCTTCTCGCATTCCTCTCTCCAAACGAATTTCGTATCTTTCCGAGTCAACTGAGTTAATGGAGTAGCGATTCGAGAAAATCCCTCTACGAATCTCCGATAATAACCAGCTAAGCCCAGAAAGCTTCGTACTTCGGTCACTGACTTAGGTTGCTCCCAGCTTTGTATTGCTTCAATCTTCGCCGGGTCAACAGATACTCCACGCTTCGATACCACGTGCCCAAGAAATGCTACTTCCTCAAGCCAGAACTCACATTTCTTCAGCTTGGCATATAGCTTGTTCTCACGAAGCTTTTGAAGTACCAATTTCAAATGGTGTTCATGATCTTCACGGCTTTTAGAATAAATGAGAATGTCATCAATAAAGACAACAATGAATTGATCTAAATACTCCTTAAATACACGATTCATCATATCCATGAAAGCAGCAGGAGCATTAGTCAATCCAAAAGACATGACTAAGAACTCATAATGCCCGTACCGTGTTCTGAAAGCAGTCTTTGGAATATCCTCAGTTTTAATCTTCAACTAATGATATCCAGAACGAAGATCGATCTTTGAAAATAATTGCGCTCCTTGCAACTGGTCGAACAGGTCATCAATACGAGGTAACGGATACCTATTCTTGATGGTGACATGGTTCAACTCCCGATAGTCAATACAAAGTCGCATACTCCCGTCTTTCTTCTTTACGAATAAAACAGGAACACCCCAAGGAGACGTACTAGGACGAATAAAATCGATGTCTAACAATTCTTGTAAGTGGATCTTTAACTCCTGAAGTTCAATAGGAACCATTCGATATGGGGTTTTAGAAATGGGCTTTGTACCGGGCTCAAGGTCAATAAAGAATTTAACTTCACGTTCTGGGGGTATACCGGGAAGTTCTTCGGGAAATACATCAGGAAACTCATTAACAACGGAATTATCATTCAAATCTGATGTATTCTGATTTAGATCAGTGACATGAGCTAAGAAAGCTTGACATCCGTTTTTCAATAAACGAATAGCCTTGGGATTTGAAATGATATTGACTGATTTTAGTGGTTTGGTGGTTTGGTGGTTTGGATTCGCACAACAGGTTGATTAGGAATATGAAAACTAACAACCTTACGAAAACAATCAATTTTGGCAGGGTAAGTGGTTAACCAGTCAATTCCTAAAATCACGTCAAATGCAAGTATTTTCAAAGATATAAGATCAACAGGTAAGGTAAGGGTACCAATCTGAATCAAGCAAGATTTGTAAACTGTAGATGTAACAAAGGTTTCTCCTAACGGAGTTTCAACAGATAAGTCAAAGTCTAATTTATCAGAAGTCAAGTTTAAACGTTGAGCACAAGCAGGTGAAATAAAGGAATGGGTAACACCGGTATCTAACAAGGTATAAACTTCGCAAGAGTTTATGATCAGCTTACCCGTAATCACCTCGTGTGGATTTCTCGCGTTTTGGGCTGTCACGACAAACGCTCTTCCAGGAATCACCGACTTTGACTTGTCTGCAACCGCCTTTGGAATCACCACCCCCGCTGAACTTGGTTTCGCAACAGGACAATCTCGAGCTATATGTCCTTCTTTTCCACAGTTATAGCATCCTTTGAACTGTTGTGGGCAGTTTGGGCTGATATGTCCCTCTTTCCCTCATTTAAAGCATACGACCGATGGTCGTTCTCCTCCCCTCGAAACAGTTGATGCTGGTGCTGATGTCGACGTCTTCACGTTCTCATTGTTATACCTTCTCTTTTTGAAATCTCCTCCCGATTCGCTTCTTCTACTATCATGGCCACGATAACCACCAGAGTAGTTACCGCTTCTGTCATACTTTCCTCCTCGCTGGTTGTCATTGCTCCGATGACTGCTGCCACCGGTACGACCTTGGTTGTGGTCCCTCGGTTGAACATAATCATTATCTCGCTCTAATAACTGGGCCCTGTTTACTACATCCGAATATAAAGAAAATTTATGAGAAATGAGGTATTGACGTATTTCGGGTTTCAAACCTCTTAGAAACATCCGCGTCATACGTTCCTCATTCTCCACCAAATGAGGTGCAAACCTGGACAGCTCCGCGAACTTAGCCTCGTACTGGGATACCGTCATGTTGTTTTGCTCGAGTCTAATAAACTCTACTTCCTTCATATGACGAATACTTTCAGGAAAGTACTTGTCATTAAACAGTTTCTGGAACGCTTCCCAAGACATCTTAAGTGCGGCAGTCTGGGTACGTTTCACAGATTCCCACCAGTAATCTGCCTCTCCACGGAACATAAACGTGGAGAATGGAACCTTCTATTCCTCTGTACATCCCAAGACATCAAATATCTTGGTAATTTGTTTAATCCACGTCTCCGCTTTGATCGGATCTGGCTTTCCCAGAAACTCTGGTGGTCCCAATTCTTTGAACTGCTTAGCAGTGACAGCTCGTGTGTTGTTATTATCTCCACCTGTATGTTGCACACTAGTCTCCCTCGTCTGATTTTGCATAAACTGCAAAAAACTTCTAAACATCTCATCGTTTATCGTCTGACCAGCGTTATTTTCAGGATGAACATTGCCTTCTTGTTGCACGTTCTCCTGGTTAACGATTAAAGGTGTCTCCACGGTCTCATTCACTTCGTTGTTAACATTCTCAGCTGCCATTCTCAAATACTGCCATAAAACAAGGGTTAATTAAACAAATTACATATCACATATTAACCCTATGCTCCGACTGACCAATTAAATACCACATAAGCTTAGGTAGGACACACTAGCGAAGGATTTACTCGTCTCTCCCCTCCTAGTTCTATTCCCCGATCTCCGCCAGAGATCATATCCCTAAGCTCTGATACCAACTGTGACGCCCCCAGAATAGGTCCATTCAACCCAACCCATTCTGAGTCGCCAAATACATGGTACAGAATTCAAATACAAACTTTATATCATACGGTCGTGCAAAATACGACCACACAACTGTGAGTGTCAATACAACTATGTAGAAAATATTAAGATTCAAACTAAGTCCTCATTACAATTATTATCACACTATTTATCAGAAATAGTGAGGACTACTACTGCTCTAACTCGGACCATCACTCTGTCCCCCGACTAGTTCCCGCAACATTCTCATTTCCTGAAGAGGACAACAGATGAAAAGGGTGAGCTCAACTAGCTCAGTAAAGAATATTATGACTAAGATAATGGAAAATAAATTATCGTTAGCCTTCAATAAATCAGATAAAATATAATGGACAACCAATCTTAGATCAATATTCGCAGCGGAAATAACAATTCATTAGAAGAGTTGAGCAGAGAATCAAGTCTACTATCTTCTATGATTTAAAAGTCCATCATCAATATTTTATCCCTGTAACATCAATCAATATACATCTCGAATCAAATATCCATCTTTGCACTACAGGCCAAAGATATTCATTTGTATTATCAGTGGTCATATTCATCTCAACACCTGTCATCTTTGCACTACAGGCCAAAGATATTCATCAGGTAATCATTCATCTTTGCTCTACAGGCCAAAGATATTCATCAAGTAATCATTCATCTTTGCTCTACAGGCCAAAGATATTCAGTTACATCACCTTTTAGGACTGAGAATGATGAAAAATATTTAAAAAAAACGAATCCAGTGAGATAAAAGACAAAGACTAAGGATTCGTATTTTAGTATATCCAATTCAAAAATACCTCGTAATAATCAATTATGGAGCAAAATTCAAGAATAGAGCTCAAAACTTGGATACAATCAAAGATAGTAACCTTAACAAGCAATTTGGACAAATAGAAGAAAATTTATTTTTTCCGTGAATAGTGCCGTATACGTGAATAGTGCCGTATACGTGAATAGTAACCCCGACGGAAAAAGTAAGAATTTCAACATAAAATCTATGACAATATTTCTGTATAATGATATTGAAAAGAATAACATCATTTACGAAAGAAAATAACATCCCTTACCTCAAAAAGATAGTACCTCTGACTGGAATATCGGATATAATACCGAAGGAAACTTGCGTTGAATACTAATACTCAAAGTATTGAAATACTCACAAAAATACGCTCGATATTATAGAGAGAGAAAACTTCTGATTCTGGTGTGATTTTCAATTCTAACCTAAGCACCCTATTTATATGAAAAGCTTAGGATGCCAAAGGAGACTAAAATAATAAAATATTATTATTTTTTAAATTTCCTCCGCCGCCGGCTGCTGCCCAAAATCAGATTTTCAACAAATGTGGGGCCCACCCATTAAATAATATATATATTTTCCGAAACTTCAATAATTCATAACAAATAGCCCATTTGTCAGAAAAATACAAATTCTATGTCCTTCCATAGGAAATTTAATTCTCTACAACTTTGCAGAAGGAAGTTTTTCCAAATTCCAAACATAAATTATCCGGAATCCATAAACAGATGATTTCTCACACCAAAATATTGATAAAAACTCATCAGCGCCAATTCCTTCTTTAATATCCACAAAATAAATATTTCCTTATCATATAAATCAATAATTAATTATTCACAGATAATATTACAGAACTACAATATTGACAAACAGGTTGTTCCCAGGAAAGAGGGGGTCTTCCGATAAGGACTTCTCCTTACTGGCGCGCAATTAAATAACCCCTCCTAGACAGAACTTCCTTAGACATTGTCAATAATGCTATCTAATAATATTATTCAAATAATATAAATTATTGAGTTGATAACGTGAAATACTGTGCAACGACAATTATTGAATCAATACTACAAAATATCAACTGTAGCCATTATTGAATCAATCATAAAAAATAGCAACGTGGCAATTATTGAGTCAATAAAATATCAATACAGCAATTATTGAGTCAATAATATAAAATATCAACGTGGCAATTATTGAGTCAATAATATAAAATATTGAACAGTAATTACTGTAACAATAATTGAGTAATGGCTTCTCACGTAAGACTCAATAATTCGAAATACTGTGCAATACCGTGTGCTACTATGCAACACCGTGTATCACTGTATTTTAACCACCGGGTATTTCAACAGTACTAACGGTAACAACCACGCCGTTATTTTGTAAAAAAGTTATTTATGTCGCTTTCTATATCCGACAGTTATTCCGTTGTGGGGGCCCACAAATAGCTGCGCCGTCGTACGAATATTCCCCGACAACAAGAATATTCCACGACCAAACGAATATTCCCCGACAACAAGAATATTTTATAACCACTTGCTCATTTTAAAAATATTTGCATATTTCACCCATAACTTTCATATTTATCAAAACAACACCTTACTGTTTCGAAATAATATATAAAGAAAATTAAATCTTTATTCATAAAAGTTGGGGTCTTACAATATGAACTTAAATGTGTAGGTCATTTGAAAGACAAGTAAAGTAGACGTATAACGAGCTCTTAAGGCAAGTTCTCAAATTTTTGCTTAAATTTCTGATATTAAGTAAGTTTATTAACTCCATTCAATTTTGTACATTGAATGCCAGTTGTTTTTGATCTTATACAATATTTTGTGTACAAGCTTTGATTCTCGTGGAATTATGCTCATTTGACTATATTCATATAACCATTTCGTTTGTATGACTCGTATGATTGATTTCGATTACGCAATACTTATACACTACAAGAAAAAGCAGTATTTCTAACGGAATTTTCTGTCGAAAATGAGCTAATTCCATAGGAATTAGTTTATTTCTGACGGAAATGGTTGTCAAAAATTCAACCAAAAATATGTAGGTCGGAAATAAGTCTGTCGAGAATTATGTCAGAAATTGTTATTTCCCACGAAATATTTCCAACGAAAATTTCGTCGGAAATAAGTTATTTTCCACAGAATTAAGTTATTTCCCACAGAAAATTCCGTCAGAAATAATTTTTTTAAAAACATTATTTATGTTTTCTTTTTTCCCTAGGTTTTCAAACAAATTCATGACCTATAATATCCAACACAAACAAATATCCAAGACAAACAAACAACAATATCCAACACAAACAAATATCACAATGATAGTCTTGTATTAATATCTTGAAATCATATATTACAAATTTACAATAATAAAGAAGTAAAATTTTGAAATCCAAAAATCATAGAACTAAGCCGAACTCATTTATGCTCACGGAATCCATACAATGTATGTTATGGACGAAATTAACAACAGTAGTTATTTATGTGAACAATTCCAAACCTGAGAAATAATCTGCTACCAATATCGCGTGTCTATCAGGGACTACGTGTTCAAAGAAAATGATTGGAAAGCCATACAAAAAGATTCCTAGTAGGATCAGAAGTTAATGCAAAAGTCCGTCATCTAAAAGCGCCAATAGATTGAAGGCTTGCAATTGAAATAGTTAGCAGTCCTGTAACTAAGTTTGTCAATGCGAAAGTAGCAGTTGCGAAGCTGGAAAGTACCAATGATATAGCAGGCACAGAATCTGTAAATTATTGATTAGGCAGATAAGAAAACACAGTAATTTTAGAAGGAAATGTGTTCTGAAATATTTCAAATTGATCTTAAATAGAAGTAGACATTAAAAAGAAAGTATGTAAAGTTCTTACAGTGTCTCACTTGTAAAATAGTAGATGCTAGATTTTTGTTTCCTGTAACATCCTTGGTTATGTTTTCAGGAACTTTGACAGATACTATATCATCATCTGCTCGAATATCTACAGCATATACACTCTTACTTACTTCATGAAAGCTGGACAATGGGATAAGAGGAAAGCCAAAATATAATTAGATCATATGATAGTTAGTACCCTTCAATAAACTAAATTTGGTTCAAGTATGAAATATTTCATATTTTCTTGTATTGTGCATATATTGTTGGAGATAGTATTTCACATAATGACACTAATGTATGTTCTTGTATTCATATTTATATGTCATAGATTGAAGTATGAAATACTTACCCATGCATATAACCTCCAGAGATGGTTACATGAAAATAATTGAAGCCAAATACAGGCTTCATGAAATTTATCAGTGTTGGGAAATCCTGTGTATTGTCCTCATATTAGCTGTTGTACTTAACTTCACAGCAGGCCTTTGCGAATCTGAAGGGTTAACGAACATCCGTCCTTGTTAGCAAAATTAGATCATCTGTTAGCTGCAATTTCATTTTAATTAAATGCCCTATTATATACTTATATCATTAACAAGAGTAGTTATTTCAAATTCAATGCTAACGATCATTTTGGAAGACCATTTCGCCCCAACCCCATAATTAACATTAATATCAATACTAGCATACTCCTATATAACTGCATACCCTGTAGCTCTAATTGAATAAAACATTTGTACGAAACGATTTCCAAATAAATTAATAATTTTTACTTTTAAAAATTATTATCCAAAGATCTTTCTCATAATATAGCATAATCAAAAATTATATTACATACCTCGTGCTTGGTTGTAGCACAATGGAGAATTTTTACTTATTTTGATGATGGATTTTATTCCTCCTGATCTTGATCTTCCTCTCTATGACCCTTATTTTGATATTACGTACTTTTCTGAGTGTGGGCTCAAAATACTGCAAAGTGATATATATATATATATCGAGTCCTCACCTCCCTGATATTTATCAGGATAATTTGAAAACTTTTCTGATATATTTTATCCTACTATTTTGTTATATCATAAGGGCTAGAGTGGGGATCAAGTAGGATTTTACAATTCTAGCTCCAATATAATACTAATTTCTGATTAACTACTTAATCAATTAGAATTATATTAATTATAACTAATTCCACTAAATAGTTATAATTGCACTCTAGAATTAATAGAATTAAAATTAATTAATTAAATCCTTCCACTATTAGTATATTGCAAAATACTCCTCTACAATAATATCCATAAATGCGTGTAGGAATAAAACTGTTAACCCACTACGTTTACTGCTTATATCCTTGACTACATAATTTATGAACTTTTGATCACTCATTAATTTAATAAATTAAATTAATACTTTATTAATTTGAATAACTAAAATACTTGGCCAAGATTCTGGTGATCAACCAATAAATTATATTAAGGGGATCTTATAATTTAATTGTAGAATTCCATCTTGAAAAATACATATTGTTCCTAATTTCATAACATATATCACCCAACATATTGAGGTATTGATTATATTTAAAATATCACTCTTTAATATATTAAAGTGACATACATTATAAAATCAAGTTCATTATTCTCTCAGGATTAAGAGTAATTGCACATTAATAGTAATTGAAAAATTATTTATAATAACAGTATTTAGCAATTAATTTTTCGTAACGATCCAGTTCTATGTATTTTAAAAATACACCAATACACTAGATTAAAGTCTTCACTTTACATGACTAAGACAAATCATCCAATCAAATGTATTACAATCTACTAGAATGGTTTGTCCATTTCCATCTAAGATTGAGAATATTATATTTCTTTAATTATACATAACATATAATTTATGTCTTCTGTATATGACACTCCTTCATATACATAAATTATAAAATGTATAATTATGGACAAAATTTATGACACATTTAATTATGCAAAATGAAATTAAATTATTATTAAAATGTTAAAATAAATATCAACATTGGGTTTTTCAAGGCTTAAAACCTTACAATCTCCCACTAGCCCTAAACCCAATCTACTATATGTTTAATACCCATCCCCTCAAGGTTAGACTGATATCTGCTGATCAGACCTACTATAAAATAAATATCTAGTCTAGTGCACAACATTGCATACATAAGACTTCCCACCACCGAAACATAAGGGATTGTCTTCATGCACTCTTGCTTTTCAGGTGTCTTCGGACACTGCTCCTTAGTAAGAGGAATTCCATATCTAATAGGAAGTAGTCCTTTATTGGAATTTTGTATGTTGAACCTAGCCAAAATTGTATCTATGTATGTAGCTTAGGAAAGGCCCAACATTCTATTCTTGCGATCACACCAAAGCTTGATCCCTAAAATGTAATTAGCCTCTCCTAGGTCCTTCATCTCAAAATTTCTAGACAACCAAATTTGGACGCTAGATAATACTACCACATCATTATCCATAAGCAAATATATCATCCACATAAAGAACTAAGAATACCACCACGCCATCTTTATTCTTCATGAACACTCAAGATTCTTCTGGATTTTGTTCAAACCTATAAGATTTGATTACTTGATCAAACCTTATATTCCAATACCTTGATGCTTGCCTAAGTCCATAAATGGACTTTTACAACTTGCATACCATATTTTCTTGGCCTTTAACTATGAAACCATCAGGCTGCTTCATATAGATTTCTTCAACAAGATATCCATTAAGAAAAGCAGTCTTGACATCCATTTGTCGTATCTCGTAATCGAGATGAGCTGCAATGGATAAGAGTATTCTGATAGATTTAAGCATAGCTACTGGTGAAAAAGTTTCCTCATAATCGATACCTTCTTTTTGAGTAAAACCTTTTGCTACCAACCGTGCTTTAAAGGTTTCCACCTTTCCATCTATCCCACTTTTTCTTTTGTATACCCACTTGCCCCCTATAGGTTTGACCCCATTAGGTGCTTCTACAAGTTCTCATACTTTATTTGAGTACATGGAATCCATTTCTTGTTTCATAGCTATGTGCCAGTTGGATGCATCTACATCATTAATAGCTTCATGGAAGTTAGAGGGATCCGACTCTACTTCTTCCGGAATAACATCATAAGTTTCTCCAAGAAGTGAAAGTCTCTCAGGAGGCCTGATACTCCTCCCTCCGGTGTATTAGAATAATCTGGTTGGGTATTTTGTGGCAATTCATCCAAGTCTTGTAGTGGATTAATTGATTGAGTAATTAATGTACTTGACATTTCTTCTAAGATAATTTTACTACTCGACTTGTGATCCATTATATAGTCATTTTCCAAAAAAATTACATTTGTGCTAACAAATACTTTCTGGTCTAAAGGACTATAAAATAGACCACCTCTAGTTCCTTTTGGATATCCTACAAACAAACATACTTCTGTTCTTGAACCAAATTTATTTAAGTCTGTCTTTCCTTTTCTTTCATGTGCATGTGTGGCCCATATATGAATATGGTGCAATACTTGCTTTCGTCGACTCCACAATTCTCTAGGTGTTAAAGGAACAGACTTTGATGGTACAAGATTCAATAAGTACATTGCCGTTTCTAGTGCATAACCTCAAAAGGAAATAGGAAGAATAGAAAAACTCACCGTAGACCTTACCATATCCAAAAGAGTCCTGTTTCTTCTTTCAGCCACACCATTTTGCTGGGGTGCAGTCAAATCAGATATAATTCCTATATCAGATAAGTAATCTTTGAATTCCCCAATGAGGTATTCACCTCCCCGATCCGATCGAAGGGCCTTTATGTGTTTACCAGATTGCCTTTCTACTTCTGCCTGAAATACTTTGAATTTTTTAAATGCTTCAGACTTTCGATGCATTAGGTACACATAAACAAATCTTGAGTAATCATCAGTAAAGGTGATGAAATACTCAAACCCTCCTCTGTATGAATTAATTCTAACTTATCACTGGCTCTATGTTTCTTTGCCTTGAAAGGCCCTTTGGTCATTTTTCCTTCTATACAGGATTCACAAGCTAGAAGATTTTCAACTTCTAAAGAACATAGAGGACCATCTTTAACCAGTCTTTGGATTCTATTTAGATTAATATAACCTAATCGTAAATGCTAGAGATAAGTTTGATTAACTGAAGAACTTTTTTTTAATGGTATATGTTGACTACATTCAGTTTGCATTAATGAACAATAATTTGGAGTAAGAATATATAAATTATCTACCAATAGACCAGAACAAATGAAATTTCCATTCTTGCGAATAACAATCTTGGAATCAAAATTAACTGAATATCCATGTTTAAACAAGCAAGAAACTGAAATTAAATTTCTATGAATGTCTGGAACATAAAGACAATCTACTAATTCTAAAGTCCTATCATTATTAAAATTGAGATGCACAACTCCCACTGCAATGGCTGCTACTTTTGCGCTAGAACCAAGGTGTAGATAAATCTCGCCTTCATTCAATTTTCTGGTTTCCTAAAACCCATGCAAAGAATTGCAGACATGATTAGTGGTTCCCGAATCTACACACCAGGATTCAGTAGAATGGCCCACAAAACATGTTTCATGAACGAAAGATTGATATTTACCTATCTCGCCAAACTAATCAATTAGACAATCAATCATACCTTGATTTTTGATCTTGGCTAGGTAAGTAGGACAATTCTTTTTCCAGTGACCTTTCTCCCCACAGTGGAAATATTTTCCTTTAGGTTTTACTTTTGCCCTATCTTCCCAACCCCTCCAGATGGAGGTAGGTTTCCATTTGCAGCTTTCTTACAGTTATTCTTTTTCCAGTTCTTGGCCCTAGGCTTTCCCTCAAAATTACCAGTTTCTGCAATATAAATGCTTCCTTTTACACGAAGAATACCCTCTGCTGCTTGGAGTTCCTTCACTAGTTCAGGTAAAGATAAAGACATTTTGTTTATAGTGTAATTAAGTTTGAACTAATTGAAGGAACCAGGCAAGGTCTCTAGCTACATTTCAACCTGGGTTTCCCCCATCAACTGTTGCTCCTAGGATTTCCAGTTCGTTTAAGTAAGAAATGATTTTTAAACAATGATCTCGAACTGAAGATCCCTTGGACATCTTGGAATTCATGAGTGTTTTCATCACAGTCTGTCGTGCAGCACGACTCTGGTCAGCAAACATTTCATGAAGGCTATCCAAGATCTCTTTAGCAGTGGTAGTAGACTAATATTGGTGTTGCAATATATTTGACAAAGATGCCAATATATAGCAACGAGTCATATTATCTGCCTTTTGCCACTTCTTGGGTATTCTTTTGTGCAACAGTGGCATTTTCTGGAAGAACTGGACAAGGTTCAGTCAACACAAACTTGTAGTCCTCAGCAGTCAACACAATGTCAAGATTTCTTTTCCAGTCCACATAATTTGGTCCAGTTAACTTATTTTCTTTAAGGATAACAGCAAGGGGATTAAACGACTACATGGTAATCTGTATAATAAAATATGCATAAATTAAATGGTCATTCAATTTAAATAAACTTTTGCATATAATATGAAAGTGTAATCCTCAAACACAAACATAAAATAAACATGGCAACTTAATTTCAAATAATTCTCTTTTCGAAGGGAAAAATAAGAATAACTTAATATTACTATTATTTTTATATCTTGACATCTCATGAAATAAAAATAATTCACCATTTAATTTAGCCCAAAAAAATAATAATAAGTATCACTCTGATGGGGAGAATTATTATTTATGTTTTGTCAAGTGTATACCATCCATTTAAATTTTCTTTAAAATTTTAATACAAATATTTCGATGGAAAATAATTCATAATACAATTTTAAATAAATTTATCACAAGGAAATCCATATATAATATAACTAGATTCATGTATCTTCCGAAGAGAACTCACAAAATTTGAGATTAGATACATGTATCAATATAATGGACCAATGATGGAGGCCGTAAGAAATACAATTTCTTTCTCCCACTTGATTTTTATTTATATAAAATGAGGATTTTTATTAATTTAAAAATATATAATTATTTTAACATCTCATATTAATACATTTCACATTTAACAATTACAACATTATGAAAATTGAACAATTAAACATTATAATTGTTAACTACCAATTCATATTAATATAAATGAAAATAGGCCCACTATTTAAAAAATGTGAATAAGATAACTTATTATCTATTTCAAATATATTAATTGTGATGAACGATATTTTTATAATTTAATTTGAATATTTATTGAATTAATAAATATTTTTTAATGATTTAATTATTGAATTAAATAATTAATTATTGAACTCGTGGTAGATTAATTTAATTATATGTATTACATTAGTTAAATTAATGTGGAGAATTTTATTGTTCAAATTATGAATTTAATTAAGCTTATTTGATTAAATGAATTTGTTAACAAGTATAATGTTATTCTAATTAATTTAATAATTAATTAGAGATTTAAAGATTTGACATAATTAATAAAGGAGAATTTTAATTATGTGACTATGTGATTTAATGTGGATTTATTATATTTTATTTAATTAATTTAAATAAGATATTTGATTATTGGGTGTGACATTATTTAACTATATGGTAAGATTTAATTAAAATAAATGGAAAGGGAGAATAAAGGAGCTAACCAAACGAGGTCCTAAGGGGAGTTGGAGCAGTAATCCATTATATGGCCTTACATACAAATTAAATACTTTAAAATCAATGATTGTTGATCATATGGCCTTATGTGCATTAATATATGTTCATAACGTGTTTTAAACCATATACACATGAATTTACAGTGATCATACCATGGAATTTTGGTTAATTAGGATTTTATGGATTACAGAGTATAAATGTTGTATGAATAACCCATATGAGTAAATTAAATGCTTTAATCATATGTTTGAATTAAAATTGACACTTGATTATGATTACGCATGTTAAAACGAAGGAAACAGAATTAGAATGAACGGATTAGGAGTTATAACGAATCCGTAATGATGGAGGTTATATTTTTTCATCAAAACTTGACAAAAATTGAAAACAGTGAAATTAAATGTTTTAAATTGTGTAAGTATGTAATTTAAAGTATTAAAAGCATACTAGAATCGATTTATAATGTTTATGTGAAGTTTACACTTCATGGTTAACATTACAAATCGTTGTATTAGTTTAATTTGGGATTTATTGGGCTGTTCTGTGTTCTTCGTGAACTGCAGAAATCGAGTCTGCGTCGCAGTGCGGCCGCGCCGCTTCAAGGCACACTTGGAGCGCGCCCGCGCCGCTCCAAAGAGTAATTGGAGCGCGGTCGTGCCCTACCTGCAGAATTTCAGAATTTTTCTAAGTGTTCAAGTTTCCAAAGATGTGTTTAAAAACCTATTGTAACGAACATGAAGACATGTTAAGCATATAATAAGATGGTAACAACTTACATTATGTGAATAATTAGTAAGTTAATTTCATAACTTAAATCGTTATTTGTAAAGTCTAATAACGTGTTCATAGATCGATGTGTGATTCGATAAGTATATCGAACTTATGATTAATTGATATTGTGAATGGATGGTTATGTAGGACTAATTAAAGGACGTGAATTATAAATTGGAGCTTGTGCAAGAGACAAGTATCATATCCCTAACTTATTGTTGTTAAGCAAGTTCTAAACCTTACCTTTATTGAGCAAGTCCTTAAATTCTAAATTATTCATTTATCGAGTCTTAGACTTGTGTTCTATATCGAGTAAGTTCTTGTTCTTAATTGTTCAAGTTCAAGATTTCATATTAGATGTTATAATTCTTTTAAAGCATGATTCAGCTATACAATACTTATTCGATTGTATACCTCTTGAGAATTTTTATTCGAATTGATTATTAGTTTATTGTTGAACCTTGTAAGACTAGTGAACCCTTATTGATTCGACTAGTCCATAGTTGATGAACGTTCTAAATTCTATAATTATTATTGAGCTTATCCAAACCAAACTTCCTTTGGTGCGG
Source organism: Panax stipuleanatus (assembly GCA_020205555.1). NCBI lineage: Eukaryota > Viridiplantae > Streptophyta > Magnoliopsida > Apiales > Araliaceae > Panax > Panax stipuleanatus. The sequence continues at coordinate 15,296,107 of CM035116.1, forward strand.
ACTCTGATGTCAGACTGAGATGAACAACTCTGCATAGGGGATTATTTACGCTTTAGCGTTGAGATATTGTGCACAGTATGGTACTAAGGGCTGATCCCCCTAAGTACGAGAAGTAAAGTCCATAGTCTTATGACTGTTAAATGTTTAAAGTATAAATGTAAGACCCCAACTTATTATGAATAAAATTGAATTTCCTCTATTTATTATTTTGAAATAATAAGGGGTTGATTTGATTAATGTGGTAAGTTATGGGTAAAATGCACAAATATTTTAAATAAGCAACTGGTTATAAAATATTCATTGTTGTCGGAGAATATTCGTTTGGTCGTGAAATATTCTTGCTGTCGAGGAATATTCGTACGACGGCGCAGCCATTTGTGGGCCCCATAACGGAAAACTGTCGGATGAAGAAAACGACACGAATAAGTTTTTTAATAATAACCGCGTAACGGTTACCGTTAACACTGTTGAAATATCCGGTGATTAAAAATGAGGTAATACGCGTCGTTAAACAGTAGCACATGGTATTGCATAGTATTTTTATATTATTGTTAATTTAATAATTGTTACTGCACAGTATTTTCCATTATCAGATCAATAATTCATATTATGTGAATAATATTATTAGATAGCATTATTGACAATGCCTAAGAAAGTTCTGTCTAGGAGGGGTTATTTAATTGCGCGCCAGTAAGGAGAAATCCTTATCGGAAGGTCCCCTCTTTCTTGGAAACGACCTGGTTGCCAATATTATAGTTCTGTATTATTATTTGTGAATAATTAATTATTAATTTATATGATAAGGAAATATTTATTTTTGTGGATATAAAGGAAGAAATTAGTGTTGAGATGTTTTATCAGTATTTTGGTGTGAAAAATCATCCGTATGAGAATTTCGATCATTTTTCGTTTGAAATTTGGAAAAACTTCCTTCTACAAAGTTGTAGAGAATTAAATTTCCTTTGAAAAGGACATAGAATTCGTATTTTTTTGATAAAAGGGCTATTTTTTATGAATTATTGAAGTTGCAAAATAATTGATTTTTGGGGTTATAAATTTTTTTTTAAAGAAAAACATTTTTTAATGTTGGTGGGCCCCACTGGTGGTGGCTGATGAATTTAGTCAAGGTAGTGGTGCGTGAAAATTTTTATTAATATTTTATTAAATTTTTTACTTTGGCGTTCTAAGTATTTTTCCTATAAATAGGGTGCTGAATTAGAATTTGAAAATCACACCAGAGTCAGAAGTTTCTCTCTATAATATCGAGCGTATTTTGTGAATATTTAGATACTTTGAGTGTTACTATTCAGCGCAATTTCCTTTAGTTGTATATCCGATATTCTAGTCAGAAGTACTGTTCTTTTGAGGTAAGGGATGTTATTTTATTCATAAATGATGTTATTTTCTTCACTATCATTTCACCAAAATATTGGTATAAATTTTATTGTGAAATTTTTACCTTTTCATGTCGGAGTTATTATTCACGTATACAGCACTATTCACGTATACGACACTATTCACGAATACGGCACTATTCACCGAAAAATAAAAAAAAATTTATTTGTCCAAGTTGCCTGTTAAGGTTCCTATCTTTGATTGGATCTAAGTTTTAAACTTTATTCTTAAATTTTGCACCACAAATGATTATTATGGAGTATTTTTGAACTTGGAAAGACTGATGTACGAATCCTAAATTTTTGTCCTTTATCTCGCTAGATTCGTTCTTCAAAATATTTTTCATCATCTTCAATCTTAAATGGTGATACAAATGAATATCTTTGGCCTGTAGTGCAAAGATGAATGATTACTTGATGAATATCTTTGGCCTGTAGTGCGAAGATGAATGATTACCTGATGAATATCTTTGGCTCGTAGTGCAAAGATGGACAGGTGTTGAGATAAACAGGACCAACTGGTCATATCTTTGGCCTGTAGTGCAAAGACGAATATTTGGTTCAAGATATATATTGATTGATATTACAGGGATAAAATATTAATTATGGACTTTCAAATCATAGAAGATAGTAGACATTATTTCCTACTTAACTCTTCTGATGCATTGTTATTTCCACTGCAGTTGTTGATCTAAAACTTGTTGTCCATAATATTTTATCTGATTTGTTGAAGACTAACGATAAATTATTTTTCATTATCTTGGTCATAATATTCTTTACTGGGCTAGTTGAGCTCACCCTTTTATTTTATTGTCCTCTTCAGGAAATGAGAATGTTCCAGGGACTAGTCGGGGAGCAGAGTGATGGGCAGAGTTAGAGCAGTAATAGTCCTCACTATTTTTATAAAATAGTGTGATAATAATTGTAATGAGAACTTAGTTTGAATGTTTATATTTTTTACATATTTGTATTGACACTCATAGTTGTGTGGTCGTATTTTGCACGATCGTGTGATATAAAAGATTGTATTTGAATTCTGTACCATGTGTTTGGCGACTCAGAATGGGTTGGGTTGATTGGACCTATTCTGGGGGCGTCACAATAAACACTTTACAACCTAGGACATAGTTCGAGGACTTGTGACCCTCAGATGTTCTTTTGATTCTTGTTATTCATTCTCGATTCAAAAGTTGAGTTTCTTATTCAGAAGTCTTTGATTCTCTCGCATGTTATTATATTGTTGTTATATTGTTATACTTGTGGGCAATTGTGCTCACTCTTGCATAATAATAACATTGTAGTTAAGAACGAAAGATCTGACGAGCCTTCCTCTAGCAAAGACAAGGGAAAAGTTAACAAGTGTTGAAGACTTGTTATTTTATTTAAGAATGTTTATTGTTAAGACTATATGTTGTTTAAGACTTATTTATTTGTTTATGTTTCCGCACAGATGTTTAAGGTTAGTTTGACCTGGGATTGTATTTATTATTCAGATATTGTAACCCCATAAGGGGAGATGTTGGTTTTATTTCTATCTATTGCATGGTTTGCATTTATTATGGGTAGATAGATAAATGATATTTGTACAGTGAACACCAAATCCCGTGGAATTGAAGTACCCAGATTTGGGGGTGTCACAGGTTGATATCAAAGCTGTAGGTTATGAACCTTAGGTGGGGGAAAACCTTAAGATAGTAGCCTTTTAAGAGATCAAGAACATAGTAATGATAAACTCTTATCAAGTTCTAAGAAAGATAATAACTTACCTTATGTGCTACGTGTTTATACTTATATACTTACGAGAGTATCGATTGGCATCACATAATAACTAAGACTTAAAATTTGATTTTTCAGGATGACAGATGCTGGAGAACCTAGTCAGCCTAGGGACATTGTACCCCGAGAGGCTAGAGAGGAGGAGCCCCGAGACATCCGCATAGTTTGGGAGAAGTTAGTTCGACGAGAGCCATCTCCCTTGATCACAGTCGTTGGTCAGGAGCATGTGCCGGTGTTTGATTCAGAGGAGGACTCTGAGGATGACCCTGAGGAGATTGAGGTTCAGACTGAGACAGCCGAAGAGGAGGAGGAAGACCCTGAAGAGTTCCCACCGAGCTCTATCAGTGCTGAGATTTACGACAAGTTGTACGACCGTAACATAGAGTTACGAGATATTGTTCAGGAGCTGAGGGAGCGGATGGTTACTCAACAGTCTACCATCAAGAAGAGGGATGGAGAGGTTGAGGCTCTTCACACGCGTCTGGGAAACGTAGAGTGGGATTTGGTTCATGAGAAGGGCCAAAACGAACATAAGTCAGAGGAGATAGAGAAATTGAAGAATGAATTGAAAGAGAAATCAGCAAGGCTTGCCATAGCAGAGGAGGCCTGGGTAAGGGATTCACGACATGCAAATCTTGCAGAAGATAACTGTCGGGCAAAGAAGGCCAAGCTTGAGGAAACGCACTATACGCTTCAGAATGCTATTGATGAGGCCCAAGATCAGATTATGAGATATCCAATTCAGTTCAAAGGTCTACCGTGGTACGTGCTAGATCGCAGGACGATGTCCCATATTATGGAAGAAGAGTGTGGCAAAGCTGTTCGACGCCTTAGTAGGCAGTGATAGGAACAGTTTGATTATGTGCAAACCTATCTGGTAGTTAATAATGTAAATTTTGATGTGTTTATAAACATAGGAATATTCTGATGATTTAAATCCTGTAGATTCTTCATCTCGGGATAGTTGATGTAAATAGCAATGATGCTATCGTATTATGTTAAAACTTTTGATTAAATAAAATATCATAGTTAATTGAGATGTTATGTGATTAAGTGATTATGTTTAAATGTTTAAGCTAAGCCTTAGATATTTAAAGAATTGAATAAAGATCTAATAAACGTATTTCTTAAAAGAAATATGCTGCCCAGAAGATGACCTAACCGTCAACCGGCCCAAGAGGGGTCAACAAACAACAACAACGACGCCAATGCTAACCCCGTTCAGCAGTTGGTGAACTTACTGGCTGGAGCAATTAACAATCAACCACAAGATCCACCAAATACTACGTTTAAGGACTTCAAAGCGGTGGGACCGTCAGAGTTTAAAGGCTCCATGAACCCGATAGAAGCTCAAACTTGGGTTATGGAGATGGAAAAAGTTTTTGATGTCGCCAGAGTCAGAGAGGACCAGAAAACCGCCTACGCAACGTTCATGCTGAAATCAGAAGCCAGTTATTGGTGGCAAGTAAATAAGATCCGGGGAGGAGAAGGTGTGATTACCTGGGAAAGGTTCAAGGAGATGTTCTTTGAGATGTATTTCCCAACAAGCTCGCAGAACCAGATGGAGGTCCAGTTTCTGGAGCTGAAATAGGGGAATATGTCCGTACCAGACTATGCGGAAAAATTCAATGAGTTGGCTAGGTTTGCCACATATCAAGTACATATTGATGAGAGAAAGGCTAGGAGGTTTGATCAGGGCCTGAAGCCCTGGTTGTATAGCAAAGTGTCAATGTTTCAATTGAACACTTTTGCTGGGGTGCTGGAGAAGGCCATACTCGCTGAAGGTGGAAGCGATGCGGTAACCAAGTATAACCAAGATCAGAAAAAGAAGAAGAGTGAAAGTGAAGGAAATAACAAAGCTAGTGGCAGCAATACGGGAGGAAGTAACAATCAGAAGAGAAGGTGGACTGACAACTCATCAACTGGAAATCAGCAAGGAGGTCAGAAGAAGAGAATCGAAGCGTGTCAGACTTGCAGGAAAGCTCACCTAGGGGGTCTGTATGAAGGGAAAACGGGTGTGCTACAATTGTGGTTAGGAAGGCCCATAGCACCTAACTGTCCTAACCCAAAGAAGGGCGCCTGCTTCACTTGTGGCTCAAAGGACCGTCTGGCAAGGGACTGTCCCAAGAAGGGATCTGGAGGGGCATGATCAGGAGGGAATAGAGGAGGCAGTGGTGGTAATACTCTAACTATTATGGGACCAACCGCAACCAATCGACCGACTGCCAGGACGTTCAACATGACAGTGCAGGATGCTGTGCAGTCTCGCGATGTGGTGTTAGGTATCATTCCGATCAATAAAGTTAATGCTTATGTACTATATGATTCGGGTGCTACTTGTTCATTTATATCCGATGACTTTGCTAAGAACTTAGAATTGCCTAAGGACGAGTTAGAATATCCTATGAACATAGAGATTGCGAATAGAGAAGTGATCCATGTTAAGTACGTACACAAAAACTGTAGGGTGGATATTAAGGGTAACATTATGAACGTAGATCTTATCCCGATTAGACTTGGGGAATTCGATGTTATTCTGGGAATGGACTGGCTATTCAATTATGGAGCTATAATTGATTGCCCGAGAAAATGTATTAACCTTATGACTCCGTCCAAGATTGTGTTTTATGGCAGCAAGTCACCTAGACAAGTGAGTTGTCTGATGATGATGCAGGCCAGGAAGTTGTTAAGACAAGGCTGTGTAGGATATTTAGCTTACATAGTCGATAGTCGTAAAGAGAACTCGAAATTAAAAGATATACCAGTCGTGAATGATAGACGTATTTTCAGAGGATCTGCCAAGACTTCCGCCAGACAGAGAGATTGAGTTTGTGATCGATTTGGTGCCAGGAATGGCTCCAATATCGAAGGCACCGTACCGGATGGCTCTGGTAGAGATGAAAGAATTGATGGTACAACTACAAGAGCTACTGGACAAGAAGTACATACAACCGAGCGTATCGTCGTGGGGAGCGTCGATGTTATTTGTGAAGAAGAAGGACGGGACGATGCAGCTTTGCATTGACTACAGAGAACTGAATAAGGTCACGATTAAGAATAGATATTCATTACCGAGGATCGACGATCTGTTTGATCAATTGAACGGAGCAAGATACTTTTCGAAGATTGACCTGAGAAGTGGTTATCATCAACTGAAGATGAGGCCAGAGGATGTTCCAAATACAGCATTTAGGACTCGATATGGTCACTATGAATTTCTGGTGATGTCATTTGGTCTAACGAATGCTCCTGCAGTATTTATGGGTCTAATGAATGGAGTGTTCAAGACGTTTTTAGACAAATTCATGGTGGTGTTTATCGATGATATTTTGGTATACTTGAAGACCAAGGAAGAACATGTAGAGCATTTGAAAGTAACACTAGAGGCGTTGATTAGAGAGAAGTTGTACGCCAAATTTTTGAAATGTGAATTCTGGATTGAAAGGGTGCAATTTCTTGGACATATGATTGATAAGGGCTAAATTTTGGTAGATCCCTCTAAAGTTGAAGATGTGATGAACTGGGATAAGCCAAAAATGCCGTCGAAAGTGAGAAGTTTTCTTGGGTTGGTGGGTTATTATAGAAGATTCATTCAGGACTTTTCCAAGATCGCAACTCCGCTGACGAATTTGACTAGGAAATCAATGAAATTCGTTTGGACGGAGAAGTGTGAGGAAAGCTTCCAAGAGCTTAAGAAGAGGTTAAGTTCAGCACCTGTGTTTTCTCTTCCGAATGACACAGGAAATTTTGTGGTTTATAGTGATGCGTCGCATAAAGGACTTGGCTGTGTGCTTATGCAAAACGATAGGGTCATTGCGTATGCGTCACGATAATTGAAAGACTATGAGAAGGGGTATCCGACCCATGACTTGGAGTTAGCTGCAGTGGTATTTGCTTTGAAGATCTGGAGACACTATCTCTATGGGGAGAAGTGTGAAATATATACAGACCACAAGAGTTTGAAATATATTTTTACACAGAAGGACTTGAATATGCGCCAGAGAAGGTGACTGTAGTTAATTAAGGACTATGACTGTGAGATCTTATACCATCTGGGTAAGGAAAATATGGTTATCGACGCCTTAAGCATAAAGGGTCTGGAGAAGTTAATGATGTTGACTGCTCAGGAGGAGCTAATTTTAGCAATAGAAAAGCTGGAATTGGAAGTGAAGTATCTGGTGGAGATCGACGAGAAGCTGTTCCAGATGCAAGCTGGTACAACCTTGATGGATAAATTTAAGGAAGCTCAACTTCAGGACGAAGAATGTGAGAAGGTGAAGAAGAAGATATCTGAAGAAACCGAGCCGAGATTCAAGACAGACAGTGAGGGACGACTTAGATTTGAGAGCAGAGTTTGGGCACCGTCAGTGCCAGAGATTAAGGATATTTTGAGCGAGGCTCATAGCTCACGGTATTCGATACACCCCAGTAGTACCAAGATGTACCAGGATCTCCGACAATATTTCTGGTGGCCGAATCTAAAACGAGATGTTGTTGAGTGTGTTGCAAAGTGTCTGACCTGTCAGAAAGTGAAAGCAGAACATCAAAGGCCGAATGGTTTGCTTCAACCCCTAGAAATCCTAGAATGGAAATGGGAACACATTACGATGGATTTCGTGGTTGGCCTTCCGACAACTCAGAAAGGCTACGACGCAGTATGGGTTATCGTTGATCGATTGACGAAATTCGCACACTTCCTTCCGATCAGAATCAGATTCAACTTAGACCAGTTGGCAAGGTTATATATGAAAGAGATTGTTTCGAGGCACGGAGTTCCGTTGTCAATTATTTTCGACCGAGATCTGCATTTCACATTGAGCTTCTGGAAGCGACTACAGGAATGCATGGGGACACAGTTGAGAATGAGTACGGCCTATCACCCTCAGACAGACGGACATAGTGAAAAAATGATCCAGACATTGGAAGATATGCTGAGAGCATGCATCATAGATTTTGAAGGCAATTGGGATGACCACCTACCGCTTGTTGAATTCAGTTACAACAATAGTTACCATGCTAGTATTGGCATGCCGCCTTACAAAGCGTTGTACGAAAGAAAATGCAGAACTCCGCTATACTGGGATGAAGTTGGCGAGAGACGATTACTAGGTCCAGAACTGGTACAGTAGACAACAGAGATAGTCAAAGTGATCCGAACAAGATTGATAGCAGCTCAAGAAAGGCAAAAGAAATACACCGATCCACACCGTAAGAATGTTGAGTTTGAATCGGGTAGCTATGTGTTTTTGAAAGTCTCTTTCTGGAAAGGAAAGATCAGATTCGGAAAGAAGGGAAAATTGACCACGAGGTTCATTGGATCCTTTGAGGTACTGCGAAGGATTGGAGAAGTTGCGTATGAGGTAACCTTACCTCCGGCGCTTGAGAATGTACACAATGTCTTCCATGTTTCAGTTTTACGACCCTACAAACCCGATTACAAGCATGTGATTGAATATGAACCTCTACATTTTGAGAAAGACTTATCCTATGAAGAAATTTCGGTTCAGATTGTTGACAGGAAAGAGCAAGTCCTCCGAAATAAAGTTATACCTTCTGTTAAGGTAATTTGGAGGAACCACAATGCTGAAGAAGCTACATGGGAACTCAAAGAGCATATGTTAAAGAATTACCCACACTTATTTGTTTAACTTTATGTAAGCGATTCTGGGGACAGAATCTTTATAAGGGGGGGAGAATGTAACAGGACGAATTTAATTGAATCGTGATTCTGGGGACAGAATTCTTTTAAGGGGGGAAAGATGTGACGAACGAGATTTTTTGTAATTTAATTTGAATATTTATTGAATTAATAAATATTTTTCAATGATTTAATTATTGAATTAAATAATTAATTGATGAACTTGTGGTAGATTAATTTAATTATATGTGTTACATTAGTTAAATTAATGTGGAGAATTTTATTGTTCAAAGTATGAATTTAATTGAGCTTATTTGATTAAATAAATTATTTAATAAGCATAATGTTATTCTAATTAATTTAATAATTAATTAGTGATTTAAAGATTTTACATAATTAATAAAGGAAAATTTTAATTATGTGACTATGTGACTTAATGTGAATTTATTATATTTTATTTAATTGATTTAAATAAGATATTTGATTATTGGGTGTGACATTATTTAACTATATGGTAAGATTTAATTAAAATAAATGGAAAGGGAGAATAAAGGAGCTAGACAAACGAGGCCCTAAGAGGAGTTGGAGCAGTAACCCATTTTGGATTAACTGACACCACTAACCCGTCAGTTTATACTTATATTATATACGTATACTTTTATATACTACCTATATCAGCTTTCCTATATCCACTTCTTCCATCAGAGAGAACTTTGAGAGAAAAAGAATTGATTAGAGAAGAGTTCGAGAATTCAAGTTTACATCACCTTTAAACAGAGAAAGCAAGGGTAAACCCTCATCTAAGTTTTATATTTCACGTATTATATTTTCTCCCAACTGAGTTCTCTGAAAAAAGGGATTTCATGAGGTTATTGTTTATTATTTGATGTTAGATGTTTATTAACATACATAACTCAATTGTATGTGAATTATATCCGTTTTAGAGTAATTAATCCATGAAAGCATGTCTAAATTAGAATTTTTGAAAAGTTATAGAGCTTTCCATTTACGTGTTTTAAAGGTTCTCTAAAAAATGGGAAAATTGACAATTGTTGATTTTATGGCTATATATATTAATTGATGTTCATAAAATGTTTTCTATACCTTATGTATGTTTAAAACAATCAAATTCATAAATGCATGCCTTAATTTGGAATTCAAAAGTCTTAGAGTACAAAAGTTGTATATATAGCCTTACATACAAATTAAATACTTTAAAATCAATGATTGTTGATCATATGGCCTTATGTGTGTTAATATATGTTCATAACGTGTTTTAAACCATATACTCATGAATTTACAGTGATCATACCATGAAATTTTGGTTAAATTGGGATTTTATGGATCATAGAGTATAAATGTTGTATGAATAACCCATATGGGTAAATTAAATGTTTTAATCATATGTTTGAAATAAAATTGACACTTGATTATGATTATACATGTTAAAACGAAGGAAACAGAATTGGAACGAACGGATTCGGAGTAATAACGAATCCGTAATAATGGATGTCATATTTTTTCATCAAAACTTGACAAAAATTGAAAACAGTAAAATTAAATACTTTAAATTGTGTAAGTATGTGATTTAATGGGTAACATTATAAATCGTTATATTAGTTTAATTTGGGATTTATTGGGTTGTTCTATGTGTTCTTCGCGAACTGTAGAAACTGAGTCTGCGTCGAACGCGGCCGCGCAGCTTCAAGGCACACTTGGAGCGCGCCCGCGCCGTGCAGAGCGCCCGCGCAGCTCTAAAGAGTAATTGGAGCGCGGCCGCGCCCTACCTGCAGAATTTTAGAATTTTTCTAAGTGTTCAAGTTTCCAAAGATGTGTTTAAAAATTTATTGTAATGAACATGAAGACATGTTAAACATATAATAAGATGGTAACAACTTACATTATGTGAATAATTAGTAAGTTAATTTCATAACTTAAATCGTTATTTGTGAAGTCTAATAACGTGTTCATAGACCGATGTGTGATTCGATAAGTATATCGAACTTATGATTAATTGATATTGTGAATGGATGGTTATGTAAGACTAATTAAAGGACGTGAATTATAAATTGTAGCTTATGCAAGAGGCAAGTATCATATCCCTAACTTATTGTTGTTAAGCAAGTTCTAAACATTACATTTATTGAGCAAGTCCTTAAATTATAAATTATTCATTTATCGAGTCTTAGACTTGTGTTCTATATCGAGTAAGTTCTTGTTCTTAATTGTTCAAGTTTAAGATTTCATATTAGATGTTATAATTCTTTTAAAGCATGATTCAGATATACAATACTTATTCGATTGTATACCTCCTGAGAATTTTTATTTGAATTGATTATTAGTTTATTGTTGAACCTTGTAAGACTAGTGAACCCTTATTGATTCGACTAGTCCATAGTTGATGAACGTTCTAAATTCTAGAATTATTATTGAGCTTATCCGCATCAAACTTCCTTTGGTGCGGACTCTGATGTCAAACTGAGATGAACAACCCTGCATAGAGGATTATTTACGCTTTAGCGTTGAGATATTGTGCACAGTATGGTACTAAGGGCTGATCCCCCTAAGTACGAGAAATAGAGTCCATAGTCTTATGACTGTTAAAAGTTTAAAGTATAAACACTTTACAACCTAGAACATAGTTCGAGGTCTTATGACCCTCAGATGTTCTTTTAATTCTTGTTATTCATTCTCGATTCAAAAGCCGAGTTTCTTATTCAGAAGTCTTTGATTCACTCGCATGTTATTATATTATTGTTATATTGTTATACTTGTGGGCAATTGTGCTCATTCTTGCGTAATAATAGCATTGCAGTTAAGAACGAAAGATCTGAAGAGCCATCCTCTAGCAAAGGCAAGGAAAAAGTTAACAAGTGTTGAAGAATTGTTAATTTATTTAAGAATGTTTATTGTTAAGACTTGATGTTGTTTACGACTTATTTATCTGTTTATGTTTCCGCACAGATATTTAAGGTTAGTTTGACTTGAGATTGTATTTATTATTCAGATGTTGTAACCCCATAAGGGGAGATTTTGGTTTTATTTATATCTATTGCATGGTTTGTATTTATTATGGATAGATAGATAGATTATATTTGTACAGTGAATACCAAATTCCGTGAAATTGAAGTACCCGAATTTAGGGGTGTCACATTAATTTACATATTTGAATAAAATATTTGTTGGTGTAGTTGGTAGAGTCTCTTTATTTCTCAAGAAGGTTGTGAGTTCAAGTCCTTGCAACATCAAATTAACATTTTAATTTTAAAATGTTTAACGTCTTGGGCCTGGGCTGAAAAAGCCAGGGCCGAACATTTATTTTTTTATTTTAAAAAAAAAACGATTTGGGCCTTCTAAACTTGGGCTTAACAGTTTTTCTATTTTAAAAAAAATGTTCATTATTGCTGAAAAACATAGATCTTATAATTCAACCAACGCCACTGTACCAACATAATCAAACATGCAAAACTGCATCTATCATTAATCCTTAATTTATTATCTGACAGCATCGTTTCCATAAAAAATAATCGGCACATGCAGATATATATCAGGCTTTGCGGTATAAATCACAAACGCATAATCAAGCATATGCAGATATATGCATGAATTTTTATTTTTCCAGTATATATGCCTACAAGCATATATACTTGTAAACAAAAGCATGCATGTCACAGATTACCTCACGGGATGGAATATAATATCTATTCTAGACTTCTAGTACATAAGCCCACGCCATCACCAAATCAATGGTAATGATTTGCATGCTGTGGAACGTAAAGGCTTGATTGGGATCAAAATAGGCGTAAAAAAAATATATATGTTGAATATCAATTCAAACTAAATAATATAATAATGATTTATGAAAATTATGAGTTAGCTCTGGTACCAATTGTAGGAAACGATTTCCAAATAAATTAATAATTTTTACTTTTAAAAATTATTATCCCAAGATCTTTCTCATAATATAGCATAATCAAAAATTATATTACATACCTTGTGCTTGGTTGTAGCACAATGGAGAATTTTTGCTTATTTTGATGATGAATTTTAGTCCTCCTGATCTTGATCTTCCTCTCTATGACCCTTATTTTGATATCACGTACTTTTTTAAGTATGGGCTCAAAATACTGCAAAGTGATATATATATATATATATATATATATATATCGAGCCCTCATCTCCTTGATATTTATCAGGATAATTTGAAAACTTTTCTGATATATAACTAATTCTAACTAATTCTACTAAATAGTTATAATTGCACTCTAGAATTAATAGAATTAAAATTAATTAATTAAATCCTTCCACTATTAGTATCTTGAAAAATACTCCTCTACAATAATATCCATAAATGCGTGTAGGAATGATACGTGGTTTTTATGACCACTTATTCGGATAGTAACCAACTTATTTTGTTGCTTAAACTCAAGTATTCTTGTGCTTTTAATATGTTTTCGCTTTCTTTTGTAGTTTTCTGTTTGAGGAACTCTCTTGGTGTGCATTGAGCTTAGAAGGATGAAAGAACGCTAAAATGGGACAAAGCACAGAAATAGGCTTAAAACATAATGATGGCTTGGGTGAACGGACAATGGAACGTGATGCTACGAGGCTGCAAGAAGGCAAGAAGGCAAGCGTGAGCATGGACCGAAGCCAAGTGCAGCAGAACAAAAGCAAAACAGCAGAAAAATCCAGTATTTCAGTGTCGCGCAGCCGCGCCCTCCTCAAGGCCAAACCGCGCGCGGCCGCGCCTGTCCCCAACTTGACCAAAGTTGACTTTTAAACGGGACTTGGCTGGGAGGCTATAAGGGACTGGATTTTGGGCAGCATACGGAGAGAAGCCCCTTAAAGGATTAGCCCTAGCCCTAGTTCTTCATCTCTTCTCTTTTTACATTTCTTGTCTAGATTAGGAGTAGATTAGTTCTAGTTTTAGTTAATTAGTTTCTAGGGTTTCATTAGATAAGAAGATTGAAGCAAGTGATTGCATCAAGGATCCAAGCTTGGAGAAAGATACATGATTTGCATTCTCTATCCTTATACTCTCCTTGTCATTATTTTGCATATTTGGATGATGTTTATTAATCTTGTGGATGATATATTTGAGTCATTTATGACTTAAACTTTATTTTGAGGTTTCAATGGAACCTAATGTTGGGTTTGTACGAAATCGTGACGCAATCAAATTGCAAAAATTAGCGGAAGCATGGTATATCAGAGTTTAAAAAATTTCTACAAAACCATTACCCGGATCATCCTTTATGCAAATTATTAATTTAAAACGATAAATAAGAAGTTATGGAATCATACCCTTGTAGAACGAAGCTTCCACAGGTACTAGTTCAACTCCTTGTTCTTCGTGATCTCCTTGAATTTCCGGGTTAGATTCCTTCCTTTGATCAACGTTAGCCACCCAAGTGTTTGGCCTCTAGAGGTGATCCACCAAGGAAGATGAATTATCAAGAAGGAGGGTGTTTGGCTTAACCTTAGTTTTCTATCCTCTATAGAAAAGGAGTACTCTCCAACAATTGGAATTGCATCATCTAATATCTATTATAAGACTTCTCTTATATAGACATTGGTCAACCCTTCTAATCCTATTAGACATGGGATTTCTTTTAATTAATTAAACTCCTTTAATTAATTTAGGCTTCCCACCACATGAGAATAATTAATTAAATTCATTTAATTAATTTGTCTCCTAATCTTATTAGGAATAAATGAGAGTACTAAATATTAAATTAATTACTAAACTCCTTTAGAAATTAAAATAATAATAATTGTAATAATATTAATAAGACTCCTCTTATTAATTTATATTTAATATTTCCAAAATATTAAATAATAAACATTAAGCTATTTAATTTATTCTATCACCATAGATTAAATTAATTATACTTAATGCATTATTACGATTATGCCATTACCTTCTTAAATATTTATTCTTCCTTTTATGGTGTGACCCTTTAGGTTCTCCATATTAAACCGGTTGTGAATAAATCAATTAAAACAATGTTAATCTTATTTAAATAAATAAATTAAACTAATAATCTATTTAAATAAATAATATTTATTCTACAATAGGGATAAGCCTCCCTAGCGATCAACGACTTTCCAGATAATATAGATTTCAACATTAATCATAAAAGAACCTGTGAGTTAATAGTTACCGTACAATTCAATCCTTCCACCATACAATGTCCCAATTAAATATAAGACATGGATTTACTGTCAAGTCTTATTTTATTTAATTATATGTATTTCGATTAGAAAATGCACAACTCCAAATAATGCAAATTAGAAACTCCTTTCTAATTTCATTTCACCTTGGCCAAGGATTCCTGGGTTGTCATTTAACGAATCACATAGGACATATCTCCTCTTTTACTAGAGGTGGTAGATTCTTTATTGATCATTCATTATCTCCATATGTAACTCATTATACCCAAGCATACCCTATATATGCCTTAAAAGGTCTTAAGGAATAAGTCAAAGTATAATTTGTTACATACAAGATACTATGATGATCTCAAGTCCAAGGATTACTTGTACTACTATCACATTAGGAATTCCTATTGACAGGCGAGTAAATCTCCATTAGGTATTCCATAGCGAATCACGTTCAGTGAACTTATTCTCCAATAAGCACCTACATACTTGCTTTAGTGTCTCCACACAAATGATCATGAGATCAATCATCCTCATCCAATGAGCAAGCAACATATGTACCAATCTATCCGGATTTACTAATCCCCTTTTTAGTAATCCCACGATTGGGAACTATTTTAGTTTTAAAACTTTCTAAGAATTTAGATCTCATTAGCATGATCATCATCATGATTCTAAAAGCATTGCTTAAAACTATGAGTTATTTACATATTATAAAAACAGCAACATGTAGATAATTAAATGCCTTTAATAAATAAATATTTTATTAATAAATAAATAAGATTGTTTACAAAGTACGTGCTTTATCATCATACATGATTGGCTTGTATGCACACTACTATCACCTAATGAGTAGTTTACTTTGATATGCCTTCCATGATGATCTTATTGATTGTTATATGATTGTCTATTACGATTTGTGCTTTCATTGCTTAATTGATTAGCTACCAATTACTGTGATAACCCATGTGGGCTTGAAAAACGAAATGTGGGTTTAGATCTAATTGTAGTAGCGGGTGATTGTATCTTTACATGACGTTGAATGTATGATTTGTGCTTATGATAGACATATACCGAAGCGCCGCTCGTAGTCAATTGAGAACTTGAACTTAAACCCTAATTATTTGTAAATCACATAGACATATAGGGGTTTAGATAATGTGGGTGTTCATGTGCGTTCTATCATATGTGGATTGCATGTGATATGGATTAGGTGCATCGAAAGATGGTCTTCTCTCACTTTCGTGTTCTCGGCTAGCAACCTTAGACGATCAACTTGAACTAACTGGAAGTATGTCGACTTAGATGAATCATTAGGGGAAATTAGAATCTCATATCTTCATTATCTGATTTTACTCTAGGATTAAGTAGTTTAAGTTTAAATTACTTGTCTAGTTAATTTAGTTTTAATTAAAACTCTTTACCGCTCGTTTAAATAAGACTGAGATGATTATGGACTAGTGGTTTGGCGACCTTTTATCTGTTAATTCTCCGTGAGAACGATATCTGTACTTACTGATTATTACTTATTGACCGCGTATACTTGCACGTAATTGTCATACCCATTCGGGGACAACAAGTTTTTGGCGCCGTTGTCGGGAAATTAATTTGATAACTGTTTGCCAACATTAGTTTCAGCCAAATTAGTCTTAATTTAAACATTTTATTTTTATTTTATTCTCTTCCTATATTCTCTTTTCAGGTACAATGGATCTAAAATTTTATCCATGGTGTTACACAAGGAAAGAGTAACCAAGGGAAACAGGGAATGATGGACTCGATCCAATTGCTACACTTTCAGCACAGTTAGAGGTTTTCTCGAGGAAGTTGGACAGTGTTACAGCCCAACAGAGTCGAGAGCCAGTAAGTACTTATGATTATGGTGCTAAAAACTACATGAGCCATCAGGATCCCATCAGTTATGGACAAGAGCAGTATGGGGGTGATTACTCCTACAATGAGGCTTATCCCAATTATCAGCAAGATTGGGGGTATCACCCAAACTCTTCAGCGAGCTATCAAGACCAATACTGCGAGCAAAGTCCAATGTATGCACCAGACCTCACATATCAATCTCCGTGTTTACAAGAAGAACAGTCAACAATGGAATTCATGTATAGGAGCTTAGCAAACCAAGAGAAGATGCTTAGGAGCCAGGAAATATCGAACCAGAATTTTCAGAACCAGATGGCCCTAATCAACAGTACTCCAACCAGTGAGACTCAGTACATGGAATCCGAGGCTGAAACAGAAAAGGCAAGATTAGAAAGTTTATGGGGAAATTTCTTAGCATCAATAAAGGAGATCTTGATCGAGTAAGAGAATTCAATTGAGAATCTTAAAATTTGGGTGGAGCAAATTAGCATGGCTTTAAGGAAAGAGGAAGTGTTTGAACAAGAGACGAAAATGCAAAATCTTCAGAATCAAGTACCTCCAATGACTGAAGTCGTGAGTAATGACCCTCGAAATATGTGGTGCTATGATATGGATGCTGAAACTGATGAAGAGCTCGAAGTGCACATGCAGCTGGATGAACTAAAAAAAGGCGACATCGAGGAGACAATTGGGGACGTGAACAATTATGAATGTGAGCCAACAGTGACAATACCCTAAGAGCCTTCTCCGTCAAAGCTTGAAAAGCCAGTGAAGTTTGCACACCCTTGCCCCCTTGGTAGTCACATCACATATACGGATCTCGAGGATATGAGAGAGTTTGCACTTCTGAAACTATGGTGGTATGAAGAAGAGAGAATTGAAGAAGAGCCCGTTGTGTGATCTATGCTTCAATGCCCCGATCACTTTACAAACACAATGGGAGAAGTGCCTAGCTCCTCGAACTTCAAAATGGGGAATCCTTATACACATCATATGCTAGGTAGTTTAAATTCGAAGCCTCTCGAGAAGGGGAACCTCCCAATATACACTACAGTACTAATGGATAGAGGGTTTCTCAAATATCGTAGGGGAATCGGATAGCGGTATCACAGACACAGTCTAGCTAACAGACTATAAACCAAGCGCTCGATGGGAGGCACCCCATCAATTCTCTCTCTTTCCCTCCTTGTTTAATTCTTAGTAGTTCAATTTAGTTAAAATTTTTGAATGCTCGTAGAATTAGGAGCTCAGTGCCTTCATTTTTGGACTTAGGCATTTGTGCATATAGTTTTGGGATTATGAAGCTGATTGAACATACTTTTATCACGAGCATGTTTCATATACGCACATATAGGAATTTTTGGGACTTAACAGTTTATAATTCTCCATTGATGATAATTCTCTTTATTGTTGTAAATAGTTCATACTAAATTTTGGTGGTTAAGAGGGCTTGATAAGTCTTGTATGTATGTTTCAGGTGAAAGATGTTGGGAATGCAAAGTTCAAATGCCATAGCCTAAATGCATGTCCAAAGGTTGCAGAAATTGAAAGCTAACATTGGGCAAGGCCGCGACAGGATATGCTTAAGCTGGCGCGCGACCGCGCGTCAGGCAGACAGGTTCAGACTTAAGCAAATTTCGGCAGAATTTGGGCACTTCTCCATTTCATTTATCAGAGCTCGACCTCCATTTCTCTCTAGTTTCAAACCCTCGAATTCCCACATTCCTACCATCACACTATAACACATCAAGCTATAATCCTCATTTCTCCCATCTTCCATCTCCTTCATTCTCCTGCACGATTACTAAACCCTAACTTTAGTTACTATCCACCCACTTAAGCACTCCTCAACCAAGAGCAGCAATTCCCTCATCCATCCACCGTCACTCATCATCACAAACTGAACTTCATACATAAACCCATCACAAACCCTAATTGCTTGTGTGAGAGCAGATTGCAGCAAATTGGGGCAAGTTTTGGCAGCAAACGGGTTAGTGAGTGCGATTGAGGAAGCTTGGTCAGAAATTGAAGCGTCTATTCTCAGTTCAAATGGCATCCAAGCGGAGTAGGAGGGAATCTTCATCAATAGGCAGTTATTTCGAGCAAGGGGGAGGTGGCATCGCCTATGATGACCACAAATCTATCAGTCTGAAAGCTCAGAAATTCTTCCACGACGCTTTGGTAGGCAGAACATTTGTGTTGGAGCGAGGATTAGCGCCAGATAGGAAATTGGATGGGCATATGGCAACTATGATCAGAAGGAGGGGCTGGAATCTTTTTTGTGAGGAGCCTATGGCAGCACCTATCTCTGTGGTACAAGAACTATATGCCAATGCTAAATTCATAAAGTCCAATAAGATTTTTGTGAGGGGATGCGAGGTGTCTTTTGCAAAGGAGAGCATCGATGAGCTGTTTAGTTTACCAAATATTGCATTGGATGCACCTGATTCTCTTTATGCTAGGGAGTGGGGCTCGGAGCTTGACGCTATATGTGCCTATCTATGCATGCCAGGCACGACATAGAAATTAAAGCAAGGCACTGATCAGAAGCTGCATTTCCCCCAGGCCGCCTTGAGCAGATATGGCAAGGCATGGTACAGCTTTATTTGTGTAAATCTGATGCCAACAAGGCATCAGAATGAGTTCACTAAGGACAGAGCTGTGTTGCTTTATAGGATCATCAAGGGCAAAAAGATTGACTTGGGATATGTGATCAATAGTTCTATCCGCAAATTTTTGAGTGGCGAGAATTCAGCTGGTATCCCACATGCATTAGTGATCACCAGGCTCTACGCTATGCATGGAGTTATGTGGACTGACACCGAGCCGATGCAGATGCCCATGAGCACCATTGACCACCCTACCATTGAGTCATTCAAGGTCTGGAAAGGAGGCAAATCTCATCCTCAGGGAGCGGGGTTTATATTTCCAGAGCAGAGAGAGGCAGGGGAGACTTCTGAGAGGGAGCCGCCAGCGCAGTCCGAGTCCTCCCACACGGTGCACGAGTATATTGATAGGATGGAGAGGCGACTGCAGCGTAGGATGGATGCCATGAGCACGAACTTCTAGGCCTTCACTATAAATTTCTGTGGGGCATTGTCCCACGCTTTAGGCCAGATGGGAGTGCAGGTGCAGTTCCCGACATATAGATCCGCCACTGCTTATCCTCCTCCAGACACACCTCCAGAACAAGTCGAAGAGGAGGACGATGAGGACGAGGGCGACGACGAAGTCGAATAGGGGAGATCCTTTTTACCCTTTTACCCTTCAATGAGGACATTGAATACCTTAAGTTTGGGGGTATTAGGTTTATTTTGCATGTAGTTTAATTCATATCATTTTGCATATTGTTTACTTCATTTAGTGCATGTAGATCGTGTTTTGTTAAAATTTGTCAAAATTTTAAAATTTTTGTTTTGTTTTGTTTTAGTTGTCTATGCTAGAGCATTTTGCATGAATCCAGTTTCAGTTGGTTTGTTATTTATTTGGCCTTTAAGGAAACTAAAATTACCTGATTTTTGAACTGATTTGAGACTTAAGCTTAAGTATGATGTCATATATATAAATCCTTATCTGTCAGATACTGTGTATCCGGTTAGCACTCTAAGAGTAACAATCATGATATGTTTAGTTTAAAGGTTCACATTCTTGTCTTCTGGTGGGGAATCTGTATTTTAATAAAAGAGTTTCAGTGATTATATGATAATAACTAGATTGTTAAAAACTTAAGTTTGGGGGAAATAGGGGGTGTGCATGCTAATTGGGAGAGATGGAGCGTAAGACGCACTCTTCTATGAAAAGAAAAGAAAAAGAATAGAAAAACAGAAAAATGAAAGAAAAGAAAAAGAAAAATAATTTCGAATAAACACATCGGCTATGTCGAGTTCTGTGGCCTTTGATATTTGAGCAAGTAAGCCCTCGGGGTGTCTCTATACCCAGCGCCCTAAGGCCTTTGGGTCTGGGAATCGTTGGTCGAAAGATCGCTACATGGGTATCATTGAAAAGCCTAAGAGGACTAGACATTGCACAGTTGATTGTGTACAGAATAAGCATAATAAATCCCTTGTTGACTCTTACCTTAAGTAATGCATGGTCTTAGTTAGAAATTATATGATTTGCTACTTTTCTTAAGTTGAAACTTATTTTTCCCCTAAGAAGCATAGTATGTGATCTATTTGTTCTAAGGCATGTTTAATGGTTGCTAGGCACACAACGCATAATACATCAGTGCTGATAGTTTTGGATTTGCAAGAATATGCCTTATGACCTTGTTTTTGGATTTCTCTCTGTTTGATTTTCTTGTGATTTTTTGAGGCATCGCTTATGAATTTCATTACTGACTGAGACTTGGATTCGCATTCATGTTAGGATAGATTGCATTCATTGTAGATACTGCATTGCATCTTTTGTTTAGTTTTGTTTTGGTTGCTTGAGGGCAAGCAACGTTTAAGTTTGGGGGTATTTGATAAGTGGTTTTTATGACCACTTATTCGGATAGTAACCAACTTATTTTGTTGCTTAAACTCAAGTATTCTTGTGCTTTTAATATGTTTTTGCTTTCTTTTGTAATTTTCAGTTTGAGGAACTCTCTTGGTGTGCATTAAGCTTAAAAGGATGAAAGAACGCTAAAATGGGACAAAGCACAGAAATAGGCTTAAAATATGATGATGGCTTGGGTGAAGGGGCAATGGAACGTGATGCTACGAGGCTGCAAGAAGGCAAGAAGGCAAGCATGAGCATGGACCGAAGCCAAGTGCAGCAGAACAAAAGTAAAACAGCAGAAAAATCCAGTATTTCAGTGCCGCGCGGCAGCGCCCTCCTCAAGGCCAAATCGCGCGCGGTCGCGCCTGTCTCCAGCTTGACCAAAGTTGACTTTTAAACGGGACTTGGCTAGGAGGCTATAAGGGACTGGATTTTGGGCAGCATACGGAGATAAGCCCCTTAAGGGATTAGCTATAACCCTAGTTCTTCATCTCTTTTCTTTTTACATTTCTTGTCTAGATTAGGAGTAGATTAGTTCTAGTTTTAGTTAATTAGTTTCTAGGGTTTCATTAGATAAGAAGATTGAAGCAAGTGATTGCATCAAGGATCCAAGCTTGGAGAAAGATACATGATTTGCATTCTCTATCCTTATACTCTCCTTGTCATTATTTTGCATATTTGGATGATGTTTATCAATCTTGTGGATGATATATTTGAGTCATTTATGACTTAAACTTTATTTTAAGGTTTCAATGGAACCTAATGAGTAGTTTACTTTGATATGCCTTCCATGATGATCTTATTGATTATTATATGATTGTCTATTACGATTTGTGCTTTCATTGCTTAATTGATTAGCTACCAATTACTGTGATAACCCATGTGGGCTTGAAAGACGAAATGTGGGTTTAGATCTAATTGTAGTAGCGGGTGATTGTATCTTTACATGACATTAAATGTATGATTTGTGCTTAGGATAGACATATACCGAAGTGCCGCTCGTAGTCAATTGAGAACTTGGACTTAAACCCTAATTATTTGTAAATCACATAGATATATAGGGGTTTAGATAATGTGGGTGTTCATGTGCGTTCTATCATCTGTGGATTGCATGTGATATGGATTAGGTGCATCGAAAGATGGCCTTCTCTCACTTTCGTGTTCTCGGCTAGCAACCTTAGACGATCAATTTGACCTAACTGGAAGTATGTCGACTTAGATGAATCATTAAGGGAAATTGGAATCTCATGTCTTCATTATCTGATTTTACTCTAGGATTAAGTAGTTTAAGTTTAAATTACTTGTCTAGATAATTTAGTTTTAATTAAAACTCTTTACCGCTCGTTTAAATAAGACTGAGATGATTATGGACTAGTGGTTTGGAGACTTTTTATCTGTTAATTCTCCGTGGGAACGATATATGTACTTACTGATTATTAATTGTCATACCCATTCGGGGACAACAAGGAATAAAACTATTAACCCACTACGTTTATTGCTTATATCCTTGACTACATAATTTATGAACTTTTGATCACTCATTAATTTAATAAATTAATTTAATACTTTAGTAATTTGAATTACTAAAATACTTGGCCAAGATTCTGGTGATCAACCAATAAATTATATCAAGGGGTTTTTATAATTTAATTGTAGAATTCCATCTTGAAAAATACATGTTCCTAATTTCATAACATATATCACCCAACATATTGAGGTATTGATTGTATTTAAAATCTCACTCTTTAATATATTAAAGTGACATACATTAGAAAATCAAGTTCATTATTCTCTCAGGATTAAGAGTAATTGCACATTAATAGTAATTGAAAAATTATTTATAATAATAGTATTTAACAAATAATTTTTCGTAACAATCTAGTTCTATGTATTTCAAAAATACACCAATACAATAGATTAAAGTCTTCACTTTACATGACTAAGACAAATCATCCAATCAAGTGTATTACAATCTACTAGAATGGTTTGTCCATTTCCATCTAAGATTGGGAACATTATATTTCTTTAATTATACATAACATATAATTTATGTCTTCTGTATATGACACTCCTTCATATACATAAATTATAAAATGTATAATTATGGACAAAATGTATGACACATTTAATTATGCAAAATGAAATTAAACTTTATTATTAAAATGATAAAATAAATATCAACATTGAGTTTTTCTGGGCTTAAAACCTTACAATCTCCCACTAGCCCTAAACCCAATCTACCATATGTTTAATACCCATCCCCTCAAGGTTAGACTGATATCTGCTGACAAGACCTACTACAAAATAAATATCTGGTCTAGTGCACAACATTGCATACATAAGACTTCCCACCGCCGAAACATAAGGGATTGTCTTCATGAGTTCTTGCTCTTGAGGTGTCTTAGGACACTGCTCCTTTGTAAGAGGAATTCCATGTCTGATAGGAAGTAGTCCTTTCTTGGAATTATGCATGTTGAACCTAGCCAAAATTGTATCTATGTATGTAGCTTGGGATAGGCCCAACATTCTATTCTTGCGATCATGCCAAAGCTTGATCCCTAAAATGTAATTAGCCTCTCCTAGGTCCTTCATCTTAAAATTTCTAGACAACCAAATTTGGACGCTAGATAATACTACCACATCATTATCCATAAGCAAATATATCATCCACACAAAGAACTAAGAATACCACCACGCCATCTTTATTCTTCACGAACACTCAAGATTCTTCTGGATTTTGTTCAAACCCATAAGATTTGATTACTTGATCAAACCTTATATTCCAATACCTTGATGCTTGCCTAAGTCCATAAATGGACTTTTACAGCTTGCATACCATATTTTCTTGGCCTTTAACTATGAAACCATCAGGCTGCTTCATATAGATTTCTTCAACAAGATATCCATTAAGAAAAGCAGTCTTGACATCCATTTGCCGTATCTCGTAATCGAGATGAGCTGCAATGGATAAGAGTATTCTGATAGATTTAAGCATAGCTACTGGTGAAAAAGTTTCCTCATAATCGATACCTTCTTTTTGAGTAAAACCTTTTGCTACCAACCGTGCTTTAAAGGTTTCCACCTTTCCATCTATCCCACTTTTTCTTTTGTATACCCACTTGCCCCCTATAGGTTTGACCCCATTAGGTGCTTCTACAAGTTCTCATACTTTATTTGAGTACATGGAATCCATTTCTTGTTTCATAGCTATGTGCCAGTTGGATGCATCTACATCATTAATAGCTTCATGGAAATTAGAGGGATCCGACTCTACTTCTTCCGGAATAACATCATAAGTTTCTCCAAGAAGTGAAAGTCTCTCAGGAGGCCTGATACTCCTCCCACTACGACGAAGCTCCGGTGTATTAGAATAATCTGGTTGGGTATTTTGTGGCAATTCATCCAAGTCTTGTAGTGGATTAATTGATTGAGTAATTAATGTACTTGACATTTCTTCTAAGATAATTTTACTACTCGACTTGTGATCCATTATATAGTCATTTTCCAAAAAAATTACATTTGCGCTAACAAATACTTTCTGGTCTAAAGGACTATAAAATAGACCACCTCTAGTTCCTTTTGGATATCCTACAAACAAACATACTTCTGTTCTTGAACCAAATTTATTTAAGTCTGTCATTCCTTTTCTTACATGTGCATGTGTGGCCCATATATGAATATGGTGCAATACTTGCTTTCGTCGACTCCACAATTCTCTAGGTGTTAAAGGAACAGACTTTGATGGTACAAGATTCAATAAGTACATTGCCGTTTCTAGTGCATAACCTCAAAAGGAAATAGGAAGAATAGAAAAACTCACCGTAGACCTTACCATATCCAAAAGAGTCCTGTTTCTTCTTTCAGCCACACCATTTTGCTGGGGTGCAGTCAAATCAGATATAATTCCTATATCAGATAAGTAATCTTTGAATTCCCCAATGAGGTATTCACCTCCCCGATCCGATCGAAGGGCCTTTATGTGTTTACCAGATTGCCTTTCTACTTCTGCCTGAAATACTTTGAATTTTTTAAATGCTTTAAACTTTCGATGCATTAGGTACACATAAACAAATCTTGAGTAATCATCAGTAAAGGTGATGAAATACTCAAACCCTCCTCTGTATGAATTAATTCTAACTTATCACTGGCTCTACGTTTCTTTGCCTTGAAAGTCCCTTTGATCATTTTTCCTTCTATACAGGATTCACAAACTAGAAGATTTTCAACTTCTAAAGAACATAGAGGACCATCTTTAACCAGTCTTTGGATTATATTTAGATTAATATAACCTAATCGTAAATGCTAGAGATAAGTTTGATTAACTGAAGAACTTTTTTTTTTAATGGTATATGTTGACTACATTCAGTTTGCATTAATGAATAATAATTTGGAGTAAGAATATATAAATTATCTACCAATAGACCAGAACAAATGAAATTTCCATTCTTGCGAATAACAATCTTGGAATCAAAATTAACTGAATATCCATGTTTAAACAAGCAAGAAACTGAAATTAAATTTCTATGAATGTCTAGAACATAAAGACAATCTACTAATTCTAAAGTCCTATCATTATTAAAATTGAGATGCACAACTCCCACTGCAATAGCTGCTACTTTTGCGCTAGAACCAAGGTGTAGATAAATCTCGCCTTCATTCAATTTTCTGGTTTCCTAAAACCCATGCAAAGAATTGCAGACATGATTAGTGGTTCCCGAATCTACACACCAGGTTATTGAATAAGAGAACTGAACAACTTATGGTTTGTATAAGAGAACTGAACAACTTGGCGCATCCTGGCAGTGTATGTTGAGACATTTAGTTCGCAGTTTAATATTGTGGACTCCCATTCAGTATTTAATAATACGACGTCGTACACATTGAGAAAACTGAAAGGTCTTTTTTAAGTTTGAAAGGTCGTTCGGTTATACGACGTCGTTTTCAAATAATGGAGACTAAAGGTCTCGTCAGTTTAAGAATGCGGACTCTAATGCAGTATCTAATAATACGACGTCGTACACATTGAGAAAACTGAAAGGTCTTTTTTAAGTTTGAAAGGTCGTTCGGTTATATGGTATTGTTTTTAAATAATGGAAACTAAAGGTGTAAGACCCCAACTTTTATGAATAAAGATTTAATTTTCTTTATATATTATTTCGAAATAGTAAGGTGTTGATTTGATAAATATAAAAGTTATGGGTGAAATGTGCAAACATTTTTAAAATGAGCAAGTGGTTATAAAATATTCTTGTTGTCGGGGAATATTCGTTTGGTCGTGGAATATTCTTGTTGTCGGGGAATATTCGTACGACGGCGCAGCTATTTGTGGGCCCCCACAACGAAATAACTGTCGGATATAGAAAGCGACAGAAATAATTTTTTTACAAGATAACGGCGTAGTTGTTACCGTTAGTACTGTTGCAATACCCGGTGGTTAAAATACAGTACGCGGTGTTGCGCAGTAGCACACGGTATTGCACAGTATTTCGAATTATTGAGTCTTACGTGAGAAGGAACCTACTCAATTATTGTTACAGTATTTACTGTTCAATATTTTATATTATTGACTCAATAATTGCTACGTTGATATTTTATATTATTGACTCAATAATTGCTGCATTGATATTTTATTGACTCAATAATTGCTACGTTGCTATTTTTTATGATTGATTCAATAATGGCTACAGTTGATATTTTGTAGTATTGATTCAATAATTGTCGTTGCATAGTATTTCACGTTATCAACTCAATAATTCATATTATTTGAATAATATTATTAGATAGCATTATTGACAATGTCTAAGGAAGTTCTGTCTAGGAGGGGTTATTTAATTGCGCGCCAGTAGGGAGAAGTCCTTATCGGAAGGCCCCCTCTTTCCTGGGAACGACCTGGTTGTTAATATTGTAGTTCTATAATATTATTTGTGAATAATTAATTATTGATTTATATGATAAGGAAATATTTATTTTGTGGATATTAAAGAAGGAATTAGTGCTGATGTGTTTTTATCAGTATTTTGGTGTGGAAAATCATCTGTTTATGGATTTCGGATAATTTATGTTTGAAATTTGGAAAAACTTTCTTCTGCAAAGTTGTAGAGAATTAAATTTCCTATAGAAGGACATAGAATTTGTATTTTTCTAACAAAGGGGCTATTTGTTATGAATTATTGAAGTTTCGGAAAATAAATATTTTTTAAATAAAATGGTGGGCCCCATTTTTGTTGTTGAAAAATCTAAAATTTTTAGCCGCCAGGCGGCGGAAATTTTTTAAAAATATATATTATTTTATTATTTTAGTCTCCTTTGGCATCCTAAGCTTTTCCTATAAATAGGGTGCTTAGGTTAGAATTGAAAATCACACCAGAATCAGAAGTTTTCTCTCTCTATAATATCGAGCGTATTTTTGTGAGTATTTCAATACTTTGAGTATTACTATTCAGTACAAGCTTCCGTCGGTATTATATCCGATATTCCAGTCAGAGATACTGTTCTTTTGAGGTAAGGGATGTTATTTTTTTCATAAATGATGTTATTCTCTTCAATATCATTATACAGAAATATTATCATGGATTTTATGTTGAAATTCTTACTTTTTCCGTCGGGGTTACTATTCACGTATACGGCACTATTCACGTATACGGCACTATTCACGGGAAAATTTATTTTTCTTCTATTTGTCCAAATTGTCTGTTAAGGTTACTATCTTTGATTATATCCAAGTTTTGAGCTTTATTCTTGAATTTTGCTCCACAAAGTATTATTATGGATTATTCTTGAATTTGGATAAACTAAATGACGAATCCCTAATCTTTGTCTTTTATCTCACTGGATTCGTTCTTTAAAATATTTTTCATCATCCTCAGTCCTAAAAGGTGATGTAACTGAATATCTTTGGCCTGTAGAGCAAAGATGAATGATTACCTGATGAATATCTTTGGCCGTAGTGCAAAGATGACAGGTGTTGGGATGAACATGACCACTGATGATACAAATGAATATCTTTGGCCTGTAGTGCAAAGATGAATATTGACTCGAGATGTATATTGATTGATGTTACAGGGATAAAATATTGATGATGGACTTTTAAATCATAGAAGATTGTAGACTTCATTCTCTGCTTAACTCTTCTAATGATTTGTTATTTCCGCTGCGAATATTGATCTAAGATTGGTTGTCCATTATACTTTATCTGATTTATTGAAGGCTAACGATGATTTATTTTCCATTATCTTAGTCATAATATTCTTTACTGAGCTAGTTGAGCTCACCCTTTTCATCTGTTGTCCTCTTCAGGAAATGAGAATGTTGCGGGAACTAGTCGGGGGACAGAGTGATGGTCCGAGTTAGAGCAGTAGTAGTCCTCACTATTTCTGACAAATAGTGTGATAATAATTGTAATGAGGACTTAGTTTGAATCTTAATATTTTCTACATATTTGTATTGACACTCACAGTTGTGTGGTCGTATTTTGCACGACCGTATGATATAAAGTTTGTATTTGAATTCTGTACCATGTATTTGGCGACTCAGAATGGGTTGGGTTGAATGGACCTATTCTGGGGGCGTCACAGTTGGTATCAGAGCTTAGGGATATGATCTCTGGCGGAGATCGGGGAATAGAACTAGGAGGGGAGAGACGAGTAAATCCTTCGCTAGTGTGTCCTACCTAAGCTTATGTGGTATTTAATTGGTCAGTCGGAGCATAGGGTTAATATGTGATATGTTGACTTGTTTAATTAACCCTTGTTTTATGGCAGTATTTGAGAATGGCAGCTGAGAATGTTAACAACGAAGTGAATGAGACCGTGGAGACACCTTTAATCGTTAACTAGGAGAACGTGCAACAAGAAGGCAATGTTCATCCTGAAAATAACGTTGGTCAGACGATAAACGATGAGATGTTTAGAAGTTTTTTGCGGTTTATGCAAAATCAGACGAGGGAGACTCGTGTGCAACATACAGGTGGAGATAATAACAACACGCGAGCTGTCACTGCCAAGAAGTTCAAAGAATTGGGACCACCAGAGTTTCTGGGAAAGCCAGATCCGATCAAGGCGGAGATGTGGATTAAACAAATTACCAAGATATTTGATGTCTTGGGATGTACAGAGGAACAGAAGGTTCCATTCGCCACGTTTATGTTCCGTGGAGAGGCAGATTACTGGTGGGAATCCGTGAAGCGTACCCAGCCTGCCGCACTCCAAATGTTTTGGGAAGCGTTCCAGAAACTGTTCAATGACAAGTACTTTCCTGAAAGTATTCGTCATATGAAGGAGGTAGAGTTTATCCGACTGGAACAAAATAACATGACGGTATCCCAATATAAGGCTAAGTTCGCGGAGCTGTCCAGGTTTGCACCTCATTTGGTGGAGAATGAGGAACGTATGGCGCGGATGTTTCTAAGAGGTTTGAAACTCGAAATACGTCAATACCTCATTTCTCATAAATTTTCTCTATATTCAGATGTAGTGAACAGGGCCCAGTTGTTAGAGCGAGATAATGATTATGTTCAACCAAGGGACCACAACCAAGGTCGTACCGGTGGCAACAGTCATCGAAGCAATGACAACCAGCGAGGAAGAAAGTATGACAGAAGCGGTAACCACTCCGGTGGTTATCGTGGCCATGATAGTAGAAGAAGCGAATCGGGAGGAGATTTCAAAAAGAGAAGGTATAACAATGAGAACGCGAAGATGTCAACATCAGCACCAGCATCAACTGTTTCGAGGGGAGGAGAACGACCACCGGTCGTATGCTATAAATGCGGGAAAGAGGGACATATCAGCCCAAACTGCCCACAACAATTCAAAGGATGCTATAACTGTGGAAAAGAAGGACATATAGCTCGAGATTGTCCTGTTGCGAAACCAAATTCAGCGGGGGTGGTGATTCCAAAGGCGGTTGCAGACAAGTCAAAGTCGGTGATTCCTGGAAGAGCGTTTGTCGTGACAGCCCAAAACGCGAGGAATCTACACGAGGTGATTACGGGTAAGCTGATCATAAACTCTTGCGAAGTTTACACCTTGTTAGATACCGGTGCTACCCATTCCTTTATTTCACCTGCTTGTGCTCAACGTTTGAACTTGACTTCTGATAAATTAGACTTTGACTTATCTTTTGAAACTCCGTTAGGAGAAACCTTTGTTACATCTACAGTTTACAAATCTTTCTTGATTCAGATTGGTACCCTTACCTTACCTGTTGATCTTATATCTTTGAAAATACTTGCATTTGACGTGATTTTAGGAATTGACTGGTTAACCACTTACCATGCCAAAATTAATTGTTTTCGTAAGGTTGTTAGTTTTCATATTCCTAATCAACCTGTTGTGCGAATCCAAATCACCAAACCACTAAAATCAGTCAATATCATTTCAAGTCATAAAGCTATTCGTTTATTGAAAAATGGATGTCAAGCTTTCTTAGCTCATGTCACTGATCTAAATCAGAATACGTCAGGTTTGAATGATATTTCCGTTGTTAATGAGTTTCCTGATATATTTCCCGAATAACTTCCCGGTCTACCCCCAGAACGTGAAGTTGAATTCTTTATTGACCTTGAGCCCGGTACAAAGCCCATTTCTAAAACCCCATATCGAATGGCTCCTATTGAACTTCAGGAGTTAAAGATTCAATTACAAGAATTGTTGGACATCGGCTTTATTCGTCCTAGTACGTCTCCTTGGGGTGCTCCTGTTTTATTCGTAAAGAAGAAAGACGGGAGTATGCGACTTTGCATTGACTATCGGGAGTTGAACCATGTCACCATCAAGAATAGGTATCCGTTACCTCGTATTGATGACCTGTTCGACCAGTTGCAAGGAGCGCAATTCTTTTCAAAGATCGATCTTCGTTCTGGATATCATCAGTTGAAGATTAAAACTGAGGATATTCCAAAGACTGCTTTCAGAACACGGTACGGGCATTATGAGTTCTTAGTTATGTCTTTTGGATTGACTAATGCTCCTGCTGCTTTCATGGATATGATGAACCGTGTATTTACGGAGTATTTAGATCAATTCGTTGTTGTCTTTATTGATGACATTCTCATCTATTCTAAAAGCCGTGAAGATCATGAACACCATTTGAAGTTGGTACTTCAAAAGCTTCGTGAGAACAAGCTATATGCTAAGTTGAAGAAATGCGAGTTTTGGCTTGAGGAAGTAGCATTCTTTGGGCACGTGGTATCGAAACGTGGAGTATCTGTGGACCCGGCGAAGATTGAAGCAATACAAAGTTGGGAGCAACCTAAGTCGGTGACCGAAGTACGAAGCTTTCTGGGCTTCGCTGGTTACTATCGGAGGTTCGTAGAGGGATTTTCTCGAATCGCTACTCCATTAACTCAGTTGACTCGGAAAGATACAAAATTCGTTTGGAGCTAGGAATGCGAGAAGAGCTTCCAAGAGCTCAAGAGGAGACTTATTTCGGCACCTGTTCTGACAATACCTTCTGGTTCGGATGGATTTGTTATTTACAGCGATGCTTCGGGCAAAGGGTTAGGATGTGTTCTCATGCAATATGGGAAAGTCATAGCCTATGCCTCGCGACAACTCAAAGAATATGAGAGGAATTATCCTACTCATGATCTAGAGTTGGCAGCAGTCGTATTCGCGTTGAAGATCTGGAGACATTACTTGTACGGAGAGAAAGTGGAGATTTATACGGATCATAAGAGCCTTAAATATTTCTTCACTCAGAAGGAACTCAACATGCGGCAACGACGTTGGCTTGAGTTGTTGAAAGATTACGATCATACCATCCAATACCATCCTGGAAAAGCGAACGTGGTAGCTGACGCGTTGAGTAGAAGATCATATGTGGGAACGAGTGCGATGATGTCAAGTATACGCGTAGAACCAGCTTTGATTGATAAAGTTAAAGCTGCTCAAGCTACGGATGCGGAACTGATGAAGATGAAGAAGAAGGTGCAAGAAGGTGCAATTCCAGAAGCAAGAATCGATGAAGAGGGAATACTTCGAGTCAACTCCAGACTTTGTGTTCCTAACGATTTTGACTTGAAGTATAGAATCATGATGGAGGCACACAACACACCGTTTGCAATCCATCCTGGGAGTACTAAAATGTATCGTGATCTTCGACATACATTTTGGTGGAGTAATATGAAGAGAGAGATCGCGGAGTTCATCTCAAGATGTTTAACTTGTCAACGTGTAAAGGCGGAGCATCAAGTGCCGAAGGGTCCATTGCAACCACTGGAGATTCCGAAATGGAAGTGGGAACACATTACGATGGATTTCGTTACGGGTCTTCCCAAGATTTCTCAAGGCTTAGATGCGATTTGGGTTATTGTTGATAGATTAACCAAGTATGCTCATTTCTTGCGGATACGAGAGACTTATTCCCTTGAACGTCTTGCTCATATGTACGTGAATGAGATTGTGAGATTGCATGGCATGCCAGTATCCGTAGTTTCGGATCGTGATCCCAGATTTACTTCACGATTTTGGATCAGTTTACAGAATGCTATGGGCACGAATTTACGATTCAGTTCGGCTTATCATCCTCAAACAGACGGACAATCGGAAAGGACTATCCAAACTCTTGAAGATCTATTGAGACTCTGTGTTCTAGACTTCAAAGGGAGTTGGGATAAGTACTTACCATTGGTGGAATTCTCCTACAACAACAGTTATCAGGCAAGTATAGGCGTAGCTCCATTCGAAGCGTTGTATGGGAGAAAGTGTCGTTCTCCAGTATGTTGGGATGAGGTGGGTGAAGCAACATTGTTGGGACCAGAGTTAGTACGTATGACTACAGAAAAGATCCAAATAATCCGACAACGTATACAGACGGCACAGGATCGACAAAGGAGTTATGCAGATCTTCATCGAAAGAACGTGGAATTTAATGTTGGAGACCATGTGTTATTACGTGTTGCTCCATGGAAAGGAGTTACAAGGTTTGGGAAGAGAGGAAAGCTCAACCCACGATTCATTGGTCCATTTGAGATTCTTGACCGAGTAGGAAATGTGGCCTATAGACTTGCTTTACCTCCAAGCATGTCTCGTGTTCATAAAGTGTTTCACATATCCGTGTTACGTAAATATATGAAGGATCCAAACCGCATTATTGAGTTAGAACCAGACGAGATAGCTGAAGATTTAACGTACGAGGAGGTACCTGTCAAGATCTTGGATAGGAAGGAGCATGTCCTACGCTCGAAAATTATACCTCAAGTTAAAGTTTTGTGGAGAAACCATGCAATTGAGGAAATGACCTGGGAGTTGGAATCGAAAATGAAAGCGAGGTATCCTCACCTTTTCGACATACCAGGTACGTACGTCAATTTCGAGGACGAAATTTCATAAGGAGGGGAGGTTGTAAGACCCCAACTTTTATGAATAAAGATTTAATTTTCTTTATATATTATTTCGAAATAGTAAGGTGTTGATTTGATAAATATAAAAGTTATGGGTGAAATGTGCAAACATTTTTAAAATGAGCAAGTGGTTATAAAATATTCTTGTTGTCGGGGAATATTCGTACGACGGCGCAGCTATTTGTGGGCCCCCACAACGAAATAACTGTCGGATATAGAAAGCGACAGAAATAACTTTTTTACAAGATAACGGCGTAGTTGTTACCGTTAGTACTGTTGAAATACCCGGTGGTTAAAATACAGTACGCGGTGTTGCGCAGTAGCACACGGTATTGCACAGTATTTCGAATTATTGAGTCTTATGTGAGAAGGAACCTACTCAATTATTGTTACAGTATTTACTGTTCAATATTTTATATTATTGACTCAATAATTGCTACGTTGATATTTTATATTATTGACTCAATAATTGCTGCATTGATATTTTATTGACTCAATAATTGCTACGTTGCTATTTTTTATGATTGATTCAATAATGGCTACAGTTGATATTTTGTAGTATTGATTCAATAATTGTCGTTGCATAGTATTTCACGTTATCAACTCAATAATTCATATTATTTGAATAATATTATTAGATAGCATTATTGACAATGTCTAAGGAAGTTCTGTCTAGGAGGGGTTATTTAATTGCGCGCCAGTAGGGAGAAGTCCTTATCGGAAGACCCCCTCTTTCCTGGGAACGACCTGGTTGTTAATATTGTAGTTCTATAATATTATTTGTGAATAATTAATTATTGATTTATATGATAAGGAAATATTTATTTTGTGGATATTAAAGAAGGAATTAGTGCTGATGTGTTTTTATCAGTATTTTGGTGTGGAAAATCATCTGTTTATGGATTTCGGATAATTTATGTTTGAAATTTGGAAAAACTTTCTTCTGCAAAGTTGTAGAGAATTAAATTTCCTATAGAAGGACATAGAATTTGTATTTTTCTAACAAAGGGGCTATTTGTTATGAATTATTGAAGTTTCGGAAAATAAATATTTTTTAAATAAAATGGTGGGCCCCATTTTTGTTGTTGAAAAATCTAAAATTTTTAGCCGCCAGGCGGCGGAAATTTTTTAAAAATATATATTATTTTATTATTTTAGTCTCCTTTGGCATCCTAAGCTTTTCCTATAAATAGGGTGCTTAGGTTAGAATTGAAAATCACACCAGAATCAGAAGTTTTCTCTCTCTATAATATCGAGCGTATTTTTGTGAGTATTTCAATACTTTGAGTATTACTATTCAGTACAAGCTTCCGTCGGTATTATATCCGATATTCCAGTCAGAGATACTGTTCTTTTGAGGTAAGGGATGTTATTTTTTTCATAAATGATGTTATTCTCTTCAATATCATTATACAGAAATATTATCATGGATTTTATGTTGAAATTCTTACTTTTTCCGTCGGGGTTACTATTCACGTATACGGCACTATTCACGTATACGGCACTATTCACGGGAAAATTTATTTTTCTTCTATTTGTCCAAATTGTCTGTTAAGGTTACTATCTTTGATTATATCCAAGTTTTGAGCTTTATTCTTGAATTTTGCTCCACAAAGTATTATTATGGATTATTCTTGAATTTGGATAAACTAAATGACGAATCCCTAATCTTTGTCTTTTATCTCACTGGATTCGTTCTTTAAAATATTTTTCATCATCCTCAGTCCTAAAAGGTGATGTAACTGAATATCTTTGGCCTGTAGAGCAAAGATGAATGATTACCTGATGAATATCTTTGGCCGTAGTGCAAAGATGACAGGTGTTGGGATGAACATGACCACTGATGATACAAATGAATATCTTTGGCCTGTAGTGCAAAGATGAATATTGACTCGAGATGTATATTGATTGATGTTACAGGGATAAAATATTGATGATGGACTTTTAAATCATAGAAGATTGTAGACTTCATTCTCTGCTTAACTCTTCTAATGATTTGTTATTTCCGCTGCGAATATTGATCTAAGATTGGTTGTCCATTATACTTTATCTGATTTATTGAAGGCTAACGATGATTTATTTTCCATTATCTTAGTCATAATATTCTTTACTGAGCTAGTTGAGCTCACCCTTTTCATCTGTTGTCCTCTTCAGGAAATGAGAATGTTGCGGGAACTAGTCGGGGGACAGAGTGATGGTCCGAGTTAGAGCAGTAGTAGTCCTCACTATTTCTGACAAATAGTGTGATAATAATTGTAATGAGGACTTAGTTTGAATCTTAATATTTTCTACATATTTGTATTGACACTCACAGTTGTGTGGTCGTATTTTGCACGACCGTATGATATAAAGTTTGTATTTGAATTCTGTACCATGTATTTGGCGACTCAGAATGGGTTGGGTTGAATGGACCTATTCTGGGGGCGTCACAGTTGGTATCAGAGCTTAGGGATATGATCTCTGGCGGAGATCGGGGAATAGAACTAGGAGGGGAGAGATGAGTAAATCCTTCGCTAGTGTGTCCTACCTAAGCTTATGTGGTATTTAATTGGTCAGTCGGAGCATAGGGTTAATATGTGATATGTTGACTTGTTTAATTAACCCTTGTTTTATGGCAGTATTTGAGAATGGCAGCTGAGAATGTTAACAACGAAGTGAATGAGACCGTGGAGACACCTTTAATCGTTAACTAGGAGAACGTGCAACAAGAAGGCAATGTTCATCCTAAAAATAACGCTGGTCAGACGATAAACGATGAGATGTTTAGAAGTTTTTTGCGGTTTATGCAAAATCAGACGAGGGAGACTCGTGTGCAACATACAGGTAGAGATAATAACAACACGCGAGCTGTCACTGCCAAGAAGTTCAAAGAATTGGGACCACCAGAGTTTCTGGGAAAGCCAGATCCGATCAAGGCGGAGATGTGGATTAAACAAATTACCAAGATATTTGATGTCTTGGGATGTACAGAGGAACAGAAGGTTCCATTCGCCACGTTTATGTTCCGTGGAGAGGCAGATTACTGGTGGGAATCCGTGAAGCGTACCCAGCCTGCCGCACTCCAAATGTTTTGGGAAGCGTTCCAGAAACTGTTCAATGACAAGTACTTTCCTGAAAGTATTCGTCATATGAAGGAGGTAGAGTTTATCCGACTGGAACAAAATAACATGACGGTATCCCAATACGAGGCTAAGTTCGCGGAGCTGTCCAGGTTTGCACCTCATTTGGTGGAGAATGAGGAACGTATGGCGCGGATGTTTCTAAGAGGTTTGAAACTCGAAATACATCAATACCTCATTTCTCATAAATTTTCTCTATATTCAGATGTAGTGAACAGGGCCCAGTTGTTAGAGCGAGATAATGATTATGTTCAACCAAGGGACCACAACCAAGGTCGTACCGGTGGCAACAGTCATCGAAGCAATGACAACCAGCGAGGAGGAAAGTATGACAGAAGCGGTAACCACTCCGGTGGTTATCGTGGCCATGATAGTAGAAGAAGCGAATCGGGAGGAGCTTTCAAAAAGAGAAGGTATAACAATGAGAACGCGAAGATGTCAACATCAGCACCAGCATCAACTGTTTCGAGGGGAGGAGAACGACCACCGGTCGTATGCTATAAATGCGGGAAAGAGGGACATATCAGCCCAAACTGCCCACAACAATTCAAAGGATGCTATAACTGTGGAAAAGAAGGACATATAGCTCGAGATTGTCCTGTTGCGAAACCAAATTCAGCGGGGGTGGTGATTCCAAAGGCGGTTGCAGACAAGTCAAAGTCGGTGATTCCTGGAAGAGCGTTTGTCGTGACAGCCCAAAACGCGAGGAATCCACACGAGGTGATTACGGGTAAGCTGATCATAAACTCTTGCGAAGTTTACACCTTGTTAGATACCGGTGCTACCCATTCCTTTATTTCACCTGCTTGTGCTCAACGTTTGAACTTGACTTCTGATAAATTAGACTTTGACTTATCTTTTGAAACTCCGTTAGGAGAAACCTTTGTTACATCTACAGTTTACAAATCTTTCTTGATTCAGATTGGTACCCTTACCTTACCTGTTGATCTTATATCTTTGAAAATACTTGCATTTGACGTGATTTTAGGAATTGACTGGTTAACCACTTACCATGCCAAAATTAATTGTTTTCGTAAGGTTGTTAGTTTTCATATTCCTAATCAACCTGTTGTGCGAATCCAAATCACCAAACCACTAAAATCAGTCAATATCATTTCAAGTCATAAAGCTATTCGTTTATTGAAAAATGGATGTCAAGCTTTCTTAGCTCATGTCACTGATCTAAATCAGAATACGTCAGGTTTGAATGATATTTCCGTTGTTAATGAGTTTCCTGATATATTTCCCGAATAACTTCCCGGTCTACCCCCAGAACGTGAAGTTGAATTCTTTATTGACCTTGAGCCCGGTACAAAGCCCATTTCTAAAACCCCATATCGAATGGCTCCTATTGAACTTCAGGAGTTAAAGATTCAATTACAAGAATTGTTGGACATCGGCTTTATTCGTCCTAGTACGTCTCCTTGGGGTGCTCCTGTTTTATTCGTAAAGAAGAAAGACGGGAGTATGCGACTTTGCATTGACTATCGGGAGTTGAACCATGTCACCATCAAGAATAGGTATCCGTTACCTCGTATTGATGACCTGTTCGACCAGTTGCAAGGAGCGCAATTCTTTTCAAAGATCGATCTTCGTTCTGGATATCATCAGTTGAAGATTAAAACTGAGGATATTCCAAAGACTGCTTTCAGAACACGGTACGGGCATTATGAGTTCTTAGTCATGTCTTTTGGATTGACTAATGCTCCTGCTGCTTTCATGGATATGATGAACCGTGTATTTACGGAGTATTTAGATCAATTCGTTGTTGTCTTTATTGATGACATTCTCATCTATTCTAAAAGCCGTGAAGATCAAGAACACCATTTGAAGTTGGTACTTCAAAAGCTTCGTGAGAACAAGCTATATGCTAAGTTGAAGAAATGCGAGTTTTGGCTTGAGGAAGTAGCATTCTTTGGGCACGTGGTATCGAAACGTGGAGTATCTGTGGACCCGGCGAAGATTGAAGCAATACAAAGCTGGGAGCAACCTAAGTCGGTGACCGAAGTACGAAGCTTTCTGGGCTTCGCTGGTTACTATCGGAGGTTCGTAGAGGGATTTTCTCGAATCGCTACTCCATTAACTCAGTTGACTCGGAAAGATACAAAATTCGTTTGGAGCGAGGAATGCGAGAAGAGCTTCCAAGAGCTCAAGAGGAGACTTATTTCGGCACCTGTTCTGACAATACCTTCTGGTTCGGATGGATTTGTTATTTACAGCGATGCTTCGGGCAAAGGGTTAGGATGTGTTCTCATGCAACATGGGAAAGTCATAGCCTATGCCTCGCGACAACTCAAAGAATATGAGAGGAATTATCCTACTCATGATCTAGAGTTGGCAGCAGTCGTATTCGCGTTGAAGATCTGGAGACATTACTTGTACGGAGAGAAAGTGGAGATTTATACGGATCATAAGAGCCTTAAATATTTCTTCACTCAGAAGGAACTCAACATGCGGCAACGACGTTGGCTTGAGTTGTTGAAAGATTACGATCATACCATCCAATACCATCCTGGAAAAGCGAACGTGGTAGCTGACGCGTTGAGTAGAAGATCATATGTGGGAACGAGTGCGATGATGTCAAGTATACGCGTAGAACCAGCTTTGATTGATAAAGTTAAAGCTGCTCAAGCTACGGATGCGGAACTGATGAAGATGAAGAAGAAGGTGCAAGAAGGTGCAATTCCAGAAGCAAGAATCGATGAAGAGGGAATACTTCGAGTCAACTCCAGACTTTGTGTTCCTAACGATTTTGACTTGAAGTATAGAATCATGATGGAGGCACACAACACACCGTTTGCAATCCATCCTGGGAGTACTAAAATGTATCGTGATCTTCGACATACATTTTGGTGGAGTAATATGAAGAGAGAGATCGCGGAGTTCATCTCAAGATGTTTAACTTGTCAACGTGTAAAGGCGGAGCATCAAGTGCCGAAGGGTCCATTGCAACCACTGGAGATTCCGAAATGGAAGTGGGAACACATTACGATGGATTTCGTTACGGGTCTTCCCAAGATTTCTCAAGGCTTAGATGCGATTTGGGTTATTGTTGATAGATTAACCAAGTATGCTCATTTCTTACGGATACGAGAGACTTATTCCCTTGAACGTCTTGCTCATATGTACGTGAATGAGATTGTGAGATTGCATGGCATGCCAGTATCCGTAGTTTCGGATCGTGATCCCAGATTTACTTCACGATTTTGGATCAGTTTACAGAATGCTATGGGCACGAATTTACGATTCAGTTCGGCTTATCATCCTCAAACAGACGGACAATCGGAAAGGACTATCCAAACTCTTGAAGATCTATTGAGACTCTGTGTTCTAGACTTCAAAGGGAGTTGGGATAAGTACTTACCATTGGTGGAATTCTCCTACAACAACAGTTATCAGGCAAGTATAGGCGTAGCTCCATTCGAAGCGTTGTATGGGAGAAAGTGTCGTTCTCCAGTATATTGGGATGAGGTGGGTGAAGCAACATTGTTGGGACCAGAGTTAGTACGTATGACTACAGAAAAGATCCAAATAATCCGACAACGTATACAGACGGCACAGGATCGACAAAGGAGTTATGCAGATCTTCATCGAAAGAACGTGGAATTTAATGTTGGAGACCATGTGTTATTACGTGTTGCTCCATGGAAAGGAGTTACAAGGTTTGGGAAGAGAGGAAAGCTCAACCCACGATTCATTGGTCCATTTGAGATTCTTGACCGAGTAGGAAATGTGGCCTATAGACTTGCTTTACCTCCAAGCATGTCTCGTGTTCATAAAGTGTTTCACATATCCGTGTTACGTAAATATATGAAGGATCCAAACCGCATTATTGAGTTAGAACCAGACGAGATAGCTGAAGATTTAACGTACGAGGAGGTACCTGTCAAGATCTTGGATAGGAAGGAGCATGTCCTACGCTCGAAAATTATACCTCAAGTTAAAGTTTTGTGGAGAAACCATGCAATTGAGGAAATGACCTGGGAGTTGGAATCGAAAATGAAAGCGAGGTATCCTCACCTTTTCGACATACCAGGTACGTACGTCAATTTCGAGGACGAAATTTCATAAGGAGGGGAGGTTGTAAGACCCCAACTTTTATGAATAAAGATTTAATTTTCTTTATATATTATTTCGAAATAGTAAGGTGTTGATTTGATAAATATAAAAGTTATGGGTGAAATGTGCAAACATTTTTAAAATGAGCAAGTGGTTATAAAATATTCTTGTTGTCGGGGAATATTCGTACGACGGCGCAGCTATTTGTGGGCCCCCACAACGAAATAACTGTCGGATATAGAAAGCGACAGAAATAACTTTTTTACAAGATAACGGCGTAGTTGTTACCGTTAGTACTGTTGAAATACCCGGTGGTTAAAATACAGTACGCGGTGTTGCGCAGTAGCACACGGTATTGCACAGTATTTCGAATTATTGAGTCTTACGTGAGAAGGAACCTACTCAATTATTGTTACAGTATTTACTGTTCAATATTTTATATTATTGACTCAATAATTGCTACGTTGATATTTTATATTATTGACTCAATAATTGCTGCATTGATATTTTATTGACTCAATAATTGCTACGTTGCTATTTTTTATGATTGATTCAATAATGGCTACAGTTGATATTTTGTAGTATTGATTCAATAATTGTCGTTGCATAGTATTTCACGTTATCAACTCAATAATTCATATTATTTGAATAATATTATTAGATAGCATTATTGACAATGTCTAAGGAAGTTCTGTCTAGGAGGGGTTATTTAATTGCGCGCCAGTAGGGAGAAGTCCTTATCGGAAGGCCCCCTCTTTCCTGGGAACGACCTGGTTGTTAATATTGTAGTTCTATAATATTATTTGTGAATAATTAATTATTGATTTATATGATAAGGAAATATTTATTTTGTGAATATTAAAGAAGGAATTAGTGCTGATGTGTTTTTATCAGTATTTTGGTGTGGAAAATCATCTGTTTATGGATTTCGGATAATTTATGTTTGAAATTTGGAAAAACTTTCTTCTGCAAAGTTGTAGAGAATTAAATTTCCTATAGAAGGACATAGAATTTGTATTTTTCTGACAAAGGGGCTATTTGTTATGAATTATTGAAGTTTCGGAAAATAAATATTTTTTAAATAAAATGGTGGGCCCCATTTTTGTTGTTGAAAAATCTAAAATTTTTAGCCGCCAGGCGGCGGAAATTTTTTAAAAATATATATTATTTTATTATTTTAGTCTCCTTTGGCATCCTAAGCTTTTCCTATAAATAGGGTGCTTAGGTTAGAATTGAAAATCACACCAGAATCAGAAGTTTTCTCTCTCTATAATATCGAGCGTATTTTTGTGAGTATTTCAATACTTTGAGTATTACTATTCAGTACAAGCTTCCGTCGGTATTATATCCGATATTCCAGTCAGAGATACTGTTCTTTTGAGGTAAGGGATGTTATTTTTTTCATAAATGATGTTATTCTCTTCAAT
Organism: Panax stipuleanatus; assembly: GCA_020205555.1. Classification (NCBI taxonomy): domain Eukaryota; kingdom Viridiplantae; phylum Streptophyta; class Magnoliopsida; order Apiales; family Araliaceae; genus Panax; species Panax stipuleanatus. Next base: position 15,338,382 of record CM035116.1, read on the forward strand.
ATCATTATACAGAAATATTATCATGGATTTTATGTTGAAATTCTTACTTTTTCCGTCGGGGTTACTATTCACGTATACGGCACTATTCACGTATACGGCACTATTCACGGGAAAATTTATTTTTCTTCTATTTGTCCAAATTGTCTGTTAAGGTTACTATCTTTGATTATATCCAAGTTTTGAGCTTTATTCTTGAATTTTGCTCCACAAAGTATTATTATGGATTATTCTTGAATTTGGATAAACTAAATGACGAATCCCTAATCTTTGTCTTTTATCTCACTGGATTCGTTCTTTAAAATATTTTTCATCATCCTCAGTCCTAAAAGGTGATGTAACTGAATATCTTTGGCCTGTAGAGCAAAGATGAATGATTACCTGATGAATATCTTTGGCCGTAGTGCAAAGATGACAGGTGTTGGGATGAACATGACCACTGATGATACAAATGAATATCTTTGGCCTGTAGTGCAAAGATGAATATTGACTCGAGATGTATATTGATTGATGTTACAGGGATAAAATATTGATGATGGACTTTTAAATCATAGAAGATTGTAGACTTCATTCTCTGCTTAACTCTTCTAATGATTTGTTATTTCCGCTGCGAATATTGATCTAAGATTGGTTGTCCATTATACTTTATCTGATTTATTGAAGGCTAACGATGATTTATTTTCCATTATCTTAGTCATAATATTCTTTACTGAGCTAGTTGAGCTCACCCTTTTCATCTGTTGTCCTCTTCAGGAAATGAGAATGTTGCGGGAACTAGTCGGGGGACAGAGTGATGGTCCGAGTTAGAGCAGTAGTAGTCCTCACTATTTCTGACAAATAGTGTGATAATAATTGTAATGAGGACTTAGTTTGAATCTTAATATTTTCTACATATTTGTATTGACACTCACAGTTGTGTGGTCGTATTTTGCACGACCGTATGATATAAAGTTTGTATTTGAATTCTGTACCATGTATTTGGCGACTCAGAATGGGTTGGGTTGAATGGACCTATTCTGGGGGCGTCACAAAAGGTCCCGTCCGCAGTATGAAACTGCGGACGGTGGGTCTCCTCTATGTAAGGCGCGAAAGAGGCAGCAAAACTTCACATCGATCATTCGAATGAAGTGTCCAACCTAAAGCTTATGAACTATATGTTTCTTTCTCTCATATTCTTGTTGTTACTGATTCATATGATCTGCGATGAAGCGGCATCTTTGCCACAAGTATTGGAAAGCATATCGAGTAGAAGGATGGATTTGTTTTGAATTCGACCGACTATTTTTATCCAGCTTTCCAGTTCTTGTGGTCATGTGTGTTTCTCATCATCCCAAATCACTTGAATATGTAATTACTATCAAGAATATGAAGTAGAAACAGATGGTTTTTAGCTTTATAAACTTATTTTTGTCGCCTACATATCTCAACATACACTGCCAGGGTGGTTTAATTGTTTAGTTCCTCCATGCAAAACCTGGAAGTACCCGCACAACAAGTTCAGATTTACTGATGTATTATCTCAATTTGTTGTGCGGGTACTTCTATGTTTTACATGGAAGAACTGAATAATTGGCCCATCCTGGAAGTGTATATTGAGAGGTACATATCCGCAGTTTAATACTGCGGACTCTAATTCAGTATATTATGAAACGACGCCGTACACATTGTGAAAACTGAACGTCTTCGTCCCGATACTTAATGGTCCGTTTATTATTAACACAAAAATTTCAGAACGACGCCGTATTCATCCATACACACTAAGACTTAATTGAAAGACAACTTCGGCAAGATACAAGGTCTCGAATTACACATGCATCCACAGTATTATACATCCCGAACTCAAACAATAACACTTTATTGGGAAAATAATGTACTAATAAATCGAAAGAATTGAAATTTTATAGATTCCGGCTGTTCAACCCTAAAGCTTTAACATGGTTGCGCTTACCGTGGTTTGCAAATTTTCCACATATTGCACACTTCCGAAGTGGTTTCTATCTTGAAATTAGCTCGACAGAACTTTTCATCCGTGTAGCTTTTTTTCGACCTTTTGTCTGCAAACATATCGGATCAAACACAGGATCATTGAAAGCAGCTGCATCGTCAAACTCATTATCATCGGGCATTTCCAGATCGACCCCATTATTAACCTCAGGTTGCACATTCTCCTCCGTTCTTACTCTCACACCTTTTGCAGGAAAGGTGCGAATAATTTTATGCTCACGCTCCAGCAATCGGAGAGCATAATCTGTGCCTTCTTTAGAAGATGAAGCATCCAACACAAATAGAGAGAATATTTTGTGTATATGACTGAACTGAACTGTTTGTGTCTCAGTCCAGTCTGTTACAGAGTGGAGAATGTACAGGGCCACACCGCTCATTTTATTAGCATCTTGAGTCCATCGCTTGTGGATCAATTCTGCAGGTATCTGAACCATGTTCTTCGAACTTAGAAGCCTGAGAATGTGACATCATATTGTACCTGAATGTTCAAACTGTTTACAATTACATTTCGCCATGCCGGTTTCGGTATATTACATGACTGTGAAATACCTACGGCTGGATTCAGGTTCCATCACTTTGAACACCGAGTAGGTCTTTGAATAAGGAGTTGACAAATCATGGCACTTTTTTGAAGTTAACTTGTGTGATTTTGTCAGCTCAATTTGAAAATGCCGGAACATCTCCTTGGTATATATTTTGGCGGCATTAATCTCTAATGGATCTCCAAAAAGGAATTTTCTTGATTGACTGACCGTCAGATAATCATCTTGCTTCTCTCTTATGTACTGCTTCTCAATGGCCTTTTGGGACTTCAAAATAAAATCTCTAATCCCCGAGGAAATGTTGACAAATTCGTCAAAAAAGTTGTTTATACTTTCACTCCAAGACGTGGTCGTCATTCCTGCGGCGAAGAAGTTTTTTGAATACACCCCAATCCATTTCTCTTTAATTTTATACAGAGATTTCAACCATTCTTGATTATGCAGACCGTAGTTTTCAAGCAACAAATCCCATCTGTCCTCAAATTCCCGAATAGTCAAAGACTTAAACACGCAGCAGTTAAAGTCTGACTTAAAGGTCGGGTGTGAGGAATAGATATGCCCAAGTTTTTTGGGGAACTTTTTGCTAATGTGCCAAGTACACAATGAATGGTGTGTATGAGGAAAAACCCGAGCAATCGCGTTCGACATAGCCCGATCTTGATCAGTGACAATGGTTATCGAATGTTTATCATTCATTGCTTCGACCCATTGCTCAAACAACCATACAAATGTATCCTCAGTCTCATCGCTCAACAGTGCACACCTAAGCAATATAGAATGGTAATTATAATTTACACCCGTGAAAGGACCAAATGGCATGGAATACTTGTTTGTTCGGTATGTGGTGTCAAACGTAACAACGTCACCAAATTTCTGATAAGCAACTATTGACCGATAATCTACCCACATAATGCAGTCGATACGATTATCTGGGCCTGGTTTAACACTAAAGTAAAATCTGCTCGGGCTCTCTAGCTGCAACTTCCTCAAGTAATCTATTACAGCCTATGCATCATTCTCAACGCTATTATCACGTCGAAGATCCCTAACTGTATTTCGCAAATCCATTTCAAAAAACAAGACATTGCTCATACCTCCGCCCAATGAGCTAAAAACATTCATCATCCTACTTGGACCAATCCCAGCATTATCAAGGGTTTCAATCAGATCCCTGGCAACTCCTGAAATATTTTTGTGTGTTTGAATTTGTGAAACTTTTCTTGGGCACACAAATTCATGATTGTGATTTAGTTCTAGAGTGGAGACAAACCACTTATCTTTACTCCTATCGTGAACAACATAAAATCTTGCTCTACATTCTGTTCTATCAATCGAGTCCCTCCTCCGCTTGCCCTTAACCAAAATATTATCCTGATCATCAGTGACAGTCTCTTTTTTCTTAACAACCACACTACCAGCTTTATGACACTGATACAATCTAGAACAAAAATTGTTAGATCTAACATGTTTCTGGCTGGTTTTTATTCGTACTTCAAAACCAACTCGTTTGGCATACTTTCTGTAAAAGAATTCTGCCTCATCCAACGTTTCAAATATTTGACCGACATACGGAATGGTATCATCACAAAAACTTGTGACATCATTCACGTCACATTTTTTTTTTCTGAATTGCTCGAAAGTGAATGAAATGATTCTTCAGTAAATAAATCCATAAAAAAAACAAATGAATCAGTAATAGTTAGCCAAATTAGAGCTTACCGATGAAACGCCGAAGTGCTGGTATAGTTGCTTGATATTATTGCCCCTTGCAAAAGATTAAAGAGATTGAATGGGCCTCGTATGCAATTAGGGTATCAAAAGTCAGGATACGCAGCTTAGTTCTGCGGACGTACTTTTCTTACAAACGACACCGTTTTAACCAAAAGAAAAGTACTGCAGTTTAGTAATGCGGCGTACGTTGTACTCACAAACGACATCGTTTTAAACAAAAGAAAAGTACCGCATTTTAGTACGTATAATAATAATAATAATAATAATAATAATAATAATAATAATAATAATAATAATAATAATAATAATAATAATAATAATAATAATAATAATAATAATAATAATAATAATAATAATAATAATAATAATAATAATAATAATAACAAAGTAACTAGTCCGCTTGATCCACGTGTCAAAAAAGGAACCACGATCGACAGTAACGCACGTACGGTAAATACAGGTCCCACAATCATCATTACAGCGCTGTAATTGGGGAAACGTGCGTTTCCAGTTATTTTTCTAGTCTATATATACCTGTTGCCCCAAAATCAACCGCACACTCTCTATTTTTAGATTTTTAAACTTCTCAGCAAATTCCTGTACCTTCCCTTCATACAGCGAATCTCCTAAAAAATCATTAATGGCGGATTCTGGCTCCACAAAACCTCAAAAAGAGACCAAGGTTAGATTCATCTTCGGCATGATAAACGCCACTGTGTCGCCTCAAACAGACGCAGAGCAGATGGAGAAGAACATGTTGAAGGTATTTTCCGAAGGGAAAAGTTACGCCTAGAGTAACACAGAGTCAACCATCACTACTCGTCAACTGCAGGCTATTCGTGCCGATTACCAAATCCTAGAGGGATATCAACTAAGCGTACCCGGGTCGGACGACAGACAGTATCATCAACGCGATGGTCGGATAGCTGTTCATCTGTACGCATTAAAATATGGGGTCCGTTTCCCATTGCATGAATTCGTTTCTGCCTTCCTCAGTTTCGTGGGAATCAGTCTCGCCCAACTAGTTCCGAACTCATTCGTTCACCTGATATTCTTCATCACCTTCTTCCACAACATCGGCATCTAACCATGCCTCAACGGCCTCTTCCAAATATTTGAAATCAACCACTCCAGTGTCACAGGTCACATGCGTTTAACAAAAAATAAAATGAAGTGTGCCTGGATGGCCATCCCATCAAGAAATAAGGGTTGGCACTCCCAATGGTTTTACATTAAGGGAGAAGACATACATCTCCTGCCCGGATGGGTCGATCCCTTGACCGTCCAACCATGCTATGCTGAGGTTTCTGAGGAGCGATAACTTGAACTCAATGAAATATTTGCCAGGATACCGAATCAAGAATGGCCTATGTTGCTGCTTACCGATCATTCTTGGTTATTCGAACACAAGCGTATGTCCTAACTATATTCTTTCTTTGAAATTACTTCAAATGCATTCATTATCTAACACATTAATTTCCACAGTTGTTACTTTTAGGAATCCACCAACCTCCCGAGCATTATTAGCCATCGAACATGACTCAACTAATACTGTCGAAGAGGAGAATGAATCCGAACTAACGGACGACGGCTCCGAACAGGTCGATACATCAGACCATCCCGAGCACCCGACTAAACCTGTAGAAGGGGCTACTCAGCTTGAAAACTCCGGGAGCCCCATCTTAGTACAGTCGATCTCGGAGCTCCCGCTTCCATCTCCCCGTGTGGTAAGGACGGCACGGGAATTGATAGCGGTGGATAAACTCAAAATGTGGGGTAAGAAAATACTAAAAAAGAAAGAAAGTTGTCGCTACAAATATCCCACTTGAGTCGGCCATACAGACCATACCTACAGAAGGGGCTACTCAGTTTCTATCCGAGACGGGCAAAAGGAAAGAGCCCGAAGAACCTAACACTGATACAGCACAGCCAAAAAGGCAGTGTATCGAGGAACATATGCCCAACCAACCGTGATCGAGATGTCGGCTGAATCTCCACCTCCGATTGCTCAAACAAAGCCACTGACAATGTGGCCCGATATACCCGAGGATTACCCCTTCCACCTCCACGACAACCTCGCCCTACCTCAAGACGACCAGAGGTTCGAGATGTTGTCGTTTGAATAACTCATGCGCTCAGCCCAAATATATCAGGGATGGGTAAGTCCATAAACAAGTATTTCTGTATAACATATCTTTCTCCTTGAATTTAGCCTATCATTTTCATATCTGCATTTCATATTTTAGTCAGAAGCTACCCTCACCCGTGCTATCCATCATCACGAAAAGGTCCTCACAAAGCATCAGATGCTAGAGGCTGATAATGAACGCCTAATGACTGAAACCCGAGCACTTCGTTTCGAAATGCAACAGATTCAGACCCAATTGGAAATAGAGAGAAGCAACCATGCCAAATCGGTCAGCGAAATTGTTGAACTGAAAGATGAGAAAGCAAAACTTCAAGCCGAGCAGGTTGTTAGTGCAATGGAGAATGCTGAGCTTCGGAAACAATGCAGTAATCTTCAATGAGGAATGCAAGGGCAAGGAGCGCCTAATCGTGAATATGAATGACGCGATAAAGCAGTTAGAGGAAAACTACGAATGCCTCATGAGAGAAGGGCTGGAAACCGATGCCATCCGACAGAAGGTGATCGACTGCTATATACAGTCCGAGGAGATGACTAACTGGACCATTCTCCAGTTCGGTGAGGGTTACGAAAAAGCTAAAGCTCATATTGCTGTCAAGCTTCGGGTTGCCGGCATGGATCCTACAATTATAGATTTAGATGATGATGGTGCTGACGACCCTGATGCGTGAACTCCACACCTGACATTTATATGAATGGATATTTTTGAGTGTTTTAATTTGAACTCCAAAACATGTTTTAAATTCCAATTTTTTTTAATGGATTTTTGAGAAGTGTTCGAATGCATCACGCCACAGTCCCAATACAAGCATTGTAATTTCAAATGGTGTTTAAATATATTGTAATTTCATCAAAAAATGCATCATGCCAGTCCTGATACAAGCATTGTAATTTCAAAGTAAACTTATAAGGCGCTTTAGTTCCGGCACATCACGCCTTCCTTCCGATACCCGACGTCAATCTACCAATTGGGATTGGCACATAATGATTACATTTTCGTTCCGATACTCGACGTCATTGAACAATGTCAATTCAAACAGATTGCATGCCCTAATTTCACACTGACAAGTATTGTAATTTCAATGTATAATTATCAAAATTAACTTTGTAATATATTAAAACAAGGAAACATCATCTTATCATGCTTCAAGACTGAATCTCGATACACCACGCCTTAGTCCCAACACATCACGCCTTCCTTCCGATACCCGACGTCAATCTACCAATTGGGATTGGAGCATGATGATTACGTTTTCGTTCTGATACTCGACGTCATTGAACAATGTCAATTCAAAAAGATTGCATACCCTAATTTCACACTGACAAGTATTATAATTTCAATGTATAATTATCAAAATTGACTTTGTAATATATTATAACAAAGTAACATCATCTTATCATGCTTCAAGACTGAATCCTGATACACCATGCCTTAGTCCCAACACATCACGCCTTCCTTCTGATACCCGACGTCAATCTACCAACTGGGATTGGCGCATGATGATTACGTTTTCGTTCCGATACTCGACGTCATTGAACAATGTCAATTCAAATAGATTGTATACCCTATTTCACACTGACAAGTATTGTAATTTCAATTTATAATTATCAAAATTAACTTTGTTATATATTATAACAAAGTAACATCATATTATAATGCTTCAAGACTGAGACCCGATAAACCATGCCTTAGCCCCGACACTTCACGCCTTCCTTTCGATACCCGACGTCAATCTACCAATTGTAATTGGAGCATGATAATTACGTTTTCGTTCTGATACTCGACGTCATTGAACAATGTCAATTCAAACAGAGTGCATACCCTATTTCACATTGACAAGTATTGTAATTTCAATGTATAATTATCAAAATTAACTTTGTAATATATTATAACAAAGTCACATCATCTTATAATGCTTCAAGACTGAGACCCGATACCCGACATCTTATAATGCTTCAAGACGAGATCCAAGCTTAGGGTATTAAAAGTCAGGATACGCAGCTTAGTTATGCGGACGCCCGCCTTAGTCATTACAAACGACACCGTTTTAACCAGAATAAAAATACCTGTAACAACCAAACAGCCCGCTTGTTACACGTGTCAAAAAAGAACCCACGATCGACAGTAACGCATGTACGATAAATACAGGTCCCACCATCATCATTACACCGCCGTATTTGGGGAAACGTGTGTTTCCAGCCTATATATACCTGTTGCCCCAAAACAAATGCCTTCTCTCTATTTTTTAGATTTTTATACTTCTCAAAAAATCCTAGTACCTTCCCTTCATACAGAGAATCTCCTATAAAATCATTAATGGCGGATTCCGGCTCCACAAAATCGTAAAAAGTGACCAAGGTCAGAATCGTCTCCGGCATGACAGACACCACTGTGTCGGTTTATACAGACGTAGTACAGGTGGAGAATGACATGTTGAAGGTATTTTTAGATGGAAAAAGGTACTCCCAGAGCAACAAAAAGTCTACCATCACCACTCGTCAACTGGAGGCTATTCGTGACGATTTCCAAATCCCAAAGCATTATCAACTACGCGTACCGGGGCCGAACGACAAACAGTATCATCGAAGTGACTGTTGGGTAGCTGTTCACCTGCCCTCGTTGAAATATGGGGTCCTTTTCCCACTACACGATTTCATTACCGCCTTCCTCAATTTCGTGGGAATCGATCTTGCCCAACTTGTTCCGAACTCTTTCGGTCACCTGATATGCTTCATCGCCTTCTGCCAGGAGGTCGGCATCGAACCATGCATCAACGGTCTCTTCCAGATATTAGAAATCAAGCACTCCAGGGGCACAGGTTACATGCTTTTAAAGAAACATACAATGAAGCGTGCCTGGATGGCCACCCCAACCAGCAATAAGGGTTGGCACAAACAATGGTTTTACATTAAGGGAGACGACACACATCTTCTGCCCAGATGGGTCGATCCCTTGAAAGTTAAAGCATTCACCGGTGAGGTCCCTGAGGAGAGACAACATTTCCTCAATGAGGTATTTGCCAAGATACCAATGCAAGAATGGTCTAATAAGCTGCTTACCGATCATTCTTGGTTATTCGAACACGCTCGTAAGTCCTTATTTTTTCTTTCGTTGAAACTACTTCAAATGCATTCATTTTCTAACATATGCATCTCCACACTTTTTATTTTCAGGAATCCACCAACCTCCGTTGCCTGAAACTTATTAGCCATCGAACATAACCCAACTAATTCCACCGAAGACAGAGAGGAATATGAATCCGAGCAATCGGACAAAGGCTCCGAACAGGTTAATACAACAGAGCATCCCGAGCCGCCTTCCGATAAAGCCCTCGTCGTCTCATCTCATCAGTATGAACATCCCGGGAGCCCCATCTTTGTAAAGCTGATCTCGGAGGTCCCGTTCCCATCTCCTCGTGTGTTAAGGACGGCACACCAACTGACAGCAGTGGATAAACGTAAAATGTGGGCCAAGGAAACAATAAAAAAAAGAAACAAACCATACCTGCAGAAGGGGCTACTCAGACCCGATCCGAAACGGGAAAAAGGAAAGAGCCCGAAGCACCTAACACCGATACAGCACAGCAGAAAAAATAGTGTATCATAGAGATGCAGGAGCCTCAATCGACCAGGACTGAGAAGCCGCCTCAATCTCCAACTCTGGTTGCTCAAACTAAGCCACTGACAATGTGGCCCGATGAAACTGAGGACTATCCCTTCCACCTCCACGATAACCTCACCCTACCTCAAGTCGACTAGAGGTTCGAGATGTTGTCGTTCGAACAACTCATGCGCTCAACCCAAATATATCAGGGACGGGTAAGTCCATAAACAAGTATTTCTGCATAACATATCTTTCTCATTGAATTTAGGCTATCATCACATATCTGCATTGCATATTTCAGTCAGAATCTTCCCTCACCTGTGTTATCCGTCATCACAAAACGGACCGCGTAAAGGTGCATACATTGGAGGCTGACAATGAATGCCTAATGGCTGAAACCCGAGCACTTCATTCCGAAATGCAACAGATGTAGACCCAATTGGAAACAGAGAAATTTAACCATGCCAAATCAGTCAGCGAAATTGTAGAACTAAAACATGAGAAAGCGAAACTTCAAACTGAGCAGGTTGTTAGGGCATTGGAGAATGCAGAGCTTTGGAAAATATGCAGTGATCTCAATGAGGATTGTAAGGGAAACGATATAAAAATCGTGAATATGTATAAAGCAAATCAGCAGTTAGAAAAGAACTACGAACGCCTCATGAGAGAAGAGCTTGAAATCGATGCCATCCGCCAGAAGGTGATCGATGGCTATATTCAGTCTGAGGAGATGACTAACTGGACCATTCTCCAGTTCGGTGAGGGTTACGAAGAAGCTAAAGCTCATATTGCTGACAAGCTTCGGGCCGCTGACATGGATCCTACAATTATAGATTTAGATGATGATGGTGCTGATGATCTTGATGCGTGAACTCCATCCATGACATTTATATGCATGGATATTTTAGAGTTTTTTAATTTGAACTCCTCAACTTGTGTTAAATTATAATTTTTTAATGAAACTTTTAGAATTGTTCAAATGGTGTTTACATATATTGTAGTTTCAATGAAAAATGAATCACGCCACAGTCCCTATACAAGCATTGTAATTTCAATGTATCAGCCTTAGTTCCGATAAATCACGCCATAGTCCGACACATCATCCCTTCGATTCTGACACATCACGCCTTCGTACCGATACACCATCTTATAATGCTTAGTCCGCCACATAAATAACGCCTTAGTCCGACACATCACGCCTTCGTACCGATACTCGACGACACTTAACAAATCGGATATGTTTTCACTTTGGACGTCAGTTGAATATGTTTAGACTTTGCATGGAATTTTTGTTACACAAAAACTGAGTCCTGATACATCACGCCTTTGTCCCGAAACATCACGCCTTTCTTCAGATATCCGACATCACTTTACCAATTGGTATTGGAGCGTGATGAATACGTTTTCGTTCCGATACTCGACGTCATTGAACAATGTCAATTCAAACAGATATACCAAAATTTCACACTGACAAGTTTTGTAATTTCAAGGTATAATTATCAAAATTGACTTTGTACAAAGTATAAACATTTCAACGTTACAAATGTTTCTCAGTGTATCGGCTACTACTAAAATTAATACCGATAACCGAAATGATTCCCTATGTTGACAATGGCAACACAATGTCCCTTGCCTTGTGCTTACGTAATTCATGGGTAATTCTATACCTAAACAAGGACGCATCTTCTGCCAACCATTGCAACTCGTTTGAAACCATGCTTTGGACAGTGTAGTCGACGTACTTCATTAAGTATAGTCCGCAATCCACAAGATTTTGCTGTTTAGGTAGGGATGACTTGAAAGCGAAAGTCATCCTTTTCTCTGTGAATTGCTTATCAGGACTGAATATTCGCAGAGCATATGCAACGTAGTCACACTGAAAAAAAATATGATTGTTAGTTAGACGTCCCTAATATTGGGCTGTATTTGGAAAATGACATCGGCATGCATAAGGACGTACCAAGTAATCAAGCTCTAATTGGTAACGAACTGAAATTTTGTCAGTAGGGCCGTCATCGAATAAAGAATCTATCAGCATCACCCGCCAATTCCGAATATCCACAGTTTGCCATCTCCGGTTGGTTTCCCTGGTTGAAAAAATAGTGCGCCACCTCGGACACGTCATACTTCTTCTTATCTGCTTGACTGAGTTTGCTATATTCCGGCCACCATCCTTGTAGTAGTTGGAAAAAACAGCAGGGCATGAAATAAAATTTAATTCGATCGGGTATGACCTCCCTTAGATGAACTTTGCGAAACTTTAACAAACCCAGATACGCGTCGATGGTCTGATCCCATATCTCGTACCCTGGCAGAAGAGATATTAGGTCCTTGGGAGCCAATCTGTACTCGTTATCCGAGCCAATATACGTATACTATTCTGATTCCAACCAACTAGAAAACCAATTCTGGTTTAGTCATTCTACCTTTTCCGCTTTCAGTGGTTTGAGCGGATCCTTCTTATAGAATCCCGACCGATCCTTTAGTAGCCACGACAGTTGGGTTGACGAATCACCCTCCTCCCCACTTCGAATAGGCTCTGAATATGCTTGAATGTCTGGAGTTTCTTCTGATATTGGGTTCAACTGCATCGCCTGAAAGGGTTTCGCAGTGTTAATGCGATTTAAATAACTCCACTCGTTCGTGTAAGGTGGGGGAGGTGATATACACGCCGTTTGTTCCTCTTCGGGTATGGAAATTGGATGTCGGGCACATAAGGGGATAATGGAGTGTCTTCACTGAATGGATTGAAAGAGGCAAATGGTGTTTGTTGGGTCAACTGATCTTCCGGAAGGTTGGGGATGGTTTTGCTGGGATCTTCAAACACTCCGCGGTACTTTTCATTAAAAAGCATCGACCTTGCATGCCACTCCTCGTACACAGACCGAGGGTTGTGCTCAGGTGGTTTTGAAAGGAGGTTTCGAATAATGTCTCGAGTGGATTCGATCTGTATATGTCCGAATAAATTTCATTAGCGAGACATATGTAATATATATTGTATTAGCATGAATATCTAAGTAGCTAAAAACTTACGAGTCCGGCAGCTTTGTACTGACAAAAGTGGGCTCGTGGTGTATAGGTATCGTCTAGTTGAACTTGTGGCTGGCTTATTCTCAAACGAGTCGTCTGCCTATGCAAGTTGAGGTAGTCGACCAGCCGAATATCCTGCCTTGTGGCAACCACAGTATCTAAGTAGATATCCTGCCAGTTATACCACGTGAGGAGGTATTCGCTCCTCATCTCGATATAATCAACTGATCAAATTCCTTCCCGGTCTCGGCGGAGTCCGACCATAGATATCGGGTCCGGTGGAATATCCTGCACTTCCCCAAATTATCTCAATACGTGATCTGGCATCTGGAATTCAACTACGTTGAGCCAAATTAAGGGAATACGTGAGGCCCCACTATACAATGCTGCCTGATACTCCACTGCCACAAGATGATCAAAATATGAATATGGCCTCCAGCGTACCATAGCATCTGTCATCCCGTTAAATTCCCCCCGGTAAAAAGATTTGGTTGTGATGGGGATATGGTCTTCTTGCCTCTTTCATCGTATGCATTCTTCTTTGGTAGGACCATGCTATTGCGCGGGGCAACAAATGATCCACCCGTCTTGCATAGTTAGGCCGACCAATTGACAGGCGTTCGTAGGCCTACACCTATAAAACAATATTTGACGTTAAAAAATTGACGTTCAGTATGTCATCGGATATCCATTTAACTAAGCCTACGAAGGGAGTGAGACAATACCATACCTGGAGAAGGGTTAAACACCCAAAAAAGCTCTTAGCTTCGTGTCGGGTTGCTTTATGTAAGCTGCGAAACAAACAAGCCAACACCGCAGTTCCCCATGCATAATTATTTACTTTATTAACATCCTCTAAAAATATCAAATACCTCAGATGTATGACGTCGCAATTTGTCGATGCAAATAATACCTTTCCCAAGACAAACAGTACGTATGTTTTGGTGTAAGTCAACACCGTATCATCATCAGCATCTAACGGCAGCTGGCAAAATCTATTGCACAACCACGACAACATAATGCCCCCTCGAGCATACACTTTCTCATCCCCAACAATATACTGACTAAATTCTCCCCCCAAAAAGTAGCATTTTGGGTTACGGAATAACCCAACTGTGATGGGATGCCCTATAACTGATAATCCTAGGATGAAATGCACATCTTCTAGGGTTACTGTCATTTCACCGGTCAGGAAGTGAAATGTATTGGTTTCACTACGCCACCGATCAACTAATACTTCTAACAGCGAAGCGTCTAACTGGTTACAGACATTCGTATTTGTAAATACCCCAAAACCCCAGTTTCATAATAATTCTTTTTTGGGGGTCACTTAAAACCTAGACTTCTTACGAACGACCATTCTTATCGGTTCGTAATGACCTGATGTAATGGGGATCGTCCCATACGGCTGTTGAAATGTGAATTGGTTGGTCTCACAACAAAGTATCCATAGCGGGTCCGGGATTGAAGTCCATTGCTGTCAGTAACACAACCAAAATAAATATCTATCAAGACCACAAACATCTTAAAAATAACAAGGATAAACATACATTGACTCTTAAAGTAACCAACATAGTATACAACATAGATTATTTAAAAAATAAATATTAACTATTCGACAATGTAGAAGCATACATATATGATGGAACGTTGTAAGGTTGGATGTAAGGATTTGTCGGACTCGATCTGATTGGTTGCTTTCTTCTCAAATTTGCTGCAACGATTGTCGTTTAGTAGTTTGGTTTCTTTGAGCTTAACAGTTGGACAAGATGGACATTTACTATCTCTGCTTCGCTTACAAAATGGCGTGGTTCATGATGGACACCCACGATCTCTCCTTAGTCTTTCAAAAGGGCAACATTTGGAATAACTTGCGTCCGCAGGTTTATATTGCGGATGGTCTCCATTTCTTCATTATTAATATACGTCGTCATTTTGAATTTATACGACGTCGTCTTTTGTACAAAAAATAACCATCTAATGTGGACTATATTTGAATTAAAAATGGCATGTCATTAAGTTTTAATCATCGTCCACAATATTAAACTGCGGATGAGGGATTTAGACAAGTACAATTCAATTCAAGGATATTAGTCTTCCATTTTTCTGGGTATTATTGTTGCACAATAATATCCATTAACAAATAGAAAACCTAATAGCCTTGAATCGAACTATCCTCGTCTATGATCGGTACTGTAAAAAAGATGTGAGATCCACACATATATATCAGCATCTTAAAGCTTAAAAATTATCTATTTCTCCTGCATATTATTAAACTGCCGATGGGGGATTTAGACAAGTACAGTTCAATTCAACGATATTAGTCTTCCATTTTTCTGGGTATTATTGTTTCACAATAATACCCATTAACAAATAGAAAACCTAATAGAGTTGAATCGAGCCGTCCTCGTCTGTGATCGATACTATAAAAAAGATACGAGATCCACACATATATCAGCATCTTAAAGCTTAAAATCATCTATTTCTCCTGCATATTATTTTTACTTGTTACAGATTCATGTAATCTGGAATGATGCGATACATCTATGGCTAAACATGTGGAAAGATGGATGTATACCACTTGGCCCAGCCGTGGAAACTATACCATGCTTCCCCATATTAATCATAGATGGTCGTCATAAAAACAGATAACATGATTCATGTACATAAAAAAATAATACGCAAGAAGAGATAAAAAATTCATGAGCTTTAATTCATATACCACTCGGAAACCTTCTGAATGGGTACGCTTGACTGACTATTTCAGGCCTTTTATGGGAGAACCAACGTTCGCGAGTTTAAAGTGCGGAAGGGGAATTCATACGGAGGGGCATTTTGGTAATCCGTATCGTCCGCAGTATTAAAGTGCGGATTACTGGAAACTAAATTGCGTACGGGGAAGTCTATAAAATCATTCAATCTTCCCGTGTAGGGTCGCGATCTGTTGTAAGGCTTTGCTCTTTCTTACAACGTTTGCTATGGATTAGTCCCCTATATATATATATATATATATATATATATATTTGAATAAAAGAAACCAATTAGTATTTGGTAACATATGATCTTATTTTGATTATTCCCTTATAAAATTATATAATGAATTCATGTTTTTTTACTAAACTACGATACTAATATTAATTTTTGAACAAAAGTAACTAACTAATATTAGGTGGACGATCTATTTTGATTCTATTAGGGACTTTGCTGATTGATTCCTAGCCATGGTTAAGGTGTTATGCAAAGAGGACTAGCCATGGTTAAGGTGTTAAGCAAAGAGAACTTGTGCAGGTTGTCTATTGGCATGGCAGATTTGGGATCACTGCAATTGTGTTGTACATAGCAAACTTGAGGGGAATTTTAATGTGTTGGCTGGGAGGTGTCTCAATTTCTTTTATCAATTTTTTGAAACTATAAGATTTATTAGGTACTTTCTTGTTCAACCTGAATTAAGGCAAGTTACTAAATGGTGTAAACCTATCAGCCATGTTGTTAAAATAAATTGTTATGCCTCAGTGAAAGGTAATTGTTTTTGCGAAATTGGATTTTTTTTCGAGATGAACATGGGTCTGTTTTAGGAGCTGGAGTAGACAGATTGGTCGGTAATTTACAGGTTGCATGTGCTGAAGCAATTGCTACTCGTCAAGCTATTAAATTTGCTATTAAGATAGGTCTTGGTAACATTGTTATTGAAGGAGATTGTAAGACGGTGATTACACGTCTATCTAAAGAGATTGTTGAGGATTCAGATTTCGATACAGTATTTTCGAGAGAAAGCAATCAAGTAGCTCATGAACTAGCAGATTTAGCTTAGTTAGATAGTGGAGTATGTTTTTTCCTACTTATTGGATAGATGATTGTCATCATAGCTTGCTTTCTTTAATTGTAAAATAATCTGCAGATGAATAAAAGTTTTTTGAACAAAAGTAACTAACTAATATTAGGTGGACGATCTATTTTGATTCTATTAGGGACTTTGCTGATTGATTCCTAGCCATGGTTAAGGTGTTAAGCAAAGAGGACTAGCCATGGTTAAGGTGTTAAGCAAAGAGAACTTGTGCAGGTTGTCTATTGGCATGGCAGATTTGGGATCACTGCAATTGTGTTGTACATGGCAAACTTGAGGGGAATTTTAATGTGTTGGCTGGGAGGTGTCTCAATTTCTTTTATCAATTTTCTGAAACTATAAGATTTATTAGGTACTTTCTTGTTCAACCTGAATTAAGGCAAGTTACTAAATGGTGTAAACCTATCAGCCATGTTGTTAAAATAAATTGTTATTCCTCGGTGAAAGGTAATGGTTTTTGCGGAATTGGTTTTGTTTTTCGAGATGAACATGGGTCTGTTTTAGGAGCTGGAGTAGATAGATTGGCCGGTAATTTACAGGTTACATGTGCTGAAGCAATTGCTACGCGTCAAGCTATTAAATTTGCTATTGAGATAGGTCTTGGTAACATTGTTATTGAAGGAGATTGTAAGACGGTGATTACACGTCTATCTAAAGAGATTGTTGAGGATTCAGATTTCGATACAGTATTTCCGAGAGAAAGCAATCAAGTAGCTCATGAACTAGCAGATTTAGCTCAGTTAGATAGTGGAGTATGTTTTTTCCTACTTATTGGATAGATGATTGTCATCATAGCTTGCTTTCTTTAATTGTAAAATAATCTGCAGATGAATAAAAGTTTGTCCTGTATGAGGTCTTTTATTTCAAAAAAAATAAAATATCCAAATTAATTAAATGTAACTAAATATGATTGACCCAATAGTTTTTCATTTATATTGTCATGAATGTGACAACCCATCGGTTAATCCATAGGATTAACAAGGGTATTCACAAAAGCAAGTATCAATAAGTTTACATTTTCCGAGAGCAGAGCGACCCTTTGCTTGCTGGCACTTTTTCATACAGGCATCATAATCACAATCTTTATTAGGCTCTGAAAATTTAACCACACACGCATCAACAATCGTGAGCTCATTACCTACAATCATTCAAATACGCAAACGAAATCAATAGACAAAATAATATAATTTGGTGATTTTATGTAAAATTGTTGTCATCTATATAATCCTTGTGTTTTAGAATTAGAGTTACATTTTAACATTGTAAATTAATTCATAATTTTTGAAATATAATACTGATACATATTTATTTACTTTAAATAAAAAAATATAATTACTATATACTAATTAAAAGATAGTACTAAATAAAATATTTAGTACTTTCAAAAGTTAAATCAATGAAATCAATTTTTGAATTTTAAGAATTTCAAAATTGACTTAAAAATCAAAAAGTATCTCTATTTTGAAACAAAGTAAGTATATATTTAACAAATCAATTATATGTAATTAGCGTAAAAAATATCACTACAATTGAATTCATGATTTTATTTATTTATTTATTTATTTATTTTACAAAGACATGTATTATTAGGGTCATTATTACTTGAGCTAATATGACAGAGTTAGTGGAGTTAAACTTCCATCATAGCATCCTAACACCAGAAAAACGAGTTTTAGTGATAATTTTGAGAAGTAAAATAAAAAATAATTATATATAACAAAATAAACAAAGGCATGAGCATGAGGCATATTATTATTTTATAAAATTAGAAGACTGTCAAAAAAAATAAAAAACGGTCGTGGTTTTCTAAAGCTCTCTTGGTTATTACCTAAATTACCTTTGTAAGAAAAAATAATACAAAATGCTAATAATCTTTAAATAATTTTGATCTATTCATGTTCCTCAATATATGAAATCTATTGAAACGTTTATATAGTAAGAAATAAAGTTTTAAAAAAATAATATACATGATTAAAAAAGCTAAGCGTCGATTTTTATCCCACTTATATATATATATATATATAATTTTCTCCAGCGAACCGGGAAAAACGAATCAAAAACGACCGGCTATAACGACGGTTCCTCCGTCGCTAAATCACAGAAATACCGGTTTTCTGAGCTATAACGATGATACGAACTGTCGTCATAACTATAGCGTCGATTTCTATGCTATAGCGACGGATTGAACCGTCGCTATATATAGTCGGTTCGTCAATCCGTTGAAAAATATTATAAACATTTAGTCTCCATAAAAGCACATTTAGAACTCTATGAAAACCATCAAAGCACATCTTAAGATTAAGTTCAATTGTTAGAACGATGTAATACATTATTTCTTGAATACTAAAGAGAATAAGGAATCTATTATTATTATTTTTTGTGTACATATTTTTTATATGTAACTTTAGTTAAAAACAAACACACATATATTATATACTAAATTAGTGTTTACCTGTAAAAAGGAGTAGCAAGAGAAGAACGCTAGCAAATGTAATGGAGTACTTCATACTTAAATTTTCTTTCAAGTGTCTGCAAAAAATAAGATATGTGAACAAAACCATCCAGTTCCTACAATTTATAGCGTGACAGGATAAAAACTTCTTAAAAATTTTCTTTTAATTTTCTTCTATAAATGTTCAATTAATGGATTTTTTATTTAATTATTTATGATATCTTTTAAAAATTGGATACTGATATCCACATTATATATTAAGAGAATTGATATTTCTACAAGGAAAATTGATATTTTCACAAAGCCTTACTCACATGCATGTGGGTCCCATTTACTATTCATGTGAGGAGAACCTTGTAGAAATATCAATTTTTCTTGTGTAAATATCAATTCTCATTATTTAATGGTTGCACACCATATGGGTAGTAATATTGTATTTAAGTCTTAAGATATCGCGGTATTAGTATTACAAGCATTCAATGCGTATTAGAGTACGTATAATTATCAATATAAGATGTGTAGATATCTAACATCCTAAAGATTTACAAATTTTTTAGAATGTGATTATATGAATCAAATTTTGCATTTATTATGCACTTAAAATTATTGCGGTATTAGTAATACAAGCATTCAATGCGTATTAGAGTCCGTATAATTATCAATATAAATGTGTAGATATCTAAGAGCATCTACAACAGTTTTTTTTATCTCTATCCATACTTTACAGTTTATTGGGTCATTCTGCAAAATAGAGATTCATTTTTTTCACGATGTACTCAATAGGTTCCTTATATTGATTCTTTAAATAATAAAATTTGAAATTTAAAAGTTTCAACCTCCAAAACATCAAATTAATAATAATCTTATAATTTATAAAAGAGAGAGTATAATTTATCAATTGTATTTCACTGTAAAATAATTTTTATTTTATTTTAAATTTTAAGTAATTTATGTAATGAGTATTGAATGGATTATAGCTGCAAATGTACATAAGATCAATATTAACTTTTTAAAAGTTAATTTGTGATATTTTTAAATTTAAATTTAATATGATTAATTTAAAATTTTAAAATAATAAATTTTATAATTAATAGTACTTTTATAATATTTATAATTATATAAATTAAATAAATTTATATCAATTTTAAATTAGAATATGTTTGAAATTAATTTGTTAAAAATAAGTCAATATTAATTTTATAATTTGAAAATGAAGTACTAAAAAAATGTCAAGATGTGTATGATTGATTAGTTGTCTAATTAAATGAAAGTGTGAAATGTAATTTTGTATATATAGAGAACGGTCTTTTGACTTTCTTATGGTAGGGAGTAAAATCATATATAAGGAATAAAATAGAGAATCAAATAAGAATAAGAAAATTATTGGATAATGATTTGTTGATATATTCTTTAAAATTGGAAAAAAGAGTTAATTAGAGAAATTATTGATTTACAAATTCTTTATAATGTGATTATATGAATCAAATTTTGCATTTATTATACACCTAAAAAAATTGCGGTATTAGTAATACAAGCATTCAATGCGTATTAGAGTACATATAATTATCAATATAAGATGTGTAGATATCTAACATCCTAAAGATTTACAAATTCTTTAGAATGTGATTTTATGAATCAAATTTTGCATTTATTATACACCTAAACATATTAGGATATATTTATTATATGAATTAAATTTTGCATTATTATATACTATTTTTGAGAAACGCATTATTATATACTTAAAAAGCACAGAAACAATGAAACAAATAATGAGCGAAGATGCCGATATTATGAAAAAATTTAGTCGCATGAATCAAATTTTGAATTAGTACATACATAAAAGTAAAGTAGTCAAAATATATAGGTAATGATGATAGTGGTTGTGTCACCCCCATCAACTAGCTAGATTGTCAATCTTTTTTCCTCTAATTTAAAGCACAAAAAAAGTATACTTGTTAAATATATTGTTTTAATATTAAAATATGTAAATTTGAATCAATTCCAAATATATTTTGAAAATCAATCATTAGTGAAAGGTTATTCAACTTTGTAGATATTTTTTAAAATTTTGCACATCTATACACTGAGTAAATAAAATAAGCTTGAGTTATGTTACAAAATCATTATCGGAAAAATTAATTAATTAACCATTGTAGTTGACACGTTTTACTGATTATATCATTGAATTTTTACTTTTCCAAATTACCCCATTAAACTAAAAAATATATAAAATTAACTCATTCCGTCAAATTTATCTAACAGCCGTCTAAATTGATCTACATTTTCTTACGTGGCAGAAAAAAGAGAAACAAAAAAACAAAAAAAACACGTAAACATCATATCTCCTTTGTGGCTGTAAACACTCTTGTAAGAGAAAATAGCCGCTGCCGCACCACCGTCATCGTCCTCTATAGCAACACTGCCTCAACAGTCCTATATAATTACATAAGCAGCAACAAGCAAACATCATATCAAATAACTCCAAATTTAAAGCAAAGAGAACATGTGCACTTGATGGAACCAAATAAGAGACAGAACGAAAACACCCAACTCTCTCTCCCCTGTTTCTCTCTCTAGCAACTCCCATAGAAATCGAACCTACTAGAGAAGATAATCAACAAGTTTTAAAGTCTTAAGAGCTCTAAAACAAGCTTCCCACAATATTAAAATCAGCTCAGCCAATTCCAACTCTAAGTGAAGTCCCGGCGACAACACCGGGAGATCAAGTCAAGCCCCGGTCACAACCCGGGAGGTTCAATCACCCCAGAGACAATCCTGGGAAACCAAATCAGCTTCGGAGACAACCTTGAGGAGGAACATAGTCGGCTGAGATCAAAACCTCAGAGACAACCCCGAAAAAATAGTTGAAGGTCGTGCCAGTACAGGAGACGACCCCTAGAGGGGCAAAATGGTCATGTTATCAACTTGAAGCCAATCCTATCAAAATCAAGCTAAATTGATGCAATGAAGGTAAGAAAGAACCATAACATTGATCCCGAGTGAAAACAACACATTACAGCTCAACGGACAAACTGCGAAGAAACGAAGATCCGGTTATGAACCCATATTCTTTGACTCGTAAAAGGTTTAGTCCCATGTCATTGTGACGCTCTCAGCGAGGGCTTTCCAGAAAGGTATGGCACACCTCAAACGGACGCTCCGATCAAAAGTTAGAAAGTTTCAAACCTGACATCGCATTGCTTGGAGTGCGCGTACTTCGAGATAACAGGACCCACCGGGTGGGCCCTACCACGTGGAACCGCAGGTAGACCCGCGGCAGTCGCGGGTAGACCCACTTCCATTGGGTCTTTAAATATAAGACGCCCCTTGCCAAAAAAAGAGAAAAAAAGAGAAAACGCTTTGAAACTCCGCCCATTTCGTTTCCTAGCCCGACTTCTATTACTCCAAACCTAGATTTTATCACTCTAACACGTAGGTATACTCGTATACTATAACATACCAAAAATTAACTAGTGGAAATGCCCGTTTGAAGCCTATGAAGTGGCAAAAAGCCCGTGTAGCAGTCCATTGTAAGTATTTTTACGATCAGAACTCGTTTTCTACTTCATTACGTATTTATACACGTGCACGTAAAGTCTCATCTCCTGGTTTTACTCGGAACTCAGTTTTGTGGCCGTTTCTACATACTTTTTAGTACATTTTAGTATATATATATGTTTTTCCGCATTTGCACAGCCCCGGATCGACGATCTATGGCTTTTACTCACTTTTATGTATATATATACATATATGTACTAACTTGCACGACCTGGATCGCTGATTCATGGCCTTTTTAACTTAATTATGTATATATTTGACTATATATATACTAATTTTTCATTCTGTCAAGCCCGAATGACAAATTCGTGGTAGTTACTGCTATTATATATAACTATATATATATATAGTATATATATATATATATATATATATATATATTTCTGACTTCGTTTGGTCTGAATTGCTAATTCGTGACCTTTATTGCTTTAATATATATATACTAACTGTATATATTAACATTTATATTTAAGTTTGGCCTGGATCATTTCGTGGCCTTTTTATCGCTTTTATAATATATATATATTTATTTACATTATGTCGAGCCTGAATCCTTTCGTGGCTCTTTACATCTTTTATACATATATATATTTCCATTCTGTCAAACCTGGATTACTCTGTGAATTTTTACAGCTTTTATAAATATATATATATATATATATATATATATATATATATTTACATTTCTATTCAGGCATAGGATTGGAAATCCGTCGCCCTTCCACAGTTTTTATACATATATATATATATATATATATATATATTCATTCTGTCAAGCCTGGAGTACTTCGTGGCTTTTAACAGCTTATATGTATATAAATATATATATTTATATTTATATTTCTGTCCAGGCTTAGGATTGAAAATCCTTCGCCCTTTTCAGCTTTTTATATATATATTTACGTTTCAATACGGGCCTGAGAGTGGAAACCTATCGCCCTTTATAGCTTTCATATATATATATATATATATATATATATATATATATATATTATTTATTCATTGTGATTAAATATCTGCTGAAAATATTCATTTGATATGAATTGGCACTGATATCATTTTGGGCGAGTTAGATTTCTTTAAATCTAGCCCTTTCTACATTTCAAACGGTTCAAAATAGGTCCAACCAGAATCGGGAAGCTAGAATGACTATGATTTCTTTAAATATGGCTTTCTTTCTAGTTTTGTTCATTATTAAAGCGACCTCGCGACCCTTAGATCGCTATCTAGTGGGAACGAGAAGCTTTGGCTACGTGCGTGCCAGGATTTGACTGATGAATCCTTGGTTTCTGCGACGTCTAGATGTAAAAATACATTTTTTGCAAATTTCTGTGCTGTGCAGATTTTCTTGGCTTCTCTTTGTGAGCCTAGGAATCGTGGGATTCATGATCAAACAGATCAGCATCTGATTCCCACGATGGACAAACTCCACCTTACAAATGTTCCCTGCCAGTTTTTCTACAAAAATGTACATCCGAAAGACCTTAAAATGGTTATCCGGGTTTAAGGTCTCAGACATAATGAAATAATAGTTTGTCGTGCTAGAGTCACTCCGATGGCTATCATTCCCATGAGAAAATCGACACTTGTAAATATTCTGTGGTCGAGGATGCTTCGCAGCCCGACAATCACCATTCAAATCAAGCCAAAAGACTAAAAAGATAAAAAATGGAAGTATCACCATGCTTTAATTCCTACGTCAGCGTAAGGGTTTGAAAACCTACTTTCAAAACATCATTTTAATATATCTTAACTAAAAAGGACTTTTGCAAATCAAATCAAACCCTTCGTATATAGGTTCAACGAAGCACGACATACTTTCAAACATTAATCAAACGTAGGCTTAATTACTTCCAGCATTCACACACACATTGCAAATAAAAGGGGAAATATTGAAAAGATGCGGTACCATGTTTCACGAGAGTTGAGGGGTGCCTAACACTTTTCCCCCACTTAACCAAGCCCCCGAACTTAAGAATTTCGGTGTCAAGATCAAGTTTCGACAGTGTCCAGCAATTGGGCTCACTTTCAAACAAGACTCGGTTGAGTTGGTACAACCATTTTAGATTTACCAACTCGTCGACATGATACATGTTGGCCTTTTCTTAAAAAACCTTCACCCTTCATAAAACAGACAAGATAATAAGTGTAGAAAATAAAAAACTTAGGAAAAGAGAAAGATTTGGTCCAACGCGACAGGATTTTTTCCACCAACGTCGACAAGTGGCGACTCTGCTGGGGACGGTAGAGAGGCCGCGTTCAAATCTTTTCAATTTTTTTTATATCTGCGTGTGTGTGAATTCTGCGTCTTTACATTGAATGGATGTGAATGAATGCTTTACTGCTTTATATTAGTGCTTCGCACAATGTCATCATTTCATACAGTGAGACGCGATGTATGTGAATGTATGCTGTGTGATTCCTCCACCAGGAGGCAAACCCGTCAGTGTTTGATTACTGGACTCAAAGAAGACTAATTCTGCGAGGCTCAGGAAAGGCACCACTCAGATCCACTCCAATTGAAAGATCGGATTAACTTCCCCTCTAGTAGATTGCGATGATCTGGGGACCTTCATGCCAAAAAGCCGTGATAGTAGCCTAAGATAGGTCAGCCTCTGATTAACCAAATCTGAAGGGAAGCTTCTTCATGCCTTCCACTTTCAATTCAATGTCAATCTTTCCATTCAATGTAAATTTCATAATGTAATAGACATTCCATGTCTTGTGAATCCTGTCATACTATCCTGTCATTAACACAACTGACCTTTGTTTTACAGGATAAGATTAAAAAACCTCAAAAATCAACACATGGCATAGCATGCATCCGACCGATACCTACATCAGGAAATTAACACACATATGTTTGTTGTAGGTAAAAATTAGTCCTGTCACCAGATCAAAATCTAAGAAAGCACTAAGTCCATCTTCAGACATGTCTTCAAGTGCTCAAACTGAATCTACCCCTGTTTCTAGGGAAGAGGTCAAAGGATTGAAAAACCAGATATCCAAATTGGCTATTTCTTAAGAGAACAAAGCAAAAGCCTTAAAGTGAAGCAAACATCTGGTCATACAGAATCCTCCACACCTGGTGGCAGTCAAGAGACCTGAAAGAAAGACACTCAAATTCCTAAACCACAGAACCAGGATCCTACCAACAAAACCCCTGAAATCACCAACCTCGATCCAAAGCAGGAAGCTGGTGATATTCTGAAGAAAGTACAACAAATGGAAGAAACCATCCAGTCCATCAAAGGGACTGGGGCATTTGGGAGTGTCAATTACTCAGACTTATGTATATTCCTAGGGGCTCGTTATCTAGAAAAACTTCAAGTCCCTGATTTTGAGAAATATGATGGATTAGGAGATCCCTACACCCATTTGAAGGTATTCATTAGAGAGCTCGGATTCTATGCAGAGGAAGAGAAACTCAGGATGTAATTATTCCAGAAGAGTTTGACCGAAGAGGCTAGAGCCTGGTATGCTTGTCTGGATAATTCCAAAATTCATAGCTGGGAAGAGTTAGCACATGCCTTCCTCAATCAATACAGCTTTCAGTCTCAAATGGCTCCAGATAGATATCAAATCACCAAAATCAAGAAGCAAAACACTTAGTCATTCAGAGAATATGCCCAACGATAGAGACGAATGGCAGCACAAGTCACCCCGCCTATGACTGAGTCTGAGATAGTCATGACCTTCATCGACATTCAAGAAGCTCCGTATTACGAATTTGTCCTAGCAGGCATAGGAAAACCATTCTCGGAGATGATCAAACACAGAGAAATGGCTGAAATGGGGCTGAAATCTTGGAAGATATCTTATCGCCTTGGATGCTGTTGCCAAACATAATCTATCCGGGAGTTATGGGAGTAAACCCCGAAGAGTACACAAAAAGAAAGAAAGAAGAAGTGTCCTTAGTATTGCAAGGACAGAATTAGAGGGGCGATTCGAGCAGCATGCCCATTCAAAGAAGGAATTATTCCCCTCTTCAAGCTCTAGCCCAACCTTCTAATCCTTCATTTCAGAAAACTATAGAGGCCAGACGTCAGAGGACGTTCACCCCTTTAGGGGATTCACTCGAGAATATGCTGAAACCGTTGACAGCACAAAAGAAGATTGTTCAACTCCTTCCACCAACCAATACTGGGGGAAGGAATTTTGACCCAATAAAAAGTGTTCCTACCATTCCGGATCTCCAGGCCACGACATGCAAGACTGTTGGTCTCTCAAACACAAAATCCAAGACTTAATAGATAATGGAGAGATTGTGGTGACCAAACTAGAGTAACCACATGTGAAAGATAATCCCCCCCCCCGTCAGCATAAAGAGGAGAGTGTCAACATGATTAGCATGAAGAATGGAGAAGGATCCAAATGCCTCCTGTATGTCGGAGAGTCAACTCAATCCATCACCAATAGCCCAGACAGTTGGGACTTGTCAGAAAGACGGTTCCTGATAGAACAGGAGATCAAGTCTATCAAGGAACAGATTGGACAGCTAGGGGATTTGGTCGTGTATCAACATCAGATAACCAGACAGCTGACAAATCAGACCAACAAACATGAAGCAAGTCCTCCTACACCGGAAATTAGCCCCATTGCTATGATGGATCATTACCGATTTCATGAGCATGAACCCTGGGCCGACAAGGTGGCCAAAGAAGAAAAGTTCCAGGCTGATAGGGAATTTGTGTTCAAGAGGAATTTCACTAATCTAAACCAGCCGATGAAGGAAATCCTCCAAATGCTAATCAATGAGGGATTGGTTACGGATCTGTTACTCCCGGTGAACCCTTGATCTAGAAAATTCAAGCCTGACAGGATCTGCCAGTATCATTCCAATGCGCCCGGTCATGACACCCAGGATTGCTGGGGACTTCGTCACCTGATTCAAAATATGATTGAAAGTGGTGAGCTGATAAAGGAGAATCAATATTATGGCCTTCCCGATGAAGAAGTATTCTTTATTCCCACGACATGGAATCAAGGAACCGTGGCTGTTATTTCCTGTGAGAAGGTGCTGGCTGGTACACCCCTAATACTGCCAGGAAAAGGGGTCCACAAAGTACAGAATCCTGTGAAGGTATTTGCACCTGAGCCTTTAATATTACCTTTCAGACCTCAGTATCCTATCATCAGCCTGAGAAGAGTCCCATGGAATAATGGGAAGGATGAAAGTTCCACCTCAAACAATATTGCCAGCATATCCAAGGAAAATCCATTGTACCTGCCTCAGCGGGTGATCAATTCAGTCATCAAAGCTAAAGAGAAAGTGGCTGAAAGGAAAATCGAAGAATTCCTTAGCAAAATGGGGCATAATGAGATCAAGGTGGTGCAAAGCTTGAAGGATGCACCCAAGCAGATGTCCATCCTAGATCTGGTCTTGTCCTCGGTGGATCATCGTAACATTTTGCTGAAAGTGGTGGTGGAATCCCATCTACCAAACACGGTGGATACTGATAAATTCTGTCACGTGATAGAACACATCTTCAACAGCAATGTGATATCTTTCACTGATGATGATATACCCGCAGAGGGGACGGGTCATCGCAAGTCACTGCACATAGCCGTAATGTCCTCAGGGTATGTGATTGGAGGTGTGCTAATTGATGGAGGATCGTCCCTAAACATCTATCCCTACGATACCTTGGAGAAAATGAAGATCAACCCAAACCGGATCCGTACCAGTCCTGTGGTTATCCGGGCTTTCGATGGGTCTCGCCGAGAAGCTGTGGGAGAGATTGAGCTTCCATTGGAGATCAGTCCCTATACTTTCTATGTATCCTTCTTGTTGCTAGGAAGGCCATGGATCCACATGGCAGGAGCAGTTCTATCCACCCTCCATCAGCAGCTCAAGTACATTATCAATGTCAACCTAATCACGGTGAATGCCGAACCAGAATACCCTGTCTGCATCTAGGGAGACTTGCCGGTGATCAGTCTAGATGAAGGGATTGAACCTGCTAGCTTACAAGCTTTGGAGGTGAGTAATACTCAAGACATACCTGGTGGGGCACCAGCCTTGAAACCAAAAGTCTCCCCCAAAGTAATGACGGTGGGTCAGGAGATGGTATCTTTAGGTTTTTGCCCTGGAGAAGGGTTAAGAAAGAATCAGCAAGGTATCAAAAGTCCAGTGCAAATCCCGAGCCAGTCAGGGAAAGTCGGATTGGGCTATCCATCCGGATCAAACCATCGAAACCCACACAAACATCCAAAGGTTTCTGCTTCTACTATACTATTGCCAAACTTCAATGATGCCGAATTTGTGAAACCAATGAGGAAGATTCCATCTGTTGTGTCAGCCATGCTGTTTCCTCCAGTCATACCGATAAGTGTGAGAAAAGTCCTAAAGCCTGATGGGGAGAGCAAAAAGGGAAAAAAAAGGTTCCTGTATGAAGGACGAGACCCATTTGCCAATATGTATTATCTGATGCACTACGAGGAGATGAACGATGATATCCCAGACAATGAAGAAGAAGATCAGATCCTAATTCCTCACCTCAAGAAGGGGAAGGGTGGCAGTTCAAAGAAGAATCCCGACCTTGATCTAAAGGATGTCTCAGTCGTCATCAGAGATGATCCAGATGAGCAAAACTCTTTTATCTTCCCTATTCATGAGGACTTGACATTGGACAACTGGAGCAGCACCCCATGCTTCATCCAAAAAGGGTTAAAGGGCAGAAAGTCCATCTGCCCTGAAATATGGTTTCATTTACTGCTTATTTTGTTGCGTATAGCAGTAACTTTTGTCAGGCTTTTCTAAATGCTTTGTATGTTTAAACATTTTCATATATTAAAGTGAAAGCATTTTGTTTTCAGGACTCCAGAATTAGATTTGTTTGTCCTTGTTGATGAGATGCCAACCTGTCATAGTGACTACAACTTTGATGTAAAACTGAACTTCGACTTGATGGAATTGATCAAGAAGAGATCGATGATTATGAGGTGCCCGAGGAGATCAAAGAGTGGGTCGAAGATAAACCCAAACCTAACCTCGATCAAACACCACTGTCAATATCGGAACCTCTGAAAACCTCAAAGAAATTCAGATAGGCCTAGACCTCACCACAGACCAAAAAACCGACCTGATTAAAATCTTAACACAGTTCCAGGATGTGTTTGCATGGTCGCATGAAGACATGATTGGCTTGTCTATCGACATTGTCATCCATCGACTCTCCATTAAAGATGGATTCAAGCCAATCAAGCAGAATCTTAGGCGATTGAAACCTGAATGGAGTCTGAAAGTCAAAGAAGAGGTCATCAAACAATTTAAAGCCGGTATCATCAAGGTATCAACATACCAGGAGTGGCTATTGAACATAGTTCCCGTGCCTAAGCCCTGAGGGAAGGTATGAGTATGCGTGGATTACTGGGATTTGAACAAAGCCCGTATTAAGGACAATTTCCCGGTGCCTTTCATACATATCCTGAAAGATAATACAACATAGTATGGCATGTATTATTTCGTGGGTTGCTTTGCTGGTTACCATCAAATCATGGTCGCTGAAGAGGACAGGGAGAAGACAACTTTTATCACTCCCTGGGGAACCTTCTGTTATAGACGTTTATCCTTTGGCCTTATCAATACCGGTGCCACGTATCGGCGAGCCATGATGGCCTTGTTTCATGACATGATGCACAAGGAGATAGAGGTTTATGTGGATGACATCATCGTCAAATCCCGGAAGGAGGACGATCATATCAACCATCTCAGGAAGCTGTTCAACAAGTTGTGTAAGTACAACCTCAAGCTGAATCCAGCCAAATGCGCTTTTGGTGTCAAGTTATTGGGATTTCTGGTAAGCAATAGAGGCATTGAGCTGGATCCCACCAATATTAAAGCCATCACGGAGATGTCAGTACCCCGAACAGAGAAGGACATACGAGGGTTCCTAGGGAGGATCAATTTCTTAAGCCAATTTATTTCCTAGCTCACAACAACTTGTGAACCCATCTTCAAGCTACTAAGGAAGAATTCCTCCGTGAAATAGAATGAGGATTGTCAAAAAGCATTATTTGCCATCAAGAAGTAGCTGATCGAAGCGCCTGTCATGGTACCCCCGAGGGATGAAGTTCCCCTATTTATGTACTTGTCCGTCAATGCCAACGCAATGGGCTGTATGCTAAGACAGAAAGATGATAGTAGCAAGGAGAGAGCTATCTACTACATCAGCAAAAGATTCAGTAGCGGTGAACATAGATACACTCTGATTGAGAAGACATGATGTGCATTAGCATGGGCTGCCATGTGGTTACAACACTATCTGCATGGGCACATGACCTACCTCATATCCCACATGGATCCACTAAAGTACGTATTCAACAAGCCAATGTTGAACTGTCGATTGTCCAAATGGCAGTTGATCCTCCAATAGTTCGACATTGTCTACGTTACTCATAAGTCCATTAAAGGTCAGGGCATTGCAGATCAATTAGCCAAAGCACTATCAGGAGGGTTTGAACCATTGGAAACCTATTTCCCGGATGATGGGATCATGGCAATTTAACAAATACCTCAGGAGAATACAGTCCAACCATGGAAAATGTATTTTGATGGAGCAGTGAACATGGAAGGTGCCGGATCTAGGGCAGTCCTTGTCTCTGGTACAGGAGAACAGTATCCTATGGCTACCAAGCTGTAGTTTGTCAATACCAACAACACGGCTGAGTATGAAGGCTGCATAATGGGGTTGAAACTATCTCAGTCCATGGGTATCAAGCGTCTACTAGTCTTTGAAGATTCTGAGTTGGTCATCAGACAAACCACTGGGGCATATCACACCAAAGAATTGCATTTGATGCCCTATCACCGGCAAGTCATCGACATATCCATGGATTTTGAAGAAATAACCTTCATCCACATCCCTCGAGGAAGGAACGAATTTGTTGATGCATTGGCAACGTTGGCTTCCCTGATTAATGTATCTGGTAAGAGGGGAATTCTAGACATCAAAT
Organism: Panax stipuleanatus; assembly: GCA_020205555.1. Taxonomy (NCBI): domain Eukaryota; kingdom Viridiplantae; phylum Streptophyta; class Magnoliopsida; order Apiales; family Araliaceae; genus Panax; species Panax stipuleanatus. The sequence continues at coordinate 15,370,251 of CM035116.1, forward strand.
TAACAAACCAAAAGGCCCCGACATATGGGGATTACATTGAAGAAGTATCAGGTAAAATACCTCCTATTAAGCAGCCTTGGTACCAAGACATCAATAAATATCTCCGAGATGGATCTACACCTGCTGAGGCAAGCTAAACTGAAAGAAAGATGATTCACAAGATGGCTATGAAGTTCTATCTGAGCAGAGATGCACTCTATAAGAGGTATGCTGGAATAGGCCTTTTAAGATGCCTCGACAAAGGGCAAGCCCAGAGATTGATGGATAAAGTCCATGATGGAGTCTGTGGTCCACACATGAGCGATCATTTGCTGGCCAAGAAGATATTAAGAATAGGGCATTACTGGGTCTCTCTCAAAGCTGACTATGATGATCGCGTCAGGAGATGCTATCAATGCCAAGTCCATAGAAATGCTATTCACGCTCCTCTAAATGAGCTGCATAATATGAGTTCACCATGGCCTTTCTCCATGTGTGGAATGGATGTGATTGGGCCAGTAGAACCCAAAGCCAGCAATGGTTATCGATTCATCTTCACCATGATCGATTACTTCACCAAGTGGGTTGAAGCTGCCTCTTTTTCCAAAGTCACCAAAGAGGTAATCATCGGTTTCATCAGAAACAATGTCGTTTGTCGATACGGACAACCGGAGGTGATCATCTCAGACAACGCCAAGAACCTAAACAATCAGATGATGAGAGATTTATGCGGCAAGTTCCATATCAAGCATCTTAATTTCATCATCTACTTACCCAAGATGAATAGTGCTGTTGAAGCAGCCAATAAGAACATCAAGAAGATTATGCAGAAAATGTTAGCCAATCACAAAGGATGGCATGACCTATTGCCTCTGACTCTGTTAGCATACAGAACGTCAATGCGTACCTCTACTGGGGCTATCCCCTATTCATTGGTCTATGGCATGGAAACAGTACTGCCCATAGAATTAGAAATGGAATCCCTGAGAGTGTTAATAGACGCTCAGCTGGAAGAAGATCAGTGGTTGTAAGAGCGGTACCACCATCTGTATCTGATAGATGAAAAGGGCTACAACCATTTTCCATGGGCAGTTGTATCAGCAAAGGATTGCTCGATCATATAACAAGAAAGTCCGAATTCAGTAATTCAAAGAAAACGACTTGGTATTGAAGAAAGTTATGGCCAATCAAGATGAAGTTAAAGGAAAGTTCTCCCCAAATTGGGAAGGTCCTTTCATTGTCAAAGAAGTGTTGACATGAGGAGCTATCAGATTGCAAGAGATGGACGGGAGCGAATTTCCCCAACTCATCAACTGAGACACCGTAAAAAGGTACTATGTCTAAAGCACCTGCCAGCCATCATCCTGGTCCTGCGAATCAATCAAATAATTTCGATTTTCACTAGAAGATCGAACTACAAATGACTTGATCTCCCTCTGCACGGGAGTATTTAGGCAGCCATTCTTGGTGCTGTCAAACTAAACAAAAATTTCAAAAACCCTCCAAACTAAACAAAAATTTCAAAAACCCATCAAACCAAACTCAAAAGAAACACTTCTCAAACCTTTCACACAAAACTTGAACTACGAATGACCTGATCTCGCTCGTCCCGGGAGTACGTAAGCAGCCTATTCATGGTGCGGTTTGACCATCAAAGAAAAACAAAAAAATAAAAAATAAAAAACCAGTCCCAAGACACCAAAACCTTATAAAACCCAAACTTTACCAAGTCTCCCTGGTCAACAGGCCCGTCTGAGATATTCTCCGACATCTCAATGTCCGTCCTTCAATGAGTGATCTCATGATACATCAACAACAACAAGTCATGAAAGAAGTGGTAATCACTCAGCAATGATAATACATATTCAACAGGGAAGTGAATCAATATATATTTCTCTAATATATAATATTGTTTAATATATACAATGCATCCTGAACATGACAAAAATGACTGATCTAGTATGTGCAGGAAAAAATAAAGCTAGTCTATGAACCTATGGCTAAGCAGGATAGCAGTGCCAACATGGCATCTCCCTATTGAAGATGAAGGAGCAGCTGCAAGCTCAATACACTCAGTCTCCATATGAGCAAGAACATCCACAGCCATCTATATGGTGCTAATGTGACCATCTATGAAAGTGCTCATATCTGCCACCAGGCTGTGTGTATAGGATCTGAGTGTCGTGCTGTCTGTAATATAGACATCTCGGGTAGCTATGGCCTCATCCCTCTCAGCATAAGTAGCATCCTGGGCAACTAAGACCTCCTCAATCTCCTCAAAGGCTGCATCTCTGATAGATCAGACTTCATCTCTCTCCTCAAGAGCTGCATCTCGGATAGATAGAGCCTCGTCTCTCTCAACCAATGTTGGGTCCCGAGTGGCTCGAGCCTCGTCCCTATCAGCAAAAGCTGTATCTCTACTAGAAAGGGCTGTCAACATCAACGCCCTAGCCTGATCTCTCTCGAAAGTCATACGAGCTAATGATTCACTGATAGCTGGATCTACCCGGCAGGGATGCTCGGAGGGTCACTAACTAAAGCTGCTGGCAAACCAGTAAACAACTCATCCTTCGCGGGAGAATCATGATCCTCTAGAAGCTCCTCCTCATCTGAATCAACAATCGGAGCTGACAGGATAATCGCAATTGCTGTAATATCGGCCTCCAACCTTGCCGAATAATTTGGAGAATGATCCGGATGGCTAGTAGAGAAATTAGCCCTCTCCCTATAAGTCTAACACTCATAAATCCTGATCAGGTCAGCTGACGATAGAGATGAAGCTAATATCCGCTGATCACCTCAAACTGGTGAAGGCTCTAGAACTGATCGAACTGACCCATAACTGCCAACGGATGGTAAGTGGTCACCCATCGCAATCCCGCTAGGGGCAGATAATCCATGCCAACTGCATGGGTGATGAAACTGTAAGGGGAGATAAGCCCTGAGTAGGGTAAGATCTAAAAGGGATGCTCAATATCTAATAGAAAGGCCGACCATATCGCTGCATCTGAACACTCCGCTGGTTGGAAGGAGTAGGATATGGCTATCTCATAGGTAAAGCAGTAGCCATGGTGTCTAAAGGTGCAAATCAGACTCAAATGCGTCATGAACCATACATACAGCAGAATAGAGCTACCTCTAAAAAAACTCTTATGGATAGGTGCTACAAAAGGTAGCCGACCTCAAGGTCTCGGCCAATATCATCGGCAGAATAGTACTACCCTATTTGAGGGCACGAACCACGAACATCAAGCCAATATCCAAATGGTCCAAATATAGTGGCATGTAAACATAGGCCATGATGCACATCAGCAAAACGTCTACACGGGCAAACTGCCACTCATCTGCCGAAATGATAAAATCCCCAGAGTATCGCTCGTAGTTGTCTAGCCGGCCGAAACGATAGATTAAAAAGTCAATGGATATCACATGTCCTGAAATGATCTCCTCAGTGACTACTCTGTCTTAGACCCGACGTAGTCATAAATGGTCTCCTCATGTCACTGATAGTTGTGCGAGCACAAGGCAGGTCTAGTGCTAAACCTGTAAGATGCTTATACTCCTCTAGGGTTGGAGTCAACTCGTGCTGTCCAAAGCGGAAAACCTTCCGCTCAGGTATCCAGTATGATAAATGCCATCTACGAATCCGTGTAGAACCTGGAAATTTAGAAGGCCCAAGGAATGCCTTAATATCTGGTCTACTGTCCCTCTGGATGTATGGGGCAGACTCTCGTACAAAGACCTCAACGAGGATGCTACCGAAGATGATGGCGAGTGCTTAATACGGCTGATCGTAGATGACGACATCTGTATCACCGTATCATAAGACCATCCAAGGGCCAAATCTGAACTCACCTGTCTAAATGCATATCCATGACACAATATATGCATAATGACAATGATAAACATGATGCAATAGATAGGAAATATCATGCATATCTAGAATAAATTATCTACTGCAAGCATCATCTCTGTCTGCTCATACAATCTAAAATAAAAAGTACAAGAAGATGGGGCATAGCCGCCCAACTACTAACAGAGGCCTATGAAAAGATATAGCGAGAAATGGGGCACAACCGCCCAATAGCTAAACAGAGGCCTATCAAATGATATAGTGAGAAAAGCTATCCGATGAGATCCAGAATATCTGTCTCTAGGCTATTAACCTGCTCCAGCTCCTCCTGAGTCATAAAATCTAGACTAGTGGAATGTCCGGTCGATACAAGGGAGGATCAGCACCTGCAGAGCTGCTAGAAAATGGACCTAATGAGGGGCCAGCTCCAAAACTGGAAGGATCAAAAGAATCTGCCTCGGATGGCTCCCGGCCATGGTGTCTGATGAACAAATGTGCCCACCCCAATTTCTGGGTTAATCCTGTAATTTGGTCCAGATGAGTCGGATCTCGGAGGCAAGCTATCCAGTCTATCATCATCACAGACACCCGCACCATATCTGCCATAAACTGGGTAGCACGAGTCTGAGCCCCAATGGTACGAGGACTCTACCAGCTGTGAAATGCATCCTGGATGTAAGGACCCTCTGACAGGGAATGTCTGTGAGTGGCTGAGCTAATGGCCAATAATGCCAAGCAGGAGGAACAAAGGGAATACGAATATCTCCTGTGGTGCTCCGAATAGCACACTCTCCTAAATAGAGTTCCCAACCTCCCTCTATGAAAAATAGAACTTGACGGGTGGACAATGCAAACTCCCAGCCAGTGGGAAAGCTATCCTCAAACCAGACTGTCAAAAAGTCTGAGGTATACGGGACCCACGAAATTGACCTAGCCGTCAATAGCTCTAGTTGTAGGAGGAAATGGGTGAATCCCTCGGCTACAAGACCACCATTAACGTGGAGTGGTGCCAGCGCCGTCCCCGAGGATAAGTCTCCAAGCCTAGAGTAGTGGCAGGACATAGGCAAGGGAGCCTCTCATAAGCCCAAAACTGGCTATGCAAATATCAAAAGTCCTCAGCAATCAAGACTAAAAAATAAATGAGAAAATCAAAAAGGTACAAGAGAGATGCACTCGCCGGCAAGAATGGGTAAAAGCCTATCCAAGCCTCCGTCACACCCTCCAAGCGCATGAGCATCCCTTGGAGAAAATAGGCAAAGGTGTAGGTACCCCAATCAAAATCACTGAGGCCCTCCACGTATCAAGTAGCGCTAACCAGGGCAAAGGACACCGTCGAAGAGTTGCCCACAAGGAAGCAACCCTTGATGATCACTAAAAATAGTCACCACAGGATGCTATCTCTAACCCTCTGATCATCAGGTAGAGGTTTAATCAAAGCCCCACTCTGGGCATCTACGCTCAAGGGACCAGAACGGACCGTCCGACCCTTGATGGCCATCACAGGAACTCCCAAGAGGGATCGAACGGCAGTAGGTAAAATGTTAGCCACAACCAGCATTGGCTCACCTGCAAATTCTATCCCGGTGATGAACCTCCAGTCCATAGGCGTCATCATCACCTCGCAATCCAACAAATGAAGAGACTGGGTCTGGTGGAACCAGCGCTCAGATAATGCCCTCAGATAACCCCAGGGGCAACGACGGGGAGGGATAGAAAAGAACGCCTAAAACCCCCAGGTGTCAACAATGGCCCTATACTCCGGATGCAGAGTATGGTACAAGGAATGGATATTGAACCAGTTCCCTCTAGGTTGCGTAAAGCTGGGAACCTGCATCAAATAGCCAACCCATATCAGACCTGTGCCCTGAAATGGCAAAAGAAAGAAAGAAAATCCAGAAGAAAAGCTTCAGTCACCTCGTTGGCATGAAGGTATCTCGAAGGATGACGCCTCAAATCTCCCAGAAGCTCTTGAAGTGGCATCACAATGCCTAGAAGCTCCCCACGTGGAGCTTGAGCGGGGACATCATCAACAAATGGTACCATCCTTATCGTCCACATCGACCGGCGGCTCAGCCCGGATAGGACGAATAACGTACTCAGCCAATCTATGAGGCGGCCGGGCTGGCCGTGGCTGAGGGACATCAAAGACTCTCCTTCGTCTCACTCCTGAAGTAACTCTGCTAGCACTTTCAGGTCTATCTGGCTCCATAACCTAGACAAAGTCTCTAAATCACCTCAGAAAGGGTGAGGTAAGCTTTAAACATGCGGCTTATTAATTTAAATCAGTACTTTATGCATTTCTAAGTACTAAAACATGAATGAGTCAGCCAAAATCCCCAGTAGAGTCAAAATTGTATGTTTATTAAATGCTCTGGCTTTTGAATTTTTTTGCCAGAGTCTCCTTTATAAAATGGATTGTCCGCATGCACATAGGCATGCCTAGGTGGCCATTCAGTAGCACACCTACCCAAAAACAGAAACAGTTCATATTTATAAAAAAAATCAAAAGTAAACTCCCCGTGGCATCTAAATTACCACAGACATTTTTAGTTGAAAATCCAGGCTCACTTGGCCTCAAAAAGGATGAGTAAACTGATCAAAAAGAGCGTCAATTGACTGTCTTAGAATTCAATTTTTTTTACATCAAAACGTGCATCATAGTAAAATATGCATACTTATGAAGTCTAAAATTTTTTATCAAGTCATATAAGCACATCTATTTGATACATTGTGTTTAAAGGCATATTACGTGGTTTATAACTTTCTAACTATCAAAACTGGAAAAGAAAGGATGCAAATGTTACTAGAGATGTGCAGAGCGTTTGTACGGTGATGGAATCTGAAAAAAATATGCCTGAACTCCGTCGATCTGAAAAAAGAAAATTGAATTTCCTTTAGGATTCAAAACTAAAAATGAATCTAAGAAGCTATAGCTGCCCAACTTAAATTCGCAAGAGGGAGCAGCCCCACCTACAACTGCTGCACCCCTACCTGTGGCTCCCTAAAGTGGGTCCCACCCCCTCTGGCTTGGTCCAGTTTCAGTGGAAACGGAGTTTATAGGAGCTAAAAAGTCAAATTCAGGAAAAAATTGCTACGCGATTGAGCAGATTGTCCTGAAATCTTGCGTGTGAGCGGCGGATTCCTGACGGAGATAAGGGCTTCATGTAAGCCATTGGTTATCATCCCGAAGTGATATCCGGGGACCAATGATGAAATTGATGAAAAGTGCTGAAAAGGTGCTAAAACACTGCGAAAAACTGCTGAAAATTGCTGATGTTAGAGCACCGGGAAGGTTCGACGGTATAAACGGCAGGTTCTGACTGTATCAAGGCATCCAGATTGGTCCGAGGGTGTGATTTGTTAGAAAGAGTACCCCCATGTTGACATTGATCAGGTTTGACACTATCAACCATTGGCAATAACTGCAACGAAGCATCGGGGATGAGCCGGTGGTGAAGCCGTTGAAGGCTACTCCAGCGAAGGTCAGAAGGTCTAACATACCAGCCGTTGGCTACAACCCCAGCGAAGCATTAGGAATGGTCTGGTGGCATCAGCCGTTGAATACTACTTCAGCGAAGGTCAGAAGGTCTGACATTTCAACCATTGACGACAACTGCAGCGAAGCATTGGGAACGATCCGGTGGTATCAGCTGTTGAGGGTTACTTCATCGAAGGTCAGAGGGTCTGACATTCCAGCCGTTGGCAACAACTCCAGCAAAGCATCGGGAACGATCCGGTGGTGAATACGTTGAAGGCTACTTCAGCGAAGGTCAGATGGTCTGACACTATCAGCTGTTGGCGACAACTCCAACAAAGCTTCGAGAACGGTCCAATGATATTAGCCGTTTAAGGCTACTTCAGCGAAGGTCAGAAGGTCCGACATTCTAGCCGTTGGCTAAAATCCCAACGAAACATCGGGAACGGTCCGATGGCATCAGCCGTTGAAGGCTACTTTAGTGGAGGTCAGAGGGTCTGACACTGTTCAGCCATTAGGGACAACTCCAGCGAAGCATCGGGAACGGTCCGGTGGTATCAGCCGTTGAAGGCTACTTCAGCGAAAGTAAGAGTAAATGATAGTCTAGCCGTTGGTGACAAATCCAGTGAAGCATCGGGAACGAGCCGGTGACAAAAGCAGTGTATCAGTTTATCCCCACAGAGGATAGATGGTGGAATCTATTATACAAATCCCTATAGGGAGCACCGAGAAGGATCAGTGATTTAATCGACCGTTGCAACTGTAGTTCAAGTAAGCACTGAGAAGGTTTTGTGACGGTCGAATCTGTAACCTATCATTCGAGTATGAACCGAGTCAAGATCAATAGACCGGTGCAGACTATCGGTCTGGTAGGCATCAATAGAAATATCTACATCAATCGAATAGTAATTCAAATCATTGGCGACAACTCCAACGAAGTATAAGGAAAGATTCGATGATGTAAATCGGTGAGAGCTATCCTCATGACAGGCATCAAAAATCTCTAATGAGGACACTCATCATAACAAGAATATCCCCAATGGAGGAAAGTCAAAAAGCTGATTGGGAGACACAAGGTGTTGGTGATAACCCCAACGTCGAGTTCAGAGATGTCCAACAACATCAGCCAAGAGATAATATTCCCCAAAAGGCTATCATGGATAACGTTATCCCCAGCAGAAAATGGCGTAAATAGACGACGATAGCCTAGCACCACATAAATTATCAACGGACATTGTAAACCATTGGTTTCAACCCAGTGTAGCATCGAGAAAGGTTCGGTGATAGCCTAGATATCGCAAAATACCATTCAAGTAAGCGTCAAGAAAATGCAGTAAAGGCTATCACATGAGACGTCGTCCCCAGCAGAAAATGATGAGAACAACCAGTAATGGCTTACCAGTGATAGCCCACCAGCAGAAAATGACTTAAACAGTCATTAATAGCCCTATCACCACGAAGGTATATAACATTCATAACATATCATGCCATTCATTGTATTACATTTGCATCTATTATATTTCCAGTGTCTAGCAATCTTTATCCTGTTCATTCCATTACATTGCATAAATATGATAAATAGGGGCATCTGTAGACACTCACAATTTTGTATTCCTATTACTAACCCTATAGGAGGGCAAAACTATCTTTTACCTTCCGGAGACAACCCTGGAAGGTCAGACCAAAGTCAAGCAGCCCCGGCGACAACCCCGGGATGTCAAGCTCAACCCCGGTCACTATACCGGGATGTCAAGTTAAACCCTGGAAGCACTGAGATGTCAAGTGAAGCCCCGACGACAACACCGGGAGGTCAGGTCAAGCCCCGGCCACAACCCGGGAGGTTCAATCACCACAGAGACAACCTTGGGAAGCCAAATCAGCTTCGAAGACAACCCCGAAGCATCACATCATCCTCAGAGACAACCCTGGGAAGCCAACTCAACCTCAGAGACAACCCTGAGGACGAACAGAGTCGGCTGGGATCAAAACCTCAGAGATAACCCCGAAAAAAAGTCGAAGATATTGCCAGTACAGGAGACGACCTCTTGAGAGGCAAAATGATCATTTTACCAACTTGAAGCCAATTCGGTCAAAATCAAGCCGAATTGATGCAATGAAGGTCACAAAGAACCATAACATTGATCCCGAGTGAAAACAACATAATACAGCTCAACGAACAAACTGTGAAGAAAAACAGATCCGGTTATGAACCAGTCTTCTTAAACCTGGAAAAGGTTTAGTCCCATGTCATTGTGACGCTCTCGACAGGGGCTTTCCGGAAAGGTATGGCACGCCTCAAACGGACTCTTCGATCAAAAGTTAGAAATTTTGAACTTGGCATTGCATTGCTCGGAGTGCACGTACTTCGAGATAACAGGACCCACCGAGTGGGCCCTACCACGTGGAGCAGCAGGTAGACCCGCGGCTGCCGCAGGTAGACCCGCTTCCATCGGGTCTTTAAATATAAGACCCCCTTACCAAAAAAAGAAAAAAAAAGAGGGAAACGCTCTGAAACTCCGCCCATTTCGTTTCCTAGCCCGACTTCTAGTACTCCAAACCAAAATTTTATCACTCTAACACGTAGGTATACTCGTATACTACAGCATACCAAAAATTAACCAGTGGAAACGCCCGTTTGAAGCCTACGAAATGGCAAAAAGCCCGTGTAGCAGTCCATTGTAAGTATTTTTACGATCAGAACTCGTTTTCTACTTCATTACGTATTTATACACGTGCACGTAAACGTAAAGTTTCATCTCCTGGTTTTGCCCAGAACTCAGTTCCGTGGCTGTTTTTACGTACTTTTTACTACATTTTAGTATATATATATATATTTTCGCATTTGCACAGCCCGGATCAACGATCCGTTGCTTTTTCTCACTTTTATGTATATATATATACATATATGTACTAACTTACACGGTCTGGATCGCTGATTCGTGGCCTTTTTAACTTAACTATGTATATATTTGACTATATATATATACTAAATTTTTATTCTGTCAAGCCCGGATGGCAAATTCGTACATGGTAGTTACTACTTATATATGTATAACTATATATATATATATATATTTCTGAATTCGTTTGGCCTGGATTGCTAATTCGTGAACTTTATTGCTTTAATATATATATACTAACTATATATATTAAAATTTATATTTCAGTTTGGGTTGGATCATTTCTTGGTCTTTTTACCGGCTATATATATATATTTACATTATGTCGAGCCTGGATCCTTTCAAGGCTCTTTACAACTTTTATACATATATATATATATTTCCATTATGTCAAGCCTGGATTACTTTGTGGCTTTTTACATCTTTTATAAGTATATATATATATATATATATATATTTATATTTCTGTCCGGGCATAGGCTTGAAAATCCTTCGCCCTTTACAGCTTTTTATATATATTTACTTTCCAGTACGGGCCTAAGAGTGGACACCAATTGCCCTTTACAACTTTTATATATATATATATATATATATATATATATAATTATATACATTTTTTTTATTCATTGTGATTAAATATCTACCAAAAATATTCATTTAATATGAATTGGCACTGATATCAATTTGGGCGAGTTAGATTTCTTTAAATCTAGCCCTTTCTACCTTTCAAACGGTTCAAAATAGGTCCAACCGGAACTGGGAAGCTAGAATGGCTAAGATTTCTTTAAATCTGGATTTTTTTTCTTCTAGTTTTGATCATTATTAAAGCGACCTCGCGACTCTTAGATCACTATCTAGTGGGAACGAGAAGCATTGGCTACGCGCATGCTAGGATTTAACTGATGAATCCTTGGTTTTAGCGAGGGTCTAGATATAAATATACGTTTTTTGCAAATATCTGTGTTGTGCAGGTTTTCTTAGCTTCTCTTTGTGAGCTTAGGAATCTTGGGATTCATGATCAAACTGATCAGAGTCTGATTCCCACGATGGGCAAACTCCACCTTACAAAAGTACCCTGCCAGTTTTTCTGTAAAAATATACATCCGAAAGACCTTAAAATGGTTATCCGAGTTTAAGGTCTCAGACATAATGAAATACTGGTTTGTCGTGCTAGAGTCACTCTGATGGCTGTCATGTCAATGAGAAGACTGACACTTGTAAATATTCTGTTGTCGAGGACGCTTCGCAGCCCGACAAATACCATTCAAATATAGCCAAATGGCTAAAAGATAGAAAATGGAAGTATCAACATGCTTCAATTCCTACGTCAGCGTAAGGGTTTGAAACCTGCTTTCAAAACATTATTTTAATATCTTGTCTAAAAAGGACTTTTGCAAATCAAATCAAACCCTTCGTATATAGGTTCAACGAAGCACGCCAATACTTTCAAACATCAATCAAACGTAGGCTCAATTACTTCAAGCATTTACACGCACACATTGTAAATAAAAAGGGAAATATTGAAAAGATGTGGTACCATGTTTCATGGGAGTTGAGGGGTGCCTAACACCTCCCCCCCCCACTTAACCAAGCCCCTGAACTTAAGAATTTTGGCATCAAGATCAAGTTTCGATAGTGTCCAATATTTGGGCCTAGTTTGAAATAAAACTCGGTTGAGTTGATACAACCATTTCAAATCTACCAACTGGCGACTCTATAAAACGTTGAAATCGTCGACATGATACATGTTGGCCTTTTTTCAAAAAACCTTCACCCTTCATAAAACAGACAAGATAATAAGGGTAGAAAATAAAAAACTTAGGAAAAGAGAACGATTCGGTCTAACGCGATAGGAATTTTTCCACCGACGCAAATTGCTAAGGTTAATGATTATTATCAATCTCATATGTAATACAACTATTTCAATGTTTGTTGAATTGTTTCAAAGTTTGATTGAATTGGGAACACTACTCTCTGATTCGAACATTTTTTGGTTAATTTTTGTATACTCATGAATGGGCCTTAAGTATCTTTGGGTTTCTAGAACAACGTGAAAATTGGAATTGAAATTTTATTTTTTGGGGATTTTGTAATTTTTTAAAAACCTAGAATTCTATTCATGGGATTTGTATCATTCAAAGTGTAATTGATGAGCAATATGAGTTATTTTGTATACTGATGTGTTATAACTACACATTAGATCATCGTCATCAATCAGTCACAATCTTAGAATATTAGAATTAATCTAATGTTGTATGCATTATATGATTGTGACATTGAAAAATCATACTAATTAATTAAGACTATCGAATCGTTCCAAAACACACCACGAAATACATGAAACATGGAATAGTGCTTGCAGGAAGACAAATTATTTTAACATGCTCTAATCAATTCTTACATATAAATACTGTAACGACCAGGAATTTTAAGCTCCTTATTAATTTTATATGTGATTTAAAATTTTAAAATTTTAGGAGTTAATTTTTCAAACTTATTTAAACCTGATGTGGTTATGTGCTTATGTGAATTTAACCTATTCGAATAAATGCTAGGATTTTTTATTTATTTATTTAAAGGGAATCACTAATGGTTATTTTAAATTAGTAGATTAACCCTGAGACTTTTATATCAGAATATTGATAAAAGTGTTAGTAAATTATATATTCAAATTTCTTGAATATAGTGTAGAGAGTTAATCGTGATTAATTATTTATATTTGAGTAATTAATTGATAACGTATGAAATTATTATTGTTGTTGATTTATAATTATTATGAATAAATAATAATTAATAAGTAAGATATTAATAAATATAATAATATTATATTTAATTGATTTATTATTTTATACAAGCATGTGATATGTAAACCTATAATATATGGTGGATTACCCTTATATTATATAATGCAAGGTGGCAAGTCAATATGACTATACGTTATATATATTGACTATATGGTAAGAGTAATTTCATTATGTGAGTGACATAATAGTATGACTTATGTAACATAATATGTGTGGGTAGAATTTTAATGAACACCCTATTACTTTATATTATATCAATAACATTATTAATTGATAAATGATTTCAATAAGTTATTATAATTATTATAATAACAGTTATTATTATAATAATACCCAATTACCTTATATTTGGTGTTAATAGATAATGTACATGGATTATATGCATATACCTTACTTGATGCATCATATTATTAATTGCTCATTGAAATTGTGACTTTAATTTAATTATAGCCTAAGTATTTACATGAAATAAAATGTGTATACATGATATAGCCTAAGTAAGCATGGTATATATAGAATAATAATGTAGTATATTGCATCCAAGTTGATTCCATTTGCTGAGAATTGGTTGTCCCATATTATATGCCCAATTGCTCTCTTATTTCTCATACACGTGAACCCACATGCTATGCTACTCTATCTTCTTCTTCTCAAATTCATCCAAGGTAGCCATAATCATTATAAGGGGAGTGGGATTTATGATGAGTTCCACCCACTCTCACCAACTCTCACTAACTTCTTCTTATCCATTATGTAATCTAGCAATCCTTTGTTTTGATTTGGTGAACAAAGCTTGGAACCGGGTAAGAAATTGGCTATATAAGAACTCTTCCCTTCTCCTTCATTCATTTGCTGAGATTTTCATATTATTGGGAGAGTATGATAGCAGCATTGTAAGGATCATTATAGCAGTAAACTCAATTTAAGCAATTACAGAGGTATACTCCCATTCTTTGTTCAAAGTTTGTAAAATTCTAATTCTTTGATTCTTGAATTGAGCATGCTTTGATTGATTTGAGTATGCTTATTAGATGCTATGATAGTTTACTACCATGTTAGAAATGTATTGCATGGTGGCTGGGATAAATTTTGTTGGAAAATTTTGAGATGGGATGTGAGTCTGCCAAGCAGGAAGCGGCTCCTGGTCTGGCCGCCAGCCTGCGCAGCTGCGCCAGTATTGCACTGGCCAGCGGCGCAGCTGCGCTAGTACCAGTTGCTGATTTTCTTCTTCTGATGCAAGCCTGTTGTATACTATAATGCATTATCCCTTAGAGCAGGCATGTGAACAGACTTAATACACTTATAGGAGTATATACAAGTAATTGAATAGGCATAACAATGATGATACACATGGTTGACATATAACTTATGGTTTTGAAATAAAACTTAAGATTTCATGAACGAATGTTAACATATATGAAGCATGTTAGTGTTCTGACTTTGCAAGCATATTAGTATGATCTAAAAATGTATGAGAAGCATGCTAACTAGCGTATATAGGTTCCATAATGAAATGTGATCATATAAACCTTACTAATGCACGTTCCTATAAAAATGAAACACAAACCTTGATATTCTATGCCATGTTACTATTTTGATTTTGCGAGCATAATAGCATGGTTTATATTAACTTGAAATGTATGTTTAAATGTTAAACACGTTAGCATACTTGATTGAAAGCTTCAAGAGGTTTTCAAGCGAAACTTAAAGACTTTCAAAGTAAACTTAACCAAGACTTGTGTCTTTTAGATTGTGACCACTTAAATACATGTATGTAATTATTGTATGCATTCTAATACATGTGAATCACGGTTACGAGATACTTACATGTACCGTGTTGTCTTTTTGACTTGGTGTACCCTTGTAATAGAAACTTAGAATGTGGAAGCTAACTAGCAATGATTACCATGTGAATGATATTATGATTATGCGGCATGTGTATTAAAATTCATTATACCTATAGACATAGTAACATGACCATCATTTGTTTATATACGAATTTCACATATGCATGCCTAATCATAGAAAATGAACTATGTGACTAAAGTATATGTGTGTAGTATACTCGAGCATACATATTATATATTGTTTAGCCTTGTTATATGAAAACATGACTTTAGTAATCAACTTTGAAGCATGAGCATATATTAGTTAAAGTATGTGAATTACCGGCATGAAAACATATGACTTCAAAATTGAATTAGGATGAGCATGCTAGTTTCGAATGGGAGATTATAAACTTGATAAGCATGTGTATTGGTTTAGTGGCAATAGTTGCTTGATAGAGTTTACGTCGGGACACTTTCAGACCCGAACAATTTGCTTAAGTTGGATTTAACAGTTAACATATTATGATGCTATAAATGGTACATTTGATATTGAACGCGATCTTATGTGATAGAATTATATAATGACTAGAGTCTTGTATGTGTGAACTTATATTAGTTTATATACTAATTGGAAGAGGCCGACTTGTTAATGCTAGGTCGTTCCACACAGTTTTATTAAAGCTAGAATTATTTATAGCTGAGCAAACAGGCAAGTATGTCTAGACCCTTGCACTATTTTATTTGATAAATCTTGTAAGCAAGTTCCTTGACTTACACTTATTATTTGTGCAAGTCTCCCTAACTTTACTCAATTTTATATTGAGCAAGGTATTTTTAGTTTCCTGAACTACTCTTTTATTTGAGCAAGTTTCTTGACTTATACTTATTTATTGTACAAGTATCTGGATCCTATTGTGCAAGTATTCTAAATTCTTGCACTACTTTATTCAATGAGTCGTGCAATCGAGTTTCTTAACTTCACTTGTTTTTTTGTGAAAGTTTCCTACCCTTCTCATATTGTTTTGAACAGGTTATTATTGTATTGTGAAAGTTTCCCGAACTTCACATTTTGAGTATTGTGAAAGTTTCCCGAACTTTACATTTTGAGTATTGTGAAAGTTCCCCGAACTTCACACTTTAGTTAATGTGAAAGTTCCCCGAACTTCACACTTTGGTTATTTTGCAAATTCCCGAACTTCATTTCTTTATTATGAAAGTTCTCTAAACTTATACAAACTCGTATATGTGCAAGTATCTTATCTTTGTGTTTACTTTACTTAAAGAGCGTTGTCAGCAAATGTCCTAACCTATGCATTTATTTTATGCAAGGAATCTATTATCGTGCAAGTTCCCCGAACTTCACACGTTGAGTATTGTGCAAGTTCCCCGAACTTCACACGTTGAATATTGTGCAAGTTCCCCGAACTTACACAAATTCATATTGTGCAAATTCTAAACTTCACTTTGTGCAAGTTCTCTATCCTTCTCATATTGTATTGAGTAGGTTATTGTTGAATCGAAAGTTGTTTACTTAATTGCTTGAACTTTATTTCCAAGCATGTTATTCAGTGGTTTAATTACTTATCAATTATTCCACATTGATAATATTGATGTCCGCACCTAGTGCATTTGAGCTCATACAGTCTTGGACTTGTACATTATTCAAGGTCCTAAATTTCTTGAAACATGTCAGTAAGAGTCTGAACCTTTGCTCGGTCAGACTAGTGGATGAAGTTTTCTTTGAAGCTATCCGAACCAATTGATGGTAAGGATTCTTAGACGGAACAGAACACCCCTCATATGTAGGAGTGTGCCCAGGTATCTAACATATATGATACGAGTAAGCAGATTTAAGTGTTATGCATATTCACGTTGTGCCCGAGGCTGATCTCCTTGAGGTACTAAGTTTCTGTAGCCAGAAGCCAGTAATTCTAAAAAGGGTCAATTAGCTATTGAACCCATTGGAAAGTTATAGTTCAGAGTCTACTCGACTATCAGTCATTCTAAAGGTAATTATTATCTTTGCTTTTAATATTCATATTATTGAATTGTTCAGATGTTCATATCATTGAATCTATCAGAAATTCATATTATTGAATCGTCCTAATATTTATATTATTGAATCGTTCAGATATTCATATTATTGAATTGTTCTAATATTCATATTATTGAATCGTTCAGATATTCATATTGTTGAATCGTTCAGATATTCATATTATTGAATCGTTCTAATATTCATATTGTTGAATCTTTAAGATATTCATTTTGTTGTAATCATTGTCAGATTTTTTCATTCATCATGATATATCCTTTATTGTTGTATTTAAACTTGCTGAGTAAACTTGTTGCTCATTCTTGTTATATCATGACTTATATTGCAGTTAAGCCCGAGCCCTCAGGGAAGGACAAGGGTAAAGGAAAGATTTAAGATGGTTTGCAAGGAGCAGACTTTGTCATTGTGATTTGTTTAATTACTGTTAATGTAATATGAACCCTAATGTTTATTCTAGGGTATATTTGTATTGATGTATTAAGGTTATCGAATCTTGGGACTAGTAACACCTTTTGAATGAACGACGTACGTTTATTATATTCCGCATTTTAGTTATCGTATGTTACTTAAAGGTGGATGTTAGTATTGTTTCGTGGCGACCGGACCGGGGTCAGAGGACCCGGATTCGGGGTGCCACAAATACACATTCAACATGATGTCATATGACGTCATCAAATCAATTGATTTGAAAAATCGTTTCAATCAATTTAAAAACTCGCTGAGTTAACTCGGTTCCTATAATAGAATTTGGTTATGCAATCGATCAACGCTTCCTCTTCCATCAATCGAGTTTGGAATCCAGTCCATCCTTCAATCGACAAAACCGTCCGCGTCTATTCAGATTTCCC